>CM066997.1:112476499-113840666 GCA_033977485.1 Hydrangea macrophylla | reverse complement strand
TTCTACTCCGAACTTGTAATACAAACCTTAAATTCGTAGTATGTTGTAACATAATCTGAACTTAGATTTAGTACTTGTAATCCCTAGTAAACGCTCTTGTATTTATGTTTTGAATGATGGAATAGAGTGGTTATATGTTGGTTTGAATTTGGAAGAACCTTGAAGGGAAAAGCTGCAGTTTTGGGAGTAACTGACAAGAATAAGTCGACTGGATCTGTCACACCCCAACCCGTCCCCAAGGGCTAGGATTGTGTAACAAAATAGAGTTACTCAAAACAAAACACGCCTTATTAGCAAATAAAATAAGAGTTAAACATAGGAAAAATTGATTTATTAGCTTAAACCGGACCAAGGGTAAAATTTTCATTAATAAAATATAGTCAAATTTTATATCAAAAGATAGCCCTTTGAGTCTCGGTTCCAACGAAAAAAACGGCGCGCGAATCTGAATTTTCTAGAAAGAGTTATGTCTGTTTTCGTGAAAATCGACATGCCAAAAATAGACCTGCGAATTTTTCACATCAAATTTCTATACCAATTCCCAACCCAAATGAGTACGCCCACAAACAACGTATTAAAATATACAACAAAAGAAACATACTCCCATGTAGCCCGGAACCCCCTAGTTCAACGCTTCTCATTGTGATGCTCATCTGTACCTGCGTGGTCATTAGCCACAAAATCGAATAAGCTTTCGCTCAGTGAGTACGTGGTATTAATCATGCAATTGGAGTACTTAATGAATCATAACACCAATTAAACATCACAACAATAAATGGTCGCAGGCGTGTCAAGTAATCAACCACCATCGTTCTGGACCCCTGATTCTGGGCCATTCTCACTTTTTCCGTCGCATATAGCGAAATTACACTCATTCACTCGTGACCGTAGTCAATTCGCTGGTGGTCGTCACCACCGTCCCCTTTTCTCTGAGGACTTCATCATCATCCCCCTTTTCTCTGAGGAATGGGCGTCCCTTATATACGGTCTAAATAATGGTGATTATCAATTGACACCCTTTGACCCAAATAAGCACATAAGCAACTCAACATGTCAACATGGCAATTTAACATTTTTGGACATGTTAAATAATAATTAATCACATGCTTTTCTACTTAATCACAATTAAGCAATTTAAACATTCACTAATAAATAAATAACATTAAATATCCAATTTTGGGATTAGTACACTCATCTCACGAATAGGTCCAAATAAAGCCTAGAAATCCCAAATTCCTTCGCAAAACTAGCTCTAATTACTCTCAATGATATCCCTACACATATAGATCACATATATGTATCACTTCTTAAAATGGGTCACGAAAAAACATTATCAAAATTGAAAAAGAAAAACATAGAAATAATCCTCGCACCTCCATGAGTCCAAATATGGCTTCGGTTCGCGAAACGGTGTACCAACAGCGGAGAAACGACGACAATTGTACCAACGTGAAACTTTTCTCTCCCAACTCTCCGAAGCTCTCTGATCCTAATTCTATGTATCCATCTGTTGGCTTGTTTTTTTTTTTTTTTAAACATTGAGACTAGTCACCTAATGAGGTGTCATTTAAATAAACTTTCTACTAATTGCACTTACACCCCCACAACTTCTAAGTTCCTATTATGAAACCCACTAACAATTGTATTAACTATTCAATTATCTAAATGGGTATGTGTCTATGTCACGTATGGGCCCCAAAAGTGGTCCCAAGTATTTTATGAAGTTGCTAATTAACCTACTGGTTATGAATCCAAATTCCTATTCGCTCTCACATGAGTACCCAAACTGGTACCATAAAAGGTCATAATTAACAATAAAATATTAAAACACTTTAACAAATATTCATTTAATCATATAAATGCAACTAAATGAAATTTATTTAACCTGGGCCTCCCGTGGGTCCCACTTTATATCTTTCCAATTGTGCCCTCTATCAAGCACTTATCACATCGGGGTGACTGAAACTCACCCAAATCATCAGATGCAATTAATCACACTAATTAATGCATGCAAAATAAATATTACTACATTTTTCCGGGTACGGGTATTACAGGATCGTTGTATTGAATGGGTTACTGCTTGGTTTCGACTGAGGTTCAGTCGACTGGGTTGAGAAAACAGTCGACTGGATTGGGCACCAGTCGACTGGACTTATTCAGTCGACTGAAAATTTTAGGCGCCAGTCGACTGGGTCCCCGACACAGTCGACTGGATGGGCTGTTATGTTTGGAAACCTTGCTGGTTGAGATAACCAGTCGACCGGACTCTCGATCAATCGACTGGTCCCCTGTTTTCAAAACTGTTTTCTTTTGAAAGGATTCAAATGGCCAAAACTTTTTATAACTCTGATTTTCATGGATCTTAATAATGTTTTCCGCTGCTATTTTACTTTAATGGAACTGGATAAGCCTTGATGGCGTGCCACATGTCCTATTTCCACGCGTAATGGGATGGGTCGTGACACAATATGACAAAAACAATAACATGGGCTCAATCTCCTATCAACTCCAACTCTACTAAAGTTTATTTTCCAGTGATCTCAATCAACCTAATTCCATGTGACTAATGTGTGGTGATGGGACACCTAAAACAACTTACAATGAAACTTAGTTGGTACTATTATGGTTGGCAGCAGTTTAATTATCACATCTTTTATGAACCAAAGTTAAGAATTTTGACAACAATATCTTAAATGTAATGCTAAAAGGAATTGCTCTAAATTTCAAAAGAAAAGAAACAACACAACCTTTTCTTTCAAATAGATGTTTGGCAGAAAATTCACCACATCTGAGTTATATGAGAGTTTAAAGACCGACGACCCTATTTTTATTTTATTATAGAGCCCTTGGAACTAAATAATCACCATTCTACCTCACTCACAAATCACCATGATCCTCACTTCTCAAATCCCCAAATTAAGTTTTTCCTTGGCCATCTCCCTCATCTCAATCTCTCTATGCCATATCAAACAATGTATGGGATGAACTCACCTTTTTTCATCTCAAAACCAAAACCTAAACTAATTGCACTACAAACTTTAGCTCGATTTGAGGCGGACACGAGCACAAACTATCATCAGAATCAAAGACAAGGAAGCATTCGTAAGCACTATACTGTTAAATTGTTGAGTTTGTATGGAGATCATAAGATATGTATTGAAGGAAATGTGAAGGTTTGGGAATGGATTGAGAAAACCAACTCTTGCAGTGATGTTTTTGACTAATTTTGGTGCGTTGTCCATGGAAGATTTGTTTTGTGTGCTTTTAAAGAGGAATTCGGGAAATTGGAGATGGTGAATAATGTTTCTACCATTTGAGTGCTTGCTTAGGAAGAGAACAAATATAGTTTGGGCTTTTGTGGATGGCGTGGTGTCCATTGAAAATTATCTACTCCTCTATTAATCATTGTTTAAGGTGTGATTTAAGTGCCATTTTCAATAGTTTTGTAAATTTTGGAACTCAAATTTATTTTGTATCACGTTTGAGTAGAAACATCTACGAACTTGCTTTAACCCAAAAGTTATTTATTTAAACAAGTTAAGTTATCCCATATAAAAAAAAGGGGTTTAAGATATGTGTTTGGATCCCCAACAGTACTTTTGGATTCAAACATATGTTTAAAAAAATGATTATAGACAGAGAATCAGCCTTGAAAATATTTGAATTTCATTGCAAACTCCTATGTGCGTTGCGTTGATGAACAATGTTTATTTTGTCTCCTCATACTTCACATTGTCACACCCTCCGGGATAAAGTGAAAAAAATAAACGGATTTTTGTATGAGCCAAAAGGAAAGGAGTTTAGCCCTTTCCCTTTTTTTTTTCCTTCACTGGACTATTTTTCGCAATTTCCTAAGATACATGTCTGTTTATTTTTCTCCTCCTGATTATGAGAACAAACCTTGGTGATTTCCGTCAGCATTTCAGATGGTTCATCTAATATCCTTTTATTCGGGTAGAACATAAGTCAAACTCGGAATACATGTACTAATCCCACAACAAATGATCGGATGATCCGAATCTACCCCAAATAAAAAAAAAATCATCCATTTGAAGTCAGTCTATATCAATTATCGTAGTTGGGCACTGGGGTTTTGAAGCCAAACGCTCTGAATACTCTGATTCTAATTTCTAGGGACACATTGCTCCCGAGTCCAAAAAAAGAAAGCTCTACTACTATGGAGTATAGTATTTTATACTAGTATTCAAAAGTCGAGGAACGATCTTAGACGGACGCCCATCTCTTAAAAATTACGGAGCAAGCCGCTTTTAGTCTATTTGTTTTTGTTTGCTAGGAAAGCTGTTTTTCCTCGATGAAGAATAAAAACCATTCATTTTATTAAACTCATTGGTGGAACCCATTCCTTTTAACAATGAATAAAAAAATTTGACTATTTTGTCTCTCTCTCACTCTAACCCTCTCTCACTACAGCCCAAAAAAAATAAAATTACCCAATTAACCAGAGTATGGGACAAACCCACTATAACCCGTAAGAAGAAATGAGGGAAATCAAATGAGGGAAATACATTTCAAAACCCATAAGAAGAAATTCTAAAAAATCAAACCATTCTTACTCCACAACAATCAAACTACTAATATTTTAGTGTTCCAAAACCAATTACAGAATATTAGTGTTCCAAATCCAAATATCATATATTAGTTAACTAATTGCCAATTAAACTATCCAAATCTTGAGTTGCATTATCTGGAGTTGAATCTTCATCTGCCTCAATAGGCCAACATGAAACAAAAATTTAGTTACTTTTATATTTATGCAAACGGAAAAAAATGAAATAAGTATACATGAAGATTCTTACCAATTTGCAAGCATTGGACAATTTCTTTTATTGTGGGACTGTCCTACTTTGCCACATCCATGACAACGCCTGCCTTTATATTTTTTGGCCCTCCCTACTACCTTCTCTTTTCCTCCCTTGATCCTTTTTCCACACCCTTTTGCCCTTACTTGACTAGGCTCATGGTAACTTTGTTCATAACTTTGGGAGACCCGTACACTTGTGCCATAACCAACCATTTGATTATTTCGCTCACTACAAACTCGTATGCTTGTACCAACTATTTCATTAATTTGTTCGAGTACTCGACCCATACCATCAGTGTAAATCTTTGTTGTTTCTTCACTTTCGAGAGCTTTATCAAGTACGTTAAAAGAAAATTGAATTAATCGACTACGCTTCATGAAAAATGATTTGTTATCAGTAATTTGTATACCAACATCATCCAAAACCGGTCCAGATTTTGCAGATTTAGTCCACCTTTATATAATGTAATGATCGGGCAATTTATCCAAATCATGCATCTTGTTCAAATATGCCAAAATGTGCTTGCATAGGATACCCGAGCTCTCAATTTGTTTGCAACTACATGAAGCTAAACCCACGACATTGTCATAAATGATTTCTCGCACTTTATACTTCTCAAAATTTTTTCTTGAAATCTTATACACTTGGTGATCGTCCACATCTTTGATAAGCTGAAATCTATAATTCAAACTCTCCCACAACTCATCTTGAAACTTATAAAACACTTCACATGTATATATCTCAACCATTTGCACCAAGAAATTATGAAGCATTTTCAATTTAGGCTTCTCAACCATATCTTTGTTATCATCAATCAACTCTTCATGACGTTGCTGTTCAAGTCCCCGTCCAAATTGAATCATAAAATCCACTAAAGAATTGCTTTTTGAACATATTTCTTGAAAAATGAATGAGCACTTTCCGCTCGTTGGCTACTTGACATATTGGCCGAGAAAATATGATTCACATACGCAGGCACCCATCTTGAACGAATCTCATACAAATTTTGTAGCCACAGATTATCATTTAATCCACTTTTCTCAACAATCCCCATCCACTTTGAGTCAAACTCATCATTGTTCTCCGAATTCCATATGCAATCTAAAAACTCATTATAGTGTGCACTATAATTAATTGAATCTAATTTTGTAGGAAATTTCATCAATATGTGCCAACTACAGTACCTGTGAAAAGTACTTGGAAGAGTTTGAGAAATAGCTTTTGTCATAGCAGGATCTTAATCAATGATAATCATTTTAGGGGCATCACCTGGCATAACTTTTAAAAATTGGTTGAATAACCAAACAAAAGAATCTATGGTCTCATCACTCAAGAGTGCACAAGCAAAAATAATTGTTTGGCCATGGTTATTAACCCCCATCAATGGTGAAAAAATCATGGCATACCGATTTGTGTTGTACGTAGTATCAAAAATTACCACATCACCATAAAAATTGTAAGCTTGTCTAGAGGTTGTATCAGACCAAAAACAACGAGTTATTCTCTTTTGTTCATCTGCATCAATTTTGAATGTGAATGATGGATTCCTTCTTTGTTCCAATTTAAAAAACTCAAGCAACATATTTCCATCATGCCCCTTCATCTCATTACGCATATCCCTTTTATAGTTGTATAAATCCCTTTGTGTGCATCCAATATTTTCTATCCCTTCTGCCTGTACTCCTAGAAAACTAAATTGTTGGTGTGGTGGTATATTAACCGAGGCCATTTGTTGGGTTAAGCATTTTTGTGCACTTGAAACAAAACGATGGGACCTCAATAGATGTGTTCTTCGTGGGGTTGACAATAGGTGACTGTGACCCTCAACAAATACACTGACTACAAATGTTCCAGATTTTGACTTC
Organism: Hydrangea macrophylla; assembly: GCA_033977485.1. Lineage (NCBI taxonomy): Eukaryota > Viridiplantae > Streptophyta > Magnoliopsida > Cornales > Hydrangeaceae > Hydrangea > Hydrangea macrophylla. The sequence continues at coordinate 113,833,978 of CM066997.1, read as the reverse complement.
ACCACAGTAAGTTTTGCATTACAACCCTCTTTTATAGTGCCTCGACGCCTTGTTTTCTCAATGTCTGATATTCTTGAACTTTTTCCTTGCTTATAACAAACATACTCCTTTTTTACAATTTCATTGATACTACTCTTCCTAACAGACCAATTTCGAACACTAAACCCAGCTTCTTTTGCATATGCATTGTAAAAAGATTTTACACCATCTAGTGTTTCAAATTCTTGACCTTTTCTAGGCTTCAAATCATGTCTTACTTCAGGGTTGTAAATCGCATCATCAAAGTTAGAATTTGACTCTTCGTTTACTTCCCCACTAGTACTTCTTGGTCCACATTCTCCATTATGCTACCAGAATAAACCCCCAAAAGATACTACACCCAATAAAATAACAAAAAAAGAAAGAAATTCAATACACATCCCCTAGTGTTATTTCTTTGCAAGTCTTTGTATTTTAAAATGATTTATTATTAATATATTAAAAGTTAGTTACTGATTTTTTTTTACCTAGTTTACCCCTCTTCTTCCATAACTTCCACTTACAGGGGTGTAGAATACCCAAATGCACTATCCATTGGTAGCAATCAAAAAACAAAAACACAAAATAAAATTTAGACTCTTATAATTTTAAAGTTTATGGAGTTTGGATTACATGGATGATTTGGCTTTTCAATCTAATGAGATGTAAAAGAAATGAAAAATCTATAACTTAAAATTGGAAGGGGAAGGATAAAATAGAAAATAATTTTCTCAAAAACTAATTTTGAAGCTCTCAGTAAATCAAAATTTCATAAATATGGTGAAAAAGAAGAAGAAGCGGAAAAAGAATGAAGGAAAGAAAGGATACCTAAATTCTGAAGAAGAAGAAGAGTGCTGGAGTAGTGGGTCGTGGTCGTCGGTCTTCAGTCGTCGCAAGAGTGCTCTTCAACGTCGCCGGAGTGCTCTTCAACGTCGCTGGCCTGTTGGTCAGTTGAGAGTGAGAGACGATTTGCCCATGCTTTGAGTTTCTAGGTTTATTAGAAATGGGGAGAAAGAATGGGGTAGTCTGAGAGGCTAATTGGGTTTTTTTTCGGCTGAAGTGAGGGAGGGTTAGAGTGTGAGAGAGAAAGAATAGTCAATTTTTTTTATTCATTGTTAAAGGAATGGGTCCCACCAATGACTTAATAAAGTTAATGAGTTTCCTTTTTCATTGACTAAAAGCAGCTTCGGTCCGTAAGTTTCAAGAGACGGGCGTCCGCCTAAGATCGTTTTATTGGAGTAGAACAGAAGTCATATTCGAAATGCATGTACTAATCCCACAACACATGATCGGATGATCCGAATCTACCCTAAAAAAAAAAAAATTCATCCATTTGAAGTTAGTCTATATCACTTATCGTAGTTGGGCACTGGGGTTTTGAAGCCAAACGCTCTGAATGCTCTGATTCTAATTTCTAAGGGACACATTGCTCCCGAGTTTAAAAAAAAGAAAGCTCTACTACTGGGGAGTATACTATTTTTGCTTTTCTTCTCTTTCGTTCAACTATTAATACTAATATGAGAAGTGCTAGGCACACATCCTAAACCACATTCTATGCTTTAAATGCATGTACTCTGTGCTGTTTGAATTTTTCACATTTTTCTATGCACCACTTATACAATACAGAGTATATACATTTAAAGCAAAAGTGTAATTTAAGGTATAATTTGAACTGTGTGCTTAGCATTATTATTCTACTAATATTCGAGAGGATCCCCTCTCCATCTAATAAGAAGATTTCATTTAGCGGGACAAACAGGCAGTCGAAGGTTTTGGCCTTTTTTTTTTTTTTTTTTAAGCCAATTCCAAGAGACTTACTTACACTCTCTCTTATCTCTCTACACTATAAAAAGAGGAGGGAAGCGCTCCCCAAAAAAAGCAAATTTCAAAGTCTCTCTCTCTCTCTCTCTCTCTCTCTCTCTCTTTCTCTCTCCATATATATATATATAAAATATATATCTCTAATAACAACACTACTCTCTGCTTCAATTTGAAGCTGTCTTTTTCTCTCTCTCCAAAACTGCATATCTCTCTCTCTCTCTAATATCTACAGTACACCTCGCTCTAGGGTTCCGCCCCGCCGGTACAGTTTCTAGGGTTTTTCCTCTGTGATTCTAATTTGTTAGGGTTCCCCCAGTTTTGATCTCTCTCCCATGGCGGCGGAGAAACTCAGGGATTTGAGTCAGCCAATTGACGTGGGTGCACTCGATGCTACCGTCGCTGCGTTCTACGGTACCGGATCTAAAGAGGAGGTAAGTCCCTCCACTTCTCTGATTCTCTCCCTCTCCATCTCCATCTCCATCTCTCATTCTCTCTGCATATCTCTATGAACCGCAGACACAACACTATATGTTTATTCGTGTTACACATCTCATATCATATCATAGTAAGTATAAGAAACCAGACACATAATGTTCACAATCTTTGGTTTCGTAGTCTTGGACTTGAATTATACACTACTCCAAACCCAGATTGTCAATTTCTGTTAAGTCTCAGTTAAAAAAAACTCGGGAAGTGCAAGTTGACAAGAAGTAATTTTGGGAAGCAACAATTTGAATTCCAACCCCAGACCCAGCCAGACCACCTACATCATACGGAGGTCCAGGGTCTTGTGGTTTACTCATGTTTTATCTTGAAAAATTTCTGCTTTTTTTTTTTTTTTTTGTAAATTCAGTGGGTAATATTTCATGCATTTTGTAAATACATTGGAAAAAGTATTAGCTTGTACGTACAACAAGCAGTAGCAGTTCAATCCTGTTGCTCTAAGCCTATGAATATGAAGTTTCTGTCTTTTGATGCGAAAGTGGGATAAAGAATAATCTGAGAAGTTAATGTACATGTTTGTGAGACTTGGAAAATTTGCATTTTGGACACCTATTAGTTCATGAAAAAAGTTTTCATGTTCAGGCTTGGTGGTTTCATTTATTTTATCCACATGGTGTTCATTTTCACCTCCCGGCATTAGATGTTGGAGTTATTATAGCAAGCTTTCTTATGATATGCAAACATTTAGCGCAATTTTCCCCTTCTTAAGCACCCTTGAGTTGAAGCATTGCCTCCATTTGGGGGATTTTGTTTGAATGATAATGGCTACCAGCGAGTAATTAAGAAAAAAACTGTATTTCTGCGTAAAATAAGGAAGAAAAGTTGTGCTTGCAATAAGAACAATTGGTGCCATAGAGAAGCGGCCATAAACTAGAGAGTCTTGCCAATGTGAAAAATCATTTGATGTAGTTGAAATAAATGAATTTTGGGTTGTTAGATCAAGTAAGGGTAAATCAATAGAAATCATAAACATTTCAATTGTAATTTTTTTTCTTCATTTTATTGTCTGAATATTCAGGAGCTATGACTATTCCAATGCCCCTTTTCGCCATGCATAAACTGAACCAACAATTAAGATAAGCACGGAAATTAAAGCTTCGATAAATACAGATACACCTATTGCGGGGACTTGATATATTTAAAGTTGTATCCATTAAAAAACAAAAATTTTCTGGGACTTTCTTCTTACTTGTATATTGATGTTGCAGAGGACTGCTGCGGACCATATTTTGCGGGAGTTGCAGAACAATCCAGATATGTGGCTTCAAGTGGTTCACATTTTGTCGAATACACAAAACTTGAATACCAAGTTTTTTGCTTTGCAGGTCAGTTATAGTATCCACTTTATTCGATATAGGAAATCATCTTCACTTGGTAAGTGTCAAATTAGGTAGAGGTTGTAGGATTATAGCAGAGTCATAATTGGGTGAGGTCGAGAGTTGTTTCTTGCATATACGACTGGTAAATAAGGCACGCAAGTATGATGGCGCTAGACTAAGAATTTCAAAAGACACATGTCCGGAATAAATTACTTGCTTATTGTCTTTACAAATTTGGATACAATTTATATGAGCATGAAAGAGAGGAGAGGGATAGCATAGGAGAATGGGATACGATACGCCGGAGAGATAGGGAGATAAGAATAGAGGAAGATAGCTATTCAGCTATTCATATTCAAGGTTTTTTTTTTTTCCCTTGTTTTCCACTTATGCAACTCATGTCTAGGCTTCATGAGATCTCAAAACATTTAAAAATCGTAAAAATCTAAAAGTACCTAACATATTAACCATAGAAGCCTCAAAACTCCACTACTGTAAGTCTGTAACTACTAAATGGTCCTAATCCTAAACATTGAAATACTGTAAGATTCTGTAAAGGATTTCTGGTGGGGGTAATTTTAGAAATAAATTGATAATTACACTCCGAATCAACCTTCTGTTGTTGGAGAAAAATCTATCTCGAACTTTGTGCTATTTTCCATAGTTGAAGTGATCTCCCTATTGTATACACAACTGAATGGATATTTTCTCATTGATACCAAATGATGTAACTCTACTCTTTGAAGAATGTCAACAAACACATGGCAATTATAAATAACTGTGTGATTTTTCTTTTAATTTCGGGATATAAAATCGATAGTAATGGAAGAGAGAAGGAAAGAAGAGGGGGAGGGGGAGAATTTCAAGCAATAGTTACAATGAGATGTCTTTTGTAATTCGTGGTTATAAAAGTAGTGTGTCAAGGTTAGGGGAGTAAACCATCGAAGTCGGTCCGGGTATATGACCTTGCATCATTGAACCGAGGCTCTCAGTTTTTTTTATTAGTCAACCGAAACTGACCAATTCACGTAGTGAATTTTTCAGTTGACATCGGTTTATGGTAAGTTTTTCCTTTTGTTAGCATTAGTTATTTAGTTTCACTTGCATTTTACCCGAGTCCCTAAATGACCGAATATATATATCTATATATAGGGAAGGCTCTTAGGTGCACTGCGTAAGTGCACTGACTCAGTGCATTGCTGAAAAACCTGCGGGCTTGCCCGCAAACCCTCGCCCCGTCACGCTGCCCCGTTGATCTGCGGATTTCTTAGACTTAAAAGCCTAGTGCACTGGGTTAGTGCACCTAAGAGCCTCTCCCTATATATATATATATATATTTCCCCCTTAAACTTATTTAAATCGAAATCAGTGTATGCTACAAAATAACCAATTAAAAACCGAGAAATTCGGTCGAATTGGTCAACAATTCGGTATCATGGTTTTACTTGCACCCTAGTCAAGGTGATGAGATGCATTTTGTAAGTAGCAAGTTGCAATTTTGGCTTGAAGATATATGTAGCACAAACACGACACACAGATGCAACCCGGACACAAACGATATGACAAATCCTTAAAAATGTAGGACACGGTGAATAAAAATTTATTAACCTGGTTGTAGATAATACACCAATGAACTAGCTATTTCAGAATGCAAGTGGTCACTAGTCCCGTAGTTAAATTCCTTCTCCCTTCCACTTCCACTTCCACTTTCACATGTCTTTCTTTTCTTTGAATCAAACCATCCTTGACTTTGGGAATACGTCATGCCGCCTAAAGATGTATTAGGAGTCAAAGGATCTCTAGGCTTGGAACCTTGTACTCTTTGTGCAGCCTCGTCTACCGCTTTTTGCATTTGAGTGGTATCCTTACCGTTCACTTTATTACATACTTGAATCCCTTGTCCCCTTATTTTTAGCAAGTGTGCCTTCACCCCTCGTATTTGACCCCTTGAAAGATATAAAACGATAGTTGCATTTAAAATTGAAATTCTCCTCCTCCAATCTTCTCTAATCTTGTCACATATTTTCGTAGTGGCTTGTTTTCATTTTGATCACAAGGAAATGACGCATTTCGAGCATTGTGAGAAACTATAGTTTCAATCTCAACTTCCTAAAACATGGATAAGAAAATCACTATTATTTCAAATTACAAACAAAACAACAGTGTGAAATGCAATATACCAAATAAATAGATAACAAATAAGAGTAGTCATCAAGTCATCAAATTCTGCAAAAAAAAAAAAAAAAAGACCCTCGAAGTTTGAACCAAAGGTCGAAAGCTATCCTCATTGCTGTGTTTAGAGTCGCTGGCATCACGAAGGAGATGTATGCTGTAATATTTTAAAGTATTCTGGCAGCAAAGACTTAGATTTTATTAGACATAGGTAATTTGAAATTTATCATAGTGTTCAATGGACTGTACTTTGTAAAGCTTTCAAAGAGAAGCCAACGACATTCTACTGTTCGATCTGGTTGTCTCCCTCTCTCTCATAGGGTTTCTCTCTCCACACCTCTCTTTCATCCACTCTCTTTCCTCCCATTCAGTCTCTCACCCTTTCTCTACTCTGTTTTGCCTCAATACTCCTGTGCCCCGTCTCAATCTTCAGCTTCCTTTGTCTGTGTGTTTCTCTCTCAGCAATCTAGTTTTTCTCTGTACTTTGCCTTTTTTTTTTCCTTTTATAATTTATTTTATAAATTAGTGAATATGTAATGTATATATACATCATCCACCCTGCAACCCTCTCGATAAATTCAACTGTTTTGCATCAAAATCTTAACTCATATTTACTTGAGGGCATTTTTTACTTTTAACAAGTTCTGTTTAACACTGTCAATTGTTTCACCCAAGGTTCGATGACTCGGTCGAGACGACTCGGTTTCGAAGGGTTGCAAGACGAGATATAGGGACGATACATAAAATAAACAAAACGACGTAGGATCGGAGACCATCTCGGCCGTACTGCCATGTATCGGACGAGATGATGCCTGTCTCTCTCTCTCTCTATTCGATCTCCACTTCTCCAGTTCGTCTCTCCCTCTCTCTATTCGATCTGCTCCACGGTGGAGCAGATCGAATAGAGCAGATTCTCCAGTTTGTCTCTCTCTCTCTCTATTCGATCTCCACTTCTCCAGTTCGTCTCTCCCTCTCTCTATTCGATCTGCTCCACGGTGGAGGTCTGTCTCTATCTCGGTCGATCTGTGAGTGTCTCTCTAACTCTCCATTTCTCTATGTCGTAGAGGAGAGGGAAAGGGTAAGGGTTTGTTTTTTTTTTTTTTCATTTGGTTGTGGTTTGTGGTTGATATTTTTTCTTGAGTGACATAAGTATATAGGCTTAATAACACTTCGGTATAACACAACACTTTTTCTTTTTCTTTTTTTTAAAAAAATATTAGACTTACATTATTTATAATATAATACACTTACACTATATTATACTTAATACGGAGTATAATATAGTAGGCTTTGGGTTTTTTTTTTAATTACATAATGCTAGGAAAAAATATTATATATCCATATTATATAATTATTAATAAACAAACGACTTAATTATTCTTAAACAAATGACTTATTATTTCTTTCTAAATTAAATTTGAAATAAGAAATACCAAATTATGTATGTAGTGTTATCAGATACTCAGTCCGCCGGGTGTGTATTGGATATTATGTGATATTGTAATTGGTACATTGTGTATTGTGACAATCTATTAGGTCAAAATTGTTATTCTAATTATTTTAGAATTTTTCATTATTTTCCAGATTTTTTGAACCTTAAATCTAGCGTATCTTTGCGTATCGCCCGATACCAATCCGCGGCGCCGCAACCGATACCACGACCTTGAACCATGGTTACACCGTTGTCCCAAGCATAAGGGGTACTAGTGTCACGGTTGGAAACGTAGGGGATTAGAGTGAAAACCGCTTTAAGAACAGTGGGTTGCAAGTATAATAACCTTTATCATGTCATGTTGGTTGGAGATTTTCTTAGATGTTCCATGTAACTGGGTTTTAGTTGAATTGGATTATGAAGCTATATGTTCTCCACACTGGCATTATTTAAAGACTTAGTCTAAATTGTTCCATACGTATTTATGATTTTGGAGAAGCTATGCGTCCAGCTCCTTTACTCTAGAGTCAGACATTGCATATTCTTTCAGTTTAAATCTTTTTGAGGTGTTGGTATTGTTGTGCTTTTATATTCAGGTTCTGGAAGGTGTAATAAAGTACAGGTGGAATGCATTACCTGTTGAACAGCGAGATGGAATGAAAAACTATATTTCTGAAGTTATTGTAAAGGTATCAGTATAGAGTAACTTCTCCATCGATTATGGAGAATGGGAATTCAAATTTTATTTTATTTTTTGGTTTTTAATATTTAACTGTGTCTGTACCGATATCTTTTAAATTTATTTTCCTTTTTAGCTTTCAAGTGATGAAATATCTTTTCGACGGGAGAGACTCTATGTCAACAAACTCAATATTATATTGGTCCAGGTAAAATCAGGTTTGCTCCTTTAGATTGTAGTTATGGGCGGTTGCTTTGATATGTTGAATATGCTAGATCCTAAGGACAATTGTAGTTGCGGACCTTGCATGATTTGTTCAGTCGTTAGTTTGCATTTTATTTATTTCCCGAGCTTACAGATATTGAAACACGAGTGGCCGGCGAGATGGCGAAGCTTCATTCCCGATCTTGTCGCTGCAGCAAAAACAAGTGAAACAATTTGTGAAAATTGTATGGCCATATTGAAAGTAAGTTTGTTTTGAATTTTTTTCCACTAGTGATATTTTTATTTGTGCATTTTTGGTAACTCGTATTGTTACTTGTCAGCTTCTAAGTGAAGAGGTCTTTGATTTCTCAAGGGGTGAAATGACTCAACAGAAGATTAAAGAACTTAAACAGTCACTGAACAGGTGATTCTGCTGATGAACTCTTCATGCTTTGGGATTGTTTTTTGATGCCCTACCTGCACTCCCTTGAGTTCCAAACCCATTAAGCAGTGGTACATGTAAGTTGCTCCACATTTTGTCTGATGGCGAACTGAAGGTGCAAAAATGTGAAGTTGCACACATCTGGGATCTTCTGCTCTATATAGGTTAAAGAACTGAATTTGTAGGAGTATTTCTGATCTGATTTTAGCTCAGTATGGAATTTATTTTCTCGGGGATGGGCCTCTTGCTCTCTATTTGGCCTGAATTATCTTGCATTATTTTGCCCAGCAGAGGGTTATCTGCTGAATGTTCTTGATTTACTGCTTGGTATTTACTATAGTTCCAATGCCATTGTTGCTTGTTCTACTCCTAATATTTTAGGGTTTGCCTTTTCTTCTGTTTGGGTTTACTTATCACATCCATGCAATAGTTGGCTTATTGTGCCTCCTTTTCGTCTTTTTTGGCCTAGAATATGATACCTGCCTGTTCTATCTTACTGATAAGTTTGCTTTTGTGTTTTCAGTGAGTTTCAACTCATTCACGAGCTATGTCTATATGTACTATCCGCATCTCAAAGAACCGAGCTTATAAGGGCTACGCTGGCCACATTGCATGCTTTCCTATCTTGGATTCCATTGGGCTATATATTTGAATCTCCGCTGGTTTGTACATCATACTTTATTGTTGGTATCTCTTTAAGTGGAGGAATATAGTTCTGAATGCGGGCTCATATAGGTCGCCAATATTTGATTTTCTTTTTCTTTTGTTTTCTCTTCTTTTTTATTTATTTATTTTATATGATTTGCACAATAGCTTAACTGACTTCTGAAATATTGTATTTCTTTCCTTGTTTCTGACAGCTGGAAACACTTCTAAAATTTTTTCCCGTGCCATCCTACCGGAATCTCACCCTCCAGTGTTTAACTGAGGTATTTTATGTTCTATTTACCTATATCTGGACATTGCTTTTGCTCCTTAGCTGCTTCATAGTCATCACTAATGCATTGATGTTTGCAGGTTGCAGCTCTTAATTTTGGGGATTTCTACAACATGCAGTATGTTAACATGTATAACATATTCATGGTTCAATTGCAGGTTCGTGCGATCATAGTTTACTTTACTACAGTTTAGATATTATGATATGAACTTGCTACGTGGGTATATTTGGTCTTGTTATTTATTTTTTTTCAATCTATTATTGATTTCGTCCTTTGTTCGTTTGTTTCTATATGTTTCTGTTGAACTTTGTGGTGATTTTTGGTGCTCTTTAGACCATACTCCCACCCAATACAAGCATCCCTGATGCGTATGCCAATGGTTCTAGTGAGGAGCAGGTGATTGATTCATATGCAGATAGTTCTACATGTCCTAATTTTAGAGCTTAATCTGTTTATATGGCTGAGCCTGTTACTGTGGTTGGTTCCCCAGGCATTTATCCAGAACTTGGCTTTGTTTTTCACCTCGTTTTATAAGGTCAGTTTCTGTTCTTTGTGGTACTATCAGTTTTTGTATAAGCATGATTTTTCTGATCCAGGAGTACACTTGCTTGTGGTGGTTATAAAAACAGCACATTTTAGTGAAAATTAAATACATAAATGGATGACTAGCTGGAAATTTGCTGCGTTGTGGAGTTCTTTTTCCCCCTGGAAGACCAAATTAACAAAATCAAAATTTAATGGAAAAAAAGGGCCTTGAGTTTTGTTTTGTTTTTGTGTTTTTGTTTTTTTTTTTTCCTCAAAGAACTATTAAAAAGATTGACGATGAATTTTTCTCAAATAAGAGTAGTTTTCTGCACAAAGAAATTGACGAATGTAAGCCCTAACAAAGGCTGAATGCAATTCCCCTTAAGGATGGTGGAAATGTCCTTAGACGACCAGCAAACGCTCGGCATCTCATAAATAGTCATAGAGAAGAGGAACCAGGAGTCCTGATATCTTCACAGAGAATCCACGAATAAAAAAATCGACAAATGTCAAACTCCCAACTCTGCTCGCTTGGTTCATCTCCAATACAGGAGCCAAAAGGTAGCCATTCTCCATAAATTCCATTTTTGCCCCTCTTGTACCAAAACTTGCCTGCAAGGGAATAGGCAATAGAGTAGCCAAAATGGCTCTTGGCGCATTGGGGATGCAAATTGCCTCCCTTTGAAAGATAGACCGAGAGACAGCCAAAAATTGGAAGGGAGATCATAGCTCATGGATTGCCATTGTAATAATGGCTTGATTGCATCTATGGTTGGACTCTTGGAGTGCATCAAAAGATTTGAAATATCTAAGTGGCTACTTGTTTTTGTCTACATTGGTTGGAGTATTGGAGTGCATTTTGTTGTAAAGAGAGGTTTGGGTAGGTGAGACACTATTCGTGCAGCTAAATTCTTGCAGCCCATTGGAAATGTTCTGAGGTAAGGATTGGCAATCAAATATCATGAACTGAGGCTCATTGTTTGACCAAGGGAACGGGTTTCTCCTGATTCCCAAGCCTTCTCTGCTTGCAGTTATCATCTCATCCAAGGAGCATGTTTTCAAGAAACGAAGCATTATCAGAACTTAGAATAGCTCCTCATATCGAGCTTTTGTTGGGCCTTCTATGGTCTATGTGCTCCACTTCATTAACTTCACCAGCTTGGTGATATTGAGATAATTACTGATTCAGAACATGCATCCAAGAACTTGTTGGCCTGAGGCCCCGAGTTATCGATACAATCTCTATCACCTGAAAATGTAAATTTGATTGTCCATATTTTGGAGGAATCGAAGGTCAAGAGTTTGATCAATTATTGCAGTCAGGGTCAACTGCATCTGAGTAATCTAGGAAGCTCTATTGTTTATACAAAAAGTTTAGCTTAGCCAAAGTAGAAAAAGAGATGGGTTAAAGGGTAGCATTACAAATAATGAAAATTGTATATAATTTTCAGATGTGCAGTGATTCCAAATTAGCATTTTTCACTGGCAACTCCTTTTCTTTGTGCAGTCTCACGTTCGCATATTGGAATCCACACAAGAGAATATATCTGCTCTGCTAATGGGTCTTGAATATCTCATTAACATCTCATATGTGGATGACACTGAGGTTTTTAAGGTCTGTCTATTGGTACATCTGATTGGCATATTTCTTGGAAATAGCTTGTCCTGTTTCAAGCTGTGATGACTGATGGTATGATTTGAAAGGTTTGCTTGGACTACTGGAACTCCTTTGTTCTAGAGCTGTTTGAGGCACATCACAATCTGGATAATCCTGCAGCATCTGCAAACATGATGGGCTTGCAGGTACAATTTATACTCATGACAGTTTGATGATGATCTGAAGACTTTTTCTTAGTAGATATGATTGTTTGCTTTTCACTTAGAAGTTTGATAGGACGTTTTCTGGAATTTCCTACTAGTAAATTTCTCTTTGTACTACATATATCCCTGAGTGCTTTGTGTCAGCTGCTTTTCTGTTTTCCTTGTAAGCATGATTCACGACATTTAAAGCATTATTTTCCTTTTTGTTTTCTACAACACCTTCAGTGATTCCATGCCCATGTTTCTTCAATGTTTTTATTTTTAATGTGTGCGTGTGCTCTGGATAGTTTTGTGGTACGAAAAGAAGCTGATAATAAGTCCTAAGTTAGTGGTGAGGATAATAGCGTTTTTGGAAGAAGAGGTACTCCGTAGCGTTTTTCAGTTACCTTCAGATTCTTCTTCCAAGAAGAAGAAGAGGTACTCCGTAGAGTTTTTCCAGTCAGTGATGAGGATAGTAGCATTAAAGACCACCAAAAGGGGGGTGCACCCACGTACATGGGGAGAATTAAGTGGATCAAGTTTCAGAATAGCACTTGCTATAATTTCTATGATGTCATAGACATATTCTGGGTACGCCCTCTGAATTTGTAGCTATCCAGAAGGACCAGAACTATGGGTTATATTAGAATGTGGTAAAAATGAGTGAATATCAAAGACGGGTTTATATATCATGGTATTCAGAAGTTTGAGCACCATTGAATCATAGTTTTGTTTGTGGAGGGCAATAGACCAATGAAATTCTCACTGAGAGGATGTTATGGCTTTCTTGGAGGATCTTTTTCCGCATGGGGTGGTGGATAATCGCTTGGAAGGATCATCACATTTGTCACACCCGTCCCGGGGAAAATCATTTGTTTTAAATTGTATAATTGAGTTTCAAAGAGTTTCAATGTTATTTGAAAATTGGGATAAGTGGTTGACTGTGGTCAACGGAAGGTGCACAGTGAAGACACGGTGAATTGATAAGTCATTGAGGCATTCGTGTGATTAAACGACATTTATTTATTTAAATGTTATTTGACTTATCTGATAAATTGTGAGTAGTGAATTTACCTGTGTAGCGTAATTTCTATTAGTTTTGATTTTGATAAATATCAATTGGAACGAATTAGAGATAACCAATGTGATACGTTGCATAAAAGGTAGGTTATCTAGAGATTTCACGGAATTAGTTTTCGGATCGTAATTACGGCGACAAACGGAACTTAGACGGAAACTTTTATAAATTATAGTTTTCACTCGTGAAGTAATGAATTAGACGTGTAAGTCGTTTCAAGAAATAATTAGGAGTTTTGAGAACTTGTGGGGAGGTAAACACAATTTCCGAAAGTGAAGATATTTCATTTCACAAAGTTGTTTAAACCTAAATCAAGAGAAGAGATTTGAGGATTTTATTGCTTAGAGCTTTTAAGACACAAATCGACGACTTTTCGATCGTCAGTGTTTCTCCAAATTCTATATTTGAACTCCTTGAGGTACGAGCTTCATTTTGATAGTTATTTGGTCATGTTTGACTTAGTTTTACAAAATTTCTAATTCTAAGAATTTGAGGAAAACCATGTAATACTTGTAGGAATTACTTATAATCAAGATCCGACGTTTTATCGGGCTACTAGTATTTCCCCTGAAATTATAGGACCGTAGCTCGAGGTATGAATTCCGAACTTGTGTTATATAGACAATTTTGGATGCTTTGGATATTGTGTATGAAATTGTGATCCGGGCAAAAACTCATGTGTTAGCTTAGGCTTGTTAAATTCAGCGAGTATGTATAAATAGCATGATTGTATGACTATGTGGGTATGCTAAATGGCTATGTGGGTCAAAGGGGAGTTTGGTACAAGTTTATGCCAGGGTACCCCTCTCGGTGTTTGAGAGTTATAGTAGTGACGACTACTTGCTTGGTTTGGGAACCGGCCCAGCCAGAGAAGTTGGATGCAATGGTTGAGTGATCTTTGGTTAGCCATTGGCATCGCGGTTTAAGATTTACGACTTGTCGATATACCGGATGAATGCGTATCTCTCTCCCTAGAGGCTTAATTATGTGATTTGGATGTTTAAAGCGTGAATTGCCTCATATGCTTATGTTTAGAATTGTACACTCAGCATATAGCTGAGCAGTGGAGATTTACTCCATTGCAGGTGATAAGAAGAAAGGAAAGAAGAAACGGGAAGAGTGAGGCCGATGGGGATGCCGGGAAGCACCTCTTGAACATGTTTTGTTTTCAACTTTAATGTTGTAATAATGCAAGTGAAGCTAGAACCATGTTTGGTTGACTTGGAAACCTTGAAAGGATTTTGGAAGTATTGTAATATGCACCTAACTTATAGTTAGTTTTGAATGAATCCGAACTCATGGATCTATGTTTTGGAAGTTTCACTTGTCAAATTCATGTTTTGAGATGAATATTGTTAATGCTTTATAATTTGAGCCAAACAAGCCTTAGCTTGTTCAGTTATCGTTTCTGTTCTTGGATGAGTAAGATTTAATCATGTCCTTGTAGTTTTGAAAGTTTGGGTTTTAAGATTTGTGTTGTGGTTTGATTGTGGTGAAATAAGGTTGCATGATCTTTAGGCAAAGTTCTGTCAGGGGGTCATTCGATCGGTTGAAGGGGTTGGTTCGACCGGTCGAAGTACCTACTGCTCTGAAGGAATGCTTACCGAGGGACATTCAACCGGTCGAAGGGGTTGTTCGACCGGTCGAAATGACCTCTGCATAAAACATTTTTCTACCCCTTCTGGAAATGATTTAAATGTTTTGATTGGTTCTTGGGGTACCTTTGGGATCCCTTTCAACATAATTTCATCCGGTTTGAAATATAATTACATTTTCATACGGACTTTACCACTCGAAGGGCATTGTTTCCAAAAGTTTTAAATACTGAATGTCATTTTAAGTTTTCTTTCCGCTGCTATAATCTTTTAAATGAGTTGGATGAGCTTTGGTGGCGTGCCACGTGTCCTATTTCCACGTGTAATGGGATGGGTTGTGACAACATTAGACTTCAAAATTTATTTCGATGAAGTGTTGATTTTTGGTTCATGTTTTACCCAGCTTTCCTGTGTATTCGTTTTTTTTAATTGTTCTTATTTATTCATTTTGTTATTTGCTGTGTGATTCAATCAGACAAAACATATTTGGAAAAGGCAAAGAATTGAATAACCACGTCAACTGGAGAATTACTTATGGCAGCTTCTTTTTATGTGTTCTATCAGCAGATGCCGCTGCTTTCGGGTATGGTTGATGGACTTGGTTCACAACTTCTTCAGCGACGGCAGCTTTATGCTGGTCCAATGTCAAAGTTGAGATTACTCATGATCTGTCGTATGGCTAAGCCTGAGGAGGTTTTGATTGTTGAAGATGAAAATGGGAACATTGTTCGTGAAACTATGAAGGACAATGACGTCCTTGTACAATATAAGGTGTCCAATCTATTTCTGTAATTGATAGTTATCTTTTGTCAATTTGTATACAGTTAACCTCTTATTTTTAATGGCTAACATTTCTACTCAGATGCATTATGTGCAATTCATTGAGAACAATGTTTGAACACTTTGGGCACCCCATCCAAATAAAGAAGGAAAAAGTAGAAGAAAGAATTCGTAACTAATGGAGACATTGTTCTCTAGTTTCCTATGAACACCATTAATGAATTGAAGGTCTTGTAGTTAAAACCGGTTCATCAGGGTCTTGCTATAATTAAATTTCACCTTATATTTCCATTCTTGGTTGCCATTGTTGATTGTTGCAACAGCATCCTTCTACACTACACTAAAATATTAATTAGTTAATCAGATATTATGTTTGTATTTTATGTTTTCAGAATATGTATACATTTTTAAATTTCTAGTTCACGTACAACTGCTATAGTTTAATTCAATTAATTTGGTTCAGATCATGAGGGAAACTTTGATCTACTTGTCCCACCTTGATCACGAGGATACTGAAAAGCAGGTAAGTTCATTACATCTCCTGTTATTATGCATTCAATATAGGTAGATAGAACAACCATATGCTGCTGTTTTTCATGTTTAAATACGAGAATCCCATCTGAATGTGAGATGCTAACGACATGAAAATGTAATGCTAGATCATTCTGGTAGTGATTATGCATTGCTTATTTGGACCAGATTCTTATGTGGACGAGGCTTGTATTTTGCAATGTACAACAAATCGTTCTTTTGATCGTTACAATATATTAATTTTGATGAGTCCTTTGACTAGCACACATTGTTCTTTTGAAGAAGTAACCTTTCGGATGTAGTTCTTGATATCTTGAATGACTCGTGTACGAACACATGACATGGGTACGATACGATACAGGTACGGTGGTACGGCAATTTCAAAAAATGACGGGTACGGGTACGGCAAGGGTACATTGAATAAAAATATTTTTTTAAAACGTACTTAAAAAAAAAAGAAAGAAAAAGATTGAACATCACTACTACATGTTAATCCATAGCATATTAGCAACTAAGTAGTCTAAGGATTTAACAACGTTGTTTTAGCATTACGAATCCACAACATTAAAGAAAAAAAAAATTATAAAGAAGAAGAAGAAGAAGATCCATCCTTAAAAAAAGTCATAAAACAACTAAATCTAAAACTCTCATGATCTCATCATTCATTGTTAGACCCAGCTTCAACCAATTTTTCACCATCATCATCATCACCACCAATACCAACACTCCCATCATCGGTAAATACTATAGTCTCCAAATTCGGTGTATCAAGTGAGAGAGTGCCAGAGTGGCAACATCAAGCATTCCAAAATCTTCAAGGGCACCAAATGCATCTCCTGCAATATCCCACATCTTTGTTCGCCGTTGTGTGTATTGTGTGCTTCTCCTTGAAAGAAGACGGAGATTGCTATGGATGAAAACTAAGGGTGTGTTTGATAACCTCATTAAGTGCTGAAAATGAAAAGATTCAGCACTTATTCTTTTTCAGTGCGTTTGATAACATACCACTTAATTGAAGAAGCAGCTCCAAAACCACTGAAAACTTTAAGTGAAAAATTTGCACTGAAAATAATCACTGAATGCATTTTACTTCAATAGTTGAAACACTATTTTAAGGAATGAAACTTCAAGCACTTAAAATTTTCAGTACTTAAAATTCAGCACTTAATTTTCAGTACTTAATTTTCAGTTTTATCAAACGCACCCAAGTCCTCCGCACATTGTGGTGTCATCTTATTCCTTTTCAAGCATTGAATAAAGGAATAAGTGCTCCAATTCCACTCGGCACAAGATGAAGAAGAAGGTTACATAAGTAGCTTTAAAGCTAATCCTTGGAGCAATGGTGCATTCGCACCATAAACAGCCCACCAATCAACAGGTTCCATAATAGATCTATCATGGATGGATTTTGTAAGTCCATACTTCCCTCTTTTCATTGAGAAAGAAGCAAACTCCGCTTTGACTTTTGCTCTATCCATCGGGTCCATGAAATACCTTTGAAAACACCTAATTACCTCATCTGAAAGTTCCGAATCTTTGTGTGGAGGTACTCGCTTAGGATCCTCATGAAGCCAAGCATCGCTATAGTACCTTAGAAATAGAAAATGGAGACTGCATTGTTTTAGTTTACAATTAAATAATTGATAAGTTTCAAAAGACTTAATAATAAACATTGAACTAGGAACTTAGATTAGCTTGGATTCAAAGAATGTGCCAAGCAATGAATTGGAGTATTTTTTTTGTTCCATCGATCCACAGGAATTTCGTACACCACATTATAGAAGATAGATGTATCTTCTTGTCGTTTCCCCTCGTGTCTATGAATTACCGTCTTCACTTTTTCAATCATAGTATCCCACATATCATAAACTAAGTGAAGACAAGGTTTGTCTGTGTCACACGACGTCAACATATCATATATAGGGCCAATGAAGGAAAGAATGTAATCAATTCTGTCCCACCAAAGATCATTCAACACCTTCTCCTTCACAGTTCTTGCCTTCCCCACATCATCTCCTCTATAGCAAGTCCATTTATCACTAATAACCATTGCTTAGAGACCACCCTTATTTAACTTTATTCTTTTGAGCATCACAAGTGACGAAGCAAAACGGGTATTAGCAACTGAAAGCAACTTCAAATTGACGAACTCATTGAAAATGGCCAATCTCATTGAGTGATTCATGATAAATATTTTTATGAACATGGCATCTTCTACAACTTCAGAAATCCAACTACATTGCTCAAATGCAACTTCATTCCCTTCCACATTTTTTGGGGCACATGTTTTTTAGGGAAAGATTCAATGTGTGGACAACACATGGAGTCCAAACTATGTAGGGAAACTGACTTTCAACGAGTATGAAGTATTTATCCTTGGTCTCCCTAGAACAATCAATGGCTTTAAGAAACATAGGTCCTCCTTCAGTCACGACCATGAAATTAATGAATGGCCTTCTTTGAAAATCACTCCACTCGTCACTAACGATGCTAACACCCTTTTCCTTCCACGTGCTCTTGATCGGTTGCAACAGTCTTTCAACATTTACCCCTTCTTTTTGGAGTAAGGTGGTTCTTAACAAATTAAATCCTGGGGGGGTAGCTAACCTGCCAATCCACTAGTCTTTGCAAAGGTATACGAACTCACATAATATGGGTTCCTAGCTAGGTTAAATGGTAACCTGTGGCGAATAGAACATCCTAGCTTTTTGAGAATGCAAGTGTTCACTATTCCCATTGTTAAATGCTTTCTCAAGGGCACTTCCACTTCCACTACTACGCGTCTTTCTTTCTCAGTATCAACCCATCCTTGAGTTTGGGAATAAGTCATGCCACCTAACGTCTTAGTAGGAAGCGGCAAAGGAACTCTACTAGGCTTGGAACTTTCTACACTTAGTGCAGCCTCGCTACTGCCTTCTTCATTTCGGTGGTATCATGAGAGGTCACTTTCGAACATGCTCTAATCCCATACCCACTTATTTTTAATAAGTGTGCCCTTACCCTCGTATGACCCCTTGAATTCTTTGAAACCAAAGTTGCATTTAAAATTGTAATTCCCCCCTCCTCCACTCCTCCCTAGTTTTGACATATATTTCCACAATGGCTTATTTTCATCTTGATCAATAGTCAATGGGCTACTAGCACTGGAGGAAGAATTCATAGTTTCAAATTCCTAAAAGATTGACCCAAACACACACACATATATGTATATATATACACACATTAAGAATGTGTTTTAAACAATAATTTTTTTATTATTTCATTTGTACTCCCCATAGCTTTCAAAAAACACAATCTGACCACGTGACGTGTCCCTTTCGCACTCACGCGTACTCGAGCCGTACCTGTTAAGTTTGACAACAGAGATTAATCCAAATGCTTAGGGTTGACAAATGTGTCACACCCTTATATATTATTCAAAAATAAGAAGGAAAAATAATTACAAACTAGTCCCTTAACTCTAATAATATAAAAAACAAAGTGAAATATTTAACATTACCCCTCAAGCTGGTGCGAAGATATCTCTCAATTGCAGCTTGTTAAGCATATCAGAGAATTGTCTAACCCCAACCCCTTTAGTAAGAACATCAGTAAGTTGATCACTACTCCTCACAAAAGGAGTGCAAATTGTTCCATTGTTGAGGTTTTCTTTAATGAAGTGTCGGTCAATCTCAATATGTTTAGTCCTGTCATGCTGGACTGGGTTATGAGCAACACTAATTGCAGATTTACTACCACAGTACAACTTCATGGAATCCTCATACCCGATCTTCAAGTCCTTTAATAGCAATTTTATCCATAGAAGTTCACACACACCTTGAGCCATTGCTCTAAATTCAGCCTTTGCACTAGACTTTGCCACACCATTCTGTTTCTTACTTCTCCACGTAACAAGGTTACCTCCCACAAATGTGCAATACCCTGAAGTGGACCTTCTGTCGGTCACGAAGCCTGCCCCATCAGCGTCAGTCTATGCTTCTATTCTGAAATGATCATGCTTACCAAAAAATAAACTCTTACGCGGAGCAGACTTAAGATATCTCAAGATCCTGTAAACTGCCCTACAAGTCTCTGATATCTCCCCCTGTCTCCCATTTTCCCACCTTTTTCATCACTCAATTTCTGGTTCGGTTCTACAGGAGTATCTCATGCTCTACTTCCAAACATACCTGTTTCACTCAAGAGATCCAGGACATACTTTCTTTGAGAGATGGAGATTCCATGCTTAGACCTGGCCACTTCAACTCCCAGAAAGTACTTAAGCTCCCCTAGATATTTTATTTTAAACTCCCTTGTCATGTACTCTCACTGCATTTCCTCCAAGTCATCACCTGTGAGAACAATGTCATCCACGTACACAATAAGTGCAGTAGTCTTACCTTGAAAAGAGTGCTTGATGAACAAGGTATGATCAGCTTGGCTTTGTTTGAACCCGTATCTACACATAGCATGAGTAAATCTCTCAAATCACGCTCTTGGGGACTGTTTGAGGCCATACAATGACTTCCTGAGTCTACATACCTTACCTACTGTATCCGGGCCTTCAAATACAGGAGGGGTATCCATGTATACCACTTCTTCCAAATTGCCATGTAAGAATGCGTTCTTCACATCAAATTGGTGAAGTGACCAATCACATTTGGCTGCAAGAGATAAAAGGATCCTGATAGTGTTCATCTTAGCAACTGGAGCAAAAGTCTCCTGGTAGTCCACTCCATAGGTTTGAGTGAAACCCTTAGCAATCAGGCAGGCTTTAAACCTTTCAATTGTACCATCTGCTATGTGCTTCACGGCATACACCCACTTGCACTCCACTATTCTTTTGCCCATAGGTAACTTAGTTAACTCCCAAGTGCCATTCTTATGGAGAGCTTTCATCTCTTCATCCATGGCATGCGTCCACTTGGGATCACCGAGAGCATTCTGGACATGATTAGGAATAGACACCGAGGCAAAATTTGAAAGAAAGGAACGATAAGTTGGAGACAAGTGAGAATAAGACACAAAGTTAGATATAGGGTGTTGAGTACATGATCTAACACCCTTTCTTAGAGCAATAGGAACATCGAGATCATCAGACTCTAGAGAAATAAAGTTATAAGTGTTACCTGGAGAGTTATCAGAGACATCACCAGTTGGAGATGATAGCAGTGGAAGAGGAATAGGAGTACTGGCCTTTGCCTCTTTGGTTTTTCTCTTACTCCACATACCTTTGGAGTACACTAACAACTCTTTCTGGTTAGGGGTTACTTGCTCTACCTCTCCTTCATACAACTCATTCTGTCTAGGAGTTATAGGTTCTTCCTCTACTTTTGCCTCACTCCCTATTCTTTCCAGCTGGGATTCCTTTTCAGGGATTAAAAGAGAAAGAGTTTCAGGTAAGACTGATCCGAGAACCTCTTCATGACTAGTCTCCCCTTGAAGTGGTATTGCGGGATTTTCAAAGAAAGGTACAGATTCTTGGAAAGTGACATCCATAGAGACACATATTTCGACTGACAGGGTTATAACACTTGTACCCTTTTTGAGTGGGAGAGTATCCTAGAAAAATGCATTTAATGGCTCTAGGATCGAGTTTTCCCTGGTAGGAGAGTGGTTGTGGACAAAACACACAACCAAAGACACGAGAAGGGATAGACAAACTGGTAGAGGGATGAGATAGAAGATCAGTAGGAGCCTTTTTATCAAGAACCTGGGTAGGGAGACGATTAATGAGGTAAGTCGCTGTTAAGACAGCGTCACCCCAGTATGGATTGGGAGCATTAGCAGTGAACATCAAATTGCGGGCAACATCTAGCAAATGACGATTCTTAGGTTCTGCAACTCTATTTTGTTGCGGAGTATCAGTGCAAGAGGTCTGATGTAAAGTGCCCTTTGAAGTAAAAAATTCACCTAGACCCGAGTCAATATACTCACCCCCTTGATCGGAACATAAAACTTTTATACCTGTCCCAAATTGAGTTAAAATCATGGTTCGAAAACTCGGTCGATACCGAGTTGTATCGGCCGAGTTTACTCGGTTTCGGTGGGTACCGAGACGAGTCAACTCGGCGAGTTACAATCGAGTTAAAAAAAGTGTATCGCGAGTTATCTCGGCCGATACGGGCTAAATAAGGAAAAATCGGTACGGATCGTACGAAACGTGATGTTTTGAGGTGATAAAAAGCCAAAAAATATTGAGAGGACATACCTTTTCTATCGGAAACTCCAAAAACTCACAAGGGTTTCTTCATTTTCATATCTCTCTCTTGAGTCTCTTCAGATCTCCATCTTCATTTTCAGATCTGACTTCTGAGCTTCGTATCTTCATCTTCTTCCCGATCTCTGTGTGTGTGTGAGTGTCGCAATCTGTGTGTGTGTCGAGTCACGAGTGTGAGTGTGTGTGTCGCGAGTGGTTGTGTGTGTGTGATTGTGGTTGTCGATCTGTTTGTGTGTGAGTAATTGTGTGACTGTGTGTCGATCTGTTTGTGTGTGTTTTTGTGTGTGATCTGTTTGTATGTGTAATCTGTTTGTATATATGGAGTAGTTTCTAGTAATTTATTTTATTTTACTTTTATTATTTGTTTTTTTTGCTGAATATAACTCGAGATTAGGTTTTTTATTTTACTTTTTTTATTTGTTTTTTTTGCTGAATATGAATATGAATATAACCGGAGGTTAGGTTAATAGGTTAGTAAACTTTAATAATTTCTTATTTTTTATTATTTTATTTTTATTTTTTTGCTCTAAAATAGGAGTTATATAGTGTAGAATGACAACACTTTTTGAGTGTATATATAATCTTAAAAAAGAGTGCAATTTTGCTCACCCCAAAATGAGTAATACTTGGCACACTTTGAAATCCACACTGAATTTGACACCCACCTGTAAATGCAGGTACACTGTGCTATGTAAGTGGTGCACAGAAAAGTGTGAAAAATTCGCACAGCACAAGGTATATGTATTTAAAGCATAAGATGTCAAATTCAGTGTGGATTTCAAAGTGTGCCTAGCATTACTCCCCTAAAATTGCTCACTCTTTGCTCACCCTTCTGTCCCATTGGCTAATACAGCGGAGCCCAGTACTTTACACAATTAATTTATTTTCATTTAATACTGGATCCCACTGCATTAGCCTATGGGAGAGGAGGGTGAGCAATGAGTGAGCAATTTAGAGCTAATTAATTAATTCTCATTTAATATTATGTATTATTTGGTAGTATTGAACAATTTAGATCCAATTATGTGTGTACAATTATTAGACATTAGATCGACAGCGTCTGAATTGAATGAGATGTGCTTCTAGAATAGGTACATTGTGTAATATGTCAAAATCTATTATGCCAATTATGTTATTCTTATTATTTTAGAATTTTCCATAATTTTTTCATATTTTTCTGAAGCTTAAATCTAGTGTATCGGAGCGTATCGCCCGATACCTGGCCGCATCGCCGCTACACCGAGTCATCACAACGGTCTCCGATACCGCGATCGATACTGCGACTTTGAACCATGGTTAAAATCATTGCATAAAAAGATTTGAAAATAGAAAACACCACTCTTTTCTTTCATCAAATAAAGCCATGTAGTGCGTGAATGATCATCAATAAAAATAACAAATCAACGATGACCTTTAAGAGAATTAATACGAGAAGGACCCCACACATCAGAATGAACTAAGGAAAAAGGAGTTAATCTTTATTAATGCTCGGAGCAAAAGACGTCCGATGGTGTTTACCAAGTTCACAAGGTTCACAAAAAAACTCAGAAACAGGTTTATTGACTAAAGAAGGAAACATATGCTTAAGTAAATGAAAAGACGGATGTCCTAATCTCCTATGTAATAACCAAATGTCTCCAGACTTATTCTCAGTAATCGATGTGTGATGAGCTCCTTTGCTTCTTGCATCCAGAAGGTAAAGGCCATTCTCCTCTCTATCACTGCCAATCGTCCTCCTTGTGGTAATGTCCTTCAAGACACAATGAGAAGGGAAAAAAGTTACACTGCAATTCAAATCACGAGTTATACGACTAATAGATAAGAGATTAGAAGTAAAATTGGGAACATGTAATACTGATGACAGAGGCAATGAGGGAGTGGCATGTATGACACCCTTCCCTGTAACAAAAGAAAAAGTGCCATCTGCAATGCGAGCTTTATCTTGACCTGAATGAGGAGTATATACGGAAAACAAATCGGAAGAGCTAGACATATGGTCGGAAGCACCCGAGTCAGTAATCCCAGGAAAAGAGAAATGGGATAAGCATGCTCGAATAGAAGTGACTAAGTTACCTGTCTGTGCAAATGATGAGGAAGCACCTGTAGATGTAGCTGGGGCAGAGGTAGCAGAAGTACGACGAGACAACAGGCTCTGGAGAGCCTCCTCCACCTCAGAGGCAGCAAACATAGGTGGAGAAACAGCAGGAGGTGACTGATCAATCGGAGCTGGAGCTGTACGATTGACTGCTGTAGTATGATGAGCATGAGAATTTCTGCCATTAAACCTTTCTCCACGACACCTAGACGAGCCAGAACGACCCCCGCGACCCCCTTGGGGATACCCATGAAGCTTATAGCATGTCTCCCTGGTGTGAAATTTGGTATTACAATAATCACAAAACTGCTTAAATTTATCCGAAGATTCAGACACACTAGCGGTGTCACGACCACAGTTCCCATCCTTTTGAGGAACTGAAGAGAGAGCAGATCGCTCTATAGAAGTAGGTGGAAGCATAGCAGGACGTCGACTTTCCTCGTTCTGAACATAGGCAAAAGCCTCCTGAAGAGAAGGTAGTGGCTCCATTCCCAGAACCCGACTGCGAACTGAATCCAAATCAGAGTGAAGTCCCTCTAGGAACTTAAAAATCCTCTTCTCAGCAATAAGTTATATGATAGGCCACAAAATCAGCAGAACAAATTGGCTTGTAGTCCAGCAGGTGGTCCAAACATTTCCAACGGGTGGATAGAGATGTGAAGTAATGCAAAACACTCTTCTCCCCCTGTTCAGATCTACCAATCGACCTCCGTAACTCAAAAATCTGTGCAGAATTGCCTTTGCGCGAATAAGTGTTGGCCATGGTCTCCCAAATATCTTGGGCATTTGCAATGTCCAAAAAGCCTTCAGCGATCTCAGGAATCATAAAGTGGCAAAGCCACGTCATGACAGTGGAGTTCTCCATCTCCCACTTGTCATAAGAGGCATCCTTGGTGGTAGGAGCTTTAATTTTGCCATTGATATACCCCATTTTCCCTTTGCCTTTGAGAGACATAATCACATATCTGGACCATGCTAGGTAGTTTTGGCCATTGAAAAGTGATGTAGTAAGTTTAACATTCGGACTATCGGCGGATGCAGCAATAACACGTTCATTCGAAAGCAACTGTGTATTCACATTGGATTTGGCTAGATCCGTCATCATGAATCAAACACACACACACCAAAAAAAAAAAAGGATACCCGCAACGGAAAAACCTGAAAAAAGGCAATAGAAACAGGGGCCAACGGATATGTAGCACACCAACAGAAATTAGACCACCGTGTAGGATGCCAGCAAATCAATCACTGGTCAATTGGTCATAGAAGGACCAAAAAAAAAACGAGAGAAGAAACTTTAATCAAAATAGGAGTAGTTGATGACTATATGAAAGTGGAAAAAAATGCGATGAACAGTGGCGATGAACAGTAGCCTGAACAGTAGTGATGAACAGTGCCGTAAACAGTGGCGATCTAGGAAGCACGGACTCTTTGGAAAGTCAGCCGCACCCGCAGTGGGTGTGTACTAATTAAAGGCAGCTGCACCCGCACTGGGTCTCAGACCATCGCACCCGTGCAACCTAGGTGTCGTTGAATAGTGCTCAGGTCATATTGGTGGTGGTGGGTCAGCGCAGGTGGTGGCTCTGATACCATGTTAAGTTTGACAACAGAGATTAATCCAAAAACTTAGGGTTGACAAATGTGTCACACCCTTATATATTATTCAAGAATAAGAAGGAAAAATAATTATAAACTAGTCTCTTGATTTCTAATAATATAAAAAACAAAGTGATATATCTAACAGTACCCAAGTTGAAGCCTTCACTTAAAAGTATCAGCACCGTTGGAGGAGTGCCCGACATGTACCCAGACGTGTGTTACGCGTGTCAGTGTCCCCCAGGTACTCAATATCGTTACTTCACTCAAAATGGAGTACCCGTGCTTCCTAGCTCGTGTACTGGGTGTCGCTGGATATGCGGACATATACATATAGATAATCGCAGATATATTTAATGCCAGTCCTCTATGATTCCCTTGAATCAATACAATCTAATTCCTCTCATTATTTTGACCGTTTTGACTTCTTCACTTACCCGATGATAGCTTATGGGTAGTTCTTGACATATACATGAGGTATGGTGCCCGTCATAATTGGACTTAGAAGGAGATGTGCCTGGTGCATTTGATTTCAAAGTATGCCATAAACATTTCATAAATGATAAATCCCAAAGATATGTGGTATTTATTGCTTTCCCCGTGCAATGTTTTATGATGTAATGACGTTGAAGATGTACATACATTGTTCTTATGTGCTAGCCCAATTTTTTTTTTCCTTAATGGAGAAATTTTAGGACTTTAATCACTTGGGCAAAGTTGTTTGTTTTGTTTTATTTTCTTTGGCTCCATTCTGGGTGTTGATTATAAGCACTCTAACGGTGTTTCTCCAATGATAGTTGGAAGAAATTGGACTGCAGATTCTTTGTATAACAATTGATAGGTTAAGCCCTTGAAGGGTGACTAAATTAATTTATTTGGTTTCTGTCTTGCCCGGGGCAAAAACAAATGTGGAATATTGTGGAGATCATAGTGGGAATATTTAGATTACTGGAAGACTGCCGATCAAGGAGATGCTATATGTGTGTTAGACTAGTTTGATGTTAAAGGTCTTCGATTGGTGGTTTCTTTGGGAGGGGCCATATAGGTTGGACAAATCATCACTTAATTAGGTAAAATTAGATTCAGTTTGAGATATGTGCTCACTGCACGTTTCTTCCCTTTGATTTATAGGACGGGCAATTGTGAGCACTTGGGTGGGAGCAGGGTTATATCCCTTGGACAGTTGGACCATATAGGGGGCCAGCATTACCCCTCTTTCCTGGCAATCTTGAGTGATTTTCTTGTGGGGTTGGGGCCTGTCTTTTCATGCAACATCTTCATTCATTTCCCCTCAAAATGTTGGAAAGAAGTTTTCCTCCCTATTTTATCACATTGTGAAGATCCATTTGTTATCTCAGACAAGCAAATCATTGCCTGTAATTTGGTTTGGGAGTCCTAAAGTGTTTTCTTGCCTTTGGAAATCTTTGTAAGTGGATGCTTGTAGGATTGTGTTCTGGCATTAAAGCTCAATTGATAGTTTAGTTTATTAAGGCATTTTATGATAGTACAAAAAACATTTGTCTATTGGCTCCATCAGTTGACCATATGTTTGCTGCATAATGTAGCAATTTTGTTTTGATTAGTATTGATTTTTGTAATGAATTTATCGTGTCGTGTTAATTGTATGTGAATGGAACATGGATATTGAGTTGGACTTAAGATACGCCCTATAGAGTGCTAAATAGAAATGCTTGTTCTGCAAATTCAACCTTTAAATTTTTTATTTTTTTTGGGGGGGGGGGGGGGGGGGGGTGGTGTTCTTTAATTTATTGATGCATTAAGGTTTTTTTTTTCCTTTTTATTTTTTTCTTGAGGTTTATATGTACTTTGCTATCAAATATCAATATCATCGATTTTGGGTTTAAATGGTCACTTACTGGTTGTATGTCGATCACGGTAACATTTTTCTGTTTCTCTTTTTAAGGTAGTAACTTTTGATAATGCTGCTAGTATCGTTGATTCACTTGGTTAATGCGTTCTTCTAATATGGATATTATTATTTCTTGGTTTAATATAGATGCTAAAGAAATTGAGCAAACAACTGAATGGTGAGGATTGGACGTGGAATAACTTAAACACATTATGCTGGGCTATAGGATCTATATCTGGGTCCATGATGGAGGAGCAGGTGCGCTACTTCTATATTTTGCATGATATCCCCTACATAACATCATAGATTCATATTTGATATTGTTCAACAACAACATGATCTCTCCCGTATGACACGAAATTGGCATTGCAACATGATATTGATACTTTCTGTTCAATAATGATAATATTTTTTCTCAGTCTTTTTGTCTTGGATTCATTTCATTGATTTGTGAGGATTTTTCAAGTATGCATCCCCTTGCAAGGTACTTAGCTCGATTGGTTTTACTGTATGCAACAAGTTTATGATTGTCTAGAATTGATATATCTTGTTTACTTGCTGTTAGCAATTTCATTCTGCTGTGCATGGTTGTATTACTGTATATTATTGATGATGATGCATTTCTATTTGCTTGAAAATGAGAACTCCTCAGTCAGCATATTTAAGGGTACCCTAATTACCATTGGATTCTAACTGGGCCTGAAATGAAGCTGATTTTGTGAAATCCTAGGTGCTTGGTTTTCCTGTCGAAACACGCTCACAAACAATAACAAGTCTAACAGAAAGATTAAAGAGACAGATTTAATGTGGTTCGGCGTTGTGTGTACGTCCACACTGGAGAGCCAAGAGTTTCCACTATGCTCCGCTTCGCCGTGGGCCAATGGCTTCCCACTTGATCCCGGCCTAGTGTAACGGACCCACTAGAATATGAGCCACACCCAACAGTCTTTTGATATCTCCATGTTTGTTTGCCGTATACTTGGGCCTTCTCATTGTGAGTTAGATTGAGTCTACATGGTGGAGATGTTTGAGGTTCACGTCTCTAATATTGAGCTGCGCTGTACCATTTCCGTTAGGGCTTGATTTACCTCGTTTGTCTATATTATGGGATTATCTTACTCTGTCTTTAATTATATCGTTGGTTCAACTTATCATCTATGATGCTCTTGGACTTGGGAGTTGGGGCAACTCTTGGAAGGCCCGATGGGCTTAGTGATTAATCGTGGTGACGCCTTCGGGGGCCCCTCCTTGACCCTTAATGGGATTCTCTGGAACATGTGGTTCGATGGCCAAAATTGAGAGTTTGCCGAGGATGGCCACAGCGATTATTATTGTTACCATATCTCTTTAGCTTCTGTGTTTCTTCTACTTTTGGATGCATGTCTCATATTTCTATCTTTTTTGGCTTTTGGCAGGAAAATAGATTTCTGGTGATGGTGATTCGTGATTTATTAAATTTGTGCGAAATCACAAAGGGAAAAGACAACAAAGCTGTTATTGCAAGTAACATCATGTAAGATAATATGGTTTTAAAATCATCTCCATCTAGGTTCTTTCTGTCTCCCAGTTGAAAATTTGGATACACCACCAATGGTGCTAGTGTGTTATTTTCTAGGAGAGCTTAAGAAATAGGTTAATACTTGGGACACACCCAAAGGCACAACTTTTGGGACACAACCCAAGAGATGTGTCTATCTCTCTCCTGCGTGGCATAACAGCCCTTCTCTAAGCACCGCAACATTGTTTACTGCGACTGTTAATTGGAGAAGGAGAATAATATTGGACCTTAAAGAATCTGACTCTGTAAACCTGTGACAGGTGGATCCACTTTGTATTCATTTTTATCCTTATTTTGTTGGATTGCAGGTATGTTGTCGGACAGTACCCGAGATTTTTAAGGGCCCATTGGAAGTTCTTGAAAACTGTTGTCAATAAGTTGTTCGAGTTCATGCATGAAACACATCCTGGAGTTCAGGTCTTGCAATCTTTTCCTGTGAATCCAGATGTTATACCTGATGAATTTCCCAAGATGTTAATACTTAACTGGACCACTGTCTCCTACGAGACCTTCACTCCTCTCCTTGTAATATAGAGATGGGTGAAATTTGTTTCTTTCATAAAAAGGTCATTAGAGAGCTGTCTATTGGTTGCAGCTACAGTAATTCTAGTTTATCTGAATCAAGACTCAGATAAAACAGTGATTGGAGTTTCCACATAATAATTGGTAGATGAATTTGCCTTTTTTTCCTGTCAATGGCTGAGGAGTTGCAGCTCTGGTATATACCTGTATCTGTGGTCTGAGGTTAATGTTGCTCTTTGGAAGCATCTTCTTTCTTCAAACTGTACTTCATCTTTGCATGTTGAAATTCAGCGGGTCGAAAATGATATCTTTTATGTGGTAGTATTAGTCTGTCTACTTGTTTGTCATGCCATTGTGTGGTTGTGCTTGTAATCAAAAAGATATTAACAGAGTTCTAATTAACGTGAAAATATTATTAGCATACCTAAAGGAATATATAAGCACACTGCTGTGATGTTTCATCAAATTGGATTGTAATTTTGTAGTTCAGTTTGTCGCTTCAAGATGTCTATCTCATTGGAATTTCAAACTTATTGGTCTATGATACACGTGATGTGTTGAATGATACTGGTTTTTCCAATCCTCCAAAGTTTTTAAAAGTCCATCCAAATTATTGACCAGTGTTGAATCCAGCTTGATTAACCAATAGTGCAGTTTTCAGAATTATTTTGTAGTTGCATATTGTTGTCGTCCCACATCGCTTAGATGTGTTGTTGACGGTACAATTTATAAGGCCTTAGTTCCCCTCTACTTAACACCTGAGTTTTAAGGAGTTGAATGGACTGGGCCTTACAAGTGGTATCAAAGCCTTGTTTTATTTCTGTAATCCACGTGTGTGCTTTTGCCACATGTGCGGGGGCATGTTGTCGTTCCACATCACTTAGATGTGTTGTTGCCTGTACAGTTTATAAGGCCTTAGTTCCCCTCTCCTTAACACCTGAGTTTGAAGGAGTTGAATGGGTTGGGCCTTACAAGACATATATTTGATCAAACTAGAAGGTTAGGTTATTGAAGATTCTATCTTGTAAGTTGATTGACGAGAATGAATTGGTTATCATTGGTTAGAATCGTTAATTACTTTCATCTTTCTCGTAGGAAGTTGTGGGGTCCATATCATTTGCCATGATGGAAAACCCATTGCAGTGGGTTTGTTCTTGTGGCTTGAGTGATCAATAGTAAGCCACGTAGGCTAAAGGTGTAAGCATGCAAGTCTTATGTGAAAACTCATGAAGCATTTAATGCTTGACATCAAGTGCTAAGGAATAAAAGAATGACATCCATTTGATAGTTGTTAAAGTTGGCTAGCGGATATGGCGGCTTGGTTGATTGTGGCTTGTGATTGGCCATTTAAATGCTTATGGTAGCTTCTTGAAAATTCCATGCAAGGTCAGTTTATTGTTGGTGGCAAAGCATATATATGTGCCTATATATATGTGACGTAGAGAATTCTTGAAGTATCACTCGTTCAGAGAGAATTTGTGAGAGAGAGAAAATACATCGTGAAAGAGTGTTAGTTCTTTGGGGTATTGAGAGTTAGTGTACAAGGGTATTGCGTTTGGGTTATGTGATTTAATCCAAAAGTGTCTTGTACCAATTTATGTCCAATAGTAAAATAACTGGTCTCTTGGTGGTTTTAGGTAGTGTTTTGCCAAACCACGTTAATTCTCGTGTGTTTCCTTTTCCATTTATTTTATTTTCATTTGGTGCTCTAATTATCATTCCGCTGCGTGAATCCCAATAGAAGTAAGTGGCCAACCCTTGGTCCGACGATGAGGTTGCTTTATTGTGACCTGGGCGTTGTGGGTTTCAAACTCGGGATCAGCCTCTCCGCGAGTGGGGGCATGACTGTGTCAATTTAGCACTCTCTAGAGACGGAGTGATGGAGCCTCGTACACTAGGTTTGCCCTTTCTATTTGAGTAGATAGAGTTACAGTGTAATAAGCTCAGGTGTGTGGATGCAAATATGGGGGATTTGTCAAATTTTCCAAAGTCCAGGATGTGAGTGTGGGGGGTACTTGTATAAATTGTTAAAGAATATATACTTTAGTAGAATTATTTGAACTATTTAGCACTTGATTTTTAATATACGCATGAATAACAAGCATTATAAGCAACACCAGCCTTTTGACATATGATCCAACTCCCAACGTTCTTAATTGACCCCAAAGTTTTTTTTTTAATTAAAAAAAAAACCCCTCTTTAAACACACACAGACCTTTTCTTTGGATAGGTTAATGCCCCCTTTTGAAAAAACAAAGTTGCGAAAAGTACATCGCCGCACCCTAGACGAATCCCAAAGAATTCTCTCTCCAAAAGCACCCTACTGTTGCGCTGGCGATTCCGCTGCGTACTCCGTCCCATCCGCACTAGGTGTGCATCCTGTGTGGATTCTTCAGCCTTTCACAAGAATCCGTGTTTCCTTGTTACGGTATTCCGTGTTGTAACTATTTGTTTCATCATCTATGACCAGCTGTTATCTGAGGTAGTTCTGTGAAATTTTATTTGTTGAGTGCTATAAATGATGTCTTGACTCAAACTGTGGTATCTCTTTCAGGATATGGCTTGTGACACTTTCCTAAAGATTGTGCAGAAATGCAAGCGCAAGTTTGTTATTGTACAGGTACACTTTGCTTCAACGTGTCTCCTAAAACTTGTTGGTTTTCCTTTTAGGATTTGGCATTTGCAAATCCTTGATAAATTAAGTGCGTCACAGGTTTCTTCCTTGTTTCCAGGTTGGAGAAAATGAACCCTTTGTATCTGAACTTCTAAAGACTCTTCCAATAACTATTCATGATCTTGAGTCCCATCAGATTCATACATTTTATGAATCAGTATGTCTATACAATGAACCAAATTGTTGATTTTGCATATAGAATGCTTTATTTGATGTTGCAACAATTTCTGACCTCTTTTTTTATAGGTTGGTAACATGATTCAGGCAGAATCTGATCCCCAGAAGAGGGATGAGTATTTGCAGAGGCTCATGGAGCTTCCCAATCAGGCGAGATGATATTTTAAATTGCTTATGTTCAAGATAATTCTTAATGCTTGAAGCCCTCTCCCTCCATCTCGCTCTCACTCACAGCAATAGCAGTAACTATTCTATACGTTTCTTGTGGCTTATGAAATCATACTGTGATGCAGAAATGGGCTGAAATCATAGGTAAGGCGCGCCAAAGTGTGGATTTCTTGAAGGATCAAGTCGTGATCAGGACTGTGCTTAATATACTGCAGGTATGACTTCCTAGTAAACATAGTAGCGAGTTCAGTTATATATTTAAATTGTTATTTGTACCTTTGCAACTTGATTCTCTTACGGGGAGCATTTTGCATCTAGGTTGAGTTGAGTTGGTTTTTGAAATTGGTACCACTCAGGATGTCTTTTTCACTCCATACTGCATCACTTTTGTTTTTTTATTCACATTGGAAGGCAAGAATTTAAGTCTGTAGCAGAACTAAGTAAGACGATTATGGTGTCATTGCAAATAATTCACAGAATTTTCCAAATTGATAACTAGTTGAAACTTCTTATACTTCATCCATCCACAAATTATACCCCATTTCCTTTTTTTGAGTCATCCTAAAAAAATATTTTCCAAATCCAAATGTCAACAAGTAGTTAGTTTCCCTTCATACCTCTCTTTTAAACTAAAGTAGAGCTTGACCTCTAGTAATACAACATTACTTTAGGGTAATCAAGGAATCCTACAATATATTTTCCTGGTGTGAATGCGAATCTCAGCTCTCGTGAAAATATTGGTTTCCTCGAATACCTCATTCATTAGCAATATAATGGTTCATTTCTGTGGATTATTTAAATACTGCGCACTGAATACATCTTCCTATTGGAATCTACCATAGTATGTTGTCATTTCATTCTCTGAAGGGCTCACTGTATATATGTCCATTCGGATATTAAACCGAGAATCGTGATAAAAAGTAAAAGCTTTCAAGTCACTGGCTTTGCAAGGTTATAATATATTTTTCACGAGCGGTCATCCTTGCAGTTGTATGTTAAATATTCATACTTGAAAGCACCCTTAAATTTCTTCTGTGAAACATATTGGCATTTCTCTGCCCTTCTTGTGGCATAGTTTGTTCTGCGGTTCACAAGCTTTATGAGCTGCAGATGTGGATTTGCAGATGTGATTTGTGGTTATGATACACTTCCTTCCAACATTAATTTCACAGCCTCTTTAATAAGCGTGATTTACTCAAGTTTTCTTGCTTGGCAGACAAATACGAGTGTTGCCTGCTCACTTGGAACGCATTTCCTGTCACAAATTTCACTGATCTTTTTGGACATGCTTAATGTGTACAGGTATGGTTTCCAGTCAAAATTTTGAGTGGAAAATTTCTGGTCAATTTAGGTCCGGACGTCTTAGAAATGAACACTTTCAATGGTTGCTTGTTAGAAACTAACACGTCTTTTACGTGAATTTTACTGCTTACAACAGAATGTACAGTGAACTTATATCAACCAGCATT
Organism: Hydrangea macrophylla; assembly: GCA_033977485.1. NCBI lineage: Eukaryota > Viridiplantae > Streptophyta > Magnoliopsida > Cornales > Hydrangeaceae > Hydrangea > Hydrangea macrophylla. The sequence continues at coordinate 113,799,812 of CM066997.1, read as the reverse complement.
GCCGAAGGAGGGCCCTTTGCCTCTAAGACATCCTATGTAAAACTTTTGCGGTAAGATCAGCTTTTTTTATCTGTGTCGTGGTAAATTGTGTGCAATGTTTTTATTTTTATGTGCCTTTTGGAACAGCTCAGTGAAGAGGGAAACTCTTAAACTCATTGAGACATTCTTAGACAAGGCTGAAGATCAACCACAGATAGGGAAACAATTTGTGCCTCCAATGATGGATCCTGTTCTTGGTGACTACTCTAGGAATTTGCCTGATGCGAGAGAATCAGAAGTTTTGTCGCTTTTTGCCACAATAATAAACAAGTATGACTGCTGTTGTTGATCTATTATTTTCCAGATTTTTTGACCGACTATTGAGAGGGTAGATGTGTGCAATTGCAACTGATGACTACTTTTGCACACATATCTAATCTTTAAAACTTTTGCAAATAATTACTATATATTTTAATCAACCAACCAACTGGAAATGAATAGATTTTAAAGAACTTTTGAATGATTATGCACTTGTTGAACTTGATGTTATGTGTTGCAATAAAAATGAATCAGTTTTGGGTGCTGCTTCCTATTTCAATTTGTTTAACACAGGTCCAACCATTGTGGGGTTGGTTACGTTACGGTTTTTTTTTTTTTAAACTAAATAAACTCAGCCAGCTGAACATTGTTTCTTTTCCACACTTTTTAAGTTTTTAAGCTAGAAATTTATTCAATCTATACTTTGCTTGTGGAACTGCTGCTGAGTCATGCCGTATATCAAAATTAGTTGACTCTCTTTAAAGTTTCTATATTTCACTCTGAATTTCTACTGCCTTATTTTTTTTTTGACTTTGCATAATCTTTTTCTGCTTGTAGATACAAAGGCGCAATGATAGAGGATGTGCCTCGCATATTTGAAGCTGTGTTTCAATGTACCCTGGAGGTGCAGACGAAATCTATGTTAACTGGGAACTAGTTTGTGCATTATGGTTCATAGATTCTTCCATATTTGAAGTGATGCGTCTGATTTTACCTGTCAGACATAAATAGTATTTGCATTCAATTGCCAGTTTGGGCCTTTCTTTCGCTGTTGTCACTTGAGATATTCTAAAATGAAGTGGAATAGTTAAAACTCAAAAATTAAGAAAAATAGAAGGTTGGAATCATTAAAGATGTTATTTTCACTTATAGTTGTAGGAGATATTTTAATAATGAAATGGATATTAAGTTTGACTAACTGGCTTGTTTTGTTGGTCTCTCACTTTTTTGACTGAAATTTGACATTGAAATTCTTTCTTCCTTTATACTTGAATCTTGCAAATAGATAATCAATTATCAAATTAAGCGCAGTTCTGTGCTGCACTGGCTATTACTTTTTTCCGTAAAAAAGAAAAGAGTGATACTTACAAATAGAATAAAACTAATTTTGGTTTTTGAACATCTTTTGAGTATCCTTATGTTTGTTTTATCCTTTACTTTATCTAGAAATTGAGTACCCTTTATTTTCTTGTATGCTAGATTCTAATTGCTCATGTGATTGTGAATATTATGTGCTTGGCTGATATAAATTTCTGTGGTCCTACACATCCTCATGTGCTTTGTCTTTCCATCTAGAAAAGGTCGGCTGTGCATGTGTGGTATTAATGCAATGTACATCGTTTCATTCATGTGGTTGCAAGGCAACTTGCCCTTTGCCCATTTATTCCGTGATTGCGAGATTCTCTTTATCAATCAAACATTAAAAAATTCTGGTATGTAGGTTATAGTTGACATATGGTTGCCCTTTATTACAGATGATAACAAAGAACTTCGAAGATTATCCCGAGCATCGCCTCAAGTTCTTTTCGTTACTTCGAGCCATTGCTACACATTGTTTTCCTGCTTTAATTATGTTGTCCAGTCAGGTTTGTTCTTAATATTTGGCTCCTTCGTTAGATTTCCATCGCAAAAGAAGCCTGCATCGTTGTCTGTTTCAAAAGCCTTATGCTTCTTTCACTTCATGAAAATTTTCAATTCCATTAACCATTTTCCTCCCTGTTAGCTTATTCTTTGATTTCACAATTTGTCTGACCCATGTCAGCAACTAAAGCTTGTCATGGATTCTATAATATGGGCTTTCCGGCACACTGAAAGGAATATTGCTGAAACTGGGCTAAACCTTTTGTTGGAAATGCTGAAGAACTTTCAGGTGTGATTTGACATGTTTTATCGAATTTCTGTAAATTTATGACATGAGGCCATATCTTATTGTTGGATATTTGGCAGGTTTCTGAGTTCTGTAATCGGTTCTATCAGACTTACTTTTTGACAATTGAGCAAGAAATTTTTGCTGTCTTGACGGACACATTTCATAAACCCGGGTTCAAGCTGCATGTCTCAGTACTTCAGCACTTGTTTTGCCTGGTATTGCATCTTCCTTGGCCTTCTCCTTTTAAGCTTCTTTTGGAAGTAAGTCGATTACAGTTGTAGTGATGCATCTTCAGGCTGAGTCTGGTTCGTTGACGGAGCCTCTGTGGGATGCGTCAACGGTTCCCTATCCATATCCAAATAATGCAAACTTCGTTCGAGAATACACAGTAAAACTTTTGGGTACATCATTCCCCAATATGACAGTGACTGAGGTATGGATTGAAAATTGAGCTGCAACATTTTATGTTTGCTGGAGGTCATTTATTTGAGAGTTTTTTTCCAGGTTACCCAGTTTGTAAATGGACTTTTCGAGTCGAGAAATGACCTTTCCACATTCAAGAATCACATACGAGACTTTCTCGTGCAATCAAAAGAATTCTCAGCCCAGGTAAATGTTTGCCGTTGCTTGCACTGCCAAATATGCTGATCCAATCATCCCAGTATCCATGAAATATTTGATGTTCTGGGTCACTTCCACTTATTACCATTCATGGTTGAGGTGCAACTGACTTGTACAGATAAGTATATAAATATAACTTTGTTCTCTGGTATTTCCTATTAGAGTGTGGGATTACAGGGAGTTTGATTGGAGACTGGTATGACCTGGATCTTTTTTATTCGCAACAAATCTGTACACCTATTGCTGTCATTGACTTGTTATTTCAGCTTTGCTGGTAAAGTCTAGAAAATGTTGAGCCAATCCGTTCTCTCTTGAACCATTGTTTGTTTGCCCAAGCTAGTATAATTGGACCAAGTGGCAGGAAGCTGGCTAATGGTTTTGCAACACCTTTTAGGTCATTCATATAAGAATCAAAGGTGGTGAATTAGGTTTATTGATGTTGGTGGGTGTAGAGAGTTATTTTTATGTTATAATTTTTTGTCCTTAAAAAAGGTTTTTTGTATAGGGATGTAACCGAAATGAAGCATGCATTAAGGGTGAGCATAGAAAGTATTTGGTGGGTGTATTTAGCAGCTCTTTGAAGATTTAGGTTGGGTAGATTCGCGCTTTTTTCACTTGGACAAAAATCCCATTATTATTTCCCTTTTTGAGAGATTTTTTGGAACTTTCCTTCTTAGCAAAAACATTTTAAACGAGAGGGCAGAAAGGGAATATGATACTCGCGTAACTTCTTTTTTTGGTTGGTCAGCAGAGATACTTGCGTGCCTTCAGAGCCTAACATTTCGTTAAAGTAAACTTTTTGGTGTTTTGTAATTTAAGGCCACCGTGTATTGCAATTATATTCTCTCTCCCAATTAACACTAGTATATGATATCCCGTTATGTTATCCAACACTCAATATATAACAGACATGTCGAAATTGTGCATGTGCCATGCCTAAACCTGCCCTAATTGCTAATTGTGTGCCAAGTAAACTCAGTAGAGTGCTATTATGTTAGACGGTAACAAATAACATATTGGGTTACGCTATCGAAAGTTCTTTTGCATTGCATGTTGATAAAAGTAGCAACAAACAAAAACCATAAACAGCTTAAGAGCTTGAAAATGGTTGAAGTGACTTTCTATTCTGAAATAAATTGTTGTATTTGCTAATTTTAAGCAGACTAAATTCCATTTGCAGTGGTGTAAGCCCAACGGGACCAAGTTTTTTTTTTTTTGGTGGGGAGGGGTGGGTTCATGCCAAGGATTAAGTCTTAATCCCGGTTGGGGCACCCACCATTAAAAAAATTATAGTTGTTCTCTTGAAAGGTTTGTTGGGTGGGAGATATTACCTGCGTAACTATAAATTGGCACGGGTTCTTTTCGTACAAAAGAAGACACTTATAGTGATGGGCTCAAATTCCCTTTTCTAGAGTTGATCGACTGATTCCATGCATCAAAATTTGTTGCAGAGATTAGCAATGACTATTTCTTAGCCTAATGACCACCACTATGAATTGATACCAATGTCGTGTGACGGTGTGAGGCTTCTTGGTGGCAGAAGATGTGCCATATATCTTATTTGTCTCCAGTTGGCAGATTGATATTTTGGTGATCATCGTACTTGGATGGCAAACATTGCCACTTGCCCTTTATGGGTTTAGTTTAGTAATGGTGGGTGGACTTTGCTTTCGAATAGTATTCCAAACAGGGAGTTCTGTATGGGAGTTGGATTGAAATGCTTGATAGGGATCAATAGAGTGGTCAAATGAAGGTTGGATTTGTTCAGTGGCAAAATTATTATATTATCTTTATTTTGCTTTAGGAGTTTTCTCTGATAGAATCTGGGCATTTTAAATCAAAAGGGTCGGAGAATAATCCTTGCGTGTTTATCCTTGCCCACAGGTGGATACAGATGACTCTCTTCTAATGTTTTTTCAACGCTTTGTGTAGGACAACAAAGATCTGTACGCCGAAGAAGCTGCTGCTCAGAGGGAGAGGGAGAGACAGCGGATGCTTACCATTCCGGGGCTTATTGCGCCCAATGAGATACAGGATGAGATGTTGGACTCATAGACCGCTAATTTTGCTGTGGAAAGCTAATTTCATGGGGTTTTATTGACTCGCGTTGCTGTGGGTGCCTCTAATTGAACAACACAGATTCTCTGGTGGATCAGTATTTCTGTACCATTTCGCCTCATGCTCTTCCCGAGTTTTCTTTTAATGCTTTGACCGGGTGAAACATGAAGGTGCCCTGGAGCAACAAGGCTTGGCAGCTGATGATGCTATTGGCTGGATGTAGAATATTTAGATTTTGGTGTAGGATTGAGTATAGCAAGTCATTGTTTGGGTTCCTCAATTAAGGTCGCTGTTGTAGTTCATAACAAAGGGTGACATGCAACCTGTTAAATTAGACACTATACTATTATTGACGCATTCAAAAAGTAGGTGTTATGTATACAACTTTGATTGGTTGTGCAGAAATTCTTTTTGTTTATTAGTAGACCATGATGTATTTTGGTTTTTTGATTTGAGAGGCGTGGGTTTCTGTTTCTCTTAAATTTTTGGTGGCGTCTGTTCAACACAGAACTGTTTCTTTAAGATTAGATAGTGTTTTGTGTGTGTGGTTCCTGGTACAAAACTTGGATAACTAGCTTTTATCTCAGTTGTCCATGGTTTTAGAATCCTATTGATGGTTTTACAATCTTAATCATTATCCTCTCTCTCTCTCTCTCTCTCTCTCTCTCTCTCTCTGTGCGTGCATTGTATTTGACTGTGTAGTGATATTTATTGGGCAATGTTATTCACACTCCTTTGATTACTAATGTATTCCATGGGCAGTGCATGCTACGACAGGTTGGAGTGTATTAATTGTTTTTTGGAGTGCCCTATTTATTTAGTAAGAGATGAGGGCGAAGTTTCATTTACGTGTTGAAAATAAAAAATGTAAGTGATAAATTGTGGATTTTGAAAGAAAAAAAAAAGTGATTGTTTTGTAAAATGGAAGTGTTTGGGTTAGCTTAAAATTTTAGCACTTGTACAAATTAGATGAAAAAAGTAGCTTTATATTTCATCGCTTAATATTTTTATCTAACCTAAGCAAGCTCGTAAACCTATTACTCCCTCCGTCCCATTTTATGTGTCCCTTTTTGGGAATCCAACTATTTAAGGGGACAAAAAGAATCTACACCTACTTTCCACAACTGCCCATAATCATTGCACTTTCTTTTTTGTTTTATTTTGGTATTGGTTGTAAGGAAGGGTAATTTGGGAAACTAAAAAAATTTACATACTAATTTAAGAAAGTGGACAACAATTTTGGGATATACCAAAATAGAAAGGGGGACACATAAAATGGGACGGAGGGAGTAGTTGAGGAAGAGCAAAGTTGGTTTCTGCATTCGAAGGCTTTATAAGATAGAGAAGAGCAAAGCTGGTTTCTGCATTCGAATGCTTTATAAGATAGAGAAGAGCAAAGCTGGTTTCTGCATTCCAAGGTTGTATAAGATAGGGAATTTCTAAATTCTCCGACCAATACACCAATGTCCTGCAATGAGGCGTACATCGTGGTTCATGTTGGTGTAGAGAGAGAAATTATGAGTGTATTAAGAATGGCTAGTGCTAATGCCAAAGCAGAAAACAGTTACCTAAGTGTCGCTAAAAACTTTTAGCGACACTTTCTATTTTGGCATTAGCATCACCCTTAATAATTCATATACATATGGGTGTATTAAGAATACGAAGTAGAGAGAAACTGTGGGTGTATCTAGGCAGGGTGAATTGGTTATAAGGGGGATTCCTATCCGAATTTGTCCCATTGCCATTTCTAGGTGGAAGTGGAACTAGTATATTCTTCGAAGCCTAGATGTGGAAACAAGAATACGAGACTAGTCTTAAACATGTTGCGAGTGAGGCTGAAATTTTGGACGAGCAATGTAAAAGAATGATCGTGATTTTTGAATTTGGGATAGTCTCAAATGCTATGAGAATAATAATACATAAAGTGGTATCCCATGTATAGCATATTGGGATATTCCAAATTAAAAAATCATGGCATTACTCTGCATGAAATGCAAAAAAAAAAAAAAAAAAATCCTCTATATTGCATGTTAGCAAATTACGAGGCTGCTTATCAACATGTGGCTTTTGTGATTCAATCTAGGCTTTGCGGGTACCCTTGGCCATGCCCCATCGGTCGCAAGGACCATATATCAAATTCCAGAATGGATGAGGATGGCCAACCGGGTGTATGAGACCTCGTCGTTGTAGAAATGTCAGAATCAAATAGAAACTGCATATTCAACCAGTTGTACCAAAAACTGGTCACCAAACTAGTCTGGTTCCATGTCAAATTTAGAGTAATCACATAACATTTATGGTTCTTTTACCCAATACTAGGAGGATGGCGCATGCAAGGCACGGGCGTCAGATTTGATAGAAAAAATAAAATATAGTTTTTTTTAATATGTACACGAAAGACAAATAAGCTCTATTAATTCTTAAGATGGTGTTACATAAAAAAAGTAATGCTATGCTTTTCAAATTTCTATCCCAAAAGTGCTTCTCAAATGATGTGGCAATAAAACTTGGTAATTTTTTTATTTTATTTTTTTTTTTTTTATACTTACCTGGATCCGGACCGGATATACACACCCCCAACACTCACACACACCCCAGCTCCAACCCAACTCCAAAGTCCCACAGCAAAGTCCAACAAGGGCCACTCATTCCGACTGAAGAATAATTGGGGGGCAAGCAACTCGAATCCCCTATGGGGAATCAAACCCTCTCCCTTCCCATTGGGAAGAGAGATACTATGCCAATTGGGCTACAACTCCCTCGGCGAACTTGGTAAATAACTTCTAATCAAAATTCAATTGTTTCCACTGTATTAAACATGTGTGTAACTTAAATTTATAAGTATTGTGTGTGTGATATCAATAATTTTGAGTAATAAAAGTAAATTTCTTATTTATAGGCATGTGTGTAAAACTCAATTGATACAAAAGTATTCAAGGCATGGGTGTGCGTAAATTATATTTTTAAAAATATTTTGGGACAATTGGTTATGGCTGCGTAATAAAATTAAATTTCTAAGCATGTGTGTCAATTATATTTATAGGCCAACCCCGTTTTTTCAAGAAAATTTACAAAAATACAAAAAATACAAAACAAACCCCAAAAACAACAAAATAAACCCAAAGAAAAAAAATATATTTTGATATTACACACATATGTGTCTATAAATTTAATTTAGATACATACTTAAAAATTAAATTTTATTACACACACATACCTAAATTTAATTTATAGGCCATAGATGTAATTTTATATTTGGTATTACATACACATGCCTATAAATTGAATTAGCATCCACTTTAAGGAGCCATCAACGGATTAATGTCTTGTTTGGGGGAAAAAATAAAAGAAAGAAAAAGGAAAAACACAAGCCAAACGTGATTGTGCCAAACAAGTCCCTTACATTAGTACCTAGTAAGGAGCCATCATTGTTGACTGACTTTGTTGTCCAAATGAATTAGTGTGTTGTTTGGGAAAAAAATAAAAGAAAAAAGAAAAAGACGAGCCAAACTTGATTCTGTCAAACAAGTCCTTTTTCTTTTTTTGAACTAACTTGTATATTGAAGCAAAAATTGACTGAATCCTAATTTTTTGGTAAATATTTTATAAAAAGTTGATTGAATCCTCGTATTGATATTAAATAAAATTCAAAAAAGTGATCTAAAGCTAATTTTCTTCTTGAATTGATGAAAATACCCCCACACAAATCCATAAATGACAAAAAAAAAGTGTATAGATGTAGGGAATTGTAGTATTTGAGATGAGAAAAATGATAAAAGCAAATAATTCATAAAATACCAAATCAGGACAATTAAAATTAAAATTGGGTTATTTTATATGAAGGTGTAGAAATAAATTGGACGTCCCTCTCTAATAATAATACTCCATATTTCAACAAATTTAATGGTCAAATCAAACAAAAAGATATGTGTGACATGGCCAATCCAATTATCAAGAAAGTAGCCCAACTTTAAAAAAAAAAAAAAAAAAAAAAAAGAGAAATTGATAATCTAGCAATCTTGGTTCGGTGGATTTTCATTTGGAGAAGTTTTTTCATTTGGTCACTATACGTGTGAAGGTCACTTATCACCTGCATGGTCGAGTCCTTTGGCTCAATTTTAGAAAGAATTACTCTACTATCATTCATCAACCAAAAAAAAAAACCTCCTTCCACGTCTAATTTATCAAAAACGAAGCAGTAAACTATTTATTCTTCATCCAAAATAATAAGTAACTAGCTTGTAACCCATGCGATGCATGGGAACAAATTATTTTACGAAGAAAATAATACTAAGTTGTAAAAATAAACCTCCAAAGAAAAATTATAGATATATTCTCAAAATGTGAGCCACATCATTTGGAAGTCTAGAAATGATGCTTCTACTCCAACTTCAATTCCAGTACAGTACTCCTTTGTCCTACATCATATAATTGGAAGAGAATAATCACATACTTGCAAGAAATGTGGCTATTCGCAACCTAAAGTGAAATACACTCGATTATACCTCAAAATGTGCTGCAACTTTTATTTGGGAAGTGCGATAATACATCAAATGCTATTCTGAATCTGCAAATCCATCCAAACATATGTGGGACAACAACTAAATCAATCAGCTCCCTTGGAACCACAATGGTATTCATTCACTATTAGTTATTACCATGTGCAAGTAAGATTATCTAGCTAAAATTGATATAGATACAAAATGCAACAAACTATATCTTGAAGAAGACAACCAAAATAATCATATCATTTAGATAGTCACTTGAACCAAGTTGACCAATATGCTCCATTTGGCTTAAAAAAGCAATGTTGTAAACTGTAAAGCAATGCAAAATGCAACACTTAAATTTAAGCTCTAATGTACTTTTCACAAAAAAAAAAAAAAACAAAAAAACAAAAAAACAAAACAAAACAAAAAAAACAAAATAAATAAATAAAATAAACAAACAAACATCATTTTAAGCTCTTCGTTTGATAACCTAAACACCAAAGACCTAAGATACTATATGCAAATAACGGTTCAAATGAGAAACAACATAACCATGTAATAGATATCCAAAAGCAAAACCTTACACGTTATGCACGCATAATTCCATCAACTCCACCAATGTAATACCCTGGATAGAATTCCTACACTTCTGCTAGCTTGTTCAATTGTTCCCGTTCTTATCATTTTGTTGCACTGTACACTGTCCCCATTCAATTCCAACTTGTCTTAATGGTCAACTCCTAAGTCCCAAATAAACAGGGCACGCTGTACAACAAATACTTTGTGGAAAAGCAAAACATCTTATAATTTCTATTTTAATTCAGATGTTAAAAGAAACAAATGATTAAGAGACCTAACCCCAAAACCCAACATTGAATCAAAATTTAACAATTGAGCACAAAAGTTTTGATCACCGAAAAATGTCACTGACCATCAAGCATTCGATTCAAATCTTTACAAACAACATAGTATTAATAAATAAAAAAAACCATAGTGTAAAATCATTCATAAGTGAAAGCGACTAAATAATAACCCATTTAGTGAAAATCCTTTTCCCTTATGCAGTATTGAAAAATGGACGACCAATTATAAGAATACGGCCCACAACTGACAAACAAAATTAGTAGAAATTGTAACTCATAAAAGCACAATTTCATCAAGATCCAAAAGGTGAACACAATTATCAACTGTAACTCATAAAAGCAAATCGGATAACAACAAAAATGACTAACAACATGATTTTTAGCAACATTAGTTTTTTTTTTTAAAAAAAATAGAAATCAATTAACAAAATTAGTAGTTTGATTTTCAGACAAATATAATTTCTCTAGAAAGAAGAAAAGCACAATTTCAGTTTTTCAACAATAGTTAACATAGAAATTGTGAACAGATATCCCCGCAACATGTGGGAGAATAGATAGGAAAAAACCTAATAAGAGTAGTCTCTGCAAATTTCATATGATTTCCAGCTCCATATTGATCTCTACAAGACAAAAAAACAGATCATACACACATAATCCAAAAGACATACAGATCAGAAAGGCAGAGAGATAAGTGATCAAAATTGTCGGGAATTGTAAAAATTGAGGGTTGAGTGAAAATCGGCTTGCAAGGGAAGATTTGGGGGTTATTACAGACCACCCAGCCCCATACCTGGGCGATGTGGGATTGTCGCAAATATTTTCTTCATAGAAAAGTTTTGAAAGATACACCTACACATGGTAATGATATATGTATAGACACACACACTTTTGCCCAATTTATCTGCAATTGTCAATTCCCAATTTCAATAAGTATAAATTAAAAGTCATTTCATGTTCTTCTTCAAATTGTTGCAAATCATACAATTCTCAGATTATTCTCATCCTCTATTTTTTTTTTTTTAAAAAAAAAATCAAGAATAAAATTAAAAACTAACACAAAATTTACTTTTCAATTTCCTAAGTTTTCTAAGAAAAGAAGACATAAATCCTAAGAAAATTTAAATCACCTCATCAATAATCTTCAGGGGCCGGCGGCCATATCTTTCAGGCCAAGCCCTTCTTCTAAATTCAAGAACTTTGCTAAATTCCCTTAAATCTTGAAAAAAAAAATCAAATTAGAATTGAAATTAACAACAACAATACGTAATCACAAGCACAAACAATACCAACACATGCATATATGTGTGTGTGTATGTATATATATATATATGGGTGAATATGTATGTACATATACCCACGCACACCATGGCCTGCAACTTTCTTTTGATTTCTCCTTTTTTCCCCTTAATCTAACACCAAACAAAAGGAATTTTGTGTGTATATATACATACACATAAACGTGAAAGAAATATAGAAAAAGACAGATATGGAGAGAGGGATACATAAGAGAGAAAGATAGATCGAAAAGGAGGAAGATATTATAGGGAAGGATACCTGAAATGGATCACCCTAGGAGGAGGCAGAAGGCGGCGCCAGTGCTTGGAGGCAATGGAGAAAGATTTGAAAGATTGGGGAATTAAAATGATTGTGATTGAGAGAGAGAGGAAGTCATATCGTTACAGGGAGACAGAGGGTCGAGAGATCTCTTTCTCTCTCTCTCGAGAGAGAGAGATTCAATTTATAGGAGCTTTTGAAGTTGGGGGAAAGTAGGAAAGGAAACTAATGATGTGCCACGTGTCCGTCTCACGTTTGATTATGCTAGAAGTCTCTGTTTTTAGTTTTCTATAATAGATGATGTAGGAAAAAAAAGTTTTTAACCGTTGAATGAAGATTTGATCTCAAAATAATAAGTAAAAATATTACTCATTAAATAACTATTTATTCTTCATCCAATAATTGTAGAGTGTTTGTGCATATAAGAAGCTGCTCATAATATCATTGTCCAAAAATTAAACAAATGACCAATTACTTGGTCCTAATCCCATTTGACACGGACTACCATACAATCAAGTGGTTTGGTTGTACGGTACAACTAAACCACCATAACCCTTAGATGAAATTAAAAAATAATCATAATCGTCCGTCTTTCTTAAACCAAAATCATCCCCAAATCAAGAAATAAACAATTTTTTCTTTTTTTTTTACGTAGGTACAAACATTTCTTATGAAGTACAAAACAATCATTTTGTATTATGGAACAAATATGCCATATCAAGTATAAATATTTCTTATCAAAGAATAAACATATCTTGAACAATGTTACATATATAAGGTACAACCTCTTTGATGCTTTGCACAAAATATTCTACACAAATTAAAACATTTTTCTTTTAAGATGGATACGAATATATATATATATATATATATATATATTTTTAAGTATTACAGAAAAAATACATTATAAATACAAATATTTTTTATCAAGGAATAAATCACTTGAAAGTTTGAAACCACCTAGTTGAGATCCCGTCAATCCTCCCAAATATATGGGACCCACAATGGGGGATGTGTGATTTTCACACGAAAATAATAATCAAAATATACTCACTCTGTATAAATAAATAAATTAAGAGAATAAATTTCATGAAGGAGAAAAAGCAACGCTACCCTTGGAATCTCTCTCCCCCCTAAACCTCTCTCTCTCTCTCTCTCTCTCTCTCTCTCTCTCTCTCTCCCTGTAGCTCATCATCAATTCTTGTTCGAACAAAGATTAATCTCATCCTCCGTGGAGATGATGGTTGGATCCTTGACGATTTCTTGAATTTAATCTGATTATTTTCGGAGAGAGAGAGAGAGAGAGAGAGAAATCGGTGATCCAAAAATACATCATGGGGCAAGCCTTTCGGAAGCTCTTCGACACCTTCTTCGGCAACACTGAGATGAGGGTACTTTTCTCTCTCTCACTTTCCCTATATATGTATAATATATATATATATATATATATATGCGTGCTACCATTATTATCAATTTTTCCATATATATATATATATATATATATACTAGGTATAAACCGTGGCTAAAGCCACTACAGAACAATTCTAACCATGCATACCTTCTGCTAGTAACGATTTCCACATGCCTTCGGCACTTAACACAATTCCACATCTATTTTAAAAACAAAAAAGAAGACATCATCCACTAAAATTAAAATATTCCACAACTGAAAATGCAACAAAAACAAAACATCACACTCACATGCAAGCATAATAAAAAGGCTCACAGGAATGGCATAATACATTAAGGTCATCCAGTATGTATTCAAACTTCAAAATAGCTCCCTGTGAAGACTCTAATCTCAAAGATAGGCTTAAAAGCTACTGAACCTGTAGCTAGTTTGGCGTTGAAAGTTGCTCTATCTTGCTCAGCTATGGATTCAGTCAAATAAAAAACAAAGGAACCAAATCCAAAATATCGAAATCAGCAGTTCAGTGATATAAAAAGAAACAAAATTCCCTTACATGTTTCTTGTTTTTCAACTATTCTTGAGAAGCATATAGTTCATGATATAATCATAAGATTGCAAGGATTATTCAAAACCTGGGAAGCTCAAAATTAATGCCTTAAATGAGGACCGATTAAAAAACAACTCACTTTTTGAGTGAGAGAAAATTAGTATAGGACAACTATTACGAACGTAACATGATTATAATCGCATCATAAGACTTGCATCCACAACTTCAAAGATCGTGAAAACTAAGGCATTAATGGGCAAAAAAAGGGCTTGCATAAAAATATTGTCATTTGAGATTTAACTCTTGAGATTTCAACATAAAAATATTAGGAATACAAATTTAGGAATGGGATCGAAAATTACCTCAAAGCCTTGGGCCATGGAGCACCTCAAGACTTGTACATGAAAAGGGACAAACGATAGCTTTTAGGAAAACTAAGAAAAAAAAAAAAGAAAAAACAACCAAATTAGACAAATAACCTATTGTTTTCACAAATGGAAAGCAAGAAATGAGCTGAATTGGGCACAAGTATGTAACTGTTAGTAGCTAAATTGGGCTAAAGTAAATGAGTTGAAAACTTGAAGGAATTGATCAGACAATATTACAAACAAAGGCCAATTACTATTGACCTCAAGTAAATTAGTTTGTAACTGTTTGTTTGTTTACACATTTTAACTTACCTAAGAAAAAGAGCTACGCATATTGTTTAAGAAAAGTTCCAAAACAGTAGCTAAATTAGTTTGCAACTGTTACTGTTAGTAGCTAATTTAGGCTCAAGTAAATGAGTTGAAAAACTTGAAGGAATTGTTTGTTTACACATTTTAACTTACCTAAAAAAAAGAGCTACGCATATTGTTTAAGAAAAGTTCCAAGTTGTAAGCGTCAATCACTGCTCGTCGCTTAAAGTTCCAGCATGTTTGTTTACCATTTCCATTAATAGGAAAATTTAGCATACATTCGATTTTCTTGTTTGAAACAACTAATTAAGAACTACAAACAAAAAATTAGAAGCTAAACCAATAGGTAATGAAGAGGAATCAAAACAGAGATCTTAAAATTTTGATGCTGTTTAGTCAAACAAATACTAATTAAACAAAATTGATTAGTTGTAGATTAATTATTTGATCTTGAAACAAATGCAATCAAACAAACTTCATTATTGAGTGTACACTTTCAATATCTCTGTTAACCATCTATCAGAAACTTCTAGAAGCTTTGGCAATTAGTCAAGTTAATACTTGATTGGTTGTTATGAGACTCAAGTTGTTAGGAAGTTGTGGCTTTACTACTGAACAAACAATTTCTTTTATACACTTGTACATTAGATTTGTGAACTTGCTATCAACTTGTAATGAAGAGGAAATCATTTCTCGATTTGGGACTTACCTTGTGCCCATTAGAATCATTTGTTGATTTGAGACTTTCCGTCTAATTATCACCAAAGCTAGCCGAATAAAAACAGAGTTTGCAAACAAAGCCAAAGAAAAATGAACCAAAATCATTAATCAATAACAAATACTAAATGGAAGGAATGAAAATAAACACCTAGCACTGAAAAAGGGGAAAAAATGGAAGATGAACACTGATTAAAAAGAGAAAAAATGGAAGATGAACACTGGAAAATAAAATGGAAGATGAATAGTTTTACCAAGCGTTTGATCTCTTGGAAGCTACAAAAGGGAGGGTAGATAAACTTAAGCCAAAGAACAAAACCAAGAGACGTGGAGACATTGAAAATAATGTCTGTGACACTATGGAATCATAAGACCCAAAAATAAGGTATGTAGTTTGTGAGCCTGTGACACTACGGAATCATAAGACCCAAAGCACGCATTCAATACCTGTTTGAAGCTCCAAAACTCCGTCAAAGTCTTTCCCCAGACCCAAAATCGCCAATCGAAGGTGAACCTGTTTTGTGTTAAAACCTGAAACCCTTGGATATAGAACCTATTTTGATCAATTTTGTGTTAGAAGAAGAAGAAATCAGAAGAAAAAAATGTTAGGGCTTTCGAATCATACCTGGCCACAGAGAGAGAGAGAGAGGGCTTTTGGAGGAAGATATTGCCGAGAGATAGTGGGAGAGTGATGGTGGTCCGGCGGAGGCGCCGCTGTTGGTGGTGGGGAGGGTTGGAGCCGGGGGGAAGGGAGAGAGAGAGAGAGAGAGAGAGAGAGTATAAAGACGTTGAGAGAGAGGATTTGTGGACAGAAATTGATTTTGAAATTCAAATACACACAATCCAGACCACTTTTTTTCTCCAATCCGGACCGTTGAATGCTTAAGTTGAGATTCAATCCTGACCACTCTTTGTCTTCTCCTCGATTGGAGACAAACACCTTCCTGATTTATTATATAGATATGTTTGTTTGTATTTTTGCGAATTATTCTTCATGGAAATCTTCGTACTAGCTCTTCAGGTTATTAATTGTTTCTTTTTCTGTGGTGGCTTTGTATAAAATATGATATTTACTTTTTTTCTTTTTCTTTTTTTACGGATTGGTGGGTTGGGGGATGATGAGACTGTTACGCTGCTACTTGTTAGATATCCATCTAGTAAGGTTCTACTAGGAACAGTTCATATTTTGATAGTTATCATATCACTTGATGAACAATGTTTTTTTTTTCTTTTTCAGAGAACATATCAACACTACTCTCCCACGTTCCATAAGTGTGATAATTATTGGTGGACGAAACTCCCAAGTTTGAATTAATATGTAATAACCAAGGATTTCGATATGTTCATCAACTTGGTATAGTTTTATGATGTCTGTATATATTTGAGTGAGTCTGAGTCATATAGTAGCATAGGTTTAGTGGATCCCACACTTTTATTTGTCGGATTTTCTTAAATTTATTTGATGGAGAAAAACAATTTTGCTCTTAATATTAGTGTTGCTAAGCTTTTAACCCACCAAACTTTTGCGGCCACTTATACCCTCAAAGGGATTTGGAGGACCAGCGAGGGAGGAGAAAGAGCGCCACAAATTTCACTCAGTATAGCTGTAATAAACAACAGAGAAACACACTACATCTTACCTCACCCCCTTGTTGATGGTAGCGTAAGGTAGTTTTGGCCCTTTTGGGTATAGTAAGACTTGCAGAACTGAGGATGTCCATAGTACGCACATTTACGAACTCGGAGTACTTTTGGAATGAAGTTAACTAGTTGAGGAAAGGAACGGTCAGTGCCAGAGCAAGCTGGGTTGGTGAATCAAAGTTGAGGATCGCCCCTGCTCAAGTGATTAGGTGGTTGTTCTGTGGGGGCATGGCTTCGTTTTCATAATCGAGAGAGTAGAGGAAGAAATCACCTCCCAAAACACCTTTCGGAGGCAGGTACACAGTGGCCTGATCCACTTGAGGTACTACCTTTTTTGTGTATACGTGGAAGCAGAATGGGTAAACCGGTAAAGAGTAGGTTTGAGCAACGAAATCTGAAAGAAGAACGAAGTATGAAGGCACTACCCCACAAGAAGGTGGAGGGAAGATTATTTTGCTTAAACATGTTCCCTCCTTGATGTTCATAGCTTTCAACCGGTGACATACGTGTGGCAAAGAAGCCCACGTCAATAGCAGCTCTAATTCAGTGACAAACGAGCTCTATTTTGGAACAATATTTATACCTTAGCAACGGGGATCACATTCAATAAGTTCCGCTCGAGTCTCGACCCTACATTGGCACTGGTCTCGAGCTCAATTGTTGGTTATAATAAGATCCCCTTAAAACCTAACTTTACAAATTTATCGAAAGACCTAGAGATACCTCTTTTAGACCAAAATAGGGAAGTCAAAAATATGTAAATCAAACAAAAGTGAAAGGTTTTGGTTCCTTCAGAAGATCTGTAATCTCTCCATGAAGTCCACCATAAACAGAGAGAAGCACTTTTCCAATATGCTTAATCTTTTCTCAACATGAACCAAAAGTACCTTGCCACTAGACAATACAACAGCAGATGATTAATGTTTTTTGTCTTTCTTGCACATGCAACATCTATTTGTTAGAATTTGCTCCCTTTTATTGAGATTATCTATTGCAAGGCTGTGTCCAATGCACTTACAAACCAGACAACAGATCCTTCAGATGTGATACTGAAAAACCTAGAAAAGTTCAAAACTAACAACAAAACAAATATTTTTGGCTTCTCCAGTGGACGAAAAGTAGAAACCTGTTAATTTAGGCCTCGCATGGTAACGTTGTGGTTTTTGGTTCTCGGTTTTTGTTTCCATTTTTTGTATTGAGAGTTGACTGTGATCAATTCAAAAAATGAAAACAAAAACTGAAAACCAAAAACCACAACGTTACCATGCGAGCCCTTAAAACTATAAAAAAGAACATCGTCATATAATAGTAATATAACATTACAACAATTATATGAAGTATGATCTCTGGATTCTCTCTATGTCCTTAGATGTGTTTGCTTACCTACATTCAATAGTTGAACACATTCCTAGGTGTGTCCCTTGTATCTTGATATTTGGAGTTTAGAGAGTGCATGTTGTAGTCCATGTAACATAGGTTGATGCAGGGCAGATTTTGCTTCCCTGCTGGTTGGTGGGCTGTTGATTGAACGAATGGTGATTCAGGGTTTACTAGGAGGGAGGTAAAGAAGGGGTTTAGATTCTTTAGAATGAAAGGGATTAAGATTGGGTATGGTTTGGAAGAGAAGGAATGAGGGAATTCTAGTTGCTAGAATTATGGACAACGACGTGTTTACTTGCGCGCGAGCGAGTAGCTTGATATGCATTGTTGGGCTATTCTCTAATTCTTAAGCTTTTGGAACACTAGTAACTTAAAGTTGTATCAGAGCCTTGTTTATGAGAGGGCTTGTGTTTGAATCTTCGTCCCCGGTTTTGATTGCGTATTGCAGTTTGTTTGTTTTTTGCCTCTATTAGGAGGGAGTTTCATTTGTAATGCCTAGGTTTATTGAATCCTTATTCTGCATCATAGATTATAATGAGCATCAATTATGCGTCCATCTTCTATGTATCTTTTGCCTTTATCTTTAACCTTTGTACTTTTCAAGTACATATATATACATGTATATAAATATATATGTATACTTTTTTTTTTTGTGTGTGTGTGTGTATAAATCCTAGCATTTTAGACTTGTGTGTGTTCATACATTCTACTTAAGACTTGGTTTTCATTGTTGTGGTTCTTTGCATAGGTTGTGATGCTTGGTCTGGATGCAGCTGGTAAAACCACTATACTGTACAAACTGCACATTGGCGAAGTGTTATCCACTGTCCCTACTATTGGTAGGTTTTCCTAACTATGTGGAAAAAAGTAATTGACAGTTGCTTGTGAATAATTTTCGGATCAGAGCTGTGTTCTACATTGACATTGTAGGATTAGGTTGTTATTAGCTCTTAGTAGTATTGTGTTAGACATGCTTTATTTGCTGTTTTCTGAATGTTTACTTCCCGCAATTGACGAACTTATGTTCCATTTATTTGCGTTCCTCCTCTTTTGAAAACTCTGGACTTGATTTCAGCAAAGAGTCCATGATATCCTCTAAAAGTAGCAAATTGTTGTATTAATCTGTGATACTCCCTCCGTCCCAAATTAAGAGTCCTTGATTCCATATTTTGATTTCCCATTTTAAGAGTCCACTTTGAAAAGTCAATGTACTTTAATACACATTTTCCAAGTTTGCCTTTTATTATATACAACTCTTTCCTATCTTTCTTTGATGTAACACTAGAATTTTGAAATTCAAGGACAATAATGGAAAGTTGAAAATTTCACCAGAATCAAAGATGTCCCCTTAAATAGTTGGAATTCCCGAAAGGGACTCTTAATATGGGACAAGAGGGAGTAATAGATTGTTTATCTGACTAAAACTTTGGGAATATCCTATAAGCTGGAAAGATTCCATTCCATGGAGAGAACCTTATAGTATGTGGTGGCGTTTTGTGTATTATTACGTAATAGATTGTTTATATCTAACTAAAACTTCGGGAATATCCTATAAGCTGGAAAGATTCCATGGAGAGAACCTTATATTTTGTGGTGGCATTTTGCATAGTATTATGATATGCACTTCTCCTTATTTTGGCCATCCAGAAATAGAAATTCTCCAATGGCCATAGTCATGATTCAGTGTGTATTTATTGTTGTTATTGTTAAGTTAGTACTCCGTGATTAATTTTACTGGTATATCCTTCTTGATCTCATTTAGGTTTCAATGTGGAGAAAGTGCAGTATAAGAATGTGGTATTCACGGTGTGGGATGTAGGTGGGCAGGAGAAACTGAGACCACTGTGGAGGCATTACTTCAATAATACAGATGGCCTGGTAGAGATTATTTTGTGTCATTATACTTTTTGTAGTTTTTTATTGCTGGATTTTTTCCTTGTTGGTTATTGTTTCTTATTGACTGTCCCATATCTGTTGTTATTTACGCTTTACCTGCTTCTGTGCCACATATTAATTGCTGTCATTGTGGTTGTAATCATAGTTAGCACTCAGCAGTTCTCTCGTACTGTTCGAACCTTGGCAGATACTACCTTCAAATAGATCTGTATATATTTTTATGTATTCTTTTATTTGCAGATTTACGTTGTGGACTCTTTAGATCGAGAGAGAATTGGAAAAGCAAAGGCTGAGTTTCAGGTTGTATATTCTGAACGGTTTACAACTCAAATACTCCAGTTGCGGGCACTTTCTCACCTGATATAGTTTGTTCTTTGCAGGCTATCATCAGAGATCCATTCATGCTAAACAGTGTCATCTTGGTGTTTGCAAACAAACAGGACATGGTATGTTGATATGTTCTTCTACAAACTCTTTATCATGCACATCAACGAGGTATTATTACACCCGTATGTATATTAATACTGTTTGATGAGGACAAATAAGTAGGTCAATGTAGTTCACATGAACTTGAAATTGGAAGTTCTTGAAATGCTACCTTTATGAAACTGAGTTATATAAAGGTGATTTATATTATTTTGGTAGTTTGTGATCTATATTTTTGTTGTTTCTTCATGAAGTATTGTTTTCCTTCTCTCTCAAAGAAAGCACTAACAGTTCTAAACTTCAAATGTTTGGTTCTGCTGATTGAGACTAAAACATCACAATTTGGCCATTCCCAAATTAGAGAAGGATGGAGAGGGGGGAGAAAATGGATGCTCAAGTGGAACTATGTAGTTACATCCATTATGTGTATTTTGGTTAGACATGTATGTGTAATGATGCGCATGTCTAAAAATTTACATGTTACGGAGTAATTGATAATTTCACTTGTTGAGTTGAGTTGTACAGTTACTCATGTATTTTACATTCATGTGCATATACTATGTATATATATGTATTGAAATATTGCTGTCCTACACCTTGTTTCTCCCCTTATTTTATTTGAATTTTCGACATCTCTGATAATCAATGAATCAATTTGCGTACTTTTGTTAGTTTACAGAGTTCAGATGCAGGAGGCCATGCATGGCCGTACCGT
Organism: Hydrangea macrophylla; assembly: GCA_033977485.1. Classification (NCBI taxonomy): domain Eukaryota; kingdom Viridiplantae; phylum Streptophyta; class Magnoliopsida; order Cornales; family Hydrangeaceae; genus Hydrangea; species Hydrangea macrophylla. Next base: position 113,778,649 of record CM066997.1, on the reverse strand, counting down.
TAACAAAGCTTGCAAAATAAAATCATCCATAAGCGATATGTGCTGCCATGTTATATGACCTTGTAGTATTGTTGATCTTCTTCTCTTTTTTCTTTTTTTTCTTTTTTTTTTTCTTTTTTTTTGGTCATAAAAATGGTGCTCTCGTCTTCTTTACAATCTTATTCTTATATGCGTCATATAGCAAAGCACATGCGACATAATCTGTGATCAGATATAAACTTCTGGAGCCTATTTGTTGTTTTAATTGAGGATATGCTTAGATGACATGAGAAAATGAAACCAAGTTACATATGTTAAAGACACATATTGTAGAAATATAACATTGTTCTGTAAAAATGTTCTTAAGAAGATGTTAAGAAGTGGTCTCAAAACTGGCAACATGTGTATTCTGTTACCCTGTGTATGTTACTCCAACTGCCTGCTTTTTTGTGGGTAATCACGTGGTTGAATTAGATGCCCTTGTTAAAGGCACCTCATTTTGGTACCGTCCACATAGTCTTCGCAGGAGCCAAAGCATGTAAAAAAAAAAATTTGGTTTCCCACAGGCCAGAGTTCACTTGCACCTATCTAAATAGCTTGGGACTGGCATGTCCTTGTATGCAAGGCTTTAATTTATTTGTTTGGATTCTTATTTTTTTATTGTTCAGAAAGGGGCAATGACACCAATGGAAGTGTGTGAGGGCCTGGGGATGTATGATCTTAAGAACAGAAAATGGCATATACAAGGTACTTGTGCGCTTAGAGGAGATGGCCTTTACGAGGGTTTGGATTGGTTATCTTCCACTCTCAAGGAGTTAAAAGCAACTGGATACTCTTCAGTTGGCACCTCATCCTTCTAATTAACCGGGTAAATTCGTCACCTTTGTCTAGTTTATCATCAAAAAAAAGTTGGCAAAGCCATTGAGTCCCTTCGAGTATTTTTATTTATTTATTTATTTTCCAGGTTTATAACCCAGTGTTTGCCGATGAATAGAGTTGATACGTGGTGATCTACAATTTCAGAAAGTCCTGAACTTGGAACATTTTTCTTCCTTCTTTTGGCTTGTGCATTTAAAGCTAATGAAGTTCCTTAGGTGCTTACATAAGTTACTGTGTCCTTAAATGGCACTTTGATAATGTGACTTCCTTCAATGTATATTGAGAGAAATGTCCCTGCCATTGAGAATTAATTGTTTTATGGGGACTTATCAATAGTTTGGAGGTCCCCCTAGAAATAGTCTTGCTATATAAGTTATTTGTAACAGTGGTTGACTGGTAATGTCGCTCCCTCTCTCTCTCTCTCTCTCTCTCTCCCACTCTGTTAGGCCCATTTTCACTTAATCCCCATGTGGTTCAAAAATTGAAATATTAAACCCCCTATGGTTTCGGACTAAAATGAAACTGTTAAGATATTCCTGAAAACTAATAAAAATTCTAAAATTGGCTGGAGAGAGAGAGCACTTTTCATGAATTTTTAAGAGCTTTTTCAATATTTGTTTTTTCGTTCATCCACGATATGTTCCTTCATTAAATTACAGTCAATGTGACAAATTGTAATTAATTGGTACTAAATGTAGTCTTAGAATTATCTCATTGCCCTCTCAAATTTTAGTTATGATTACTAAGAGTAAGTGGTTATTTCATAATGAGATACGGAGATCTTCTTATCAAATTAAGGGTTTGTTTGATTACCTGGTAAGTGCTGAAAAATTCAGCACTTATTTTATTTCAGTACATTTGATAAAGCACCGCTTAATTGAAAAACAGTCAAAATATTACTGAAAATATTAAGTGAAAAATCTCTACTGAAAATAATCATTGAATACAGCATGTTTCTGTCACGCCCCGGTGTTGCAATAATTAAGGGAAGTAAGCTTCCTTATCGGATCCGTAGGCTCGTAAATTGCATGATTGTCCAAAACAATAGGAATATAAAATATCAGAGTAATTAAAGCAGCGGAAATGGTTCTAAGTTCAACAGAAGCAATAACAAAGTCTTACAATCTCCATTATACATATTTATATTATAATCATCCACGATAAAAGAAACAGAAGTCTAGAAGTCAAACGGTTGATAACAACAACAACAATAACAACATAATAATAATAATAAAAGATAAACAATAAAATTTCCCAACGGGAACAAAACGGCTTCAACAACATGATCGCTTTTTCAACTAGCAAAGCCCCAGCCTTTCTCGTCCACATGCTCACCATCATATTACGCGTTCTCCGGAACAGCATCTCTAGCACCTGGAATTACAGCAGTTGGGCACGGATGTCTAGAGCCACACGCCCATCAGCTGAAAGTTGAGTGAAATACTACAAAGCACACACAATATGAACATATACACCATTTATGTTATCACTTAAAAGTTATTGCGATATCACGCAAGTTTTCACCCAAATCCCAACGTTCGTCCCGACTATGCAACCACACCAATGCAACATAACGTGCACGAACCCATCGTGCCAACAACTCACAAGTTGACAGTACTAGCTTTTGTCACACACGACCACAACACTGGCAGTACTAGGGGGGTTAAGTGTTACAAAATGAACCACAGGGGGGTTATGAGAACATGGGTGTAACCACAGGGGGTAAAAGGTATTTTCCCCTTAAATGTTTGCAAAATGATTATTAGTGACGAGAGTTTGCATCCGTGCAATGTGCAAACTATGAAGAGCCAGAGAGAGAGAGAGAGGGAGATAAAGTAATCAAGTGTAGAGAAAATTATAGCACACGCTATTGAATTGCCCTATTAAAAAAGGTTGTAATTTAACAACATCTATACTACTATAGAAAGTGAGAACTAAGGGTACCCAAAAAGTTTTCACCACCACTTATATTTGCAATAGTACCTATAAACTTACCATTCAAAATACAAATATAAGAGCCCAAAATTGTCATTAGCAAAAAATGTCCTTAACTGCTTCTCTCTACTCTCTCAAACAGAACGTGAGAAACTGTATGTGAGAGAAAATAGTGGTTAGTTCCTAAACAGTTAAAAAAAAATAGGGTAAAAAGTAACTGCCCTAGGTTGAGAATGTTGAAATCTCAAAAGCAGAAGAGAGATTGCGAAATTGAGAATGTGAGGAAGAAGAAGGAGAAAAGGCTGGTACTGTTTGCTTTCTCTTTCCAACCACAGAAGCGAGATGCTGAATTTTACACTTGGGGCTCCACTCCAAGGCTGTGTTTGGATTCCAAATCCAACAAATGCAAAAAGCTCAAGGTAAACAAGCAGACCATACTATACAATTATCTTAAGTGTACTCTCAAAAGCAATATGTAGTAGAGTAATGTTGTGTTTTCCAAATTTTATGTCCCAAATAGTTCCCAATATAGTTGTGTTTTGTGTTTTTTCTTTATGTAATTGTTTTTTTGCGTTGAACAATTATAATGTAATTTTTTTTTTTTTTTGAAGTTTAGAAATACACAATAAAGACAAAATTGCATTGCACTCACAACGTGTGTGCCTCCACTGCTAGTATTTAGAATTTTAAAATAGTAATCATTTGATTATTATTGCTCGAGTAGGACTACATTTGGGTTTAAAAACAAATACTGTACCATTTGTGTAATTAACCGTCCGTTTGGTATGCCACAAATTAGAAAAGAATTGATTTGCAATTTTTGTTTGTGGCAATTCTTGTGTTTGGTTTGACAAAAGAATTGATTTTCAATTCTAGCCAATTCTCACCAATTCTTGTTTTAGCTCAAAAACAAATCCTATCACTTTTGGTTGGATTTGGTGAGAAATGATTTCACTTTAAGTGAAACAATGTGATATACCAAACTTACCCCTATATATTTCACACCTCCTCTCTTTATATGAGCAATGTAGTAAATGACCGTGATTCATTTCATTTCATTTCTCTTTCAAACCAAACATGAGAATTAAAATTACAAATCAATTCTATTCATTTCTTTTATTTTCTATTCTCTCCAATTCAATTCTATTCTATTTTAGAATCATACCAAACGTACGTGTAAACAATTATTGAAAGGGGCCTCACCCATAGCACCCTAAAATTAATACAAGGCTACATAAAATTCAAGACCCAAATATTTAACTCAATAACCCCTTTTCCGACCAAAATGACCAAAATGACATAATTTACTAAGAAATCGAAAATGTCATCTCCTCCTACACAGCAAAAGTGACGACTACGATGATGATAGTGGTGGCGAGGATGGTGGTGGTGGTGGTGGTGCGATGGTGGTGTTGTGATTTTGGTGGTGCTTCGATGGTGGTGGTGCGATGGTGGTGCTGTGATGGTGGTACTGATGCTCCTATTGTAGATGGAGGTGACGATGGTGGTAGTAGTGCGATGGTGGGAGTGGTGGTGCTCCAATGATGGTAGTGGTGGTACTGTGATGGTGGTGGTGATGACGATGGTAATGGAGGTGAGGATGGGGTGGTGTCGACGGCGACGGCGATGACAACCGCGATGACAACGACAATGACAATGATGATACAAATGGTGATGGTTGTGCGGTGCGGTGCGGTAGTGGTGGTGGTGGCGGTAGTAGTGGTGGTGGTGGTGGTGTTGGTGCTCTGATGGTGGTGGTGCTGCTGCAAAATTCTGGCAAAAACATATAATATTGTGGTGCTGCTGGTAGTGGTTGTGGTGGTACTGTGATCGCAATGGTTATGAACTGTGATGTTATAGGGGTATGGTGGTGGTGGTGGTGCGGTGGTGGTGGTGGTTGTAAAAAATTATCTGTTTTTGAATACAGATAATATTGTCAAAACAGATAATATTATCTGTTTTGTGGTGCTGCTAGTAGTTGTTATGGTGGTGCTGTGATGGCTGTGATTATGAACTGTGCTGTTAAGGGGGAGGAGGTGGTGGTGGTGGTGGTGGTGCAGTGGTGGTGGTGGTGGTGGTGTAGGTTGTGAAAAATTCTCAGTTTTTGCAAACAGATAATATTATCTGTTTGCAAACAGATAGTATTATGTGTGTTGCAAAAAATGATAATATTGTGGTGCTCTAGTGGTGGTCATGGTGGTGCTGTGATGAATGTGGTTATGAACTGTGCTGTTAAGGGGGATGTGGTGGTGGTGGTAGTGCAGTGGTTGTGGTGGTGGTGTAGAGATGGAGGTTGTGAAAAATTCTCAGTTTTTGAAAACAGATAATATTATCTGTTTGCAAAAACTGATAATGTTATGGTGCTCTAGTGGTGGTCATGGTGGTGCTGTGATGGATGTGGTTATGAACTGTGCTGTTAAGGGAGAGGTGGTGGTGGTGATGGCAGTGACAATGGTGGTGATGGTGATGGTGATGGTGACGACGATGGTAGTGGTGTTGTTATGATGGTGCTGGTGCTGGTGCTGGTGCTGGTGCTAGTGCTACGATGGTAGACGTGGTGGCGATGGTGGTGGTGATGCACTGGTGGACACGGTGGGGTGGTGGTGCTATGATGGTGGCGATGGTGGTGGTGCTGCAATGGTGGATACTGTGGCGAGGGTGGTAGTGCTTCGATGGTGGTGATGCGATGGTGGTGATAATGGTGCTGTGATGGCAGTGGTGGTGGTGCGGCGGCGATGGAATGGCGTGGTGGTGGCGACAGTGGCGATCGTACTGGTGATGAAGATGACGATTGTGGTAGTGGTGGGGGTAGATTTGTCATAAAAACAAAAAAAAATTAAAAAGAAGGGGTTTAACTTTAAAACAAATCAGCACTTTGAGTTTATATTAAAAAATAACTTTTGTTGGATTTTACAAACTATGCACTAATTTTAAGAGATTTATCACAAAATTTCCCTTATTGAAATTGCAAGGAGAAGGGGAAGGGGAATGAAAGAGAGCTCCGATCCGATATTATATACTACTCGCAGCATTTGAAAAAATAAAAATGAACGGGCGGGAAAATTGTAAGGCCAACATTTGAAACGCCGCATTTTATTTTATTTTTATTTTTATTTTTATTTTTGGGTCTCAACTCTCAATCTCCCATCTGATTCTTGAACGGAACATTATTCACGTCTCGTCTTCCTCGAAAGAAAACGAAGCCCTAATTTAAACTAAATCGGTAATATCTCTATCAATTTTAAAATTTAAGGAGAGAGAGAGAGAGAGAGAGCGGGCGGCAATACAAGGTGAGTTTTAAACCTCTTGCTGGTTGTCGTCTATGTAATTTAGTAGTAGAAGTAGTACACTGTAAGGCGCTGGAGAGATACTTGCCAAATCGTCAAATGGATCGCGACGTAGTACTCCGACAGTCGCTCTTGGGGATGATTTTTTAAATGGATAAGACAGCTTACAGTATCCGTATTATATGATTGATTTTTGATTCTCACTCCAATTTTTTTACTTCCCAAGTTTATAATTGATAGAAAAAAAAAAAACCCTTCAATTTGCAGAAAAATGGGTGTCGAAAACTACCATGTGATTGAGCTTGTTGGTGAAGGTTCTTTTGGAAAGGTTTACAAGGGAAGGCGCAAGTACACAGGCCAAGTATGTATTTGCCTCATTCACCTTTTGCAAATTCTTAGTCTGATTTAATTTTTCATTCTAACCTAGTGTATTGTCTTATTCTTTTTTTTTTTTTTTTTTTTTTTTTTTTTTTTTTTTTGCATTTATAACAGACTGTTGCCATGAAATTTATCCTTAAGCATGGCAAAAGTGACAAGGACATTCAAAATTTAAGACAGGAAATTGAGGTAATAATAACTTCCCGCTAGTTTCTGTGGAATTTGGCAGCTGGGTATTTGTGTGTCAAACTATGTCAATGTGCCTGTTGTTGGTGTCTGTATTTGGCTTAATGGATGCGATGCAACTATGTTGGTTACATTACCACTTTAAGATGATGATATCAGTAATTTCCTAAAATCATATCAGTAATTTCCTAAAATCATATTTTGGCCCCGCCCCCTTTATATATATATATATATATATATAATACATGTGAGTGATATGACTAGTGAAATATTTACTTGTGTGTATGTGTGTGCCTTTTGCTCTCCAACACTGAATTTCCTTTTGCCATCTGATATTTTTCATGTTGTTAATTTATTTATTTATTTATTTTTTTTGCATTTTAGTTGTTAATTTTGTGGGTCATGTTGTTTTGGCTGATGTTTCAGATTCTGAGAAAGTTGAAGCATGAAAATATAATTGAAATGCTGGACTCCTTTGAAAGCTCACAAGAGTTTTGTGTTGTCACAGAATTTGCTCAAGTAACTGATTTCTCTACCTCTGTTTGTTTTGTTTTTACATATGTGTGTGTGGCAAGGGAAAACATGCACTTTTGTTGGCATTCGAGATTGTGGTTCTTTCCTATGAATATGATACAACAAGCCCCCCTGACCCCCGCCCCCCCCCCCCCCCCACACACACACACACACACACACACACACACACACACACACCCTCCTCTTAAAGATTAGTTATTGCAGACATGTCCATATGCATGAGTAGTAGCATGGCTTTAATCCTTTGCAGGGTGAATTATTTGAGATTCTTGAGGATGACAAGTGCCTTCCTGAAGAACAAGTCCAAGCAATTGCAAAGCAGTTGGTATATGATTCTTTTAAGCATTCATTTTGTTCCCAGGGCTTTTAATCATTCATAATTGCTCCGATTCTTGGCCATGCTTGTAGTTAATTTCCTCCATTATCCGTCTCTGTTCTTCAACAGACGTTTCTGTATATTTCAGGTCAGAGCATTGCATTACCTGCACTCAAATCGTATTATCCATCGTGACATGAAACCACAAAATATTCTCATTGGTGCTGGATCTGTTGTTAAGGTGACTGGTGGGAAAGTGCAAAATTCTTTGTTTCAAATTCCACCCCATATGAGCCTTTTCTTGTTGTCTCACTACTCAGTAGTGTTTTCTTTTCTTCTGTAAATGATAATTTTCTTGATTGTAATTGCTGTTCCCAAGTCTCATTTTCTCGCTATTTTGGATAGTGATGGAGTCGCTTGAATGTTATAGAATGAATTAAACCTTGTTTCTGTCTTTCTTTGTCCAACTTGAATTATCCAAACATAAATATAGTTTTCATCACATATTAGTTCAACTGCAATGCAACCATGGTTTTGTACTTTAGGATTTCAAAAATACCAATCATATTGGACACAGAATTTTAGGTACTTCAGTGCACATTTGCTCATAATTAGCTGCCTTGAGATGTTGAAATTTGATCAACAGCAAGCATTAACACACTAGTTCCCACCTTCCTCTATGTTGCTTTCAGGTTAGACCCATAATGTCACCAACTTGCCAATTTGAAACCAATCTGATCTGTAGTTTTTTTTAACCTTGTTGGCTGGTCAGATTTAGGTTGGCCCTCTTATAATCGTATCAGGCTTAATAATTGTGGTTCTAATTTGTATTTTTACTTTTTGCAATTCTATGATACATAATAGCTTGAATTATAGGTATTTTAACTTGAATCTGGTGGACCGTTGCTAAAAGTATATCCGATGATAAGTAGCATTTGGTTGAGCCTCCTTGTGGGAGTTCTTTCACATACCTAGGAGTAAACAAAATTAAGTTATTATCTAGCGATAAAAGTTGATTTCCTCCAATAAAGACAACAATTATCTACATGTTACCACTTATAAGACTCCATGAGTCACATAATTGCTGCTAGATTTTAGAGTTTATTTTCCAATTCTGTACTAAATCTTACATCTCCTATTTTCCTCAAAGCAACTATTATGATCATCTATCTGGTTTTATATGATACAGCTTTGTGATTTCGGATTTGCTCGTGCAATGTCTACAAACACTGTAGTTCTGCGATCCATAAAAGGTTGGTGGCTGTATTTTACTGATAGTTACAAAGTGAAAATGAAAATTCTTAATGGCTGCTAATAATTGTTGTAGTCATTTCGTTGTTGACAAAAATATCTGCAAATTTATTTCAGGCACTCCTTTATACATGGCTCCAGAATTGGTACGGGAACAGCCCTACAACCACACCGCTGATTTGTGGTCTCTTGGAGTTATTTTGTACGTAATATTACTTGATTTCGAATAGGATTATTAATCATAAAAGTGTTTAGGTGATTGGGTGTCTATTTGGAAAGTTGAACTTTGATAACTAGGTTTTTAGGATTATGACTAGTTATGTGACTTCTATTTATTTAGGATTTGAAAAGGTCACGTAAAAGAAGTCATTATCTCTATATGATGTATTAGCCTCCTTGTTGTCTTTCTTTACTTTCTTATCTCTTTTTTGGTCATTTTGTACTGAAAACTAACTGATTTCCATGTAACCAGGTACGAACTATTTGTTGGCCAACCTCCATTTTATACAAATTCAGTATATGCACTCATCCGACACATCATTAAGGTAAATGTGCTCAACCCTGATTATATATTTTGAACAAAATGCAAGGCGTTTGAGGTATGAATTTGTCTTACATAATGAAATCCAGGATCCAGTAAAATATCCAGACAACATGAGCCCAAGTTTTAAAAACTTCCTGAAGGGTCTGCTTAATAAGGTTGTCATTTTCTAAAACTGAGATTCCCTCTCGAGAGTAGTTAGCCTTTTGTTTTCAGCTTCTGATTTTAATTATTAAAAGCAGGTGCCACAAAATAGGCTGACTTGGCCTGCTCTTCTTGAACATCCATTTGTTAAAGAAACTTCAGAGGATCTGGAGGCCAGGGTAATATTGACTTTTTTTTCTCTCTATTTGTCTGTAAATGTGCTTTTGACATTGTTCACTGCAAAACAATGTAACTCTTTAATCAATCATTACCAGGAGATTCGAGTTACAACTGCTGCTGCTCGAGGATGTGATGCAGCTTGGAGGGGTGAACAAAACATTAATATGTCAGCTGGGTTGGCTGTTGCAAGTCCTGAGAGTAAGTCTTCACTTTAGTTATGGTTAATTACATTTTAGTGAATCTAATGATTTACATTAATTTGTCAGCTGGGTTGGCTGTTGCAAATCCTGCGAGTTAGTCTTTACTTTAGTTACGTATAGTTATATATTTTAGTGAATCTATCGATTGTGAGATACATTGTAACAGGTAAAAGCCATTCTCTTGCTGCTATCGAAAACGCCAGTGTCCAGAGTATGCAGAGTGATCCACAGTCAAATAGTCCTAGCCCACCTTTAGGAAATTCTTCACCGCTGCAGGAGTTCCCAGGATTTACGGTTGCTGGTGATCTTGAACAGTCAGGTGAGAAATGTTGTACACTGTTTATGCTTGATATACTATGACACAACAAACCTGTTAATTGATTCTTCCAGACTTATTCTGTGTGAATTAACTTACCTGGTGACCGATCTAATATACTACAATCGCTACGATGTTTGTATTTAGGAATTGTAAGTTATTTACTGGTGACCGCTTGTATTTTTGGTCAATTTGTATAGTTACTCTGCTCAACAAGTACTTGGAGTTTCCTATTATGTATTGTTTGCCTTCAACAATCGACATTCAACTACCATTTCCCATTTCCTTTTCATGAAATGACTAAGTTGAATTCCTGCCTTTCCATGAGAACGGAAGTATTCAATTTTTATGTTTTCCTCCTGTCTTTTATTTGCTAATAAGCTAATTTTGGTGCCTTTTTTCTTTTTTTGGCATTTTATTGGGTGATCTAGAATATCCTATTCATTCTCATATTTTTTTTTCTCTCCCTCAAACCCTTTAGCGTAAGTTGACCTGTATATTCTCTTCTTCCTCAATAGATATACGACAGTTATGTTTGCATGTCTTGTTTTGAAAAGTTTTTTTTAACTTGGTTTTGCTTCTTTGTTCTGTCATGACTTGATTGAACTGTTTGCGATGTTGAGGCTTTCTAAATAGGATGTAGACTAGTATACTATGTTTGAGGCTCCTATGCATTTTTGTATTATATTAGTTTGCTTTACTTGCTTTTGATTGTGTGGGAAACTTCCGTGAATGGTATTGTCTCTGTTCAGGTTGCCACGTCTTGGACAGATTGGAAAATAACTCCCGAACAGTCAAGGGGGCAAAAGTAATTGGCCAAGATAATGAAGCATTATCAGCTATTTTGCTACCGTTGAAACATTGGTGCAAAGAATCCCAAAATTCTTGCAGGTAAAGTTGTACTGCAAGCACTTACCAAAAAATATATACAAAATGACAATAAAATCGCATTGTATGCACTTAGTCATATGCTTAGACTTGCATACTGAATACTGATTCTGAGCCGGTAGTGATTGTTTAGCATAATGAATATATGTCACTTGTGGGTGTACATTGTTCAGCCAAACCAATAATTAATCTGGGATGTTTGTCATTTATAAAAATTTCCTTGTAGTGACTTGGCCAAATTGGTAGTGGAACTTCTGTGTTGATTTTAGCATCACTTTGAAGTGATAATTTCCTAGTGGAGACTGGTCAAAGAACGAAAAAGAGATTTATGTTGCCTTATCATAACATCTGGATATTACAACCACCATTTTGCCTTGAGTTAGATCTAGGTCTATTTTTCTTTATGCACAGATTTTTGGATTGTTTGAGAATTTTTGGTTTTGTATCATAAGGTTAAACTATTCTGAGAGTAATTGGAATGCTTTGTTTACTTAAAGCTACACAGATTGAGAATGGTCACCGCCAGGTTTTATGCTCCACCTCATCGCAGTGATCTAAGCATTCTTGCTGAGTGAGACCAAGGGATAGACTAGTAGTAAGGGATTCCATCTCACTTGCAGGTAGTTGTGGGTCCGAGTCTCACGGGGTGGGGTGGGGGGTTTATGAGTTGGGAGAGTACTACCTCCCTTCTGTAGTGCATAATTAAAAAAATAAAAATAAAAAATATGAACTTTGTTGTATTAGATACCCATTGGTTTTAAAAAAAAAAAAAATTTATTATTTTATTTCCAAGACTTAGACCATTGTCAAATCTGTGCAGGGATCAATATGTCCTTAGTTCGAACCAGTGTCTTAGAATTTTATCCAATTTAGTCGCAGCAGGTGCTATCAATTCTACTGGGGTACTTGATGAAATGCTCTGTGAACTTTTTGCATTCGCTGCTCTTCTAGTGAACCTCAAATCACCTGATGGTAATGACTTGATGGCAAAGGTATATCCCTACTCAGTTACAGAAGAAATCTCTACCCTTTTGTTTTCTCTAATCCTGCAAATGGTTTATATCTTTGCCCATCATTATTGGAGTGCTACTGGAGAAAATTAGCTTGGACGTTTTGTCAAAACAACCATTTCTCTTTACTTCAGAATGTTTTATATTTCTAAAGGTACCAAATAATTTAAAAACTACTTTAGGCTTTTTTTTTTGAATTTTTTTTGCTTAGTGCTCACAATATCATGAACACTGTCAATACTGCAGCTTAGTTAATTCCCTGAAATTTTCTGAAACTTTTTCAATGCATAGTAGAGTGGTGTCTTTTCATCTCACAAAGCATATAATTGTCCCTTGCTCACGCATATTTCGTTTAATAAAGTGCTCTCTTCGTTCCTGAAACTATTACCATATTTTTCCAAGGTCTATCTCTTTCTCTGTAATTCATATTTTCTGTAAAAGTTTCACTTATTGCTGAGAAAAGGTCCATGCCCTTCAATGGTGGCTGACAAAGTTCACTTTCTTATGCAGAGCTTTTTAATCATAAAGAAGTTACTAGATAATACTGCAGGTGGTATTGGGGGTTCATATTTTAAGCACTGGGTTGCCCTGGTAGAACTGTACTCACAGGTCATTCTTAGTGTGCTGAAATTCCATTTTCCTCTAGCAATATGTGGACTTGCTTTTAGCTCTTATTTTACCAAATCTATAGGTTGTTTGTTGCACTGATGATGCATCTGGAAGAGTTCTTTATGAGTCCAGTGCCTGCATTGCTGTCATGTTATCACGAGTTGCTCAGGGTCTCAAGGCATTCTCAGCAACTTTGGCACCAGAGGTGGTTTCTGCTCCCTTAGTGATGAATTCTAGTATTAAACTAGTTTTGGACCATGTGAAAACATCAGGTGTAGTGGATCTTTTGTGTTCTTGCTTAGCAACTTCAGGCTCAAGTCTCATATCAGGTTCTTCACATCTATTGCGAGCTGCTTGTGAAGCTTGTAAGGCTATATGGTCGCTGATAGATGCATTTGAAAATCTTTCTGTGAAAGAAATTGCCTACCTATTCCCGCTGAACTCTTTGCGGAGCCACTCAATACTCCGGCGTGAGATGGGCGACCATGATCGAGGCTCATTGGTTGGGATAGAAACAACAAAAATTGTTGATGCAGTGGCAAGAGCATTCCTCCGATCCAAGGCCATACAGGTTGCTGTTTACTATTGTCTTCACCAACGTCTTGAGGCAATACTCTCTGCTGGTATCCAGGTGTTTATTTCTTGTCCCATAGTCTTGATATTATTCTACATGTTGCATTTGTATGTGAATTTCTTTACTAGTGTAGAGGCATTGTACCTGCTGTGAATACAGTCTAAAAATTAATATTGTAGAGGCATTGTTTAACTGGAGGCGTGGCCCTAGGTAGACATTGTGGAATGGGGATACAGTTTCAATCTAGCTGCCCTAAATTTTTTGGACAAGGCTTCCTTTTGGGAAGTTTGATATCTTGTGCCCTCTTGGGTTTTTGAGTGCTAGCAACAAATACTGTTGCTTGGCAGTGCTCAATGAAACGTCACCACAATTGGGTAAAACCGCAGTTCAAAACATTGACCGAGTTTTATTGGACTTCTAATCTGCAAGATACACTGTCATAGCTAATTTTTTTGGACTTCTAAGATAATATTTTACACTTCAAAATCAATGTTACTATTTGGTACATCCATTACGTTATATGTATTAAATCTTAAATTTTTCAGATTTTTCTCGGATAATTTGGAAGCATTGCGTATCGCCTGATCCCGATCCAATATGCTATAACCGAGTTGCATCTCTAACCTCAAGTTAGCAACTGTGAACTATGGGTACAAGTTTGCCCTATTTTTGTCTCAAATGATAAAACCACGTTTAAAACCTCCTTGAAGGGAGTCAAAGTATCATGGTCCGGCAGACATTGGGACAACAACACATGAAGGACAATCCTTGAAACATTTCGGATACACCAAAATCCGTAGGCTTATTTTTGGTATTAATTTTTTCTCAGACACCGGTAGTATACATTGTCTGACTGGCATACCACTGACACCCTGTGTAACGTTCAAATTTTCAAAAATAAAGTAGAAGTTGAAAGTTGTTGGGGCATCCGAATGACGAAGGACAAATTGGATTCTTTGAATTCATAATTTGGGTATTTGAAGATCAGAATGTATATGGTCTGTTTCTTTAAGGAGAAGCTAACAGCAGTGGTTCTGGACGTGTGAAGAGAGTTTTCTTTACCATTTTTTTTTGTACTGCTAAAGTACCACCTACTTTGCTTTGCATCTTCACAGAAGGTAATTTGCTTCACCTTGTTGCAGGTTATGTTGAGGTGTTGCTTGCATAATGGAATTATTCCCAATGTTCTCTGTGGTTTACCAAGCTCTCTACCTGTCACCACAGTTGTCAGTGGTGGAGGGGATGGTACAATAATTTCAGAGATCTTCACCATATTAGCCTATTGCGCTTCATCTTCAAATAAGGATCCACAAACAGGAGAAACTAATAATCCTAAGGGCAAAATTGCAAATCCATCTGTCCTGGTTCTGAATTCATGCCTTCTCCTTGCCACTGTTGCATTATGTTTGAAGTCATCCGGAAGAAATTCAGCTCTATTTATTCTTACATCATCTTCAAAAAAGCAGCTTTCTCGGCTCTCTGTGCTCGCCCATTATTTTTCTTCCGATGATAGGATGAGAACTTTCTCTCAGCCACATTGTTCGTCCGCTATGCTGGCTCTTGCATCCATTTTGTCCCTTGAAAGTGGAGCTTCAGTTGAATCTTCCATCCCAGAAGTAGCTGTGTCTTTGATCCCCAGGACTGCCACACTATGCGACCACCTCAAGATTTTACCATTTGATGAAAATGGAGCGGGTCCCAGTATACTAAATGGTATGCTCTCATACTGGCATGGCCTCAGGGATGGGTGTGTTGGCTTGTTGGAGTGTAGACTCAAGTGGGGAGGACCATTGGCTGTTCAACAGCTATGCGCGAGTGGTATCCCTCAGCTTCTGATTGATTTGTTGGCTAAAAGCATTTCAGATGCTTCTTCCACAGTAACCGACAGTATCAAAGACCAAATAGGACTATCACCCATTGGGGTTGTGTGGACAGTTTCTTCCATATGTCAGTGCCTCTCTGCTGGAGCTTTAACTTTTCGTCAGATTTTAGTTAGGAGTGAACATGTAAAGTTCATCACCGATCTGATATCTGATGTACATCTTAAACTTCTAAGGTGTTGGGGTGGGCCTGGTGGAGGGAAGGACGGGGTCAGAGATGTAATAAATGCAGTGATTGATCTCTTAGCTTTTCCTTTTGTCGCTGTACAGAATGCCCCAGGCTTGCCATCTGCCACTGCTTCAGTAAATAGTGGGTTCGTTCTTAATATGGGTTCACCTGGTGGGAGAGTTTGCATGGAAGACAAGGACTTGGTTAAAGCAATTGAGATAACCTTGGGAAAATATATTCAAATTCTTGTGGAGGTTAGATCTTCGCAAAAATCCTATCAACTTCGTTTGGTTTATTGTACTTTATGACTTTTTAGTAGAATGTATAAACAAGATTCATGTAGCCAACCTTCAAAAGTTGAGGAGCAGGTCTGTCATGCATACTAATATTTTTGTGATCTCTCACATACTCGTTCTTACAGGTAGGAGTCCCCAGCATTATTCTCCGGTGCGTGGAATATATTGATTTGAAAGATATGGGAAGGCCAGTCGCATTTCTTGCTAAGATGACAGGCCATCGGCCTCTTGCAGTTCATCTTTTGGGAAAAGGTTTGCTGGATCCAAGCAGAGTGAGAAGGTTGCTTGATAGCTCATGCCCAAGAGAGGTCACAATGGATGTTCTAATGATAGTTTCAGATCTAGCTCGCATGGATAAGGTCAGCTGTCAATCTATCCAAACAATTATTGCCATATGTAGAAGTGACTGGTTTGTTTTTTAGTTTAATTGGCAACATAATTGTGATCACATGATGGTGCATAGAGGGACTTTTCTTACTCCCTCCGTCTCATAATAAGTATCCACATTTCCTTTTTTGGATGTACCACAATAAGTGTCCACTTTCCTAAATTGGCATATAGCTTTTACTTACTTCCAAAACTACCCTTATAATAAAGACAAAGTAGCATTTATTTGTGGTCTCAAAACAAACAAAAAGTCAAACACCCATCACATCTAAGGGTAAAATGGGAAAGTGACCCTTTAATGAACCAAAAAAATTAATATAATACAACTTTCTTAAACATTGTGCAAAAACGAAGTGAACACTTATTATGGGACGGAGGGAGTATTATTTAACGGAGCACATCCTTGTAGTTCGTTTTTGATGTTTGATGTGCCTTTGAGTTGAGAGGATCTAGTTATGGCTGGCTATTGGACCCACCACCAAACGTGAAAAATTTAGACTTCTTAAAATTTTAGAGTTCTTTGGTTGAGGGGAATTGGTAACTAAGGGTGTGTTTGATAACTCAATTAAGTGGTGAAAGTGAAAACTTTAAGCACTTATTTGTTTTCAGTGCGTTTGATAACGTATCACTTAATTAAAAATGCAGCCAAAAAATCACTGAAAACTTTAAGTGAAAAATTTCTACTGAAAATATTCATTGAATGTAGTCTATTTCAGTAGTTAAAAATATGTTTTCAATACTATAAATTCAATCACTTAAAATTTTCAGTACTTAAAATTTAGCACTTAATTTTCAGTACTTAATTTTCAGTTTTATCAAACGCACCCTAAGACAGAAAGAAAAAGAAAAAGAAAAGGTGTTTGAATGTCATGTTAATGGGCTTAAACTTTGGTAGTCAAAGAAAGGCATTACCCAACTGTATGATGCGGAAGTCTCACATACGGTTCATTGTTGGACATACCAAGACGGTGCTGTAAGGGATGGATATTGCCTCGAACAATCTACACGGATGATTGTCCTCAATCATAGCCACCCGTCGGATTGTCAAAGGCGAATATTAAATAATTGTCAAGAAAAAGGTGTTATACTAAGTCATAGCTTCACAAGGGCAGAAACCATCGTGAGTAATAAAAGTAAACAATACAAACAGTATCACAGTGGTCATGCGCACATAGTATCTAACTTCTATTTGCTCAAGACAAATTCTAGTTTCATTTTCAGTTATAAAGCTTCACACCCTGTTTATCTCTACTTGGCTCGTCTGGTTCTGTTTCACTGATGAAGCAATAGTTTAACTACATACAATTGGATCACTCTACTCAGGGAAATGAAGTCGATATGGGCACAATTAAGTATGTAGTGGTGTTTCCAACTTTAAGCTGTGTATGCAGGTGTTTTATGAACACATTAATGGGGCAGATATGTTGGAGTTCCTGAAGGACTTTCTTACCCATGAAAATCCTAACATACGTGCAAAGGCGTGCAGTGCTGTTGGAAACATGTGTCGTCATAGTTCTTATTTCTATGGTTCATTGGTAAGTAATAAGGAATGGATTGCTTCACCCGCATTCTAATCATATAAAACCACCTTTCTTAGAAAAAAGAAGAGCTTTTTAGTTGTACATGATTTTTTTATTTTTTTTTTTAAACAGTGACTGAAGCTGCTTGTGAAGTTACAAGTGGTAATTTATTTCATTTTTAGAAAATTCTGGAAGGTTGGAATCACTGTGTTATTCTTTCGTTATCTTACAGGCAAAGCATGGTATAATTGGCCTCCTTATTGATCGTTGTGCTGATTCGGACAAACGTACACGGAAATTTGCTTGTTTTGCTGTAAGCTATTTTCTCATGCAATTTTCTGACAGTTACAATGCAATGGTTAAATTCTGACATCATTGACTTGAACACCTTTGCTCTCCCTAGATTGGCAATGCTGCATATCATAATGACGTGCTATATGAAGAGCTCAGGAGATCCATTCCTCAACTTGCAAATTTGCTGCTTGCAACCGAGGAAGACAAAACCAAAGCAAATGCAGCCGGTGCATTGAGTAATCTAGTTCGCAACTCCAACAAGCTTTGTGAAGATATTGTTTCTGAAGGAGCCATGCAGGTTTGTGAACATGTTGCACCTTATACTGTGCATGTTACGTCGAGATGCTAGTTTTTATTTATTTATTGTGATTTACTTCTCTTTGCTCTGGAGTCTGCAAATAATTTTGGCGAGGATTTGAAACCAGTAAATAAAGTACTCCCAAGATCCCAAAAAAATGACCATTTCCTTATGGACCGTGTTTAGTGGTCTATGCTTCTACTAAAAGAAAATCAAAGTTCTTTTTATTTATTTTTACTTTTTTTTCCCCCCTTCCCTTTAAGAGTATGGGCGTGTTTAGTGACCATTTCTCTTTGCAACTAAGAACTAGTATATACAGGTCATTGTTTTGTTATCAACACATATTGGCTGCCTTTTACTTTAGATTTATAGGGTCAGGGCATATAGCATTTTGCATTTTGTTAAAAAGGTTAGAGTTGAATCTATGTTTTAGCACTAATTCTAAGAGAGGTCAAAACATTATCAACGTCACTCCTATGAATTTTTGCCATTACGAATGCTAATTGTTAATTTGTTGTTCTTTGTCAAAAAAAACTTCACATATATACTTCAGGCTTTATTGAAGTTGGTAGCAGACTGTTCCACAGTGGCTTTGAACCCAAGTAGAAGAGATGCTATAAATGAGTCACCATTGAAGATTGCTCTCTTTTCCTTGGCCAAGATGTGTGCACACCAGCCTTGCAGGCAGTTCCTTCGCTCATCTGAGCTATTCCCTGTGATTGGAAGACTACGACAATCCCCTGAATCGACTATTGCTAACTATGCCTCTGTCATTCTTAACAAGACATCTGAAACTTGAAAGGCAACTGATGAAGTAATCGATGAAAGCTTGGCATTAAGCTTCAATGCCATTTGCTTCAAGCCCACTTATCAAATTGCGATACTGAGTTATGTTGATGGTTACGTTAAAGTTTTTTTGCCTTCCAGAAGTTTGATGGAGGAGAAAATTGCGATAGTCCAACATAGTTGGCGTTTGTAAATTGACGTAATTAAAAACGTGCTCTGTTTTTGGGCTAAAGGATGAGCTACTACATCGATTCATTTCAGAGAACAAATCATTCTGTGAGAGGGGCATGTTTTGTTTTCCTGGGGTTAAAAGGTGATTTTCTCACCCTTTTGGATCTTCATTTGCGTAACTTTGCTTCCCTTTGTGTATTATATATTCATATTCGCATCATTTATACTTTTATGTCTCTGTGGATCAATTTTCAAAAGAAAACTTGTGGCTTTGTGTACACAACCATCAATTAAAGACCAAAAAAAAAAAGGATTCTAAAGTAAGAAGCCATTCAAATTTCTTCAAGATGTAGCAGAAAGTTAGAGCTTCATCACTGTGTATCCTTTTGCTGCTTGCTGAATACTATGTGTCACTTCTGATCAATCATCATAATTGGGTATAAGACTCAGCTTACAGCCCTTTTAAAGGTCCATTTTTAAGCAAACCGATCGGTTTTGAGTTGGTTTGGTTCAGTTAGTGTATTTTGTCGGTTCGGTTTGATTTTTACACTGGAGTAATATTTTGAAAACCGACCGAACCGATCTAGATTCAACCAAGTAATGTAATGGTTTTTGTGTCTAGTTTGTTTTCTTTTATGCAATATAATAATATATACATATCGCTAATGCTCCAGGGAACTACACCAAAAGAGCTTCAAAATAGAAATTACCTAAGAAATAATGCAACAATGCCACCATATGGATATAAACACATGATGACTGATGTATGTATGACAAGGATTATGACTTTTGATGAGTGGTTGATATACATAGAAAAAGGGACTATGTGTTAGGATTTTGCCAGTGCTTTAATGTGTGAAATCATGTTTGTGAAGTGTTTTGCAAGTCTACACTGCTCCAAAAGAAATTCGGGGTACTTTTGGAGATTGTTTTGAGTTGGAATTTGGAAATGAATATCCTTATTATGATGCAACTTTGAATATCCTTATCATCTTCATATGTTCTTTGTTGGAACCCACTTTGAGGATGCAATTCCTAAACAAGGCAGAGCTCCAAAGAATCATTAATTACAATAATCATCAAACATGCACACGCGTATATACATTGATGAATAGATTTGACGCAACTTGAGAAAACAGTCATTCTGTCGATCATCAAATCAGTCTCTTTTTATTCTTCATAGTTCTTCCGGTCTCAGCAAAAAAAAATTGACGAGACACCATTAATTAATACTCAAGAGAAAACAGAAAACATCGATCAAAGTTGTGATATTGAATCGGAAAGAGAACAACATGAAGGAGAGCAAACCAAGGTTTGAGCTCTAATTGTAACCTCTCAGACCCAAATTTCATTGAAAAAAAATTCAACCACATACATTGCAGAAAACAGTATATCTTCTTTGCCCCCTTCCGTATAGTCTCGATTCAATTCTCCTTTTCAGGGCCCCCCATAGCCAGTCGATTCTCTGGCAGCCTCTGCAAGGCTGGCCTCGCCCTTTCCACTTTTGCAGTGGTCTTCTCTTCATCAATGTTGGTGTTCATGTTATTGTTCGAAATCTGTAATTTCTCCTTCAACATCTTTGTCAGCTGCCTCAGACTAGCATCAGTCAACGAAATCTGTAATTTGTCCTCGGCAGTCTTCTTCTTTTTCTTTCCATTTTCTCTTGTAAGATCCAACTTTATGCTACTGTTTTCAATATTCTCCTTGTCATCTGAAACAAGGCTCATTATCTCCTGGATTTTTGTTGGTGTCTTACTCAACAATTTCTTCCCAGGCGTCATCGAAGCTTTAGGGACCAGAAGAGGACTTTGCTGCACAGAAGAAGCCGTGGTAATTTCCAATGGCAATGAGAGCTCATGAGTTGCCATCTTAAATTCATGTGCTGCATTTCCATAAACACCAACCCAAGCTTCAGAACTCTTTTCAATCACTGGTGTTTGCTCTTTCGATTGATCAGAAGCCATATCACTGGGTGGAGTCTTGTCCAATACTGGATGGCTAGTATTGGTTTCCATCATGGCAGGTTCTTCTGCCACAACTTGGGAAAAATCAGAATCAGCAACAGCCTGAATATTTATTTCAAATAAAAGGACTTCAGTGGCATTATTTGAATCCATAATGTGCTGGTCATCACTGCTTTCAGATTCTTTGCATTCTTGAATCCTGGATTCAGGAAGAACTGAATGAGCTGCTGCAAGTTTTGATTCTAGAACTTCAATTTCGTATAACTCAGTGTCAGTTTCTATATCAGCATCATCATCATCATCCTGAAAGGGGAGTTCCAATTCAGTATCCTGGTTCTGATCTTCATCATCAGCAGCAGCAGCAGCAGAGGCACTCAAATTTGCCAATTCATTAACCACCTTAACTGATGACTGTGGATTGATGGAGTCTATCTCATCAAAAGAGAACATTGCAGCAGCTGAATCTTCCAAAACCATATCATTCTCCAATTTCGAGAGCTCATTGGGATTCTCAGTGTTGGAGAGGAGCTGCTTATGAACTTCGCAATCATCGGACCCTGCAAGGGCAATTAAGAATGAACCTCAATAAGATCCAGAAAATCACACAGAAAAATAAAATCCGTGAAAAGGACTAAAACCAGAGCAATGAGTTTAGTAGCTGATGCAAACAATTTGAAGTGGAGGCAAAATTAGTAGCTGATGCAAACATACCAGATTGTTCTAGAACATCATCGTTTATATCTAATGCATTGTCAACATTTTCACCCAAAATAATAATATCCGATTCATCAGATCTCTCAGCACCGAGATCTGCGTGTAGATCCAGAATAAATATTAGTAAATGAAGATCGAATAAGATTATTTATTTAGTATTGGATTAAGCAAAGTAAAACTCTTACCATGGGCTTCGTTCTGTACATTAATTGATTTCTCTGCACCTGACGTGTTGACATATTCATCATCATCTGAAACAATATTCATCTCATCAAATACCTCTTCCGTTGCCTTGGAATCGCCTGCTTGATGACTATCACCCTTTTTATCCTCTTCATCAGAATCTCTTTTATTCTCTGAAGCTGCATTCAAATTTTGGACTTGTTGTAGTAAATCATTGGTATTATTCTCAGAACCCTCTTCGGATACTTTCAGCAACTCTACTCCTGCATGACGATGATATCACTGATAATAAAAAAAAGGATGCACAGAATTGAAATACAATACAGAAGACACACAGATATCACTGATAATAAGTAGATTTTTGAATCGAAAACCAATGCAAATACGAACCAGAAATGCACATATCCTCGGAAACATCATCCATACCCTCATTCGTTTTCGCCACCAAATCTACGGATACTTCTTTGCAAAACGAACCAATCTTAACAGCTTCGGTGTTCTTCGTGTTCGGTTCTGAAATTTTCTTCTCAGACAACCTCACCGAATGCCGCGTACTGTACACTCGACGTACTGAAGTTTTCTCCTTGAGATCCGTACCAATTTTCTTTTCTTGAACCATTAGGTCCCCAATTTTCTGATCTTCCTCACATTGCTTCAATTGGGACTCCATTTTCCAGCGAGCTGAAGCCGCCGGCGCTCTCTTCGGCACTGTGGGAGTTTCTGGCACGCCATTCTTTGTTTCGTCGACCTCGGCAGCGAATGTTCTTCTCGTTACTCGGCGACTTGTCGTAAAAAAAGTTTCAGGTTCGTCTTTCACCGTCTTCTTGCGACGATTCGATGTTCCATAACCGGTATGAGGAGGAATTGGCGAGGTCTTTTCAGGCGACTCAACAGAAGATTGAGCGGTTTCTGATTCAGTTGGTTTCAAGAACTCTTCGATCCCTTGGACCTATTAATTAATTAATTAATATCACAGAGTAGTATAATAAGACGAAATGAGAGTAAACAAATCAAAATGAAAATTAAAGAAAGAAAATGACTGTACTAATTAATTAATGGGATTCGAAGAAAGAAGCTTACGATGTGGAGAGCTGTGAGAGCGTCGGCCATGGCGATGTTGGTGATGTTTGCTGGGATTTTGTTCTGCTTGCAGAGGATTTGGAGTTCTCTCCTTGCTAGACTGTGGAAATCCATGGCGTCGTTGATGTAGAGAGAGAGAGAGAGAGAGAGAGAGAGAGAGAGAGAGATGCAAAATGTTGTTATTGCAGAGTGAGAAACAGACAGACTTTGATTCGGAGGCGCTTATCATGAGGTATATATAGTTTGTCGAATGTGGAAACCCTTCTCTTCTCAATATGACCGTTGATCGGTCATTTGAAATTTGAATTTGAATCTTATGTCAGAAATTAATCAGGATCGTTCATTTACACTCTTCTTGTAAGAAAATTAATCAGGATCGTTCAAACGTAAGCTCAGAGTCAAGACTGACAGAGACACACTGCGATTAAGATAAATAATAATACTCCTCCTATTAAAGGCCATAGCTGTCTTAGTGGGCCTAACTAATTTGCCCTTTGACTCTCGAAGCAGCATGATATTGGGCCATGCTAAGCGGCCCAGTGAGCAGCCCACTCAACCCAATTTGGGGTAGACCTTTCCTAAATTGATTTGGAATTTAACTTGTTGAACTGGGGCCTTTCTAAGAAGAATAATGCTATGCTTCTAAAATTTGTATCTTAAATGTGGTTTCAGCCACATGTATTGGGAACCACATTAGGAAATGATAGCATAACATCACTCTTTTAAGAGCATTCGCATTGGTGGAGCTAAGCCTAACTTAAACTTTGGCTAAGTTGTGGTGTTGGTTCTATGGTGCACGTAGTAGTGTAGATAAGTAAACGACACACACAAAGCCGTGAGAGTGGAAAAAGGCACACACTATGTCATTTGACCTGGTTAGTATACTGAGCATGGAAGGTAAACAATGATTTGGTTGTTGCTGTTTTGGGCGGAAAACGACTTTGTGTATGCCATTTTTTTCTCGAATGACTTTTTGTGTGCCGTTTCACGGTATATTAGCGAACTTTGGTGTACAACAAACTTAAGTTTGCTTATACTAAGTTCGTGTACTAGCTACACCATTGTGGGCCTCATATAGTTAGTTAAGTTGTCCTAAATTCTCCTATAGGCTACAGCATCACACCACTGGGGACGCTCTAAGAAACACCCGAATTTATTATTTTTGGCACTGCAAATTCACGGTAGAGTCAAAGCCCAAGTAACATAGGTCCAAAACTCCTTTCCAGCAATTTCAGCCAAACCCAAGTTCATTGCTGATTTCTAATTCTTGGGTGGTTATGGTTTGTTACAGTGTCCAGACCAACCAAGTTGGAGGCCCAATAACAAGAAGAAGCCCAACCATCTTATCTACGCAACCAGCTAATGTGAGCAGGGGGGAACATGCGCACCACGCGTTGCGTACAGCAGACAACTCGTTAGATTTCTTGAGCCTGTTAATCAGTGAGTCAGGACCCGCGAGGCGATTCGAACCTGAAGACTAACAAAACAATACACAAATATATATATATATATATATATAGAGAGAGAGAGAGAGAGAGAGAGAGAGAGACAGTGATTCATATCATCATATCTAGAGAGAGAGAGAGAGAGACAGATACAATTCCTGGTTATTATGTGAATCACAGACTTTTGATCAATTTGTTGCCAAAAATCTTAGAAATGAAATTTCCCCAAATTTGAATGGAAACCCTAAACCTAGCCCCAATCACTCCCATTGGATCCTCCAAATGTGGTGATTTTCGGATCATCTGTATACATCATCTCCATCGCCCTACCTCTCTATTCTTCTCCGGAGGCTGATTAATTCGAGTTTTTTTTTTAAAAAGGATCATCAGCAGTTTATCTGTTCGGATTCTAGGGTTATTTTCCTCTTAGATTGAGAAATTTCCGATTCTACGCCTGTTGGGGGCAGAATTAGCAGTGGCTGCAAAAGAGAGCTGTGAGCAGAGAGAGAGAGAGAGAGAGAGAGAGAGAGAGAGAGAGAGAGAGAAATGGGAAGTTCGGACAAGGAAACAGGTGTTGTCGATTGCAGTGTGGGGGCCATTGTTTGGGTGCGGCGACGGAACGGGTCATGGTGGCCAGGTAAAATACTGGGCGCGGACGAGCTCTCAGCTGCTCATCTTATGTCTCCTAGATCCGGAACTCCAGTCAAGCTTCTGGGTAGAGAAGATGCTAGTGTGTAAGTCTGTTTAATCTCAAGTTCAATATGTCAGTGTGTTCTATTCGGATATTCGTTTTTCAGTTCTTAATATATATATATATATATATATATATATTCACTTTTTAGTTGCTTCAACTTATATTGTGCACTATGGAGTTTATGTAATTAAGTGTTTGTTGTTATGCAATTTCTGATGACCCGCTTAATGTATGTAGGCATTTATGTATATAGTTGATTGATCGCTTTGTTTCCGTTATGCTTCTTTTGTGTGTGTGTGTGTGTGGTATATATGTAATCAGGGACTGGTACAATTTGGAGAAGTCCAAGCGTGTGAAGGCATTTCGATGTGGTGAATTTGACGATTGTATTGAAAGGGCTGAATCTTCCCAAGGCATGCCTCCGAAGAAGAGAGAGAAATATGCACGTCGAGAAGATGCCATTCTTCACGCTCTTGAACTCGAGAAGGAACTGCTGGAGAAGAAATACGGGAAGCTAGGTTGTTCTTCTAATGGTAAGAGCAGTAAATCATCTGATACTGGAAAGGAAGAGTTAGAGACATCTTCAGAATGCTTGGGTGACATTAACCAAAAACATGCTCGTCCCAAGTCTCATCAAGTTTCCAAGATACTAGAATTACCTCTAGAGAATAATAAGAACATGGGCCATCCTCTTCCTCTTAACGCACAGAAAGTCAAAGAGGGAAATCAGCTGATTGGGGATGATGACAATTCTGTTGGATTGCCTCGGATGAGAGGTTTGCAGGACATTGGGTTCAGGATTGCTCCTTCAAGACGAAAGCTGTCTTCTTCTGTGGCCTCAAATGGTTCTCAAAAAACTGCAATTGGTAATAATGCTCATGCTCCTCCTGGTGGTGATCTTAGCACAGGAAGCACAGTCCATGCCAGCATTGAAAATTCTTTACACAGAATGAAAAGATCAAATGAGGGGTTGGCTGAGGAGTCTCTTGTTAGGAGACGTGATAAGCGACGCCCTCTTGTTCAACTATTGCAGAGTAGTGCGAAGTTACCGGTTGATCGCTCCTTGCAGCCTGGCAGTGGTATTGTTTCTCTGTCTATGTTGGAGGAGGAGCAGACAGGAGTTATGTCTCGTGCAAAGAGGAGCAGATTTGTTTCCTTCCCAAGTGGGTCTGGTGATTGCTTGGAAGACGCTGAAATTTATCCCAACCAGATGGAGTTGTCTCCCTCACTGTTCGAAGAGAGTAACTCTCCTCATCCTGCAGCTTCAGGTGAAGAGAACACTTCTGGATCTATGGAAGATACTGAAACCGATTCTTCTGATACTGATTCTCTGGATTCAGATACAGGTGAACAAATTATGTCACGTTCTGGTTTAATTTTTAATTCTTCAGTTCAATAAAGGCATCCTCTCCCCCCCCCCCCCCCCCCCCCCCCCCTCTCTCTCTCTCTCTCTCTCTCTCTGTGTGCGCGCGCGCGCTATTGAGCCAACGATGTATACCTCCATTTGAGCCATGTACCATCACGTTCTGGTTTAATTTTTATGTATTCCGGGCTTGCATATCACATAGCTTGTTATTGCTTGAGATGGTCTGGCTAAGAATCATCTTACCTTATGCTTTCTTCATTGTTCAAACATCTCTGTAGAAGGGGTTTGCTTGGCCTGTATTTTCTGAGGTAGGCAGTAAAGTGCTGCATAAATAGTTTAAATAGATAGAGCGATCGACTGAATTGAATGTTATCCTCTATTTTGTATCCCCCTCTCTCTGATGTAGAGAAGGCAACATAGGGTTATTAGGATCATTGGTATTACCGATTGGGCTTTTTTAACGGTGGAACATGAGTCTGCTTTATTTGAGGATTAGAGTTCATTGATTAGACATTCACTTTTGGGGTTTTAAACTGTCTCATAGGAGAAGCATTGCAACCTGGTTTATGGAGAAATGGGATTCTTGCGATTCCTCTTTGGTGAAGCTACATAATCCTCACTGTTTATGTGCTGAAGTTTGCTTCTTATTTTCTGGATATTTAATTTGTCTTGGTATCTCATGCTCCTGTCTTTATGCAGCATTTTACATCATCTTATGACCAGTACAATGATTTTAACTCACGTTATATCTTTTGTAAAGATATTTGCAGCAAGCATTATGATGATCAGTATTGCTCCATGTCCTTTAGCCTTTTGAAAGTTATATGATGCGGAAAGAATGACAATACATTTGAGCATTTGGTAACTAGTTCGTGTATGATTCGATTATTCTTTATATGTCCCTAGTTTTGCCTTAATATTTGGAGATAAAAGCTATTAGATGTTATCAAGTGATAAAAAGTTAGTACTATATTAGCAGTATTGGAGATCTTTAGTTTTGGATTGCGAAAGTAAAAATATAAGGATTCACTTGTAAGTTAAGATTAAACACACCTTTCATGTGACACTCAAAATTAATGAAATTATTTCAAATGATATTTTGTGATGCATGTTATTTCATTATCGAAAGTATTTAATAGTGCAAGTACTGGAGGGTATCACTTGAATTTTAACGTTGTGAGTTAATCCTTTTATTTCTTTTCTGCCTCTAATTTGGTGCCTTGAGTTTGTTCATTGCCCTGCAGCCTTACTTCTTTCTTTTTTTTTTTTTGCTGTCCAGACGCTGTTGTACTTACAGAACTAGAACCAAAGTTTGTGAGAAGGTCTGAAGTACAACCAGAACATGGAAGCTTGAGCAGTGAGGATCCGGATGACTTGGGACTTACTGGTGACATGTCCCATCTTTCTCCTGATGACCCTGTCTCTTCTGGTGTGGGGGTCTCCAAGTGGCAACTCAAAGGGAAAAGGAAAAACCGTAGCCTTACAAAGAGGTACGCAGACATGTCTGATGGAAAGGTTCCCAAAGGATCCATTTGTGGAATCAACCGCGAAGAAGAGGGAAGCAATGGCTGTGATGAGGTTGATGTGGTTGAGAGGAATTATAAAAACCCGATGAGTGGATATGACAACAGACTGTACTCATTCAAATCCACATCTGGAGTAATTGATTGGGAGGACGTGGCTTGGAGTGATCAGTCTGCTTTGAAAGGATTTTGGGAGGAGTCAGGCAGTGGCTTTGACCCTGTATTTGTCGGCCGTCGACATTTTGGTGGCAAGAGGAAAACTATGCTGGTAGAGGTGGACTTGAAGGTCCAATCAGGCTATCAAAGAGAGCATGTCCCTATGATTTCCTTGATGAGTAAACTGAATGGGCAGGCAATAGTTGGGCACCCAGTCCAAATAGAAGCACTAGAAGACGGTGCATCTGAAATTCTTGTTTCAGCAGCTGATAATTTTTGCACCGATATGTTAGATAATGATACAGCTCTTCCACCAGTATGGAGGACTGCCAGGAGAACAGCCAATTTTCGGGTCCCACGTTCACATCCATCAACTACACTGGATGGTGAAGAAACATCTGAGCATTTGAAGCATTTAAATCAAGACAGAAAAGTTCTCTTCAAGAAGTCGAGTGCAGGGAGTCACCGGGCAATCACTATGAGAAAGAGCCTTTCTCATGTTGCTCATCCTCCAACAGACAGAAAGCAAAATAGGAAGCCACCAAAGAAGATGAGCTTATCATCTAACCAAAAGATTCGAACGCTGTCTTCTATTGCTACAGAAAAACTAAGTAATGATCCAAAACGTGGCGGCAGCAGTTATCAAGTGGATGGGCTGATCAAACCAGAGTCGGGGCCCACTACAGTAGCTTGTATCCCTGTTAAACTTGTATTCAGTAGGTTATATGAAGAATTGGTTGGACGCCATCAGTAAGAGCTAATTCTGTGGTTTCAGCAATTGGCAATACCGGAAATAATCTGTATTAGCTACATGTAAATTGTTATATATTAGATCAATAATCTTATATCACCTCATCTATTTGTTTGTCCGATGAAAAATAGTCACCACCCCCTTTGACTCATTTTCAACGTTACTGAGGCTGAAGATTCTGCTGAAGGGCGGCCTTGAATAATCCAGTGAAGCAGATAACTGGGGTGGGGTGGGGAGGGGAGGGGAGGGGAGGCAACAAGTATATGGGTACCTGATTCAGGTTTTGTCACTGGTGCTGGACTTGGCAATGTTAGAATGTAGAATTTCTATAGACCACAAACAGGGCGATCTGACGCTCAATAGAGTTAGGAATAGGTATCTCAAATTCTTAAGATGGGTGTACATTGTATTTCGTTATAAGCTCATGTATTTGCAAGCTTTGCCTTTTTCTAAATCCAAAAATATAGAGTTAACTTTTGTAGTGGACATCAATTTAGATGCTCTTTAATTTATTGTTGTAATAGTTAGCAAAAGACTTGTTTTATCAACTTGGAGAGACAGACAGACAGAGAGAGATGTTCATCTTGGACTTCGTAGAATAAATGATGCAAATTTACAGTGTGTCAGTCAATTCGGCTCCAGACTTTGTGTGGTGCTTACGTCTGGGTAATTGTTCATTTTTAGGCTGGTATTTTGCTTGTGCTGGCAACTGTGAGAACACACCGAGCTGAGGTTGAGTTGAGATTAGTCATTTCGGTGAAAAGGTAAATGTCAAATCAAGAGTTAAAAGTGTCCTTTTTTTTTTTTTTCTTATGTCCTAAATTACAAGAGTCAGTCGTTAATCGTTATTTTAATTGGGATATTTAGCTCATAGACCCCTAAAATTAAGTGTATTAGCAACGAACTCATACAATTTGGCCATTTAAAAAAAAAGAAGAAAGTCTCTTACTATATATATATATATATATATATATATTTCCAAGCGAAAAGCCTCTCTGACATATAAAAACAAATAACATATAACATATAATATTATCTGTTGGTTGTTGACAGTCTGACAGATAATATTCACAAAAACGATCATAATTTTCTTATTTTTTGCCCTTTTGGGATGTGTTTTTTTTTGGAACTTCATGTATTTCTTTAAGATCTACGCATTGGACTTGAAAATTTTACAAAAAAAGATAAGTTATAGCCTGATTTTTAGATTTTATCTGTCTAACAGATACTAATATAATCTATCAACTTTAAATTACCATAACTTTCTCAATTCTTAGGGTTTTTGGGTAATTTTTATTATTTTTATTTTATGTGTTTTTTTCGAGATCTATGCAATATTTATGGTGCCAATTTTACAAAAGGAATATGTTTTTATTATACTTATGCGAAAAAAAAATGCAGTTTTCCATATTTGTTTCATTTTTTCAGGGACTATGGCCGAAGATCGAATTTTTTACCCGAGGCTTCAAAAGTGGGGTAATATATCCCTGACCCATCACTGTTTCAACTTTTTTCCCAAACCCATTACTTTTCTAGAAGTCGCAACTTCAACTAGCGATTTCAGACCAAATCAGTTTAACTTGAAATCGCGATTTCAAATGGCGACATTAGTAAAAGCAGTTATCGCTAGTTCAAGTAGCGATTTCATCAGCAGCTAAATTCTCAGCAGTCTGTCCATTGCAGCAGCTCCCTGCTATATATCCAACATATTTTAATTTTCAGAATTGAACCACCAAGCATTATTAATCCAACATTATCAACATAATTAATCCAATTACAATTACAATGTGTATTTGTAAAAAGTGAGAGAGAGAGAGTGGGAGATAGAGATATAGAGAGTGGGAGTGGGAGTGGGAGTGGGAGTGGGAGTGGGAGATATAGAGTGAGAGTGGGAGATAGAGATATAGAGAGTGGGACTGAGATAGAGATAGAGAGAGAGATATAGAGAGAATGGGAGAGATAGTGAGATAGAGAGTGGGAGTGAGATCGAGAGAGATAGAGTGTGGGAGAGATAGTGAGATAGAGAGAGTGGGAAATAGAGATAGAGTGAGAGATAGAGAGAGAGTGGGAGAGATAGAGAGAGAGAGAGAGTGAGGGGGAGAGATAGAGAGAGTGGGTAATAGAGAGAGTGGGAGATAGAGATAGAGTGAGAGAGAAAGAGAGTGGGAGAGATAGAGAGAGAGTGAGGAGGAGAGAGATAGATAGAGATAGTGGGAGAGAGATATAGATGTATAGAAGTCGCGACTTCTAGAAAAGTGATGAGTTTGGGAAAAAAGTTGAAACAGTGACTGTTAATACTAGATAAACGAAAAAGAAACTAACAAAAGAATATTAAAAGTAAATGAAATCAAAATACAAAATATAAATCTAAAAAACTAAGTTAAACTAAACTAAACTAGCAAAAGGAAAAGAAATAAAACGAAAAAGTATAAATATAATAAGGAAAACAATAACTAACTCGATCTAAAATGGTTTAATAAACAAAAACAGAAACAAAAACATTATCAGAACAAGTATGGGGGAAGGATACAGAAAAGAAAATCAAATATCAAGAAAAGGGGAAATCGCGCGAGCGGTCCACGCGAGCGGCCGTCGCGCGCGCGAATTCCCAGAAAATATTTTTATTATTATTTTTTTAATTTTTAATTTTTTTTTAATTTTTTATTTTTTATTTTTATTTTTTTTCAAGGCTTTCTCGCG
Organism: Hydrangea macrophylla; assembly: GCA_033977485.1. Lineage (NCBI taxonomy): Eukaryota > Viridiplantae > Streptophyta > Magnoliopsida > Cornales > Hydrangeaceae > Hydrangea > Hydrangea macrophylla. Next base: position 113,747,065 of record CM066997.1, on the reverse strand, counting down.
CGAGCGAGGTACCTCGCGCCCGCGATTCCAGGCGCGAGTAACTGCTGAGGCCTCGTAATAAAGAAAAACAAAGAAAAACACTAAGGGGCCATCTCGCGCCAGCGGGCCGCGCGAGCGACGTCTCGCGCGAGCGGGCCGCGCGCGCGAGAATGGTTTTCTCCATTTTTTAACTAAAATTATGTATATATTACTAAAGTAAATTAATTCCAACCCCCAAACCTATCTAGAATGCTCACAAACTGACCAAAACGACCCAAAAACATGCAAAAATCAAAGAAATAAACGAAATCAAGCTTGGGTTGCCTCCCAAGAAGCGCTAACTTTTACGTCTTCAGCTAGACCGTTCTAGCTCAAGATTTTACTATCATTATTGTTAAACTTGTTGAAGGATTTTTGAATCGTATAATTAAGTCTCTAGTTCGTTAGATCTCTTTTGTTTGAACCCTTGCCGGGTTCACTTTAGCTAAATATGTGGTATGTTTGAGGATGTTGTGAAACTTTGTTGGATTTGTTTTAGCTCAACTCATTTTGTGTCTCAATCCTTATCGGATGAAGCTTCAATTGTTTTAAAGAGTTAACTTCTCCAAATATCTCAAATGTTTTCAAAACTCTCTCCCTCCTTTTTTGTGAAATCTCTTTCGTTGCCTCGTGTTTGTAAATTGTAATCGTTGGATGTTCCGGATAGTTTGTACACGTGTATTATACTATTTTAGACTTGCCTATATCAATTTGGAAGGTTTAAAAGCTTTTAGAACACTTTCTCCCTAAATCTCTCTCCTAATCTCTCCCAATTTCTCCCTCTCCCCTTATTCCTCTCTTTACCTCTTTCACTCCTCGTTTTTAATAAATTTTGAGTACATGAAGTTCCGTTTGGTCTAAACTCGTGTTGTATATTGTTTAGTACTTGTTTAGACATGTATTGATGTTTAAACTTGAGGATTTAGCATAGTTGGGAACATTTCAGAATGCTGTCAAAGTGCTGTCAAACTTGCTGTCAAAAAAAAAAACTGCTACTGTTATTTAAGTTTTCTGCCCAAACGGTGAGGATTTGGAAAAAAATGCCATTTGACAAAAGTTGTGCAGAATCGAATTTTACATGGACCCGCGCGGACAGAATGTAAAAATTTCAAAGATACAATGACTTACGGGAGTTTTAAAATTCAGCAGCTGTCAAAAATGACCTTTTATCAAGTTCATTGTAATTTTTCTCTCTCCTTGATCTAGTGCTTGTCCGGATAGTCTCTTAATTAAATTTTCAAGTGTTTTCACCCTTGTTGGACTCGTTAACATGTAAGTCCATTTTGGATTTACGTATTAGTGAGTCATCCTTGTAGGAAACCCCGTGGGTTTCCAAAGTCGCTTCCGCATTTGAGATTGAGTTTTACTTCTTTTCTCTCTACCTTTCCTCTCTCCTCGCGCTTCGGTTTGCGAGGCGTGACATGTTCATAAATAGTTTTAAATTTCTCTAGAGTAATATAAACATGAAACAAACAAAAATATCTCCTATTTTTGTTCCACAAATAAATTTCAGCGTTTAAATTAGTAGAGTCCTAAGACACGAACTACAAGAACAACCTTTAATTGGATTTAGTAATGTTGATTATCGATCATGACTAAATTTAGTGATTTTTGTGGAACACTCAAAAGTCAATAAACTATATAGTGGGCCCAAATAATTAAGGAACAAAGCAGGTCTAAATGAAGTTAATTAAAAGACTCAATTAAGTGAGACTTAAGGGGCATTTTTAAGGAAAACTAAAAAGTGTAAAACACTTGAGGCCTCTGGTGCTTTTATGGATAGTATAAATATAGATTATACATCAACATCAATAAACAAGGTAATGACTGCATATTGTGAAACACATTACATAGTAGGTGAATACAAGAGCTGGTTTTTAGACAAGGTAAAAGTAGAACAGAGGTCCCAAATACAATCCTTAACATAACTCAAAAGTTGCCTGGCCAAATGATTGCCGCCTCTGAACATCTCCAGCAGATGGTGAGCATAAGCATAGTAACCAAAAAAGTTATTCACCAACAGCAACAAAAGGAATTCCCCTGACAACAACATTCAAACATATTTAGTAGCGCCATTTCCTGGGAATTTGATATTAATCGAAATATATAGTTCGTTCTTCAGGTAAATAAAAAACAAAGAATAGGCTGCCCCTTTCTTGCTTGGCAGCAGTACCATCCGCTACTGATCAATGGACAAACCTGGGCTGTAGACCCGATGGTGGTAATTTCCCACTTCTAAGAAGTGAGACGTAAAATAAGGATTGAACAGGGACCTTAATTAGGGTCTGTTTGGGGATGCTTAATATAGGATCGGGTTCATATGAGTGTCACTTTTGTTTGGTTTTAATAAAACCAGTATTGTGTTGGTTTGATAAGGAACCAGTTCTTGGGGTTCTTTTAGGTCAGGCACGTAACCAGCAAACAACTACACAAACACCAAATTGTTTAGAACTGATTCTTTCTTAAACAACAGAACTGGTTCTTGTATTACCTGAACAACCTCTAATAATATGAGATTGGAATGGTGGGAATTGTCCGAATAATGGAGGGGTAATATGATGGCAGAACTCGAAAACCAAAGAAGAGAAAGGAGGTTCCAATAGCAACAAGTGATCGGATGGGATAGAATCAGGGTTAGCTTGCCCCCAGAATAAAATATGTATACCAAATACCTGATCCCCAAGCCAATTGGCATTCTGGGGTGTTCACACAGATAAGCATGATGCTGAATACTGAGATGACAAATGAATAATAAAACAATACAGTGATGAAGAATGGCAGAATCGGAATCATGATACGACGGTTTCCACTCTTAACCAACAGAACACAAGGGGAACATGATGGTAAAAGCTGCTATATAGCAAAAAATCGAATAGGTGCTACTCTATGAAGCACCGACATTTTTTTTTTGCCCCTCCTAGTAGTGTCGGAAGAGTATCCGACACCGACACTCTTTGGACACGTGTCAGATATTCAAAATATCAAGTCCGAATTTTTTATTAGTTTTTCTTGAACCGTCACGCTTTGGACACGTGTTGGATACTCAAGTAGGTCGGGAGAGTTTGCAGATGTTGATTCCATTCACCATTGGTGGAAACCTATGGTGCACGTGCACCTTCACTTCAATCTTTGAAGCTACTTGTGCACCTTTCTTCTTCGCAGTGTTGTGAGAGGAATTGGAGTACATACTCGTTTGTGCACTCGATGAGAAGGAATAAGATGACACCAAAACGTGCAAAAGACTTGGTTTTCATTCATAGTATGGACATATTTTTTGGGGACAAGTACGTATACTATTTAGTAGTTAGCAAATGAGCTTCGAAACGTGGTTGATGAAAGTGGATGAATGTTGATTTATAAAGATGTTCTTGAATTTTATTTATTGGCATTGTTATTATTGATAATGTCATACTATTGTTGTGATTCATGTGTTTTTACGCCAATTTTGATTAGACATGGTAAAATATATATTTTAAAAAATAGAGAAAAAATCAACGTATCCACAACGTATTCGTATCCTGCTTTTTTGAGAAATATCGTGTTCACGTATTCGCGTCGTGTCGTGTCAGTGACGCGTGTCCGTGTTGGTGCTTCTTAGGTGCTACCTATAGTTTGGGGAGTCTATTTACAAAAAATATCAGCAGGACTTAGCTTACCAGCCTCCATGTCTCGAGAAATAGTCGTTATCCAGGGACACAGCAAGTGCAACAGCAACAGCTCTCTCTGACAGAGTCAGGGGCCGAGCTACGTCTAACTCTTCAATCTTAGCCAAGAAGAAGAAGAAGAAGAAGAAGAAGAAGAAGAAAAGCATTATTAAGGATGAGAACAAAATAATAACAAAGAAAATAAAAAGGATAACTGTCTATAGTGAGCTACTTTACCTCATTAGCAGGGCCAACTTTGGAGCTGCTATCAGAAGTTCCAAATCGGATCACATATTGACCAGCATCAGTGAAAATCTGCATTGAAGAAATTAATGAGGCTTGTAGATTCACTGTGCACTTCAGGATCACAAATACCATGCACTTTGTGTTTAGTACCCAATAAGAAACTAAACATTCACGAAAGTAATACAACCTAAACACCTGTCAATGGGTCAGACCATGAAGTAAAGCAAATTCACTTCAGACATCAGGTAGCAATTTCTTATCAGTATTAAGACTGATTTGCAGCCATATAGAACCAACCAGCCAGCCAACACACTTCAAATGTAGTTCAATCTTAAAATCAAATCCAATAAACAATCATTTCACTCCCCTAGTTTTATTATCATCTAAATCGAACTGTTTCAGGACATAGATTATAGAGATACATTCATCACTGTGAGTAGTGATCATGGCCATGGGGGCTAGTTCAGGATGGGTAACATGTTACTTACCCACAGAGACACTAGCGAATGCAGATCACAAATAATAAAGAGCCTGGATATGGAGACTAGGAAACACTAAAAGCACTAGGATAACCTCAAAACCAAAACCCCTCCAGTCACGATCTATCTGAGCCAGCACTTCCCCATCAATGCCCTTCAAGGTAAATGTCCAGTTCCAAAAGCCAGGATTCTCAACAACTGCAAACTGCTTATCTCTACAAACAATATGACACAGAAGTGATGATTGTAGTAATATTGCATGAGTTAGAATGTAAAGAAACAAAAGAAGAATTATAAAAAAAAAAATGCGACCATGTCAAACTTTTTTCCCTCTCAAATGATGAGTGATAGCTTTCTTCCTCATTTATTTTGCAAGTAGTCCCAAAAGATGCAGGCATAGGGAGTCAATAATTAATGGGAAATATGGAATTCACAAATCAAGACTGCAATCAAAACTCACGACCAAAGCTACGAAAGATATGAAGCATATGTTCATAATATCTGTCGGGAAGTCTTTCAAGTATAGGAATCCCATTTGCAAAACAAAATAGGAAGTCTTTCCATACTCAGCAACTCTTTTGATATTCAGTAGTTTCATACATATTCATTCGCCTATATAGATTATTCTAGTTAGAGTACATAAAAATTCCACTAACAGTGTACCACTCGCACTGCAATCATGTCCCAAGAATATATATATATATATATATATAGAACAATCTACATCCCAGGCATCTTCCAAAATTCACAAACATATCCTGCAAGGATGTCAACATGGCAAAAAAAAAATTGATCTATTCTCGTTCACAAAGCATTACCAATAGCCGCTTCTCGTATCAACAGCATGAGAAGAACCAATACTACCTTATCTGTAGAGATGAATTCAAAATTTAAGTAGTGACTCAGATATTCTGTGGCAACAACCTGAGACTCAATTCAAGCAGTTTGGAATTTGTGGCTGGAGATCAGGAAGGAGCAACTGACAACGAAACCAAGGACGGTTAACGTAGTCTAATAAATTAATTAGGAAACACATTTTTTTACAATCAATATGCGCAACAATGTCCCAAACAAGTCTTTGACCCTAAACTTCTTCTTTGCAAGTAGCAGCCTGGCAGGAGATACAACTCAAGCTAACAGCTGGAGATACGCAACTAGAAAAACTAACAAACAAGAATTTATCAAAAAGCTTCACATTTTCATTCTTCTTTGCACTGTACACACCCAAAAAAAATTTATTTTCCATTCAGCAAAACATTCTGAAGCTTGGTACTGCTTCATTAAGAGCCTGTAGAGTTACTTCTATTCCTAGCTCTGACTGTCACCAGTTCTACAATAGACGCAAAATTTCACAGCTAAAACCTTTTGGTGTTAAGCCTTAGAAAGAAATTGAAAGGTTTAAACCTTGGTTGAACATGACAATTCTATATTACCATTGTATGATGACAAAATAAAGATACTAATCAATTAGTGGAAAATTAAAATTACCCCAAGTATAAATCATAAATCCTCTTCCAGAGATGCCATCTTCTATGAACAACACCAACACCCTAGAAAAACCAAAATTTGGAATCATTTAGAACTGCATAGAAAAATGTTAGTTAAAAGTTCCATGGAATTGGAATATCATCAACCATCTGTTACTTGTATGGAATTTCAAATTGGCATTACCTTACCATTTATCTCTGCATAAATTGAGCTGGTTATCCACCAAAAGGGCCTCCGAACCTAAATGTAGGAAGCAAGTAAGCTTGTATTGCCGTATCAAAGAACATAACTGAAAAGAAAATGCATGAACATCATGTCAGGTAGTAAAAAAGAAACAGGAAATTCTCACCCGAAAAAGCTCATTACCCATGGCATCAGTTATATGTGCCACAAAAGGGCGCCTTAGCCGAAGCAACTGCAATGGAGCATAAGAGTACCAAGATAGCAAAAAGAATACCCATAAGATGGAAGCAAAACCCATTTTAGTAATCCCAAAGATAAGAATAACTCTGTTCTGTGGGTTTTGTTTCCCGATAGGTCTCTGTTGCCTATAGGTGAACCCAACTCAACAACTGCAGCAAAAGGAGAGTCATATTGCCAGATTATGAATATAAATATGGTCCATGTTTAAGGTTCACAAACCCATGTACTAATATCTCTAGGTTCGGGTTCATGTCATCTAAATGTTTCTAAAATATCTAGGCCCATCAATGGATCAGAGTATTATCCAAATCCAAAGAGATTGCAATGGTAAGCAATTTTTTTTAACATGTATAGCAATGCAAGCAAGAAGAGGCAAACTCAGAACAAATAAAAACATGAAGAACTGGAAAACGAAGTAACTCAAACAAAATGATGGTAGGGAACGAATAAAATACCTGTCTTGCAATAACATTACTCTGTTCGGTGATAAACCCCACAGGCTGAAACAAACAAAAAGGACAGAGAAATCAGAAATTATGATTGTGCATATGATCCATTCTATCTAAACATTTATTCTGGTTGGCAGAAAATCAAAAGGCTAAAAGGAACTTCAAGACAACATACTGATTGGGGATAGCAGACATCTACTACTCCATATCGGTTTTCCTGCATTCAAAAGGGGGTAGAGGAGGAAAGCCAGGAAAAAATAAGTATACAAGGAGAAGGAAAGGACAAAGAAATCACAATGCAATAAGACATGATCGTTCAACAGACCAGGTGTTAGAAGAGTGCTCCAGAATGGAGTAGCATTAAGCTTGTAACCGTGGCAGATGAAACCAGTATTGCATCAGCAAACAGGAACTACAAAACTTGTAAAAGAGGGATAAATATTACCTGCTCAAAACCAAGTACAAGATTTGCCCATTCTATGTCCCTAGTAATCAGCAAATTGGATCTTGCGAGAATAGGAGCAAGTTGAGCCTAAAAATTATCAAGAAATGAATACTAAATTATCAAGATACAATTAGAAGCATAAAATATCAGCAGGAGAAAAATTTCAGAAAATCAGGGTTTAAAAAAGTTAACATCTGAATAAAATAAGAAAACGTGCAGAAAAATCATCTTATGCTCATTTGTAAGGGTGATTTTTTTTTTTGTTGTTGTGCAAGTCAGGAACATAAAGACTACACGTGCACAATCCAAAAGTGTAGACCTACATAAAGTATATGTAATATACATGTATATATGTATGTATGTGTATATATATAAACATAGAAGATGAATGTATATGTAATGAACTTTGGGCAAGCGGCAAGCCTCTCTACACGTGTTACCGACAGAATACAGAATTAATTTAACTATCGCAACTCTTAACAGTTTGTATTCCATAAAGGTGCAATTTCGACTTCCACTGTCTCTCAGTTGGATAATGAACGCTCCTTTCTTTAAACAGAAATCGGGTATGATTAGGGTATAAAACAAAGTAACCAGACAACAGGAGGAAGAATCTGGGGGACAGATATCGTCTCCGGGATACACTTGAACTTTTTTTTTGTTGTTTTCATGGCTTTTTACAGTAAAGATATTTCTACAAAAAAGTACAGGGAATTCACTTCAATGCTGACCTTGCTAATTACCATCTCCAAAATATCATTTGTGTAAAAATGGTTAAAATAGCACAGATAGGTATAGCAGTCACCAAAGAATGTATGAGCTGCAATCTCTTCCTCTTGTATTCTTTTCCTTCATTAATTCCTTCTGCACTTTATTTTAGCCTCATTATTTCTTTAAACACTTTCAATGTGTCCGATACATGTTATCATCATCTAAATTTTGTTAGAATTGAAACTTCATTGGAAAACTGTTTGGAAAGCAAGGAACTGGTTGGTTCTACTAAATTCAAGTGTTCGATGAGTGTTTAGCCAGTCTAATAAGTCTTTCAAAACCGGATCTTTGTCAAACCAACCTTGATTCTCAAAGGAGAGATAAAAACTGAGACTTGAACTGAACCTAGCCCAGTTTTAGACATTCCCAAAGTAGACCCTTAAAATTAAGAAGCAAGCTAAGATGTCAAATGCTAATAAGTAAAATTGGTTTTATGTATGTGTATATATATATATGTGTATAAATGAAGGAAAAACAAAGAAAGAAAGAAAGACACAACCTTACCTCCTCTAGGGATGATGGTTTAAGAAACCCAGTGGGAGATTGGCTAAGAGGTGGTTGCTTCAAAACTGGTCTCTGCACCTCATCATAAGAATTTTTGTTCACACTCACACTGTTGTGATTGGCATACTCAACCATTTTGGGTCTCCTTTTTTTCCATCTGGGTTTTTCCATATTTTTGTCTGCAACCCAGAGACGTACCAGAAAATCTCTATCCAACTCAGGAGGATCATCATCATCATCATCATTTTTTTGTATGGTCTGTCCATATTGACGACGACAGCACAAAGTCAGTGCGTGTAGTTTGAACCTCCATAGCATATTTCCAGAAGAATGAAGGTCACAAAAATCTTGATGAGGCACATTTGAGCTAGGTTTAGAGATCTGTGATGTGGGTTGTTGTTTAGCTAAATTGTTGAGACTTCGCAAACTTTTTATCCAATTCATTCTCGTGATCCAAGTCTCTGCTGCAGAACGTTTCGTTACTTTTTGTTCTTAATGGGGGTGGGGGGCAAAATGAAAAAAATAAAAAATAAAAAAAAATGCCGAGATCATCAATCAATTGACGGAGAATAACGTCCGTTTACGTAACAGAAACGTGAAACGGACACGGAAACGGGAGGAGGGGTTATCGTTAGTTAAGTGACGGATTTTCCCATCTCAGGTCACTAAGCGGGCGTGACGGTAGAAAGAAAGGAGGATCGGGGAAGGAACACGCTGGACAACTCTATTACTCCAGCCAGTATCTATCTTTTTTTTTTTTTTTTTTTGCTAAGAAAATTCAATAAAACACAGAACAAAAAACACAACATAGGCCACTAGCCCCATTGGTGGCTCTCCTCCAAAACAGCGGGAGGGAAGTCTCCAAGCGGGACGGGCCCAAGGAAATTACAATGCATAGCCCAGTGGGCTAGGTTATAAGCAACAAAGTTTGCCGATCTGGGAACCTTACGAACATTCCAAAAAACAAAAGAACTAGACAAAGTTTCCTTTGCATCCTGGATGGGAGAGACAATGGACAAAAGGGGGGTAGACTTCCAATTCTGCAAAGGGTGGCAGACAAGGAGGCTAACACCTTCAAAGATAACATTTTGGAAGCCCAAATCTTTGGTTTTGGCGATGGCATGAGCTGCAGCACACGCCTCAGCAAAAGCAGGATCCACGCTATTGGAGTTCCATACGTGTGCATGGAGGATAGTCGCCTTGTCATCCCGGAAAATAGCTGCCAAAGAAGAGGACCCGGCTCGAAAGGCAATATCAAAGTTGACTTTAACCCAAAGAGAAGGAGGAGGGGTCCAATTGCTAGCTCTTCCTACCACAAGAGGATGAAGAAGATTTTGGGCAGTCCAATGTTCAGCAGCAAGCAGGTCGATACGGACCTTCCAAGAGAGAATATCAATGGTCAAATTATCATGGAGAACTTTGTTCCTAAGAGCCCACACTTGCTCCATCAAAATAGTAGTAAAAATAGAGAAGTCCCTAGAGTCAGAAGGGGGCACCACATGATCCGGCGGCTTAAGAATAGTCTCAATCCAGCTGTTAATACCTGCAATGGAAAAGATGGAGATGTCCAGAGGCCAACGGGATTGTCTCCACAAGATTCGAGAAATAGAGCAGTCAAGGAACAAATGGTTATACGATTCGCAAGGGTGTTTGCAAAGCACACACTGCATGTTTTCAATGGGGAACCGAACTGCGAGTGTTTCTTTTGATGGGAGGGCCCCTGAGATGATTTTCCATAGAAAAATTTTATGTCTTTCATGGAGCTGGGCTTTCCAGAGATGGTTCCAAGAGAAATTTCGACCCCCAGTAAATCTAAGGCTTTGATCAGTAAGGTAGGCAGACTTAACAGTGAACTGACCCTTAGAATCTGGGGTCCAGATCAGTCTGTCACTGGCCCTGCCCGAAGGCATGTCAATGTTGCAAATGGCATTCACCGACTCAGTAGTAAAAATCTGCGAAAGGAGTTGGAGATTCCATCCACCACCATTAGCTAAGGTGAGGTCCTCAACAGACGAGAGTTGGGAGGTGATGAGAGGGTTAGCGGACACTTTCCTAATCGGTCGGAATTGAGGGAGAGAGGGGACCCATGGGTCAGTCCAAGGGTTGGTATTGTGACCTTTACCAAGGAGAGTGCAAGCACCCTTTGAGAGGAGCGGGGTTGAAATCTGAATACCCTTCCAAATCCAAGAGGACTTGGCATGCTGCTTCGCATGAAAGAGATGAGAATTCCTCAAATATTTACTTTTCAACATATTCACCCAGATTTTGTCTTCCTCCGATAGGACTTGCCAACCCAACTTTGCAAGGAGGGCAAAGTTGTAATCTCTCATCCTTCTGAACCCTAGGCCACCACAGGTTTTAGGTCTGCATAAGGAATCCCATGCCTTTAAGAAAAGACATTTCTTTTTGTCCAACGAGAAACCCCAGAAAAAATTCCTGAAAGCTTGATCAAGCTTGTTGCAAATCGACACCGGGAGAAGAAGAGTGGACATAGTGTAGACGGGGAGGGCCTGTGCCACCGTCCGAATGAGAGTGCACCTAGCCGCTGAGGACAGGAGAGAGGCCTTCCACCCTTGGATTCTCTTCCTAACATTCTCCACGAGGTGGGAGAAAATCTGCCTTTTATTGCCATGGACCGACAATGGGAGGCCTAAGTATTTGGAATTGAGGGGGCCTTGCCTGAGATTGGTTTCACGACAGATGGACTTGGCAACGTCAGGACAAGTATTCTTGCTCAACAGGATCCGGGTCTTAGAGTAATTGATCCGTTGCCCCGACCAAGCCCCAAATTTTTCAAGACAACCCAAAACATGCAAAGCTTCATCCGGGTTTGCACTACCAAAAATAATGAGATCATCAGCGAACAAAAGATGGTTGATGCGAGGACAGTTTCTGCCAGCCGCAATACCTTTCACAAAACCCCGATCAGCCTCTCTTTGTATGAGGCGAGAGAGGATTTCAGAACAAATGATATAGAGAAAAGGAGAGAGAGGGTCACCTTGGCGGAGACCCCTCTCTGGTTTGAAGAAGCCCATGGGACGACCGTTTATAAGAACAGAGAAAGAACATGTAGAAATACATTGGAGAATCCAGTTACACCACGTAGGAGAGAAGCCAAGACATTTGAGCACCGTAATAAGAAACGGCCATTCAATGCGATCGTAGGCTTTTTCCATGTCAAACTTGATGGCCATAAGACCACCTTTTCCTTTCTTATTGTGCATGAAATGAACGATTTCGTGTGCCATGATAGTATTATCATGAATCAACCTACCGGGGACAAAGGCTGCTTGAAACGGAGAGATTAATTTCTTGAGAAGTGGTTTCAATCTAGAAGAGAGAATTTTGGAGATCACCTTGTAAATGACATTGCACAGGCTAATCGGCCGGTAATGGTTAACCGCATGGGGGGAGTGAACCTTAGGGATAAGGGCCAAGTTAGTATGATTGAGGTTCTTTAGAAGGAAGCCACCCGCAAAGAAACTAGTCACCGTAGCCACCACATCATCTTTGATGATATGCCAAAAGGTTTTGTAGAAAATTGCTGACATGCCATCGGGCCCCGGGGCCTTTGTAGACCCAATTTGGAATAAAGCCCGCCTGATTTCCTCCTCACCCGGAATGGAGCACAAACTGTCATTATCTTCATCCGAGATAACCTTTTGAACAAGGTCTTCAAGGTTCCTAGGGAGCAGGGGATTAGAGGATTTGAAGGTAGTTTGAAAGTGGGAGATGAAAGCCTGCCCAAACTCATCTTGGTCATCAGTCCAGGACCCATCCACTTTTCTCAAAAAGTCAATGGCATTCCGCCGCCGCCTAATGATGGTTGAAAGGTGAAAAAAACGCGTGCTTTTGTCACCCTCTTTTAGCCACCTGATTCTGGACTTTTGTCTCCACAAGATTTCTTCACGTTTGAGATATTCGTCGAGGGACTGTTGAAGGCCCTTAACACACTTGGCATTCTCCTCGGAGGGAGCCAAGGATTGGATTCGCTCTAAAGATTGTTTCGACATTCGGATGTTGTGATGAACATTACCAAAATGATTTTTATTCCACTCCAACAGCGCACACTTGACAGCTCTAAGTTTCTGGCAAAGGCGGAAAGCAGGGGATCCGTGGGTTGGAGTGCTCCTCCAAATGTGCTCAATCACAAGGGCACAGCTACTGTCACGAACCCACATAGCCTCAAATTTGAAATTTTTAGGTCTACGGGAACGTTCACCGACAGTGTTGAGGATGAGAGGAGCATGGTCAGAGTTGCGGATCGGGAGGTTACGAACTGTAGCTTTAGGGAAAAGTTCTCGCCAATCCAAATTGGCAATGCCTCTGTCAAGACGTTGGCGGATATTGGCCCTCTTGGAGCGGCCATTGTCCCAAGTATATTTAATACCGGACGCACCAAGATCAACCATACCATGATTGTTCATAAAGCCAAGGAGGCCTCCATAAGAGGAGCAAGCAAAGGGCCTGCCCCCTTGCTTTTCGGATTGGTTGATAATGCAATTGAAGTCCCCAATGGATAACCAAGGACCAATCGTCTCTTCTGCAAGAGAGTCCATATGCTTCCAAAAGGTCGATTTGTCTCGCCAGTGGGGGGGGCCATAGATCGCAGAGAGGGTCCACGGGGAAGACGGCGGATCAGAGAGCACCGTGGCAATGATCATGTTCTTGTTAGTCACCGAGGGGACCAGCTCAACCCCATTTTGCCAAGCTAAACAGAGACCACCAGCTTGATTTATTGCAGGAACAAGAGAGAAGTTGGGAAAGCCGAGACGGTTGAGAAGAGAAGACATGTCAACAGAAGATAACATTGTTTCTGATAGAAAGAGGCATTCAGGACGATGCTCTTTTATCAGGTCCCCAAGGGCTCTAACTGCCGTGGCTTGGGCCATGCCACGACAGTTCCAAACGAGGATAATCATTGGCCGAGAGGGGGCCCTTGGCCCTCCTCATCGGCATCAAACTGTGCTGGTAGTTCTGCTGAAAGAATCTCCAAGGAGCCTTCACTTCCAGCAAGGAAAGAGCAATTCCCAAAGGTCTGGTTATGGTTGATGGATCTGGCTAGGTGTTTAATATTAATCCGTCTCCTATGAGCAAGTGAACTTGGGGGTAGGGTAGTCTCTTGTTGGTGGTGGTCTTGTTGGTGGTGGTTGGCAGTATTGGTATCAGGGTCATCAAGGGTAGAAGGTATCGGGAGGATGGCTAATTTTGGTTTCTTTAGAGATGAAGTTTGGGAGGTATGGATATTGTTCCTCTTCCTTGAAGTAGGTGACGTTTCAGTCGTAGAGGGGGGATGGGAGGGGGAAAAGTCAAGGATTTGGGTCATATTGGGGGGAAGGAGGGGATCCTCCAAAGAAATGACGGGCTGCGGGGTTAGGGTGGGGATGGTTTGTGGAAGGGTGGTTTGGGCTGGGGTGAATAGGGGTTGGGGTGGGCTTCTTTATCTATATCTATCTCAAAGATTCTCTAAAGAGGGCCACCTCTCTTTATTAAAGAGAGGACCTCTGTTTTAGCCGTTGGATTGTGTTAAAAAACTGTGAAATGACAAAACTGTCATTAATGAGAACACGATCTGACGGACAAAACAGAGGTCCTCTCTTTAATAAAAAAATAGTGCCCTCTTTATAGCCTGACTGCATTAATCAGAATCGAGGGAGAACAAAGACCTTTTGAGGAGTGTCCTTCAAAACATATGAAGGTAACTCATCAATTGAAACATATCCAAGAAGTACTATTTGTCACTTGGGTAATTTAATATATAGTTCTAATATATGCATTTAATTAAAAATATGTTCTTTTTTAAAATGAATTTAAAAATTAGTCCCTCGCATAATTTGAAGACTAAAATACCCCTATATTATTTTTATAGAAATGTATATATATATATGTATAACTATATATGGTAACTGATTTATCATCATTTACTCCACAATTCATACATGTACATATATAAACTAATTTATATATGATAAATCAGTTACCATATATAGCTAAAAACTGAGAAAATATCTCCATATAAAGTCCACCATCACCAAGAAATTTCTCACAAACTCTTGATAAATTCGCACTACGTATTCAGAACTTCATACTTAAAAACTGAGAAAATTATCAATGAGAGTGCACTAAAATAATGTGAAATTGCTCACTATATTGACTAAGTATTGAAATTAGTGAGAATTTCATATTTTAATGTGTATAATAATGAAAAATTTCTCACTCATACTAAAAGGGTAGAACAACCCACTTTTTAAAACAAAAATAAGCATACATATAGAGAGGATTTGATGAGAAATTTATCAACAATTAACAATTTATCGAGAAGAATTCCAAAAAAATAAAAAATAAATTCACACCTTTTAAATTGACATGACGAGTAATTTCTCACTTTTTAATACAAATTTCTCACTTTTAGGTGAGAAATTCTCACTTTTCAAAGAGAAATTCTCACTTCTCTCTCTATACCAGAACTCCAATCTGTGCTTCTCTCGAATTTCTGATCTGTGATTCTCTTTCTTGCATCAATCTGTGTCGAGAACTCTGGCCCTTAAGTTTCTTGTTCTTATTCACAACACAAATTGTTACCGATCCTGTAGAGCCTCCAAAGATGGCATGTAACTCTCTAAATCGTCAACTCCGATGACGGCATCGGCATCAATCAAAAGGTAAGGATGATTGGTAGTGGCCACCGGAAAGTGATTGAGGAGCTTTTTTAATGGTTTGTAACAGAAAAATTTATCCCTCCAATCGGGTATGGCTGCTTCAATATGCATCGGAAATCCCAAACTTCATCTCAACGATGATGACGATGATGAGTATAATCCTTTTGTGTGATTGTATTTTAGAGAGAGAGAGAGAGAGAGAGAGAGAGAGAGAGAGAATTGGAAAGAGATATATATATATATATATAAAATCTGTGGAGTTTCTATCTCTCTCTCTATATATTTATATATAGATAGTTGTTTGGAGTTTAAATTTAAAACCCCCTAAATTTAAGTCTTTATTACTATATATATATATATCTTTATTGGTATATATATAATTCAGATCTTAAAAAACGGACTGTGTAAAAAGTGAGAATTTCTCACAAAAAAGTGAGAAGCGTGTAAAAAGTGATAAATTTATTTTCTCACATATATATATATATATATATATAGGATAATTATTTGGTGACAACTTTTATACAACTTTCATACAACCTCCTAAAAGATGTGTCTATCTCTCTCTTGTGTCATTGTGGGGTCCAGTGACATCACTGGAGAGAGATAGACACATCTTTTTAAGAGGTTGTATGAAAGTTGTCACCAAAGAATTACTCATATATATATATATGTATGTATGTATGTAACGAAGGGCATATTGGTCCATAAAATCTCTATCAAATTGGAAAAAGGGACTAAATATTGAGTACCTTCCAAAATCAGAGACTAATTACTATACATGCAATATGGCTATGACCAATTCATATTAATGGTCCAAAATAGGGACCAAACCTTATATTTCAATAGCCACTTTAGGAACATGAAGAACGTTCCAAAAAGAAAATGAAGAAAAAAAGGAGCTCTCTGTCTTCAACAATCAACATACAAATGGACCAATCAGGGACAACCGACTTATCCGCCCAGGAATCACAAACAATCAGAGAATTACCTTCAAAAAAGATGTTATCCAACTTCTTTTTCACGTGATACACGAATAGTGAAAATCGCTGCATTTGCCTTAGCATGCAGAGGAGACTTAGGAGAGGCTTTACCAGTGGCTGCATAAAGGGCCTTCGAATCAGTTCGAAGGAGAACATCTGTCACACCCCAGAATCAACAAGGTGGTCCTAGGTTACATAGCACGCCATCAAAGCTTACCAACACTGATCAAAGTTCCCAAAATGGCCTTAATAAAAGTTTTGTTCCAAGATAACCAACTTCTAAATAGTTTTTCAAAGGTTATATTAAACACGTGCCCAAACAAGCCTTATCGAGTTTTGTTTTCAAAAGTAACAGTTTTGTAGGTCAAAGGGTCCCCAAAGGTACCCCCATACCTAATTAGAAGTTGTTCCGAACATTGGAAGAAGGAGTTTAAAGTTTCTTGCAGGGAGTATTTTGACCGGTCGAACTGCCCCGTTCGACCGGTCAAAGGGGGTCTGGGCAGAATTCAACCTCCAAAAGATCGTATTCACAATTGCCGGCATTTTTCGCAAATGTCCTTAATTACCGATACTTCTCTAATAAACGTCGTTAATTCCCGACGCTTCCGCGACAAACGTCGCTAATAAAACAATACCTCTTTTACCAAAAGAAACCAACCCAATCCATTTCAAACCAAACCATTTCAAATCAAATTATTTCAAACCAAACCATTTCAAATGTTAGTTAAACATTTCAAAAACTTGTAAAAACATATATACCCATTTATACAACAGACCATATGTCCTCGAATTACAAGTACCAAAAGTACAAGCTTTACGCACCTCGGCAAACTAGGTCCTAAGGTGAACCAAGTGCCATACTCGCATATAACAAGTCTTATTACAAGTCGTACGGTTAAACAACCGGCATAAGGTAAACATTTATTACAAACGTGATACAAGTTCTATAAGCATAAGGAGATCTCTGTAATACACTGTATTTTGATATATAATAAGACCTGGTATTTTATTTCTGTATACTTATATAACCTTTCCTTTTCATTTGGTGAGATTTAGATACCAATCGATTACCTTGAAATCCCAATCAATTGCCACATTTTATATACCAATCGATTTCCTAGTTTCCCAATCGATTGCCATACTACCGACCTGAATCATTACGTGGCAACATACCAATCGATTGCCTTCAAATATCTATAACCAATCGATTGCCATCATTTCCAATCGATTGACATAAACAGAGATTGGTTTTCTTTTTTGCTTCGTGGTTTGACACTTGGCGCTCTTAATTTTTATATAGACCAGTCCATTCAAGTCTTGGGTCTGTTTGGTTTGTTTTAGTTAAGAAAGAGTAAGGTCTATATATGCATCAATCCTTGGTCCGTCTCTGCCTAAATCTACTATTGACCTCTCTGTAGGGTTCTCTTTGATATAACACAGAGGCACACATGATCAAGCAAGGAGAGTAGAGTTTCGTGCAATATTATATGAAGAGCGCACTTTTAAAGAGTCCAAATCAACCGTTAGAAAATGTTTGGTGAAAATCATTGTTCCAAATTTTTTCTTGTATTAGCCATCATACACTACTTGGGTCCAAGAAAATGTACAATTTACACTACTCACATTTTTTTTTTTTTTTTTTTAATTTTAAATCTTTTGCTCTGTTCTTTTTTAGGTTGGATCATACCCTTTTTTAGAAATATTGTTGATACTAAAGATTCTTTTGAGGTTGAAATGGCAACCGATATTTTCTTGTAGGTTTCTAATTGCCATTAGGTGCTCGTACAAGCTTTCACAGACTCTAGTAAACATTGGACCAACAGTCCAACTCTAGACAGGCGTAAAGCCATGGGCAGAGCCACGTGAGGTCCAGTGGGGCACGTTCCTCCAATCAAATCTGTCACGCCCCGGAACGACATAAATAGAGAAAAATAAATTTCCTTTATGGGTCCATAAGGAATGACAGGTGAAAGTCACTAATAAACCACACCACGCAGTACTAGTCCAAAAGAAAAGCAACAGTAATCAACTGAAAATAGCACACAGTGCTAACTATTACAAAATATCAGAGTATGGTCCACAGGATCACAACAGGTCTGAAGACAACAAATGCCCAAGTACCCGTTAACAAAAGATTAAACTGAACAACTGAAATTAAATCTAATTATAACATCTTCAGTCTTCAACTGGCATAAGGATAATCCTTCCTGGCGTAACTGTCATCGGTAGGGCCCTCCTCTGGATAATAGTCATTAGTGTACTGGTCCTTACCTGCAGAATAAGGGGCAGGATATTCTGGACGGGGAATGTCCAGGCAATAAAAGGCCGTCAGCTTACTGAGAGCTGAGTGAGCATAAACTAACGAAGTACCAGTTATCTGAAATAAACACAAGCTTATGAAAACACGAGTTAACATCCTATTATAACCATATCTTGTTTCTCTATTCATTCTTGTAAACCGACCCTTAACGTCTTGTTACTCGAATACTGAACTCAACATATTCTGATCTTTCCTGAACAGACTCAATCGTTTAACTCTAGGGATACACCCTTATTCTGTCCATCGCTTTTAAGAACAATGGTCCTGTTCACCGCATGTCATGGACTCCACGTCAGTCTGTCCCCAGCTTTTAAGAACAATGGTCCTGTTCACCGCATTTCAGGGATATAACGTTTCGAACAAGGCATATCAATCTATTGCCACGACTTAACGTCATCTACTAGTGATCCCAGCTCACCGCTTTTAAGAACCATGGTCCGGTTCACCGCTTTTAAGAGCATATCACAGATCATCCAGTCTATCTTAAGACTTCTTGGTCCAGCTCACCGCTTTTAAGAACCATGGTCCGGTTCACCGCTTTTAAGAGCATATCACAGATCATCCAGTCTATCTTAAGACTTCTTGGTCCAGCTCACCGCTTTTAAGAACCATGGTCCGGTTCACCGCTTTTAAGAGCATATCATGACCAATCGTCCATCCACGTACCATTCCCGGAACTTACCAAACCTACTTACGTTCCATTCTACATCGACACATGACAAATTCCCAATGTGGCCTGACTACTCGGATTAAAAGAAAACGGATATCGAACTCATATCAGAAACAACACGTCAACCCACGTCTTCATATTACTTTTTATTCATTATCCATAAATCTTTGGTGTCACATTTCTCCTGTCTACCCCATAATCGCATAATGGAATTCCCGAATCAGAAATCGAACAACCGAACCTCTTATATAATAAATAGGCAAAGGAAACCAGGTACTGATCATGTCAATCGATTGGAACAAAAGTTCAATCGATTGGAACAAAAGTTATGTCAATCGATTGATAAACATGTCAATTGATTGGAATAATGTCAATCGATTGAAATCCTATTCAATCGATTGGGATGCAACTGATGTCAATCGATTGAGATTATGTCAATCGATTGGAACTACGTCTTCTCCAGCAGATTGTAAAAACAACATATATAAACGTGCACTACATGCATGTAACCCATCTAAACATCGTAATAACTTGCATAAACATCACATAAAGAGACCAAGTGAGTTAGAACTCACTTAGGGTGCGTTTGGATGGGTGTTAAAGCTTGAAACCAACTTCTCTCTCTCTTCCTTCTCTTTCTTCTTCCTCTTTGTCCGGCCTTCTCTCTCTCTATCTCTTCCTTCTTCTTCTTTCTGCTTCTTCTTCTTCTCCCCAGCTGCCAAGGGCAGTGTGTGTGTGTATGATATAGATATATAGATAGATATATGTATATCTCTCAAGAGGTATGTATATCTCTCTCTCTCTAGGTCTGAAAAACAGCCCCAAGGCCACAAAATGAAACATATATATAGAGATAAGGGAGTGCCACGCGTTTAAAGCTGAAGGAAAGAAGAAAACATTTCTCAGGTTATGTCAATCGATTGAGACACCAGTCAATCGATTGGTAACAGATATTTGTAGTCAATCGATTGGTAACAATGTCAATCGATTGAGATGAATGGCAATCGATTGGAAAGTTTGACACGTCATCACTTTTAGTCGGTTGAATGTAAATCGATTGGGATAACTTATCAATCGATTGGTATCAAAAAGTGTCAATCGATTGGGAATATGTCAATCGATTGGTATCAAAATTCACCAAAAGGAAGAGAAAGTTTATACGAGTATAGAAATGAAATACCGGGTCTTTATTAAAATACCAAAATACAGGGTATTACATCATCCACCACTCAACAAAAGATTTCGTCCTCGAAATCAAAAGCAACAAGATCTAAAACAAAAACGAAAACTTCTCACGCATCTCTGACTCTAGCTCCCACGAAGCTTCTCCTTCATCATGATGTTTCCACTGAATCTTTACTAACGGGATCTCCTTGTTCCTGAGTTTCTTGATTCCTCGATCTAGAATACGAACAGGTCCTTCATTGAACGTAACGTCGCTGTTGACTTCGATATTCTCAAAGTTGATCTCGTGCGCTGGGTTGTGAACACACTTCCTCAGCATACTGATGTGAAAAACGTTGTGCACTCCTGACATCTTTGGTGGCAACGCAAGGCGATAAGCAACTTTTCCAACACGCTCCAGAATCTCGAATGGTCCGATGAAACGTGGCGATAACTTGCCCCTTTTCTGACCAAATCTGACGATTCCTCGAACAGGTGAAACCTTGAGTAATACGTGATCTCCAATGGCAAACTCCAAGTCTTTGCGTCGTTTGTCAGCATAACTCTTGTATCTGGTCTGGGCTGTCTTCATCTTCTCACGTACGACTTGAATCTTCTTACTGGTTTCCCGTACCATCTCTGGCCCAAGAAGTTGACTATCTCCGACTTCGGTCCAACATAGCGGCGATCGGCAAGGTCTTCCGTACAATGCTTCGAACGGCGCCATATCTATGCTCGAATGATAACTATTATTATAGGCGAACTCAATCAGAGGTAAGTGTATCTCCCAAGAACTCTCAAAATCAATGACACAAGCACGTAACATATCTTCCATCACTTGATTAACTCGTTCCGTCTGTCCATCTGTCTGTGGATGAAAAGCTGAACTCAAGTTCAATGTCGTTCCCATTGCTGTCTGGAGACTCTTCCAGAATTCTGCAGTAAAGCGCGAATCTCTGTCTGACACAATAGATACAGGCACTCCATGTAATCGTACAACATGTTGTAGATACATTCGGCTCAAACGTTCTACTGAATACGTCATGCTATAGGCAATAAAATGTGCCGTCTAAGTAAGTCGATCCACGATTACCCATATAGCATCGTGATTCTGCTGTGACTTCGGCAATCCTACCACAAAATCCATGGTTATGTGTTCCCATTTCCATTGAGGAATAGGTAACGGCTGTAGAAATCCAAGTGGTCTCTGATGTTCTGCCTTTACTTGTTTACAAGTAAGACACTGAGCTACATACTCTGCCACATCTCTCTTCATTCCTTCCCACCAAAAATTTCTCTTCAGATCCTTGTACATCTTCGTACTTCCGGGATGAATAGTCATTCGTGACTTATGTGCTTCATCTAATATTTCCTTCCAGAGATTTTCTTCATTAGGTACGCAGAGTCTACCTTTACATCGTAAGGCTCCGTCTGTACTTATACTCCAGACTTCTGGTTCCTTGGCTGACATCTTGGCGAACCATAACTTCAAATCTTCTGTTGTCTGCTGAGCCTCTTTGATACGACTGATCAAAGTCGGTTGTACCATAAGACATCCAAAATGTTGTCCTTTCATTGGCTCCACTGGCTGAAGATCAAATTCAGCTAAAACTTCTAATGTTCTCCATTCTCTAATTAGTAATGCAGCGATCACTAATCGAGGTTTACGGCTTAAAGCGTCTGCTACTACGTTTGCTTTACCTGGATGGTATTGTAAAGAAAAGTCATAGTCTTTGAGTAACTCCATCCATCTTCGCTGTCGCATGTTCAACTCCTTTTGAGAGAACAAAAACTTCAGACTCTTATGATCGGAAAATAAGTCAAACTTTTCTCCATAGAGATAGTGTCTCCAAATTTTCAATGCAAACACTATTGCTGCTAATTCCAGATCATGCGTTGGATAATTTTTCTCATGTACCTTCAATTGTCTTGATCCATAGGCGATGACATTTCCATCTTGCATAAGCACACATCCAAGTCCTTGGTACGATGCATCACTGTAGATCACGTACTTTTCTCCACTCTTAGGTAATGCGAGTACTGGTGCAGAAGTCAATCTTTCTCTTAACTCCTGAAATGCACCCTCATGCTTGTCTGTCCATTCATACTTCGTCTCCTTTCTTGTCAAGTTTGTCAAGGGTCCTGCTATCTTGGAAAATCCTTCGACAAATCTTCTGTAATATCCTGCTAAACCCAGAAAACTTCTGACTTCGGTTGCATTCGTCGGTCTGTTCCAGCTTAAGACTGCATCAATCTTAGATGAGTCCACCGAAATACCTTCCTGAGATATAACGTGTCCCAAGAATTTGACTTCCTGTAGCCAAAACTCACACTTGCTGAACTTTGCATATAACTTGCTATCTCGAAGTGTTTGCAAGGCAACTTGTAAATGCTCCTTGTGATCCTCTTCTGTCTTTGAGTAGATCAGTATATCATCAATGAACACTATAATGAATTTATCCAGATATAGTCTGAATACTCTATTCATCAAGTCCATAAATACTGCTGGCGCATTCGTCAATCCGAAAGGCATAACTAAAAACTCGTAATGCCCGTATCTTGTCCTGAATGCAGTCTTCGATACATCCTCTGATCGAACTAACAGCTGGTGATATCCAGAACGCAGATCGATTTTGGAAAAGATCCTTGATCCTTGTAACTGGTCGAATAGATCATCTATCCGAGGTAACGGATATCTATTCTTAATCGTAACCTTGTTCAACTCCCTGTAGTCTATACAGAGTCGAAGTGTTCCGTCCTTCTTCTTTACAAACAGAACTGGTGCTCCCCAAGGTGACGTACTCGGACGAACAAATCCTAGATCTTCAAGCTCTTGAACTTGCTTCTTCAGTTCTAACATCTCAGTTGGTGCCATCCTATATGGAGTCTTAGAAATAGGCAATGTACCAGGTACTAATTCCACGCAGAAGTCTATTTCTCTTTTCGGTGGAAGTCCTTTAATATCCTGAAATACATCTTGAAAGTCTCGTACAATAGGAATTTGATCCATCATAAGCTCCGTACTCGTACTAATGATCGTAGCTAAACCATTCGTAAGGAACAGGTCGCTTGTCGGTTGACACTGAAATCTGATCGTCGGCTTTCCTTATATTGGAAATACAATCGTCCTAGTAGGGCAATCCAAATTGGCACTGTACTTAGTTAACCAATCCATCCCTAGGATAACATCGAATTCTGACATCGACAGAACTACCAAGTCTGCTGGAAGATTCCTATCTCCCAAAGTCAATGGGCAATCTCTACACACCTTACTCAACTTAACTGTCACTCCTAATGGTGACACAGCATTCAGTGTTGACTCAAGTGTCTGGGGTTCTAAACCCATCTGACGCACAATCTTAACAGCAATAAAAGAACGTGCGGCTCCAGTATCAAATAAAGCTTTAACTGGACTATGAAAGAGTACAAGTGTACCTTCCAAATGTTGCTGCTCATCAGCATTAAATCCTGCTCCTTCCGGAATAATAGCATTCATTCTCATCTGATCAGGAGGTCCTTGAATTCCTTGCACTGGTGCTCCGTAGTATCCTCCTTGTGGTGCACGACAATCCCTGCTCACGTGCCCTGGTTTATTACAGTTGCGGCAGACAATATTCGGCCTGCGATTAGATCTATGGGCAGTGCAGTTCCTTGCAATATGTCCTGGCTTTCCACAGTTAAAACATCCTCCACTATTGCTGGGTGGGGCTGTTAGTAATGCCTGCGGCTGTAGTCCTCGCTGTTGATTTTGCTGGGGCCGATTATAACTCTGTTGTGGTTTCCTGGTTCCTTCCCAGATTCTCTTATTTCCTTGAAAATTTTCCTGAGGTCTCCATCCTTGGGTATTTCTTGGTGGTCGATTAGGAAAATTTCTCTGTTGAAACCCTCGTGACAACTGAGGTCGATTTGTCTGTGATTGCTGTACTGGATTAGCATCCTTTTCTAATCCTGTAGCAAATCTAACAATTTCCTCATACGACTGGTTCAAATGACCAACCATCATATGTCTGAGGTGGGGGTTCAGTCCTTGGTGAAATCTCTTTACCTTCTTTTGCGGCGTGTCTATCATATGCTGAGCAAATCTGGATAGACGCTCGAACTGTGTTGTGTATTCCCGTACATTCCATCCTCCTTGGATCAAATTGAGAAAGTTGCTTTCCTGTTGATCTCTCTCATCTTCTGGAAAATACTTCTCCAAAAATCTGCCTTTGAATGTCTCCCACGACATAGCTCTAGCGGCATCGATCCCAATAGTGGCTTGTTCAGCTTCCCACCAATCTGCGGCGGCGTAAGTAAGCTGAAACGTAGCAAGGCGGCGTTTCTCTTGTTCGCTGCATTCCAATGCTTCAAATATTAACTCCATCTCTCTTATCCATTGCTCTGCTTTCCATGGTTCTGTTAGTCCATCAAACTTTTCGGGACGTAACCCACGAAAATTTGCTAACAGCTTATCTCCAGTCTGTCTTGGTGGCGGGGGTGCAAAAGGTCTCTGGTGGGTGGAGTGATTATATGTATCCCCCACATGCTCCATCCTCTGCATAAATGCTTCAAAAATTCCCGTCGGATCCATCCCTTCCGGAATAGGTGCTCCATTACGTGCTTGGTGATTTCTCAAGGGTCCTACCATGATGATAACGAGTATCGCCTACAAACGACATATTGATCAGCTGAAAGTCTTCTCGTAGAAACGAACTCAAGATAGAACAAGAAACAGCAAAACTAACCATTCTACTAAACACATCACAAACGCAACAACCAAACAATAATAAAAGTACTGCTCGTATATATATATCAAAAGATGTACCGTATAGTACACACTAATCAAACTGTGTACCATATGGGACAAGAGTAACAACAACTAAAGTCAGCTAATACTATACAAAGCTATGGTCAAATAGCTATCTCCCAAGCTCCCAAAAATCTAGTGGACAACATGTCCTAATATAAACTAACAAAATCTACACCCTGCCGATCCTGACTCAAAAGTCGTCAGCATCTGATCCTGCTGGTGGTGCCTCGTCCTCTGGGTCCATATCCATCTCCTCGAGTGGATCATCCTCAACTGGTGCGACAAGATCTCCAACTACTACCCCTATGTCCCAATCCTCTATCATCTCTGCATCATCGTCTTCCATCACATCTACTATCGCCTAGTTAGCGACATCAACAGCTACTGCAGCGAATCCGTGGGCTATATCAAGAGCTCCTGCTATAGCTATCTCTCCCATAACAAAATCTGCTGGCTGTGCTACCATCTGAGCTATCCATCCTACTGCCATATCGGCCATGGCTGCCATATGCATAATCGGTCCGGCTGGTATCTGAAGCACAACGGGTACCTCTGGCACAACTACCTCCTCATCTACTACTACGTCTGCCTCAATAGCCTCTGGGTCTGGCACTGGATCCTCTGGCTCAAACTCTGGCTCCTCGGGGTCATCCTCAGGGTCATCATCATCTGCATCGTCTGCATGCTCATCCTCTACTGGGTCCTTGTCATCTATCGACTCCTCCTCTCCATCTCCATCCATGTCCTCATCGGGATGCTCATTCTCAGGCTCTAGATCCTCCTCATCCTCAATCGGCTCAGGCTCTGGCTCTGGGACGGGTACTGGTGATGGTGGGGCTGCTGGAGCTGCTGCTGGTGCAGTCACAGGCTCTGGTGGACCGGCTACAATGGCTCTCAACTCAATCTCATCCATCTCTGGTTTACTCAAAACTAGTCGCAACATCTCCTGGCAAATGTCTCTGCCAACTCTCGCTAAGTGGTAAGCATCCATGCGCATCTGGGTCGGGTGAGTACTCCTGGTCACATAAAGTGCTCTCCACATGTCCTCCTCTAAATGTCGACTAGCTATATGGCACACACGCTCATGATAAAAATCTGGGTCAGCTGGCTCCACGGTATCTCCATGGATAATATGACCTCCATAAGCATCAGTCATAAACTGGTGAAACTCCGGATCCATGCTATCCTGCAAAGGAAACTATCTATCGTCAGAAAGACGAACTTATCTTATACTCATATCTCATCTCAAAGAATCTTAACATACTAGGACCAGATGGTGTGGAAATACTTAGTGAACAAAAGTATCACAACCTAGAGTACCGAACGCAGGCTCTGATACCAAAAACCCTGTCACGCCCCGGAACGGCATAAATAGAGAAAAATAAATTTCCTTTATGGGTCCATAAGGAATGACAGGTGAAAGTCACTAATAAACCACACCACGCAGTACTAGTCCAAAAGAAAAGCAACAGTAATCAACTGAAAATAGCACACAGTGCTAACTATTACAAAATATCAGAGTATGGTCCACAGGATCACAACAGGTCTGAAGACAACAAATGCCCAAGTACCCGTTAACAAAAGATTAAACTGAACAACTGAAATTAAATCTAATTATAACATCTTCAGTCTTCAACTGGCATAAGGATAATCCTTCCTGGCGTAACTGTCATCGGTAGGGCCCTCCTCTGGATAATAGTCATTAGTGTACTGGTCCTTACCTGCAGAATAAGGGGCAGGATATTCTGGACGGGGAATGTCCAGGCAATAAAAGGCCGTCAGCTTACTGAGAGCTGAGTGAGCATAAACTAACGAAGTACCAGTTATCTGAAATAAACACAAGCTTATGAAAACACGAGTTAACATCCTATTATAACCATATCTTGTTTCTCTATTCATTCTTGTAAACCGACCCTTAACGTCTTGTTACTCGAATACTGAACTCAACATATTCTGATCTTTCCTGAACAGACTCAATCGTTTAACTCTAGGGATACACCCTTATTCTGTCCATCGCTTTTAAGAACAATGGTCCTGTTCACCGCATGTCATGGACTCCACGTCAGTCTGTCCCCAGCTTTTAAGAACAATGGTCCTGTTCACCGCATTTCAGGGATATAACGTTTCGAACAAGGCATATCAATCTATTGCCACGACTTAACGTCATCTACTAGTGATCCCAGCTCACCGCTTTTAAGAACCATGGTCCGGTTCACCGCTTTTAAGAGCATATCACAGATCATCCAGTCTATCTTAAGATTTCTTGGTCCAGCTCACCGCTTTTAAGAACCATGGTCCGGTTCACCGCTTTTAAGAGCACATCATGACCAATCGTCCATCCACGTACCATTCCCGGAACTTACCAAACCTACTTACGTTCCATTCTACATCGACACATGACAAATTCCCAATGTGGCCTGACTACTCGGATTAAAAGAAAACGGATATCGAACTCATATCAGAAACAACACGTCAACCCACGTCTTCATATTACTTTTTATTCATTATCCATAAATCTTTGGTGTCACATTTCTCCTGTCTACCCCATAATCGCATAATGGAATTCCCGAATCAGAAATCGAACAACCGAACCTCTTATATAATAAATAGGCAAAGGAAACCAGGTACTGATCATGTCAATCGATTGGAACAAAAGTTCAATCGATTGGAACAAAAGTTATGTCAATCGATTGATAAACATGTCAATTGATTGGAATAATGTCAATCGATTGAAATCCTATTCAATCGATTGGGATGCAACTGATGTCAATCGATTGAGATTATGTCAATCGATTGGAACTACGTCTTCTCCAGCAGATTGTAAAAACAACATATATAAACGTGCACTACATGCATGTAACCCATCTAAACATCGTAATAACTTGCATAAACATCACATAAAGAGACCAAGTGAGTTAGAACTCACTTAGGGTGCGTTTGGATGGGTGTTAAAGCTTGAAACCAACTTCTCTCTCTCTTCCTTCTCTTTCTTCTTCCTCTTTGTCCGGCCTTCTCTCTCTCTATCTCTTCCTTCTTCTTCTTTCTGCTTCTTCTTCTTCTCCCCAGCTGCCAAGGGCAGTGTGTGTGTGTATGATATAGATATATAGATAGATATATGTATATCTCTCAAGAGGTATGTATATCTCTCTCTCTCTAGGTCTGAAAAACAGCCCCAAGGCCACAAAATGAAACATATATATAGAGATAAGGGAGTGCCACGCGTTTAAAGCTGAAGGAAAGAAGAAAACATTTCTCAGGTTATGTCAATCGATTGAGACACCAGTCAATCGATTGGTAACAGATATTTGTAGTCAATCGATTGGTAACAATGTCAATCGATTGAGATGAATGGCAATCGATTGGAAAGTTTGACACGTCATCACTTTTAGTCGGTTGAATGTAAATCGATTGGGATAACTTATCAATCGATTGGTATCAAAAAGTGTCAATCGATTGGGAATATGTCAATCGATTGGTATCAAAATTCACCAAAAGGAAGAGAAAGTTTATACGAGTATAGAAATGAAATACCGGGTCTTTATTAAAATACCAAAATACAGGGTATTACAAAATCCCAAAATTATTTTCCCTCTATATTTTATATTATATGTATTTGTGCTCATTCTCAATTTCTTTTTAAAAAAAAATTCACCCCTTTTATTTATAATATATGCATGTGTGACCCTCCTTAAAATTTTAATTTACCTATTATAAACTAAAAAATTCCACATTGATTCTTAAGTTTTCTAAATTTTTATCCAAATTAACATCCTATTTACTCAATTAGCCCAAAATATTTGAGTCAATTAGCCCAAAATATTTGAGTCAATTAGCCCAAAATATTTGAGTCCTTGTAGATGTACGTTTTGAAAATAACATAGATTCTTTACTTTATAAGTGAAGCCAGTAAAAATAGAAAAGAAATTAAGCATGTGAAAACAATTTTTTTAAAAGAGTTCTTGAAAGTTTTATTTTTTATTTTTATCTTTGAGTAATTATGTTTTAATACTTTACACACTTATGTGAAATCTACGAAACAACCACACAATTTTTTAAATCCGAAATTGTAGTTTCTAAAAAAAAAAAAAGTGGGTATGGAGCAAAATGTTGCCCTCTTAAGCGCCATATAGAGTTGTACCTCCCACTAAAATCGAATCCGGGCCTTGCCACGCTCCAAAACAAATGACCCTTCCAACTTTACCCTAGTAAGATGGAATGTCACATAATAGTTGTCGGTGTAGCATTTTTGAAAGATAAAATGCAAGGATACATTCAAGAATTTTTAGAAATAAGCAACGTCATAACTACTAAGTACCATTATGATCAAGGATTGGAATGTAAGAAATATTGCAAAGTGAGTATAGTTTGTTTGACATTGAGTTGGGTCTTAGCCCTCTCCATTATATGTGTCTGAGTGTTTGATCCCCACCCCCTTTCCCTTGTTATCAAAAGAGGAATTTAGGAATATTTTCGGTGCTAAGTGCTTCTCATGTACCTACTAGAGTGCATACTGTGCATACTTCGGTCAAATTATAGCATGTTATTTGAGAAAAGTCATAATAGGTGTATTGGAGAGGTTTTTTCTTTCTTTTCTTTTCTTTTCTTCGTCTTTATATATATACTAGTTCGAGCCCTGTGCGTTGCGCATGAAATTTAATTGTGTCGTTTCGTGTGGTTAAGTGGTTGTTAAAAGTATCTAAAAAATGGCATGAATGTGTTTGTAGGCCTTAATTGATATTCGAATATAATCTCTAAATCATGAATTTGAGGGAAGAAATTGACCAAAATGTAAATATTAGTGATCAATTCATAATAGCTACTAAAATAGCCACTTTATTTGACATTTTAAATATACCAGAACTTAAATTTTAGAGAAGAAGTTGACCAAAATGTGAAATTAGTGACCAATTCCTAAAATAGCCACTAAAATAGCCACTTTTTAAAACTTTTTTAAAGTGAATAATAAATATCCCAAAACTTGTTGACCTAAATGCCATTACACATATTACAATATATGAATCATAAATTTGAGAGAAGAAGTTGAACAAATTGTAAATATTAGTGACCAATTCCTAAACAACCACTAGCAATTTTTTTTTTTTTTTTTTGACTTTTTATGAAGTGAATAATAAATATCCCAAAATTTATTGACCCAAATGTAATTAGACACAAATTGTTGATTGAAACCTCATTTGAGAGAAGAAGTTGACCAAATTGTAACTATTAGTGGCCATTTCCTAAGTAGCCACCAAAATGGCCACTTTTGTTGACTTTTTTTGAAGTCAATAATAAATATCCCAAAAATTGTTGACCCGAATGTAATTAGACACAAGATTGTTGATTAAAATCTCATTATTATATTAAATAAAATTTCAAAAGCTGACTTAAATGTAATTATTTGTCCAAAATGACAGATTTAGCCTCACACAAATCAATATATCCTTACAATATATATATAGATATATGAGTAATTATGATGTAGTGAATGGCAAAATATGAAGTTTATATTTTTTTACGTGCTTGTTTCTTCGTTTTTATAGTATAGTAGATATATATGTATTAAATTTCATGTTATAATTTTACTTTTGCACTCATTTCAATGAACTGGTGTACAAAACACACTACTTATTGTACACACAAAAATAGTTGTCGAAAAATAGCAATTTTTTTTTTAAATAATGGACCATTGGAATAGAAATGTCAAAATGCAGTATTCTTGCATTTAGAAGAAATGTCAAAATATAGGATTCTTGCACTGTAGCTAACTATGTCAAATATAAGTTTTTTTTTAGTCTTACCTGGATCATGGCTGGATACAACGTACACACCCCACACATGCACACAAGCCCCACCGAGCCCCACCTCACAGCCCCACAATGACTCATAGTAAAGCCCAACACGAGCCACTCATTCTGGCTGAACGCACAAATATGGGGGGCAAGAACTTCTTCTACGGGGAATCGAACCCTTGACCTCTCCACTCGAGAAATGAAGATGGTACCACTTGACCTCTTGGGTCGTTGGATGCCAAATATAAGTTTGGCATGAAAGAAATGTCATTTTGCATTAGAGTTGCTCTAAGAAATCTATATGCAAAAATTATTACAACTTTCTAGAAATTTTCTCAGTTCTTATAACTAAAATTTGAGAATTCTTATCATAGATGTTTTTTTTTCTTCTCAATCTTCCCTCAGGGTTAAAAGAGTAATGATATGCTTTTTAAATTTGCATCTCAATTTGAATTCCTAACACATATGAAAATGAAGTCGCTTAATTTTCATGGGAGATGGTTAAAAGTTGGTCTCAATTAGGACACTTGGTATTAGGAATGACCTTTGAAACACAAAATTTGGGCAACATCACTCATTGGTAAATCACCCTGATGAAGGAAGCGTTTGGGTATCTTAATTTAGTGTCCATATGGCATTTTCGTCATACCGAATTATAACGGTCCTCGCAGGAATATAGCCGTTGCCAATTTCAAATTAAGTACTACTCCACAAAACCCTAAAGTTCAACATATAATAAACTTTTCTGAGTCGTTGAGTGATCCTTTAATTAAATTCTCTTTGGGACACAGCTCGGTCCTACGCTCAAAGTTCATCAAAACCACCACCAATCATTATCGTCTTCTCTCTCTCTCTCTCTCCCTCCCTCTCTCTCTCTCTCTGTGTATTTAAATCTATGAATTCATTTTGTGTTCTTTAATCTAATCATTTGTTTTGCAGGCATTAGTTTCTTGTCTTTTTTTTTTTTTTTTTTGCAGGGTGTTCAATTTCTACTTTTTATCTCTAGATAATACTCTACACGCGCGCGCACGCGTGCACACACACTTACTCGTCAATCTATATATATATTTTGTGCTAACGTTATGGATGCAGGATCCGTAAACTCGTCGTCAAGCAAGACACAGTCTCGATGCCCTCTCCAAGAACAGTTTATTCAAAGGAGAAATTCTCGAGAAAATGTACGTCAATTCAATTATGTAGTTTCATCATATTCCTATTGTTTCTGTGCTCTCATTATATTATACGTTCAGGTTTTTTTCCTCACATTGACTGCGCTTTATTTTTTGGAAGTCTTTTTTTTAACAATAACAATATTAATCTTCAATTTATTCATGAAATTAGGGTATGTTTTCAGTTTAATTTTAGACTAGTTTGACTAGTTAGGGTTCAGTCTATGGAATTAATGGAACTAGCGTTTGGTAAGTTCATTGATTTTTCAAGTTTTTAAAGCACTCAATTTGATTCATGAAACTAGGGGTTTTTGTTTGGAATTAAATTTCTGAGAAACGAGGGCCTGAATATTTGAAATTAGAGTCTGCTTTTGATTTGACATCCATAATTGGGATTTGATTGATATCTATATATATGGAATTAGGTTCTTTTGGTGGATGTAGGGTTTGGTTTATAATTGAATTTATTTATGCAGTTGTTACGAACATACTAGTCTCAGTGATGATGCTTATTGATTGTCCTATTGACTCCTATTACATTCACTGTTCTTGGGTCATTAACAGTTGGATAGGTTCATACCCAATCGATCGGCAATAGATTTCGACTATGCACATTACATGCTGACTGAAGGTAGGAAAGGCAAAGAGAACCCAGCTGTGAGCTCTCCATCCAGGGAGGCTTACCGGAATCAACTGGCAGAGACCTTCAACATGAACCGAACCCGTATACTTGCTTTCAAAAACAAGCCCCCAACCCCAGTTGAAGCAATTCCCCAAGAGTTCTCGACATCTGTTCACCAGTCCAAACCCGCAAAGCCTCGTCGGCACATTCCTCAGGTGGGTTTAAAATGAAATTCATATATCATACATGCAACACTTTGATACTCCTATGTTTTCCTAAATTTGTTTTAATTTGCTTATACAGACTTCTGAGAGGACTTTGGATGCACCTGATCTTGTTGATGATTATTACCTGAATTTATTGGATTGGGGTAGCAGCAACATTCTTGCAATTGCTCTTGGTAACACAGTATTTTTATGGGATGCTTCTGATGGTTCTACCTCTGAACTTCTCACCGTTGATGATGAGAATGGTCCTGTGACTAGTATCAAATGGGGTCCTGACGGAAGACACATTGCCGTTGGCTTGAACAATTCGGACGTCCAGCTTTGGGATTCTACAGCCAATAGACAGGTTTGACACTCAAATTTCTCTCTTCAAATATTCTTAGGAGTGTTCTCGGCACATCATCCATCATCTACTAGGTGGTACCCGAATACATGTTGAAAAGGTATCGTTTTGTTGGAATTGTGGTGTCAATATTTTGGTAGTAACATGTTCTATATTAACAAGTGTATCATACTTTGCTTTTGTGCCACAACCTGAAAGATTTTGTTTTCATGATGTGCTATTTTGACCAGCTGCGAACTTTGAGAGGCGGCCACCAATCTCGAGTTGGGTCCTTAGATTGGAACCAACATATTTTGACTACGGGAGGAATGGATGGTCAGATCATCAACAATGATGTTAGAGTGAGATCACATATTGTGGAAACCTATGGAGGAGGACACCATCAAGAAGTATGTGGGCTAAAATGGTCAGCCTCAGGGCAGCAATTAGCGAGTGGGGGAAATGATAATCTACTCCACATATGGGACAGATCAATGGCCTCTTCTAATTCGGCAACACAGTGGCTTCACAGGCTTGAAGACCACACAGCTGCCGTGAAAGCCCTTGCTTGGTGTCCATTTCAGGGAAACTTGCTGGCCACTGGTGGAGGTGGAGGTGATAGGTGCATCAAGTTTTGGAACACCCACACCGGTGCATGCTTGAACTCGGTTGACACGGGCTCACAGGTTTGTGCTCTGCTTTGGAACAAGAACGAGCGTGAACTGCTTAGCTCTCATGGTTTTACTCAGAATCAGCTCACACTTTGGAAGTACCCTTCAATGGTGAAGATATCAGAGCTCACTGGTCATACATCCAGAGTTCTTTTTATGGCTCAGGTACTACTAAAAACTTAAAATTAGAGAATTACAATTCCTTTTTTTTTAATAATTTTTTTATTTAATGTTATTGATCCTTTTTGTCTTCTGATTCCTCAGAGCCCAGATGGTTGTACGGTAGCATCTGCAGCAGGGGATGAAACCTTGAGATTTTGGAATGTTTTTGGGACTCCTGAAGTGGCAAAACCTGCACCGAAGGTAAATCCCGAGCCATTTGCTTACTTGAATCGCATCCGATGAGAAGAAGAAGAAGAAGAAGAAGATGAAGATGGCTCTTGATGGTTCAGTCGTATTTGAGATAAGGACGAATATGAGAATGACAAAACAATCCTGATGACCGACCGATCGTGTATAGAAACACAAAGTATTCATAAATTTATGTATTTGAGGGACGGACGTTGTTCGGGCTTCCATGAGTGAGACCTTGGTGACTGATGTATAGAAACAAAAGTATGTATTCATAAATTTTTGTATTTGAGGGGGACGTTCGGGTTTCCATGATACCTTGGTTGACTGACTGAGCTGACTCTACGATTATATACTAACCCTGCTTGCAGTTTCATGAATAGAAGAGTGAAACATAGTATAATAGTGTTTTGAATTCTATTTGAGTTCTGACTTCATAGAGAGAGAGAGAGAGTGAAGCATATACGGTTTTTTGTACACCGAAATAAACTTGGTGGAAGCTTACTTACATGTCTGTGACCTGTGGATGTAGACACTCGTAGTGACTAAACAGGTTAAGATGGATGCTTCTTTGATTCTAATTATATCACCTCTCTCTCTCTCTCTCTCTCTCTCTCTCTCTCTCTCTCGGGTAAGAGAGATTTTAATGGAACAAATACAAACAAAAATGCGGGTGTGTATATTCATGTGCTAATATTATATATATATAGTGCTCATTTAATTCTCAAAATTAATATGATTTAATGATGATGTCACTTAATTGTGTGTAATTATGTGCTTTTCTATGTTTATATGCTTAGGTAAAAATGAAGTTGAAATAATACAATAAAAGAAAAGAAAGAACAAACAACAAACACACATGATTATCTCTCATCCTCATTTGTTCTTATTATAAATTGACGTTGTCAAAGGCCCCACTACTAGTCTTAGAAAAAAAAAATGACCATGAAGAAAAAGCAAGGCAATTAATGCCTTGAAAATGACGTTTCTACATATATATATATATATATAATAGATAGGAAAATCTTCTCTCTTTGTGTAGATTGATTTGAGCCGGTGTCAGAAGGAAAAAAATTGGGCGAAGATTGAAAAAATGGCCACACTTCACTTTCATCCCTGTTTAATGACGAATTCAATGATGCATCTTCATCTTCCTTCAAAGTATCTTCGTCTATATATAACATCCACTGGAAGAATAACTGAAAGGGGGGGAGGGGGAGAACACAGAGACCCAAGGAGAAAATACCATAGGAAGAATTTCATACCAGAGTTACCATGCGAACTTTTAATAGTGTCCTTAGGAGTAGAAATTTAAGTTTTTCTTTGTTTAATTTTGTTCTAAAAGTTGTAACGATTTCTTTTCTGTAATTGATGATTTCAAGTTCAAAAATCTGTTACAAAACTTTACTCACTAAATTTACCAAATTAGTTCTTAAATATTTGTTTTCTTGTAGCTTTTTAGTTAATTTGTAGTAGTAAAATATTTCTATTGAAGTTTTGATTTCAAGACCCAAAATCTCTATAATTATTTTTATCTACTGTATGAAAAATTAGTTTTTAGATTTTAGTTTTATTAATGTTTTTATGATAGTTGGTAGTTGTAGATCTTCTCTAAAATAATTTGAAACTTCAAATTTTCAGTTCTTGTAACAAAAATATTATCCACTGTAAGACAGAATTTTCAATTAAACTCTAGATTCCTGTGCTACGTAATTGTTATAACCACCAATTAGAGCCCCAAGCATACCCTACCCATATTCCATTCTCAAATTAGATGAGGATTTGGTTTGACTTTGCTTGTGTTCTTGGAGTTCATCCACTGTGACCAGCAAGAATTCAAGGTTAAAGGGTTATTCACTAGATTTACCAAATTAGTTCTTAAATATTTGTTTTCTTGCAACTTCTTAGCTAATTTGTAGTAGTAAAATATGTCTATTGAATTTTTGATTTCAAGACCCAAAGTCTCTATAATTATTTTCATCTACTGTATGAAAAATTGGTTTTTAGTTTTTAGCATTGGCGGATCTATTAAAGGGCAAGGGGGGGCTCAAGCCCCCCCCCCCCCAGGTTTTAGAAAATTGCTAATGTTACACTATGAGGTAAAATATTTTACATTTAAGCCCCCCCTGAAAATCCATTCAAGCCCCCCCTAGTTATGAAAATTACCTACTAAGCCCTCTTGACATTATAAAAATATCATACTAAGCCCCCTTTCTCTTAAGTTTTTGTACTAATTATAAAATATGTATAGAAAAGTCCAAAATATACACAAAAAATGTATAAATATGTCTAAAATATGCGTTAAAAAGTCCAAAATATGTATAAATATAGGTCCAAAATTTTTTTTTCAACCCCCGTATATCAAGCCCCCCCTGAATTGATTTTCTAGATCCGCCCCTGGTTTTTAGGATAGTTGGTAGTTGTAGATCTTCCCTAAAATAGTTTGATACCCCAAATTTTCAGTTCATGTAACAAAAATTCCATTCACTGCAAGACATAATTTCCAATTAAATTCTGGATTCCTCTGCTACGTAGTTGTTATAATCACATATTAGAGCCTCAAGCATACCCTATCCATATTCCATTCCCAAATTAGATTAGGATTTGGTCTTGCCTTGCTTGTGTTCTTGGAGTTCATCCACTGTGACCCAGCAAGAATTCTAGGTTAAAGGTTTGGTATCTTATACTCCGTATCTGGTTTAGTATTTCAACTCATTTATGTTTTATTAGCTTAATTGTACTAAACTTTGTTATTTTGCATATCCTACGAATTCAATCCCAACTATTGTTAAGTGTAGAAAAAGTGTACTAATATTACTTTTCACTCTTACTTTGGTGATATGATCCTTAATCTTAATTAGACAGTGATTATGTACACCTATTCAATTTTTCTTTAAAATTTATTTAGAAGACAATTTCAATTCCAACCATGATAAGCTAAACCTTTAATTGGGAAAATGCAATAAAAACTTAGAAATCACAACTTCTGTGCACTAATCTTAAATGGACAGATTTATCTAGATGGATTGTTTTTCCATTTCTGGCCAAAAATATCTATAGTTTATGACTATTTAACATATTCAGTCCGGATCTTAAGCGGACCTTAAAAAACGGACCTAAAAGACGGACTGTGTAAAAAGTGAGAATTTCTCACTTTTTTGTGAGAAATTCTCACATTTTCAAATTTCTCACTTTTTTGAATGTGTGAGAATTTCTCACTTTTTTGTGAGAAATTCTCACTTTTTACACAGTCCGTCTTTTTGGTCCGTTTTTTAGAGTTCGCTTAAGATCCGGACTGTTAACATATTTATAGACTATAGCTATATTGGATTTCAAAAGAATACGTATTTGAAATAAGAATTTAATTATATGAATTGTCAAACTATATAATTAATGGACATGCAATCGTGTAGTGGCAGAGTGGTGGGGACTAAGCACCGAATAACCCACATCCGCGAGTTTGAGTTCGAACTTGGCTGCTGCCCGATTGCCTATTTATTTTTCTTTAAACTAAACGACGTCGTTTTATATCAAATATGACACACTTGATATGACTTCAACTATTATAAGTTTATTTCAAATAAAGAATTACTCTGCGGTCTAAAGTGCCAAATCATTTTCAAAAGCATAGAAGTTGTGTGATCTAGTGTTGATTTGCATATTCACAATCCCTTTAAATTGTTTCTTCCAAGTTAATTAATATTTCTTGTTTTTAGATAATTTAGATTAAATATTTATATTATTGCCATCTTTCGCTATAATAATATCCAAAAAGTTTAATTCATGTGAGTCTAGCTGTTATTTCATTTTCTTACTTTTTTTACTAGTATCTTAGTTTATTTTTAATGTGTTGTGTCAAAATCTTTACCGTAAAGTACTCAAGAAAATAACTTTTAATTAGTTTTACTGCAAAAATATAAGAACTAGTAGTTTAGAAAAAGTCCCAAATATCCATCATCTTTATTTTCTTTTTAGGGACAAAAATTAAAATTGTTACTTCCTATCTTAGAAAATCTTTTTACCGTTCCTTGTGGGTTCGACCTGGTCTTACCATAACTTTATTACTTGTATGATTATCTACACTTGAGTATTGATAAAAAAAAACGCATTAATAGGACGTGGTCAGTAGGCAACCTCCAAAGACAACCAAAAGAAACCCACAAAAGTCTAGCGGAACTTCTCACAAGGCCAGCAGTTGAACAATAAATTAAAAGCAGTCAATGAGTCTACAAAACTAACACAGAAAACAACCCTTTTCTTCTTTCTCGTGGTGCCAATGAGGATATGTTTGCTTATGAAACATCATAGAGGTTTCCGATTTGTTATCGTAGAACTAAAGTAAATAGAAGTAAGTTTTTAATGATGGAGAACAATTACATTTTTAACTACTTTTCATTAACTTGATCTCAAAGAAGGAAGGTGATTTACGAGAGCAAATTAAAAGGGTACCAGATCTTTTATCCTTTGCTGCTTTTTTGTTTGGCAACCTTTGAAGTGACTGAGGGCAACATGGACAACAAAAAACATCCATCTTTTTGCTAAAAACAACTTTAACACACAAAGTGAAGGAAAACACTGCCTGAAGAATCAAGTGAGGTACTTCTGAATGAGCTATAAAGCTAAAGTCAGAAGAGAGAGAGAGAGAGAGAGAGAGAGAGAGAGAGAGAGAGAGAGAGAGAGACCAGGTTGTACATATTTTTTTTTTTTGCTTGAAAACCAGGTTGTACATTCAATCACCCAAGCTTGAGTTAATAATAGACAGCCCCAATCAAGACAGTTGAATTAAACACATATGGAATGCAGTTGTGCCCGGCCAATCACAACTGCTTCCCATATACAAAATAAAATAAAAATAAAAAATAAAAATGACAGCAACGGCTTCTGCTTGCACTGAGCTATTCTAAACATTATCTAACAGAAATTCATTGTATGCTTATACTTATATATTTTTACTCAGAAACTCCGGATTCCGGAATAAGGTTTGCTAACCTATTACAAAAAGGGAAATGGTAAATTGCACAAAAGGCCACGAACAAACCGAATGCGAGTTCCCCCAATAAACCCCAAACAAAACTTGCATCAACAAGACATCTTATGAGAGAGCACGGAGAATGTTGTCATATGATAGCAAGAAGCATCACTCACTCAAGAAAAGACTCAAGTGAATTGCCGCCTCATATATGTATCTTCATGCACAAACACTGGACCTTCTGTATTATTCTGTGGAGGAAATTGGGGCTGTCCCATTGCAATACCGCTTTGGTTAGGAGCAGGAGGTGGAACCCACGGATCATTTATGTTCTTTGCTGAAGTCAAAGTAAGGTAATAGATTATACCGAGAGCAACACTTGCAAGAGACAAAACAGCAGCTCCTGCAAAGACTCCGGGCTTCACAACATAGCAATAGTAGTTGCCAAAGTACATGTTCTCTTCACCATGTTGATCATTAAGTGCAGCACCCGTTAATAACAGAAGGAACGCTATGACAAACGTGAACCTGCATGACAGAATTACACCACAAGTCTCCATTAGTATGATGCAGAAATTGCTTCTCAGACTAAGATGGAAATCATAGGAGTATTTGCCCGT
Source organism: Hydrangea macrophylla (assembly GCA_033977485.1). NCBI lineage: Eukaryota > Viridiplantae > Streptophyta > Magnoliopsida > Cornales > Hydrangeaceae > Hydrangea > Hydrangea macrophylla. The sequence continues at coordinate 113,707,276 of CM066997.1, read as the reverse complement.
ATAGTCAAATAAAACATAGATACAATTTCATGGTAGAAGATTGGTGAAAACGCAGTCATAAACACAAACAGCAATAATTTTGTTTTATTTCACTGGTCAAAATTTGGGATGATTTCTTCAACATAATTGCATTCATTTCAGCTGTTTTAACATTTTCTTTTGGACTGCTAAAGATTAATAGAATCATCATATTATAAGCGTTAGATTGCCACATATGTATGCAGTAAGTGGACGTTATTGATTCTATTACCGTTACCAATCACACGCAATTCTTCCAAAGTAATTGTTGGAGCTTAATTGCTCAAAAGATGAGGTTACTCAAACGAGAAATACTTTTCTGGACCAAGTAACCGAAAACATTTTTCTATGAAATTTGATTTGGAACCAGGGGATCAAGAAAAAGAAAGTAGAAGAACGGGGCAAAAGTGACCTTTGCAATGGATATTTGGTAATATATTCAGTTTTACCCTTTCAACTTTCAAATTACTTAATAATGCCCTATGAACTGCCGTTATTGGCTCATTAAAGTGCAGTATAATAGGAGCCGTTTGGTCGTACATTGCGCAAAAACTATCCAACTACAATTGTTTTAGAGAATTCAATCACCTGGCAAAAGGTGTTTCGGTCTATTGTTTCGGTCTACCCAAAAACGGAAACGTTTCGGAAACATTTCGGGAACATGTGGAAACAGCGGAAAAAATTGGAAACATTGAGAAACATGGGGAAACATAACTTCAAACTTAACTATATACGTGTATAAAGCTAATAATTGATTACTTGAACATTTGAGAGGTCTATATATGTAGAGCTGCATTAAAAATGTGTAGTTCAAATTGAAAATACATGAGGATTAAGTCGCCAATCTACAGTCAAACACATCATAGAATCCACGAAACACTTCATAGAATGCAAACATATAAGTACATAGTAAGCTAATAAGCCATCTCTAAAATAAAATGGTTGTTCATATGACAAATACACAACCACATGATTATCTCGATGGAAACAAGTATGTTTCGTTGGAAGCAAATGAAACGATGCGGAATCATAGGCTTGTTTCGATGGAAACAATTATGTTTCGATGGAAACAAAAGAAACAAAGTCGTTTAGATGGAATCCATGGAATTTCGAGATTCCATGGCTGTTTCGTTTCCATGACCTAGGAAACGGAAATGTTTCGGCCGTTTCGATGGAAACAGAAGGAAATTTTGATTCTTGCTCACAGGCAATTCTGTCATGAATTTGACATGATGCTACCATGATACCGTCTCAACTCTCAAATAATAGAACTTGGTTTATTAAAGTGAACTTCATTCTAAAAATATTGAAATTACATTCCAAGTCATTGAGCAAAGTGTTTCTCTCTCTTTTTTTATAAATGTTCACAATTAGTTGTTTAGCACTGTTACTTTAACCTCCAAACAGCCCCTAATCTCTTGTTTTGTAGCATGGGGGAAATTTGATAATTGAGAATTACCAGGAGACAACAAAGCTGACCAGTGCTAGCGTCCAATTAGAGTTTGATTGATGAGGGCCTCTTCTGCAACAAATACACCCAGATGCAACATTGATGATAATTTGTGCAAGCATAAGAGACACGGCTGCAATTAATCCAAGATATAGAGCTGGACTCCTCGGGTATAAGCAGACAGAAGGAGTGAGAAACTGAACCTGAGAACCCTGCAAAATGAGAAAAAGTAAATGAAACCATTACTGCTTTCATTTGACAGACAAGATAATAGTGAAGTACTAACAGAATTACTTCATATGAAAACAGAGCCCAATAGCATGACAATTCATAAACTACTTTTGGAAACAGTTGCAGGTGAGAGCAAATTTTTTTTGGATATCTCCCTCAACTTGTGTTTTCATTCTGTTTCTGTAGGCAACCACACAAAGTTGAATGTGAGCATGTGTATGCAAGCACAGAGTATGGACTGCATTGCAAGTTAATATTCATTAACTTCTAATTTACCTTCTCAAGTTGATGGTTTGGTCGGTAAACCCAATTACCTTTTTGAGCCAAACATATCAATGAGGCCATGTTTGTTTTGCGGGACCAGAGAGATATTAATTGAAATAGTCCGGCGGTTGGCTCGCCAATCTCGCGTGGGGCTATTAGTCCATTTAAACTAAATAGTCTGAATATGGGCCACAAATTTGCCACCAGGGGGGTTGGTTTTATTAGTCCCGGACCCCGAATAGTCACTTAAAATGGACTAATTGTCCGATCAGCCCCAAGACATCCAAAAGTGGCCTTCCATGCACAGTTCAACAAGAAGAATAAGTAAGACTATTGTGAGCGGCTAAAGGATTCCCATAAAAGGAATAATCACATAAGTTATTTTAAAGAATAAATTTACCCATTAATGTTCCTTGATATAAGTATTGTATTGAAGTAAAAGACCCACAAGTAATCCCAACAAACCTAGAGGCAGGAGGATGGAATTGGGAAATAGCTAACTCTGGCTGTAGTCATACAAAAGTGGCTACTACAATCAGATGAAAATGGAGTTCTCACCCTTGACAGCCTGACCATCCAGCACGAGAAAGAACATATTGAAGGAAAATAACAATAATTACGGGTAGAGAATAATACAAATCCGCTTATAGGATGCCCACTGATGTGTTGTGACAGGTAGATAGTCAAGGTCAAGTTTTATTCATTCCCTTCATTTATTTATTTGTCTTACAAGCAATATACAAAGGCAACTAACCACAAAACTGAGTAGCAGGTGCATAGAAACCTCCTAGGTGGGTTAACCACTTAACCATGTTCAAGGCATTCTCCAAGTTAGACTACTCATGAGAGTTTCAAGGCTAGGCCAAAAAAGTTAACAAAAGCAATAGACAGCTACATGGTACAACCCTTGAAATTAGAGAATACTAATGCCGGACAAAACTTAAGATCATTTCTGATATCTGAAAGATAAATGTTGGTTCCTTCACAAATCACAAGTGGGGATCACACAAAACGGGGAGCAAAGCTGGCTGGTACCATCTGGCTGGTTGAAAGATAGCGTTGAGAATATTTAGTGCCATCACTTAACCTTGTATCAGTGAGCAGCTAAATCTTTTGTAGAAACTGTTGTTCGTGAAACACAACGCAGCAGGTGATTAGACTTATGCCAGAGCGGGTAGACACATCTCTTGCTACTTTGTAGTTGAAATATCATTATAGAGGCATATAGTAAAACTCTCCAATACAGCCAAATCAACATGATAATTTCGAACACCAATCGGACTGGTAAAGTTGGAAAATTGAAGTGTCAAAGTAGCAAGCAAAATAACCAACCCATGAATTATAGCCTCTGCACCGTGAAAAACTATATTCGACTAGCATCTGTTACAAAGGGCTATCCGTAGGAAACTTTATCTACCCCCACCTCTACTCAGGCTCACCCTCCAATTACATAGAAAGTGACCACATTTTTCATCAAAATGTGTGCATACTTAACAGAGTGGAATAAACTGCATCTCTATATCTCTGATGGTTCAGGAGTACAGTATCAATACAACTCTCTAACGAAGGAATAGTGCTGAATATAGATCTAAATGCATCATCGTTTACACATAGGAAGTTATTGGGCAGCCATGGCCTTCAACTTGTTACCAAAAATGTGCACTTTTATTGCATGAAAACACAAGTTGTATGGTGTATATACCATATACCCACCCACACAAACATGGATATTGGGGAAGACTATGACCGCCTAATTGGAAGGGTTGAGGAATGTTAAACCTTAATCCCACTAGAGAATGATATTCGCTTTAAAAATATCAATATAACTTAATGTAGGATGTGAATCACTTAGATGAAGATCAAGGTGTGATTCCTAACAAAGCTGTTAACGCTACAAGTAGACGATTTGGTGGGTCTGATGCTGAGGGGCCAAGAACAGAACACATGATTCTCAATGGTGATGTTCCCCTAAAGATACCTAGCAATGGTGACTGTGTTGGGTTTAATCTTCAGGATAAGGGCGATTTTTCTGCTCCTTTAAGTCCCGAGTGCTCACGACCTAGTGTTAATGGTTCTGCCATTAATGTATCTAACAATATTAGCACGTTTGAGGGTCGTCTCCGGGATGTTGTACAAATGGACAAGCAAATCCCTAATTGTGAAGCCGATAAGCCTCTTGGAGCTCAAGTCGGTTCTTGTTTCTCTCCCTTAAACCCTAATCCATCTTCTGAACATGTTGTTGATGGTTCGAAGGCTTTGTATGATGTGAAAGAGCATTTTGAGGTTAATGTTGCTGCTGGGGTTGATTTTCTTTCCCCTGCTCAAATCTGCAAGTTTCAGTCCTATCTCTGTGAGGAAGATGAAGATGGGGGTGTGCTTAACTCGCCCACCCGTGCGATGGTGACTGGAGCTGCGAGGTCCCCTTACCTAAGTGGTTATGTATCCTACACGCCAATGTCAGCGGGCCTTCTTGGACAACACGCTAGAGACAGGTGTTTGTGCGCTGCCCCAGGATCAAAGCCAGTCCCATGTTGATGATCATAATGCTGCGCACCCATGTGATGTTCTCTCAACATTTAATGCTTCCTGCAGTTATCAGCTCGTGGAGCCTACAGAAAACACAGTTATTGTCATGCAAACCCTAGGCGCTATTTTTTATCCTAATGGTCATTCGGGTATTAAAGCTCCTGGTATAGACCACATCATAGATGTGGGCCCCCCTGTCAACGTGTCACTCAGCTCCCATGATGCTGTCCACCCTTCGCCATGTGCTGTACTACCGTCTGATAAGGGCTCCTCTTCTTGTGCTGAATACATGAATCCAATTGATGGTGTGCAAGCTAAGGTTCCTAATGGTACCATCTCGGGTGTGAGCCCAAGGACTTGTGTTAATGCCAAGGCTGATGGGCTCTCACATGTTCGTGCTGGCCTTAATTGTGACCCTAGGCCCATGAATGATTATCCAATCTCTGCTCCTCCCTCCCCATGCAATGACTCGGTGAATAAGACTATGTGGGCTGATTTACTTAAGCCCATTTCTCATGAATTCAATTTGTCCCATGTTGATGTTAGCTCATGTAGACAGAACCGTAGGCTTATTATTCCCCCTGCTGTTATTGATTCAGGATGCCATGAATGGAGCAACACTCTTGTGGGGTTTTTCTTAGGCCGCAGACTGCCATATTCCCTTGTTCACAAAGCTACATCCAAATTTTGGGAGAATGCTGGTCTCATTGATATCCTAGCTACTAATAAAGGTAGTTATTTTTTCAAATTTAGCTCAAGTTTTACATTGGATGCAGTTGTGGAGGGACGCCCTTGGAGCATTGCAGGCAGCCACTTATCTTGCAAAAATGGGAACCGAATTTTTCTGTCGACAAAGTCTCTAAAGTTCTTGTTTGGGTGCATTTCTTTAATATTCCGCTTGAATATTGGACCCCCGGGGGTATTAGTTACATTGCCAGCATGATTGGGAAACCTTTTCGGGTTGACAAGATGACAGCGTCCCGTCGGCGAACTTCTCTCTCTTTTCTCTGAGTCATCTTCTTCATTTAAATTACTGAATTGAATTGGTGAGTCAGGTTCATTCCTGACAAAGCCCCATTGCATAATATCTGCAATTAATTTGGGTGGGGGTGGGGGTGGGGGTGGGGGGGAAAAATGCTATCTTTCCACATCCAATCTCACTTGTCTTAGTTAGGTAGATGTTCGTCTAAAACAAAACAATCACAGAGTACACAGGTCACAAGAAGTCGGCTATTATATTTCTAAAAATTGAAAATTTATTTAAAATGATAACAATTCCTAAGCAAATCTAGCAACCATATAACGATAGATTCACTCTACATACAGCAAATAGATGTAAAAACATAATAACCTAGAGTACCAAAAAAAAAGATGTGATTTTGTATTTTATGTATGTGTATATGTGTATATATAAATAATTAAAAAAAAAATACGCGCATATTTTTTTTTTTTTTTTGCTAGTGGTCAAAGCACCCGTAGGCGCCACACACACTTGCAGTTATACTGCAATCAGCCAGGGCCCTCTTCAAAGGACTTCCTCCTATAGAGGGCTGAGGGGTAAACAACCCCCACCTCCCACTTGGGAGAGATGGGTAAGACCAACTGGACTAGGACACTGATCCGTGCATATAAACACACTAGAGATAGTATATAGTTTTTTGATCAAAAAAAAAATAAAAGAGATAGTATATAGCTTTAGATGCAAGCAAAGAAAAGAATAGGCCTTTCTTCTCCGTCGACTTTGATTAATGAAGGATTTACCTTTATCCTTTTGGCCTCTGCAGCAAAACCAAAAGCAGCAGATAATAGCCCTAGAAACCCCACAACTGTGCATATCACTATAAGTTTCCTCTCCATTCCTCTCCCGTCGGCCGTCTCTAAAACACACACACACACTCTCTCTCTCTTAAAATAAGCTTCTCTCTCCGAAATGAAAAGGAAAATAAAAAAAAGGAAAAAAAAAGCTCGATAATTTATGTCTGATACAGACAGACAGAGAGAGAGAATGCGTACAGAAGAAGAAAACGAAAAGTTAGCAAACTTAAATGGACAGCAGTCTGAACCCTTTATTAAATTATCTAACTGTAAATTTCAAAATGGTGAGTGTAACTGTAAATGTGATTATTCCGTTTCAACCTTGTTTCGTGATGTTTTGGGTGTGAAATTGAGAATGTAATTTTTAAACAAAAAAGAATTGTAAATGTGAAAATTTACAAAAAGGGACATACGCTATTAGGCTCACGAGAGAGACCCAACATGCCTAAGGATTCTCGGCCAAGAGCTACGCGGCAACACCTTATATGGTGCTGGCAAGATCACAAATTATTATTATTATTACTACATATTTTACAATTTTAAAAATGCAAAAAAAAAAAAAAAAAACCTCATCAAGTGATCTTGTCAGTGTCACATAGACACTACCGGAACAATTCGCAGTTGCGGATCCGGACTCGGCTCAACATAGAGACAAATTTGATAGTCCAGTCCAACCTTGAGAGTGGTCAAAACTATATCTTCTTCCATTCATTTCATGTTCAACTTTTTATCTTTAAGTTTATGTTATTAGTTTGATTAGAAAATTTTTTTAAAAGGATAATTAGTGAAAATGGCATTATGATAATTTTTTTTTCAGTTTAATATTAAAATTCTTGATTCGGGAAAAGTCCTTCATATAATAATACTAAGCAAAATTTCACTTGATATACATTAATATTAAGTGAAATTTCACTGAATCTGTAAATGATTAGTAAGTGAAATTTCACTTAACTCAACATTTAAGGGACTTTTTGAATAAATTCATAATTAAACCGGACTTTAAACTCTAAACAATTACTTATAGGGACTTTCACCCAAAATTTTATAATACTAAATAATAATAATAATAATAAAAACAATTTTAAATAATTTATTGGCAATTGGCTATAACACCCGTATGCATGTTATTGCATTTCATTACATTGTCATGCATAATAATATGATGTGTTGTGCATTTGTGGCACATGTGTGAGTGAGTTTTGACTCACGAGTTGATTTGAAGTGGAAAAGGCAGAGCCAGTGTTCATTGTAAGAGAATCCTTTGAGACTATGTAGAATGAGTGTGTTGATGTTGTGACGTCTCTCCGAGATTGAGACAGTCATTATAGAATTCCTTAAATATTTATCTGAAAATAAATGTGTACTTGTGTATTTCACTATCTGTAATATTTTTGGTTTAGAATTTATTTCTGTTGTTAATTTTAGTATCCTATTGAGGAAGAAGTAACACGCTACATAATTGGTAGGCTAATTAGCAATTTCATAAAATCATTGTCGTGCCCGCCCCGAAGGTAGGGGCGGTCCCCTCGTGGATCGCGACCGTTTTAAAGGAAATAAAATAAAAATAAGATAAAAGGCTCAAAGCAGCGAACCAAAAGCGTGAAAAGAAATGTGTGAAAGTATGTACAAGTGGGAGTAGGGCCAAGTAAAAGTTTTAGAGTCGCCACCTAACGTTATTGGGAGTTAGGATCCCCTGCAAAGACGATTAGAGTAATCTTCTTTGACTTTTGATAAACAATTTGAGAAAAGTGGGCCCTTTTAAAAGTATGACTCTTGATAGTCGTGCGAAAACCAGAGTTCTTAAAGTGGATTCGGGGACTCGATTATGTCGAGGGAAGGTATTAGGCACCCTCGAACATCCTTGACACACGGTTGCCGGTTTAGTGGTTTTCATAGTAACGGGGCGTAAGTAAGAAGTAATAGAATACATATACAAGAAATTAAACGTGAGCATCCGTGACACGCGGTTGCCGATTTATGTATTTCGACATGAGATAGTTTTAAAAGATAATAGTTATGTATATGTGTCTCGATATGAGGTAGTTTGAAAATATCTACGTACCTCGACACAAGATAGTTTGAAAATATGTATACGTATCTCGACACGAGATAGTTTGAAAATATGTATACGTATCTCAACACGAGATAATTTTGAAAGTAGTACGTATCTCGACTCAAGATAGTTTGAAAGTATGTACTACGTATCTTGATACGAGAGAGTTTGAAAGTGAAGTTATGGTCGCACCCAAGTGTGGGTTACGTATCTCGACTCGAGAATCAGGCCATACGTAGTTTTGTGCTGTGTATGTGTGTGAGTGTTTGGTCGATCTAGACCGTGAGTGTATGAAATAATGTTTTGAGTCAAGTCAGTGTGGCTAGGAACTTTAACCTGTACGGTGTAGTCCTAGACTTTAACCTTTAAGAAAGTAGTGAGTTGTGAGAAAGTGTTTTTGAGTAAAAAGTTAGGGTAGATCGACCGTGCAATGAGTTTTTGAATTTTTTGTTTTTTATGAATTTTTTTTCTTTTGTTTTATGTGCCGGAAGTAAGGGTCGGTGCCCATGAAGAGTGTGAAGACTTACCTGTCTAACCTGTGTTGTTTGCAGATTCCAAGCAAAGGTGGCATTGGAGTTTTATTTTGAGAAAGCCCATTTTTTGTATTTTTCTTTTCGTCTTCTTTTTTTGTATTTTTTATTTTTATATCAGAAAAAAGGGACGGTGCTCAGTAATTTGAAAAAAGTAACCGAAAGTAAGGGTCGGCGCCCAAGTAATGAAAAAAGTGTACCGGAAGTATGGGTCGGTGCCCAAGTAATGAAAGAGTGTGCTGGAAGTAAGGGTCGGTGCCCAGTGATATGAGAAAAGTTCTACCGGAAGTACAGGTCGGTGCCTAGTGATGTAAAAGAGTAACCAGAAGTAAGGGTCGGCGCCCAGTGATTTGAGAAAGTGCCGGAAATACGGGTCGGTGCCCAAGTAATGAAAAAGTACCGGAAGTACGGGTCGGTGCCCATGAAGTTTTGAAAAGGTTTTACCGGAAGTATGGGTCGGTGCCCAGTGGTGTAAAAGAGTGTACCGGAAGTATGGGTCGGTGCCTAGTGCAAATGGAGAAAAGTATCATCATTTTTTTGTTGTGTTTTCTGATTTATCAATGGATATCTATAACAGGAGATAAAGTGCAGCCGGGTGGGTCATTAGATCTCCTTCCGACTGGCGCAAGATGTAAAGTCCAATCAGGTGGAGTTCGAAGGTCTCCTTCCGACTGGCGCTGGATATAGCAGTTTGATAAAGTTCAGTCGGGTGGGTCGTTAGATCTCCTTCCGACTGACGCAAGATATAAAGTCCAATCGGGTGGAGTTCGAGGGTCTCATTCCGACTAGCAAAAGAAGGCGGAATATCTGACCAGTATAGGGAAACCACACCACTAAAAGAAGATAAAAAGATTAATAAAAAAAAAAGGCGGAATATCCGAACAGTGGATTTATAGGGAGCCCAGACCACTAAAGCATATAAATAAATAAATGAAAAGAAAAAGGCGGAATATTCGACCAGTGGATTTATAGGGAGCCCAGACCACTAAAGCATATAAGTAAATAAAAGAAAAGAAAAAGGCGGAATATCCGACCAGTGGATTTATAGGGAGTCCAGACCACTAAAGCATATAAGTAAATAAAAGAAAAGAAAAAGGCGAAATATCCGACCAGTGGATTTATAGGGAGCCCCAGACCACTAAGTGTAAGAGTTTGAGGGAGTTACTTGTGCAGAAGGGGCTATTGAAGCCGAGTCGGTGTTTTGTTGAGAAAGAATGAAAGAATATCGAGAAACGTAGTAGAAATAATCCAAGAAGACCCAAGTTGTACTTCGACACAAAATCGACCTGAATAGACGTCATAGTTGAGTCCGGAAGGGTCGGAAGAGTCAGAAAAGCCATAAGGCGGGCTGGAATGGGTCCGGGCTGAGTTGAGCGGGACCCGCAGGAGTTAGAACTGGCCAAGATAGCCTGAAATAGACATATAAAATGCCAAATAGGCCTTAAAAGTTCAAATTGATCAAATTTGAGGTCACCAGTGTGTCCGGAACGACCAAATTAGCTAGGAACAAGTGTCCGTTCATTGAAATCTGAACCCGGAGTGGAGAAAATTGGAAAAAATCAAAGGTAGGGCTCAAGTGCCACGTCAGCAAGCCACGTGTCAGTCAAAGGTACGTGGCGCCTTCTAATTGGCTGGTCAAAGCTGACGGGGGGCTGATTAGGCCGCTGACTGGATGTCCTGACTGGGTAGTCAACGGACACGTGGCAGCCTCTGACTGGCTGGTCAACGTGATGACGTAGCATTCTATGCCACGTGTCAACATATCATTGGTTGGTCAGTGTTGGTGTGGCAGTGACATGGCAGTTGACATGGCAGTCAATGCCACGTGTCAGCTTCTCATTGGCTAGTCAATGCTGATGCAGCATTGATGTGGCAAGTACATGGTTGTCTTACTGGACTGCTGACTCAGCAGTCGTTGCCACGTGATAGCTTCTGATTGGGGGTCAACTGGTGAGTCAGCGCTGACTGTTGGCTACGCGTGGGGAGGTAAAACGGAGGGCTGGTGGCGCGTGTAGCGCGTGCAGTCGTTTCCAGTGACCTTTGGAGGTCAGGCCGCCGCGGTTTTGATTGTCTGGTTTAGACGATTGGGTTAGTGGTGGTGGTTTCCGGTGGTTGTTGCCAGATAGGCCGCCGGAGGTGATTCTGTGCAGCGGCGGCGCGTGGGGAATTCTAACGGCGCGTGAGGCATGCTGCGGTGTGATTTGGTGTTCAGACCACCGGGGTTGGCTCCGGTTTGATGAGAGGAAGGTCCTGGTGTGGGCGGTGAGAGAGGCAGATGTGGTTAAAGGCCTGTTTGGCCTGTATTTCATAATCTGTTGGGGCTTAAGGCTCTGTTTGGTTCAGACGGTTTTTCTAGGCTTTCTGGTGGTTTTTGGAAGCCAAGTGTGTGAAGGGGGTTGTGTGATGGGGTGGTGGTTATGGGTTTCTGGTGGTGGAGACAATGGTGGTTGTATTGATGTTTTTGGTGGATAACCAAACAAAGTCTAAGGGTTCGGGAGGTTTTTTCTTAAACCAAACATGGCCTTAAAAGAGGCTGCCATCTTTTTTTGTGCGTGGGGGTAAGCTTTCTATTTATAGAAAGTTTTCCAAAACCCTACATGGGTTTTAATCCCATGTAGGCAGAATGCGTGGTTGTAGGTTCCAACTTTCGATCAGGACCTTTGATCGATTCCAATCTTTGTTCCTTGATATTTTTTAATCCGAGCGTCCGATTCGGACGATTCGAAAAGATCTAGGCTCGGTTTAACGTCCTCTTCAAATCTGTATGGTTGGAGCGGAATTCGTTCGAAACTCGGAAACGACTCTGTTTTCTTCAAACTATCGACGTTTGATCACGATCGTCTAAACTTCGATTGTCGATATCTTTTGATCCGGCCGTCGGATTCTCCTGATTGAAGATGATCTGGGATCGTATTGACGCTCTCTTTGAATCGGTATGGTTCAATTGAGAACCTTTGACTTTAGAAAGGACCGCTTTGCCCTTGTCTTTCCCGATTGAGATTTGAAACTTCGGTTGGCCGTCGTTTCTTCTCTGATTATCCGATTAGGCTGATTCGACTTGCAAAATTCCTTTTTTTCTCTATATTTTCATCCATAAATGCACAATCAGACTTTCAATGTTTCTGGATTAACGATCGTGTCTTTTTTCTCTAATTTTGGTGCGTCAAAACTTTAGTCAAAACCCGATACTCTGTCAGTTATTAGATTTCGATGATTTGAAGTGCTCTAGGCCCGTATTGATGCATGTTTTAGTCCTGGTGTAATCGAATTCGGCCTTTAGTCATCCGAGACTCTGATATGTTGATTTTCGGTTTGAATCAATCCTGATTATTGACCTTCGGGAAGTCCAGAATGTAGTACATTTAGCGTTTATTTGACCTCTGGGGATCCTGGTTGGATTCCAGAGTTTTTTCTTTGATTTGCGTGCCTGGTGGTCCCCCTGTGACAGTTATTTCTTTTTTTGGCAGGTCAAAATGGGGTGTCTACAATCATGTGAAATCGCGTTTTAGCAACCAAACGGAACTTAGACGAAAACTTGTATAATTTTTAGTTTTCACTCGTGAAGCAAGGAATTAGGCGTGTAATAAATTTCGGACAATAATTAGGAGTTTTGAGAACTCGTGGGGAGGTAAACACAATTCTTGAGAGTTGTGCCTATATATAGAAAGAGGTGAGATATTTTCACTTTCATAAAGTTTTCTAACCTAACAGCTAGAGAGGCCAAAAGGGAGATTTAGAGCTTCGATCTTCACGACAACCGTCCGTTGGTTTTCAACCAAAATTATATATTTGAACTCCTCGAGGTAAGGCCATCGTTTTGATATCCATTAGGTCCTATTTGGCTAAGTTTTCTAAAAACTAATTTTCTAGAATTTTCCTAAAAAGTTGATAATCGAACTTTTGATCAATAGGAATTGTACTAAACGGTCTTCTGCACGATCTTTGTGCTCGGGTTTTCTTTAGATCGAATTCTTAGAGCGTTATTCGGAGTTGAATGATTCAACTGTGTTTTAGAATGATTTCTTGACATGTATTCAATGTTTTGTATGAAAGGTATGTGTTAGTTCATAGATATATATTGTATAGTTCATAGATATATATTGTGTAGTTCATATTGGGCAACTATGTTGATAAGTAGTCTCAATTGTACGGTGAAATATATTGATTTTGTCGAAAGCACGGTGAAGTGTATTTGAACATGTTTAGTTGTTATTTGGGTCAAAGGAGCACGTGATACCAAGCCATTTTGTGGAGTCGTTATAGGCATAAGGTCGCACGTTTGAAGAAAAAAAACATGGGTCTTACCTAGTCGAGTGGACTTATTGGCGAGGAGTCGGGAACTAGGAGTGTGGAACGTGCACGTGAGACTCCGGAGACATGATGAAATGTAGAGATGTGAATGCGAGCATGTTTATCATTCATGTGTATCGTTGTTTTATTCACTAAGTGTTAGCTTAAACAATCGAAATATATGTGGTTATTCAAATTACCATTTCAGGTATTAATACCGGCGAGGAATCGGGAAAGTGATCGCGAGGCATTGGGAGTTCAACTAGAAGGTTGCTGAGCATGCTTACCTTGTAGTTTTGAATAGAATGTTGTTATAAGGATTTTGTGACTTTAAACCATGTTTAACTTAGAATCGTAGAACGGATTCGTGGTATTGTAATAGTTAGTAATCTTGTGTATTTATGTCTTAGTAATGTTATATTCAGTTAGGAATCACTTTGGAATGAGTTTGGAGTGTGTGTTTGGTCCCCGATTGAAGTCAGAAAACTTTTAACTCGGAAAATCCTCCAGATTGTGTTGCTGCTTGAAACCAGTCGACTGGTTTATGAAAATAGTCGATTGGGGCCTTTTGTTGAGTATTCACTACATTAGTTTTTGAAAAGAAATAATAGACTGGGTCCCCGACACAGTCAATTGGGTCGTGTTTCCAAGATCATATTTTCTACTTAGTCTGGACTTCAGTCAACCGAATTGTTCAGTCGACTGATAATTTTTTCACCCCAGTCGACTGGGGTTTGGGAGCAGTTGATTAGACGCGCTGCAGAGTTTTTGAGCTCTCTGTAGTTTGCATTTCCAGTCGACCGGACCTTGGATTAGTTGACTGGATTCCTGGTTTCCAAAATGAAGTGTTTTTCTTCGGATGTATGTTTTTAAACTAATTTTTTGGAACGTTAATAAATTGGTTTAGCTTCAGTGGCGTGCAACGGGCTTCGGTTCCACTATTGTGGAACCGGGATGTGACATTGGCACTAGACTCTTATGCAATAAATAGACACTCAATAAACACTTTAATTTATAGAACTGGTTCACTTGTAAATCATACAACCATTTTTTTCTTTCTTTTTTTTATATTTTTTTATACTAGCAGACAACCGGTTATTTAATTCCCCAAACAACTTCTAATAATAGACACTTGACACAGTTAGGTACTTTTTCCTTTTCTTTTCATTTTATTGTCACTTTCGTTTTAACACCAGTGAAGTACTAAATTAGAGAATTTAAATGACTAAACTCCTTGAAGATTTCAATCACAAGCTTTTACTATATATTCTTCCATAACTATCACTTCTTCCCTTAACATATCAGCAACATGATGGCTTTAATTTGACATTTTTAATTTACTATTGGGGGTGCTTTAGATGTTAGTCCACCAAGCTCTACCTATCTAGAAATAGATATATTTTAAAATTGAATCTATAAATTAGTCCCTCGCCTATTTTATGGACATAAATATTATCACTCTCATAAATCAGGGTTTTGAAATTCAAAGCCCAGATTTGTTATGTATATATATCTATAGAGAGAGAGAGAGAGAGAGAGAGAGAGGAGAGGGGGAGAGATACCCCCACTCCCATAAATCAGATTTGTTATATATATATAGAGGGAGAGAGAGAGACCACTCCTATAAATCAGATTTGCTATATATATATATAGATACCCCCACTCCCATAAATCAAATTTGTTATATATATATATATATATCTATATATGTATATATAGAGAGAGAGTTAACAGAGAAAAATTATGCAAGAGAGAGAAAGAAAAGTGAGAAATTCCTCACTTTAAAATACATTACAGACCATAAGTGAGAAATTCCTCAATAACATAATACGAAATTCTATATATTATCGTGAGAAATTATTATTTCTAACCATGATGAGAGATTTCTCACTTTAAAAGGCATCATTGACCATAAGTGAGAAATTTTATCTATTATGATGATAAATTCTCATTTTGATGGAAGTGTGTAATGTACTAATGAAAATTTTTGAATGCTCTAATGTCACACCCGTTCTAGAAATTTTATGATTTTGAAAATGCATCCTTTGAGATTTTGAAATTATTAATGTTATTAATAATTTGAGTTGAGGTTGACTGTGAGTCAACGGTAAGGTGTCAGTGAGGACACGGGAACATGGTAGTTCATATGGCATGAGCATGAGTAAATGACATTTATATGATTTAAATGTTATTTGACTTATATGGTATTTTGTGAATAGTGAATTATACCTGTGTAGTATAATTTCTGGTATTTTCGGTATTGGTTGTTAACATTTTGAGAACGTTGGTGAGAACGTGAGTGATACGTTAATTAAAAAGTAAGGTTGTGTAGAGATTCCACAGAATATAGTTTTCGGACGTTATTTTTGGACCAAACGAAACCTAGTCGAAAACTTTTGAAATTTATAGTTTTCACTCGTAAAGGCATAAAATGGGGTGTGCGAAGTTTCGGGAGTTAATTAGAAGTTTGAGGAACTCTTGGGGAGGTAAACGCAATTCCCGAAGAGTTTTTCTATATATAGAAGTAGATGAGATTTCATTCTCATCCAAATTTCCAAAATATCTAGAGAAAGGAGAGAGAAAGGAGATTTGGTTGCCACGAGCTTGCCGGCGACATACGACGACCTTCCGTCCGTCAGATTTTCTCCAGATTCAAGATTTGAACTCGTGGAGGTAAGACCTACGTTTTGATACTACTTAGGCCGTGTTTGGCCAATTTTTGTAAAAATCTTAATTCTAGACTTTTGGAAAAAACAGGTATAAACTTGTAGGAATTTTCTCAAATTCGAAATTCGACGATTATTTAGCCTCCTAGTCGATCCTTCAAAGTTTGGGGGAAATCGCACGAGGTATGAAGTCCTAACTTATGAAATATAGAGAAATGCATGTTTTATATTTCGACGACGAAATTGAGATCCGGGCGAAATCCATGTGTTAATTGTAGGCCCGTTACTTATGCACGCGCTAAATTTGTGAAAAGCATGTCTAAATTTACGCGAGCACGTTGAGTTGTCTATGTGGGTCAAAGGGGAGTCTTATACAATTTCATGCCGGACTAAGCTTCTCGATGTTTGAGAATTTTAGTGGTGACGGTTACTGTGCATGGTTGTAGGCTTGGACATGCCATGGCACTTGTGGGATGTAATGGTTGTAGGCTTGGACTTGCCATTGACATTGCGGTTTAAGGCTTGGACTTGCCGCTACCGGATAAATGCGTATTTTTCTCCCTAGAGACTATTGATATGATTTATGAGATTAAAGCATGTTTTGTCATATATTGCATATGTTAGACTTGTGCACTCAGCATATAGCTGAGCAGTGGAGATTTACTCCATTGCAGGTAAGAAGAAAGACAAGAAGAAGCGTGATGAATGAGACCGTTAAGGAACGTCGGGGGAATCATTTGTTTATATCTTTGTTTCCTTATTCTAAACTTGTGTAAGGATTGGGAATTCGTAAAATGTTGTAATAGATCTTTGGATTAGTTCCTTGGTATTGTAATCTTATAATTGAACGTCTGTAGTTATGTTTTGAATGTTGAAAATCAGTTATGGTTGTGATCGTGGTTGGTGTGGAGAAGCATGAGTTGTTAATATTTCATTACAAGCTGCCCAGAAGGGGAGCAGTCGACTGGACCCAGGATCAGTCGACTGGATCTCGTGTGATTGAGACACTGAAAGTGAATAGTAAGAGAAGCAGTCGACTGGACCCTGCATCAGTCGACTGAGATACTGTTGATTTTGGCTACTGCTTCTAATAATGGTAAAACCAGTCGACTAGATCCCCAGATCAGTCGACTGTACCCCTTTTCGAAATGTTGCATTTTGGTTCTGCTTAGCACAGTCGACTGGGGACCTTGATCAGTCGACGGAGAAGTCGACTGGGTTCCCTGATCAGTCGACTGAACCTCTGTTAAGAATTTAGGGTTTTGGTTTCTGCTAGGCACAATCGACTGGACCCTAGGCACAGTCGACTGAACCTCTGTTTTCAAAACTGAGTATTTTGGATGTGTTTCTAATTGGCCAAAACTTTTTATAACTCTGATTCCAATGGATTTTACAAACTCAGAGGGTAATGTTCCCTAAGTTTTAAATACCCAGGGTTGTTTTAAAGTTCTTTCCTCTGCGTATTGTTATATGATGTTTGGATGAGCCTTGATGGCGTGCCACGTGTCCAATTCCCGCGTAGCGGGATGGGTCGTGACATTTAGTGGTATCAGAGCTAGAGGTAACAAAACTTGGGGGAAACGTTCGACGACGAGAGGAGTGTTGAGTGAATTGCCACATGTTCTAAATTGCATCCATACATATTAGAGATGTTTGATGCATATGTATGTTATTTTACATACATGCTATTGTTATTGTTGTACATGCATAGTGTTTATGCATTGAGAACTACATGATTGTAATCATGGATGACCGAGAGTTATCACCCCATACTCGACGTATGAATGAAATGGCAGAGATGATGGGGAATATGGGGGAAATGATACGGAATATAGCGGAGCGACTGCCTCCCACACCCCACATCGAAGTGGAACCAATAACTGTAGTGCATGCACCCGAAACTAGGGGCATAAGATCCGTATCCGAACAATTTGCTCGAAAGAAACCAATGGAATTTCATGGGACACCCGATCCAACGCTCGTCGAACATTGGATTATGGACATGGAGAGGATTTTCCGATCTATTCCGATGAATGACAGGGAGAAGATGGAAAATGCAAGTGATGTGCTAAAGGGTGAAGCCCAGAACTGGTGGGTAAATGTTCTGGATCAAGGGGCACCGATTTCTTGGGAAGGGTTCAAGGCGGAATTCAATCGCCGGTTCTTTCCGCGAGCCGCTTACAATGCAAAGAAGAGAGAATTTGATAACTTGAAGCAGGGGGATATGACTGTAACCGAATATACTTCCAAGTACAACGCGTTGTTGAGGTTTGGTAAGGGTTCAGTGCCAGAGGAGGAAGATAGGGCAAGGAAATTTAAAGAGGGTTTAAGGGAAAATATTCGTCTAAGTGTGGAAACCTACGAGCATTCGACCGTAGCAACAGTACAACAAACGGCGCTAGTGGCCGAGGGCGGAATGGAAAGGTCGAGGCAGAATCAGCACGGAAAACGAAGCAATGAGAGTGGAGATAGGAACCAAGGCGGATCTTTCAAGAGGCCGTTTCAAAGAGGCTCTGGTTCTAGTTCCAGTGATTTCAGGAGAACGCTCTCCACCGCAGGTAAGAAGAAAGACAAGAAGAAGCGTGATGAATGAGACCGTTAAGGAACGCCGGGGGAATCATTTGTTTATATCTTTGTTTCCTTATTCTAAACTTGTGTAAGGATTGGGAATTCGTAAAATGTTGTAATAGATCTTTGGATTAGTTCCTTGGTATTGTAATCTTATAATTGAACGTCTGTAGTTATGTTTTGAATGTTGAAAATCAGTTATGGTTGTGATCGTGGTTGGTGTGGAGAAGCATGAGTTGTTAATATTTCATTACAAGCTGCCCAGAAGGGGAGCAGTCGACTGGACCCAGGATCAGTCGACTGGATCTCGTGTGATTGAGACACTGAAAGTGAATAGTAAGAGAAGCAGTCGACTGGACCCTGCATCAGTCGACTGAGATACTGTTGATTTTGGCTACTGCTTCTAATAATGGTAAAACCAGTCGACTAGATCCCCAGATCAGTCGACTGTACCCCTTTTCGAAATGTTGCATTTTGGTTCTGCTTAGCACAGTCGACTGGGGACCTTGATCAGTCGACGGAGAAGTCGACTGGGTTCCCTGATCAGTCGACTGAACCTCTGTTAAGAATTTAGGGTTTTGGTTTCTGCTAGGCACAATCGACTGGACCCTAGGCACAGTCGACTGAACCTCTGTTTTCAAAACTGAGTATTTTGGATGTGTTTCTAATTGGCCAAAACTTTTTATAACTCTGATTCCAATGGATTTTACAAACTCAGAGGGTAATGTTCCCTAAGTTTTAAATACCCAGGGTTGTTTTAAAGTTCTTTCCTCTGCGTATTGTTATATGATGTTTGGATGAGCCTTGATGGCGTGCCACGTGTCCAATTCCCGCGTAGCGGGATGGGTCGTGACATTTAGTGGTATCAGAGCTAGAGGTAACAAAACTTGGGGGAAACGTTCGACGACGAGAGGAGTGTTGAGTGAATTGCCACATGTTCTAAATTGCATCCATACATATTAGAGATGTTTGATGCATATGTATGTTATTTTACATACATGCTATTGTTATTGTTGTACATGCATAGTGTTTATGCATTGAGAACTACATGATTGTAATCATGGATGACCGAGAGTTATCACCCCATACTCGACGTATGAATGAAATGGCAGAGATGATGGGGAATATGGGGGAAATGATACGGAATATAGCGGAGCGACTGCCTCCCACACCCCACATCGAAGTGGAACCAATAACTGTAGTGCATGCACCCGAAACTAGGGGCATAAGATCCGTATCCGAACAATTTGCTCGAAAGAAACCAATGGAATTTCATGGGACACCCGATCCAACGCTCGCCGAACATTGGATTATGGACATGGAGAGGATTTTCCGATCTATTCCGATGAATGACAGGGAGAAGATGGAAAATGCAAGTGATGTGCTAAAGGGTGAAGCCCAGAACTGGTGGGTAAATGTTCTGGATCAAGGGGCACCGATTTCTTGGGAAGGGTTCAAGGCGGAATTCAATCGCCGGTTCTTTCCGCGAGCCGCTTACAATGCAAAGAAGAGAGAATTTGATAACTTGAAGCAGGGGGATATGACTGTAACCGAATATACTTCCAAGTACAACGCGTTGTTGAGGTTTGGTAAGGGTTCAGTGCCAGAGGAGGAAGATAGGGCAAGGAAATTTAAAGAGGGTTTAAGGGAAAATATTCGTCTAAGGGTGGAAACCTACGAGCATTCGACCGTAGCAACAGTACAACAAACGGCGCTAGTGGCCGAGGGCGGAATGGAAAGGTCGAGGCAGAATCAGCACGGAAAACGAAGCAATGAGAGTGGAGATAGGAACCAAGGCGGATCTTTCAAGAGGCCGTTTCAAAGAGGCTCTGGTTCTAGTTCCAGTGATTTCAGGAGAACGCTCTCCACCGCAGGTAAGAAGAAAGACAAGAAGAAGCGTGATGAATGAGACCGTTAAGGAACGCCGGGGGAATCATTTGTTTATATCTTTGTTTCCTTATTCTAAACTTGTGTAAGGATTGGGAATTCGTAAAATGTTGTAATAGATCTTTGGATTAGTTCCTTGGTATTGTAATCTTATAATTGAACGTCTGTAGTTATGTTTTGAATGTTGAAAATCAGTTATGGTTGTGATCGTGGTTGGTGTGGAGAAGCATGAGTTGTTAATATTTCATTACAAGCTGCCCAGAAGGGGAGCAGTCGACTGGACCCAGGATCAGTCGACTGGATCTCGTGTGATTGAGACACTGAAAGTGAATAGTAAGAGAAGCAGTCGACTGGACCCTGCATCAGTCGACTGAGATACTGTTGATTTTGGCTACTGCTTCTAATAATGGTAAAACCAGTCGACTAGATCCCCAGATCAGTCGACTGTACCCCTTTTCGAAATGTTGCATTTTGGTTCTGCTTAGCACAGTCGACTGGGGACCTTGATCAGTCGACGGAGAAGTCGACTGGGTTCCCTGATCAGTCGACTGAACCTCTGTTAAGAATTTAGGGTTTTGGTTTCTGCTAGGCACAATCGACTGGACCCTAGGCACAGTCGACTGAACCTCTGTTTTCAAAACTGAGTATTTTGGATGTGTTTCTAATTGGCCAAAACTTTTTATAACTCTGATTCCAATGGATTTTACAAACTCAGAGGGTAATGTTCCCTAAGTTTTAAATACCCAGGGTTGTTTTAAAGTTCTTTCCGCTGCGTATTGTTATATGATGTTTGGATGAGCCTTGATGGCGTGCCACGTGTCCAATTCCCGCGTAGCGGGATGGGTCGTGACATTTAGTGGTATCAGAGCTAGAGGTAACAAAACTTGGGGGAAACGTTCGACGACGAGAGGAGTGTTGAGTGAATTGCCACATGTTCTAAATTGCATCCATACATATTAGAGATGTTTGATGCATATGTATGTTATTTTACATACATGCTATTGTTATTGTTGTACATGCATAGTGTTTATGCATTGAGAACTACATGATTGTAATCATGGATGACCGAGAGTTATCAACCCATACTCGACGTATGAATGAAATGGCAGAGATGATGGGGAATATGGGGAAATGATACGGAATATAGCGGAGCGACTGCCTCCCACACCCCACATCGAAGTGGAACCAATAACTGTAGTGCATGCACCTGAAACTAGGGGCATAAGATCCGTATCCGAACAATTCGCTCGAAAGAAACCAATGGAATTTCATAGGACACCTGATCCAACGCTCGCCGAACATTGGATTATGGACATGGAGAGGATTTTCCGATCTATTCCGATGAATGACAGGGAGAAGATGGAAAATGCAAGTGATGTGCTAAAGGGTGAAGCCCAGAACTGGTGGGTAAATGTTCTGGATCAAGGGGCACCGATTTCTTGGGAAGGGTTCAAGGCGGAATTCAATCGCCGGTTCTTTCCGCGAGCCGCTTACAATGCAAAGAAGAGAGAATTTGATAACTTGAAGCAGGGGGATATGACTGTAACCGAATATACTTCCAAGTACAACGCGTTGTTGAGGTTTGGTAAGGGTTCAGTGCCAGAGGAGGAAGATAGGGCAAGGAAATTTAAAGAGGGTTTAAGGGAAAATATTCGTCTAAGGGTGGAAACCTACGAGCATTCGACCGTAGCAGCAGTACAACAAACGGCGCTAGTGGCCGAGGGCGGAATGGAAAGGTCGAGGCAGAATCAGCACGGAAAACGAAGCAATGAGAGTGGAGATAGGAACCAAGGCGGATCTTTCAAGAGGCCGTTTCAAAGAGGCTCTGGTTCTAGTTCCAGTGATTTCAGGAGAACGCTCTCCATCGCATGTAAGAAGAAAGACAAGAAGAAGCGTGATGAATGAGACCGTTAAGGAACGCCGGGGGCATCATTTGTTTATATCTTTGTTTCCTTATTCTAAACTTGTGTAAGGATTGGTGTGGATACCGGGCTTCGGACCACTTCTCTTGTTTGAGATTGTTTTGAAATTGATTTGAATCAAAGAAAGAAAATAGGTCTGTTGAAAACAGATATAGAGTCGCCACTTGGTCTTTAAGGAACCAAGAAACCTAATTTTGACTCACCCAAATGGATAAAGGGCACCGGCCCTTCATAACCAAAGAACTTGGTTCGGGGTTTTGGTACGAGAGAGGAAGGAGCCTTTGTCGCGACTAAAACACCCTCAACTCGCCCCGTCTTTCGACGGGCCTCAATTAGCATCCAAATAATCATCTTATACTATGTATGGTTCGGCAATTAATACTATGATAGTATATTACATCACATAAGAAACTTGAAATGGAAGATCTAAAGATAAGATATCATTCATAAGATCTAAGTCAAATATCATACAATGTAAAGTGAAAGATCACACAAACAAACTTAGGAAAAATAGTCTAATCATGTATCAAATAATCAAGACTTCCTAATCTAAAGGGGGACATGAATTGTTCTTGAAACAAATAGTCAAAGAAAACAAGGATGCTTAGCAAGCTAGGATGATGCATGTTAATCTTTGAGAATAGAAGATCTCTCAATCCCCGGGACGGATGAGAAAGGATGATTAGGTCGAGGGGAGCATGAACGTGTGATCATGATCATTCCTTATAATCTTCTTAGATTAAGAGTTACAAAAACCCCAAATCTTGCATGAATGCAATGTATGTATCTAAAATGTGCAAAGGTTGTAGTGTGTTTTTGTGTACATGGATTTCTAGAATGACTTAGAAGTCTAAAATGTGTATGAATGAATGAATGAAATTAACATGGGATGTGTACAAATGTAGTATGGACTACTTCCTAAGATATGAACTAATTTGGAATGCATATGAGCATCAAATCAAAGAATGAAAGTTGAAATGTACTTGCTGTGAATAGTGGACAGAACAGTAGCATGATCTTTTGGAATTTGAAAAGACGGGTTAGGAATGTTTTCAATGCATGATTTTTTATGGAGATGTTCCTTATTGTGTCTAGAACACAACCCAAAAGGCCAATCTTGAATAGCTATCACAGATTGAGAGAAATTATATAAACAATAGAGGTCACTCAGAAGCAGAGTTCGTACTGTCGACTGAAATGTTAGAAAATCTTAGAAAATGAAAAAGAATGATCTAGAGGCCCATTTTATACAGAAAGTTTCCTAAGACATTGAATTTTAAGGGAAAAATAAGTTAGGACCACCCCTTTTGGAAAAGTTTTCTGGAAAAGAGGTCGTAAGTTGACCTAGCTGCTGTGACAGCAAAATCAGAATGTTTGGAAGGAATATTGGGATCCAAATGGACCATTTCCAAGTACTTTCAAGTCAAACCAAAAATCATGGGTGTTCTCCAATGAGTTAGGAAGACTTTCCAAGTGGCCTTGCATCCATATGTTGAGTATTGTGTTCTAGAAAAATCTTTGAACTCAACTCACTCACTGTTTTGACTCATTGTTTTGAAGATTTTGGAGAAATCAAAGTTTTGTTTCTTGAAACCAAATGAGAGGGATTGAGAGGGGTTTTGAAATAGATGTTTTGAAAACATGTTTTCAATACTCAATAAGGATCATAGCCACTTAGAATACCTACATCAAACTCATCATTTAAGAACCTCCAAGATTGTTGGAGAGATTTATTTTATTTTTGGACATAACTTCAATACATTCCAAGAATACCTTGGAAGTATTGAGGTTATGATCATCATCTATCAAACATGTTTTTGAGGTCAAGAGCTACTATCCATAAGGATTCACTCACCCCAAACTTCATGTCATCACTTAGATGATGATGAACTAGTAAGTAAATAAAGAAAAGAAAAAGAAATGAGATAAGGAGAGATGAACATATATATATACTCAAAGCAAGTAAATAGCAATCAATAGATGATAATCAATGTGATTTTGGACTTGTAGCTTGGTGTTTCACTTATAGATTTTGACATTTGGACATGGAAGTAGCTTCCTATCTCATGAATGCTCAAGAATGAGGGTTGGAGTGGACTTTGAATGTGAAGTATATAGAAGGATGATGGAAGAAAGCAAGAATAAAACTCACTTTCTTATGGAAAATCAATGGGAGAAGCTCCCTTTCTCTCTTCTAAACCTATCTCTATCTCTCTTCTTCTCTACAAGTTTTCAAGCTTTGCACTTGGCTCCCCCAAAATGAAGAGCAATGGGGGGTTTAAATAGGCCAATTTGGGGTGGTTTTGGGGTTTTAGAAGTACTCCCATTGGTCCCAAACAACTGTGAACATAAAACTATGTCGTTTTGGCTTTCAATTAATCAAATTGGACCCCCAAAAAAATTACAAAAATGGACTCTGCGAGGGATGAGTGCCGCGGCGGCAGTGGGCCAGTGCCGCGGCGGCAGTGCTCCTCTGAAGCCCAGAAAATTACGTTTAGGCCCCCAGAGGTTCCGGTATTCGCGAAAAGGCCCTATTTCGTCCGAAATTCACAGAAAATGCATACGAACTCCAAATTGAGGTTGTGATATACCGTTGGAAAGGTAATGGAGTCTACTCTACATAAAAAATAGTTCGGGGATAGGTCACTTTGAAAAGTTTTACGGTATTCGCGATAAAAGCCGATTTGATCGCATTTTTCGCCTTTAGAAATTCATAATAAACTTGTTTTAAATCCGAAAATTATGTGCGATATACCGTCGGAAAGCTGTTGACCTCTAGTATCCATGAAAAATATTTGAAAATTGTTTCGGTGCCCCGATTCCAAAGTCAAATCTTGGTCAAACTGGTCAAACCTGGGATTCCCGGGAAGTTCTGGGAACCTCCGGGAGCTCCCAGGAGCCGACGTTTTCGCTCGATTCTCTTTTAAAACTCATTTTAATACTTTTCTAATGATTCTGGTGAATTCGGAAGATTTCGGTCAAACTTGGTCAAATTTGGTCAAACCTGGTCAAACCTTGGTCAAACCTAGTCAAACCATGGTCAAACCAGTCAACGGGGACTTTCGGGGAACTTCCGGGACTTCCGGGGGTCTCTGGGAGCTGACGATTTCATCCAGTTTTACTTAAAAACTCATTTTATCATTTTTCTTATGACATAGCATGTTTTCAGAACTTCGGGACCAAATCTGGGAGTCTTTGGGCTTTCAGGGGCATTTTGGTCAATCTGAGCATTCTGAGAGATAGAGCTGACTTCCAGGAGTCCTTTTGAGTCTTTTACGATCATTGTGAACCACCAAGCTATGGGTCTCCTAAATATGATAGCCGACAAAATGGGGTGTCTACAATTGGGAATTCGTAAAATGTTGTAATAGATCTTTGGATTAGTTCCTTGGTATTGTAATCTTATAATTGAACGTCTGTAGTTATGTTTTGAATGTTGAAAATCAGTTATGGTTGTGATCGTGGTTGGTGTGGAGAAGCATGAGTTGTTAATATTTCATTACAAGCTGCCCAGAAGGGGAGCAGTCGACTGGACCCAGGATCAGTCGACTGGATCTCGTGTGATTGAGACACTGAAAGTGAATAGTAAGAGAAGCAGTCGACTGGACCCTGCATCAGTCGACTGAGATACTGTTGATTTTGGCTACTGCTTCTAATAATGGTAAAACCAGTCGACTAGATCCCCAGATCAGTCGACTGTACCCCTTTTCGAAATGTTGCATTTTGGTTCTGCTTAGCACAGTCGACTGGGGACCTTGATCAGTCGACGGAGAAGTCGATTGGGTTCCCTGATCAGTCGACTGAACCTCTGTTAAGAATTTAGGTTTTGGTTTCTGCTAGGCACAGTCGACTGGACCCTAGGCACAGTCGACTGAACCTCTGTTTTCAAAACTGAGTATTTTGGATGTGTTTCTAATTGGCCAAAACTTTTAATAACTCTGATTCCAATGGATTTTACAAACTCAGAGGGTAATGTTCCCTAAGTTTTAAATACCCAGGGTTGTTTTAAAGTTCTTTCCGCTGCGTATTGTTATATGATGTTTGGATGAGCCTTGATGGCGTGCCACGTGTCCAATTCCCGCGTAGCGGGATGGGTCGTGACATTTAGTGGTATCAGAGCTAGAGGTAACAAAACTTGGGGGAAACGTTCGACGACGAGAGGAGTGTTGAGTGAATTGCCACATGTTCTAAATTGCATCCATACATATTAGAGATGTTTGATGCATATGTATGTTATTTTACATACATGCTATTGTTATTGTTGTACATGCATAGTGTTTATGCATTGAGAACTACATGATTGTAATCATGGATGACCGAGAGTTATCACCCCATACTCGACGTATGAATGAAATGGCAGAGATGATGGGGAATATGGGGGAAATGATACGGAATATAGCGGAGCGACTGCCTCCCACACCCCACATCGAAGTGGAACCAATAACTGTAGTGCATGCACCCGAAACTAGGGGCATAAGATCCGTATCCGAACAATTTGCTCGAAAGAAACCAATGGAATTTCATGGGACACCCGATCCAACGCTCGTCGAACATTGGATTATGGACATGGAGAGGATTTTCCGATCTATTCCGATGAATGACAGGGAGAAGATGGAAAATGCAAGTGATGTGCTAAAGGGTGAAGCCCAGAACTGGTGGGTAAATGTTCTGGATCAAGGGGCACCGATTTCTTGGGAAGGGTTCAAGGCGGAATTCAATCGCCGGTTCTTTCCGCAAGCCGCTTACAATGCAAAGAAGAGAGAATTTGATAACTTGAAGCAGGGGGATATGACTGTAACCGAATATACTTCCAAGTACAACGCGTTGTTGAGGTTTGGTAAGGGTTCAGTCCCAGAGGAGGAAGATAGGGTAAGGAAATTTGAAGAGGGTTTAAGGGAAAATATTCGTCTAAGGGTGGAAACCTACGAGCATTCGACCATAGCAGCAGTACAATAAACGGCGTTAGTGGTCGAGGGCGGAATGGAAAGGTCGAGACAGAATCAGCATGGAAAACGAAGCAATGAGAGTGGAGATAGGAACCAAGGCGGATCTTTTAAGAGGCCGTTTCAAAGAGGCTCTGGTTCTAGTTCCAGTGATTTCAGGAGAACGCCAAGTAACATACCATTGTGTTCACTTTGCAACTGACCACACTCAGGCCGATGTTTCGTGACCAAACCCCAGAACAGAAATCAAGGAGGGGGTAGTGCTAATTCTACACCTGAGATGAGAGGCAAGTGCTATGATTGTGGAGTATTTGAACACCAAGCCAAGGATTGCCCGAGGAAGTATCCTCAGTAAGGAGTTAGTTCTATGCTCTAGTGGTTCGAAGCCTAAGCAAACTAATGATGGGGGACAAAGGATGGAGCAACGTCAAGGCAGGGCGTATCAGATGAACCCAGGAGATATGACTGCTTCCGAGACAGTAGTCTCAGGTATGGTGCTTGTATGTTCACACTTAGCACGCATACTCGTCGACTCGGGATCTACGCATTCATTTGTATCGCATGCCTTTGTTGAACATTTGAATATTAAATCGGTACCGTTAGGCTATGAATTGTCTATTTCTGTGCCACTTAGTAAATCAATAATGACGTCTACGATATATAAGAACTGTGAGATCAAACTAGGTGAGAAGTTGATGACCGTAGACCTTATACCGATTGCGGTGAACCATTTCGATGTGATACTGGGAATGGATTGGTTAGCTTTTAACCAAGCTACAATAGACTGTGAACGGAAAGAGTTTAATTTTTGATCACCGGTGCATGGGAACTTTTGTTTCCAAGGGAATGGGGTTATACCGCCACCGTATTTGATTTCAGCTATCCGAGCGGGAAGGTTATTGAAAAAGGGATGTCAAGGATTCCTATGTTCAGTGACCGATATCTCAGCGACCGAATTCAAATCAGAAGACATTCCGATAGTGAGAGAATATTCAGATGTATTTCCTGATGATCTACCAGATGTTCTTATTGAGAGAGAAATTGAATTCACCATTGAGGTAAAGCCAGACTCAAGACCGGTATCCAAAGCACCGTATAGAATGGCACCACTAGAATTGAAGGAATTGAAAGTTCAACTACAAGAGTTACTTGATAAAGGTTTCATCCGACCAAGTGTATCACCGTGGGGAGCTCCAGTGTTGTTCGTAAAGAAGAAAGATGGCTCCATGCGTATGTGTGTTGATTACCGGGAACTGAACAAGTTAACGATTAAGAACAAGTATCCACTGCCGAGAATCGATGACCTATTTGATCAACTTCGTGGGGCATAAGTATTCTCCAAGATAGACCTGAGATCGGGTTATCATCAGTTGAAAGTGAAGGCCGAAGATGTTGAGAAAACAGCTTTTAGAACGCGTTATGGACACTATGAGTTCTTAGTTATGCCATTTGGAGTTACGAATGCACCAGCCGCATTCATGGATCTTATGAATCGAGTATTCAAGGATTATTTGGATGACTTTGTGATTGTATTCATTGACGATATCCTTATCTATTCACCGAGTGAGATAGAACACGAGAACCACTTGAGGTTGATACTTCAGAGATTACGAGAGAAACAATTATTTGGTAAATTCAAGAAATGTGAATTTTGGTTGTCTAGTATTACTTTTCTTGGTCACGTGATTGACAAGAATGGAGTATCAGTTGATCCTCACAAAGTAGAAGTTGTATCACATTGGCAAAGGCCGACATCCGTATCCGAAATTTGAAGTTTCTTGGGATTAGCGGGATACTACCGCCGTTTTATTGAACATTTCTCAAAGATTTCTTTACCTATGACAAGGTTGATGAGGAAAGGAATTACATTTGAATGGAGTCAGGAATGTGAAGATAGTTTTCAAGAATTGAAAGCATGACTAACGAGAGCACCTATTCTGACAATACCATCCAGAACTGAAGGATTTGTAATCTATAGTGATGCTTCACATAAAGGGTTGGGATGTGTGCTTATGCAAGGTGGTAAAGTGATTGATTATGCTTCTAGACAGTTGAAGACACATGAGATTAATTATCCGACTCATGATCTGGAATTAGCTGCGGTAATTCATGCTTTGAAGATTTGGAGACACTATTTGTACGGGGAAAAGTGTGAGATATTCACAGACCACAAGAGTTTGAAATACATTTTCACTCAACGAGATTTGAATATGAGACAGCGACGATGGTTAGAATTGATGAAGGATTACGATCTTTTGATTGAGTACCATCCAGGAAAGGCGAATGTAGTAGCCGATGCATTAAGCCGGAAGACGCCGAGGAATTTAGCCGACGAGCTAACACAACAAAAAGAGTTGATAAAAGAGATGGAACGCTTAGAATTGGATGTGATTCCAAAGACTAGTGGTGGTTTAATGATGGCGATCAGGGCACACCCAGATATTATTGATGAGATCAAGGAAGAACAATTTAATGATGTCTATTTGTGCAAAATGAAGGACGAGATACCTTTGGGAAAACGACCGGGATTTATCTTGCAACAAGGGGCGTTGATGCTTGTGAACCGATTATGCGTACCGAATGTGAAAGATTTGAAAGAACGACTTTTGAAGGAAGCACATAGTACTAGATATTCAGTGCACCCGGGAAGTAATAAGATGTATAGAAACTTGAGAGAAAAATTCTGGTGGAAGGGTATGAAACGTGAAGTCGCTAAATTTGTATCTGAATGTTCGGCATGTCAACAGGTCAAAGCAGAGAGACAAGTACCTGCGGGGTTACT
Source organism: Hydrangea macrophylla (assembly GCA_033977485.1). Taxonomy (NCBI): domain Eukaryota; kingdom Viridiplantae; phylum Streptophyta; class Magnoliopsida; order Cornales; family Hydrangeaceae; genus Hydrangea; species Hydrangea macrophylla. The sequence continues at coordinate 113,677,331 of CM066997.1, read as the reverse complement.
ACAGCCATTGCCAGTATCAGAATGGAAATGGGACGAGATTACAATGGACTTTGTTTCAGGATTTCCATGATCATGTAATAAGAATGATAAGATTTGGGTTATAGTTGACCGATTAACCAAGTCAGCTCATTTTCTACCAATCAAGACGACTAAGCCTTCGAGGTTAGCAGAGTTGTATGTGAAAGAGATTGTAAGACTACATGGAGTTCCAGCAGTGATTGTATCAGATCGGGATAGTAGCTTTACGTCAAGGTTTTGGGGAAGTTTGCAATAAGCTATGGGTACGAAATTGAGTTTCAGTACTGCATTTCATCCTCAGATCGACGGACAGTCAGAGCGTATGATTCAGACCTTGGAAGATATGTTGAGATTGTGTGTATTAGACTTTGGGAGTGATTGGGAGCACCACTTGCCATTAATTGAATTTGCGTACAACGGATTTCAATCAAGTATTAGTATGGCACCATATGAAGCTTTGTATGGCCGTAAGTGTCGATCACCGGTTTGTTGGACCGAGGTGGGAGAAAGAAAGTTGTTAGGACCTGAGTTAATACAGGTGACTACTAAGAAGGTGAAATTGATTCAGGAACGTCTTAAGGTAGCTCAGAGTCGATATAAGAGCTATGCGAACTCTAAACGACGACCGATGAATTTTGAAGTGGGAAATTTCGTATACTTGCGAGTATCGCCTTCGAAAGGCATTGTACGATTTGGAAAGAGGGGAAAGCTCAATCCAAGATTTATAGGACCTTTTGAGATCCTAGAGAGAGTAGGTCCAGTGGCTTATCGATTGTCCTTGTCATCAGAGTTGGAACATGTGCATAACGTATTTCACGTATCAATGTTGAGACGGTGTATGACTGATACGAGTAAGATCATTGTACCTGAACCGCTGCAAATTCAGGGAGACTTGACTTATGTAGAATAACCGGTCGAGATTCTAGATCGAAAAGAACAAGTCTTAAGAACTAAGACGATTTCGATGGTGAAGGTATTATGGCGTAGTCACACTGTCGAAGAGGCTACGTGGGAAAATGAGGAAGACATGCGGAATGAGTATCCGTACCTGTTCGACGCATGAGGTAAAGTTTGGGGACAAACTTCCTTTTTGGAGGGGAGAGTTATCACACCCGTTCCAGAAATTTTATGATTTTGAAAATGCATCCTTTGAGATTTTGAAATTATTAATGTTATTAATAATTTGAGTTGAGGTTGACTGTGAGTCAACGGTAAGGTGTCAGTGAGGACACAGGAACATGGTAGTTCATATGGCATGAGCATGAGTAAATGACATTTTTATGATTTAAATGTTATTTGACTTATATGGTATTTTGTGAATAGTGAATTATACCTGTGTAGTATAATTTCTGGTATTTTCGGTATTGGTTGTTAACATTTTGAGAACGTTGGTGAGAACGTGAGTGATACGTTAATTAAAAAGTTAGGTTGTGTAGAGATTCCACAGAATATAGTTTTCGGACGTTATTTTTGGACCAAACGAAACCTAGTCGAAAACTTTTGAAATTTATAGTTTTCACTCGTAAAGGCATAAAATGGGGTGTGCGAAGTTTCGGGAGTTAATTAGAAGTTTGAGGAACTCGTGGGGAGGTAAACGCAATTCCCAAAGAGTTTTTCTATATATAGAAGTAGATGAGATTTCATTCTCATCCAAATTTCCAAAATATCTAGAGAAAGGAGAGAGAAAGGAGATTTGGTTGCCACGAGCTTGCCGGCGACATACGACGACCTTCCGTCCGTCAGATTTTCTCTAGATTCAAGATTTGAACTCGTGGAGGTAAGACCTACGTTTTGATACTACTTAGGCCGTGTTTGGCCAATTTTTGTAAAAATCTTAATTCTAGACTTTTGGAAAAAAAACAGGTATAAACTTGTAGGAATTTTCTCAAATTCGAAATTCGACGATTATTTAGCCTCCTAGTCGATCCTTCAAAGTTTGGGGGAAATCGCACGAGGTATGAAGTCCTAACTTATGAAATATAGAGAAATGCATGTTTTATATTTCGACGACGAAATTGAGATCCGGGCAAAATCCATGTGTTAATTGTAGGCCCGTTACTTATGCACGCGCTAAATTTGTGAAAAGCATGTCTAAATTTACGCGAGCACGTTGAGTTGTCTATGTGGGTCAAAGGGGAGTCTTATACAATTTCATGCCGGAGTAAGCTTCTCGATGTTTGAGAATTTTAGTGGCGACGGTTACTGTGCATGGTTGTAGGCTTGGACTTGCCATGGCACTTGTGGGATGTAATGGTTGTAGGCTTGGACTTGCCATTGACATCGCGGTTTAAGGCTTGGACTTGCCGCTACCGGATGAATGCGTATTTTTCTCCCTAGAGACTATTGATATGATTTATGAGATTAAAGCATGTTTTGTCATATATTGCATATGTTAGACTTGTGCACTCAGCATATAGCTGAGCAGTGGAGATTTACTCCATTGCAGGTAAGAAGAAAGACAAGAAGAAGCGTGATGAATGAGACCGTTAAGGAACGCCGGGGGAATCATTTGTTTATATCTTTGTTTCCTTTTCTAAACTTGTGTAAGGATTGGGAATTCGTAAAATGTTGTAATAGATCTTTGGATTAGTTCCTTGGTATTGTAATCTTATAATTGAACGTCTGTAGTTATGTTTTGAATGTTGAAAATCAGTTATGGTTGTGATCGTGGTTGGTGTGGAGAAGCATGAGTTGTTAATATTTCATTACAAGCTGCCCAGAAGGGGAGCAGTCGACTGGACCCAGGATCAGTCGACTGGATCTCGTGTGATTGAGACACTGAAAGTGAATAGTAAGAGAAGCAGTTGACTGGACCCTGCATCAGTCGACTGAGATACTGTTGATTTTGGCTACTGCTTCTAATAATGGTAAAACCAGTCGACTAGATCTCCAGATCAGTCGACTGTACCCCTTTTCGAAATGTTGCATTTTGGTTCTGCTTAGCACAGTCGACTGGGGACCTTGATCAGTCGACGGAGAAGTCGACTGGGTTCCCTGATCAGTCGACTGAACCTCTGTTAAGAATTTAGGGTTTTGGTTTCTGCTAGGCACAGTCGACTGGACCCTAGGCACAGTCGACTGAACCTCTGTTTTCAAAACTGAGTATTTTGAATGTGTTTCTAATTGGCCAAAACTTTTTATAACTCTGATTCCAATGGATTTTACAAACTCAGAGGGTAATGTTCCCTAAGTTTTAAATACCCAGGGTTGTTTTAAAGTTCTTTCCGCTGCGTATTGTTATATGATGTTTGGATGAGCCTTGATGGCATGCCACGTGTCCTATTTCCGCGCGTAGCGGGATGGGTCGTGACATCTAATGACAAATTTGTCATTTATTAATGCAATTTCTCACTTCTTGGTGAGAAATTTTTAATTGTAGAATTGTGATGGAAGTTTAATAATACAAATTTCTCACCAAAAAAAAAACAAACAAATTTTCTCCTTTTCGATGGAGACTTGACATCTTTCTTCGACTCTTTCCAATGTAAGAATAGTGGGACCACATTCTGGTAGCTTTTACCTGCATTCATATCACAGTGCCCTCTGAGCTTTCATGGAAATGGTCACGGATCTTGAGGCTATACTCAATCAGACGAGTCCAACCAAGCTGGTGGTCTTTCATTTCGTGGACTCAATTATAGAGTATTTTTATTCTTCTTGTGTGAACCTGCAATGTTAACCATAGTTTCATTTCATCAAGATTCAAGAGGGCCAAGTTTGCCATATAATACTCACCTTCAAAATGTAAAATGCCTTAAAGTTGCCTCTAACCCTTAATTAGGGCTAACCCACTTGCTAGAGAAAGGACAATGCTCTTATTAGTATTTAAGTGGCTAATTAGTTTATAGTAATAGGTGATACATAAAAAGAAAGTAGAGTGTCATACCCCATCCCTCCACGTATGGATTAGGACCGTGTAATAAATGATTATTTACCTTAAACATCAATTATTAACGTGACTTTAGAAAATACCAATCAGATTAATGATAAAAGCATTCATATTTTTGAACTGGCGAATCTAGTCGACCGATAGAGAGTCCGGTCGACTAGAAATGCAAGATGCAGAGAGCTCAATTCCGAGAAGCAACTAATTTGATCGACTGGCATGATCCAGTCGACTAAGTTTTCCAAGGTCCGGTCGACTGGTCGGAGACTCTGGTCGACTAGATTGGGATTTACAGAGAGTTTAACCTTGAGAAAAGGTGGTCCAGTCGACTATATGCCCACTCGATCAATTAGTTTGCACCAAGAGAGCATTCTGCAGCAACTCTAAATTAGACCTTAACAAAACTTCAAGCTTGAAACTCAACCCACAAACAAACCCAAAATATGTTGGACTTTCACATAAACATAATACATCTCTAACAACCTTACCACATGATCTCCAAGTTATAATTTACATAATTTACAGCACTACAAGTTCCAACACAACAAGTTTTTCCCAAGTTTTCTTTACATTACACGTAACCATATAAACATATGAACAAGAGACAATTCCCAACCCTTTCTCATGCTTCCTATCATCACCTCCTCTGCACAGTTCTGGACCTACAATGGTTGTTATGTACCACAACAGAAATAGGAAAACGATTTTCTTAAGCATTACGCTTAGTGAGAACATAATTGAATGCTTAATATGTGTAATGCTACAATTAAACACATATCACATATTCATAATCGCCGAACCACTGGTTCAATGATTCATTCAGACCCGAAGACCTCCCTTGGCCCAGTGGTCACTTCTATTCCTTGGACTTCCATATTTATCAGATTCTTCTCCTTCTCCTCCCTTATTACTCCCAACAATTAATCATTTCCCCAGTGTTCATTGATTACCACATAATCATATAAGCATATAAGCACATAACCAAATAAGCATAGCAACTCTTACATAATTGACATGCAATTCACAATTTAGCATTTCCATGGTTTCTAAGCATGAATTATCAACTCTAGTTATCATTGAAGCATTAAACACGTAGAACCTTAATCAATTTTTAGTTAGAAAACTCACCTTAGCAGAATTCTACCCAAATTAAGTTAGAAAATGCATAATTTCTCCAAATCTTAGCTCAATTCCTACTCCGGAGTAACTCCTGCATGTTTTCAGCGAACCACGTGTCACTGATTAGATTGGAGTACCAAATCCAATTATTAAAATAGAATTTAAAGGTATAGAAATGATTGTCTCACCTCCACAAGTCCAAATATGGCTTTGGTTCGCAAATCAGACTACGAACTGCGATGGAACAGTGATGGAACGGCGAAAAGACGACATCGAAGCTCTCTACCTCTCTCTCTTCTCACTTGATGCCTCTTCTCTCCCCTCTTTTTTTCTCTCTCTCTCTCTCTCTCTCTGTTTTGATTTTCTTTTTGTTTAGTTTAATAGACACTTTTATCCTTTTCCAAGCCTCAAGTCATGACTCATGACATAATTTACATTTACCTCCCCAAAGTTTTTAATTATTATTATGAAATCCCCAAACATTCTATTAACTGCCTAATTAACTAAATGGGTGTTTGTATAAGTTTTGTATGGGTCCCACACGTGGTCCCACACATGACTCATGACATAATTTACATTTACCTCCCCAAAGTTTTCAATTGTTATTATGAAATCCCCAAACACTCTATTAACTACCTAATTAACTAAATGGGTGTTTGTATAAGTTTTGTATGGGTCCCACACGTGGTCCCAAATATTTTATGAAGTTGCTATTGCCCTACTAATTGTGACTTATTTTTCATTAATACCCTTATTTGGGTATCCAAACTAATACGAAAGTGTCACACCCCAATCCGCTTCGGGAAGATTAGGACACGTGTAACAATGCCACCAAGGCACATCCCCAATGGATATAGCATAAAGCAAGCTTAAACACTTAATGAAACTCATTTATATGTAACTAAACCCAAGGGTAAAATGGTCTTTTTAAAATTTTTATCGAGTTTCCATCTCAAAAGATAGATTTTTAAATAAGGAACCCAACATTAAAAATGGCACGTGAATACGAATTTCCTTGACCAAGTTATGTTGAGTTTTATCTTGAATTTTAGTATGCCAAAATTGCTCAAGCATTCTGCCAAGAGTTAGCTCAAGCACAATTATTTTGTGCTCAACCCAACTTCTGCAGAACAAGTTCTGTGCAGAACAAGTTCTGCCAAGAGCTTGCTCAAGCAATGATATTTGTGCTCAAGCCAACTTCTGCAGACATAAGCTCTGCCCAGAGTTTGCTCAAGCACAAAATATTTGTACTCAATCCAACTTTCTGCAGAAGCAAATGTTGCTGCTGCTAAAAACTCTACTTGCAAGTTTACACCAAACCAAATCAACATTAACTCCATGGAACTTAGAAAAGCATCTTAAACCTCTTTCAAACACACTAAAACATTTCCAAGCACACATTCAAGTTCTTCCCACATAACCCAAGCATGTTAAGCATATACACAACTACAATTGGATCAAAATAACCCATGAACACAACCTTTTTGAATTAAAACAAGTTTTTGACATTCAAACACTAAACTTGTAGATTTTGGGCTCAAACTACAACCAACATCAAGATTATGAAAGAAACTTGTCCAAAACATTAGCATAGGATAGTGCATAAGTTTCTTTAAATTCACATTAAACATATGAGTCATAGAATCCCAACCAAATTCCCAATCTCTCTAACTCTACAACCATAAGTCAAGGCTTCAAGCCACAAGTTAAGGATCCCAAGCCACAAGTTACACCATATTACAAGTTAAAAATATAACTACAAGTTCCAAATCTCTCCCCCATTCCCGAGCACGTTACTTTCTCTTCGGATATTGCTCCGTACCTGCGGTGGTTGTTATTTACCATGACAGAAAAAGGAAAACGGTTTTCTTAAGCATTACGCTTAGTGAGTAATCTAAACTTGATTGAATGTTTAACATGTGCAATGCTACAATTAACACATAAACCATATTCGTAATCGCCGAACCACCAGTTTAATGATTCATTCAGACCCGACGACCTTCCCTTGGTCCCGTGGCCACTTCTATTCCTTGAACTTCCGTCTTTATCGGATTCTTTTTCTTCATCTCCCTTATTACTCCCAACTAATGAATCATTTCCACGGTGTTCATTGATTACCACATAATCACATAAACATGTAAGCACAACGATTTTCATATAATTGACATGTAACTCACAATTTCAAACATCTCTATGACTTTTAAGCATGAATAATCAATACAATAAGACATTCCCATAGCTCCCAAGCATAAATTGTTATCTTTAACATCATTGAAGCCTTGAACATAGTTAAACACAATCATTCTTTAGTGTAGAAAACTCACCTTAATAAGATCTACCCAAATTCAAGCTAGAGAAATGTTGAATTTATCAAATCCTAGCTCAATTCTTACTCCAAAGTGAATCCTACAAGAATTCAGCAACTGCGTGTCACCGACTAACGTGAGCTACCAAAATTACGACAATCAAAACGTAAATTAAAGGTATAGGAACGATCGCCTCACCTCCACGAGTCCGAAAACGGCTTCGGTTCACGAATTGGACGTCGGACGGCGACGGAACAGCGGAAAACGACGTCGGTGACGGTTCCGTCTTCTCTCTCGGTGAGCTCTTCCTTTTTCTTTCTTAATTTCTGTAAATTGGAGATTACTCTCCCTCTTGACACACACATGCAACATGCAATGTGTTGTCAAGCTCACATTTTCCCACTTTTTCGTTTACACCCCTAGAGTTCTTAAGTTCTCATTATGAAGTCCCCCAAACATTCCATTAACTACCCAATTATCTAATGGGTGTTTGTCTAAGTCTCGTATGGGTCCCAACGGGATCTCAAATATTTTGTGAAGTTGCTGTCGCACCTACCAATTATAAGTCATTTTCAGTTATACCCTTATTTGGTACCAAATGCGAACACATAAATCATCATATAATATCAAAGCATTTAAGCAAATATTCATGTTATCACATAAATGTCTTTAACATATAAAATGCAATTTCATTTTATCTGGGCCCTTCACTGGGTCCCACTCCAATACCTGTCCCACCTCACTGAGGACTTTTCCAAATGGTGTCCTTCTCTGAACACTTTTTATACGGGCGAGTCCAAACCTTTCCTTAATCCGTTTTATACACTAATTATATTAATTAATACATATTAACATGATAATTAACCCATTCTCCAAGTACGAGTGTTACAGAAAGTCTAACTTATAACATCATAATATGAAAGCATCCTTAAACAAGTATTCATGTAATCATATAAATGCATTTAATATATAAAATGCAAATTTTATTACTCGGCCCTTCACTGGGTCCCACTTCATCACCTATCCCATCTCACTGGGGACTTTTCCAATCGTGTCCTTGACCAAGCACCTTTTTCATGGGTGAGTCCAAGCTTCCCCTTAATCCATTTTTACACACTAATTATAACAATTAATGCATACTAAAATGAATATTAAATCCTTTTCTCAGGTACGGGTGTTACATTTCTCCCTCCCTAAAAGGAAGTTTGGTCCCCAAACTTACTCTCAGTGTACTTGGCTCGGATTTCATCATTCCGCTCCCAAGTAGCTTCTTTGACTGAATGGCTATGCCATTGCACCATCACAAGAGAAATCACTTTGGTTCTAACACTTGATCCTTTTTGTCAAGGATTTGAACGGGATGCTCTACATGGGTGATATCTTCCTGAATCTCTAACAGTTCTGGAGTAATGTATGTTTTGAATCTAATACATAACGTCGAAACATCGACACGTGGAATACATTATGAACATTCGCCAACTCTTGTGGCAATTCCAGGCGATAAGCTAGCAGTCCACCTCGATTTAAAATCAAATGAGGTCCAACATACCTCGGACAGAGCTTGCCTCGCTTACCAAAATGTGCTATGCCTTTTGAAGGTGATACTTTCAAAACACATAATCATCTACCTCGAATTCTAACGGTCTTCTACCCGTATTTGCATAATTTTATAACGACTCTGATCTGTTTGCAACCGCTGTTTTATCAATCGAATCTTGTCGGTAGTGATTTGAACTATCTCCAATCCCAAAAGCTATTTCTCACCAACTTCTGTCCAACCTCGTTAGGCGCCATCCCGATACTAGTTTGAAAGCTATTATTATAAAAAAAAAAAAAATTCAATCAATGGTAAATGAGTTTCCCAATCAGCTTTAAAATCCTTAACACATACTCTCAACATGTCTTCTAAAATTTGAATCACTTTCTCGGATTGACCATCGGTTTGGGGATGAAAGACAATACTAAAATGTAGAGCTGTCATTTTCCAAAATCTCAACACGAATAGGGTGTCAACATCTGACACTATCAACACTGGTGCCCCATGAAGTCTAACAATCTCTCTAATATAAATCTCTGCAAGCTTTGACTGATTCTTGGACTTGATTGGTTGAAAATGGACTAACTTACTCACCCGATCTACAATGACCCAAATACTATCATTTGATCTTAGAGGCTTCAGAAAACCCGATACAAAATCCATTGTGATATGCTCCCACTTCCACTCCGGTATCTCTAAAGGGTGTAATTCCCCTCTGGGTCGTTGATGTTCCATTTTCACTTTTTGAAAAGTCATGCACTTAGCGACAAATTCTGTGACTTCTCGCTTTATACCACTCCACCAATAAACTTCACATAAGTCTCTATACATTTATATGCTACCCGGATGCACTGAATATCTAATATTACGAGCTTCTTCCATAACTTTGTCTCTCAAATCTCCAACTTTGGGAACACATAAGTGGTTAATATCTCAAAACTCCCTCTTGAAAACTAAAGTCTGGCCTTCTACTCATAGATAATTCATCCACAATCTTCTTGAAATCTGAATCCAGAAACTGATTAGATTTTATTTCACCAATCAAACTCGGCTATGCCACAATTGCAGCCATTAAACCACCTTCAATTCTAGGAATTACTTCAAGTTCCAATTGTTCAAATTTGTTTATTAGCTTCTCTTGTGCTGTCAAGGTATAAGCTAAGTTCCATAACGACTTCCGGCTTTAGGCATTGGCAACTACATTCACCTTTCCTGGATGATACTAAATTTTCAAGTCATAATCTTTCATGAGTTCCAACCATCTTCTTTGTCGCATATTGGGCTCTCTCTAAGTAAATAAATATTTTAAACTTTTTTATGGTCGGTGAAGATCATATAGGTAATGTCTCCAGATCTTCAAAGCAAATATTACCGCTGCTAATTCTAGGTCGTGAGTCAGATAGTTCTTCGCTTGAGGTCTCAACTATCTTGAAGCATAAGCTATTACCTTGTCGTCTTGTGTTAGAGCACATCCCAAGCCTTGATGAAAAGCATCACTATAGATTCTAAATTTTCGGTACTTATCGAAATTGTAAGTATTGGTGCTATTGTCAACTTTTCTTTCAATGGTTGGAAACAATCTTCGCATTCCATGTTCTACTCAAATGGTATATCTTTTCTCATCAACCTTGTCATCAGAGTAGCGATTTTGGAATATTCTTTGACAAATCTTCTATAATATCCGGCTAACCCCAAGAAACTTCAAATTTCTGACACATTTGTTGGCCTTGTCCAGTTCATCACAGTTTCTATCTTCTATGGGTCTACAGAAATACCCTCATTAGAGATTACGTGTCCTACAAAAGTGATACTTGTCAACCAGAATTTGCTTTTCTTCAACTTCCTAAATAATTATTTTTCCCAAAGTCGTTGCAAAACTAATTTCAAATGTCGTTCATGGTCTTCCAGACTCTTGGAATAGATGAATATCACCAATAAACACAATTACAAACTCATCCAAATAAGATTTAAAGACATGGTTCATCAAATCCATAAAGGCAGCTGGCACATTAGTAACCCCAAATGGCATCACTAGAAATTCTTAGTGTCTGTAGCGAGGCCTAAAGACTGTCTTTTTTACATCCTCTGCTTTAACCTTCAGTTGATGGTACCTCGATGTCAAATCTATTTTCGAAAAATACCTGAGCGCCCTGAAGCTGATCAAATAGATCATCGATACGTGGTAACGAGTACTTGTTCTTGATTGTTACCTTATTGATTTCTCGATAATCAATGCACATACGCATTGTTCCATCCTTCTTCTTTACAAATAATACCGGTGCACTCCATTGAGACACACTAGGGCGAATAAAACCCCTGTCTAACAGATCTTGCAACTGAGTCTTCAAATCTTTCAACTCAATTGGTACCATTCGACACGGTGCTCGTAAAATAGGCTGAGTCCCGGCATAACATCGATACCAAACTCAATCTCCCGCTTAATTAACATACTAGATAGCTCTTCCAAAAATACATTTGGAAATTCTTGAACTATCAGAATATTCTCAAGTTTAAGATTGACGCCTCTAGTATCCAGAATGCTACATAAGAACCCACCACAACCCTTCTTTAATAAACGACAAGCTTTAATAGCTGACATAATATACGACAGTGATATAGCACCCTTGCCTTGAAAATAAAATACATCTTGATTCGAAATACGGAATACGGAATACTACCCCTTTATTGTTACAATCGATGTTCGCATGATTAGCCGCTAACCAATCCATACCCAATATAACATCAAAATGCTGAATAATTAACAGTACTAGATCAACGGTTAACTCCTTACCATTTATGTTAATCTTACATTTTCTAAACACACCCGAACTAACCAACGGAGCCCCCAATGGTATTATAATAGATAAATCATAATCCAAAAACTCTAATGGTTTATTTAGTTGCTTAGCAAAATGATGTGATATGAATGAGTGTGTGGATCCCAAATCTATAAATACATTTAATAGATGTGAACAAATAGGAACCATCATGAAACAACGATATCAGCAGAAGCAGTTTCTCCTGGCCTGAGCTGATATGACCTTGCCTCCCGTTCTTCCCTCCTCGGGATTATTGAGTAGTCCTCGGTGTAATAGCACTAGTTACGGATAAACCAAAACCTGAAGCTCATTAGCGCTTGGTAGGACAATCCTTACAATTAAAGCATCGATCTCTTATATCTGTAACCTGGTTCGGACAATTTCTCAGGATGTGTCCTAGTTATTGGCATATATTACAAGTGATTGGGTTCGAAAGTTGATTGCATCATCCCCAATGGAATTTCTGACAAGTCTGGCACCTTGGTTTGTTCCCACTAGAACCACTACCTGATGAACTTCCTGAACTCTGCCTCTTTACACTGCCTTGGCCGCTGAATTGACTTGATCCTATTCTTTTACTTTGTTGGCTTGGTGGTGGTGGCATGCTTGGAGTGAATCCGAGATCTCTCTCAGCAATGGAAGCAATATCCAGTGCCTTGGCATAGGTCTCTGGTCAAAATACAATCACACATCCCCCGATATCACCCCGAAGTTCTGCTACAAAATTCCTTGCTTTCACCTTTTCTTTTGTTACCATATCCCCAAAAAATCTTCCTAAGCTTGTGTATTACTGTCACGCCCCGGAACGGAAAAAATAGAGAAAAATAAATTTCCTTTTTGGGTCCAAAGGCAGCGACGGGTGAAGTCACATGATTGTCCACACCACGCAGTGCTAAGCAACAAGAAGTAATAGTGTAACAAAAATGTAATCTAGGTTCTAATCACAACGTAACATAAAGTCAACAGAAGTTACTAACTATTACACATCAGAGTCTCGAATCAAATATAAGACAACGGAAGTACAAATGTCAAGGCAATATATGCCTGACTACAAAAGGGTTCTAAAACAGTAAAGACAATTAACTACAATTCTAGTCTAGTCTTCAGTTGGCGTAAAGGTAGTCATTGATGTAGTAGTCTTCTTCGGTCTGACCTCTGTCAGGTTCTGATCACAACGTAACATAAAGTCAACAGAAGTGACTAACTATTACACATCAGAGTCTTGAATCAAATATAAGACAACGGAAGTACAAATGTCAAGGCAATATATGCCTGACTACAAAAGGGTTCTAAAACAGTAAAGACAATTAACTACAATTCTAGTCTAGTCTTTAGTTGGCGTAAAGGTAGTCCTCGATGTAGTAATCTTCTTCGGTCTGACCTCCGTCAGGGTAGTTATTAGCAGGGACATCACAACCGGCATCATAGTCCTCACCCGCAGGTCCTTCACCTGTATAGTCATAACCAGGGTGCGTTGGAACGTAGAAATGTCCAGCGGCATAAACGTCGTCAGCTTAGTGAAAGCTGAGTGAGTTAGATACTAACAGGGTATCAACTATTGAAGTTATTACAAGTTTTAACACGGTAATCATTATATTCAGTGAGGGTAACTCCTTTAAATCAAACCGATTATTCGATTACTAACGTCTTACTCATTTTAAGACTGATAACACATCTTGATAGGGGAACAGACTCGACAATAGTTCAACTCTATAAATACACCATTGCTCATCCACCGCTTTTAAGAACATATGCACAGTCTACCGCATGTCATGGATACCATGTTAGTCCATCCCCCGCTTTTAAGAACATATGCACAATCCACCGTATGTCAGGGATATAACGCTTTAAGCAACAGTACATCATCCTATGCCACGACTTAGCGACGTCTACCAGTGATCACGGTCCACCGCAGTCGTAGACACCTTCGTCTGTCTACCGCTTTTAAGAACATATGATTAGATCATCTGGCTATCTTAGGGAAAATGGTCCGATTCACCGCAAGTCATAGACACCTTCGTCTGTCTACCGCTTTTAAGAACATATGATCGACCAAAGCCCGCCCACGCAAGGTTCCCGAATCTTAGCAAACCTACTTAAGTTTAACTCTATTACCGATACATGACAATCCCAATGTGGCCTGACTACTCTGAATGAAATGAACGTTAACTCCAAAGGATTCATGACTATTCCGTTATCTAACATCATAAACATTATCCGTTAATCTTGTTGTTACTACGATCCTACGTTGCATTAACTCATCATCACATCTGTATTACAATAATAAAACATGCTGGGAAATACTGAACAGTAAATAAACTACTAAACAGTTATTATAAGAAAACAATATTCTGAAACTTCCAATCGATTGGTATAGAGGTTCAATCGATTGGTATAAAAGTGGCATCAATCGATTGGAAAACTTGTCAATCGATTGGATCATAATCCATTCCAATCGATTACATAAAGTGTTAATCGATTGGGACCTGAAAGATGTCAATCAATTGGTAATAGGTTCAATCGATTGGAACTTCGTCTTCTTCACAGTGAAGACTGTCCAGCAACATAAAAACGAGAATACATGGCTTACACTCTATTTCTTCATTCAAAACACGTTCTAACACCAATATAAAGCTACCAAGTGAGTTTAAAACTCACCTTAGGTGTCTAGGGTGTGTTTGGGAATGTGTAATGAAGCTTGGAGCTTTAATGGTGGCTCCTCCCTCTCTCCTCTGCTCTGTCTTCTTCTTTCTTCATTTCTTCTTTCTTTTCTTCGATCTTCTTCTCTTCTTCCTTCTTGTCTCAGTCCATGGATGTGTGTGTGTGAGTGTATAAATATATGTATATATGTGTGTATATATATATAAGTGTATATATATAAACACACACACAAGCACTCCCCCTCACTCTCTAGATTCTGTAAATAGAAAATGGGCAAGATTGGGTCGCATATATATAGATGGGGAAGTGTTCACGTGGACAAACCCCAGCCAGAGCAAAAGAATCTGCCCAGCTGCCTCCAATCGATTGGTATTAGTGTCAATCGATTGATATAAGCAATCGATTGGTATAAAGTTCAATCGATTGGTATTAGGTATTAATGTTCCAATTGATTGATAAAAGTGTCAATCGATTGGTATCCAAATTATACCAAAGGTAAGGCCAAGCTCATACAAGTATTAAAAGAAACACACAGGGTCCTATTCACATAATATATAACAGAAATACAGGGTATTACATCATCCACCACCTATTAAAGATTTTGTCCCCGAAATCCGAAGTAAGTAGGGTTCAAAACAAAAATGGAAACTTCTCTCGCATCTCCGACTCTAATTCCCATGAAGCTTCTCCTTCGTTGGGTGCTTCCACTGAATCTTCACTAGCGGAATCTCCTTGTTTCTGAGCTTCTTCACTCCTCAGTCTAGAATATGCATTGGTCCTTTGTTGTATATCATGTTCTCATTCACCTCGATATCTTCAAAACTAATCTCGTGCGCTGGGTTGTGGGCACATTTCCTCAACATGCTGATGTGGAAAACGTTGTGCACTCCTGACATCTTCGGCGGCAATGCAAGTCGATAAGCAACCTTTCCAATACGTTCTAGGATCTCAAATGGTCCAATGAATCACAGCGACAACTTGCCTTTCTTCTGTCCGAATTTGACGATACCTCGAACTGGCGAGACTTTGAGTAGTATATGATCTCCAACTGCAAACTCTAGATCTTTCCGTCGCTTGTCGGCATAGCTCTTGTGTCTGGATTGCGCTGTCTTCATCTTTTCTCGTACAATCTGGATCTTCTCGCTGGTTTCTCGAATCATCTCAGGTCCAAGTAGTTGAGTATCTCCGACTTCGGCCCAATATAGCGGCGATCGACAAGGTCTTCCCTACAAAGCTTCAAACGACGCCATCCCTATGCTCATGTGGTAGCTGTTGTTGTAGGCAAACTCGATCAAAGGTAGATGCGTCTCCCATGAACTCTCGAATTCAATGACACAGGCTCGCAACATATCCTCCATCACTTGATTGACTCATTCTGTCTGACCGTCTGTCTGTGGATGAAAGGCCAACTTAAATTCAATGAAGTTCTCATTGCTGTCTGAAGGCTCTTCCAGAATTATGCAGTGAAGCGTGAATCTCGATCTGAAACTATTGAGATAGGTACACTGTGCAGTCGCACAACTTGTTGTAGATACATCCGGCTCAATCTTTCAACATGGTACGTCATGCTGTAGGCGATAAAATATGCTGACTTGGTGAGTCGATCCACTATTACCCAAATAGCGTCGTGGTTTTACTGAGACTTTGGTGATCCAACCACAAAATCCATGGTAATGTGCTCCCATTTCCATTGGGGAATCGGTAGCGGTTGTAGGAGTCTTGGTGGTTTCTGATGCTCTGCCTTCACTTGTTTGCAAATAAGACATTGCGATACATACTCGGCCACTTCTCGCTTCATTCCTTCCCACCAGAAGTTTCTCTTCAAGTCCTTATACATCTTGTTTCCTCCTGGGTGGATAGTCATCCTTGACTTGTGTGCTTCGTCCAAAATGTTCTTCCTGAGAGCATCGTTATTTGGCACACAGAGTCTACCTTTGCACGTCAGTGCTCTGTCCATACTAATACTCCATATCTCTGGTTCCCTTGCGGACATCTTGGAAAACCATAACTTTAAATCCTCGTTTGACTATTGAGCTTCCAAGATGCAGCTGATGAGAGTCGGTTGCACGACAAGACATCCAAGGTGTTGTCCTTCTCCTGATTCCACTGGTCGAAGGTCGAATTCGGCTAACGTCTCCAATGCTCGCCATTCTCTAATCAAAATCAAAGCAACCAAAAGGCGTGGCCTCCGGCTCAGAGCGTCGGCTACAACATTTGCTTTACCCGGGTGGTATTGTAAAGAGAAATCGTAGTCCTTGAGTAGTTCCATCCATCTCCGTTGTCGCATGTTCAACTCCTTCTGAGAGAACAGGTACCTTAAACTCTTGTGATCCGAGAATAAGTCAATCTTTTCTCCATACAAATAGTGTCTCCAAATCTTCAGGGCGAACACGATTGCAGCTAGTTTCAAGTCGTACGTCGGATAGTTCTTCTCATGCGGGTTCAATTGTCTCGATCCGTATGTGATGACTTTCCCCTCTTGCATTAGCACACAACCAAGTCCTTGGTGTGATACATCACTGTAGATTATGAATTGTTCACCACTCTTAGGTATCGCAAGCACGGGTGCTGAGGTTACTCTCTTTTTCAACTCCCGAAATGCATCCTCATGCTTATCAGTCCATTCGTACTTTGTCTCCTTCTTAGTCAGGCTCGTCAAAGGTCCTGCGATCTTGGAGAATCCTTCCATAAATCTCTGGTAATACCCAGCCAATCCAAGGAAACTCCTAACTTCAGTCGTGTTGGTTGGTCTGTTCCAGCTCAAGACTGCATCGACCTTAGATGAGTCTACAAAAATCCCATCCTGTGATATCATATGTCCTAGGAATTTAACTTCCTGAAGCCAGAATTCACATTTGCTGAATTTCGCATACAGACTATTGTCTCTGAGAGTCTGTAAAGCAATTCACAGATGCTTCTTATGTTCTTCTTCAGTCCTTGAATAAATTAGAATGTCGTCAATGAACACTATAATGAATTGATCCAGATAGGGTTTGAATACTCTATTCATTAGGTCCATGAATACTGCCGGGGCATTAGTCAATCCAAAAGACATCACTAGAAATTCGTAGTGTCTATATCTTGTCCTGAAGGCAGTTTTCGGTATATCTTTCGGTCGAACTAGCAATTGATGGTATCCTGAACGCAAATCAATTTTCGAGAATACCCTTGATCCTTGTAGTTGATCGAACAGGTTATCTATCCGGGGAAGTGGATACTTATTGATGAGAGCTGATATTAACTTAATATTAGCTCGATAAGGAGTAAAAACTGACCGGATTTGACCTCATTTCTCTAGTATTACCTGCACTTGTGTTTAATTTGTTTCTTTACACAATGATGTGTTTTTCGTGGTATGTTGTTGTGTTTGGCTCTTTGAGTGCAGGTTCTGAAGATGAAAGGAACAACAAGTTGAAAGGAATAACTCAAGAAACAAATTGATGAAGTCTTGATACCAATCGATTGACATAGTATCAATCGATTGACATGTTTTCCTTACCAATCGATTGAACTATTTGTCAATCGATTGACATCTTTATCAATCGATTGACATCTTTGTCAATCGATTGACTTAAACTGGAAACAGTCTGTTTTAATGGCGCAAGATCTCAGCAATCAGGCGACGACCAGCCGTTATGGAATGAACCTGGACGCCTCTAGCTCGTATTTCTGACATTATATATAGAGGAGAGTAGAGAGGGCCAGGGGTTGGCTCACTTTTTATGGTATTTGTAGGGATTTCACCATTAATTTTGGTTTCGGATCAAATTCCAGTGGATAAATTCGTATTCTGTTTTTCAATCTCTAATTCAGGTTTCAATTCTTTTTCTCAGTTGCTTAGGAATTGTGGATTGTTATGTATGTTATAGTTTGAGTTTGATTTAAGCATTTTCAATTTAACATTTTAATCCATGGCTATATTTGATCCTATCTTTCGGTTTATTTACGTTTATGCAGTCATAATTATGCTTGAGTAGAATTCTGGTTGGGAATAATGTGAAGAAACATTGTTCCCAGCCCTCTGCCATGATTCTGTGAAAGAGTTAATGCCAATCGATTGGATACAGTATCCAATCGATTGACATAGACTCCAAGTCAATCGATTGATATTCTTGTCAATCGATTGAAAGCCATTTCATGTCAATCGATTGACATAAAGTCAATCGATTGGTATGATTATGACTTGGGTTTACTCCTTTTTGTATTCCAGTAACTTTTGTTTCAGAAACTAAGTCCAAAGTGATCTTCCTAGTTCAAATTGCAATCTGATTTTGAAACAAGAGCCCTTTTGAATAATTAATTCAATGAACACTCATAACAAACACTTCGAATATTCCATACTCAATTTGTTAGTTATTGTTCATAGTCTTAATTAACTACTTATTTCAGTTCTTCATAAATAAGTGAGGTAAACGAACCACTAAATATGCAAGATTCACATACCTAGTGTCTAGAATGCTTAACTTAATCATTTTGAAATAAGGAATACTCTAAGGATAAAACCCCAACTGTTCGTTCTTGTAAAAATCATGGTAGTGGCTGGTACTTTGTGGATTCACATGTTCCCAACTCTTTTTCATATTTGATTTTTATCACAGTTTTTAATCTTATCTAGTTAAGTCTTTGCTTCACTATAAATTGTTTTTTTTTTTTTTTTTTAGGACTGTTAAGAAATCATCTTATATTTTATTTTTAGGATTCAATCTAGATTCTTCCACCTTTATAATCCGTCCTTTGGGATTCGACCCGGTCTTACCGGTTTTAACGCGACGCGACCGTCTACACTTGGACGTACTCTTCGGAGAACACAATTCAAGTCGTGTCACTTATTCTTGATTGTAACCTTATTCAGTTCCCTGTAGTCGATACAGAGTCGTAGCTCTCCGTCCTTCTTTTTCACAAATAGAACTGGTGCTCCCCAAGGTGACGTACTCGGGCAAACAAAACCTAAGTCTTCAAGTTCCTGAACTTGCTTCTTCAATTCTAGCATTTCTATTGGCGCCATCCGATACGGGGTCTTGGAAATCGGCAACGTTCCGGGTGCTAACTCAATACAGAAGTCTATCTCTCTCTTCGGTGGAAGTCCTGAGATACTTCGGAACACATCTTCAAAGTCTTGAATAAGGGGGATCTGGTTGATAGTAAGCTCCGTGCTTGAAGTCTTAATCGTGGCTAGGCAGCTCGTGATAAACATGTCGCTCAACGGTTGGCACTAAAATCTGATCTGCGGGTAACCAGGCGTCAAAAAGACAATGGTCTGACTAACACAATCTAGGTTAGCACTATACTTGGTAAGCCAATCCATTCCTAGGATCACGTCAAACTCAGACATTGACAAGACTATCAAGTCTGCCGGGAGATTTCTATCCTCTAGTGTCAAGGGACAATCCTTGCACACCTTACCTAACCTAACGGATACTCCCAAGGGCGAAATGGCATTAAGGGTCGGCTCAAGTGGTAGGGGTAGCAAACCCAAATCACGCACCATCTTAATAGCTATTAAAGAACGAGCGGCACCGGTATCAAACAAAGCTCTAACTTGACAGTGAAATAAAATGAGTGTACCTTCCAAGTTCTGCTGTTCCTCAGCATTATACCCTGCATTGTCAGGGATGATGGCATTCACCCTAACCTGTCCTTGTTGTCCTTGCTATCCCTGAGCAGGCACTCCATAGTAGCCTCCACGTGGTGCTCGACAATCCTTGCTCATATGACCAGGCTTGTTACAGTTGCGGCAGACGAGGTCATTACGGCGGTTGGTCTTGGGGACTGTGCAATACCTTGCAATATGTCCGGGCACTCCACAGTTGAAACATCCATCAGTGTTTTGTCGCTGGGCGGCGGGCTGTGCCTGAGGTGGTCCTCGCTGTTGATTCTGCTGTCGAGGAAAATTAGCTTGGGGCTTCCTTGTCCCATCCCATGTGCGCTTGGTTCCCTGATAGTTGCTGGTCTGAGGTTTCCATCCCTGATTGTTCCTTGATGATTGCGCGGGAAAGTTCCTTGGTTGGAAGGTCCTGGGTAGAGGTCGATTCGCTTGTGGTCCTTGAACAGAGTAAGCATCCTTTTCCAAACTTGAAGCAAGACGGACAATCCCTTCAAACGACTGGCCCAGATGGCCTATCATCATGTGCCGGAGGTGTGGGTTGAGTCCTTGGTGGAATCGCTTGACCTTCTTGGCGGAGGTGTCTATCATATGCGGAGCAAAATGGGAAAGTCGCTCGAATTGTGTAGTATACTCCCTGACTGTCCAGTTTCCTTGGGTTAGACTCAGGAAATTCCTCTCTTGTTGGTCCCTTTCGTCCTCAGGGAAATACTTCTCGAGAAATCGAGTCTTGAATGCTTCCTAAGGCATTCTCCTTGCAGCGTCGATCCCAATTGTAGCTCTCTCGGCCTCCCACCAGTCCGCGGCGGAGTAAGTCAGTTGAAATGCGGCTAGACGTCTCTTGTCAAGCTCGCTGTACTCCAGGACTTCAAAGATTAGCTCCAACTCTCGTATCCATTACTCTGCTTTCCAGGACTCTGCTATGCCGTCGAACTTCTCGGGTCGCAGGCCACGAAATTGTTCCAACAACTTATCGCCTGTTTGCCTTGGAGGGACAACGTGGTTGTTGTCATTGTTGTTGGTGGCATGATTGTAGGTATCGCCCATGTGCTCCATCCATTTCATGAAGGCTTTGAAGACTCCAGTTGGGTCCATACCCTCGGGAATGGGTGCTCCCAGTCGTGCTTGATATCTCGTGGGTCCCACCATAGTGATTCGTGTGAGGTGTACCTATGAAGGATCTAACGATTAGCTGACAATCTTCTCGGGGAAATGACCATAATTAAATAACAGAAAGCATAATATGAATCAAAATCACAACCATAACATAATAATGAGACGATAACAGAAATAACCAAGAGAAACGATCTGCCATATATATACCCAAAAGATGTACAGCGGAGTACACAACAGATCATCTGTGTACCGCATAGTACATAATCCTATACAAGATCTAAACAAAAGGAAGATATACACAAGACCACCATTGGTGGCTACCTATACAAAAAAGCTATGGTCAATAGCTGTCTATGTAAGCGTCAAAAGTAAGTGGACAACATGTCCTAAAGTCAAACGTAAAAGTCTAAGTCCTAAAGGTGCTGGACTCAAAAGTTGTCCACATCAGATCCATAGATAGAAGCCTCGTCCTCTGGGGCAACCTCAGATAAAACATCATCCTCATCCATATCATCGTCATCCATCATGTCCTCATCCTCCATCACAACATTCTCGATCAGCTCGGGCCCATCATGCTCCACAACAGCTCCCAAATCTCCTATATCAGCGCCATGTCAGCCTGGGCTGCATCAAATGTGGCTATAAGTGCCTCAGCCTGTACCATAGCCTGTGCCAACTCCGGTGCTCCAATCTCAAATCCATGGGGATGTGTAGCCATCTCTGCAGCCCACTCAGCTACCAGTTGTGCTATAACTCCTCCTGGTAAGACTGGTACTACTGCATCATCACCTGCGTCATCATCTACTGCTATCTCCTCTTCCTCGATTGGGTAACCCTCTGCTACTACAATATCTATGCCAACTGGCATATCCATACCAGCTGGGCCCTCGGGGTCCTCCTCCAGATCATCTCCGTCTCCTCGTCATCAGTGTCCTCGTCCTCCTCATCCTCCATCTCCTCATCGTCACCCTCTAGCTCATCGTCGCCATCGCTCTCATCATCATCCTCCGAGTCCTCATCTGCTGGGGGTGCATCAGCCATGTCCTCCTCTGGTGGGGGTGGAGGTGTCTGGGGTGGTGGCTCTGTCGAGGGTGGTGGAGGCGCTGCTCTAACCTTTGCAAGTAGAACCTGGTACGAAGAACGATCTCGTAACATCAGTAGGGAATCCTCCTTAATGCGTTTGAAGGTCTCCTTGCGGTAGATCATCTCCTGACGTATCACTTCTGGGTCCTGGGTCCCAAATCTCTGCTGCTCAATCTGCATATCTCGCTCTGTCTCTGCAATAGCTCTTTGCCTAACCTTCCAGGCATAGTACTGTGGATCTGCTGGCGCAATAATCCTCTCATACACATAGTGTCCTCCAAACTCGTTTGGAATGAACAGCGGCAGTGCCATGCTACCTGAAAAGGGACTACCTTAAGTCAGAACTAATCTTAATACTCATCTATAGAATCTCAAGGTTCTAGGACCAGATGGTGTGGAACAATTTGTGAGCGAAAAGGTATACAACCTAGGCTCTGATACCAAAAATCCTATCACGCCCCAGAACGGCAAAAATAGAGAAAAATAAATTTCCTTTTTGGGTCCAAAGGCAGCGACGGGTGAAGTCACATGATTGTCCACACCACGCAGTACTAAGCAACAAGAAGTAATAGTGTAACAAGAATGTAATCTAGGTTCTGATCACAACGTAACATAAAGTCAACAGAAGTTACTAACTATTACACATCAGAGTCTCAAATCAAATATAAGACAGCAGAAGTACAAATGTCAAGGCAATATATGCCTGACTACAAAAGGGTTCTAAAACAGTAAAGACAATTAACTACAATTCTAGTCTAGTCTTCAGTTGGCGTAAAGGTAGTCCTCGGCGTAGTAGTCTTCTTCGGTCTGACCTCCGTCAAGGTAGTTATTAGCAGGGACATCACAACCGGCATCATCGTCCTCACCCGCAGGTCCTTCACCTGTATAGTCATAACCAGGGTGCGATGGAACGTAGAAATGTCCAGCGGCATAAACACCGTCAGCTTAGTGAAAGCTGAGTGAGTTAGATACTAACATGGTATCAACTATTGAAGTTATTACAAGTTTTAACACGGTAATCATTATATTCAGTGAGGGTAACTCCTTTAAATCAAACCGATTATTCGATTACTAACGTCTTACTCATTTTAAGACTGATAACACGTCTTGATAGGGGAACAGACTCGACAACAGTTCAACTCTATAAATACACCATTGCTCATCCACTGCTTTTAAGAACATATGCACAGTCCACCGCATGTCATGGATACCATGTTAGTCCATCCCCCGCTTTTAAGAACATATGCACAGTCCACCGCATGTCAGGGATATAACGCTTTAAGCAACAGTACATCATCCTATGCCACGACTTAGCGACGTCTACCAGTGATCACAGTCCACCGCAGTCATAGACACCTTCGTCTGTCTACCGCTTTTAAGAACATATGATTAGATCATCTGGCTATCTTAGGGCAAATGGTCCGGTTCACCGCAAGTCATAGACACCTTCGTCTGTCTACCGCTTTTAAGAACATATGATCGACCAAAGCCCGCCCACGCAAGGTTCCCGAATCTTAGCAGACCTACTTAAGTTTAACTCTATTACCGATACATGACAATCCCAATGTGGCCTGACTACTCTGAATGAAATGAACGTTAACTCCAAAGGATTCATGACTATTCCGTTATCTAACATCATAAACATTATCCGTTAATCTTGTTGTTACTACGATCCTACGTTGCATTAACTCATCATCACATCTGTATTACAATAATAAAGCATGCTGGAAAATACTGAACAGTAAATAAATAACTAAACAGTTATTATAAGAAAACAGTATTCTAAAACTTCCAATCGATTGGTATAGAGGTTCAATCAATTGGTATAAAAGTGGCATCAATCGATTGGAAAACTTGTCAATCGATTGGATCATAATCCATGCCAATCGATTGCATAAAGTGTCAATCGATTGGGACCTGAAAGATGTCAATCGATTGGTAATAGGTTCAATCGATTGGAACTTCGTCTTCTTCATAGTGAAGACTGTCCAGCAACATAAAAACGGGAATACATGGCTTACACTCCATTTCTTCATTCAAAACACGTTCTAACACCAATATAAAGCTTCCAAGTGAGTTTAAAACTCACCTTGGGTGTCTAGGGTGTGTTTGGGAATGTGTAATGAAGCTTGGAGCTTCAATGGTGGCTCCTCCCTCTCTCCTCTGCTCTGTCTTCTTCTTTCTTCCTTTCTTCTTTCTTTTTTTCGATCTTCTTCTCTTCTTCCTTCTTGTCTCAGTCCATGGATGTGTGTGTGTGAGTGTATGAATATATGTATATATGTGTGTATATATATGAGTGTATATATATAAACACACACACAAGCACTCCCTCTCACTCCCTAGATTCTGCAAAGAGAAAATGGGCGAGATTGGGTCGCATATATATAGATGGGGAAGTGTTCACGTGGACAAACCCCAGCCAGAGCAAAAGAATCTGCCCAGCTGCCTCCAATCGATTGGTATTAGTGTCAATCGATTGATATAAGCAATCGATTGGTATAAAGTTCAATCGATTGGTATTAGGTATTAATGCTCCAATCGATTGATAAAAGTGTCAATCGATTGGTATCCAAATTATACCAAAGGTAAGGCCAAGCTCATACAAGTATTAAAAGAAACACACAGGGTCCTATTCACATAATATATAACAGAAATACAGGGTATTACAATTACGCCAAATACTCTTTCACCGACATTCCACCTTGCGTTAGCTCCATGAACTCTTGAGCTTTCTAATTGTTGAAGGACTTGGGATAATATTGCTCATTAAATATTTCTAGAAATTGGTCCCAAGTAGTTGGTTAACCGGGCCCCAACTTGGTACACCACCAATATTATGCCTCATCCTTCAAAGTATCCGTTGCAAATATAACTTTCTGCTCTTCCGTACACGATAACACTTTAAAACTCTTTTCTATGTCTGAAATCTAGAAATTTGCCCTAATCGGGTCGACCTCCCCTCCAAATATTGTTGGCTTTTGCTTATGGAATTTTGAAATAGTAATAATTTCCTCCCTTGGATTCAGATTTGGTCGTACCGGTCTTTCTTCGACCACTTGAGTTTCAGCCACCCAGACTAATACTTCTATTGGCCTTTTAACTCGTTCCATCTGACTTGGGTTCTCACCTCTAGACATTTTTCCTGGTACCCACAATTTAATACACATATACATATGTTACTTTAAAGAATCACATGGTATGCTAATTAAGATTAAAAGCATACTAAGTAAATGTGTATGCATGTTTATACTACTACGTGTCGTACGTCTCTCGTCCCCAAAGGCTCTAACCTATTGCTTTGATACCAAAAATTGTCACACCCCATCCAGCCACGTGAGGATTAGGACCGTGTAACAAAGGATTATCTACCCTAAACGTCAGTTATTAATGTGGTTTTAGGAAATACCAATCAAATTAATGAGAAAGCATTCATATTTTTGAACTGGCGAATCCAGTCGACTGATCGAGAGTCCAGTCGACTAGAAATGCAAGATACAGAGAGCTCAATTCCGAGAAGCAACTGGTCTGGTCAATTGGCATGATCTAGTCGACTGAGTTTTCCAAGGTCCGGTCACCTTGTCGAAGGCTCCGGTCGACTATATTGGGATTTATAGAGAGTTTAACCTTGAGAAAAGGTGGTCCAGTCGGCTATATGCTCGTTCGGTTAACTGGTTTGCACCAGCAAAGCATTCTGCAGCAACACTAAATCAGACCTTAACAAAACTTCAAGCTTGAAACTCATCCCAAAAACAAACCCAGAACATGCTGGACTTTCACATAAACATAATACATCTCTAACAACCTTACCACATGATCTCCAAGTTATAATTTACATAATTTACAGCACTACAAGTTCCATAACAAGAAGTTTTTCCCAAGCTTTCTTTACATTACACGTAACCATATAAACATATAACAAGATATAATTCCCAGCCCTTTCTCGTCCTTCCCATCATCACCTACTCTGCAGATTCAGTTCTGAACCTACGGTGATTGTTATGTACCACAACAGAAATAGAAAAATGATTTTCTTAAGCATCATGCTTAGTGAGAACATGATTGAATGCTTAATATGTGTAATGCTACAATTAAACACATATCACATATTCGTAATCGCCGAACCACCGGTTCAATGATTCATTCAGACCCGAAGACCTCCCTTGGCCCCGTGGTCACTTCTATTACTTGGACTTCCGTATTTATCAGATTCTTCTCCTTCTCCTCCATTACTACTCCCAATAATTAATCATTTTCCCCAGTGTTCATTGATTACCACATAATAATATAAGCATATAAGCACATAACCAAATTAGCATAGCAACTCTTACATAATTGACATGCAATTCACATTTTAGCATTTCCATGGTCTCTAAGCATGAATTTTTAACTCTAGTTATCATTGAAGCATTAAACACATAGAACCCCAATCAGTTTTAAGTTAGAAAACTCACCTTAGCAGAATTCTACCCAAATTAAGTTAGAAAATGCAGAATTTCTCCAAACCTTAGCTCAATTCCTACTCCTGAGTATCTCCTACACGTTTTCGGCAAATCACGTGTCATTGATTAGATTGGAGTACCAAATTTGACATTCATAACATAATTAAAATGTATAGAAATGATCGTCTCACCTCTACGAATCCAAATATGGCTTTGGTTCGTGAATCGGACGATGAACGGCGATGGAACGACAAAAAGACGACGTCGGAGCTCTCTATCTCTCTCTTCTCACTCGGCGCCTCTTCTCTCTCTCTCTCTCTCTCTCTCTCTCTCTCTCTCTGTGTCTCAAACTATTTTGATCTTTTTTTGTTTAATTTAGGAGACACTTGTCTCCTTTCCAAGCCTCAAGTCATGACTCATGACATAATTTACATTTACCTACCCAAAGTTTTCAATTGTTATTATGAAACCCCCAAACATTCTATTAACTACCCAATTAACTAAATAGGTGTTTATCTACGTTCTGTATGGGTGCCACACGTGATCCCAAATATTCTATCGCCCTACTAATTATGAATCCTTTTTCATTTATACCCTTATTTGAGTATCCAAACTAATACCAAATGCTAACATATAACATCATAATATGACAGCATCCTTAAACACATATTCACATAATCATATAAATGCATTTAACATATAAAACGCAAATTTTATTACTCGGTTCTTCACTAGATCCCACTTCATTACCTATCCCATCTCACTAGGGACTTTTTCACGGGCGAGTCCAAGCCTCCCTATTGATGCCGAATGCAATAGAAATATAGAGAAAGAAGAAGAAGGAGAGGAAGGAAAGAACACACTCAAGAAAAACTCATGACTTTATTAACTTTCAACTGTGTAATACATCCTAGTAGTACTTTATTTAGAATAAACTAAAGACTCTCAACTAGTACACTTTCCTAAATAACAACCTTCCTAAAAGATAAATATTCTAAAAGATTATTATTGCATATAAAAAAATACTTCCTAAAAAAAAGTAAATAAACAAAATTAGCTAATTACCAAGGGCATTTATCCTTGGACCAAAATGCCCTCCTTTGTGGCTTCCAAATAGGAAAGTTCTTTTCTAACCACTTAAGTGATATTCCATCGATTATCCCCCACTAAAAAGAACTCGACTCTGTCAAGTTAGGAGTGTGGCCCAAAAGTCCATCGGAAGGGAGAATCCGACTTTGACGACAGGAGGAAAATCGTCGACTACTAACCGGAATAATCATAACACAACGTTTTTGACCGGTACCAAAAGCTTCAATATCTTCATCAGAGAGGTTCTCAAGAGGAATTGATTCGACAATATCAAGTGTGGGGAATTGAATTAGGATTCTCGTCTTGGACTAAAGCAATGGATTTACGATGTGCATTAGTAATGGGAGATGGACAATCACGTGCTATATGGACAAAGCCTTGACAATTCAAACATCTTGTCTAGCTAGTACTAGAATGAAAGGATAAGACATGCGTAAAAGTTGAGCAGCTAGGCTTACCATGTAGTGGATCCAAAAAAGTCTTCTCACGTCTGGTAGATGTATCCAACGAATTCTTCACCAAAGTTCGTTTTCGTATCTCGTCCTCCATTTGATCGGCGATTTGAACGGCATCCGAAATAGTGTAAAGTCGGGTTGTAGCCAATCCGCTGGAGATATTCGAATTCAAACCTTGGCAATACATGCCTAGTATAATATCTTCAACCCACGGGAAATCTGATCTCGTTGCAAGGTTGTAAAATCTGCCTGTATATTCTTCCATAGAACTAGCGCCTAGGGACAGTTGTGTAAATTGTAAGTAAGTGCGTTACTTGTAATTTGGTGGCACAAAATTACGAGTCAACGTAAGCTTCATGTCTTCCCATGTCCAGATGGTGGCATAACTAGTTTGTTGAAATTTAGTCCACCAAATACGAGTAGTTCCCTTTAATTTAGCCTCAGCAAAAAATAACTTTCTATCATCAAAGAGTCGGTACCACTTAAAGAAACTCTCAAGGCTATGCATCTAGTCAAGAAATACATTTGGTTGTTGATCCCCGTAAAAATTTGCCACTTCCAATTTAACACCCCTATCCACATCGAATAAGCGAGGAGCTTCAGGAAGCCATTGATGCATTGTTTGTGGATGAGGGCGCTCAATATACGGTGGTTGTAGGGCACCCAAGGAAGGCGATCCAATTTCTGTGATAGTTTCGTTGCCCTTAGTTGTTGACCCCGAACCCACGAAATTGTCCAACTTGGCTTTCAACTGGGCCATCATATCTTGCATTGACTTCATAGTTGTTTCCATGGAGGCCACTTTGCTTGACAGTTGTTCTAACTGTTCATGAGATTGAGATAAGGCTTTGACTTCGGAGTTTAATTCAGTGTTAGTAACCATGGTGATAGTGAGAAAGGGGTAACTATGAGTTTCACGAATTATGGGGTGGATTCTATAATTAATAGAAAAGTTGGGTTAATTTTGGAATTGACTCAGAGTTGGTAATTGAGGAATTTTTTTTTTTTTGACTTTCGGATCTGATTATGTTTGTCTTAGAACTGGAGATTGTTTAAGCTTATGGGTTATGTACGCTTGGGTAAGAAAAACAAACTGTGTGGGCCTACTAATGAAGATTGGGTGGGGTTTGGATTTGGAATTGGTATAATGGTTTAAAGAGAAAGAGGTTTGTTTGTTTTTTTTTTTTTTCGGCTAAGGTTTGGAATTCCAAAGAGGAGACGGCGTCAGTAATTGAGCCTAGTGGTTACGGTGATGGATTTTAGGCTAGAGGTTGCGGCGGCTGGTGGTTTAGTGCGAGGTTGGTGGTGAAGGTGCAATGGTGCATGCGAGATGGCTATACTTGATTATGGGTGACCTTAATTTTGAGACACGGGATTAATGGATTGGTTTCTGTTGTATGTGAATATATATTGAAGAGAGAAAGAATGAGGGATGACAGAGAATGGTGGTGGTGGTGTTTTGCTGATCTTGTTTGGGCAGTTAGCTAGGGTGTGTTTGTTTGAGTTAGAAAAATGAAAAGGATCTCTTGGGCTCTCATACCAATTGATGCCGAATGCAATAGAAATAAAGAGAAAGAAGAAGAAGGAGAGGAAGGGAAGAACACACTCAAGAAAAACTCATAACTTTATTAACTTCCAACTATGTAATATATCTTGCTACTACTTTATGAATAATATTTGGGGCACTAACAAATTCCACTAACACTTACTAACACACTCTTATCTCTCTCTTAGTGGAATTTGTTAGTGTCCCAGCTATTACTCATAAACTAAAGACTCTCAACTAGGACACTTTCCTAACTCTCAACCAAAATGCCCTCCTTTGTGGCTTCCAAATAGGAAAGTTCTTTTCTAACCACGTAAGTGATATTCCATCACCTTTAATCCATTTTACACACTAATTATAACTAGAGGTGTCAATTGGGCCGAGCCGGGCCAGACTCGGTCAAAGCGGGCTCAACCAGGCTTTTGGGTAGGGTCGGGCAGGGCCGGACTTCACCTAATGCCGGACTTGGGAGGGGAGGGGGGGTGTTTGCCCCGGACCGGTGGCCCGGGCCGGGCTTCGGGCTAGGGGGCGGGCTTAGGCATATTTAATGTAAAAATGTCGGGCTTTCGGGCCGGGTCGGCGGGTTAGCGAGCTGGGTCGGGCTTCGGACTAGAGAGCGGGCCAGGTCGGGGACATCATAGGTAGTGTCCGCCCCGAACCGGTTGAAGAGGGCCAGGCTTCGGCTTGTGCCCGGCCGGGCTTTTGGCCCGAAAAGGCGGGCCGGGCCAACTCGACCCAATTGACACCTCTAATTATAACAATTAATGCATACTAAAATGAATATGAAATCCTGTTCCCGAGTATGGGTGTTACATAGAGAGAGAGAGGGGGAGAGAGGGAATTTATTTGAGTTTCAATTTGAAATCCCTAATTTTAAGGTGATGACATATGCACATATGTATTATATCTATTGAAAGGTAATTTTGTTCATAAAAAATACAAATATGTGGGAAAACTAGTTTTTATGTTTTTTTAATGATTAAGGATGATTTTAAGAGTTTAAAAAGTCAAAGTGACTAAATGAATGTTGACTAAAATCTGAATGACTAAATCGTATGATTTTATTTACTAGTATACTTTGTTAGTATTCTAATTAAAATATAAACTACACTAAACTTTTGATGTAGATTACACTTAAATTTAATTGAAGAGGAATCTGTCTAAAACACAATAATAATGGTAGTTATGCCATAAAATTTAAACCCCTTTCGCAACAGTGTCATTTCAACAAAAAATTTATCTCAATATAGGTCACTAATATATATATATATATATTTTTAAAAAAAAAATGGAATTTTAGTCCAAAGTTTTATAAATTTCTTTTAGAAACTTAACGAAAAAATACCTCATTTTAGATTGACTAAGGGTGTGTTTGTTTGATAACCCCATTAAGTGCTGAAAATGAAAAGATTCAGCATTTATTCTTTTTCAGTGCGTTTGATAATATACCACTTAATTGAAAAAGTAGCTCCAAAACCACTAAAAACTTTAAGTGAAAAATTTCTACTGAAAATAATCACTGAATGCATTCTACTTCAATAGTTGAAACACTGTTTTAAGGATTAAAACTTCAAGCGCTTAAAATTTTCAGTTCTCAAAATTCAGCACTTAATTTTCAGTACTTAATTTTCATTTTTATCAAACGCACCCTAAGTTAAAAGGACAACCTTTTTTTTTTATTTTTTAGTTAAGACTTCATAGCTAGTGAAACATAAACAGATTAAGTACCAGTGTTTCAAACGTTTTTTGAAATTTCACATAACTTTTTTTATGTGAATTTCATATGCCTAGTTCATTTTTCACAAAAGTTGCGTGAAATTTTATATAACTTTTATAACGTACACCTATTACTAAAAGGGGCTGCTAACTTACAACATGATGGTTGTAGGTTAGCAGCGTACAACAGCTTCTTTAGCGACGAAAAATATATTTTTGGTGACGAAATTTTTGTCGCTAAAGATTCCAACTTTTGGCGACGAAAATTTTTATCACTAAAGCCTGTTTTTTGGCGCTAAAAGCATGTGTGCTGTAAGTTAGCAATTCCCTTATTAAAAAGTCTATTTTAGAGCACTTTTGACTAAATTTTCCTCTTCTTTTTTTTTTGGTCTTAGATCCAATCCTTCTATTTTAGTAAAAGGTCTCTTAATAATAAATAAATCACTATTTGAAATTTTGAAAGGAAAGAATTTAGTTTGATTAAGTTTTACTAATCAAAGACTTTTGATCAAAATTAAAAATGAATAATCCTTTAAACTTGAATAATTCATATAAGAGACTTCATATTCGTTTAACTAGATTTCGAGTTCGTTTAATAAACAAGTCAAGCGCAAACATACATAACATCTCCATGATTTGGCTCGTATATATATCCCAACTTGTATTACATATGCACACAAATCTGGATCCATCAGAATTAAAAATCGAAAAAAAAAAAAAAAATTCCTTTCATAAAAGTCAAAGACCCTACAAATTGTTTGTTTCTGGAAGTTACAAAACTGTCCCTACACCATTAAAAATCTCATCGAAGCCCTGATCTTCCAACCTACTAAAAATAACTCAATCACAGAAGATATTATGTATTATGCACAAGTCCTCGACCTCTAAGATCAATATTCTTTAAAAAAAAGTCATATTTGAATCTACATTTCTACTACTTCTTCTTCTTTTATTTTATTTTATTTTATTATTTTTTTAATGGTGTAGATATTTACCGAATAATGCTCTTTATATTTGTACCATGAAAAGCAAATTAATGGTTTGTGGTGTTAATTTTTTCATGTATTTTCTTATTTTGATATGCTTATACTGATTTTTTTTGGGATCTGCTATTAGAGGTGGGCAATCGGTCGGTTCGGGTTCAAACTGTTAAGTTCGGGTCGGGTTGGTCGGGTTCCGGTTAGGAATTATGATACCGATATCCGAACTGTAATAAATATCGAAAATACAGTTCAGGCTCTGAAATAAAAGTTCGGGTTCGGATTCGGGTTGGCCCGATTCAACCGAAGTTTTGAATAAAAGAATTGAAACAAATTGGGGAAATGTTCATTGAACACAAAACAAAACCCAAATTGGGGAAATGTTCAAATTGGGGAAACATTGTTAAAATCTGTACAACTACAAGGAATGGAAGAGAAAAAAATTAAAATTTTGAATCAATCGACAACAGTCACAACGCAAAACCCACTTGACTCTGACTCACATATACTAATGCACTAATACACAAAACCCATTTGACCGACACACGCATATACTAATACACTTATACATATATATATATATACACGCACGCACACACTGAGTCACACACACAGTCACACAGAGTCATATGACTCACAGTCACACACCGACACACACACACACATATATATATATACACACACACAGTCACACATCGACACACACACACTGATATATATATATATATACACACACAATCACATGACTCACACACACACACAGAATCAGTCCAGTAAGAGAGAGAAAACCATAATGCCATACCTCACCCCTTGAGCCGCCGGAGAGAGGGAGGGACCAAGAGAGAGAGAGAGAGAGAGAGAGAGAGTCAAGAGTGAGGTCGCCCGTCGTCTGCATTGTGAGCGTGAGTTGAAATTGAGAGTAAAGTTTTTTTTTTTTAAGCCCTAATTCCTCAAACTGTCAAACATGTATTTATATATACAAAAATGGTTCGGATATTCGATTTCAAACCGAACTAATTTCGCCTACCGAAAACCTAACCAAACTTATTAATTCAGTTTGGTTTCAAACTGAACTAATTTCAGTTCGGTTATTATCCGATCCGAAATGTGATAACATTTTGGGTTCGGGTCGAAACTTCGGGTTGGCCCGAAGTGTGCCCACCCCTATCTGCTATTAAAAAAAATAATAAAAAATCAAAAAAGACAATGTATGTATATATGTAATGCGAAAGAAAATAATTTAGGTACCCTATAAATGACAACTAAGTTGTTAGGAGTGCCATTCATGGTGTTAGGAGTGCCATTCAAGGTGCCATTCATGGTGCCATTCATCGTTTGATGTACATCTGATATCTGACAAATAATTCTCTTAATGTGGAATTTAATACCAATTATGTATATATATATATATTATATATACTCATTCAGACTATGGAGAGGGCGCTCTCTCTTTAATAAAGAGAGGACTTCTGTCTTGACCATTAGATCGTGTCTTCATTAAGGGTAGTTTTGTCACTTCACAGTTTTTAAATACGATCCAACGACCAAAACAGAGGTCCTCTCTTTATTAAAGAGAGGGCGCCCTCTCCATAGAATTTTTAATTATATACAGTCCGAATCTTAAGCGGGTGTCAAAAGACGGATTTTGGGACGAACCACTTTTAGCGACGAAAATATCGATTTTAGCGACAAAAAAATTCGTCGCTAAAACAAAAGAGTTTAAAAGCGACATTTTCGTCGCTAAAAGTGGTCTGTCCCAAAGTCCGCTCCTTCACACCCGCACTTGATCCTCTCTGATTATATATATATATATATATAATATATATATATATAGGGTGATGCTATTGCCACTGCATTATTGAATTAAGGCACTCCATGGTACTACTCTTAAAGTATGTGGTACTGGGATTCTTCTGACTGGACATTGATATCAGTAATTTCTTTACCAATATTTTCATAAGAAAAGTGACCATTATCAATCTTGGAAATCCATGGATCTTTCCTTGGATTGCAAACTTGAACTATAATTCTTTTAGTCTTGTTCCAAGTAAACCAATTTCTATCAGAAAGTTTCATTCTAATAGTGTTGATAGCCTTGGCTCTTCTTTTACTATGATCAAGAAATGAATTACTGGCATGAATTGCATGACTGAAATTTGTTTCGAAATCAGGAATGTTGATGAAGGTGCAGTTCCAAGCATTAGCACCAAATATTCTTACTAGGTGAACTGATGGATACAGATCATAGAAGGGTTGGATCCATTCAGGATTGGCTGAGGTGAATCCAAGAATTGCTAAATATCCAAATCTTCTGTTATCAACTTGTTTGACATATTCTTTGACTGTTTT
This sequence comes from Hydrangea macrophylla, assembly GCA_033977485.1. Classification (NCBI taxonomy): domain Eukaryota; kingdom Viridiplantae; phylum Streptophyta; class Magnoliopsida; order Cornales; family Hydrangeaceae; genus Hydrangea; species Hydrangea macrophylla. The sequence goes on along the minus strand of CM066997.1, from coordinate 113,642,610 downwards.
ATAGATGACTTTTGGAAGTAACTGGAGTTGTCTGAAAGAGGTGATTACTAAAATTTTCAAAAATCCTTTTCAAAAATTTCAGAAATGACTTGAGGATCTTGAGATTCAAGGCGAATGGCTCTGTAAATCTCTCCACAACTGAATTTTTCAGTACAAATAAATCCTCGTGGAATATTGGGAATTTGAGAGGAGGTTGATTGGTGGAGTAACTGATAGAAGTTTAACCATGACTTATAATCTTTGGACAGAAAAGGATCAAATTGACTCATTAAATCAGTATTGTGAGAAAATAACTGATCAAATTTGTACCTTAGAAGGGTTTTAACTTTGTTAGAAAGAGATATGGCTTGGAAATTAAAAACATAATCCTGTTGGATTATTGCTTCAAGCCATAATTTGTTTTGACTGGCAAAATGAATTTGTAATTTTGAAAATGTATTGGGAGGTGATGAATCCTCCCCCCCAAGGAAAGCAAAGCATTCCATGACAAGCAAGGAATCCTTTCTTTGGGTTTTACTGGGATTAATACTCCTATGGAGTTCAAGAGCCCTTAACTGGAATTCTGCTGCTCTCATTGTTTTAATAAATAATCTCTCATTACTCTTTTTAAATGCTGAGTGTAAATTATCAAGAATGACAATGGATTTTTCAGATAAATCACATGTCATACCTGGATATCTATTCATAGGAACAAAAATTGACTGTAAAGTGACTGGGGATGACTGACCATCAGACTGGTCATGAATAGGGGCAAAGGTAAAATCTTGCCTTGGATGTTCATCCGTAGCAATAACTTTCTCTTTTCCCTTTGACATTGCTGAAATATCAAAAATGATATTAGTATACTGAGGGAAAGGAATGGGAATGAAACTCTTGATTGGACTATAAGTATTTGAAAATAACAAACTGTAGGAATATGTCTTGAGGACATAATCATTATAACTTTTTGAAAATTTGCAAAAAGGGTAAAAGACAATGACCAAATGAATAATTACTTGGTAGAATTTGGAATTAATTGGAATGGGTCTAATAATAGGTCTAACTTGGTAAAAATCTCTAATAAAAGGAAGGGTAAATATATGCCAAATTTCTAACATAAGATCTTCTAATAAATGACTTTTGGCTAACACATTCACTGTCTTATTTCTACAACACTCATCTTGGCATCCTAACATTATATTAGGAGAATCTGACTGTTCCTTATTAGACTCATAAGGAGATGAACTAAATTCATTGTCTGACTGTTCCGAATCAGTATTTCTTAATTCTAAAATTTTATAAATATTTTCTGTGACTTCTTCAGATAATCCTAGGGATTTGATTTGAGGTTTAACTTTACAATTAGTAGCATAATGACCAAATTTACCACATTTGTAACATTTGATATTTTTAAGATCAGGTTTACTTTTGTTGTTGGGGTTTTTTACTTGACTAGGTTTAGTTGTATTATTACTAGGTTTATTAGGCTTTGCATAAAATGGGTCTTTTGAATGGTTTTGAGGTATGTGTTTCCTATGGTTTATCCTATTTTGTCTAGATGGGGCAATAGGTGGCAAACCATGTTGTTCACAAAAATTACCTAACTCATATTTGGCTTTTTGTTTATCATTTTTAGCTTGATTACTGATTTTCATATCTATACACATTCTTAATCCTTCTCTTTGGATTGTGCTAACTATTTCACCATATGTTAAATTATTATAATCTATAATTCCTTTATCATTACTAAGAACTTCTCTAATTTTATGTGCAAATAAACTTGGCAAACCATTAATGAATTTTTCTTTCCAGAATGGTTCATTACTATCATCTCTGAGCATAACTCTGGATATAAAAACTTCTTTATACCATCTAAAATCACTAAGTGTGGGGCAAGTTAAATTACTTAACTGGTCATGTATTCTGGCAGTTATATTACTAGGAGTTCCAACAAAATGTTAAACTATAGTGTATAATAATGTATTAACTCCATCAGGAATACCACAATTAATTTTTTCATCAAAAATGGGAATTCCTTCATCATCTTGTTGAATAGCATTTCTAATTTTTTCTTTGGATTCTTCAGTAAGGTGTTTTTCCCACCATGACTTAAGTGTTCCACTAAATCCTGTTACAAATAAATCAACTATTTCAATTTGACTTAGATTATGATTGGTTATATAACTATTGGCTACCATAGTCATGTGAGTTAACTTGTTGAGGATTTCCTGTTCAGATAATCCATCAATGTTCCATTCATATAACTTATCAGCAGAAACTGAAAATTGAGTGTGAAAATATCTTTCTTCAAATTGGAGATCAGGAGGTGTAGGTCTTGAATACCAATTTTTGGTAAGAGTAGTAGGTGTGACTTGTGACCCAAAAGATTTGTTTAACCTTTTTAATTCTAATTCAGCAAATTGTTCTTCTATTAAACTTATAGTGTCACTAAAATCTTCTTCTATATTATTTTTACTAATAGTACTGATGTTTTGGGATAAACTATCTTCAACTACTTCTGTAACTTCAGGTCTTTTGCCTAAGGATTTTTCCATGTTTTTCAACATTTTCTCTATTTTATCAACAGTTTTACTGGTGTCTGTTTTAAGAGATGTACTAATGGGTTTAATTTCTGGTAATTTGATTAAGGGTTTTTCCATTTTGACAGAATTAGGATTCCCTATTTTTGTTTCTATATTTTTTAACTGTTTTCCTATAACACTTAAACATTGATTAGTGTAATTATTTTGTTCTATAACTTTTTTAATTTCAGGTTCAGTAGATAACTTGAAGGGTGATGCTACTATATCCGTTCCTTTGTGATTAATAATTATGGATTCTAAAGGAGGATTGACTGTAGTTACTTTACTATTATCTTCTTTCTTTGTCCATGTAGTTTTGGTAATTACGTTAACTTTAGACTGTTCTAATGTTGACTTATTGGTAGATTCTTTCTTGTCATGATGACTATCATTTTTTATTTCTTTAGATTTGTGAGTTTTACTACGAGATAAGTCACAATCTTTTTTGGGCATACTAGGTGTAGACTTTGTAGACTTAGGGTGCGTTTGATAAAACTGAAAATTAAGTGCTGAAAATTAAGTGCTGAATTTTAAGTACTGAAAATTTTAAGTGATTGGATTTGTAATACTGAAAACAGTGCTTCAACTACTGAAATAGAATGCATTCAGTGATTATTTTCAGTAGAAAATTTTTACTTAAAGTTTTCAGTGGTTTTTTGGCAACTTTTTCAATTAAGTGGTATGTTATCAAACGCACTGAAAAAAAATAAGTGCTGAATCTTTTCATTTTCATCACTTAATTGAGTTATCAAACATACCCTTAGACTTTATAGCCTTTGAATCATTCTTTTTACTTTCTGTATTAGTGGGTTTTAATTTATTAGTTGGTTGCTTACTAGCATCTTTTAATGCTTTCTTCATTTTCTTTTCCATTTCATAAAATTCATCTTGATAATTTTCTAAATAATCAAAAAGATATATATTTCTTTTTACTAAATTCATGTATCTTAACCAATACTTTTTATGGGTCTTTCTATCCTTTAAACTCCAGTCTCTAACATAACCAAATATTTTACCGTTATTTTTAAATTCTTCCTCTAACATTTTCATATTGATTGTAAACTCTTTACTTATAGTAAATAACTCTTTATTAGGACCTTGAAAGTCTGACTGAGTAGGTGACGTAGGACTATTATCTTCACTAGGAATTTGATAACAAGGACTATTAACTTGTGCCGTAGTCTTGATTCCTTTTAACTTAATATTAATTTCATTGACAAGATCTTTATCTTTTCTAACTTTTTCAGTTTTATCAGAAATACTCGATGTACTTGATTTGGAATCAAATTCTCTAATTTTTAAAGAGGGTAACTTAGTGTGTTGTTCATCAAAACTAATTCTAACTTTTCCATCATTAAATTGTTGAATTTTTTCTAAGTTAACTATATTATTATTGTTGGCAAAATTACTTGAATGATTTTCATTTTCTAAAATCCAACATTCTGGTAACTCTACATCTTTCCATAAGATGGTTTTGGGAATTTGAATATTAGCATGTTCAGAATTTCCTAACATGAGTAATGTTTGATTTTTTGGACTTTTAATTAAAGCATGAACATTAAGATTACTTCTAACACATTTTTAATAAATTCTGTAAATTAAAGCAAGACTTTGTGAACCACTATGCATATTAGTAATTTGACCAGCAGTTTTAATGTTTAATGTTAAGGCTTTTAACAAATGGGGATCACTAAGACTTAAAGAGAAATCTGGGAAACAATTAAAATGAACTGGTCCAGCATGTAGACTGGATTCCATAATTCCCATTATACTGGTAGTAAAATCTAGAAATCTAGCATCTCTAAGACATAATAAAATTGAAGAATTTATTCCTTTGAGACTGAGGGGTTTAACTGCAACTTGTATTAATCCTAAGTGAATGAAGTTGTAACCATCAGATCTATGTTTTTTAATTGACTCGTTACTAAGAAGTTGACATTTTTCATATTCTTTATTAATACTATAGGTTTTTTCTACTGTTTTAATATTGTAATCAGTTTTAAAACTAGTCCAACTTGACTTGTAAATTTCTCTAGTGGAAATCTTAGGGATATTCCAGTTACTGTAATCTTGGTTAACTTCTTCAAACCTATGTTCTTCTTCATTAACTATGTCTGGTAATGTGGGAAACTGGGTTCTAGAGCTAGAACCTATTGTAGAGTTTGATCTAAACAGTCTATCCATCTTAAAAGGCTTAATCAAAACAAAATCCTTAATCTAGGACAACTATTCAACACATACCCAGGAAGACTCATACCAGAAGACTCATACCCTTTATCCCCCGCTCATGCCCGTCTTACGCCCTTCTGCAGGTCTTATTGTTTGGTCAGGACTCTAATCAGGTGGTCTCTCAGCTGGTGGCCTCTCAGCCTAGGTGGTTGACCTTGCTATCTTTTGAAAAAGTTTTTTGAGAATCAAAAACACAAGAAGATGAAATGACTAATGAAGATACAAACACTCCAACGGGGTCTTGGCTCTGATACCAAGAGGGGAAAGATGTAGAAACATGCATAGTACCACATGCTCTGGGAATGGTACCATACAGAGCATTGGTTCAATGATGGAGTGACAATAACAATTCCCATACATATATATATATATATATATTTTTTTTTCCAAGCTATCACCATCAATTCTATACTTCGATGCCTTTCTAAACTTAAATTGTTCACAAATATGCAACCGAAAAAAAAAAAAGAAGAACAATATTGGCAAGACTTAACCAAGTACAATTCTCTCGAGAGAAATTCTCACATTGGTCTTTCATATAACTAAAGGAGTAATACTCAATATACTCCATGGAAACAATTGAAGTAGTTCCACAAGTCCATATTCACATTTCTTTTCTCTACTCTTAATAGTTAATATAAGCAATTGGAATGAAGAGAAAAATAATCTATGGTAAAACTTAAAAAAGTGAAGGCAAAAAAGAGGAGTAGTTTTCATTGAAGGCCATAAACAAGGAGTGCTCCAACTCCACCAATACCAACCAAAAGCCCAATAATGACCCCAATTGGAGGCAGCCCCCCACCAATTGCCTTTCCAGTGTTAACATCATACTTTGCAAACCTCTTCTTTGGGGCTCTGCATTGTGGGCATGCATAGTCCTCCGGCTGCAAATGACCCGAAATAAAAAAAATAAATTTCTCCTATTAAATATGCGACAAAATAAATAAATTTCTGCGCTACAAACTTAACAAAGAAAGAAACCGTTCAAAGGGGTTGTAACACGGGCGGGGATCAGTATTAGGCCTATTGGCGCCTTTAGGTCAATCCAGGCTCAGATTGAGCTTTAACCGAGTATGCACAATCCTCCTCGAGCTTGACTTCTAGTCCAACCAATCCTACTGATCTGAACTTCTTATATACGAATTTACAGCATCTATACAGTACACTACATGGGCTCAAGCACAGATTGTTGCTTGTATCTCTACCAAATTAGTCCAATATGAAATCAGATCATATCATACTTCTGATTTCTGGACTAGGAAGGTCCAAAAGTCTGAGAGCTCGGATTAGCCCAATATTCGAATTGTAGACCTGCGCTAGACCTTAAACTGATTGGTGGCTACAACTTGTATTTCTACCAAATCGAATTTTAAATTGAACTAAAACCAAAAAAAAAAAAAAAAAAAAAAAAAAGAGAAAGTAAGTAAGCTTGCCTGGTCATCAAAAGATTTTTGTAAGGTGTATATGAATCCACAATCAATGCATATATGCGTTGCTCTGGTCTGAAAAATGGTGAACTCGATTTATGTTTGGGCACAGAAAATACAGAAGAAAACAATTTTATGAAGAAAAAAAAATATATATAGATATATATATATATATATATAAGAAGAAAGGTCGAATAAAAGGAATTAAAAGGCTTATTAATATTATGAGCCTTTGCCTTTTGAACATCGGTCAACTTCCGCCCAAAGCGAGGAGGAGCTGGACGCTTTGGTAGTCTTTTCACATCCACTTCACCACCTCTGTATCACAACATAGATTTGGTAACTGTTCCTCCAAATTAATAAAAAAAAAAAAAAAAAAAAAAATTTCAAAGGAGATATTTGTTTAGTGTTCTTAATTTTACTGACATTTTACTAAAACTCAACAATCATTTGGAATATGCTTTGCTTGATACTTGGACAAATTATTATTATTACTATTATTATTCATTTGATTGTCTACTTTTGACAACACAATTCCTCGATATTTCCAAAGACACCTTAGAGCATCTCCAACCGAGATGTCCATTCCTACCTGAAATGTTTAATAAAAAGTTTCAAAGTGAAAAATACATCCACCCCATATTTCAAAAGTCTAAATGGCATTTCACATCAATTTTCATATGTCAAATTTGACACTTTTTTTTTTTTTTTTTTGTGAATATGATATTAATGGGTCCCACTATAAAGAGAGCGAACCTGCTAACAACAAAGTAGACAGAGTCTGGCTTTGCTTGGATGGCAGTTTTTGTAAATCCAAGCTTATCAGCAGGCCAAAGTTCATCTCCAAAGAAGCTGCTAGTGTACAGTACCTGGTCCCCAGACTTGAGCCCTGCTTTTGAAGCATTGCCACCACCTTCAACGGCCTAATAAATTCACAAATATTCATTATTTAAAAAAACAAACCCTCAAAATTGGAATCCAAACTGGACCGAACATGCTTCAAAGTCAAGGTCGCGAGGCCTTACGAGTTTGAGATAACTCAACACCAAAGAGAGAATCAAGGGGGGGTGTGGGAGATATTAGGTGGGATAATTGTAGTTTGGGATAACTCTTGCCTCTTGGGACCTTTTTTTTTTTTCAGGTTTTTTTAAAATATTTATTTATTTATTAAAAAATCTCTCTCTCTCTCTCTCTCTCTCTTTTTTTTTTTCCCCAGATCTTCTTTAATATTTTGTTTTAAGAACTCTTTTTTTTTTTTTTTTTTTTTTTTTTCGGTTTCCATACTTGCTCCTTTTAAAAAAAAATTTCAAATAACCTAGATTTGTTTTTGCTTTTTATTTTTTTCACTTTTTTTCTTTCCAAATTTGTTTATTTATTTATTTTTATTTTTTCCCCCAAATTTGCTTCTTTTTTTTTTCTCCCCCATATTTTCTTTTTTATTTTATTTTCAGATCTTTTTTTTCCCTTTCCAAATATTCTTTTTAAAAAAGTTGCTTTTAAAAAAATAAAATAAAATCGAGGGTGTTAAAAAACAATAATTTAGTTATTATCCGGATCTTATATTCGAGCATGACTAAACACATGATTAGGATATAACAGTTTATCCAGCACATTCCAAACACAGGACAACAAAACAGCTTATCCGACATAATAACTAATCCAATCTGATACTGCCTTATCCAATCCAATCCGACAGTTTTATCTAGCTGACCAAACGAGGCCATATGTAAGGTTAAAAACATATGAAAAAGCAATGAAAAAATAAAAAATAATAATAATAGCAAAAATGGTCTCTAATAGATTATCACCATACATTATGTACCAATTATGGGGTACTGTGCGGGTTTCAGTGTCTGATGTGGGATTCAGTGTTTGTCTCTCTTGATTATTTCCACTTTTGAAATTTTAAAATAATTCCTAAGGGCACATGTTAATAGACAAACAAATCTGTAATTTGCATTTGCGTTTTAGGTTTCTTGATTTTTAAAATAGAAATAAATGATTTTGCTTCTGTAATTTCAATTTGACCACCGCTTGACTTTGGTGACAAAGGCTTCTCATTTGTTTTTTTTTTTTTTTTTTTAAGTTGAAATCATCTTCTATTCTAGTTTACATTCTCCTTTGTTTGTGTTTTCCAAACAATGGGATGAAGAAAAAGAAATTCGTGTTTTTTTCATGGCCTCTACAAAGATCTGTGGAACATTCAGCAGCTCAACAATGTTGACCAACCGTGTCTTTGTTGATTCAAGTTGAAGGTACTCCAATGCCTCAATTTTTACTACCTAAAATTTTTGGAGTATTAGGCATTTTGCTACCTAAACTTGTGCTAATTTGTTAAAAATTTTGTACTGAGGTTGAAATTTTCCTATATAACTAGTCGTGCATTCCCTATATATGGAAAAAAAATAAAATAAAATAAAATAAAATCTTGCATTCGTATGTGAAGGCCTCTTTTTCGAATCCCGCCTAAGACCCCCAAAACCTCAGAACCGCCCTGTCAATACTACCAAATAATCCCAAATAATAACCTGAGGGCCGGCCATGTCAATACTACCAAATAATCCCAAATTTTTTATATTTCTAATTAAATCACTCTACACAATTGAGATTTACTCACAGTGATGACCACTCCACCACCTGGCTTTTGGCCCAAAGTGAGGCCCAATGGCTTGTCAACTTCAACCTCAATGTTCTTTGAAGCCCCAGCAGTTCTTGCTTTGATCTCAAGACCTCTTCTTACAATGTTGAAACTCATATTAATATTCTTATCTGCTGCTAGTATTAAAGAATTTGAGAAACCCCTTTTGGCATCTTGAAGAGAGACCCCTTGAAATGTGGTTTTCTGACCATATAATTATATACATATAGAAAGATATATATATATATAGAGAGAGAGAGAGAGAGAGAGAGAGAGTAATGAGAAGTTGTGGTCCAATGGGAAATTGGAATGAAAGGGAAAGCAATTTGAGTTTTTGTGTGTAGAATTACAAACCTGGCAATGAAGAGGAGTGAATGGCTTTTGAGATGGATTTGCAGTAGTTTTGGCGGGGTGGTTCCTTGTGAAAGCGGCAGAGCAAGAAGAGGAGGCACCTGCAACCATAGCTGGTGACATGTTTGGTGGATAGATAGATAGAGAGAGAGAGAGAGAGAGAGAGAGAGAGAGAGAGATATGTTTGATGCAGAATGAGATTGTTCAGCACACTCAACAGTGTTCTGTTAACCTTTTGTGGATAACCTTCTAGTGATTGGGAAGGCCACACGCCTCTCCACTCGGAGGCTTTTCGGCTCTGCGATTATTTTTTATTCAATAATGATAAACACACTTTTGTACACCATACAATCTTGATTATTGGACTCTATGTGTTCTTACGTGGGATTCATATAAAACCTACATGAGATGCATTAGAATTACAGGTCAGAATTGTGTGGTGTACAAAAGTGTGTATATCATTATTCTTTGTTATTACTCTATAATTTTAGTTGAGTTTCACTTTTGCTCTGCATTTGAATTCCTCACTTTAGTTCCCCAGGCCACGTTTGCTTGGCAAGATTAAGGGGATAGAGGGACTAGTAGTTCATTTTAATTGAATAGTCTAGCATTTGATTAGGCTATTCCGCTCGGGACTATGTTCATTTTAAAAGAATAGTCCCTTATGACCTCGTTTGTTTTGCAGGATTAAGGAGGGGATAGTGGGGGATTGGATTAATAGTCTCATTTAATTGAATAGTCCAGTGTTTGGCAAGACAACTTTGGTTGGGACTAATTGTCCATTTTAAAAGAATAGTCCCCCATATGGGTGACTAAGTTATACCATGAGGAGATGGTATTATTAGTCCCAGGACTATAAATTAAACATGACAAATTGTCCAATCCCCCTCCGCCATCCAAACGTGGATGGTGGATTAAGTTATACCGTAGTGGAGGTGGTTTTATTAGTCCCGGTACTATTTATCCAATTCCTTCTCTATCATCCAAACGTGGTGTAAAGACTTTGTTTGGTTCATGGATTTAGTGAGTGAAAAGATTTGTGAAGGGAAAAGTAAAACTATTTTTTTTCCTGTGTTTTCCTTCATGCTTAAATAACAATTAAAATTTAAAATTTTGTAAAATATAATTATATACAATGAATAAAGGAAGAGAATGACTCATAACATTGAAAATGATTAATTTATTTCTCAATTTATTCTCTTCTCTCTTCTATTTTCCTTATTAACCAAACAAATGAAATATTTTCCAAAATGCTTTCTTTTCTTTTCCCTCAGTAAATCTAAAGAACCAAACAAGTCTAAGTTTCAAATTCGGTTAATTTGGGGACTTTTTTAGGTCCTACATTTACACGATTTTGAAACTTCCAAGATCAAAGTTATGTATTTGAAAATACATAATTCAAAATGAAACTCAGCTAAAACTATAAGTATAGGCTTGTGAAATGTTTTTTAAATCATTATTTCAATTGTAAGATTTTATGTCCTTGTTTCAATTGTAGAAGTTACTGACCCTCAAATAGTTCGTAACCACTTCAAGATCAATAATGTTAGAGACACAATTAATTACACAATCATTCTCACAATTTATCACATTTAAAGTAAGAGGCACCATATTTAAAGCACAATCATTAAAGTGTTTTTTTCTTTATGTGTGGTGCTTTAAGTGTGGTGCCTCTTGCTTTAAATATGGTAAATTATGAAAATGATTGTGCAATTAGTTGTGTCTCTAGCATTACACTTTCAAGACATATGCAGTAATGCAAGGATGAAAGAACTTGGACCTGCCACTCACAATCAAGCTCAAACTATTAGAGGCCTCACGGCTTTTAAATAATAGAAATTTAGTGATAAGTTTCTACCTATCCTGACCGTGTATTAATAGGGATTCCTCCATTTCTTAATGGATCAATATATCCTTATCCCCCAAATGTGTATAGTAATAGGTCCCTATCCCCACGTAATTAAATTTTTTTAGGACAATTTTACCCATAGATATATAAAGATACTATTATATACGTCTATATATACTTATTTACATTTATGTCTTTTAAATGGTCAAAATCTATTATGGAAGGAGAACCATATCAATTTAGTATACCATTCCCATGATTTAAGCATTTTTAAATCTCTTAGTGATTGCAAATAATCTATATCCATGAATTAAGGAAGGTTGTTTTGTTTGAATTTTCACATTGTTTCAACTCGGGGTGTACAAAAAAATCGATCTCGAAACCGACCAAACCGAGGCCATTCGGTCGGTTTTCAAATTTTTAGAGTCCAAGAAGAAAATCGAACCGACCGACCGAAACACCCCAAAATCCCGACTGAACCGACCAAACTGAGTCTATTGGTCGGTTTTTTTATGTGACAATACCGAGGAAAATCGACCGAAAATTGACCGTGAACACCTCTAGTTTCAACCATAAAAGATTTGGTGGTAGTAGTGTGGGGAAAACAAAATGAACTCATCCAAATCGAAGAACATCCACTTGGCCATGAATCTTTATACCCATGCAAATAATCATTCAAACTAGGAACTGGTTAACCACTTCCCTTGTGGTCGGATGGCAAGGCCACTGGGTGTTATACCTAGAGGTCTCAAGTTCGAATCTCAAGGGTGTGGCCATAGGTGATTCACCCGGACGCCCTGGCCTCGTGGGATTAGTCGAGGTGCGCGCAATCTGGCCCGGACACCCACAGTTATAAAAAAAAAAAAAAAAAAAACTAGGAACTGGTTATGGTAGTAGCTATCAAAGCGTTCATGTTCTCTTATGTCCTACAAAGTCACATAACCCATTTCAATCCATGACCTTAATATCTCCAAAACCTCTTCATTATCATCACCCCCCACCCCCCTCCTCTCTCTCTCCCTCTCTCTCTCTCTCTCTCTCTCTTCCCCCACGTCCTGAATCACAAAAATGTGATTTTCCTCCGAAAAGTACATGGTAGGCCCATGGCCGGCCCAAAGGGGGGGCAAAAGGGGCAACCGCCCCGGGCCACCAAAGTTCCAAATATTTTGAAGGCCTCCATAAAATTTTCATAATTACATTTTTATCTTGAGATTTTTTTTTAGTATTTTACGTTTAGGCCTCCCCATGGCCCAATTTTGTGTCATCAACTACATATATATTGATATAGATGTATATAAAACTCAAAAGCAAAGGCCCCTATAATTTTGAAATTACACGTTTAGTGTAAGAATTTTTTTAGTTTTAGAAATAGGCCCTTTTAGAATTTTGCAAAACACCATACAATGTTTAAGTTTCACAAACAGACTCATATTATAAGTAGACCCCAAAAAAATCGTCAATTATGTATAAGTAGACCCCCCAAAAAATTACCTCGGGGGCGCTGCCCCCGAACCCCCATATAAGGGCCTCCCTTTTAGTAGTTCATCCCGGGCCTCCAAATACTCAGGACCGCCCCCTGGGTAGGCCAACCACTCCCTCACCTTCTGTGGGCTCAGTTTCCCGTACAAAGGCAATCGACAGTAGACGAAATCGTACTTGGGTGATGTGAACAACAAGTAGTCAGACAAATTGAAACTTCTTGAGGCTTATGTTAAGGCTTTAATTCTATCTGTCACATGTCCGCCAGTGCCGTCGTGACCGACTCCTCCCAGCCACTACATCCACCATAGCAAGCAACCCCAGCCCGACCCGATTTCTGTTAGTGAAGATAGCACCATCAATATTCAGCTTGTACATGTATGGTGGCGGTGGATTCCAGCGGAGTTGCGGTGGTCTTCAAACGTTTGTTTACAATTTTAGTTTTTTTTTTATTATTATTATCTTATTACTTTTTATTTTTACGCTAGACACTGCATTTTTAATGGAGAATCAAATGATTATTTGATGTACATAACAGTAGTCTGAATGTGAAATTTCACATCCCGCAACATGTGAAATTTCATAGTAGTACATTTTTTTTTATTTTTTTTTTGTGATTTTGTGTGTGTGTGTATTTGAAGATTGTGAAATTTCATAACAGTAAACTATTTTTTGAAATTTCATAACAGTAAGTTAATTGTTGAAATTTCATAATAAAAATGGTATTTTTTTTGGGTGAATTTTCAAATGAAATTTCATAACAGTAGGTCTGATTGTGAAATTTCATATCACCAATATATGAAAATTCACATCTTCATAACAGACAGTTTGTTTGTGAAATTTCATTAGTTTGATTTGTGAATATTTAAATTTCATGAGAGATTTTCATCGCATCGTTAATGCAATCAAATTCCCAGAGTACCAGTTTTCTGCAACAAAACTGCTTCAATAGAGGTCTGGTCTTAAGAAGAAGAAAGATGTATAGAGATTGTATGCTCGAAATATAGAGATAGTTGAACAAAGTTGAAATTATAGCTGGAAATTATTTGAATTTCAAATATGATTTTACAAATCAATAAGGTGTAATTGAATCCCAAGATTTTAGGAGAACAATAAGGCTAGTTTATATATATATGTATCTATATATATACAGTCATGCTCCAAAGAGGATGCCCTCTCTTTATTAAAGAGAGGGCTTCTGTTTTGACCATCAGATCGTGTTTAAAAACTGGATCTGACAGACACAACAGAGACCCTCTCTTTAATAAAGAGAGGGAGCCCTTTTTAGAGCCTGACTGTATATATATATATATATATGAATAGGGGTGATCACAAAAACCGAAAAACCAAAAACTGACTGAAACCGATTGACCAAAATATCGATTGGTCGGTTTATAAAATATATGTACAAGCTAAAACCGATCGAAAAACCGAAAAACCGAACAAAACCGAACCTATTGGTCGGTTTTGAAAAGAAAAAAAAACGATCAAAACCGACCGCTAACACCCTTAGATACGAAAATTCTCAAAAAATGATGCCCTCTCTTTATTAAAGAGAGGGCCTCTGTTTTGACCATCAGATCGTGTTTAAAAACCGTGAAATGCCAAAACTGCTCTTAATGAAAACACGATTCGACGACCAAAACAGAGGCCCTCTCTTTAATAAAGAGAGGGCGCCCTTTCTTGAGCCTGACTGTATATAGATGTATAAGTCATTTATTTGGGTGAATTTATTATGGAATAAGGGCAAAATTATTTAAATAAAATAGAAGGGACCTCTTACTAAGAAGTTTATTGAATTGAACTAATCGCTAAAAAAAGCCTAATAATTTGGACTTTATACTAAATAACCCTTAAAATAACTTCTCTCAAAAAGCCCTATGCAAAATGCTCGGCGTATTTCATTTCATTACCTTTTTTTTTTTGGGAAAATTGGGGAAAGGGTCATCAAGTAGTCAAAAATTGGAACTTAACCTAAATAACAAAAAAAAGTGGAATTAAGGACATGCGCTAGTTTTTTGTGTCCAAATGTCTTAAATATCCTTTCGCGCGTAGGTTAATTTCCAACTATGACTTCTGTGAACTGAAGCACGCGCATTTTTTGAGCTTCTATTTTGTGATACGTTTTTTGGAGAATCCTTTCATTTGGAAACACGCGCAATTTGTGATCTCAAAGCATTTGGAAAATCATTCGAAACCGTACTCGAAGCCCTAAAACAACTACTGATTGTTTACTGGAACTAGAAGTTTGAAGCATTTTCAAAAAATGGCATTTACTGAAGGTAGAAGCTAGAAGCATTAGAAAATCTGTGACTCGAATTCTTCGAAACCCTAAACGAATCCATAAATTGAAGCCCTAAATCAACTACTGATCGTTTACTGAAGCTAGAAGCTAGAAGGATTTTCCAGTATTTTTGTCTGCTCAAAAAATGGCGAATCGCAAAAGTAAGTTTTTGGTTTTAGTGTTGAGGTCACAAGTAGGAACTATCGTATCCTAATTTTTCACGATTTCGACAAATTTTCTGATGTTTTCGAGTTTTGAGTTTTGAGTTCATAAGTATGCTCTGCGACTGTTGAGATTTGATATTTGTCATTTTTCAGTCTAAATATTGTAGGATGGGTATGAATTATTAAGAATAATCCTAGTTTTTGAATTTCGTTTTATATGTAGAAGAAACATGATGGTCTGCTTATAGTAAGAGAAATTTAGGTTGATGTTTGTTAGTTTAGTTTATGTTGTTAATTTTAGAGAATTTTTATGTCATTTGTTATGTAGATGGAAATTGATTGTTTGCTTTTCGTAAGAGAAAATTAACTTTGTGTTTTAAGTGTATGCCTTGTGCTATACATATTGCTAGTATTGAGGTTTGTTATTTGTCATTTTTCTGCCTAAATAATGTAGAATAATTTTGAATGATTTTAGATGATTTTTGTGTCATTTGATGGTCTGCTTATCGTAAGAGAAACTTAACTTGATATTTCTGTTGTATGCTTTTCTCTGTACATCTTGCTATTGTTGTACTTTGAGTTAATTTTAGAAAGTGAAATGTAATAATCTTAAGAGCGGTTCTTTTTATTATCAATATAAGTCTACATTGGTTAGCACGACGAAGCTTTTCAAAGATTTGAAGCTTAGGGATAAACATATAATGTTTTTGAAGCAAACTCCGTTCTGGAACTTCTACAAACAGTTTATTGATGGAAAAGTTGTCTATGACAAGAGCCATGATGAAGTTTCTTTAATGATTTTAAGATCATATAGTAGGGAGGATGGGAAGTTTCTAATAGGTCCAAAATTGATGAAGATAACTAACACGGATATTGGACTTATTTTCGGAATTCAATCGGGGCCTATTCGAATGTCAATCAGTTATAGCAACAAACCGGACACTGGATTTGTTGCTAGGAGGTTTCCGGGAGATAAAAGGCCTATATTAGGCGATATTAGAGATGCTTGTCTAGCTGCAGCGAAGGGAAATACTGATGATGATGTGGATGATGTTGTGCGATTGCTTTGCCTTCATTTGATTCTGTCTCTTCTCTTTCCGACTTCCGGTAACACTCTTAAGTGGGTGTTCATTCAATATGTTGAAGATATTGATAGAATGAAGATGTATTCATGGTCTTCTGCAGTTAGGGATGTCTTAATCTCTGCAATTGAAAGAGGTTCACAGAATCTTTTGAAGATCAGCGGATGTGTTCTTGTATTGCAGGTATTGTGTTTGTATGTTTAATTTGTTGCATTTTTTGTTAGTTTTATGATTTTTTTAACAATTTAGTGATTAATTGTGAATATTTGAATTTGTAGTATTGGCTTTTGGAACACAGCATGTTGATGGAACCATCAGTCGATGATGCTGCACCACGTTTTGTGAAGTGGGATCTTTTGAGGCTTCTAAAGTGCTTGAGACAGAATAGGTTGTCCAGGTTGAAGAGAGATATGGTATGATTATTCTAAGTGAAATTTCAGTTATTATAAATTATCATAAGTGAATTATGAGTTAGAATTGTAAATGTGAAATGTTGAATGTAAATCAATGAAACATCACATTTTTATGTAGATTGTTAATGGGTATTTGACTTATGTTTTATTATAAGTAGAACATAAGTGAAATTTGAGTTAGGATAAATATTTTGTAAGTCTCATATGATATGAAAATCTTATATGCTGAAATAAAAAAAAATTTGTAGGTGTTACATGAATCCTTGCAAATGACAGCAAAGGAGAAAAAGATGTATGGAAAGTATGGTTTACAAGTATTGGGTGAGACGAATGAAAGTAGTAGTAGGTCTGATACTGATGGGGATGAGAGTGAAGGTGAGATAAAATTAGGTGTTTCTTCAGGTGTGTCAGGTGATGATGAGGCTGAATATGTGGGTTCAGATGAGGTCGAAGAAGAAGACAGTGAGAGTGAACGTGAAGATGACATTGTGTCCGAGGAAAGTTGGGGAGTCCGGATCAGTGAGTTTGTTCTGAAGAAGAGAAGACGCATTAATGTTGGTGTTGGAGGAGAAAGAAAATCAGAGGAAGAACAAGCTATTAGGGATCGTGTCTATTTATCAGATGGAGCTTGCAAAGAAAATGAGATCCGTGTTACACAAAAGGCAGGTGATCAGAAACAATTGTACAGTAGTGGTAATGAAGTGTTTGATTGTCACACCCCAACCCACCCCCGGTGGATTAGGACACGTGTAACAAGAGTAACCGCACCCAAAATACACTAATAAACACTAAACCTTGTTAGTTATTAAGGAAAAACATGATTTAAATCATCAGAAAAGAGCTTACTGTGCCAAAAACAGACCCAAGGGCAAAATGGTCATTAATAAAGTATATCAAAATTTTACACCAAAAGATAGATCTTTGAGTCCCGGTTCCAACGCAAAAAACGACGCGCGAATCCGATTTTTCTAGAAAGAGTTATGCACGTTTCCGTAAAAGCGGACATGCTGTGAAAATTGCATGCGGATCGATCCGCGAAAAGGGCGGATCGATCCATCTTCTCATTTTCCTATCAGAATGCCCCCGAAAAAGGCCGGATCGATCCCTTCATTAACCCGGATCGATCCGGGCTTCCCAGAACTTGTTTTTGGCTCTTAAAACACTATCAAAACCTACCCAACTCATACCCAAACCAAACCAAACTTCTTGGGACATTAAGAAAACATTTCAAACACATTCATAAACATGTTTAAGCATTACCCAAGCATGTATCACATGTCCACAACCAAAGTTTGATCAAAATCATTCATGAACTCAACTCTTTTTGAATCAAAATAAGCTTTTCAACTTTGAAACTCAATCCTCATCCAAAGTACTTGGGATTCATTGGGAATCAACTCAAACTACAACCAACACCATTTACACAACCAAACTTGTCCACGACGCTTGCAACACATCCTAACATGCCGAGATGGTCTAATCCATTACTTGCACCCTACTAGAACAAAACGAGAGAGATTACACATATGTTCTCAAATTTACTTCCAACTCTCCAAAATACATGGTTGTGACCCAAGTTCACTCCCAACAACTTAAATATGAACATTAACATAAAAGACACCATACTTTACATCATTTTACAAGTTTCAAAAGAAATTTACAAGCATGAGGCTCAATCTCCCCCATCTCTCCCATCTCTCCCCATCTCTCCCATTCACAAGTCAAGACTTCAAGCCTCAAGTTGAGAACCTCAACCCACTAGTTACACTATAATATAAGTTTAAAACATATTTACAAGCTCTAACTCTCTTCCCCATTCCCGAGCGCGTCACCTTCTCTCCGGATATCGCTCCGTACCTGCGGTGGTTGTTATGTACCACAACAGAAATAGGAAAACGGTTTTCTTAAGCAATTTGCTTAGTGAGCATTCTAAACATGATTGTATGTTTAACACGTGCAATGCTACAAATAACACATAAGCATAAACGTAATCGCCGAGTCACCGGTTATATGGTTCATTCAAATCCGAAGACCTCCCTTGGCCCCGTGGTCACTTCTATTCCTTGG
Organism: Hydrangea macrophylla; assembly: GCA_033977485.1. Taxonomy (NCBI): domain Eukaryota; kingdom Viridiplantae; phylum Streptophyta; class Magnoliopsida; order Cornales; family Hydrangeaceae; genus Hydrangea; species Hydrangea macrophylla. Next base: position 113,624,066 of record CM066997.1, on the reverse strand, counting down.
ACTTCCGTATTTATCGGATTCTTCCTCTTCACCACCCTTATTACTCCCAACAATGAACCATTTTCCCCGGTGCTCATTGACTACCACATAGACATATAAGCACATAAACACATATTCATGTTTCAACATATACTTTTCATAGAATTGACATGGAATTCACATAATTAACATCTTTATAATTCCTAATCATGAATTAACATCTCTAACATCACATATAGCTTGAACCCATTAAACACAATCAGATTTAGGTGTAGAAAACTCACCTTATTCACAGATTTTACCCAAATTCAAGCTAGAGGTGTGCTGAATTTCACTAATTTTAGCTCAATTCCTACACCACAATGAATCCTACAAGAATTCGGTAGACGAAGTCTCACCGTCAAATATGAGCTACTAAAATCTAGCAATTTAAACAGAAATTAAGGGTATAGAAATGATCGTCTCACCTCCACGAGTCCGAAAGTGGTCTCGGATCGTAAATCCGACGAACGGCGGCGACGGAACGGCAAGATTTCGACGTCGGCGACGATTTCTCCGTCTTCTCTCTCGGCTCTCTTTTGTTTTCTTTTTAATTCTGCTGTAATTGAGAGACTCTCTCAATCTTGACACCTCCATATGCATGTATGTGAGGTGTCTCAACCTCAATTTTCCCCTTTTTCATTTACACCCCCAAAATTTCTTAAGTTCTTATTATGAAATCCCCCAAACATTTCATTAACTACCCAATTATCTAATGAGTGTTTGTCTAAGTTCCGTATGGGTCCCAACGTGGGTCCCACATATTTTGTGAAATTGCTATCGCACCTACTAATTTTACATCTTTTTCATTTATACCCTTATTTGGGTGTCCAAACTAATACTACCACATAACCATATCTATTAAAAGCAACTTAGCAAATATCCATGTAATCATACAAAAATGCATTTAATCACTTAAAATGCAAATTACCAATTTACCCTTCAATGGGTTAAATTTCAATACCTGTCCCACCTCTCTGGGGACTTTTCCAACTAGTGTCCCTCTCTGAACACTTTTTACTTGGGCGAGTCCAAGCCTCCCCTTAATCCATTTTATACACTAATTTCAATAATTAATGCATATTAATACAAATAATTAACCCGTTCTCCGGGTACGGGTGTTACATTTCTCCCTCCCTGAAAGGGAGTTTGGTCCCCAAACTTACTCTTACCTCAAGAATTGAAGAGATGCGGGTACTTGGCTCGGATCTCATCCTCCCGCTCCCAAGTAGCCTCTTCCACTGAATGGCTTCGCCATTGAACCATCACCAAGGGAATCACTTTGGTCCTCAATACTTGATCCTTCCTATCAAGAATTTGCACTGGATGCTCCACGTAAGTTAAATCTTCCCGAATCTCTAACGGTTCCGGAATGATAACATGTTTCGAATCCGGCACATAACGTCGAAGCATCGACACGTGAAACACATTATGAACATTCTCTAATTCTTGTGGCAGCTCTAATCGATAAGCTAATGGCCCAACTCGATTAAGAATCAAATACGGTCCAACATATCTCGGACTGAGCTTACCTCGCTTACCAAAACGTGCTATGCCTTTTGAAGGCGATACTTTCAAAAACACATAGTCACCCACCTCAAATTCCAACGGTCTTCTACCCGTATCCGCATAACTTTTATAACGACTCTGAGCCGTTTGTAATCTCTGCTTAATCAGTCGGATCTTGTCAGTAGTGATTTGCACTATCTCTGGTCCCAAAAGCTGTTTCTCTCCAACTTCTGTCCAACATACCGGCGATCTACACTTTCTTCCATATAATGCCTCATAAGGCGCCATTCCAATGCTAGTTTGGAAGCTGTTGTTATAAGAAAATTCTATCAACGGCAAATGAGTTTCCCAATCAGCTTTAAAATCCATAACACATACTCTCAACATGTCTTCTAAAATCTGGATCACCCTCTCGGACTGACCATCAGTCTGGGGATGGAATGCAGTACTAAAATGTAGAGTTGTCCCCATAGCCCTTTGTAAACTCTCCCAAAATCTTGATACGAACCGAGTGTCATGATCTGACACTATCGACACTGGTGCTCCATGAAGCCGTATAATCTCTCTAATATAAATCTCTGCAAGTTTTGATGGATCTTTGGTCTTAATAGGTAGGAAATGGGCTGACTTAGTCAACCGGTCTACAATCACCCATATGCTATCATTTGACTTTTGAGACTTTGGAAATCCCGAGACGAAATCCATTGTAATATGTTCCCATTTCCACTCAGGTATCTCCAACGGGTGTAGTTCTCCCCCGGGTCGTTGATGTTCTAGTTTCACCTTTTGGCACGTCATACATTTAGACACAAATTCTGCAACTTCTCGCTTCATACCACTCCACCAGTAAATTTCTCGCAAGTCTCGGTACATTTTGGTACTACCCGGATGTATAGAATATCTTGTATTGTGAGCTTCCTCCATAACTTTATTTCTCAGGTCTCCAACTTTAGGTACACATAATCGGTTAATATATTTCAGAACACCATCTTGGAAACTGAATTCTAGCCTTCTCCCCTCTGGTAACTCATCCACAATCTTCTTGAATTCTGGATCTAAGAACTGATTAGTCTTGATTTCACCAATTAAACTTGGCTGTGCCACGATCGCAGCCATTAAACCACCTCTAATTTTAGGAACTACCTCAAGCTTCAATTGTTCAAATTCCTTTATCAACTTTTCCTGTCCAGTCAAGGCATAAGCTAAGTTTTCTGACGACTTCCGACTCAAGGCATCGGCAAGTACATTGGCTTTTCCCGGGTGATACTGAATTTTTAAATCATAATCTTTCATGAGTTCCAACCATCTTCTTTGTCTCATATTAAGATCCCTCTAAGTGAATAGGTATTTCAGACTTTTATGATCCGTGAAGATTTCACAAGTTTCCCCGTATAGATAATGTCTCCAAATCTTTAACGCAAAAATTACCGCCGCTAACTCCAAGTCATGTGTCGGGTAGTTCTTCTCGTGAGGTCTCAACTGCCTTGAAGCATAGGCTATTACCTTGTCATCTTGTGTCAAAACACATCCCAAGCCTTGGTGGGAAGCATCACTATATATTCTGAAATTTCCAGTGCTTGTTGGAATTGTAAGTATTGGTGCCGTAGTCAACTTTTTCTTCAATGCTACAAAACAATCTTCACATTCCTTGTTCCACTCAAACGGTACATCTTTTCTCATCAACCTTGTCATTTGGCGTTGCAATTCTAGAAAAGTCTTTAACAAACCTTCGATAATATCCGGCTAACCCCAAGAAGCTTCGAATCTCGGATACATTTGTCGGTCTTGACCAATTCATAACAGCTTCAATCTTCTGTGGGTCAACAGAAATACCCTCTTTAGAAATCACGTGTCCTAGAAAAGTGACACTCGTCAACCAAAATTCGCTCTTCTTCAACTTTCCAAACAATTGTTTCTCTCGAAGTCGCTGCAAAACTAGTCTCAAGTGTCGTTCATGCTCTTCCGGACTCTTAGAATAAATGAGAATGTCATCAATGAATACAATAACGAACTCATCCAAATATGATTTGAATACACGGTTCATCAAATCCATGAAGGCAGCAGGCGCATTAGTAGCCCCAAACGGCATCACTAGGAATTCATAGTGCCCGTAACGGGTCCTAAAGGCTGTCTTCTCCACATCCTTAGCTTTAACTTTCAGTTGATGGTACCCAGATCGTAAGTCAATCTTTGAAAATACCTCAGCCCCTTGAAGTTGATCGAATAGATCGTCAATACGTGGCAACGGGTATTTGTTCTTGATGGTTACTTTGTTGATCTCCCGGTAGTCAATACACATCCGCATTGTACCATCTTTCTTCTTCACGAATAGTACTGGTGCACCCCACGGGGACACACTAGGTCGGATAAAACCCTTGTCTAGCAACTCTTGCAACTGTATCTTTAACTCTTTCAACTCAACTGGTGCCATTCGATATGGTGCTCGTGAAATTGGTTGGGTTCCCGGCATAACATCAATACCAAATTCAATTTCTCGATCAATTAACACACTGGGTAATTCTTCTGGAAACACATCTGGAAATTCTCTAACAATTGGAATATCTTCAAGTTTTAAATCAAGACCTTTAGTAGCAAGAATACTACATAGAAACCCCCGACATCCCTTCTTTAACAAACGACAAGCTTCAATAGCCGACACTATATACGGCGGTGACACAACACCCTTACCTTGAAAATAAAACTCATCTTGATTCGGAATACGGAATGCTACTCCTTTAGTGTTATAATCAATATTAGCATGATTAGCCGCTAACCAATCCATACCCAATATAACATCGAAGTGTTGAATTACTAATGGTACCAAATCAACAGTTAACTCTTTACCATTCACATTAATCTCACACTTTCTAAACACACCCGAACTAACCAACGGAGCCCCCAACGGTATCGCGACAGATAAATCATAGTTTATGAACTCTAATGGTTTATCTAAATGTTTAGCAAAATGGTGTGACACGAATGAGTGTGTGGAGCCCGAATCTATAAGTACATTTGCTAGATGTGAGCAAATGAGAACCATACCTGAGACAACAGTATCAGCAGAAGTAGTATCTCCCGGCCTGAGTTGAAATGATCTTGCCTCTCGTTGCTCCCTCCTCAGAGGTTGAGTAGTCCTTGGTGTGATAGCACTAGCCGCAGAAGAACCTGAACCTGATGCTCCTTGGCGTCTAGTAGGACAATCCTTAGATTGATGTCCCAATTCCTTACAAGTGAAGCATCGACCTCTCATATCTATATTCTGATTTGGACAGTTCCTGACGATGTGTCCCGGTTGTCGGCAACTATTGCAAATGATTGGGTTTGGAAGTTGATTGCACCGGCCCCAATGAAATTTCTGACAAGTCTGACACCTCGGTTTATTTCCACCGGAACCACTACCAATACTAGCTGATGATCCTCCTAAACTCTGTCTTTTTGCACTCCCCTGACCACTAAACTGACTTGATCCCGGTCGTTTACTTTGTTGACTCGGTGGTGGTGGCATGTTTGAAGTATAACCAAGGTCTCTCTCAGCAATAGAAGCAATGTCCAATGCCTTAGCATAAGTCTCTGGACGGAATACGGTCACTCGTCCTCGGATGTCACCTCGAAGTCCCGCTACAAACTTCCTTGCTTTCACTTTCTCGGTTGTTACAATGTCCCCGGCAAACCTTGCCAAACTCGTAAATTGCATGGAGTACTCCCGGACTGACTTTCCCCCTTGTACCAACTCCATGAATTCTTGAGCCTTTTGATCCCCAAATGACTCTGGAAAATATTGATCATTGAAAATCTCAAGAAATTGGTCCCACGTTGTCGGTTGACCCGGGCCTAGCTTAGTACGCCACCAATATTGCGCTTCATCTTTTAACGTGTCTGCAGCAAATAGCACTTTTTGTTCATCAGTACATGGTAATACCCGGAAGATCTTCTCCATATCCGAGATCCAAAAATTCGCTTTCATCGGATCGGCTTCCCCGCGGAATATGGTCGGCTTTTGTTTGTGGAATTTTGAAATAGTAACAATGTCTTTCCTTGGATTCGGATTCGGTTGTACCGGTCTCTCTTCGATCACATGAGTTTCTGCTACTCGTACCAACCCTTCGATTGCTCTTTCAACCCGTTCTATTCGGTTTGAGGTGTCACCTCCAGACATAATGCCTGGCACCCACATATAGTACACACATGCACGTTACTTTTAAATAAACACATAACATACTAATCAACATTTAAAAGCATGCTAAATAAACGTGTATGCATGTTTATGCAACTACGTGTTGTTGTGTGCACACTACGCGTCGTATACGTCTCTCGTCCCCAAAGGCTCTAGCCACCTGGCTCTGATACCAAAAATTGTCACACCCCAACCCACCCCCGGTGGATTAGGACACGTGTAACAAGAGTAACCGCACCCAAAATACACTAATAAACACTAAACCTTGTTAGTTATTAAGGAAAAACATGATTTAAATCATCAGAAAAGAGCTTACTATGCCAAAAACAGACCCAAGGGCAAAATGGTCATTAATAAAGTATATCAAAATTTTACACCAAAAGATAGATCTTTGAGTCCCGGTTCCAACGCAAAAAACGGCGCGCGAATCTGATTTTTCTAGAAAGAGTTATGCACGTTTCCGTAAAAGCGGACATGGTGTGAAAATTGCATGCGGATCGATCCGCGAAAAGGGCGGATCGATCCATCTTCTCATTTTCCTATCAGAATGCCCCCGAAAAAGGCCGGATCGATCCCTTCATTAACCCGGATCGATCCGGGCTTCCCAGAACTTGTTTTTGGCTCTTAAAACACTATCAAAACCTACCCAACTCATACCCAAACCAAACCAAACTTCTTGGGACATTAAGAAAACATTTCAAACACATTCATAAACATGTTTAAGCATTACCCAAGCATGTATCACATGTCCACAACCAAAGTTTGATCAAAATCATTCATGAACTCAACTCTTTTTGAATCAAAATAAGCTTTTCAACTTTGAAACTCAATCCTCATCCAAAGTACTTGGGATTCATTGGGAATCAACTCAAACTACAACCAACACCATTTACACAACCAAACTTGTCCACGACGCTTGCAACACATCCTAACATGCCGAGATGGTCTAATCCATTACTTGCACCCTACTAGAACAAAACGAGAGAGATTACACATATGTTCTCAAATTTACTTCCAACTCTCCAAAATGCATGGTTGTGACCCAAGTTCACTCCCAACAACTTAAATATGAACATTAACATAAAAGACACCATACTTTACATCATTTTACAAGTTTCAAAAGAATTTTACAAGCATGAGGCTCAATCTCCCCCATCTCTCCCATCTCTCCCCATCTCTCCCATTCACAAGTCAAGACTTCAAGCCTCAAGTTGAGAACCTCAACCCACTAGTTACACTATAATATAAGTTTAAAACATATTTACAAGCTCTAACTCTCTTCCCCATTCCCGAGCGCGTCACCTTCTCTCCGGATATCGCTCCGTACCTGCGGTGGTTGTTATGTACCACAACAGAAATAGGAAAACGGTTTTCTTAAGCAATTTGCTTAGTGAGCATTCTAAACATGATTGTATGTTTAACACGTGCAATGCTACAAATAACACATAAGCATAAACGTAATCGCCGAGTCACCGGTTATATGGTTCATTCAAACCCGAAGACCTCCCTTGGCCCCGTGGTCACTTCTATTCCTTGGACTTCCGTATTTATCGGATTCTTCCTCTTCACCACCCTTATTACTCCCAACAATGAACCATTTTCCCCGGTGCTCATTGACTACCACATAGACATATAAGCACATAAACACATATTCATGTTTCAACATATACTTTTCATAGAATTGACATGGAATTCACATAATTAACATCTTTATAATTCCTAATCATGAATTAACATCTCTAACATCACATATAGCTTGAACCCATTAAACACAATCAGATTTAGGTGTAGAAAACTCACCTTATTCACAGATTTTACCCAAATTCAAGCTAGAGGTGTGCTGAATTTCACTAATTTCAGCTCAATTCCTACACCACAATGAATCCTACAAGAATTCGGTAGACGACGTCTCACCGTCAAATATGAGCTACTAAAATCTAGCAATTTAAACAGAAATTAAGGGTATAGAAATGATCGTCTCACCTCCACGAGTCCGAAAGTGGTCTCGGATCGTAAATCCGACGAACGGCGGCGACGGAACGGCAAGATTTCGACGTCGACGACGATTTCTCCGTCTTCTCTCTCGGCTCTCTTTTGTTTTCTTTTTAATTCTGCTGTAATTGAGAGTCTCTCTCAATCTTGACACCTCCATATGCATGTATGTGAGGTGTCTCAACCTCAATTTTCCCCTTTTTCATTTACACCCCCAAAATTTCTTAAGTTCTTATTATGAAATCCCCCAAACATTTCATTAACTACCCAATTATCTAATGAGTGTTTGTCTAAGTTCCGTATGGGTCCCAACGTGGGTCCCACATATTTTGTGAAATTGCTATCGCACCTACTAATTTTACATCTTTTTTATTTATACCCTTATTTGGGTGTCCAAACTAATACTACCACATAACCATATCTATTAAAAGCAACTTAGCAAATATCCATGTAATCATATAAAAATGCATTTAATCACTTAAAATGCAAATTACCAATTTACCCTTCAATGGGTTAAATTTCAATACCTGTCCCACCTCTCTGGGGACTTTTCCAACTAGTGTCCCTCTCTGAACACTTTTTACTTGGGCGAGTCCAAGCCTCCCCTTAATCCATTTTATACACTAATTTCAATAATTAATGCATATTAATACAAATAATTAACCCGTTCTCCGGGTACGGGTGTTACATTGATACTGCTGATGATGATGTAGATGGGAAAGGGACAGAGACTCCCCAAAGAACAGCTGACTTGAGAGCTGATGTATATGATAGTGGAAAAACGGATTCTTCTTCGAAACGGACTGATATGAAATGGGGTGTTCAGCAATCAGGGTCTGCTATTAAGAAATTGAAGAAAATGAACAAGTGTTTAAGAGAAGAGATGGAAGTTGTAGTGGCAGATTTGAGAGGTAAGAACATTCAACTCACTGAAAAAGCTGAGGAAGTTGTGCGGGCAAACTTACAGATGGGGTATCTTCTTGGGCAGAATTTATCTGAGTTGCAGTCGATGAGGGAAGAACTGCGGATTAGTAGACAGGAAAATGGTGTCTTGACCGCAAGGGTGAAGTACCTAAATGGCCTAATTGCTGAGAGTGAATGCCAAGTTGCAGACCTTCTAGTACAAGTGGACTCTGTGACGTTTTCTGATGGACCGGAAGTTGTAAAATCTGATACAGATCCAAAAATGCAGAGTGTTGTTAACCTCACAGTCAGCCTTGAAAGAGCGAAGAAGAAATAAAGAAGTGCACTTGATATGGTTGAGCAGTTAGAGAGGTCGAAATCGGAAGAAAGCGTGGTTTTGGAAAATAAGTATAATAATGTTCGAAAGAGAAATGGTGAACTTGAGAGGAAGTTGGTTGATGTTTGTGTACAGATGAAAGCACTTCAGGTATATAAAAAAGAAGTAGTAGTTTTACTTTTATTATTATATGATGTGCTGAATTATTGTAGTTTGCTTTCTGGTTGTAGTCTGTTATTGACAAGAAAGAGATGGATAGTATTGGGACAAAAGTTGAGAAACAGATTAATGATCTCAGTGTTGAAAAGATGCCACAGCAGGTATATTATTGAATTAAAATCATTCATTGGATATTTTTCTTTATCATTTGTTGATGTATTAACATTGGAAAAGCATTGCAGGCGATGGAACGATCAATGAGTGAGTCCACTCCAGAGATCAGGGTTTTGAAGCGGAAGAAAGCAGCATATATTAGGGGGTCTTACTCATTTTATAGAAGGAGAAGGTTGATTAAACGGTTACGAAAGAAGAAAAGACTTGAGGGTTTTGTTTATCCTTCGGACAAGAAGGGGATTGTAGATGTTGATGGAGAATGTAAAAAAGTGGAGGAAAATTTTATCCCTCTGATTGATGAGCTTGTAGATGATCCTATAGTTGAGCCTACAGTTAAGCCTACATTTGTGGATTTAGAAATAATGGAAACCCCTCAGACACATCGAAGAGATAGGTTTGTTATCCCCACATCTGCTGAAGTCTTTCGTCTTCTTAGAAAGGTTGACCAAGAGAAGCTACATACGATTTTTATGCTTGATAGAAAGTAAGACTAGTATAATTTGAAGTATTTGTTCTTATTTTTTCTTCATGTTATTCTTTTTATTTATTTATTTTATGTTTTAGCTTGATAATTTTCAGTTAATGAAATTTGATTTATAATGTTTTAAATGCAGTGGAGAAGTTTACCGCCCTGATGATGGTGGTGTGGACTATGTCACGCTGAAGGATGTTGTTGACATAATCCTTGAAAGGGAAATACCAAACAACGTAAGATTCATATTTTGTGTTAACTATCTAAGTTTTTAAGTGCGCTTTGTTTTTTGTTTGTTCCTTTTGTTGAAATGTCTTTCTGTTTATCTTTAAGTGAAATTTTGCTCAGTATTTTTATCTTTTGTACTTCAATGAACTGATTTGAATTAGAACTTTTGTAGATTGAAAGTTGCTATAAGTAAGTAAAGATCTATGGTTTTAATTGGACTTTGTTTTTTGGGTTCTTTCTTATGTTGATGTGCTTTAGACATATTAAGTGAAATTTTACGTAATATTTTGATTTGTTTGATTCAGTTGTCTGATTAGAATTAGAAATTGTGTAGAAGTGTATATAAGTAAGGATATATGGTTTTTAAGTGGTTTTTTTTTTTTTGATCCTTTGGTTGAAATGTTTGTTAGACATATCAAGTGAAATTTGACTTAATATTTTTATGTGTTTCTTCATTGACTATTTTATTGAGATTGATTGGTGTGAATGTGGTGTGGTATTAATAAGGATATTAATGCACTTAGTACACACACACACGCTCACACACACACATATATATATATATGGAGTAAATATGTATTTATATTGAGTGGTAGAAGTTATATATGCGTACTATAACTACAGCATCACGGGTGGCAAGGGTAAGAATGTGCCCTTTTTTTCTGCCAAAAGTGAAAAGTTAAAGTTCATTTTCGTATGATTTTTTGGTGTTAATAACAAGAAGTGCATAACACGGGTTATTCAATAGTTCACTCAAATTTATAAAGCATGCTATGATCCATATTGTAGGTAATGGAGGTGTATCCATAATGTATGAAATTATGGTGTTCAACTTAACTTGTCTTTTTTTCTTAAATGTCCTTTGATCCATACTGTAGGTAATGGAGGCGTATTTCGATCTTCTAATGTTGGACCAAGGAAGCAGAGCTCGTGAGGAAGGTGAAGCGAGTATTAGTGGACAATGTTACATATTCAAAAGCTTAATATTGGTAAGAATGCAATATATTCAATGTTTGTTATATACAATATGTGTTAATTGTTTGATCTTATAATCATGATAGGATGCGATATGGAAAAATGATGAGGTTTATCTTGACAAGTATTTTTACCGGTTACTTTCGGAAGCATCATCTAGAGCACAATTTGGACTGTTCCCTTTACTTTGTAAGGGTAATGGGTTGATTGCTAATCACTGGATCTTGGTAGTGATAGAGTGGGAGGAGAAGAAGTGGAGATACTACAATTCCTTGTCGCCGAGAAGAATCGGATTGCCGGACCAATATTTGCAAGATGCTCAAACTTTGGTACTGGTCAAACTTGTTTTTTAGTAACATTATTGAATATTTTTCTTAACATTAGTGGAATTGTAAACTTGTTTTAATGTTTTTTATTTGTTTCCAGATTGAATATGAAAAACAGTACTTTAAGGGCAAATTAGGTGATAAAGAAGAGTTTGAAAGTCCAGATTTTGAAATGACGTTGGACATTGTTCGTGATGCACCACAACAAGGGGCCGGGACGTGAGTAAACCAAGACCCTATTTCAATAATTTTGTTTTTTAAACATGCTTACATATTAGCTTGTTTTCAACTGCAGGGTCGATTGTGGTGTGATTGTTATGGCAGTGATGGAGAAGATCGTCCATGGAGATGTAATCACGAGGAAGTGTGCAGGAAAGAGGTTGAGAGCACATATAATCCACCGTTTGCTTCATTGAAAATCACTGGGCTTTGGGAGTATTAGATCTCTATGAGAAGAAATGGGATTTCTACAATTCATTTATGCCAAGAAGTATGAGTACAAAGGATGCATATCTCAAAGACCTTCAACTCATGGTCATCTCATTGTCTATATTGAAATATTATGTAATCATTTTATAAATCTTTTTGAATTGTAAAGTGCTTTTAACCTACATTATTCATGTGCAGATTGATTATGAAAAGGACTACTGCAAGAGGCAACAAGCTGGAAAAGAAGAGTTTGAAGGTTTAGATTTTGAAAGAACAGTGAAGGTTGTTGGCAATTGCCCACAGCAGCAATCCGGAACGTGGGTAACGTTGGACTTTTTTACAAATTATTGTTGACATTTCCTCGATGAATTCTAACATGTTAACATGCTTTGAAATGCAGGGTAGACTGTGGAGTTATTGTGATTGCATTGATGGAGGATATATTGGAACAAGTAGAAGTCAGAAAAGAATGTGATGCAATGAAGTTTAGAGCACATATGATCCACAGGCTACTGAACACTCCAGGCAGATCTTGGAGCATGAAGCGATTCATAGAGAAGCAGAGACAATTGGAGGAATGTCCGTCATTTAGTTTAAATTGATCGTAGGAATAGTCTGATTTGCTTTTGGGAGAAGTGTCATTGAATAGATTTTGTTTGGGCAATCTGTGATTAGATTTTGTTCTGGTAATTTGGAAGTACAAACGTTGGTACTGAATATTTTTGGTAATCATTCTTTTGGTAATGTGTAATGTTAATGTGAATAGTTACTGTTGGTGCTGATTAGTGAATGTGAATAGTGAATGTTAGTAGAATTGTTTTGTATGAGTTTCCATGTAGAATTTGAATTATGTTCAATATCATAATAGAAATTTAACTTAGGAAACTGAATGTGAAAAATTATAGTTTCATTTTTATTTCAAAGCAATCTCACTAATCATATGATATGGGCAAGAGTGTTAACTGGAAAATCATACATATGGAATGAAAATTCAGTATATGCATTATCAATTCAACAGTAAAAGTAAGAGAAATGAATTCTGTATTCAATATCATAATAGTAATTTAACTTAGGATACTGAATGTGGAAAACTATAGTTTCAATTTTATTTCAAAGCAATCTCATGAATCACATGATATGGGAAAGAGTGTTAACTGAAAAACCATACATATTGAATGAAAATGAAGTAAATGCACGATCAATTCAACAGTAAAAGTAAGAGAAAAGAACACATTTTATTTCATTAAAGTCTAAACAGTGAATGACAATTGCATGATCAGCCAAGGTTTATTTTGTTTGATTATTTCAAACTTTTATTTATACCATTGAAACTTTATAGTGGCTCTTTGCAAGTTTTCTTGTTATGATATCCAACAACACCACATCTACCACACTTTCTCTTTCTCACAACACCTCCTTCAAATCTCGATGGTATCCTACTTTTCTTTGGTCTTCCGGGTTGTCTTTTGGTTTGTGGTGGTAGGACAAGTGCATCATCAGTACTTGGTGGTGGTGGTGGTTTTGCAGCTGTGACTATGGGGTAGATAAGATGTTCATAGCTCTTTCGGTAACTCCACACGTGAAAGTAACTCTCCACGTGGTCTCGTACATCCTTGCCACTGTTAATGAGGATGGCAGCAACGTGTGCACACGGGAAACCTTTCAACTGCCATTGGTAACATGAGCACGTGCGTAATTCGAGGTTAACAAGAACCGATGGATGGGAGTGAACTTCATAAATTGTTTTAGAGGATTGGCTGACTAGCCATGCTCTGCAATCTTTCACAGCTTTTTGCCATAAGTCTTGAAACTCAGGGCAGAAAGTGTCAGTCCATTTTTCGCTTCTATTTCTTCTCTGTGTCATTTGCTGCATTAGTTGTAATCTTATCTTTTCTACCATATCTGTGACTGGAAGGTGTCGAGCCTCCATAATTTGAGCATTGAATGACTCAGCTGCATTGGAGTACATTTCCCCGTATCGCTGCCCCTTGAAATGAGCATTGGTCCACTTTTCAATGGGCAAATCAGATAGAAACCTTTGTACTTTTTTGCCACCCTCAGCTCTTAGTTTCGATATGTGATGCAGAAATGTAGTCTCCGTTGGAGCGTAAGCAACCTCTGAGAGCTGTTGTACCATCTTATCTCGGAATTCTTTCTTTACTCCTCCGAGCTTCTCTTTCAAATTCATTGTCAAATGTCGTAAACAAAAAGCATGTTTACATTCTGGAAAAACGCTACCAATAGCATGTACCAAACCAGGGTGTCGATCTGATATGAATGTGAATATACGATCGAAGACGAGAATTTTGCGTAATTGGTTGCAGAACCACATCCAATTGTCCTCGTTTTCGGAAGTAACAACCGCATATGCAAGGGGGAACAACTCTGCAACAAATAAGATATACAACATGTCTTTAAAGATTTGTAAATTTAAGAATGTATGTCAAAATGAATGAATTTGACATCGGAATTAGGCTGCAGAATCAGAAAATTGTCTGTTTTGAGAAGTTAAGTCAAATTTGACTTAATTAATTTATTTTTCATAGAGTAACATTCTGAAATAGAAAACCTGACAAACATAACACAAGCAATCTGTGGTTATTTAAAGAGGATCACTTACGTTGATTGGCATCTTTTCCGATTGCACATAGCAAGTTCCCCTTGTACCTTGCTTTCAAGAATGTGCCGTCAAGAAATAACATTGGACGACAAAATTTAAAACCTTCTATGCATCCATGAAATGCAACAAACAACCTTTTAAAGTGCTTACTATCATGATCATAATCCAGCTGAATATGACTCCCAGGATTTGTCTTATTCGCTTCATCGACATACCATCGCAATTGATCGAATGAAAACGTTTGATCGCCATAGATCTCTTGTTTTGCTTTTTCAACACTATACCATGCGGCGTTATAGGAAATTTCTAAGCCATACTTTTTCTTCATATGCTTCTTCACATTAATTGGCCGTGTCAGAGGATCATCACGTACATCATCGAGTATAAGAGTCCGAACCAAGTTGGAAGTCACTCTTGGATTCTTGTCTGTACGAAGGACAGCACCACAAGTATGATTGTTTTCCAATGTTTTAATGTAGAAGTATCCATTTGCATTCTGTAACGTAGCATGAACTCTCCACAAGCATCCCTTTGATTCCCTCAAAGAACAAACTGCTGTCACTCTTTGTTTGTCATTCTTTAGGTAGTTGAATGTGAACCCAACTTCAATAGAATACTTTGTAAGCACATTCCGAAATTCCGTAACACCTCCTTCAAATACATCACCAACACTACATATCCCTTTAGACCAAGTATTACCCAACAACACTGTCTCACTATGATGACAATACTTTGCTAGTAGATCAGTCTCAGTCCTTTGATCAGTACGACTCTCCACTTCATCAATATGGTATGAATCAACTACTATACTATTCGAAGAGACTGCACTATCTTCAAAGACGTATACTTCTATGTGATCAATTTTTAAACAATATGCTAGGGATAGCAAGTTTAGAAAGTCATCATTACTGTCAAGCATGCATTTAGAGTTTCCGGGAATAGAGTAAGAAAGATGAATACGAGTATCTTGCAAATTTCTCCACCTCGAATAGACAAAGTCAAGTAAATCCATATAGTTTGTTTCATCAGAAACTTTCAACACTGCTGTAAACTCTCCATACTTAAAGAGAAGCAAGACAGTAATATTCATTGGAGGCTACAAAAAAAAAAAGAAAAAAAAAACAGCAACATTAGCAGACAGATGGTATGTTAAGTAAAATTTATGTTACTATCCCATATATCCTAAGCCAAATTTCTATGAACATGTATGACATCCAATATAAAGAACACCAAACACTGTGAATGATATTTTCAGTCAACATATGAGCAATATAAGCTGTGTTTGGATTGTAATACATGATTTTCACTTAACATGCATTAATGTTAAGTGAAATTTCACTTAACATATGTAATTTTGGATTTTAATACTACCACACATTCAATGACATTTTCTCTGAACATACAACCAATGTAAGTAGAAGCTAAGTGTAATTTCAGTTCAGATATAAGCAATTGATAAAAAAAATAACAGAATTTTCAACGAAAAAGGACAGGGAATAGTTTTGGCCAAGTTATATACTGGAACTGGATTGTATTCAGTTAGTTGTATATATTTCAATTAATGTAAGTGTTATCCATGAGAGCAAAGCAAATGCAGATATTATTTTAGTCTAATCAGTGAAGCTGGAAACATTAGGTTGAAAACACAAAGAACTTGATTATATTCAATCAGTTTCATACCTGTTGAACGAGAATGATTTACTGATCAGATTTTGTGATTGAATCTGTAACAGTTAACGAGTTGGTGATTGAACCTCTATGCAATCGCGATCTATGATTTAAAATGATGAACTCGCGATCTATGATTGATCTGTGATGAACTCGTTGGAACTGATTGAGAATGATGAACTCAATTTTTATAATTGATCTTCATTTTTCTGTGATGAACTCGCTTTGTATGACTGAGAATGATCAATCGAAGAGATATGTAGAATATTGAGATTGTTAATCAGACCGGAGATGTTGAAGATTCTGATCGACGTTGGAAATTGAGATACATGAGTGTTCATTAGGTCTGTTTGTTTGGTAACAGGGTATTTTGGTTAGATGAGAAAATTAAAATGGACTTCAAAAGTGAAAGTTGAATGTTGTGGATTGAAGGTAAATGTGAGCTTGGGCTTTTGTCCTAATAGAGTTTTTGGTTAATGGGCTGTCTTTTAATTCAACTATACCCAACCTTAAGAACCTTAGGCCAAGCCTCCTTTTTTTTTTTTTTTTTTTTTTTTATGTAAATACCAGCTGGTGCTTCCGACGTACTTGTATGAGCCCAGGCCCTTTTGCTTTCTGATCTAACTCAAGCCCATTCTACAATCTTTACAAAAGGGTCATGTATCATGTATGTCTTATTTTGACAGAGATATCTTACGTGGAATACTTGAGCACACTGCACACCTATTCACATAATTTTTAGCACATAATTTAAAAGATGTGTTTATCTTTTTACTGTGTCACTATAGGGTCTACTAACATCACATGAGAGAGACACACATCTTTTAGGTTGTGTAAGTGGATGTGTCCCAAACTTTACCCATATCTTTCTCATTCACCACTACCACTAAATATAGCAGAGCATGTTTGGATGGAACCCTTCTTTTTTTAATGGGTAATGATATTGTAAGTAACTTTTTATATATATAAAAAAAAGTAGTTTTAAAGTTTTAACCGATGGATGAAGATTTTGTATTATTTAATAATATATTTTAGTTATTTTTTTGAGACCAAATCTTCATTAAACAGTTAAAAGTGTTTTATTATATAAAAAGCTGCTTATAATATCATTATTTATTATTATTATTATTATTATTATTATTGTGTAATTTTTCAGCTTTTCATAATTGTCCTTTTATAAGTTCAAATTTCAATGTCACGGTAAGTGATTAAATAAAAAATTTCAACGTCACAAATTTTTATACAATAAATGTGCAATTAAAGAACATTGCCTATTCAAATGGGACATTCAAAACGACAAAAAAAAAAAAAAAAACACTCTTAACTCAGGACTACAAAATATTAGACTGGGCACAAAAACAACTGCGCAAAAAATTGACATTTCGTCAAATACTCAAATTCATGGACAGATCTGTCTATCCCAAACAGCCCCTTCGAATACATGCCAATATAATATAACAGCTTTTTTCATTGTCTGTGTCTGTACTTATCATAAAAGGAGCTAGCTAAGAGATAACGTGAACTCCTAAGAACAGTTGATACTTGATTAGAAAAAAAGTACTCAGAAATATTAGATAATTATACTTCAGCCTCTAGGCACAGCATGACTCATGATTATTTCGGATTATTTATCATTTAACATAAAAAAAAACACATTCCTGATTTTGACTCTTTTCAATTCTTTATTCAGATTAGGGGTGTCATTTGGAATAGAAATTCTGTTTCAATCCAAAAAATTTTGATTTTGGCACCAAAAATTGAATTTTGAATTCCGAAAATTCAGATCGGAACGGAATCAGAATTGTTTTGAGAATTCCGAAAATTTTGAAAATTCTGAAAAAATTCCTAAAAATATGTTTTTCGAAAATTTTCCGAAAAGATCCAAATATTTTCTGATAGTTTGGAAGAATGTAGAGACTTGTTTGTCCCACGTC
Organism: Hydrangea macrophylla; assembly: GCA_033977485.1. Taxonomy (NCBI): domain Eukaryota; kingdom Viridiplantae; phylum Streptophyta; class Magnoliopsida; order Cornales; family Hydrangeaceae; genus Hydrangea; species Hydrangea macrophylla. The sequence continues at coordinate 113,606,148 of CM066997.1, read as the reverse complement.
GAATAAGAAGAGAAAGGAGAGAGTAGGGACTCTTTATAAAAGCATGACTTGCTCTTTCGATAGTATTTGTATTCGAAAATTCCAAAAATTATGAAAATTTTTTATTCCCATTCTGTAAAAATTCTAAATTTTTTTGAAGAATTTCGATTTTGAAATTTTCAAAAATTCCGAAATTCCAATATCAGAAAGGAAAATAAAATTGCGAAAAAATCGGAATGGAAATTGGAACACTTATTTAATTTCCGAAAAAAAAAAATTTCTTTCTAAAAGAGGGTATTCCGATCCGTTCGGGCGGAAACACACCCCGAATTCAATTCAGTCGACCTCAAATGTTCACAAGGAATAGCTAACTAGGGAGATTCATGGTAATTAAAAAGTAGCCCAGCAGTTCTTTTCAAATACGAATCATCATGCATGACATATCACATATATAGGAAGTTACATATATTGTTTTTAACTAGTAATAATGAGGAGCAGTAAGCATGCATTTGATGAAGGATAACAAACTAGAAATATTGTTCATCTTCTTATTCTATCAGCAATTATTGTCATTAAAATAAGTTTTTTTTTAAAAAAAAATATATTTATTTAATGGTTAAAAGTGGAGTGACACCCTCTAATATATATTATCTGCCACATAAACATATTCGTACTATAATTGTTGTTGTCACCGCGTTTTTTTTATTTATATTTATTTTTATTATCAATTAGACCAATACACACGTACTAGAAAAAAAAAATTTGATTCATAATTTCATTTTTCACATAAAACCATTTATAATGCAATTCAAATTGTTCTACTGCAATTAGATATATATATATATATATATACATATACATGAATCCACTATCACATACATATAATTTGTTTGAGATAGCATACTCATCGTGTAAAATTATGTGCTAGCTCTCGTACATTTGAATGATTCCTTATGGAAGATTTGACATCTCTGAATATATCCAACTAACTTTCACATGCAATTAGAAATTAAACTTTATTCCCCGAAAGAATCAAAAAGCTTAAAAGGGATTAATAATTAAGATCGAGTTGCATGTTGCTTTGGCAAAGCAATTATAAGCATAGCATATCATAGCATAGCATGAAATATTGTGACTTTAACTTTCGCTTTATAAAGTAATTCTTGCAAAATGGACCCATCGGATCGATTTGATTACCACCTAACTGACATCAACACTGGAGCATGAAAATAGATCAAAGTTATACACATATATATATATATATATCTATACACACACCTTTAATGAAGTCTCTAGAGATAGCACTACTTCTTTGTGTAAAAGTACCTACCTTGATAAAGTAGTGTTGGTGAATAAGACTTTATTCCTTATTCGTTTCAATTGGAACTAATTCTACACGAAAATGCTAATTAAGTACAATACAGAAACTTACCCAAAAAGGGTGGGGAGAAATTTTTGCTTAATATATACAAAAGTTCAAACACGTACAACGTAACCTCTGCAATCACCATGCATTGTACGTTATGTAGAATAGGTGCACCAACTTCATAAAGGGTGCCCCATACAAAGTATGAGAGGCTGTTTGGGTATTAAAAAGCGGTTAGAGCATCTCTAATGCTAGAGTCAAATTCATTATCAAAGCTAAAATTTGATAAAGTTTCACAAAAAGTGTGCTCCAATGCAAGGCCATTTGTATTGCCAAAATTTGAGAAAGTCATTTACTTTCTCAAATATAGCATAGGATTTGGCTTTTATCAAATTTTGACCATTGTACTTTTTTCTTGTTTTTCGTTCCTAATGCACAACAACAATCCAATGTACAACATCAATTGCTTTTGTATAAAAAAATATAATTTTTTATGTGTTGTGGCAAAACTAGTGTACAAAACACACTGCCCAATGTACTAGATTAATAGCTTTTGTGCCAAAAAATGATATTTTGGATGACTTTTTGCATTGGAGCATAATTGTCAAATTATAGATTTTTGACACTATAGCATTGCTATAATATAGATTTGAAAGATGCAAAATAGCTTTTTACATTGGAGATGCTCTTATGTGGTTTATAAGTTGACGGGTTTAGAAATTTGATTGTTTGGTGACTGATCTTTTCTTGCACCAAATTGGGTTTTTCTCAAATCAATACGACCTGTTTTTTATTAAAACCAATAATAATATGAGACTTGTCTTATAGTAAATGATTCCCAAGTAAAGCTTGATTGCCTATCTACTAAAATAGAGTTAACTCTTTCCTTGTTCGACACTATGTAGAATAATTCTGTGATGTTAATATAGACAATGCATTACTAGTCTAGAGTCAATTACGTAGTTGATTGATAGTGGTTCAAAATTTAAATAATGATAAGAAGTTAACCCACTAATTATTGATCTAAACCATTTACTTTCTCAAGAAAGGGAAAGAGAAAATAATATGTAAATATTACTAATTAGTGCTCGCATGGTAACATTTTCTATTTTCTATTTTCAGTTTTTTAAAAATGAAAATCAATTTTTTTTCTTCTTAAAAATGAAAATATAAAACTTATTTGGTAACATTGTTATTTTTTTTTTTAGGATCATTTAGTATAGTGGTCTTGTGAGTAGAGAGAAACGTAATGAATATATAAATATGCTAAGTCGTGCTCCTGTTTTGACTGTTTAAGTGATACATAAATAAATATACGTAAAAGAAAAAAGAAGATACATATGTGAGGAGAGAGAGAGAGAGAGAGAGAGAGAGAGAGAGAGAGAGAGAGAGCGTCGGTGACATTAAAGAATAATGATAGGGTACAACTCTTTCTTACAACTCATTTACAATTATCTCTATCTCTCTCCTAAATGACACTGGGAATCCATTGAAAGTTAACCATACCCCACAGTACCACTTAAGAAAGATAAAGATCGATGGTTATAATTGAGTTGTACCGCTATCATTGTTGGGCATTAATTGCTATAGTGAGAGTGAGAGTGAGAGAAACACCAAATGATAGGGAGAGAGAAACACGCATAATGGAGGGAGAGAGAGTGTGTCAGTGGCATTAAATGCAACAGTGAGTCATTATGCCGTTTCAAATTGTGAAGAAACAAAAAGAAGAAGAAGAAGACCAGAAGAACAAGAAGAGAAAGAATTAAGAAACAGAAAAAAATAGAAGAAAAAGAGATCGAGTAGAAGGAGGAGACCACCATTGGAGCTCAAGGCTCAAACACACACCCAAACATACCTAGCTTCATAGAGGTGAGTTCTAAACTCACTGGGTAACACAATATTGATGTTAGGACAAGATCAAAAGAAGGAAAGATGCACATTATGTCTTTCCCCCATTATTTACGTTCTGGACTACTGTCTATGTGAAGAAGACGTAGTTCCTATCGATTGGGACTTTTCCCAATTGATTACCATAGATGCTAACCCAATTGATTGCTAAAGTTTGCAATCGATTGGCACTGATTGTGATACAGTTGATTGGACTTTTTTTTCAATCGATTGTTATTGCTTTTATCCCAATCGATTGCACCTCTATCTCAATCGATTGGTAGTTACATAATGCTGATATTTCCTGTTAGTTATACTATGAACTGCTTAGTTGTTTATTTATTATTCTGTAATCCCCTGCATGTAATACAGATGTGATAATGAGACGCCCTATTGTAGTAATGTTAAGAGTTACGGGTGTAGACACCGTATTTTGGTTCGTCCATTCGACAGAAGGGACGACCCTGCCTCAAGAATAAGCCGATGACTGGAATTAGGATTTGTCGGTTATAAAACAGAACTCCATGAAGCACCTTGGTCTCTTAGATAGGTTAGAATAACCTCTGAGAAAACTTAAATATGTTAGAAACACCATTTAGTGACAAAAATCGAAGTTAGGATAGCCTTAATTTTCACATAAAATGATGAAAAATTATCTTTTACTGAGCAAAATCTGGACCTCAAGATGGGACCCTGAGAACTCCCTTTACAAAATATTCCTAAAATATCCTAAAAATTAGTGACCCAAGCCTTCACATTGGCTAAAAAACTGTTTAGGATAATTTTTACCTTTTTTTATATCTCACAGGTTTGCTCCTTCTTGGAGTCAACCTCACTCTTTTGATCATAACTCAAAATTTACTAACTTTTTTTGAATGAAACAAAAAACATCTTAAATTAGACTCTCATACCTTTCCAACGGTATATCACAACCCCAAAAAGGATAACCGAAGTGAGAGAACGAAGTTTGGAAAGTCTGGAGAGAAAATACAATGTCACACCCCAACCCTCCCCGGTGGATTAGGACACGTGTAACAAGAATATACGCACCCAAAATACACTAATAAACACTAAACCTTGTTAGTTATTAAGGAAAAACATGATTTAAACCATCAGAAAAGAGCTTGCTGTGCCAAAAACAGACCCAAGGGTAAAATGGTCATTAATAAAGTATATTAAATTTTATACCAAAAGATAGATTTACGAGTCCCGATTCCAACTCAAAAAACGGCGCGCAAATCTGAATTTTCTAGAAAGAGTTATGCGTGTTTCCGTAAAAGCGGACGTGCTGTGAAATTGCATGCGGATCGATCCGCAAAAAGGGCGGATCGATCCATCTTCTCATTTTGCTAGCAGAATGTCCCCGAAAAAGGCCGGATCGATCCCTTCATTAACCCGAATCGATCCGGGCTTCCCAGAACTTGTTTTTACTTTTAAAAACACTGTCAAAACCTATCCAACTCATACCCAAACCAAACCAAACTTCTTGGGACATTAAGAAAACATTTCAAATACATTCATAAACATGTTTAAGCATTACCCAACCATGTATCACATGTCCACAACCAAAATTTGATCAAAATCATTCATGAACTCAACTCTTTTTGAATCAAAATAAGCTTTGAAGTTCAACTTTTGTCAAGAATTTGTATCTCATAAGACCTTGTTGGAAATGAACTTAAAGCTACAACCAACCACATAGAATATTAAGAAATCATATCAAAACTAATTCCAAGCATTCAATCCATGAATGTATCCTCATTTGAATTGAACAAGTGAATCAAATCTTAACTCTTTCCATGAACAACCATAAGCATAAAACTTTCCAAATAGCATTTCCAAAACCATCTCACCCATAGTTATAGTTGAACCTTAAGGACATACGTAGAATTTATAAGGAAAACTTCAAATCCTTCACATTCTTACTCAAACTATCAACATAGAGAATAACACAAGTTTCTACAAATTTACATTCACCATATGAGCCATGGGACTCCAAAACTAACTCCATGGATACAACCACGAGTCAAGTCTTAAATCCACAAGTCAAGGATACTAACCCACAAGTTACATTATATTACAAGTTATAAACTTAATTACAAGCCCCACATCTCTTCCCCACTCCCGAGCACGCTATTTCCTCTCCGGATATTGCTCCGTACCTGCGGTGGTTGTTATTTACCACAACAGAAACAGAAAACGGTTTTCTAAAGCATTACGCTTAGTGAGAATTCTAAACATGGCTGAATGTTTACACATGTGCAACGCAACAATAAACACATAAATCATATTTTTGTAATCGCCGAGTCACCGGTTCAATGATTCATTCAGACCCGGGACCTCCCTTGGTCCCGTGGCCACTTCTATTCCTTGGACTTCCGTATTTCTCGGATTCTTCCTCTTCACCACCCTTATTACTCCCAACTAATGAATCATTTTCCCGGTGCTCATTGAATACCACATAAACATATAAGCACATAAACATGTAGGCACATATAATCTTCATAAAGCTAACATGAAATTCACAATTTAGTAACTACATGCTTTCTAAACATGAATAATCAACACAATAAGATCATTCTCTACATCTCTACATCATTGATGCCTTGAACATAGTTAAACACAATCATTCTTTAGGCTAGAAAACTCACCTTTTACACAGATTTTACCCAAGATTAAGCTAGAGAAGTGCTGAATTTCACCAATTGAACCTCAATTTCTACCCCAACAAGAATCCTACAAGAATTCGGTAGATGACGTCTCATCGTTAAGTACGAGCTACTATAATCTAGCAATTTAAACAGAAATTAAGGGTATAGAAATGATCGTCTCACCTCCACGAGTCCGAAAGTGGTCTCGGATCGTAAATCCGACGAACGGCGGCGACGGAACGGCAAGATTTTAACGTCGGCGATGGTCCATCTTCTCTCTCGGTGATTTCTCTTTTCTTTTCTTTTAATTTCTGCAGAAATGAGAGTCTCCCTCTCTCCTACACCTATACATGCACAAGCATGAGGTGTTTTAACCTCAACTTTACCCATTTTTCACTTACACCCCCAAATTTTCTTAAGTTCTTATTATGAACTCCCCCAAACATTCCATTAACTACCCAATTATTTAATGAGTGTTTGTCTAAGTTCCGTATGGGTCCCAACGTGGGTCCCACATATTTTGTGAAATTGCTATCGCACCTACTAATTTTAAATCTTTTTCATTTATACCCTTATTTGGGTGTCCAAACTAGTTCCAAATGCTACACATGCATTAACATATAATATGAAAGCATGTAAGCAAATATTCATGTAATCACATAAAATGCATTTAATTATTTAAAATGCAAATTACTAATTTACCCTTCGCTGGGTTCCATTTCAATACCTGTCCCACCTCACTGGGGACTTTTCCAACTAGTGTCCCTCTCTGAACACTTTTTACATGGGCGAGTCCAAGCCTCCCCTCAATCCATTTATACACTAATTATACTAATTAATGCATATTAACACAATAATTAACCCGTTCTCCGGGTACGGGTGTTACATACAACCTTTGGCCGGAGTGCCATTGTCACACCCCAACCCACCTCGTGCGGATTAGGACACGTGTAACAATGCTACAAGCACCCAATTATATTAATTTGTAAAGAAACATGTGAATTACTAGGAAACACACGTGTTTAACAACATAAATCAACTTTATTGTTACAAAATAGCCCCCAAGGGTAAAATGGTAATTAATAAGGTATAGAAAATTGTATACAAAAAGATAGGTCTTTGAGTCCCGGTTCCAACGTAAAAAACGGCGCGCGAATCCGAGTTTTCTAGAGAGAGTTATGTTCGTTTCCGTAAAAGTCGACAGTGTAACAAAATGGCCTGCGGATCGATCCGCCCCAAAACCAGATCGATCCGATTTTGACAGAAAGTCATTTTTACACCATTTAGCTGCTCCGGATCGATCCGCTCAAGGCCCGGATCAATCCTATTTCTGCAAAAGTCAAATTTTAGTAGAAAACCCTTGTTTTAAAAGTTCTAAACACAACCAAATCACAACTAAACCTCATGTAACTTTAAAGAACCATTTCAAACTATTTCAAAACAAATTCAAACCTTTCTAAATACAAATTCAAACTCTTTCTTTTTTTGCTGAAGAAATTCAAACTCTTTCAATTATTCAATTCATGAACATAACCTCATTTGGATCAAACCAACCCATAGACACATCATTTTTGAATCAAATCAAGTTTTGAAGTTTTAAACTCTTGACAAAAGCTATTATCTCATGAAATCTAGTTGAAAATGAACCTAAGCTATAACTAACAACATAGAACATTAGGAAACCATATTTCCAAGCATTTCTAAGTATTACCAAGCATCTAAATCATAAACTCCAAGTCTCTTGAATCAAATTAATGCATTCGAACTCAAGTTTTCATTTAACCAAACAATCATTTACAAAAACCTTCCAACAAGGAAATTAAACCTCTCAAAACTTTTGTTAACAAAATGGAACTTGTCCGAAGAAGTTGCAACACATACTCGGACTTACCGGAATAGTCCATTTCCAACCAACTCACACATATCCATAGATACACTTAAAGACATACATAGGATTTACAAAGGCAACCCTCAAGTCCTCTATCATCTTGCCCAAAACTAACTACTAACATAGAGAATTACATAAGTTTCCTCAAATATACATTAAACACATAAGTTATAGAGTCCCAACTAGTTCTCAATCTCTCCAACTTCACAACCACGAGTCAAGACTTTAAGCCACAAGTCAAAGATCTCAAACCACAAGTTACACCATATAACAAGTTAAAAACATAACTACAAGTCCTAAATCTCTCCCCCATTCCCGAGCACGTCACTTCCTCTCCGGATATTGCTCCGTACCTGCGGTGGTTGTTATTTACCACAACAGAAACAGAAAACGATTTTCTTGAGCATTATGCTTAGTGAGAATTCTAAACATGACTGAATGTTTAACATGTGCAATGCAACAATAAACATGTAAATCATATTTGTAATCGCCGAGTCACCAGTTCAATGATTCATTCAAACCCGAAGAGCTCCCTTGGTCCCCTGGTCAATTTTATTCCTTGGACTTCCGTATTTCTCGGATTCTTCCTCTTCACCACCCTTATTACTCCCAACTAATGAATCATTGTCCCGGGCTCATTGAATACCATATAGACATATAAGCATGTAGGCACATAATCATAGCAACTTTTCATACAATTGACATGTAATACACAATCTAACAATTTTATAACTTCTAAATATGATTTCCACAACTCAAAATAGATACAAAAGCATTGAACATCTTAAACCACAATCGCTTTTTAGTTAGAAATCTCACCTTAGCAAGATCTACCCAAATTCAACCAAGTAGATGCCGAATTTTACCAAATTAAAGCTCAATTCTACCCCAAAGTGAATCCTACATAGTTTGGTAAAACAAATATCGTCTATCAAGAACGGTTGCCAGAAAAACGTTGCTGAAAATGAAAACAAGTTACGTGCATGTGATCCTCTTACCTTCACGAGTCCAAAAGTGGTCTCGGATCGTAAATCCGGCGAACAACGGCGACGGAACGGCGAAAAAATAACGTCGGTGTCTCGTCTCCGTCCTCTCTCTCGAGCTCTCTCTCTTGTTTTGTTTTAATTTTCTGTAATGTTTAGTTTGGAGAGACTTCTCCTATTGACACACACATGCAATGCATGTTGTGTTGTCAAACACACAATTTTCCTCACTTTTCGTTTATACCCCCGAAATTTCTTAAGTTCCTATTATGAAATCCCCAAACATTCCATTAACTACCCAATTATTTAATGAGTGTTTATCTAAGTTTCGTATGGGCCCCAACGTGGGGCCCAAATATTTTGTGAAGTTGCTATTGCACCTACTAATTATAAATTCTTTTCATTTATACCCTTATTTGGGTGTCCAAACTAATACCAAATGCTAACACATAAATCATCATATAACATGAAAGCATTTAAGCAAATATTCATGTAATCACATAAATGCATTTAACGTATAAAATGTAATTTCATTTTATCTGGGCCCTTCACTGGGTCCTACTCCAATACTTGTCCCCCCTCACTGGGGACTTTTCCAACTGTGTTCCTTTACTGAACACTTTTTCACGGGTGAGTCCAAGCCTCCCCTTAATCCCTTTCATACACGAATTATATTAATCAATGCATATAAAAATTATAATTAACTCGTTCTCCGGGTACGGATGTTATAGCCATGGTAGCACTCAACTGAGTGCCGCGCGACACTCACGATTGCCACCCCAGCCCTTCGAGTGGTACTGTCATACCCGCTCCCCGCAGCATTTAATTCTATTATTTTAGCATGCAGGTATGCTTACTGTTGTGTTAATGAACACGTGTGAAGTGAGTGATGACTCACTGTTGGAGGATGTCTCTTGAGAACCCGGTATTTGGCCTTGAAGGCAGTCCAGAAGGTGGGCAAGTGAGAATTACCTACGGTTGGGAAAATGAGTAATAACTCATGGTTATGTGCATAAATGTTTATTTAGGCATATGTAAATATAATTGATTATTATATTATTGATAGAGACTCATCAGAGTCATTAGATGCCTGGTGAGGACAGAATTGAACACGTTACGTAATTTGATAAGCTAATTATCAATTTCGTAAAACTTGTAGAAACTTGCATTTTAGCAACCAAACGGAACTTAGTCGGAAACCTTTTTAATTTTGAGGTTTCACCTGTAGAGCTATGCATTAGCTGTGTAGAAAGTTTAAGAGACTGATTAGAAGTTTTGAAAACTCGTGGGGAGGTAAACACAATTTTCAAAAGTGTTGCCTATATATAGATAGTGATGACTTTCATAAATTTTATAAAGCTTAACCTAAATTCAAGAAGAGGCCAAATGGAGGATTTCTTGGCTTAGAGCTTCAAGACTCGAATCGACGGAGTTCTACCTGTTTGTTTTTCACCAAATTCCGTGTTTGAACTCTACGAGGTAAGACCGTCGTTTTGATACCTATTAGGCCTTGTTTGGTTAAGTTTTCCAAAAACTCATTTTCTAGAATTTTCATATAAAGTTGATAATTGGACTTTTGATTAATAGGAATTGTATTAGAAGAATTACTGCACGTTCTTTGTGCTTGAGTTTTCTTTTGATCGGCGTTTAAGAGCATAAATCGGAGGTGAGTGATATAAATCTTGAGTTTTGGATGATTCTATGGTTTAATGCATTTGATATGCTAGGAATGTATATAGATACCATGTGTAGTTCATATTGGGCAAAACTCATGTATAAAGTAGGCGCAAAGTATGTTGAAATAAAAAGCATGGTGATATGTGATAAATGAGCATGTTTATGTGCCTATGTGGGTTAAAGGGGGATTTGTGCTAATTCACCGTGAGACGTCCTCTCGAAGGGGGAGGATTAGTAGTGACAATGGTCACTTACCGAGAAAGGCATTAACGCGACATGTCGAAGGGGCATGGGTCGTGGTTGAGTCTTAAGACTTTGGATCGGTGAATGTGCACTTATTCCCTAGAGACCAATAGTTATGTGTTATGATGGATTGGAACATATTTGTCATCCGTATGCTTGATTCATATTATTCACTAAGCGTTCGCTTAAACAAATCCATATATATGTGGTTATATAAATAACCATTTAGGTGCAAGGACTGGAGGGGAGAATCGCAGGTAATGAGGCAAGGAGGGACCGGAAGCTCCTCATGTTTATAGAACTTGTATCACGTTTGTAATATATATGTTTAACTCATGCCGGTCGTTTAACCGTGCGGCTTGTAATAGGATTTGTTATATATGCGAGTATGGCACTTGGTTCACCTTAGGACCTCATTGCCGAGACGTGTGAAACTTGTTCTTTTGGTACTTGTAATCCGGGTAACGGTTGTGGTGGTTGTATAAATGGTTTATTTGTTTTTACAAGTCTTTGGAAGGTTTAACTCGCTATTGAATTGGTTTTGGTTTGAAATAATTTGGTTTGAAATAATTTGATTTGAAATGGTTTGGCTTGAATTGATTTGGGTTGGTTCTTCGGGTAAAAGAGGTATTGATTTATTAGCGGCGTTTGTCTCGGAAGCGCCGGGAATTAACGGCGTTTATTAGGAAGCGCCGGTAATTAACGGCGTTTGGGGAAAAATGCCGGCAATTGTGAATACGGTCTTTTGGAGGTTTGGATTCTGCACAGACCCCATTCGACCGGTCGAACGGGGCAATTCGACCGGTCAAAATGCCCCCTGCCAGAAATTTCAAACTCCTACTTCCAATGTTCGGAACAACTTCTAATTAGGCATAGAGGTACCATTTGGGACCCATTGACCTACGAAATTGTTACTTTTGAAAACAAAACTCATTAAGGCGTGTTTGGGCACGCGTTTAATATAACCTTTGAAAAACCAATTGGAAGTTGGTGGTTTTGGTGCAAAACTTTTATTAAGGGCATTTTTGGAAACTTTAATCATTTTGGTAAGCCTTGATGGTGTGCCACGTGACCTAGATTCATATTTGTGGATCCGGGGCGTGACAGCTACTATGGAATTCAGATGTCCTAGATGCACTCTGGACCCTTGATTTGACCCCAATCCGCGTGAAAACGCCCGAAAACGTAAAAATTTGTGTTTTTTTTTGTCACACATCGCTTAGCTATAAACCTTTCAACTCAAATTTCCAACTATAAAAAGGGGTCCTCCCCTCCCCATCCAACACACTTGAAAATCATAAGGACTAGAAAGTCTAAAGAAACCCCTTTGGAGGATTTCGAAGCGCTTCTAGAAAGTTTGTAAGAAAAGTATAAGTTTTTTAGAGTTAGGAATCGAGTCTTAGAGTCTACCAAAATGTTACACCAAACAAATTGTGAAGCAAGAAATAAAAAGCCGTAACACACAAGTTAAAAATATACTCACCTGCCTAGATGCTGAAATCCAACACAGAGCTGCATTAATTACCATTTGTCAAATTAATTAACCAATACATAAATATAAACATAGCACATCACTAAATGATTATTTACAATTTAAAGGACAAAACGTCGCACTACATCTCATAGGAGGTTCAGTGTTTTTTTTTCTCTCTCTTTCCTTTTTTTTCTGTGTGTGTGTGTGGGGGGGGGGGGGGGGGGGGGCTATTTTCTTATAAGTCCATAAAAATAAATTTTTTTTAAATAAAGGATGCTTAAGATTTTTGATTGAAAGAAGGTCCTGCATACATTGAATGTTAGGTGAGATTTCACTAGTTAGATCCTACTACACCAATGCGTCGTAGTTAATTTATGTCTATGTTTTAGTTATGTTTGTATCGGCGTATGTTATCGTAATGCTTTATTTGCGTTTCTATAAACACCTGTGGCTTTGTAATAGTTTAGTATTACACTTTGGCTTTATATATCAAACTTAGAATTTCCCAATGCGTGGTTTAATCCATTACTCTGATGGTTTGACTTTGGTTATGGACAATGTGGTGACGTTCAACTGTCATGGCCTACGGGTCCAAAAAGGAATTTATTTTCTCTATTTTTGCTACTGCGGGGCGTGACATTGCCTCCAATCTATGTCCATTCTTGTCACCTTCATAGTTGTGACCTTTTTGGTCTTTTTTAACTTACTAACTTCGAATTTCGTAGCATTCCTATTGTTTTGAACATGCAGAATGTGAATCAGAATAGCAAATGCGGTTACATATGTAGTTGTTTTATAGTTACATAGAATTTCGTGCTTTACTTAAAAATATCTTATAAATAAAGTGACTTTGGGTTTGAACTTGATCCTATTTTAAGTTTTTTCACAAAAAATAAAATCTGTTATATAGATGTCATGTTATTGCAATGGGAGTTCATGACCCATATAATATCCTTCATGGAATGCACGCACGTGCACAGCAGCCCACATTCAAAGCACACACCACACGTGCACAACAGCACAACACTCGTGCACAACATTGCACATGCATAGCAGCACATGCACAACAGCAGCACAGCACAACACATGTGCAATGCACACATGCACAGCAGCGCATAGCACGCGCATGGGCAGCACACGACCACGTCCACACACACATGCAGTTGAGATTAGTACTTCTAAAGCTATATTATGATAGAAAAAGACGAGAGTGTAGTTCCTAATGTATATTAAGTGTTAGTTTGCCCATTTGTTCAAGTATTGTTAATATAGTACCCTATGGTTCTATCACATTGGGGACAATGAAAATGTCATCATATGGTACTCTCAAATAGTGATTGGTAGCCCCAACTTAAGCTAATCCAACTTCTGTCATCCTTCTCCCTCATTGCAAAATTAAAAGCAGCTATGTTTTGAATTCAAATGTAACAACTCATATTACTTGATGTGGACCTACCCTTGTTGTTTCGACGAAGAGATACTCCATATGGATGGATCCTTGACACCATCACATCAAGGAAGTATCAGTTGGTTGGATAAAAATTTGGAAGATTTATTGCACTTGCACACCAACAGGTTTGAATTCTGAACTTGGTGTCTAAGGCATTTGGAGAAAAAAAAAATTTGTTTCTAACATAGAAAGCAATTGTTGCGGAAAATTGCTCCAATTTTTTTTTCTCCTCTCCTCATTTTAAGTGATATAATTGTGTAGGAATATTAAGAAGCAGAGAGAAGGTACGATAAGAGAAGAAATGAACGAGCATGGTAAAGAAATTGTGAACAGAGTAATGGTCACTTTGAACTCCAACCATCGGATTAAGAAGGCAAAGAGAGAAGAGAAATGAAGATTCTTGAAGATATGCTTTGTTTGTTAGTTTAAGTTTGAATGGAGGAACTCTTTAAATTTCAGACTTTGTTAGATATGTATGAACTATTTACTTGTTATGGTTATTATGGATTATTTTTGTTGTGTTAGGTGTAGAGATGTTGGTTTGACATGGATAAATGCTTTACTTATTATGATTACTTTGGATTTTTGTCTATTGTGTTAGATATAGATTAATCTTATTATTTTTTGTGCTTGGTATATATTAATATGCTTGTTAATTAGGTGCAAAAATAAAAAATAAAAAAATTGGGAAGAACATAAATAAATTATTATTTTTTAGATTTATGCATATTTTTAACGAATATATTCGTTAGTATTTTTTTTTGGAAATTACTAACGGATATAGTTAGTAATAGTTGACAAATTGTTAGTATTCAACATAAATCTTTTAAAATTGACTGAAACAAACCATTAGTAATAGCTTTCTAACGGATGTATCTGTTAGAAAACCTTTAATTTACTAATTTACTAACAGATATATTTGTTAGTAATGGATATATTTGTAGTAAATCCGTTAGTAATATTACTAACGCAAAATACTAACGGATATATGCATTAGTAGCATTTATTCTAACGGATATATCCGTTAGTAATGCGGCCATACGGTGTAGTGGGATAACATTTTCACATAAAATGATGAAAAATTATCTTTACCGAGCAAAATCTGGACCTCGGGGTGGGATCCTAAGAACTCCCTTTACAAAATATTCCTAAAATATGCTAAAAATTAGTGACCCAAGCCTTTACATTGGCCAAAAAACTGCTTAGGAGAATTTTCACCCTTCTTATATCTCACAGGTTTGCTCCTTCTTGGAGTCAGCCTCACACTTTTGATCATAACTCAAAATCTACAAACTCTTTTTGAATGAAACCAAAAACATCTTAAATTGGACTATCATACCTTTCCAACAGTATATCACAAGCCCAAAAAGGATAATTGAGGTGAGAGAACGAAGTCTGGGAAGTCTAGAGAGAAAATACAACCTCCGGCCTGAGTGCAGCGCGGCACTCACGACTGCCGCCCCAGCCCTTTGAGTGCTACTATGGAATTCAGTGTCCTAGATGCATTCTAGACCCTTGATTTGACCCCAATCCGTGTGAAAACGCCCGAAAACATGAAAATTTGTGTTTTTTTTTGTCACTCGACGCTTAACTATAAACCTTTCAACTCAAATTTTTAACTATAAAATGGGGTCCTCCCCTCTCCATCCAACACAGTTGAAAGTCATATGGACTAGAAAGCCCAAAGAAATACCTCTGGAGGATTCCAAAGCACTCCTAGAAAGTCTTTAAGAAAAGTATAAATTTTTTAGAGCTAGGAATCGAGTCTTAGAGTCCACCAAAATGTTACACCAAACAAATTGTGAAACACGAAATAAAAAAGCCTTAACACACAAGTTAAAATAAATTCGCATGCCTAGATGCTTAAATCCAACACGGCTATCCAATTAGCTGCATTAATTGCCATTTGTCAAATTAACTAACCAATACATAAATATAAACATGTATGGCACATCGCTAAATGATTATTTACAATTTAAATGACAAAACGTCGCACTACATCTAAAGGGAAGTTCAGTGTTTTTTTCTCTTTTTTTTTTGGGCTATTTACTTATAAGTCCATAATAATAATTTATTTTAAAATATTGGATGCTTAAGATATTTGATTGAAAGAAGGTCCTGCATAGATTGAATGTTAGGTGGGATTTCACTAGTTAGATCGTACATGAATATTAATTAAATGAAAATTTTGTCTTTTAAGAATTGTTTAACAAACTAAGAATCAAATTTAATTTTAAACTCTTCACCTACATTTTAATTTTTTATGGGAGGGTGAGTATTATTAATTCGGGAAAAAGAAAAAGAAGAGTAGTGAATGTTTATGGGTGTACGTTGCTAGACTTGTATCTAAATTCAAAAGGACACAGCAGTCATTTTCCACTAATGCATATCAGCATATGCAATACATGACCGGAAACAACCGGCCAACAACGCCCTTATTAGACGTTACACACACATCTGATGACAATTTTTAGAATATTCCGTTTCAGTTCGCATTACGACACAAACTACAAAAGTGACGGCGTGGTCAATTTTAGAAGAGTAAAATTTTATGTCCCAAATGTTACTTCCAACAAATATGGCAAAGGGCAAATGCAGAAATTTGAAGTTTGGAGGACTTGCCATAGACGAAACTAGAAAGTTGCACCCAACAGAGGCTGAGTTAACGGGGGATTTGAGGGCAGTGCTCCCGATGCTCTTTTTTGGGGTTATTTATACATATCGTTTTATAGATAATACAAGCTAATGCTAAAAAAATAAACATAAAAATTCAAATACTAATAGAACATGGAATTTCTAAATTTTTGGGGAGCTTTAAGTGTAAAATTTTTTATTTCTTTCAGGGTATATCTAAAATGGGAATTTGAGTAAAAAAAATTAAGTGCACTTCACATTTTTGTGAAAAAATAAACCCGGTCTATCCAACATTATAATAGTTATGTGAAATTCACATTTCTGTAATAAAAAAAATTGAATTAGTTATGTGAAATTCTACATAATTTTTTTATGTAAAATTTTACATAACTTTTAAAATATAGGATTTTGATTCGATTAAGTTTCACTAGTCATTGAGTTTTTACCACACACACACACACACATATATATATATATATATATATACATATATTACTTGGGTTGTTATTTAAACATAGTTGTTCTAAAATAAGGACTTTTCACTAAAATTCTAAAGGTCGGGGCTTGGTAGATCCGCCCATGCATGTGGTAGTGGAGTCGTCTTTAATAATGATGGGATGATGGATCACTTTAACATTCTTCAATAAAAATCATGTGAATTATTTGAAAAAACATAAAGCATGACTCAAATTCAAAGCATCAAAATCTGTGTTTTGGGTTAGGGGTACACCCTTACACACCCAAAAAGTATCAACATTCTAAGGTGACCAATGAGAAGAGACTGACAATGAACCCCGTAGTCTCTATCTATCTTTTTCATTGATCCACCTCAAGAGTAAAAATACTTTTTGAGTGTGTAAGAGTATGTCACAAATATTACTCTTCCGTTAATTAGCTGAAAAAGAACGTAACGTTTTGGACAAAAAAAAAATATGGTACTTTAGTACTAAGGTTGTACGGGGTAGGTGCGACTTAGGAAGGTTTGGTTAGGTAAAGCTTAGCTTTTACTACTACTTATATATAAAGGGCTTTATTGGATATAAAATTTCCACCACCACCATCTTTAATTTGTCTCCCATCTTCCCACGCTCTCTCTCAACTTTCTCTCTCTATATATAAGTTGCAGTATTGTATGGCCGCCAATTTGCAGAGTCGGGGACTCGTGAACTTGGGGAAGCGATTCTTCAACCAAACTCTTGCTGGAACCTCTCACTCTCCTTTACTCATCACTCTCAGGTAGTATATATATCTTAATTTCATACAACGCATATATATATATATATATATGTATGTTTAATTATTTGAGAATTTAATTATCTCATCCCTGAGACTTAGTTTGAAATTATTGACAGATTTTATTAGAATATCCTTTCTCGTAATTATTTGGAAAATCTCATAGGTTGAATTAATCTACGTACGTACAAGCACGGTGTGTTTAATTTATTGTTGATCTTTTTAACTTTTACAATTATATTTCTCAGAAAATATTTTCCAGCTACACAAACAGTATGTACTAGAGATAATTCTTATTTTTTTTTTAATAAAAAAAAACATTTTGTGTATTGATCTTGTGCAATGACATATTTGTCAGGATTTAGGAAAGAGCAAGGTTCGAACCCTAATATATATATATATATGACAAATTTTCTCACACGAGGAGAAGACGGGTTTTAACCGTTGGATGATCATCTAATCTAGCCTTAAGATTTTCAGGAATTTTGGAGAGAATCTTATGACTACATGCTCATCCAACGGTTAAAATCCGCTTTCTCATGTGAGAAACTTCTCACAATAACATTACCAATATATATATATATATATATATGTGGTGTAGAGAGCGTTTTACCAACTAGGTTAATTAGTCGTTGCTCAAGAAAATTCTTACTAGGAAGATAAATTAATACAAGATTTTAATAGCTAAATAAATTAAGAAAGATAATCTATTGGAATTTCCATTTTGATGTGACCTTGATTTATTTTCTCCCCTTTGGCCGGATAAAAGAATTATTATATTTTCACTACTTGAACAAACACACTAAAAACCTTTCTTCGTGGGTGAATTTGTTCATTTTGAATAGTTTACAGGTGAGTCTGTTCATTTTTGGAGTTCAGAAGGTGTTAGTGAAAAACGGCCATAGTTCAAAGGGTGGTGCTGTAATTTAACCTTTTTTTTAATCATTATATTACAACATTTTTGATAATTTTATATTGTTTATAGAATAGAAGCACAAATAGGAGTATTTTTTTTTTATTTTTTATTACAGTATTAAAGATTCATGATTGAGCTCGCCTTACACCAAATGAATTGAGAGAGAGAGAGAGAGAGAGAGAGAGAGAGAGAGAGAGAGTATTTGATCGTTTTCCTATTTGAAGCAATAAAAACACCTATGATTGGGCTGGACTTGTAGATGCATTTGAAAATTTGTTGTGGATGAGCCTATTGGTGTATCAGTTTTTCATTTACTGATTAGTGGGATGTTTATAACATTTTAAAAAGATTGATACTAAAAATTAAAAAAAAAATTTAACATTTTAAAAGATTGATTCTAAGAAACTTTATTTTTGAGAGAAATTTGTCTTGGTTATTTGTATTATTTGTAATTGTACCCCACTACTAGGCTAGCTACTAGTTATTAAAGATCAATCCTACAAACAAATTTGAAGTTGAGTTGGAGGTGCTCTCAAAAATCTAAAAGATATCTCTGGTTAAATTGCAACAAACCAAACAGGGGCTTATATCTAGCAAATCAAATAATTTTGAGAATTATAGTTTTATCATATGTAGCAATGGGGGTTTGTATTGCGTAGTATTTAGGATTAGATCTTCATTAATATTAGGACTGAGGTCTTTCGGAGTTGGTCGATACTAACTCTCCCACGCTTTATTCCCCAGTTCGATTCTCTCTTCCTTGTTGTAATTATTAAAAACAAAAGAGCAATGTTAGGCACACATTTTAAATGACACCTCAAATCACATCTTTGATTTAAATGCATGTATTCTGTGATATGTAAGTAGTGCACAGAAAAATGAAAAAAATTCAAACAGCACAAAATACATACATTTAAAGCATGGAGTGTGGTTTGGAATGTGTGCCTAGTATTTTTGAAAACAAAATATACGTACAAACCTGAACTAGTGAACCATAATCTTTAGACTCGAAAGAAATGGAATAAGTCAACCCATAACCATCTTAGGTGTGATCTACTACACCAAACGTCTTTAGTTAATGTAAATTGACGGTGGAGACTGGGGAATGGAGATAAATCCACCTCCTTTGATTACTCTTTGTTTTATATATTCATTTAATAAAGAAAAGGAATATAAGGAGGTTTAGGCTTATCCATTTGTCTCCCTTGTCGAAACGATGGGCTCTTTTCTCTCTCTGTTTATTGAAGTGGTGGTGGGGGGCCACATCAAGCGTGGAAAATGCGCCAAGTGTATTTTGTTTATACTTAATTTCGAAAAACCCACAACCAAATATACTGAAAAACACACATGATGTACAAAATTTCGGAAGCATAAGATTACTCTTGAATTAATTACCCTTTTCTTGTCCTTATTTTCTTATGATTAGAGACGGATCAAAGTTGTTAATTAACCATATATGGCCACCTTACAGATATACGGCACATTTATATATGTTGATTATCAACAATTTAACAAAGTGTGTGTGTGTGTGTGTGTGTGTGTGTGTGTGTGTGCAGGAGGGGAGTGCACGTATCGGTGTATGAGAAGAACGTGGAGGAACAAGTCCGACCAGCGGTGGTCCCAGACAATGCAATAGAGGCGGAGTCAGACATGTACTGGGCTCCTGACCCCCAAACTGGTGTGTTTGGCCCCGGGTCTGAGAATAACACTGCCACCACTGGCTTCCGTTCTTCCTCAACCAAGGAGGAGGGTGAATACTCTGTGTCGGAGCAGAAGATTTTCTTCCGCCCTCTCGAAGATCTGGACAAGCCCCAAATTCCCTGAATATATATATATATATATATATATATGTATATGTATTTGTATTTGTTGTTGAGAAACAGCTTTAAAATATATATAATATAGAGTCCTTTATATATGTATTTGTATTTGTTGTTGAGAAACAGCTTTAAAATATATATAATATAGAGTCCTTTATATATGTATTTGTATTTGTTGTTGAGAAACAGCTTTAAAATATATATAATATAGAGTCCTTTATATATATATATATATATATATCAAGTGTCGTGGATTATATGTCCATTGGCTATATATGGTACTTAATAAGATTATTAGTATAATATATGGTAATGCATGGAATAAGGTTGAATTCTGTATTTCTATGAGGTTTTACTGTAAAACTAAATGCAAGACGTGATTTTTGTTTTTGTGTTTTTTTTTCACTTTTACGTAGTATTTTGTTCGAATTCGATCCTTCCTCCTCCTCCTCTCCTTTTGCTTTTTTGCTTTTGGGTGGTGGATAGACATAGGCCGTTGTACTGTATCAAACAACAAATGTCACAATTAAGGGTGGACATGATGGGCTCGAGGTTTGGCGAGCTCCTCTTTAACACAATCGATTAAAGCTCACGAGCAAATTCGTAAAAAAAACTTGTTAATAGGTTTAATAAAGAACATGCATAGTGACATATATATATATATATATATAATAAAATTATATAATTTTAAACAAAATACGACAAACCTCGTAAATAGGTTTGATAAATGACTGATTTATCATTAAACTATATAATTTTAATGGGCGAGCGAAAAAATTCGTCAAAAAGCTCACGATTACTTGAAAGCTCGACTCATTTGAACTCGTAATAAAACTCGCAAACAAGCTCGGTTCAACTCGTGTCCAAACCTAGTCACAACTCCCCAAGCACTGATTGTAATTTTGACCAAGGAAAATTCTACAGTACGGCCTTGTATATCATTCAACCATTTTGCATGACTAGGACGGGTTTGGGTTAGCTGAAACTTTAAAAATTAAGTCATGAATTACAGATTTTGAGAAGAAGAAAAAAATAATTATTTTGTAAACTGGAAGTGTTTAGGTTAATTTAAAATTTCAACACTTAAATAAATCAGCTGAAAACAACTAATCCAAACAGTTTTTCAGCACTTAAAATTTTAGCTAACCCAAACGGGCTCTAATCAATGACAAACGTTTGTGTAATTTTGGTGCTAGTAATAACTTTTAAGAGGGACATTTGTAGTAACTCTCTGTAAATGTATGACATAACAATTTGGCTGCGTAGTACAAAGACCCTCTGATCAAATTAGTTGGGTGCAATTGGGGACTGACCTCTCCCAAACAGAAGGTGTAGAAATCAGCCTTGGGCAACACTAAAGCATGGACAAACCAAATTTACTTAAATTTTTTTTTTTTTTTTTTTCCCAGTAAGCAAAAAAGGCAAGCACTTAGCAGCATGTTATTAGTCTGGATAAATTACACTGGTACCAGAGCTTCACATTATTATACTTTGTTAGAACAATCTAAATTTTGAACTTTGTATACATTAACGAGCTGGACCCCTTTTAAAAGTAATATACTGCAAACAATGGCTTAATATGAAGCAGATAAATTTTTGCCAAAGTAAAAACCCAGAGATAAGAGGAGTACTCTGGTTTATAGCAAGCTGGCAAAGTTGAGCATAACTTTTAGTAGCTTCAGACGATCGAATCTCAAGGAACCCACAATAACTAAACTCCAAAATTCAATGTTTGACGTATCAATTTCTTCTCCTCAAATCCTGCAAACATAACATCTTCATGTACATGGAAAACAGAAAAACTGATTTTTTGCAAAAACTAAAGATAAATATTACAAGGTTCGCACCAAATAGAGTGAAATATACCTATGAGACTCACCAAAATTTGTATTTGGTAGGAGGAGAAGGCAAACCTGTCCCTTCCTAGCTGTTCCACTCATTTACCCTTCCTTCAGGTTGCCGCTACAGCTTTCAGAGTAGCTGAGAGTTTAATATAGCGACACCGATCTATTTTCTTGGTTGTTGTTACCTCTTATGCTTTTAGCATTAATCTAAGTGCGAAAAGAGCACAGAAAACTGTAAAAATATTTTGAAAATTATGAGTACCAACTTTGAAAATACCCTGATATATGGGAGAGGCGTGTGCTTTTACTGAAGGACCCAATTTTGCGTTGGATTACAGAGAATATGGAATTGCACACACATAAGAGAAAAAGAAACAAAAGATGTAACACTTTGATAAACAATTCAATTACATTGGGATTTCCAAGGTCCCATGCTCCACTTGTAATTAGGAAATATGTGTCAGCAATGTTTTTAGGCTAGATGTTTGTCCGACATTCACTGTAACAAAGTCCAAGTATGTGCATAACTATACCCTGTTTTGCAATTTTAAGAGAATGTAACTAGTGTAAATAGCATAACAAATTCAAATTGGCGTACACTTGCAAAATATTGCAGAACTAAATTTCGAATGATGTCCACAGAGAAGCAGTTGTTATTTCGCCAAATTCACTACTAAAAGACTGCGTACATCTATTCTTTATAATGATCATATCAGTCAGGATAATAAACTGAGTGTTAAAGAAGCCAATGTCTGAATGCCCACGCATATGAAAGAAATCCATGCACTACTCTTGATCAGGATCAAAGATCTCCAGTAAGTGTGAGGAAGCCAGCAACAACGGCATGGTAATGCTGTAAAGCAAACAAAAACAGAGAACAAGAAGAAAGTTTCAAGTATGCAACTGCTCTAACAGGGTGATAATTTCAAATGAAAGAAGGGAACCAAAAAAAAAAAAAAAGGGTATGTGACAAGCAGAACACAAAATGAACAAACCAATTATCACGAGATAATCACAGATAAAGACTCACCCTAGCCTCCACAGTATCACAAGTTTACGAGGATTGTCACAGGGCATCTGGGTTACCGAATATTGATAATTTGTGATGCACAGAAGCAAAGACCAATGGCCCCTGACACAATTTATACTAAAAATGCTTCTGTTCTAGGGCCATTAAGGCGGTTTGCAGCATCACTCTAGCTTTCCTATCTGGTGTGCATCCAGCAGATTCCATTTCCTTGTAAATTAAAGGGACCTGAACATCAAACGAGTTAAATGGATCAATTAATGGGTAAGAGAAGGGCAACCCATGTCTTTGACTGAAATTCTATAGATATGATAGGTAGTTCTAGTTTCTCTTCTCAGGTTGATTCCAACTTTTCTTAGATGAACAATTTCAGAATAAGTGGGTTCTCATGTTGAGTTGAAATCAATATGACTTTGAAATGTGTGTCTCACGACTCTCACACACCTATTGATATGTTACCCAGAAGAATGATATGCAAGGAAACTAGGCAACTAGCCAAGCACCTATATGTCATAGATTCAAAGTTCTGATTTGTTTCACCATGTCATTTTGGAACATCAGAAGATTGAAGAAATGATATTTAACTTGAAGTGTAGTAAATGGTTTCACAAATATGAGGTATGTTGAAGATTATTAGCTTCAGGTTAAAACATTGCACACCTGGTCAAACTTCCTTGCTCTAACAAATGCCTTCATAAGCGTACTGTAGGTAACCACGTCCGGACTAATACCCTTCAAAAACATAAGACCATCATCAGTAGAAAACAGCCTTACGGAATAGCTAGAATCGAGTTAGATGATAAAATCTAAGGTCCTACACTTTCTTTTATATGCTGATAAACTGATAAAGCCTCCAAATGCCTTCCAGAAATACCGAATGCATTGATCAACACATTCAGCATTATGAGGTTCGGTTCTATTCCATCAACTTCCATTAGCTGAAGTACCTTTACTGTCTGTTCACATAATCCCTGCATAAGAATCAGATAGTAAAGCATGTAGGTTAAGCCTCACTGTCTGTTCAATGATCTATCTGCGTCTATAGGATTCCAACTTTACAATTTTATATAAAGTGCTATCCCTTTGGACGACCAGAAATTATAGCGTCAATGGTAACAGCGAAATGGCTTCTTTTTTTTTTTGGCTTAAGACAGTGAAATGGTTAATAAGTGCAAAACTAATATATTGACAGACATAAAAGAAAGAGTTTTAGAAATTATTTCACTATTTCAGAAACATAAATCGAGATCCAGCAATTCAAACAAAATGGAGAACACACCTGTTGGGCATAAGCATTTGCCAGAACACAAAACATGCTAGCTGAAAGTTCTACGCCGTCCAACTTTAAAGCATTTATGCACTCTTCTGCACCTTGAAACCTCCCAAACTGCCCATAAATATCGACCAAAGCTGCATAAATGGCCCCGCTTCTTTGATGTCCTCTGTGTTTCATATTCTCAAAGTTCGTCCTTATCATATCCCACTTCCCCTGCTCCCCCAAACGGCTTATAATCGAAACAAAGATCTTTGGATCAGGATATATCCCTTGTTCTTGCATCTTAGTAAACAATTCAACCGCATTAGAAATATCCCCAGACTTGCAATGCCACTGAATCAAAGAATTCCAAGTCGTAATATCAGGTCTTATGCCTTCTTGTTGCATTGTCTCAAACACTTCTAAGGCTTCTCCTAACTCACCACATTTCCCAAATGTATCTATAATGCTATTATAAATTCTCTTGTCTAATGAGACCCCCATTTCCCTCATCTCTCCGACAATCTCAATTGCTTTTTTCCACATCCCATTATCCCTGTAAAGTCCAATAACTTTACTGTAAACAAATGAATTCAATTGAAACCCCTCTCGTCTCATCTCACCAATAATTGACCATGTATCTTTCAACCGCCCAGCACCAACATAGTAATCAAGAAGGGTCTCAAACGTTTCTCGATTCTTATATATACCCAAATCATCCATTTCAACTAAAACCGTCTGTGCACACTTCAAGAGCCCTTTCCTCAGAAACCCTCTGAGCAAAACATTGTATACTTTCACTCTTGGCCTAAACCCTAAATGTATCATTTCTTGGAATAATGCATCAGCTTCCAGTGTCCTCCCAACAGTTCCAAGAGTTGTTATCAAACTGGTGTAAGATAATAAATTTGGCCGAAAGCCCACAGCCTCCATTTGAGCAAGAAGTCCCATAGCATCATCGATATCTCCTAATCTACATAGCTCACTAATTGAATCATTGAATAACTCATAAGAAAGTTCTTCCCCAATTCTAGGACCATTAGGACGCTTTTCAATTGAGTTCTTAATGGTATTTGAAAAGCTTTTAACTGTATATTCACCAAATTCTTCAACTCTACTGCACTGTAGTGGATGACACGAGGAAATTACCAACTCATATTTTACGCAACAGTTGAGGGATTTGAGAAAAACTGGTAATACGCTGCGAACGGATGAAACTGAGGGCGATTTGAAAGAATACTTGAATTGCATCTCAATGCACTTGCTAAAATTCTTTTGTTGCTGCAATGAAGGAACTATTCGAAGTTAGCTTTTCAAGGTATTTTTGATCCATTTTCAGGTCTTTCTTTATCAGCTAAACGAAACAGTAACAGCCTGCATGACCCGCTAATACATGGATACTAGTTGATAACCCGTGCTATGCACGGGCTGTCCGGTATATTTGCTGTTTTGCAAATAGTGCAACATGTTAAGTTCACAACCAAAGTTCATAAAGCGAATTGTACATTAGTTTAATTTATTAGAAAAACATCAGTTCAGAACACCACACAGATGGGTATTATACTGATGCCACCAGAAGTTAAGAGAGCAGATACATTCATCTCCATGACTCAGCAACCTTGAGGGGGGTTCATTGCCCAAGAATAACGTTGAAGGACACCACATGTTGAACACTATGAATGTTTAAAAATACAATTATTGTAGGAAGAATGTCTCTTTTCTACATTAATTCAGGAACTGAAATAGTGCTTTGGCAACGTTGCACACTCAAATTTGGAATCCAAATAGAGCAAACAATGGATCTCTCCTTTATTAATGGATTGTACTTATCAACCTCAGGACAAAAGATCCACAAGGTTCTGAAACCAATTTCAATTGGCCTAAGCACTGAAGCATAGAAAAATCTTACTAATTGCCGGTTGATTCATGAATAATAATCAGCCTCTACATCTTATCACACACTATTCAATGGCTTGCACAATAGTGACAATGATTATCCTTCCATTAGTCAAAAATCTTTCTTGTTCTTTTTTTCTTTCCTAGGTACAGAGTTAATCAACAACTCTTCAATTTTTCATATTGAATTATATTCATTCTTGTCCCGAACATTTAAAACATCACCAACCAGATCCGATACTCTTATGTAACCCGGGAAATCATGAATAATGAATCAGACACAATACACTCTGTGGCAGAAGAAAAGAAAATTGGGAAATGGGTTGATAGAATGAAAATACTTTCCTAGCAACCCAAACATATTCATAATCAAAGTAGCAGTCAAATCTTCCCAAGTACATAACATATTCACCTCTTGTTTACTTAGCAAAATATAATATATATATATATATATATATATATTCACCCATATCAACAATACATAAAGCAAAGTAAAATCCTTCCACCACAAACTATTCAAATGAATTTGACTCAACGTAGCAAAATCCTTCAGTGATCTAAACATAAAACAATTGTTTTCTTAGTTGAAGAATAATTATTATTTATTGGTAGCACTAAATCACGAACAGTTAAGGGGTAAATTGCGTTCAAAGCTTTCCTAAAAATTCTTTCTCAGCAACCATTTGAAACTGTTTTATCAAACAACAAAGTGTTTTCATGATTTTGTGAGCAAACACTTTCCCAAAACAGTTTCGAAGCAAAAATGTTTTCAGTTTTACAAATCTGCTTTACAAAAACTTTTTTTTTCCTTTGCTCTTACATTACCAAAATTTTTGACGGGTTGGAAGTTGGTAATTCAATAATCGTTACAATAAGTAACATAAGTTCAGTTCTCCAAAAACCGAGACTTAAATACACAACCCAGTTGGTTGTAAATTCAAACAAAATACAGGGAAAAATAGATTTACATACTTATACTTCACAGATTAATAGCAATAACATTGTTATATAGCTATAATCAGAACCCTTTCTCATGAGGGAATCCTCATTTTTCTACTACAGTCGTTGGATCCAGTTTTCATTAAGGGTAGTAAAGTATTTTCAAAGACTAAAAACTGGATCCAAAGGCTATAAATAGGAGTCCTCATTTGGACACCCTCATGAGAAGGGTTCTATAGATATGATACATACACAATGTGTTAGTTGCATGAACTATTTAAATTGATCACATAATTGAATGTACATATCGGTTTCTAGTTCTAAACTACAATCAGATTTGGAATCTTAGAATTTAATTGCGAATAGTTTCCATGCAAAATTTTCGAGAGATTTGAACAGTAGTTTACTGCCCATTGCACCCAAAAAAAAAAAAACCCCACAGAAATGAAAATTTAATTTCAACCTGCCAGAGAGAAGTAGTAAATAGTTTGACTTGAATTTTAAAAAATATATGCTTGCGGAGATCCAAAACTTCAATAATTTATTTGAGGCTTCAAAAAGGGCATTCGTGTTATGCTTATGTTAGTAGTCCTGATAAGGAAAGCACCTCAAGAATGCTTAATATTTCAGTTGTTTAGAACAGAGGAAATAGGAAAATTTGTGTAGGTATGTGTCTGTCACAAAGTCTTTGTTATAAATTTACTGGGAATCTGAGTCACGTACAAGTTATTGATATACAAATGTACCATGCATCTAGCGCAAGAGATACAGAACAATTGAAGAGGGGCTCATGTAAAAGTCTCTCACAAAGGCATTGAGGATTTCAATCAAACATGTGGTGGACATATATTACCAATTAAGCATTGCATATACAGTACTCACAAATGCATCTCACCTACGTTCAATGGAAGCATAAATTGAAGTTGGGAAGTACCTGGATAAAGCACCAATTGCAATTGTGACACTTTGGTTGAAGTTCTTATCTATCTATCTATACATATATATATATATATATATCAATCAAATAAGGTGGGAAACTAGTACAACAATTATGGTTATGGTGGCAGATCACTGATCATACTACACCCACAAGAATGGGGAGTTTGTAAGTAGTTTGGGAAGAGGAGGTGGAAGAGACGCATGCACCCAGAGTTTTTGGGGGAGGAGCGGAGGTGATGTGGTGCATCTACAAGGGGAGGGGAGGGGAGGCGGTGTGCGGTGGGCAGTGAGAAATACGAGACTCTAATAAGTCGCTTTCGCTTCAAGTTGTTGCCTGTTGGAGAGAAAACTTGGAAGAATTTGTGTTGGAAATTTGGATCAAAATAGTAACTTTTAAGGAAATTAATTGACACAACAAAATATTAAACAATTCTCAAAAAAGGGTGAAGAAAAGAACAACAATGCTACACACACCCATTTGCACAACCATTTGCACAACACTGCTTAAAAATGTTGGACTTTGTGCTGAAAAGTCTGCACACACACTGCACACCATTTTGTGTGTACAGGCTTTTCAGCACAAAGTCCAATATTTTTAAGCAGTGTTGTGCAAATGGTTGTGCAAATGAGTGTGTGTGTAGCATTATTCAGAAAAGAATTAGGCCTTATGATGTTATCATCAAAGCCACTAATGAATTACCAAATTAGCCAACTAAAAGTTACTCCTAAGTACATAAAAGGCAGTTATTTAGCAAAACAAAAATGAATCAACAGAGCCATTATATATCTCACTTGCTCCCCAATCATAAATTTGGTGACCTCAACAGAAATATAGTAAGGAACTGCAAGAGAAATTGATCCACCCTTTACCTTACCTTACCTTACCTTACCTTACCTTTACCATGTCCAGCTAACAACTTTGAATTTGGCAAAATGGCCACCAAAAGTAATTGGTGCCATAGTGGTATCCTAAAAACATGATTCAGTGCAACAATTTTCTGCTCCAATTAAAACTAACCCTTAAAAGAAGAATTTTATGGCACAAGATAGGACCAACTTGATCACATTACAAAAGACCATTAATTTTTTTTTTTTTAATAACACTAAGCCACAACATACCTTTAGAAAGTTAATCTATTAGGCCACAAAATTTTATTGAAACAATTCTCAAATAAGATTACCTGTTGGATTCCAAACATGTTCATTTTCAAGTTTCAACACCAGCTGCTACTTATGTAATAGTATATGATTGCAAGGAAATTATGACAACCATAGATTTCTCTAAATTTAAGCTCAGCCATCTTCCAATCAATGTGCTTCTAGTTAAAGAACAGTATAAAATATTGAGAAAAAGATTCAGTTGTGTAAAAGAAAAAGACCACAACTCAATCATGATGTTCACTAAATACGCTTGTGAGATGTAATATTTTGTAATCAAAATAA
Organism: Hydrangea macrophylla; assembly: GCA_033977485.1. Lineage (NCBI taxonomy): Eukaryota > Viridiplantae > Streptophyta > Magnoliopsida > Cornales > Hydrangeaceae > Hydrangea > Hydrangea macrophylla. The sequence goes on along the minus strand of CM066997.1, from coordinate 113,576,604 downwards.
ATTAGACATTATGCTCTCTTATGCTTATTCACAACTCACTCAAAAGAATAATTTTGCTTTGATAGATCATACCAATTAGTGTCTATAACTTCAACAAAACAAAATAAAGAATACTACAAGCTCCAAATCTAATTCCACGTAACATCATTTGAACTGTATATTATGTAAATGTCTATGGCTTGTGTAAAAATGTGATCACAGTGATATGATTTTACATATCAAAGCTAGAACATAATGAAAACAGAACAAGAGTTAAAACCATTTTATCGCTTTTTTTTTTCCCCTCAATTACTTAACTTAATTTCCTAGTTATTTTGATCAAAATTTCCAACAACCTAGCTAAGGGTTATATTGCCCCACCATGTGCAGGTTCTTGTGGCTATACCGTCTCCAAGATAAAATCCAAGGTTGCTTCAGCGTTGTCTTCTTTTATAGGGCACGTACAGAGGAAAACGAGTGAACCAATCCAATCAAGAAATTGCCCATAACTTATATACATATAAAATATATATGAAAGAATATATGTATCTCTGTACGTTTCTCTCTATAGAAGTTTTTACATTATTGAGGTATGAAGAGAAGGAGTAGTAGACTTATGTATCTCTATGCAACATAAAACATATGCTTAATATATAGCCACTCAAGGAGTCTTCTTATCCTATAGAAACTAACAAAGTTATTAGGAGAAAATTGTAAGACATGTACCTAGAAAAAAGGTTAAATACTCGTTGATCCATTCAAAATTAGCTCTGTCCTATGACTGAGCGGTTCAAATCAACAGCCAGTCCATGTCTCGGTCAAATCATGCACAACTCCTCGAACAAGCATCAGCCCGAGCGGTTTAGTCTACCCAAGACTCACCATCCTGAGCAGTTTATTCACGACCAGACCAACAGGTCGGGGAGACCGCATTGGCACGGTCCGTATAGGCACAGGCCTGCTGGGCCCACAACACATGCCCCAAAATATTTCAGGCAGTTTTTTTCTCAAGATAGAAGACTTATGGAAAGTGGACATTGTTTCCTAATCCAATTAGGAAACCCCCACAATTAATGCCAATCAAGTTCAATTGGATTATATTTCGTTATCCATGTATGAGTAGGTCTCTTGCATCTATAAAAGAGACCACTCACCCCCCTTCAAAAGGAGCAACTTTTCAGTCTGTACAGCATCTCTATAGCGGTCACCAACACGCCCGGCCGACCTACAGTAGTTCCAAAATATTGTTGGTTCACCACAGGTCCCCGGCTTTTTACAGTATAGTGAACGTGCTCAGACACATACGTGGACGTAGGTTCCTTCATTAACAGGGCCGAACCACATACAAAAAACTAATCTCTCACTCTCTCTCCTTAAATTGCTTTAATTTACTTTAACCAAATTTTGGCATCATCAGCTTGGCGCCGTCTGTGGGAACAACAAGTTCTTCATCAACATATCTCTTAGCTAATAGCCATGCCTCCAAAGAAGGGTGAAAAGACTGCACATCAGGCGAACCGGGATGTTCCGCCAGCCCCGGCATCGGCTGCGACAGTCATGACATCTAAGCAAATCACCCGACCCTCACACAACTCTTGGAGGGCCAGCGTTAAATCCAGCAACAGATCGAAGCCCTGCTGGCCCAGTAAAGCAGTCTTCTAGTGGCTGGGAAACGACCCGGGAACGTTGCGTTTGGTCGGGAACCGATCTTGACCAGACATCGTGTCCGAGCCACCCCGTCCCGCATTGAGGATGCAAGAGACATCAACAGTAGGCGTGCTGCCCGAGAGGAAAGGCAGGAGCATATGGCCCGGGAATCAGTCCAAGGTCACTCGGTTAAGAGCCGAGGTGTCCCTAGGCACACGATGAACCAGAGTTATAGCCAAGCCCGATCCCAGGGGACAGCACACCGCCATGAGAAGTAAGCCTCCTCCACTAACCCGACCTGCGGCCCGGATACCGGTCGGGAAGGTGTGGTGGCACGTATCAAGGACTTGCAGAAACAGATTGATGGAGTGGCCAAAAGGCTAGGCCAAAACCCTACTCAGAGTCACGCCAATACCGAGACAGAGTCACCGTTCTCTAGCCAGATCACGAGATTTGCCATCCCGTGCAAATTTAAGCAGCCACGTCTAGATCCCTATAACAGCTCGGGAAGCCCGGTCGACCACGTCAGGACCAATAAGGCTCAGATGGCCCTGGCCACCGACTCCGATGAACTACATTGCCTGGCCTTCCCCATCACTTTGAAAGGCCCGGCGGTGCAATGGTTCTACTCCTTGAAGCCCCGATCGGTCCGCAGTTTCAAGCAACTCAGCAAGCAGTTCATCAACCAGTTCATCGGTATGCATGAACGGCCAAAGCCTGACATGCAGTTGCTGACAATCAGGAAAAGGAATCATGAGTCCCTCAAGGGATTCACCGATCGGTTTAATCAAGAGAAGCTCGGGATCTGGGACCTTGATGAAACTGTCGCCAATATAGCCTTCTGCTCGGGAGTTCAACACACCAAGTGCGCCACTTCGTTTCACAAAAATTGACCGAAAACTTTGGTTGAACTCGCGGAGAGGGTCGGACGGTATATTGACATCGAAGAATTTCTAAAGACCAAAGGCCCCGGGCGAGAAAGCTACGAGCCTTCTGGAAGTAAGCGGAAGCGAGAACAGTCCGGGAAGAACAATGTGGAGAAGCCTAGTAGTTCTAGCAGTTCCTCCAACTCTCAACAGTCAGGGTCCGGCGTGTTAGGGATATGTACTAAAAGCCATGCTTTATGTAGTTGATTTATTATTCATTTAATAAAATCAGTTAATCCATTTTTTTATGAGAATCTGTGTGGGCAATGTTTATATTATATTATTTATTTAATATTATGCATGTGTGTCTCTCATTCTATATAGTAGGTGGTTTGGTGTGTAGAGTTCGACTTACACACGGAAGATCAGGCCATCAGATATTATAGAATGTAAGATTTTGGTTTACAGTCTTAGATGGGATTGGACACACCATCGGTAGGACTGCAGCATGGTGTTGTAGTAGGTTTGTCTTGACTACGAAAAATGGTATAGTTTCAACTCACTATGCTGGTACACTTTGTGTATTAAACGGGACTGACTCGGGGTAATTATCTTTATACTGACTTATAAGATAATTAATACCTCATGGCTACTATGAATGCTTATGCTCTAAATCCTAAGTTAATTTGTAGACACGTACATTTGATATTTACACTTTGATCCCTAAAAGGGTGAGATCCTTAAATGGGTCAATATCTCATTGGATTGGGTGGCAATATTAATTGTGTGGTGGATATTAATTAATGATGGAATCCATGTCTCAATTTTGGGATTGATGATATCCCCTTGAGAAAGCTTATAAGTTTTGATTATGTCAAACCCTGCAAGTGGATTTTGTATCCGACATATCAGATAAGTTAAGCAGAGGATCTCAAGGAATTTTAAAAAATTAATTAAATATGATTGTCAATAATTATATTTAATTAAAGGATATCTGTAATCTTAACATGGGGAGATAATAAGCATTTAATAACATGGAGCTCGAAATATATTTTTGAGATAAGGGTAGGAGTGCAATTATAATTCTTTAGTGGTATGAATTATAATTTTTGGAAATAGGAATCTGATTCAGTTCGAATTAGGGTTTCCTAATTCCATAAGGAAGCCTATTCCTTATTGACTTCTTATGGTCCCTATCGTAGCCTATATATATGTTGATTTGGCTCTCTCTTCAGCTTGCGTTTTTCCATCAAGAGTATTATAACTCGGAATAGAAAAGAGAGCATAAAAAGAGAGAGCAGAAACATAAAGGATTTCGAAGGAGCCCATACTCAGTTTGATATTCTGGCAGCAAAGGAATACGGTAGAAGATTGTGAGCTGTTATCGAGCCCGTGTTCTCGATTCATCTACTACAACAATCCGTTTTAGCAGTTTAAGGTAACCCTAGTTCAGACCTTGTAGGGTTATTGTACTTTTCACGTAATTTTTTTTTGCAGTACCAACTTATACGCGTTGTCAATGGATTCTGGGAACACAGTTTCCTAACACGGCGGTCCCAACCCGATCTCCAATTGACAACGGCCTGAGTCCGGTAGCCCCGACCCGACCTCTAGTTCACAGCGGTCTGAGTCTGGCAGCCCTGACCCGACCTCCAGTTCACATCGGTCTGAGTCCGGCAGCCCCGACCCGACCTCCAGTTCGCATCGATCTGAGTCTGACAGCCTCGACCTGACCTCCAATTTGCAGCAGTCAGGATCCAGTGATCACGACCTTGCCTCTAGCTCAAAATAATCAAGAGCCCGGTGATCCTCACCCGACCTCCTGTCTTCATGAGTCTAGATGAGCCCGACAACAGTGGTACTTGCCTGATCATCGCATGAGGCTTCACAGACTGTCAGAGAGCTCTTAAAAAGACCTTGTGCCACACCCGAGGCACACCAAAAGACCTCGGGCTCCGAACCCAGGCACAAAAGACCACGGGCTCCGAACCCAGGCATAAAAGACCTAGGGCTCCAAACCCAGGCACGAAAGACCTCGGGGTCACGCCCGAGGCATCGGCTTCGCTTAGGTCCAACCGACGATGGGGATGAATCCCCCTAGGTGGCTGATGATGGCAAGCTTCAAAAGACCCTACAACTACTATGTTCCAGGTCGGTTACCTACAGTCTTAGCCTCCACAAGACCCTCGTCTTAGCGAAAGCTTGGGGGGCAGAAAGGCACGATGGACTAAACAGGCAATCACACCGGGTACTTACAGGCCTTGCGGTAACGAAGTCAAACTCTTAGACAACCTGGGGGCCTACAGTACTCAGAGACTAACTCCACTTAGGTCCAAACCGATGATAGAGGTGACTAAAATCTCTTAGGTTGGCCGACGATAGAGGAGCAAAAAGACCCTAAAGCAATGTGATTTAGGTCGGCTCCACCAACATGGTCAAACTCTTCTCCCAACAGTCTTGACGAAGGCTGGCTGGGCGGAAGATAACCATCCTGGGGAGTTAACTAAAAGGACCCTAAAGTAACACACTTTAGGTCGGCTTTTCCAACATGGTCAAATTCTTTTACCCACAACCTTGACGAAGGTTTATGGGCAGAAGATAACCATCCTGGGAGCTTAACTTAAGCAAAAGACTCCGAATTAGGCTGAGTCTCAACTCCTGGCCAATTCCCGAGCACTTAAACACTCCGAATTAGGCCGAGTCTCAACTCCCGGCCAATTCTCGAGCACTTAAAGACTCCGAGCTAGGTTAAGTCTCAACTCTTAGCCAGTTCCCGAGCACTCACAAAACTCAGAAGCTGTAAGGCAGCTTCCCCGAGCACTCAGACAGTGGCAAGTAACATTAAACAGATTTTCAAACTTGCCCCGATATAGCATCCGACCAACCTTGGAAATGGGAGGCAGTTGATACACCCAAAATTGGCTCTATCCTATGACCGAGTGGTTCAAATCAACAGCCAGTCCATGTCCTAGTCAAATCATGCACAACTCCTCGGACAAGCATCAGCCCGAGCGGTTTAGTCTACCCGAGACTCACCATCCCGAGCAGTTTATTCACGACCAGACCAATAGGTTAGGAAGACCGCATTGGCACGGTCTGTACAGGTGCAGGCCAGCTGGGCCCACAACACATGCCCCAGAATATTCCAGGTAGTTTTCTACTCAAGATAAAAGACTTATGAAAAGTGGACATTGTTTCCTAATCCAATTAGGAAACCCCCATTATATTTCCTTATCCATGTATGAGTAGGTCTCTTGCATCTATAAAAGAGACCACTCACCCCCCTTCAAAAGGAACGACTTTTCAATCTATGCAGCACCTCTATAGCGGTCACCAACACGCCCGGCCGACCTACGGTAGCTCCATAATATTGTTGGTTCACCACAGGTCTCCGGCTTTTTACAGTATAGTGAACGTGCTCAGACACACACGTAGACATAGGTTCCTTCATTAACAGGGTCGAACCACATACAAAAAACTAGTCTCTCACTCTCTCTCTCCCTCTCTCCTTAAATTGATTTAATTTACTTTTACCAAATTTTGGCATCATCACTCATGTTAATATGCATTAATTTATATGATTATTGTATATGATGGATTAAGAGGAGGCTTTGGACTCGCTCGTGTAAAGTGTTCAGTGAAGAAAACGGTTGAAAAAGTCCCTTGTTAGTTAGGGACAGGTAATGAAATGGGACCCCAGTGAAGGGCCAAGATAATAAAATTTACATCTACATGTTAGATGCATTTTGTTTGATTAAATGAATATATGTTTAAAATACTTCCATATTATATTGCGATCTGTGTTAGCATTTGGTACCAGCTTGGGTACCTATATAAAGGTATAGATGAAAAAGGATTCATAATTAGTAGGGTGATAGCAACTTCATAAAATATTTGGGACCCATACGGGACTTACACAAACACCATTTAGATAATTGGGCGGTTAATAAAATGTTTGGGGAGTTCATAATAGAGATCGAAAACTTCAGGGGTGCTAAATACAATTAAAGTTATGAGTCATAACTTAAGTTAGCAAAAAAGAGACAAGTGTCTCTTAACTTAATAAAAGAAAAACACAAATAGTCTAGAAATTAAAAGAGAGAAGAAAAGCCAAGAGTCTCTGACGACGTTAATTGGCCATTCCGTCGTCGTTCGTCGTCCAATTCGCGAACCGAAGTCGTATTTGGACTCATAGAGGTAAGAAAATTGCTTCTATACCTTTCTTTTACATTTTAATCGTCATATTTTGGTACTCCATTTTAATCGGTTTAAGGGTAATTATTATGGATGTGGTCAACGAGGCCACCGAGTGTAAGACTGTTTCAAATAAACGACAAGAAGGTCCAACTTTTTGATATTTAATACTACCTCAAAAATCGTTCAACCGCTAATGGAGAGAGAACCACAAGAAGATAATAGCTCTTAACTTATGCTTAAGTCAACACGAATATAAGGTGCATTGTTGGGGATCTTGGGAGGTTGGCTTAGCTAGTGATATTTAATTTGGGATATCCATGATTGGTTCAGGCATACCAGGGGTAAATGATGCGAGGGTGATACGAGACCGTTATCAGTGATTATAGTGTTATTCTTTGAATACGTAGTTGGGTATGGTTCGGTTGCAAATTAAGAATTGTAGAGTTGTCTGTGTAATGATTGGGTACTAAGTCAAATGGAGTTTTTATTTTCAAGACAGTCAATAGGATGATGTCATATGGTATCGTGAGATCATTAGAGTTTGTCGGTTAACTGAAGGGAAGTTGTTAGACGTTTCTGCAAGTGAATTATACGCATCGAGAAAATGTGGTATAAAAGTAATATAATGTTGTTAAACGTGGGCTGGTGTTGATAGCTTCTTAACGTTTGAGGAAGCACTAGGTATGACATGATTAGCAATCAAGTAACTATAGTATAATGTGTAGTAGGTAAGTGTCGAGTTGAACAAGTTTATATTTTTCTGAGAAATTGATGTAATGTAATTATTTCGTATTGTGCCATCATGAAAGTTATTAATTGTATAGTGGGAAGGAATGCTAGGAGTTTGTATTTATCTGAATATGAGAAAACTTATTGAATAACTTGCTTAGTAGAGGATAATTAAACTACAAAAAAGGTTAAACTATAATTAATGCTTTGGGTAGTGTATTGAAGGGGTTATTGGCATTGCTATGAAGAGATAAACTGAACAATTAGATTGGATGTTGAGAATTAGGAGTAAATGAAACTACAGTTGAGAATAGATGTCAAATAAAGAATGAATTAAAATTGTTGACTAATCTTAGAGATGTCAGTATTTTTTTGACCAAGATCCGAGAATGGTTAATGAAAGATTAAGATAATGGGTATTATGAGAATTTTGGTGAAAAACCAGAGTAGATGATGATGGTAATGCTATTCAAGGTAACCAGGGTACCATTTGTGACTATCGATGCAATGAACTGAATATATGAGATGTATTGAAATAAGCTTGTGATGGAATTATATATCAGCTATTTTGACAACATCGGGAGATTTTGTTAGAGGTGAAAGTTTATGCTAAAGACTAGGTTATATTCCGATAAAGTATGATAACGAAATTTTCGATGCTTGTAACGGTTAAAACTTTGCGGAAAAGAAATGAAATGATAGAAGATGAGATGTTGATAATATTTATAATCGTAGAACATATTTAGTTATTGATTTGGGGTACGTGTGAATGTTTTTGAGAATTAAAAGAATTGATTTGTGAGGGCACTGACCTTAACTAGCTTGATTAGCATCGGGAGATTTTTTATTAGAACAAAGTTCTAAGTCAGAGATTGGGATATATGTTGTTGCAACAATTGCTTATGCTTCACAGAATATTAAAACTTTATGAATATATCACTTGACATAAGGTTTAGAATAGACAGTGATATTTCTATGAGTATGAAGTTTATACGGGTTGCTGGGATTCGGAATATAGTCTATTTGGCATAAATTGAGTACGTGATAAAGGAAACAATTGAACTCATGCTAGGCTATGATATGAAAATTCAACGCAGAACAGGTAAAGTCAAATGGTTGTTAATGCTATCAGTATGGGATCAACGAGGAAAGTTAATATGTGAATTGACTATTTGAGAATAATTGAGTCAAGATTTAGACTGTTAGAAACTAAAATTACTCTAGAAGTTAGGGGAGAAAAGACGGCGATAGTTTTGGTTCATTCAACATTATTTATGTCAGATTATAAGAGATTGACTTAAAAGGATCCGTGTTCTTTTGTTTTGTGCCGCAAAAGAGAGATATAATAAGTTGTTGGAAAAGAAATTATCAAATGTTGCTCTATAGAAAGACGTTGAAATCTAGAAGTTAAGCATGTATTTTAAATGAAGATAACTCAAGGAAGGAGTTTCAGAAGAAATATTGAGGCCGTAAATGAGATTGTAGAGAATAAGTTGTTAATTATTGGGTATGGAATGGTATTGCTCGTATTTTATTGTATATGATGATTTGATAATCAGTTACAAGGGGTATAAGTCTTCTTGAAAAGTGATTTGGAATCCAAGTACTATTAATTAAAAGTTGAGATACCGTGACAATTGTTTTAGATGGATTTGTAAAGCACTCGAGGTGGCGTGTTGTATATTAGGAAAAATAAGGCAAAATATCGAGGGTTCGAGGGGTTATTGCAAATGATATCGATAACCAATGAAAAAGAATATGTGTCATGGTAAACTCCATGGTAGGATTATCAAGTTGGTGTGAATTAGATGTTGATATATAAATGATTGTGAACAGGTTGACCGAGTCAGTTACGATTATTGGTTAAGGCTGCTGATTTGCATGGGTTAATTGAATTATATGTGAAAGGAAACTGTGAGGTTGTGTAGGCATTGATACTTACCATTCCGGAATAACGTAGTTGAATGTATTGAAATTCTGACATTTTACAAGAAGTAAAGGAAATGAAACTGAGTCGTAGTAGAACGAGTTACAGCAAGCTGATGATTAGCAAGAAAAAAGATGTATTATAGGTAACTGAGTTCTATTTGATTGGGAAGAGTATCTATTGTAGGAAAAGAAATGTTCCTAAGAAAAATGTTATCTTAGGTAAGAAATATGATTTGAAGAAATGAATAAGGTTGTCAATCCAATTAGTGGGATTGTTTGGAGTATTGAAAGGAATGCAAACTGGTAACCTATTGATTAAGGTTGCAATCAGAATCAACCAAAGTGGTGTGACATGTTTTAAGCCTTTGTGTTATAGTGTTAATCGTCGGGCTTGAATCGGGTGTGTTTATGAACTGTTGAAAATTCGAGAAAGAAAAAAATGTGTATATTTCTTTGATACTACGAGATGGAGAAAATTTGGAGACAAACTTCTTAAAAGGGAGGGAGAAATGTAGCACCCGTACTCAGAAAAGAGGGCTAATGAGGTATTAATGTGTATCAATTAATGCATAAGACGGTTTAAGGTGGGATTATGAACCCACGAGTAAAAAGGTGTTCAAATGCGAACACAGATGAAAGCCCTGTGACAGGAGAACTGGTATAAAATGGGCTTAGTCAATACAATTTACATATAGATGTCATTATATGTTTAAATGACTATTTGTTTAAATGCTTAAAGATATTAGTATGTCATATGTCAGGTAATGGGGACCAGTTTATGTACCTCTATGAGAGCGTAATGGAATACAATTCATAATTGGTAGGTTTAATACCAACCTCATATAATATGTGAGACCACGTTTAGGACCCCACACGAGACATAGACTAAACCCACTTAGAATGTTGGGTAGTTAATGGAATTAACTCGGGGGTTCATAATAAAACTTAGAAACAACTGGGGGTGTAAATGAAAAGAAGCTAAAAACTTTCAATTTATATCTCCTAAATGAGTTTGATGACTCGTTATAATTAGCATAACACAAATGTATAGAGAGAGACACGTAGAGAAAAGGAGGAGGAAGACGTTGAGGGTTCTCGCCGAACGTTTGATATCGTTCGTTCGTCGTCTGACGTCAAAAATATGAGACCATATTCGAACTCATGGAGGTAAGAGGATCATATGCACGTCTTTTATTTTCAGTTCCGGTGACATTTTTCCTGCAACCATTCTTGGTTGTTAGCAATTGATGTATCAAAATCATGTAGGATTAACTCTGGAACAAGAATTGGGCAAGATTCTAGCTTGGTATTGGATTTTAGGAGTAAATTGGCTAAAAATCCAAGACGTGAGTGTTCTAATCCCAAAATTGGGTATTTAGACATGTTAATGTGATAACTATTATCAAGAGTTGCTTAATTCATGCTTATGTGATTGTATGTTGTGAATTTGGGGAAAACATGCCAATTATGTAAAAGTTGTCATGTTATATGCCTAGTTGCTTGCATGCTTATATGGATCAAAGGGAAGTCAAGTAGTGGTCACCATTTATAGGTCCCAAATGTAAGGGATAGTAAGTCCTCAAGAGAAGGGTGTAGTGACGACCAAAATTATAAAACGGTAACACCTTTGGGGCTACTAGAGTGTGTATGATACGTAATATGCGTTCAAAAGTGAGAAAGATCTAGGGTGAGAAGGACCCGAGGGTGGTGGCTGGAGTTACTTGACTTTCCGGAGATCATTTTTTTTTTGTGTATGATAATTGTTGCATTATATGTTAAGCATTCCAGTAGCATGATTAGTTCTTTCACTAAGCGAATATATATTTTCTGTTGTGGTTATTGAATATTTACGGTAGGTACGGCACGGGAGGAGGAGAGGAAATGCTCCCCACGATGGGGCGTGGGGGTTGTGAGATGTATTGCTATGTTCATATGTATAGATGGTTGGGTTAGTTGTAATCCTTGTACTCTAAGTATTGTAAAAAACTTGTGTTTTGAAAGTGCTCGGAACAACTTGTGTTTTGGGAGTCCTTGTGTCACACCCCAACCTACCCCAGTGGAATAGGACACGTGTAATAAGACTATACGCACCCAAAATACAGTAATAAGCAAGAAACTATGTTAGTTATTAAGAAAAACATGATTTGAACCAACACAAAAGGGTTTGTTGTGAAAAAATAGCCCCAAGGGCAAAATGGTCATTTAGGAAAGATAGTAAAAGTTTATAGCAAAAGATAGATCTTTGAGTCTCAGTTCCAATGCAAAAAATGGCGCGCAAATCCGAGTTTTCTATAAAGAGTTATGCACGTTTCCATAAAAGTCAACGAGCAGTGAAATTTGTAAGTGGATCGATCTGCACTTTAGCTTGGATCGATCCATCTTAGCATTTCTTCCGCAAAATGTTCCCAGAACATCCGGATCGATTCACCCTTTAACTCGGGTCGATCCGGGTTCTGCAGAATGCAATTCTGCTGCTAAAAACCATATTTTAACATATCCAAAACATACCCAAACCTCAACCAACTTCAAGAAACTTTAGGAAAACATTTCAAATCCATTTCCAATCACACTTAAATATTTACAAGACATATCTAAGTGTGTCCAAACATCAACCAAACATGTAAAACTCCACTTTATCTACAATTGGATCATATTGAGCCATTAAAGCCTCAAATGTTGCCAAATGTGTACAAACATAGAAAACTTGTTGGAAAGGAATTCATAAGCTTTACAAATAACTTGATTATAATCAAAACTTATTCAAAACATATACACAACTTCTTTTGAGTCAAAACTACCCATATGGAACCATCCAAATCATTTCAAAAGTGGTTCGAAATGTCTCCAAACATTAACCAAACACCATGAGAGTTTCCAAAAGCATTTCAAAGCAGTTGAGAAGATGTTTTAAGACTCAAAGCACATTAATCCTTCAATGGCAACATAAACTTGCATCAAACTCCTCATTTTCCCCAATCAATATGCATAAACATTCAAGCATAAGGAAAAAAAAAACAAGCTAATTAACATCCATAGTTAGATTATTCTCCAGTCCCCTCCCAATATACACAACTTGTGGTTTGCAAGTGCAACCCACATAACAAAACTCATAAACAACACCAACTTGGACTTGACGTATTACACCCTCCCAAAACTCAAGTAGTTGTTCAACCATTAGAGTTACATTTTGAAATTAAAACCATCTAAGCATATGGACATAAGCACACATATTTACAACTCTCATGCCCATCCCATCGTGCCAGTCATTTTCTCTCTTACTCCCGTTCTGCACCTGCGATGGTTATTCAATAACCACATTAGAAAATATATTCATTAAGCTTTCGTTTAGTGAGTAAAGTTAATCACATGTATGAGTGCAATGTCATATTCAATGCACAAGTCAACAATCAACATATCATTTAGTCTCTAAATGACCAAATATTAATTCACCATGACATCGCTCTTGCCTTTTTCCCTCTTGCCTTTTTCCCTTATGTGCATAGCACCTCTAATTCACACCATCTCACATACCCTTCCATAGCTGGGTTGTCACCCATACATTTTTACATAGTTAATTGGTGAGTACCCTTACACAGATTGGGCTTTCCACGTCTCCTTATTATGGAGTAAATCCACGGTGAATCAACATAAGGCTTTCTTTAACCCACATAACACATAATCACATAATGATCTCAACATGGCAATCCTTGCAAAATTAGGCATTATAACTTCCAATTTTGAGTAAATTAGTCAAAATCCACATAGATTCACATGCTAATATTCACAATTCTATATCCATGCATTAATCTACAAGAATTCAACATACTAGCATAAAATTAACACATTAAATATTATTTTACATTAAGCCCATGGATTAAAATCACTCACCTCTTACAGATTTTACCCCAAACAAGCGAATTCCTTAATGATTCTTGCCCAAATCCTACTCCGGAGTAATTATTACAAGTTTTCGGCAACTGCGTGTCACCAATTATAATGAGCTACCAAAATTCAAAGATTAAAATGTAAAAGAAAGGTATAGAAACGATCGTCTCACCTCGACAAAGTCCGAATACAGCTTCGATTCGTGAATTGGACGTCGAACGGCGACGGAGCGGTGAATTAACGGCATCGGTTACTGTAACACCCGTACCCGGAGAACGGGTTAATTATTGTGTTAATATGCATTAATTACTATAATTAGTGTTTAAAATGGATTAAGGGGAGGCTTGGACTCGCCCAAGTAAAAAGTGTTCAGAGAGGGACACTAGTTGGAAAAGTCCCCAGAGAGGTGGGACAGGTATTGAAATTTAACCCATTGAAGGGTAAATTGGTAATTTGCATTTTAAGTGATTAAATGCATTTTTATATGATTACATGGATATTTGTTAAGTTGCTTTTAATAGATATTGTTATGTGGTAGTATTAGTTTGGACACCCAAATAAGGGTATAAATGAAAAAGATGTAAAATTAGTAGGTACGATAGCAATTTCACAAAATATGTGGGACCCACGTTGGGACCCATACGAAACTTAGACAAACACTCATTTGATAATTGGGTAGTTAATGGAATGTTTGGGGGATTTCATAATAAGAACTTAAGAAATTCCGGGGGTGTAAATGGAAAATGGCTAAAATAAGGTTGAGACACCTCATGCCAAGTTGCATGTGTGTGTTGTCATATGAGATTAGTCTCATATGTTCTGGAATTAAACCAAAAGAGAGAACCGAGAGCTCTCGAGACGAAGACGACGGGTTTTCGCCACCGTTTTCTTGCCGTTCCATCGCCATCGTTCGCCGGTTTTTCGATCCGAGACCGCTTTTGGACTCGTGGAGGTAAGAGGGTTACATGCACGTAAATTGTTTTCATTTTCGGCAACGTTTTCCGGTAGCCGTTCTTGATAGACGCTATTTGTTGATCTAAAACTATGTAGGATTCACTTTGGGGTAGAAATTGAGCTCTAATTGGGGAAATTCAGCACTTCTCTAGCTTAATCTTGGGTAGAATCTGTGGGAGGTGAGTTTTCTACACAAACTAAATGATTGGGTTTAATGTGTTCAAAGCTTCAAGTGGTGTTAGAGATATTCATCCATGTTTAGAAGCTATTATGTTGTTGGATTAATAATTTCATATCAATTTTTATAGAGATTATGTGTTGGTACATGTATATGTGCTTATTTGCTTATGTGGTAGTCAATGAGCACCGGGAAAATGGTTCATTGTTGGGAGTAATAAGGGTGGTGTAGAGGAAGAATCCGATAAATACGGAAGTCCAAGGAATAGAAGTGGCCACGGGACCAAGGGAGGTCTTCGGGTCTGAATGAACCATATAACCGGTGACTCAGCGACTACGATTGTGTTTTATGTGTTAATTATAGCATTGCACGTGTTAAACATACAATCATGTTTAGAATGCTCACTAAGCAAATTGCTTAAGAAAACCGTTTTCCTATTTCTGTTGTGGTACATAACAACCACCGCAGGTTCGGAGCAAGGCTCGGAGAGGAGGTGAAATGAGTTTGGATCGGGGCAGGGCTAGAACTTATGTGCATGTGTTTACCATCGTGTAATATGATGTAAATTATGGTTTTAGACTTGTGGTACTTAAGTTATAATGTTTATAGTTGGAGAAGTTGTAATTAAACTTTGTGGAACCTATGTAAGTCTTTTTGTTAAAACTATGGATTTGTAGGTTCGTTGAGTTGGACCACTCCGGCAAGTCCGGGTGTAGGTCACAACCATTTTGGGCAAGTTTGGTTTGTAACTAAGTTGAATGTAAAACTTTTGAACTCTTTTTATGTAAAATTTTATGTTCATACAAGTTTATGCAAGGTTTGGGCTTGTATGTCTTATTTTGACTCAATTGAGCTTGGGTACTAGTATAAAGAGTTTAAAAGTATTCCAATGTGTATTTGAGTTATGTCCAAGAGGTTTTATAAGCTTTCAAAAGTGTTTGGGTGAGTTTTAGCTTCAAAATCTCGTGTGGGCAGGTTGAAAGTTGCTGCTGCAGAAATGGTTCTGCAGAGGGGCTTTCGACCGGTCGAAGGGACCCATTCGACCGGTCGAAAAACCCACTGCCAGCCCTTTGATTCTAGATGTTCACATGTTTTGTTTTAACTTTTAAAAGGCCAAGAGGGTACCTTTGGGGTCCCATTGACCTATAGAAACTTTACTTTTAATTACGAAGGTTGATAAGTATTTTTCGCGGAATTTCTTAATCAACACATGTTATACTAGTGTTCTTTGGCTCAAACTTGTTTAAACAAAGCTTCAAACTCTTCCTCAAAATGTTTTCATGTATATTCTAGTTCTTAGAATGAACTTGAGTTAGTTTCTTGTTGAAATTCAATTGGAATGAGTTGAAATCTTGCAACGATTGCGTGATTCGACGAGTTTCACTGCTTTTGTGCACTTTTCGGTAGTTCTAAGTTGGTTGGGAAGTAGCCCCAAGTGACTTGTGTGTTTGGGGACTTCTTAGAATGTTAAATGGGGGAAAATATGGTTCAGAGGGTATCTGGACCGGTCGAATTGACCCGTTCGACCGGTCGAATGCCCCTCTGCACAAGACAGTGATTTCAAAGGTATTTTTCGTCGACTTTTACGGAAACGGGCATAACTCTTTGTAGAAAATTCGAATTCATGCACCGTTTTTTGAATTGGAACCGGGACTCAAAGATCTATCTTTTGAGGTAAAATTTATCATATTTTTATTAATGACCATTTTGCCCTTGGGGCTGTTTGTCAAAGTAAACCCTTTTATGTTGGTTTAAATCATGTTTTTCCTTAATAACTAGCATGGTTCTTGCTTATTATTATATTTTGGGTGCGTATAGTCTTGTTACACCTGTCCTAATCCGTGGGGGCGGGTTGGGGGTGTGACAGTTACCCATGTTCTTCCTTCTCTCTCTCTTTTCTTCTTTAATTTTCTGTAAATTTCCTTTTTGTTTGAGACACTTAGCCTCCTCTTGACACACATGCACATACATGCAATGTGTTGTCACCACATTTTCTCTCCCTTTTCATTTGTACCCCCGGAATTCTTAAGTTCTTAATATGAAATTCCCAAACATTCCATTAACTATCCAATTATCTAAATGGGTGTTTGTCTAAGTCTCATATGGGTTCCATATGTGGTCCCAAATATTTTGTGAAATTGCTTTACACCTACTAATTATGAAACTTTTTCACTTATACCCATATTTACTATACTAAACTAGCATTTTAACAACTAACATATTAATCAATGTAATATGAAAGTGATTTAACATATCTCCAATCAATCATATAGATGCATTTAATCATTTAAATGCAAATTTCATAACCTAGGCCCTTCACTGGGTCTCACTTCCAAACCTGTTCCTACTCACTGGGGACTTTTCCATGGGGAGTCCAAGCCTCTCCTTAACCCATCTTGCACAGCAATTATATAAATTAATGCACATTAACATGTTAATTAACCATTTTTTTTCAGGTACGGGTGTTACACCTTGTAATATGTAAAATTCAAATTTTGTGTTATATGAGTCTTCTAGTATGAATTGCACAAGTAAGTCTCTAGTTGCATATGGTTGGAAAGAGACTTGGGGAAAAATGAGTAATTTTGTTGTAAATTTAACTTGAATTCTTCTTGTTGTATGTTTATGCATAGAATGAGTTGCTAAGAGAAGTTTGATGCAAGTTTGTGTATCTAGTGAGGATCATTTTGTTTTGGGTATCAGAATAACTTTTGAAATGGTTTCGAAACTCATATGATGTTTGGTTAAGTTTTGGAGACACTTAGAAATAGTTTTGGAATGATTTTTAATGTTCTCATGAAGTTTGGTTTGATTTGGTAATGTGTTGAACTTGTAAATATAAGGTTTTTAGCAGAAAAAATCCCATTCTGCATAACTGGATCGATTCGGGCTTTAAGGGGGATCAATCCGGGCCTTCTTGGGGACTTTCTGCCTAAATTTTTCAATTCGAATCGATCCAGGTTTTGTGGGTGGATCGATCTGCCCCTGTTTTTCTCAGCCATCGACTTTTACGGAAACGGACATAACTCTTTCTATAAATTTTAGATTCATGCACCGTTTTTTGCGTTGAAACCATGACTCGAAGATCTATCTTTTAGTATAAAATTTGGCTATACTTTATTTGGGCAAGATAAATTAGAGCAGATCAAGGAGAAAGAAACAGTGAGAGAGATAATGAGTGACCGATTTTGTATATGGTTCAGCCCCATTAATGAAGGAATCTACATCTATGTATGTGTCTTAGCACTTTCACTATATGAAATAAAACTACTGCAGGGACCTTGGTGATCCAACAATGGTGACCGGAACTACCAAGGGTCAATCGTGCAGGGTGTGCGCTTAAGGTTTCTTGGGAGAGGCTAGACAACGTAATATTGTTGGTTCTATCGAACTCGGGATCCCCTCTAATGGGGTGTGAGGACCCTTTTATAAGAAGAAGAGTCCTTCCTTATAAGGCATTTTAGTCCATTTAGGAAACTGTTGATAGTCTGTAATGATAATTGCATATTCGGATGGTTTCCTATTTTGATTAGGAAACTATTTATGCGTATCTGGAAGATTTCCTAACTAGCTTAGGAAACTGCTGAAGCCTGAGCTGTTTGGGATGCACCTTTGGGCAACTGAGTTGTTCCAGAGCTGTATTATGAGTGGATGATGCTATCCCGACCCAAGGGTTGGGCTTCTCCTCTAGCAGAGCCCCGCTAAAGGATCAGAAGGCCCGGGTGGCCTGCAACCATTCGAGAAATTGAGATGGTGCTCACTCAAGCAGTTGCACATGCCTTGGTCGAGATAGGGGTCGGTCGCTGAGTAGAACTGCTCGGTCATAGAGTAGACCGAATTTTTGGCGTATCACTTGTCTCCCATTTTCTAAGGTTGGCATGATGCTATATCTGTAACGCCCTGTATTTTATTATCATTAATAAATAAATATTGCATTTTATTTCCATGAGTAGTTGATTTAATTTCTACTTATAAATAATTATCTGGGGCCAAACCGTAATATTTGAAAATATAGAAAATACTTTCTATGGTTTCAAAAACGATATCTATACTTTTTATACAACCCGGAAATTTATTTCCTACGCTAAAATAATTTTCAGTACTTTTATATCAACCGTAAAATACCAGCTTCTGTTTTAATCTGCGTTTATACCGCGTTTGGGTGTGGGAGCACGTGAGCTCAACCACACCGGTGGAAATCCGTTGATTTCTTGGAGCCCAAAACTAGCAGTTTATATATATGTATATACGTTGGTGTCTCTCTCTCTCAATCACTCACTCACAGTCCCTCATCTCTCACTCTCAAACTCTCTCAAAATCCTCTCATTTCTCTTAATCTCTCAAGATACAAACACACACACACATACTGTATATACATACTCATACACACATACATAGCTATATATATTTTCATCTCAAGATCAAGAGGAGAGAGCGGGGGAAATTCTCAACGACGGATTATTACGGCGGAAGTTCTCGGCCTTTAATTTTTCTGTATAATCGTCTCAGTGAGTATTATAAACTCACTCGCCATGTCTATATATGTGTTTTTCAGTGTATATATGTGTGTATATGTGTATATATATCAATACACCATGAGAGCTTGAAAATTGAAGTTTTAGAAATCGTAACCAAAATCGATTCTGTAAATTGGGAATGGAAGATATTGATCCCGATAAGCTGTGGTTCGAATCCTACGCAGTAATTTACCCGTATCGCGACGTACTGTTGATTTTAAGTTTTGTCACTCTAACTTTAATCGCAGAAATTAATCAATACAATCCGTATTAGTTAAAATTGATCGCGTATTCTTAATCTACGCGGAAAACTAAAGAGAACCATATATCACATGTCCTAGTACGAACAGATTCTGAAAATGGGTAAAATCTGCTTGAAAACCAGAAACAGGGGAAAAAACGAAGAAGACGACGTTCTGCAAGAACTCGCGCGCGCGACCCGCTCGCGCGAGGCTCGCTCGCGCGGCCCGCTCGCGCGGACCCTTCCCCCCCTTCGCGCTCGCGATCCGCTCGCGCGACCTGTTCTGCCCCTTCGCGCGCGCGATCCGCTCGCGCGATTTGTTCTTCCCTTCGCGCGCGCGACCCGCTCGCGCGACCTGACAGTTTGAGCAGTTTCTATGTTTTCTTATTAGGGACTGTTTGGAAAATGTTTTAAAAGTTTTTAAAGAACTGTTTGGCAAATACATTGTTTTAAGGGTCTATATTCTAAGAATTGTACGAAAACAGAACAACTAAGGCCAAAATTTATGCTCGTACGATTATCCGGCTTTGTGATTTATTAATGGTGTTATTTATGAAACATTGACATACATATAAGGGTTGAGGTTGTGTCAACATGCATGTGTGTGAGAAAGCGTGAAAAGAGTAGAGAGTGGCGGTCTGGTGTGCGACCTCAATATCGATCGGATATTATTCCTGGTATTGGAGGCGACAGTGTCGTGTACGACTTAGGTATCGATCGGATAGTATTCCTGGTATCTAAGGCGCGCGTTTCGGATATTGATCGGATAATATTCCTGATATCCGAAGCGATGGTGATAGTGTTGAGTACGGCTTAGATATCGATCGGATATTATTCCTGGTATCTAAGGCGCTTGTTTCGGATATCGATCGGATAGTATTCCTGGTATCCGAAATGATGGTTTTGAGTGTGGCTTAGATATCGATCGGATATTATTCCTGGTATCTGAAGCGATAGTTTGGTGTGCTGTTTTGGATATCGATCGGATAGTATTCCTGATATCTGAGATAATGGTTTGGTTGTGTTGAATTTTGTTGAGAGAAAAGAGTCAGAAAGATGAGATATTACATTGCTCATGCATAGTCGCTTATTTATTGCTTTCTTTATTTTCCCCCGTGGCTTATGTTGGAATTGGAACCTTGAATTTATTGCTTTTAAAAGTTAAATTGCACCGTTGTTTATATGCTTATATATACATTGCGAGCACTTGTTTATTTTGCTCACCAGCTTTCATAAGCTGACGGCGTTGATGCGTCCTGGACTGTACGTCCAGATTTTCAGGGTCAGGAGCAGCCAGGGTATTTTGACTATGCTACTTAGAGTCAGGAGACTTTCCAGGAGGCTGCTTTATATTTCCTATGTCTTTTAATTTGGGTTTGTAATAAACTAGCTTTAGACATTTGAATAAGGCGTTTTGTGCCTAAGTTTATGACTGCTGTAATAGTTAGTAAGTTTTATTTATGGGAGTTATGTTTTGTTAGTATCCTTTGCTCTAGAAATGCTGTTAAGTTATTTGTTGCAGGGACAATTGGTCATACTCACTTGTCACGACCTACGAGTCCATAAAGGAAATTAAATGCTTTCATGTATTATGCTACGTCGGGGCGTGACAATATCAAGCCTAGTTTGGAAATTTGTTGATTCCGCTTATCATTGTCTGATATTTGCAAAGTCGGACTTTCTCGTGGAGTAATGCACCTTATGATTTAAAGTCTATAGATCTTGGTGAGTCACACTTTTATCAGTAAAGGGTCAAGTTTAGTAACACTGTAATTGCTCGAGGAAGTTTCCTTGGAGCTTCTGAGTCTGGTAAATTCTCAGAAATTGGCTAAGAGTTGAGACTTAGCCTAATTCGGAGACTTTTGAGTGCTCGTGAATTGGCTAAGAGTTGAGACTTAGCCTAATTCGGAGTCTTATGTTTAAGTTAGCTCCTAGGATGGTTATCTTCTGCCTAGTAAACCTTCGTCAAGACTGTTGGAGGAAGAATTTGACCATGTTGGTAGAGCCGACCTAAAGCGTGTCGCTTTAGGATCATTTTTTACTCCTTTATCATGGGCCAACCTAAGAGGCTTTAGTCACCTCTATCGTCGGTTTGGACCTAATTGGAGTTAGTGTCTTTGAGTATTATAGGCACTCGGGTTGTCTAAGGGTTTTACTTGATTAACCCCAAGGCCTATAAATACTCGGTGTGACTTCCTATAGTCTTTATTCCTTCTTTTCCCCAAAGCTTTTATTGAGGCAAGTGTTGCAGGAACAATTAGCCAAACGTTGGTAGTTACATGGTCTTTTGGTGCCTCGGGTGTGATCCCAGTGCCTTTTGCTGATTCGGGTGTGATCTCGAGATCTTTTGATACCTTGGGTATGATCTCGAGGTCTTTGTAGGAGCTCTTTGATATAGCCAGTGGAGCCTCGTGCTATGATCGGGCAAAAGTACCACTGTAGTTGGGCTCGCCTGGACTAATGGAGGCAGGAGGTCGAGTTGAGATTGCTGAACCCTGACTGCTGTAAATTGGAGGTCAGGTCGGGGCTGCCGGACCCTGACGCTGTGAATTAGAGGTCGAGTCAGAGCGCCGGACCCAGACCGTTGGACACTGAAGGAACTGCCAGAACTACTAACCTTCTTTAGAGCATCTACAGTGGGCCAGCTTGTACTATAAATTAAGCTAAAATTAGCCGTGTACATTTGTAGTGGTGTAGACTGAACATTAAACTTTAGGAAGAAACTTAGTGAAACTTAAGTTTGTTGTTCGCTTAAGTTTCACTATTGTACAAGGCAAATGGCACACAGTGTGCCGTGAGAGCCTAAACGGCACACAGTGTGCCGTGAGAGCCTAAACAGCACACGCAAAGCCGTCTCACTCCCAAGTGGCACACACAAAGCCGGCCAATCTCCCACACGGCACACATTGTGCCACCCACTCCCAAACGGTACAGTGTGAGCTGGGCATAGTGTGAGCTGTTTGGGACAAAATATGTTTTGTGTATGTGTGTGTGTGTATGTGTGTGTGTGTGTGTGTGTAAATGTTGCATTTCATATGAAATGATGTCGTTTCATCTCAAACTGCTTTGGGAGTGCCGTTTGAGAGCTACACCATTGCAAGCGCACTCAGCTTGTACAACAAACTTAAGCTAAGTTTTGCTTGAGTTTGTTGTACCCACTGTAGATGCTCTTACAATGTTCTTCTCCAGCTGATCTCGCTTCCGCTTACTTCTTGAAGGCTCATTCCTTATGTGCCCGGGGTCTTTGGTCTTTATAAATTCTTCAGTGTCAGCATATAACTCTCTGCGAGTTCAACCAAGGTTGCCAGTTGGTTTCTGTGAAACAACGTGACGCACTTGGTGTGTTGAATTCCCGAGCAGAAGGCTGTAATGGTGACTGTCTCGTTTAGGTTGTAGACTTGAAGCTTCTATTGGTAAAACCGATCGACATAATCCTTCAACGATTCTCCCTTCCACTGCCTGACAATGAGTAGCTGGGTGTCAGGTTGCACCCGGTCGAGCATGCCTATGAACTGGCTGATGAAATGTTTGCTGAGCTCCTTGAAATCTTTGATCGATCGGGGTTTCAGGGAGTAGAACCATTGTGCGGCTGAGCCTTTCAAAGTGCCAGGAAAGGCAGGTAGTACAGTTCGTCGGCATTGGTTGCCAGTGCCATCTGAGTCTTATAGGTCCAGACGTGGTCGACCGGGCTTCCTGAGCCGTTTTAAGAATCTAGACGAGGTTGTTTAAATTTGCGCGAGATAGAAAACATCGTGATCTGGCTAGAGAACGGTGACTCGGTCTTGGTGTTGACATGATCCTGAGTAGGGTTCTGGCCCAGCTCTTTGGCCATTCCGTCGATCTGTTTCTCCAAATCCTTGATACGGGCCACCATACCTTTTCGACCGATATCTGGGACATAGGTCGGGTTAGTGGAAGAAGCTTCCTCCTCATGGCGTGTTGTCCTCTGGGACAAGGCTCGGCTATGACTCCAATTGATCGTGTGTCTAAGATCATCTCGGCTCTTAGCTGAGTGATCATGGGCCCATTCCCAGGTCATGCGTTCTCGCCTTCCCCCTCTAGCAGCACGGCTGTCGTTGGTGATGTCTTTATCGCCAAATAGGTCAGGTTGGCTCAGTCATCGGGAGCATGTTGGTTCCCGACTACGCTCATCATTCTCGGGCTGTGACCTGGCCTGTGAAGGATTATTCCGTTGAGCCAGCAAGGCTTCGATCTGCTGCTGGGTTTGATGCTGGCCCTCCAAGAGCTGTGCGAGGGTCGCGGTGATCTGCTTCGGTGTCAGGAATACCGCAGCTGGCACCAGCGGAACATCTCGGTTAGCCTGTTGTACAACCTTCTTATCCTTCGGAGGCATGACTATCAGTTAAGAGATTTGTTTTTTGAGAAATCTATCGGTTCCCACAAACGGCGCCAATCTAATGATGCAATTTTTGGGCAAGATAAATTAGAGCAGATCAATATGAGAGACCGGGTTTGTATATGGTTCAGCCCTGTTAATGAAGGAACCTACGTCCACATGTGTGTCTGAGCACTTCTACTATATGAAATAAAACTACTGCTGGGACCTTGGTGATCCAACAATGGTGACCGAAACTACCAAGGGGTCGGCCGTGCAGGGTGTGCGTTTAGGGTTCTTTGGGAGAGGCTAGACAACGTGATATTGTTGGTTCTATCGAACTCGGGATTCCCTCTAATGGGGGTGGGAGGACCATTTTATAAGAAAAAGAGTCATCCCTTACAAGGCATTCTAGTCCATTTAGGAAACAGTTGACAGCCTGTAATGATAGTTGCATATTCGGATGGTTTCCTATTCTGATTAGGAAACTGTTTATGCGTATCTGGAAGATTTCCTAATTGGCTTAGGAAATTGCTGGAGTCCGAGCTATTTGGGATGCGCCTATGGGCTAGCCGAGTTGTTCCCGAGCTATATTATGACTGGACAATACTATCCCAATCCAAGGGTCGGACTTCTACTCTGGTAGAGCCCCGCGCTATAAGATCAAGAGGCCAGGAGGCCCACAACCGCTCGGGAAATCAGGATGGTGCTCACCCAAGCAATTGTACATGCCTTGGTCGGGATAAGGGCCGATCGCTGAGTAGAACTGCTCCGTCGTAGAGTAGAGCCAATTTTGAGCGTATTACTTTATTAATGACCATTTTACCCTTGGACTATTTTGTGTCAAATAAGTTCTTTTATGTTGTCTAATTCATACTTTTCTTAGTAAATTAAGGATGATTTGGTGTATGGACTTTGTTACACGGGGTGTGATATATATATTTTTTCGATTTGATTTCTGAGCCTCGACCTTGACACATATATTTCGATTTACTTTGCTTGCTTTTCTATGATTGCATACTCATACACAGAAATATGCCCCCAGTATAGGAGAGAGTCATTTTAAAGGAAATTAAATTAAATAAAATGCTCAAAGCAGCGAACAAAAAAGAATTTTTATTTGATACATATGGATAGCAGAAATGAAGGCTCTCTTTATCTTGATCAAAATGTAAAGTATACAAGTTCGACATTAACATAAAATCTCTTGACTGAATCAGAATAGATTGGTTCTAGAAAAACATCACCGGCCATTTCAATAAGTATCAGAGCTCCTCTGGATAATGCCTTCTTGACGATGAATAGACCCTCCCAGTTGGGGGGCAAACTTTCCTTGAACTTCTTCTTTAAAGGGGAAGATCTTCTTTAAGACCAAATCTCCTTATTTGAACTGACAAGTTCGGACCGTCTTGTTGTAGGCTCGAGCGATCCTCTTTTGGCGAAGGAGATCTCAGTCAAACTCCGACACCAATTCCTCTTATTGAAGTTTCATGTAGTAAATAGCTATCATCAAAAGTATGTTCAGACAAAAAAAAATTCTCAAAAGTAGCCATTAACAAGAACCTCCAACCACTAAGACAGAAAGCACGATTCATTATTTTATACTCTCACAAAGATGTACAAAGGTCCATTTTCTATTGGGAATTCAAATATGAAACTTTTGCGCCAACAACATGGTACACTTCTACGTATGACGGTGGAGATAATGGTTGTGTAAAGGACAGAGAAAGAAAACATAAAACTGAAGATGCATTCTCTTATGAAATTTACAAATGGAAGCTGCTTTCCACAAGAGCCAGCAACCTACTAAGAATATACATTTTCTCACCCTCAATTCCCCAAACAAGGCACATCTTAGGGAAAAAAAAAATGAAAAAGCAAAATCAAGAGATGAAAATCACAAGAAAAGAAAAAGTAGAATCAAACCCACCTACTCTCTCTCCTCTACTGAAATCCTTGCTTCCATCATTAATGTGAAAGCCTTCCTAGTTGATCAATTGTGGCCTTTCCCCTGTGACCAAACAGGAATGTTCGGCAAAAAAGAGGAAAAGAAAATATTTCATTTACAAAAGATGTTTCCAGATGTTAATGCCCGAAGTCTTCGCTTGCAACGCCCACACTCGACTTATCAACCATGCGCACGTTGTATTGTTCATATACTCTTGCCCGATTCTCTGCCCACCATTGTTCTGCTTGTTTCTCGCTAAATCGCTTCCGGCTGCATTTCAAACATTCACAGAAGTTCTTAATTTGATCTACAATGAAATTTATATAAAACTTCATACTTGAAGTTAATGACTTATTCAAACAACCAATAAAAGAGGAAAAACAGAGAAAGATTATAGTTTTTTTGCTAGAAAGAGAGAGACTATAGTTGGTATGAGAGAAGAAGCCAGAATCAAGACTGGGGTCAATATACAACTAAAAATCTTGTATCCTCACTGTGCAATTCTAAATGTTTAAAAACGTATATTTCCTACAGAGATGATTTTTTTCAATAAACTTCAATTACCTCTTCAGGGATAAACGGTCGCCGCTACATTTGTGCAATATTTAGCATTCCCCAGATTACATCGTTGTAAGACAGGACATATCTCAAACAGCACTAACTTAATACAAAAGCATATAAATATAATATAACAAGTCAACTTAAATAATTTTCTCTCCAACAATTTTCAAAAGTTTCCCCTGCAGATTCCAAATATCCTCTGACTTTTCAAGCTCAGAGATTTAGAGGGTTCAGCAGCAATGTCGTATATTCCCCATAGATTTTTGAAATTTCAGAAGGGTCAATTGACCCGACCAAGATGGCATAAGAGAACTTATTAATGGGACATTTTATTTCACCCTCTAAAAATCAGAACTCCAGAGAATCACTACACTTTTCAATGAGTATCCCAGTTAGTAACTCATAAGACCTTTTTCCTTTACATAGAAATTAAATGAAATGCCACAAATTCTTTGTCATGTAAATGCATTTGTATTCGGGTGCTACTTGCAAATGCACGCGCACCTACATGACTGCCTCGGTCCAAGCAAGAACTAGAGTGTTGAATAAGCTCAGTCTAGACATTTCTGGCCAGCATTTCATGCACAAATCGGTCGTCTCATATGAGTCCATTCAAGTTAAATGCAACCCAATACCATTCATGATTCAAGATTCATAAATTTGAACCTTGAAGTTTAAAGTTCCAAGTGCAAAACATTTCAACATTTTGAGCGCTTGATATTGCATGAAACTTGTGTTAAATTGTTATTTTTTTCATTAAAGCATTTTACACATGTTTCTATTCGTAGAGAGTGTATACCTTCTGAAAAAAGTAAATCTCACGCCTCAAAATTTATAATTCTGGCATACTTATTCACAATTTGACAACAATGTGCACACCAATATGCAAATCCATGCAAGGGAATCGGATTCAAATAAAAATTCCATAAAGAATACAGACAACTAAATACAACATACCTGAAGCGAACTCGCTTAAGATCTTTGGACCCACCAGGTAAGGAGGTAAGTGTAATATAAACACCAGGCTCGTCCTGCTCAACCCATTCGTTTTCACTACGAGAATCACCTTCTTTTGTTCTACTTCCATTTCTTGTTGCATCTGAGTAGCTTGGTCTGTTGTGACCCAAACTGCGGTTGCTGGCAGTACTTGACCCGTTGGAGTGTAAAGGGTTGTTTGATCCATTTGAATCTGGTTCTTGGCATGTTGTTGAACCATTCAATCGGTCAACTGAAGCATTTGAAACATCACTAGAAGAAAGATTGGAGCCAAAGGAGGTGAAGGGAGGTGATTTGATGTTTCGGGCTGCTCCCACAGGCAACCTTTCAGCCATATCCTTCAGCTATTTTCCATAAAAACAACAAAATTAACCATAAGTTGCCATGAAATTGGTAAGAGTTCCCTACCAATAGATAATTAGTTTTAAAAATGGTTGTTAGAATCATCCAATTCACAAGCTGATTATAAGACTCAATTCGAGTTTCATACAACCCAATGCGATGCACATTTCATAATTTTGAACTTTGAAGTTCTAAGTTTTAAGTGGAACTGTTTCAACATTTTTTACCTTGATATTGCATGAAACTTGGGTTAAGTTTGTTATTTTGTTCATTTTGATCATTGTACAAGTGTCTTTTTAGGTTTACTTATTTTATTAAAGAAAGAGAATCGTGAGATTCACAATCATAATTGGAAAACCCATACATCAATCCAATTCACAAACTGATAACAACATTTTCAAATATTATGTATGCATTTTCCAATGTAAGCAAGAAACAGTATAAAATCAGCCGCACTGCTACTTTGGAACAAAAAACAGTGCACAGAAACAGTGACGTAACCCGGTTCTTGCAATAACTTCAACAACCACATAGCAGATTTTCTTTAAACATTTGGATACAAGTTTGATGAGAATTCCAAGAAACTAAACAGGATAACATATAACTGAGCGATAGGGAGAAAGGAATAAAGAGAGATGAGAAATTCTCTCATGTTCATCTTCTAAGTTTCATTTTCCAGTAATAAAGACAATTTATAGGCTTAATTAAAAAAATCCAAAAACGTATAAAAACCTTGTAAAACTTTTTTCCCACATCTATAAGACTTGTGAAACTTTTATTTCCACTAATACGGTGTATGGGCCTATTTATAGGCTTAACAGATTCCTCTCCTCCAAGGATCTCCTATTTCCCTATCTCCATAAGCTCTAGCGTAGCCATCCTCTGCAAGTTTTTTTGCTTTGGATTTGATAAGGTAGAAGAGGACTAGAATGGCTGTTTGACAAAACAAAGTTAGAAATTGCAAAGGTTCGCTGGCAATAAGTTGCTAGAAGTCCAGAATGTAGTCCCACAAAATTCTGAAACTCAATCAATGCAAACTCAACCAATGCAGTGTTTGGGTAAAAACTTCAACATAAGAATAGTATTAGGTTAAGCAAGATCAAGATTGATTGACCGAAAATAGGAAAAAAACAGCTGGTTGTAAGTAGAACAGTAAATATATCATTCTTGCAGAAGACCAATAAGAAGGCGAATCAAATGAACTTAAAATGAAGGAAACATTTTCAAGGTTTCAACAATTACGCTATTAAATTCACTTCAACTCATTCTAACTTAATTTCAGCTGAATGAACATTTCTATAGACCGATAAAACTTTCTTTCTAAGCATAAGGCTAACCATTATAGTAACCAAATAGGACCCCAATTCCCCTAAAATTTTGAAAACTTAAAACATCAATCCGCTAAAACATTGAAATTAGACAAAGCAAAAACTCCAACAAAAACGAAAGAAAAAGAATAGAAACTCCAGAAAAACTACAAAGGTACAAATTTGAGGTGACTTCACTATTTATGGATTGGATAGGAGCCTAGGACCACTAAAACAATCAGATATATCCCTCACTTTGACTTCCGCGGGCTTGAGACTTGTGCTCCATCTTTTTCCCTTGCGCTTTCCTGAAGGCTTAAGGTACCACATCAGTGGCAGTCTCTCTAACCCGAACACCTACTTGTTGGTCCATATAATCGAGCTCAACAAACAAAAACCTTGTGACTTAAGTTGGACCAATCAAGAGCTTAGAAGTCAGAACTCTTTAATAGTAGCCACCACTATAGGACTATTACCAAGGACATTTACTGCAATTCTCAGTGGCCTTTAGCGAGCTTATGGATTTTTCCATTTAAGCTATTCTATTGGGTAATGAATATATTATTGTCGCCATATAGTCATAAAAGAAATCTTCAAACTTGGAAATTCATTCAATATTCATCACCATCAAGGAAGAATAATGTAAACAGGCAATTCACCGAGGAAGAAGGTTTCTAAGTTATCTCATATCAAGATCCATGGCTCTTACACAGATACTGCTTTACTATAGCAATTATTAAACTGTTTTACTTTAGAGGGAAGGCATAAATTAAGATGCAAAGACAGTGGTGTTTAACATGCAACAATTGCCACCACCATTACCCTGTAACCCTCCTCATCCTTGCTTTGGACATTTGCCACGCATCATGGTCGCTTAGCAGTCAATAACCACCTCCAAAAAGACGAGAAACCCCACCCACTTATAAGTTCGTTGCCATCCATTTTATTTCTAATGGTCCAATCAAGCATATCACCAAAATCTAAACTCGCTTTCAGGACACAAATCCTATCTAGATCTTTTTCCAAATTCGTATCAACGATGTAAGAGTGGTGATAGAAAACATGACATGTTGCCTACAGAAGCATCACCAGCGGTGTGACGAAAAAGGAATGAAGAACATGTTGAATTGTCTCACATCGCCCGGGTAGAGAACCCGTATGTACTTCTTATAACTTATAAGCCTGGGTCAGGCCCTGTTGGGCTTTCAACAGAACATCAGTGGAGAAAGGAGAAAATAGTATTCAAATGTCAGAAGAAGAGAGTGGGACCATCAAAATGACCACTTCAATTACCAATTTGAACATCATATGCATGTCACTTGTATGTTCTGTAACTTCCATGGTTGGCCTACTAGCAGAAAAAGGGGCTACCGCAATGCCATTTAAACATAGGAAGCATTTTGTGTTGGGATTGTGCCCTCAAACCATTACTATATGCAAGAGACATTAGCATTTTATATATGGATATCAGTTTACATTTCACTATGTACCTTTCATGAGTCAATTGTTAGTAATCCTTAAGTACCATAGTAGATAATTTGTGTCTGTATGAGATACATACATGTGAGATACAAAATACTATTCTTTGATTTTTAGAATTATCACAGTGGATGATAATGTCTCATCAGGTATACATTGTAGCACGGTTAACTACCATTGGATGGAGTGATGAATCTCAATCACTAGAGTATAAGACTCTTAGTTAAACATGCTAGTGCTTATAGTGCATTAACGGACCATGAGATTTTCTTATTGACATCCAAAACTGACGATAGGAACTAATAACTTGTACAAGGTACGTGTTCTTAATCTTGAGACGGTTATGGACACAGACTATGGATGTGACTGCTTTGACTTACTAATCAATGAGCTCTTCACGATCAACACCTAGGTATCTTGGGTAAGTCATGTTTATATAGGGTTGTGAACATATATTGTCAAGATAGAATCTACCCTCAAATAAAGAGTAAGCATTCCCTTGAGAATGTCACCAAGTTGATTACTGAGAACTGCAGTCTTGCTGACAAGTAGTTACCAACATGTTTGGTAATCATGAGAGGTGAATGAAACTCAAGGAATACAAGAAGTAATCATCATTCAAGTTGACAGTAACAGTTAATCTGACTCCCTGAATATGATTACGAATGCTGAAGGTAGAGGGGCATTAGTACGATCATATAAGTCTAGTTACCGCTTTGGATATGTTCTTTTGCGTTGGAGTGCAATTATCGTTATATAGTGGAGTTAACGTTAAATGGTTAGTTGGTTAATTCGCTGGTCAAAGAGTTTGATCATAGGGATTAATGACTGGTCTAAGCCAACAATAAAGAACCTACGAGGTCCTATTCTCAGTTCCATAAGAATACTTGGAAAGGCAGGAAGGGGCGAACCAATTGATTGAATTAGATCCAATCGATTGGTGAGTGATACCATTCAATCGATTGAACGGGGATCAATCGGTTGAAAGTGTTTCAATCGATTGAAACCACAGGTCGGTTTGGAAACTTATAAATAGGAGGACTTGCGACAGAATTTAAGCCACCCACAAACCCTAGCCTTCCCGGATTCAAGGAGACATAAGAGTAAAGATTTTCTGGAGGAGCTGCTGGACGTTGAAGGGAGAAGAACACAATCTGAATTGGGTTCAAGACCAAAAGGTAAAATCTCATCGCTACGCAACTATAGATTCAATAAGTAGATCTCGTATACATAATAAAGTTTTGAACTTTATTTTCCCACTGCGCACAATTTTAAGTTTTCGAAACCCAAAATCATTATTTTGATAGATTTTCAAGTTTACAAGTATCAGCTAAAACTTGATCACATATTAGAGATGAAATCTAAATCTATCCTTTTGTATTTAACACCTCCTCGACAAGGAAAGGATACTTCCAATTTCATCAGAAAATGAAAGATTATCAAGGTTTCATGAATCTCAAGAACATCCAGATCTGTCTATGAAAGTCTCCACAAATTAGATAATATCATAATATCCTACAATCAACATAGCCTCCCAATCACACGGTTTGAGAAAATCATCATACAGGAACTATTGCCATCAGCAAACCCTTATCCTACAAATAGTGCTGCTTCATACCTATGCATGATGACAAATTTTCCAAGCAATTATAACCAAGTACTTGATGCGACTTGAACACTAAAACAGAAACCATTATATTAACCAGTGTAGAGAACCAAATAAACTAAACTTTATCATGTGACAAACAACCATCTTGCACATTGATTAGTATTGTTAACATATAATAGTAAGAGGTGGCATTTGGAGTTTGGACCCCCAAATGAGCAGACACGGAATTTCACTCTCTTTGTAGTGTTCCATGACACAAATCCATCATTCAGATACACAAATGAACATATAAAAGAAAAAAATAATGTTCCAGTTCATCTATTGGAGTTGTGCATAAGATTTTACGTGATATGAGATGGGTGTCTCAAATGCTATTGGAAACAGAATTGACTCATCTCCCAAGCTAGTAAAGAAAGAACATGCTCGATATCCACGATAATAATGCAAACAACACTATTGTTAATGTAAACATTCGTCTTACTTGAGCAGTGAGTGACTTAATCACTTCTTTTGCTGCTTTGCACTTAGCAGTTTCTTCTCCTGCAATAGCTATTGCTTCCTTCAACTGTTTAGTAGTCCTTTCCAGCTCTATATCTTGAAGTTGGGCTTTGCGAGTAAGATTTTCCACCTGGGTAAAGGTTGATAAGACATAATTCACAAACACACTACTGCATGAACCAAAAGCATACATGCAGATCACAAAATTACAGAAGTAGATGAATGATGAGCAAGATAGAACTATGCACCTGTGCTCTTAATTTTATAACTTCTTGACTAAGGTCATCATTTGTCCTCTTAGCATCATCTACAACGATTTTTGGTGAGGTAAGTCCACCCAGAGTTGGAGTAGGGGTGGTTGAACGAGGTGGGCTCGGTCGTCTTGATATTGGTGATGTTGCCCGAGAAACGATTCTTGATCCAGGGACAGAAGCTGAGAAAAACTTCTTAGACGACCCAAATACCGGATTAAATGATTTAGAGATGTTAAGAGCTCCCCATTGAGAACTTCCATTTGGAATAGGCGACACGCGACTGCTATTGAATTCCAGTTTCTTATTTCTCTTGGAAGAGCGAGTTTCTGCTTGCTTCAAGGTTTCCATTGAAGAAAATCTTGCAAGATGAGGACGCGATCTAGCATCCAACTTATCATCCTTTTCAATTATCTCGTTTAACCCCTGGTTCATAGCTCCTCTTCTGCTCACAGAAGACTGAGACGAAGCATCAGTTTCAATGGCTTTCTTTAGTTTACCAGAACAATTATCACATACACGGTAAGGTTTGTTGGGATTTGGTGCCATACAGGCCTTAAGTGATTTCTTGCTGCTACATGAATGGCAAAAAACAAGTCCACAATTGTAACAATTATGACGTTTTCTTTTGAAATTAAATGGAAGATGGCAGCCAGAGCACATAGACTGATCGATTCCAGAGACCCACTTATGAAGGCATATGGCTGCAGTAAAATTAGTGCCACAGGCAATACTTTTGACTTGCTTGTCTTTCAAAGCTTCTACTAAAGTTGGAGAATTTCTATCATCTGTATCACCGTGACCCAATCGACCATTTGCTCCTTTGCCCCACGTATAAACTTCAGTTCTTGAGGTTAAAACTGCAACATGATACGCCCCACAAGCTATCTCCTCCACGAAACTCTTTGATAGCTTTCCTTCGACGCGACTCGGGAGCTTTCCGTCAGCTTGTGGATTTCCTAGCTGGCCATAAACAGGACTACCCATGGTGAAGACCTGGCCCAAGGTTGTAAGTGCAACAGTTAAGCTATGTCCACATACAACTTGGCAAAAATTGGGTTCAACAAGAGCAGCAACACAAGTAGGCACAAGTTTTGCTTCCTTGTCACCGTGCCCGAGTCGACCTTTATCACCATCACCCCATGTGAAAAGCTTCCCAGAAGAGCAATTGCTAGAACTTGAATTCCCAACCATGACTTCTACCACTGCAGCGGTGTGCCAAACACCACAAGCCGCTCGCACGGTGCGAAGCCCCTTAAGGGACTCCACTTCCCGGGGCTTTGAAACACTTCTCCGATCTCCGTGACCAAGAACACCAAAAGTTCCATCGCCAAAAGTAAACAATTGCCCTGCGGAGGTCACAACAGCTGTATGCCAAGGCCCACAGGATATGGACGATACATGTATTCCCTCCAATGGCCAGTTTACCCTTTTCGGGACCCAGTGACTCACTTCATTTCCATGCCCAAGAAGGCCAAAATTGTATGTACCATCACCCCATGTGTACAGATCACCAGAAAGAGTTACAGCACAAGTATGGTACTCACCACATGCTACAAGTTCAATGTTTGTATTGCTAAGAGCGTCGATAAGCTTGGGGTACAACACATCAGAATCTACGCCATGTCCGAGTCTGCCTCCAGATTCCTCTCCCCAAGAGAAAATCTCTCCTTGCTTGGTCACTAAGGCAGCATGTCGCCCACCACAAGCTATATTTTGAACATCAAGTACTACTGCAGATTCCAGAGCTTTAGGCAACAAAGAATCCATTTTGGCACCCAAACAATTCCCAACTCTGCGGGGTCCACCACCCAACACACAATCACCAGTGCCTTCCCCCCAAAGGAAAACATCCCCTAAGGCATCACCATCATCGTGACCAGAGCCTTGGCTTGATGAACTAACAGCACTTGAGAGACTTACCCTAAAAGCATCCATTCCCATAGTCTTCATCTGACCGTGTACACTCTCTGAGCCTCCAGATGACAAAGAATGGACAGAGCCACTAGCAGAGTCTGGGGGGAAGAAACCCTTAGGAGGCACAGCATCTGAAAATGCCTTATCTAAACCATTTTTGGGGGGACTTTCATATGGACTATGAAGGCGAAATTGATCTCCACCATCCTGAATTGGATAACAAAGCTTACTTAATTTGACATTCTTACAGAACTCTGTGTGTGTGTGTGTGCGAGCGCGTGCGTGCTGGGTCAAGGGTAATATCTCGACATGGAACAAAGTATCATCTCATACCTTTTGTAAGCTGTCACCACTGCCAAATGGAGAATTTAAAGGAGAACTTCTTCGAGTGTATGTTCTGGGACTATTAGCTTCAGATGGAATTCCATCACTCCTTGATTCTGTTCTCCACTTCCGTTGATGTCCACGTGAAATTATAGCCTTCAGACCGCTAAACCATACCTCGGCTTCATCTTTGTTCCTACAAATCTAAAATGGAAGAACTACATTACAAGATTATAAAGAACAACGGAGAATTTGTACAGTAATCTTGCCTGACAAATATATGATATGACAGTAAGCAAGAGAATTACTAAAGCAAGCTAACCAGAAAGTTGAAGCAAATGAATGGCTGCAAAAATTGAAAATTCTTACCAAATCCAGTGACCTGTCATTGTATATAAGAGAAAAGGACTGATACTCTTTCTCAGGCCGAGGATACCTCTGAAAGATTGGCTAAAAAAACCAACATGAATTAAGAGTTAGAACCATATTAATCATTAATCAGTCCATATCATGAATAATCAATATCTTAATAAGAAAAAGAGAGTAGACTTTATCTATCCAAAAAAAACAAGAAACTAGATTTAAAAATACATTTTCACATCAACCTTGAGAGAAATTCAATGAAAATATTATTCTAAACTGGAAAACTGATGATTATAGGTAGCGTACCATTCATAAAATGAATTACTCTGGAATTTGTCCCTAATCAGTCAGATTTCCTTTTTCGGAAAGGTGACCAGTCAGCTTTGAAATCAGCATCAATAAATCCATGTGTTTATGAGTCTAAGAAAGTGCTTAAGACGAGGTAATAGAGCATGATTTCATAAGCAACCTGGATGGTTTATGCAGAAATCATAACCAAGAAGGACTAGCAATTCTATACTACCTTAGAACGGTCGACTCACGAGTCAATTCAAGTTTCTAACAACTTGATGCGATTCACGATTTATAATTTCGACCTTTGTAGTTTTATGTTATAAGTGGAGAACTCTCCAACATTCTGAGACTTGACATTGAATTAAATTGTTAATTTGTTCATTTCAAGCATTAAGCATGTGCTTTTATAACAGGATGTAATACACACACATATTTGAGTGTTCAATCTCTAACAAAAGTGAATCTTACAGTTCACAATTCATAAGTTTGGCAAAAATGATTCACGGTTTGACAACCATGACTACCACCATATAAAGGTGCAAGTGTCCTGGAAGTAAGTTATCTAATGGCAACTATATCACCATCAGTTCAAAGAGTGAGTCTGAATAGTCCATATTTCTTTCTGCCTAAAAACATGTATCTTATCATTGTTCTGACATAAAAAGTAAAGAAACAATGGCCCATTGTGTAGTAAAGGGAGAAGATTAGGCTGTCAAGCTTGACAAGACAGATTGGACTTAAAAGGACTCATTTCTTGCAAATAAATCCAAGGAAACATCTTGTACTAGTCCATTCCACTCCACTGCCCACTATGGATCGACAGCAGAAGCAATACTTCTTAAAGCTTGTCTCTCCCATACAAACCAAACAAATATAAGTGAAAGTACAAAAGATAAACAATCCCTAACCAATTACTTGTCAAGTGCGCACGCATTTCATCAAGCTCCATTACATTAACTAAGAATTTCCTGTTATTTACTCACTATTGATATTTCAAAAGGAATAAAAGAGCAGGGAGAGAGGGGAAAGCTACACACTAAGACAAACAATGGGAGTGTTTAGCATAGACAACCGGTTTCAGGCTGTTTAGATATAAGGTGCCATCTTGACTTCCAACTTGTACCACAAGACATGTCAATGCCCATTCTAATAGTCCAAATTGGAGGTTCAAAATTTGATTTACACTCTGCCATATAAACTCATATTATTTCATACTCTGGTGTACACATACGTATACCCCAATTACGCTACGACTTTATTCTGCTAAGTCCAATCACCCTATTATATTTAGAAATAATGTTTTACTTTACTAAGTTTGTAGCAAGATTATATAGGGAAAGTCCTCTTAAATTCATACCTAGGTTCTAAGAAAAGTGCTATAACATTTTATATAATCGACTTCAAGGGACCTTAACCGGTTAGGGTCCATGGAATGGTCCTCTTTAGTTTGATCGTGTAGAGCCTGCTATGTTCTGTTAAGCTGCCATAAAAGCCCCCCTATGGGTTTGTAGTGTCCGCTAAGGTGATGTAAAGGCCTCCTAATGGGTTGTTTATTGTTTAACTATACTGCTATATATTAATTCTCTTAAATATCAAATGTTAGAACCTACTAAACTTAACCATAGATCTTAGTCAAGACACTACATATTTCCCCTCAAGGGTAAGTTTTCAAACTTCTTATGACTTTTTCTTATTACTAAACTTCTTATGACTTTTTCTTATTCTTTTAAAAAAAATGTATTTAAATCTTAAACACCATCTCACTCAAGAGCTAAGAAGCAACACTACACGAATACGCAATTCCTCAATACGATATGACACAGATACATCGGCGACACGGTGCATATTATATATATATATATATATATATTCTCTAAAATTTGTATGAATATACAATCCAAAAAAAAAAAAAGGCAACATTATTCCAATCAAAATTGGCATAAAAATATACAAATCACAACAAAATTATTAAGCTTTAACAAAAAAGAAAAACATGTTCCCTGATTCTAGAAGCCTTAATTGCTAGACATAAAAATACAAATAACATTTATGGAGAATAATTCCACAAAAGAAGAGATGTGTGTGTGTGTGTGTGTGTGAGAGAGAGAGAGAGAGAGAGAGAGAAATGCATATGCAGATTCAATTTAAAACCAAAAGCATGACATTACATGACTTGATAAAATAAAATAAAAAACAAAAAAAGAGGCATACACCACAATGTGATTCAATCGAAAAGCCTATTATTGAATATCAAGAATTAAACCTTACACATACATGCTAGGAAGCACCAACACTTCTAAGAAGGTAACGTGTCGTATCATGTCCCGACACACGGACCGCCGGACACGACACTACACGAACATTTTTCTTGGAGTGTCGACGTGTAAATTTTTTGGATTTTATCATGTCCGTGTCATGTCGTATCTGTGTCATTGTGTCCGTGTCCATGTTTCATAGCATACATGTGTCTAGGAAGTAGGCAAAGATACACAACACCATAAAAGGAATTGCACTTAAAAAGGCACGGGGGTGGGGGAACTTGGACCCTAAAAAAAACTAACAAATCCCCAACGTGTGTCCAAAATGTAGCTGAGAACGTCCGCTTCAGAGTGACCCCATCCCACATCTTGGAGAGGCAACAAACCAAACTACATTATAAAGGAGACAAACAACAAACTGCAAATATGCAAACCACAACAAGAACTTGAACCTGAGACCACCCGCAAACAAGGCTATGATACAATGTTAAGTTACCAGTTGCTCCAAAAGCTTAAGTTATAAGAGAATGAACCAACAATGTATTTCAAGCTTCAACAGGAATTACCAAGAATAACCCAAAGGGCAAAACCAATGCACGAGACTCCCGCCACTGGAGGGTTAAATGTACGCAGCCTTACCCCAGCATGCTGAGAGGCTGTTTCCGCAGTTCAAACCCGTGACCTCCAGGTCCCAATGGGGCAACCTTCCTGCTCACAGAGGCTCGCCCTCAATTACATAGAATAACCTAGCTCTCATGAGATTGGATGAAACTATACAATGTGGTCACTGATTTCAACTTTTCCACCGAGATTTGTATTTATTTACCCTCTTCAACTTCGCAAAAAAGTGAAAATGAGCCATTGATGTTGCTTGACCATACTCTAGTAACTTCAATGATAAGTTCACTAATGCTCATAAAAGCTGTATGAGGTAGAAACTAGAAAGTAGTAACTAGTACTTACTGACATGGACCTAAAAAAACAACACAGAATTTTCACCTAATTAAATCCTGTTTCAAGTTTAAAACAATCCAACAAAAATCATTAATATCTTGAGCAGGATTCAGAGGTTAAACAATCAAAATATTCTTCTTTCTTATGATGTAAGAAGGGGGGGAGGGGGATAGATAAGCTTTTAAACAACCAGAAAAAAGCCAAGCCTGATACAGAATGAGTACTTGTTACTGCAACTGATATCAAACGCTTGTCAAACGATCTCATCTAGAGACCTTACCATATGCTTTTTTGCAACAAAACACAAACCAAAAGAAGTAGAAAGTGAGATAATCATGTTGATTGTCAAAAGAACCATATAACCCAAGTAACACAGTGCAGTTATACAATTCCTTTTCTGAATCTGTTGAATTAGATAATATGTTCAAGAACAATCTTATAAAAAAAACTTTACCTTGCTACCCCGCCTCATTTTGAATAGTAGTTTATATATACGTTTATGCTCTTGTCCTACTTCTCAAATAAATCAAAGTTATTTTTGTTGTGTTAATGAAGCTTAATATTTCCATCTCTTGCTTCTTTTATTATGTACAGTTGTCAATACAGAGGAAACGGTTTGGGCATTTTTGGCAATGTTTCAACCATTTTCAGTATGTTCTGAATCTTCCGACGGAAACAGCTCTATTTCAATTTTCCCCTCACTTTCGTTTCGGTCAATTGGGAAACAGAAACATTTCAGCCATTTCAGTGGAAACAAAAGGACATTATAATTCTGGATGGTAGTGCTATGAAAGATAATGTTAGTGGCGAGAATTAGAACCATGAACATAGCGATCAATCTGCACCCATTTAGCTTAGTT
This sequence comes from Hydrangea macrophylla, assembly GCA_033977485.1. NCBI lineage: Eukaryota > Viridiplantae > Streptophyta > Magnoliopsida > Cornales > Hydrangeaceae > Hydrangea > Hydrangea macrophylla. The sequence goes on along the minus strand of CM066997.1, from coordinate 113,537,185 downwards.
TGCAATATCACACATTGTTGTTGTAATTGGATATTTATAACTCAGTTATTGTGTAATAGGGTAATACCGTAATACTGCAGTACGCTAACACAGCAATGCTTATATTGAACAATTCGACCATGTTGTATCATGTATGTGGTAGATGGTTTATTTTTGTTCAGAGTAAAGATTGGGACACACCCAAAGACACAAAATTTGGGACACAATCCAAAAGATGTGTCTATATCTCTCCTGTGATGTCACTGGACCCCACAATGACACAGGAGAGAGATAGACACATCTCTTGGGTTGTGTCCCAAAAGTTGTGTCTTTGGGTGTGTCTCATGTATCTTTTGTTAATTTGGTGGACCCGTCTTATTATTCTTATTTTATCTTTCTTTAAGTTTTATAGTCTTTTTAGATATTTTTGAACCTCAAATCTAGAGTGTCATATTTTGTACAACCCAATAAGGCAAGAACACAAAATGACACTAATCTTGGAGCCCCATGATAGTATCTGGCAGCACGACTTCAAAACACAATCTTCCCTCGTTCTTTTTCTTGTGGAAAAAGTATATAAATGATGTGGTATTGAAACCTAAACAGAGAGAATAATTGAGCGGAAAACGAGAGAAAGTAAAGGAGTAAATGAAAACCTAAGAGTGCTATCCACACAGTTCACATTTGATTCTATATCCCTGTATGGCCTACTATGTTACCTGAACTTGGCATAAAAGGTGCGTGTTAGTGTCGACGTGTGTATGACAAGGATACTGACATGGGATATGTGTCGGACTTGTTCCGTACCATGACTTGCTATCAAAAGTATAATCTAAAGAGACAAGTTGTTTTATAGACTCAGGGTCTTGTTTGTATATTTAGGTTTTTAGTACATTTAATAGCCTCATATTCTAGTGTTGACATTTAGACCTCTATGTAGAGCTACTTTCCAAAAATGATTTAAACTACAACAAAATGATGTGTGAGAGAATAATAAAATAAGAGTAACGCTATGCTTTTAGGTTTTATAAACATAAGAATATAGCTAATTTTAAGAATATGTCTTGTTCTATTTCTTGTTTGACATGTCCTCGCACCCGTACCTAAATGTTGGATCCTTTATAGCCGAGTCCCCTTATCCTAAATCTAGATATCTATTGAACCCGACTCCTGGATTCATATCCACACCCGACACACATACCCGAGTCCGGGTAACACTGATGGCCTACCATATATTCCTACTATATAGTAACCTTTGTCTTCCTCAAAGATTGCATCCGTTCAATAAATTAAAAAAAAAAGATTCAGATCATATTTAAATTAAACAAGTTCCAGAAAAAGATAACTATGTTTCAACTCTCAACTAAGTGATCTCAATATGCCGACTCCCATTATATTGTGTCCAAAGTAATTTGTACGATGTTTCCATTATGATTACATGTTCATAATGATCCATTTTCCAACATTGGCTTCTAACTTTATGTCCAAAACAACAATAACACTGCAAGTCAACTCTGTAACAGCTTGAGATGAAGCTCAGAAGGGAGAGAGAATGGGGAAGAGAGGTAGGATATTTAAATATCAATTGAGATTTAAAAAAAAAAAAAAAAGTAGTCATAGAATTACATACTACAGTAAAAGTTATCGAATGATGACCAACCAAGAAATGGAACATATTAACCAATTTGTATGGTCTAACACAAACTGTAAAAGGGAGAAACCCAATGGCATGGTGAAAAAAGCATCTTCAGAAGCAATGTATCGGAGAGTAGGGACAGTAGACTATTGTGTTCATCGTAGTAACAATACTTTAAACCAACTCATCAAAACACACACCCCAATCAGCCCATGGTTATTATTAAGTAAAACGGTGCTCCAAAAGCTTAAGCAGTTAGAGAATGGGAACAACGATGTATATCAAACTTCACAAGCGCCCCTCCTTAATGTGCGACCAATTTTGCACATGGAGAGACAACAAACTAAACAAAGATAAGGGAGAGACAACAAACTAAACAAAGATAAGGGAGAGAAACAACAAAGTCACGTCAAACACAGTAACAATTTTATCCTTTGCCTGCAACTTTTATCATTTGGTGTAGACAAGTTACCACAAAGACAACTTCTCACATTCCCTTGAACTCATAAAAATCATGAGAAAATAGTCGTATAAGGAGACCCATATTCGCAGCAAGAAACTTACTGTTCGCTGCCCAGAAATAATTCTTGACACATGACTTAGTTTAAGGTGTTTCTCCTCCTTTCCCGAGAACCATATTAGAATAGATTCATCCTGAAAGCAATAAAAGCACCAAACTTAATACCAGTAATAGTGAAATCACCACTAGCATCCAGTCGAATACAAACTAAAGAAGATAACAATTTAAAAATGAAATGCTACTGGCAAATGATTCGGCGTAGAACTAAGAGAGCTTCAACTTGCACCCGAAAAATTTCTTTCTACACATACTTAGGAAAGGAGGGATGTTGCATGTACGCCTCCTCAATGCATAACAGTGGGTGTAGAAAGAAATTGTGGGTTCTTTAAGAAGCCCCTAAAACTGAATTGTGACATCTGTAGAAGCAGGAAGATACTCATAGACATACATTTGGAAGTGCCTCTTTGAGAATCTTGTATGTCATAATGTGCAAAAAGAACACATCATGATTCAATGCCTCAAATTCCATTCTGACTATAAGGTTAATTGTAATGAAACAATACACACTTTGAGTGCCAATAACTAAGGGAAGTGATTCATACAAAGTTGTAGAATGTAACTGAAGAAACCTGATTATGCATTAGTCTTTAGTTCACAAAGGAAAAGGATTATGCACATAAGTAATGACCTATCAAACCCAAGTTCTGTTTACGTGAAATGCACATAAAAAAAGGGTAAAACTGAAACAACAATAGAAGTGACAGCAACAACAAGAACAAACAATAATTAAAACAAAGTAACGGTAAGCCAAGGACGCAAGCATAAAAGAGCACACAACGATGTACAACTCCTAAATCAACTTACATTTGCCAGCCGGAACGGACAAAATTTAGGTTTCCCCCTTCTTCCATACTTGAGCAAATACGCACCTTTCTTAAGAGCAGTAATGGCCTGTTGTACAAATTAGCCAAAAACTAAGTTAAACATATGAAGAACTTTTGAAGCAATATAGGTATCATTCATAGAGATAAATGTGGACAAAGTTTGGAGAGTAGAAAAGCAGTTTAATGCGTTTTCACATGATGGGGACAAATTAGGGGTAATAGAGATTGTAAAATTAAGTCATTTAGGCTACAGACTAAATCTGCTGAGGACTAATAATTAACCATTAAAAAAATTAAAAACAAATTTGTACTAATTATGCTCCAATATGCAATCAAGTTTTGGTTGAGTTGAGAGGCTTGAGTCATCCATATTTAATTTACACAGGATAGCCACTTATGTCTAGTGATCCAACGGTATTCTGGGAATGTCATTTTTCATGCGCCTAGCCGTTGTCGACAGCCTCATGGATTTTTTTTTCCACAGTAGATAGGCATAGTTATATTCACAAACCTTTATGTGTGCCTTAATTGAGTTTTGTGCTTTCTTACCTTTGAAGTTTCCAATGTAGAGTAACAAACTTATTAGAGTAAATGCGAAAAATAGATATAAACAAACACACACACACAAACACATTTATCTGCATTTTCCAAGTCCGAATAGATTTGCCTCTAGAATTTAATCGCAGCAATTGAACATAAATGCACTCCTACGGTGATCTACTAGGAATTTTATGGGTGAATATTAGAAAATGCTGCGTGTTTTTCTCCATTTCCCTTTTCCTCTCTAATACTCGGCATACCAGATTTACTATTTTAATTACAGTTACCCCTCAGTTCTTAAATATTTTCAGCGGAAGACGCGTCCTCAGTTACGGTAACTTGATAAACTTTACGTATTTATGCAAAGTTTTAATTGTTAGAAACTATTGTCACTTCCAGATTCAAGTCTATACTAACTATTTCCTTTATTTGCCAAAAATTGTATCCAACAATACAAAATTTGAGTAACTTATCTCTTTCTTATCTAAAACTCGTTCTGTCTCTTTTGATCTCTATGTCTAATTCATTTATTCCACCATTTCTTTTCCTTATTTACTTTTTTTCTTTTTCTTTTACTTTTCGTTTTTTGGGATTGAGGTATCTTTCTCCACGTCATCATACCCTTAAACTTACAACAAAAACCTTATCCTGCAACTAAGTAGGTAGGGAACCCTCCTTTTCGTATTTCTCCTCATACCATCTACTGCCCCCTCCTTTTCACAAATCTAATACTTACTAAATGTGTCCAAAATTAGAAAAGGGAAAAAAAAAATTAATAATAATAACACAGGCTATACTTCTTGGATCCGTCAAGGCATTTCTAAATGCACTGAAGTTATGGAAAAGGCAAAAAAGAAAAAAAGAAAAACACTAAGGGTCCGTTTTGATAAAACTGAAAATTAAGTACTAAAAATTAAATGGTGAAATTTAAGTACTGAAAATTTTAAGCGGTTGAATTGTAATACAGAAAACAGTGTTACAATAGTGCTGCATTCAATGATTATTTTCAGTAGAATTTTTTCATTCAAGTTTTCAATGTGTTTTTGGCTGCTTATTCAATTAAGTTATACGTTATCTTACACTGAAAAAAAAAAAAGTGCTTAAAATTTTTATTTTCAGCATTTAATTGGATTATCGAACACACCCTAAGATTCTACACCCAACACAAGCCTAACGGTACTCCCCGAATGACCACATATAGATCATCTACGTCCTGAATATACCCATGCTTCTCGCATGAAATCAACACATGTCTAACATGCCTGCACAGTTGAGATAAGGTCTTTTAAAAGAAACATGTTAGCATTCAACATGCCATCTTTAATAAGTGAGACATAACGAGGGTAAATCAAGTTGAATCTGGTCCCAATGGTATGCCAATGCACACAAATCCGCACATTAATGTGTCCTCGGTGGGCCCATATCCTACTTTCTAGAATTTGCTGGATTGGCATATTTGCATCAGGGTATTTGTATTCCACATTCTGTTCAATGTTCAGAAAGACATGATATATTTAAGTCTACACATCACTAATGCAGTGACACTTGCTCCCAAAAGCTTAGGCTAATGAGATGGAAAAGCATCCCACTCAATAAGGCCACAATAACCCAATACAAAGTTTGTGTGAGACAAGGCCGCCTCAACATCAATGCATCAATCACTACCCTCACTCTGTTATTCATTCTTATTCATAGAACTTTTTTATAAGAAGCATTATCTAACTTTAGTACTGCCATTACCATGCATCATACCCCTAGATTAACGATAGAACATCTAGTAACTATTACACTCAACTATTATGCAGAGATTCTTAAGGCATTAACATATTCAAAACCATTTAACTTAAACTAATTTGTGGGGTAATACTGTAATTAAAAAAACCAAATAGCACTGCTAAAATAAGCTGTTAATAAGAATACGCCTCTTGGAGACAAATAATAAATCACACTTGAATCAATAAAGAAAAAATTAGTAGGAAAGAAGGTGAAAATAAGTCAATTAAAATATTAATAAGTCCACCAACTGGTAATTTGGTTTTATTTGAAGCTTTGAAGAGGGTATGGAAAGGCTAAGTGAACACCGATAGACACTGAAAAGCAACCCACGGTACCAAAGACGTAGATCAGTGATTTAATATCGGTCCGCTCAATGTTACCAGGGTCGTGAGCCGCCTCGGTACACGGTACGAGTACAATACCTCAACCGATATGCGGTGCGGTGGGGGTAGGCTTAGTCGGAATGCTATTTGGGGTCGCGGATCGTTTCGGAACACTTATCCGGGGTCGCCTTTGGTACTATAGGCAATTTTATTACATTAATATTAATATAAGAATGTAAATAAGGTTTTAATAGTTATAAAAACTTAAGGGGTCTATTCATAATATTAATAAACATAAAGGGTAAGTGTTTTATTTAATTGTATATTGTATATATATATGTACACATACTGTGATAGGATTTTAGGGTTCCTTTCTTATCAGCAGCCGCTGCACAAGAGAGAGAGAGAGAGAGAGAGAGAGAGAGAGGGAAGAGGAAGACGCAACAACACGACAGTGAGAGGTTGCTGTGCTGCGACGACTACAAAGAGAGAAGAAGAAGAAAAAGAAGAAGCTTTTAAATTATTATTTTTTCCCGAAATTGGGGGAAATTAGGGTTCCCCTTTTTGATGTTTCAGGTCGCGAACGTACCCCGTTTGGGGACATGCGAACCAGTTCTTAGTTCAAGGGTGCGGGGGCGAATTAGGTAACACTGGGTTCGCTAAATTCATAGCAAACACTGCAAAAGCAAAAGTCCAGTTTATTGCGAAAACTACCTAAGTGATGGCTATCGATTGTCTAAATGCTGATTTGGGGTTTAGTACTAGGTAAAGAAGGGGTCCAGGTTGTTGAAGTATGGTTTGGAGGAGAAAGAATGAGAAGGTGCACAGCGTATGAGAGAGAAAGAGAGAGAGAGAGAGAGAGAGAGAAACTTGGTCTTCAAGAACTCAATTCATGTCATATTATCTATCATATCATATATTTAAATGTATACAAAGCATCCCTTTTGTAGGGGCTAAAATTACAATAATATGCAATTAATAACTAATTTAGTAATCCTAAAAGACACCTTAATAATGTTAGTAAAGTATTACAATGCACCATGGAATTAACAACGTATCATAACTATGAACAATGGCGTTCTTGAAAACAATGTATAATGAATGTAAGATAATGAACCTAGGAGACTTGTTAAATACAAAGCATGTATCTAAACTATCAGACAATGAACCAAAAATTTGTGAAGTAAAACATACTCCAAATATGATCTAATAGGCTAAAGAGTTGAATGTCTAGGTATTGTGGATTATTTTTCAGCATCATTCTCCCCTAGTAGGAAAAAACTCATTCTGCTGTGGTGAAGAATAAGAATATTTGAAATTTGAGCTCGAACCCTTGAAATTGACATTTCAAATAAATCGAAATCCCAGCTCTTTACGGAAACCAATGAGAACATTTTGGCATCCGTCCTTTCCACCAAACCATTGTACTCATTTGGACTGATGAAATCAATGGCTGAATTTATTTTCAATGTTTTAGAATTTCTTCTAATAACACATTTTTTAAACTATGCTTTTCTTGGGATCGAGCATGTGCTGGGGCGTAAGACGGAAAATTTCCTCTTTAAAGCTATATTTTGATGGAAAATATGGAATGTACCACCAATCAATTAGAAAGACTGAAAACGTGGAGCGTTGTGTTGGTTCCCTTACAGTACTAGAGTAGATGTGGGAACATAGGATGGTTAAGTTACTGGAGTTGAACTTTGGCCAATATTAGTGGACTCCAAGATAGAGTTGTATCTCCATGTGATTTCCGGAATCGTGGCACCCCCCATGGAATCACGATCCGGGATCCTCAATTTCACGAACCAAACAAGAAGAAGAAGATGATTAATTTTTTTTATTTGAGGCTTAATTTCATTCAAGTAATTGATAAATAATTAATTTCATTTAAGAGCTTCTAAGATATTTGCATTTGAGACTTAATTTGATCTTATTTTTCTATGCTTTTTTTGTGTTCGAAATTTCATTGTGAAGTCATGGAATGATTTAGTAATATATAACTATATATAATTATTCACATAAGTGCTTGCCCAACCAAAAGTTCGAACCACGAACCAAAAAAGTGAACCAACTAAGACCACCTCCCTGTAAAGGGAACCGAGCTAAATGTCGTACCACGCACCCAAACCCATACCACGTACCGGGGTGAACCACATTCTAGGTAACATTGGTTCATGGTTTGCATTTCTCCTCTCAAATAAAAGACGTCATTCTTGGTGCCTTCAACCTCCTTCGACAAGTCGGTAATCGTTGATGAAAGCTCGGCATTAGTAATCATCTTGTTTTTATTTAAAGAAGTTTAAGGAGGAACAAGATATACACTCTGATAACAACAGATGTAGTATGAGACATGCGGTTAGTGGGCAATGGATTGTAGAAATACCAATATGGGATTTAGTACTAGGTGGTGAAGGCCAGTATACATTATCGGGTCCGTTCTCTAACAGCTTAGCATTTTGAAGCAACTGGTAACTTAACATGTATCAGAGCCTTGTTTGTGGGAGGACTCGGGTTTGAGTCTCTGTCTCCCTATTGTGTGTGTATTTGCACTTTGTTATTTGTCTTCACTATGGTAGAGTTAAGTTTGTTGCCTCTCCACGTGCTAAACGAGGTCGCACTTGGGGTGGGGGGGTGGGGGGGGAGGTTTTGAAGGCTGGTATACAGTGTTGGGTGACTTGGGGTCATTCTCTAACAGCTTGAGCTACGCATGCAATAGAAGCCATAATAACATCTCAGAGAACAAACAAATTACATTGCAGCTAATGATCTGACCAAACTATATTTAACCCTCTTCCTGGCTACCTTAAAGCTTAGTTTGGCCCCCACGTGGCTTTTTAAAAGTAGCTTATGAAATTTATTATTAAGTTGTTTGATAATTTTGTACAAGTGACACATTATTCTTCCAAAAAAAATTCATTAACCCAAAAAGCAACCTTGAGCTTTTAAAGGTTCATTTTCTAGAGCTTTTAAAAGCTCCCCAAAAAAGTCCCAAGTTCAATTTTTACAAAGCTCATAAACTAGTTACCAAATGAATTAACGTGAAATTGTACTTTAAAAAAGGAGAAGCACCAAAATGGGGCCAAACTAAGCCTAAGAACGGCTAAATATTGAATGCAACCGATGCATAATCCTACATGGTATCACAACCAATAAAGGAGTACTGGAGTATGCATTAATCCATCTGGCCCCTATTTCTATGGCCAACGAAGCAAAAAACTGATGCAACTCAGCAAATCTTAAATCTTGTGAGAGGGGGCTAAAATCCCACATGGCATCCTTGTAATACCCAATATTTACTCCTCAAGAACGCCCAACGGAATCTCATTTTCACTCTACTATCTAAGTTTCTGAATTTGCAAAACAGTTCAGGAATCAGCTGAATGACTATTAAAATATATATATATATATATATATGAATAAATTCCAAAATCAATGAACAATACCTGCTCGATGTCCCTTTCAACAGGGCCGCCAGTCCTGCTAACATATGAAGTCATCCTGTCCGTTCCCGACATCGGAAAAAACTACTTTTCCAAACAATACCAAAATCTACATGCCAATAGTCGTAACCCCATTCTCATCATCGAATCCTTCCATTCCTCAATCCATCAAAAAACCCTCACACTCACCTAAAACTCATTCGCGCCAATTCATACCATCTCAAACCCAACTTTACCGATAATCGATTCAACAATCATAACCTTCACTTCAACTTTTACAATTTCAAGTAAATTGTACAATGAGTGTTTCCAACAATGCACTACTCAAATCTTCCGAGTAATTAGGGCACAAAGAGTGAAGACAAACTTGAACTTCACTGAAAAATAAAAAAAATGTAAATTGACGAACAAAAGTGCCCCGAGTATTTAGGTTTAGAGATAGAATCAATCGAAAATGGGACGGAACTTTACTGATTTCGATGCTTGGCGGCTCGTTCTGAGCTCGATTTATGTGCGTGCGATAGAGAATCGAAGTAGAGATCAGCAAAAAGGCGAAGTAGAATCTACAGGGAATGGTTTGATCTGCAAATCAGTTGCAGAAGTGCAGATGAGAGAGAAAGAAAGAGAGCTAGAGAGAGAAAGCTCTTTTAACTGGATGATCCAGAGAGAGAGAATAGGGGTGGACTCATAAAAGTATACAAACTGTGCTGTCTGTGGCCAAGAACTGAATAAAATAAAATTTGGGGAACAAAAAAAAGTAGGGGACGTTAATTTAACCCACAAGAATTACACTACGTACTATTACCAAAATTGACACCTCCTAAGTCCTAAGAATATGGATATTTAATTACGGGAATTGATTTTGATATTAATGGTATTCTATCCTACCACATCTAGTGTATATAGTACCATGCACCTAATACACTGCATGGAATACTAATAAAAACTTTTGAAGTGCCAAAATCAATTTTCTTAATTAACTTCCAAAGAACATTAATTAGGCCTGTCAATCGGGTGTGCAAGGCCGGTCCAAAGGGGGTCAAAAGGGGCAATCGCCCCGAGTTACCAAAATTTACAAAATTTTAAGGCCCCTGTAATATTTTCATAATTACATTTTTATCTTAAAATTTTTTAATATTTTACATTTAGCCTCCCCAAGACCCAATATTTTAGTGTCATCAACTACATATATGTTGATATATATGTATATAAAACTCAAAAACAAGGCCCTTGGAATTTTGAAAATTACACTTTTAGTGTAAGATTTTTGTGAGTTTTAGAAAGAGACCATTCTAGAATTTTGAAAGACACCATACAATATTTAAGTTTCACAAATAGACTTATATTATAAGTAGACCCTAAAAAATCGCCAATTATGTATAAGTAAACCCTAAAAAATTACCAATTATGTATAAGTAGATCCCAAAAAAAATTACCTCGGGGGCGCTGCCCCCGAACTCTTGAAGGACCTCCCTTTTAGTAGTTCGTCCCGAACATCCAAATACTTGGGACTGGCCCTGCCTATGTGAGCCCGAGGCCCCGAGCTCATTTCAAATCGATTTATTAAGTCCCGAGCCGAGTTTGGCCAGTAACATGTGTTAGAGTGGGCTTCGGACTGAGTCGAGCCTAAGTCGTGAAGAGAGTTAGTGCCTGACCAACTTGAATAGGAGCTAAATTTTTATATTTTAATTTTGTTATTAAAATAATTTCTACCAATTAAATTGGTAATTTTGGGCACATTTGTAAATTATTTTGTCACAGATTTGCTTTCGTGAATCTTTCAAAAAGTTCAAATAACGAATATTTTTTTCCCCCTAGAAGCATGTTCTATGTTGTGGACATTAATCAAAAGTCGCATGAAATGAATAGATAAAAATAAAAATAAAATTAAAAAAATCAAAAGAAGGGTTTTATTTCTGCAGCAATAACAATGCATGGACATTGCATGCTCAACTAAACAATTTTTTTTTAAGGTTGAATTATTTGTGATAGACTGCATTATTTGTTTTTCCTTTTGTTCATTCTGAGATCATAACTTTATTAACTCGCACGTTATTCTTTACCAATACATATTAATTTTAAAGAAATTCATATTAATTTGGTTTTTCACTATCCTTCATATCTATTACTCCACTATTATAAAGCAAAAGGGAAGGGTACCTACTACATTTTACCTATATCTCATATTTACAATTAAATCAAGTTTTATTAAAAAAAATACAAATAAAAGGGCATTAATTTGTCATGAAAATTATCAAAAGAAAACAATTAAAAATAACCAAAAACCATCAAACTGCCTCAAAAAACTGCCCAACCAACCCAAAAAAAAACAGCCCTAATTTCTATATTCTTTCACTTTTTTCCTCTTCAGTCTTCACTCACAGAGTGAGTGGAACGCCTACTAGTTAATATTTAATTGGATATAATACATCTTTCAAACAGATGTATTTATTAGTTTCTGGCTTATATCTAAACCATCTTAGGGTGTGTGGTAACTCAATTAAGTGGTGAAAATGAAAACTTTCAGCGCTTATTTTTTTTTCAGTGCATTTGATAATTACCACTTAATTGAAAATGCAGCAAAAAAATCACTGAAAACTTTAAGTGAAAAAATTATGCTGAAAATAATCTTTGAATGCAGTCTATTTCAGTAGTTAAAACACTGTTCTTAGTATTGTAGTCTATTTCAGTAGTTAAAACACTGTTCTTAGTATTGCAAATTCAATCACTTAAAATTTTCAGTACTTAAAATTCAGCACTTAATTTTCAGTTTTATAAAAGGGAACCTTAGTCTATCTTTTCTTGTTGTTTCTAAAATAGGTACTACTTCTGCCATGTTACGACATATAAATAAAGCTTGGATGTATGAAATAGTTTTGGTCTCTCATGCTAGGAATTTTTGGGGAAAAAAATGACCTCTCATTCAACATTACGAGAATTCTTTCTGAAATATATATTTTTTAATTTATTTATCAAAGTTTATTGTAGTAACCATTAGTATTCGATAAAAACTCAAGTGTTGAGTCTAAAATAGGCACTACTTCTGCCATTTTATGATTAGATTTATTTTAATTCGTCTTTTTATTTTAAGAGACATTCAGTTAGGCAAAATATCATATCAATAAAATTTGGATGCATGAAATAGTTTTGGCTTCTGACATTAGGAATTTTTGGGGGCAACTAATAACTTCCCATTCAAGGTGTGATTATTTTTTGTTAAAAAAAAAATATAATAATAATAATAATTCTTATTCGTTTGTGTATTGGATGTTCGTTGTAGTAACCATCAAAATTTGATAAACTCAAGTGTTGAATGGGAGGGTGGTTTGCAAAAATAACAAGTATGATTTATGTGGTTCATATGAACTGATTTTATCAATTCATAATATTAATTCTCATAAAAATCAGATAAAATTGAGGCTAAAAATGAACTAGGTCTTATTTTAGGCATTTCCAAACTTGCCTTACGAACCTTATTTGATAAAAGGGAGCTGCATGAAAAATAAGGAAATAATTAGTGACATTTTTCTGCAAATTATGTAGAGTTTTGCAATATAAATAGATATAAAGCCAAAATACGAAAACATTATCTTAAAATTTGCATGTTAATTGCCACCAACCCATGTGCCAATTGAATGAAGTTAACATTAAGTGGTCCAAATCGCCCTTGACAAGAAGAGCACTTTGACTCTTCCCAACCTATTGATAACGACCAACACCATAGGTGAGAATTGAGATGCACTTTTGGAAAAAGTAGAATTAACCACAAGTCAGAAGTCTGAGCCCTTCTTTTATTATTTTATCAAAATGGTCCTACTTTTATGTGTTCCTTAGTGGGTTGATGTGCTTATCAGCACAAGCCCAGCAACAACTGCCACAGAAAAAATCATGCCCTTGGCCAAAAAAACCTCTACAATTAAAGAGTAATTCTATGCTCCAAATTTTGCTCTTAACCACATGTTGTTGTACATAGCAACCGGTGATACCGCTCTCTGTGTCAAATTTATAAAGTATTTAAGAACTAAATTTGATATTCAAATATTGGAAGCATAGTATTATTCATCTACAAGCATTCTCTCATGAATTTAAAAATGAGAAATCAAGAAGACCCTCTAACTCAATCTACTAATACAAGTTGTTTTGGGGTGGTCCCACTACACGTATGATTATAGGGGAATCACCTTACATTCATTGGAAGTTGTTTGTGATGGCTTCTCATGTGTGGTACTCCATTTTTCCTCATGAATTGTCGTTAAAGTTTTCACAACTATAAAAGCTGGTATCGAGCCATACTTTGTTCTTGTTACACCATAATTACGTCGCGTACTGCTAGATTTTATGAATTCGATTATTGTAATGATGGCAATAAAAATTCGTTTGTTCATTTGACATGGATAAATTTGATGAAAAGAACATATTTGATTTTTGGTGATCAATGCTCAAACATTGTAATTCCTTCCAAACTTACAGAAGATTTTGTAAGAACGACAACTATGCAATTTATATTGGAGCTTTGAGTTTGACCAAAAATATTTCTTATTGAGGTTATTTTACACTGTGAAGTTTGTTAAGATTCATCTCAAATGACTTCTTCTTCTTTCTTTCTTTCTTTCTTTTTTTATATGTTTCTATTAATATGTCATTTTAAAAGGTTTAACTATTCCTCATCCAACAAAGAATTAACTAGGATGAAAGTGTTATAAAGTTCCAACAATTGTAGAAATTACTAGATTTTTTTTCCTTAATGTGGAGAGAGGTCTTTTCTTGATAAAGAATATGCTCTAGTGGAGAAGAACTTGTGATCTGATTTGATTCACTATGTCGCTCTATAATATATCTATATATTTATTTGTAAACTTACGTTAGATCTATATGTCTTGTTAGGTTTTGGGTACCGTATCGAATTGAGACACTTTACGATTTTTGAAAGTTCTTTGTAATCTTCTTTAGTTTTGGTTAGGACATATTTTCATGCATTTTTTAGCAACAAAAAAACCATGACTTGTAATCTGTACCGCTGTTTGAGAATTTGGTTACCATATTCGATTGTAGACAAACATATTTTTGAGTGGACCACGTCATCATTTTGTTTTTGTTATTGTTTTGTTACTTAGCCTTTCTTATTATTGTTCTTGTCCAATTCTGCGTGAATTAAAATTCGGCGCTTTTATTGTGCCAACATATTTGCTAATACTCCTGGAGTAACTATTAATTTTGATACACCTAAAATGGCCCGGGTACCCAACGTTCCCCATTGACCAACTTACCCGACCCTTAGGTCGGTAGACAATGCTCGGACAGGCTTCTCGGAAGAACAGTCCAGTTGAGCCAGTTCAGTAAGGAGTCTCATACAATGTGGATTCAGTACTCCAATACTAATTGGAAACTAATAGCAACCTAATCAGAGATTGATAAGATAAGGATCCACCTATCCTGTCAATCTCCTAAATCAGCAAGGATACCATATTTGTATTAAGAAACCTTTTGTGCCATAAAAAGGGTCTCCTTCTGTAACACCCGTACCCGAAAAAAGATTTAATGTTCATTTTAATATGCATTAATTGTCATAATTAGTGTATAAAATGGATTAATGAGAGGCTTTGGACTCGCATGAGGAAAAGTGTTCGGTAAAGGACACAATTGGAAAAGTCCCCAGTGAGGTGGGACAGGTTATGAAGTAGAACCTAGTGAAGGGCCCGGATAAAATAAATTTGCATTTTATATGTTAAATGCATTTATTTGATTAAATGGATACTTGTTTAAAGATGTCTTTAAATTCTACTGCTATATGTGTTGGCATTTTGTATTAGTTTGGATACCCAAATAAGGGTATAACTGACAAGATTCATAATTATAAGGTGTAATAGCAAATTCACAAAAATTTTGGGACCACGTGTGAGACCTGATCGGCGACGAATAGTTGCCGTTTATGGCCCTAAAAATACGCTTTGTTAGCCCATTTCATGTAGTTATTAGTTGTTTTTTAATAAGTATTCTAAATTTTGTAGGTTTTGGAGCTTTAATTTGAAAATGCACAAAAATCAAATGATTAGTGGATTTGGAAGTCATTCTGGGCTCAAATGGTGATTCCGGTGAAAGCTGAATGCAATAGAATCCTCAAAAAATTGCATTTTTGACAAGGAATACTTCATATTTGAGAAATTCCTCTAGAGTTATAAAATGTAGATCATCGAGTTACGGACGCGTGGCCACAAACAGTGAGTCAATACGAGGTCCGAGTCAAAAGTTATAACAATTCTACGATCGGTGCGCAGAGCAACGAAAATCTAAGAAAAGTTGGAAAATGGCCTGGTCGCTGGAGCGACCCGCTCGAGCGACCCGTTGAAAAAGTCAAAGTCACATATTTCGAGGTTCTAAAGAGCCCTGTGCGATCCGAATTGGCTGAATACATCCAGAAACGTAAAAACAGCAGTTTTAGTGTGATTTGGCTTAGGAAAGCTTCCTAAATCCTTTCAAACTCTATATAAATCCTATTCTAAATCAATTTTGCGGTTATACATCATTACACAATATTAGATACATCCATATACAACAAAACTTTCAACCATTGAAGAGAGGAAAGTAAGGAGAAGAAGAAGAAGACCAATGATTTCTATGGCCTCCTCCATCAACCTCTTGTCGATCCACGATTCTATGGCCAACTAAACCTAGATCTAGGGTTTCAATGAACCCTAGCCAAGTAATAGGGTGTTATTTATATTTTTCTTTTAGTTTTATTATTTATGGATGATGATTACATGTTAGAGGATTTTTATAATAAAATCGTACTTCTATTGATTAAATCATTGCTTTCAAAATCTATTCTTGTCTTAGATCTATTTTAACTATGATGTGCTCAATGATCTATATTTGTTGTGCTTGTATAGATTATTTACATGTAATGGTACTTAATTGAATTGTGCTATCAAGTATCCAAATAGTCCATGCCTAGGTTAGACGGATTATGCCACAACCCTAGTTTAGTGTGGGATAATTCGTGCTAACCGAAGATGGATTATGTTGGTGCTTGAACCATAGTTATCTTCTTGACGGAGGAATTGGGCTTGTAGCTACAATTCCCCACTATCATCCGACTTGATAAGCTAATTGAATTCATAAATATTCCTATTATGAAGCTATTGGTGGATTTGCGATCCCAGGTTCCTTTAAGCATATTTATAAAAACACTTTTAATTGCTTTCATAATTAAGATTTACTTTCACTGTTTCTTAGTTTAATTAAAATTCAAATCAAATCTCGTTTTCTTAATTAATTAGATTTAGGTTTTAAAATTAAAGTACTGTAGTATTTCAATCTCTGTGGTTTCGACCTTTACTTTCACTACTACAAATCTTTAGAAAAGTAAAGTATACTTTTTATATCTTGATTCTGACTAGATCAGGACTCATACGGGATTTAGATATATACTCATTAGATATTTGGGTAGTTAGTGAAATAATTGGGAGATTTTATAATAAGAACTTAAGAAATTCCGGGGCTGTAAATGAAAAAGAAAGGAAACTAAGGCTAAGACACGTCATGCTTGATGCATGTGTGTGTGTCAAGTAAGGGAGGAGTCTCATTTACAAAAATTAAGCAAAAGAGAGAGAGATCGAGAGAGATACGAGATGCCGACATCGTTTTCATGCCATTCCATTGTCGCAGTTCATCCAATTCGCGAACCAAAGCCGTATTCGGACTCGTGGAGATGAGACGATCGTTTTTATAACTTTAATTTATGTTTTAATCATTGTAATTTTGGTAGCTTGCTCTATTCAGTGACACGTGGTTGCCGAATTCATGTAGGATTTACTTCGGAGAGAGAATAGAGCTAAGATTTGGTGAAATTCTGCATATCTTGCCCTAATTTGGGTATAATCTGAGTAACGTGAGTTTTATACCTAAAATTTGATTGAGCTTAAATGTGTTTAATGTTTCAATGATGCTTAGAAATGATAAACCATACTTAGAAGCTTCAAGAATGCTAATTTTGAGATGTTCATGTCAATTATGTGAAATCGCCATGTTGATGCGCTTATGTGTTTATGTGATAATTAATGAGCAATGGAAAAATGATTCATTGTTGGGAGTAATAAGGAAGGGAAAGAGGAAGAATCTGATAAATACGGTAGTCCAAGGAATAGAAGTGACCACAGGGCCAAGGGAGGTCTTCGGGTCTGAATGAATCATTGAACCGGTGAATCGGCGATTATAAATATGAGATATGTGTTTATTTGTAGCATTGCACATGTTAGGTATTCAATCATGTTTAGATTGCTCACTAAGCATAATACTTAAGAAAACAGTTTTCCCTTTCTGTTGTGGTAAATAACAATTACCGTAGGTTCGGTGCAATACTCGGAGATAAAATGACGTGCATTGGGAAAATGGGAGAGATTTGGAGCTTGGTTACATTATCTCTCTTTAAACTTGTAATATGCTGTCAATGTAGTTCTTATGATGACAATGTTGATACTTTTATTGTACCCATGAAACTTGAGTCCTTTAACTTGTAATTTGCTGGTTTTAGATTCTCACTTGGAAAACTTATATAACTTACTATGTTTCGGTTGGTTTGGTGCAAGTTGTTAAGTTGGACCATCCCGGCAAGTGCGAGTGGTGTCGCAAATATTTTGGATAAGTTCTATTTGTAAATATGATGTTAGTTGTAGTTTGAGTTCAAAATCAACAAGTTCTTGTAAAATGCTAGTTTTGGTAAGTGATGTGTTTGTTAAAACTTGTTTTGATTCAAAAAGGATGTGTTCATGGGTTGTTTTGATCCAATTGTGGTTGTATTTATGTTCTACATGCTTGGTTAATGTTTAAAAATGTTTGAGAGTGTGTTTGGAATGGTTTTCCAAAGTTTATTGAAGTTTGGTTTGGTTTTGGTATGTTTTGGATATGTTATAACAGGTTTTTTAGCAGCAGAATTGCATTCTGCATGTAACACCCGTACCCGGAGAACGGGTTAGTTATTTGTGTTAATATGCATTAATTAATATAATTAGTGTATAAAATGGATTAAGGGGAGGCTTGGACTCGCCCAAGTAAAAAGTGTTCAGAGAGGGACACTAGTTGGAAAAGTCCCCAGAGAGGTGGGACAGGTGTTGAAATTTAACCCATTGAAGGGTAAATTGGTAATTTGCATTTTAAGTGATTAAATGCATTTTTATATGATTATATGGATATTTGCTAAGTTGCTTTTAATAGATATTGTTATGTGGTAGTATTAGTTTGGACACCCAAATAAGGGTATAAATGAAAAAGATGTAAAATTAGTAGGTGCGATAGCAATTTCACAAAATATGTGGGACCCACGTTGGGACCCATACGGAACCTAGACAAACACTTATTAAGTAATTGGGTAGTTAATGGAATGTTTGGGGGAGTTCATAATAAGAACTTAAGAAAATCCGGGGGTGTAAACGAAAAGAGAGGAATTGTGAGGGATTGACAACACAACATGCATTGCATGTGTGTGTGTCAAGAGACTAAGGAGTCTCCACAGAAAATCAAAGAAAAAGAAAGAGAGAGCTCGGGAGAGAAGACGGAGACGAGACGCCGACACCGTTTTTACGCCGTTCTGTCGCCGCCGTTCGTCGGATTCGCGAACCGAAGCCGTTTTCGGACTCGTGGAGGTGAGACGAACGTTTCTATACCCTTAATTTCTGTTTAAATTGTCGGATTTTGGTAGCTCATATTTGACGGTGAGACGTCGTCTACCGAATTCTTGTAGGATTCATTGTGGTGTAGGAATTGAGGTTCAATTTGGTGAAATTCAGCACTTCTCTAGCTTAATCTTGGGTAAAATCAGTGTATAAGGTGAGTTTTCTACAACCCAAAAAGGATTGTGTTTAATAGATTCAAAGCTCGTATTGATTATAGGCTCAATTATTCATGCTAGAGGCTATCTTGTTGTTAATCTATGAATTTTATGTCAATTCTATGAAAATTATGTGTTGGTACTTGTGTATGTGCTTATATGTCTATGTGGTAGTCAATGAGCACCGGGGAAATGGTTCATTGTTGGGAGTAATAAGGGTGGTGAAGAGGAAGAATCCGATAAATACGGAAGTCCAAGGAATAGAAGTGGCTACGGGACCAAGGGAAGGTCTCGGGCCTGAATGAACCATATAACCGGTGACTCGGCGACTACGGATGTGTTTTATATGTTAATCATAGCATTGCACGTGTTAAACATACAATCATGTTGAGAATGCTCACTAAGCGTAATGCTTAAGAAAACCGTTTTCCTATTTCTGTTGTGGTACATAACAACCACCGCAGGTACGGAGCAATATCCGGAGAAAAGGTGACGCGCTCGGGAATGGGGAAGAGAGTTAGAGCTTGTAAACATGTTTTAAACTTATATTATAGTGTAACTAGTGGCTTAAGGTTCTCAACTTGAGGCTACAAGTCTTGACTTGTGAATGGGAGAGATGGGAGAGATGGGAGAGATTGAGCCTCATGCTTGTAAATTTCTTTTGGAACTTGTAAAATGATGTAAAGTATGGTGTCTTTTATGTTAATGTTCATATTTAAGTTGTTGGAAATGGATTTGGATCATAACCATGTATTTTGGAGAGTTGGAAGTGAATTTGAGAACATATGTGTAATCTCTCTCATTTTGTTCTAGTAGGGTGCAAGTAATGGATTTGACCATCTCGGCAAGTCCGGGTGTGTCGTTAGTGTCTTGGACATGTTTCTTTAGTGTTTATAATGTTAGTTATGTCCTTGAGTTGAATTCCAACAAGTTTTATAAACTTTGAATGAGAATTGAGTTTTAAAGTTGAAAAGTTTGTTCTTGAACCAAATGAGATGAGTTCATGATTAACTTGATCCAATTGTGGGTATGATTCTATGATCCATGCTTAACTTGAGTTTAAACATGTTTAGAAATGTGTTGGAGTTGATTTCCCAAAGTTTCATAAGGTTTCTATGAGATTTGGTTGTGTTTTGGTAAGTTAAAACTTGTTTTGACAGCAAAAAGGAATTTGGCAGCAGATTTGTGAAGGGGATCGATCCGCGGTTTGTGAAGGGATCGATCCGCCCTTTTTAGGGAGCATTCTGCGAGAATGTCAAGTAAATGGATCGATCCGCCCATAATGAAGGGATCGATCCGCCTTGTATTTTCCCACAACATGTCCGCTTTTACGGAAACATGCATAACTTCTTCTAGAAAACTCGGTTTCGCGTGCCGTTTGTTGCGTTGGAACCGGGACTCAAAATCCTAACTTTTGGTATAAAATTTTTACATACTTTATAAATGACCATTTTGCCCTTGGGGCCTATTTTGTAACAATAGAGTTGTTTAATGTGGTTAAACACACGTGTTTCTTAGTAATTCGCATATTTCTTTACAAATGAATGTAATTGGGAGCTTGTAGCATTGTTACACGTGTCCTAATCCGCACGAGGCGGGTTGGGGTGTGACACTGCAAAACCTGGATTGATCCAAGTTAAAGGGCGGATCGATTAACTTGGATCGATCTGGAAGTTTTGGGGATCATTCTGCGAGAAAAACAGCGAAATGGATGGATCCGAGCTAAAGGGCGGATCGATCTGCTCACAATTTTTTCGCTGTCCAATTTTTCGGAAATGTGCATATCTCTTCTTAGAAAACTCGGATTCGCTCACCGTTTTTTGCGTTGGAACCAAGACTCGAAGATCTATCTTTTGGTATAAAATTTTACTATCTTTCCTAAATGCCCATTTTGCCCTTGGGGCTATTTTGACACAGCAAGCCCTTGTATGTTGGTTCAAATCATGCTTTTCTTAATAATTAACATGATTTATTGCTTATTAATGTACTTTGGGTGCGTATAGTCTTGTTACACATGTCCTAACCCACACGAGGCGGTTTGGGGTGTGACACATTCCCTTCAAGAGGGATCCGATGGACACATCCTAGCTTCTATAGTTAGTTTATTCCTCTCTCCTTGAGGCTACGAAACCCTAATCAGTCCAAAAAGCCTCCCTTAGATCACTCTAACCAGCCATCTCAGACAATACCTTGATAGTTCCAGTTCCATTGTTGGATCATCAAGGTTTTCGATACTAACCTCTATAAACAATTTTCAACATATTGGAAGCACTGACACACACCCCACGAGTAGACATAGGCTGCTTCGTTAATAACGTCAAACCACCTACAAATCTTCTCTCTCTCTCTCTCTCTCATATTTATTGCATCTTAAATGCAGCATCTGACCCGAGCACTAAAATCTGGCATCATCAATTTGGCATCGTTTGTGGGAATTAATATAAAAAAAACAAGTTTTTGATTGATTAATAGTCGACAAGCATCATTGACGGTCTAAGCAGGTCGCCCTAGTGGCCTTTGCATCCCCAGAAGTTTCGACACCTTTGACGCCGGAACAGATATCAACGGCCCTAGTACAGCTCATAGAAGGGCAATGCTAGACACAGACGCAAATTAACCACCTAGTAGCGTACCACATTCGTACTACCCTAACCCATGGCACTTGGGAAGAGATATGTAGAGGTCAAGTAGCCTCAGAGACTAACCATTGCGTACAAGTTAGTCTGACATATCAAGAGGATGCATGTAACGTGATCACCAATAGGCGAACCATTCGGTGTGAATGGCAAGAGTGTTCGGCTCGGGAATCCATCCAATTCACCCCGGCTAGGTACTCAGGTATTCTTTAGAATAAGATCAATTGAAACCGAGCCCGAGCCCGTTCACAACAAAGGAGTAAGCCAGAACAGGGTAAAACTCTATCGCTAGACCCAAGTCACTTGTCTGGCAAACACTTGTATGATATGCCGCCTCAAGGGAACATCAATATGGTCTCAGGGGGATCGTTGGGCAGTAGAAACTTAAAATATTCTAGGAAGCTACAAGTACTAGTCACTTAATACCTATGCGAGTTGGGAACCACCTCGGTCCACTTAACAGTGCATCAACAACCTAATGAACTTGCCTTCACAAACAGTGGCCTCCAAGGGGTGTACTTTCCTTATGATGACCCTCTAGTGGTAACTAAATCCATCACTAATTACTTGGTCAGAAGAGTGCTAATAGACACTGGTAGCTCCTCAGATATACTCTTTATTGGGGCGTTTTACCAACTAGGACTCCTTATTGATCTAGCTTAGACTATTCTTCCAAGGAGTCTGTCAGTGCACTATCTATTGACCTAAGGGTCGGGTAAGTCGGTAGATAGAAAACATCGGGTACCCGAGCCATTTTAGGTGTATCAGTAGTCCCCCATTTCAAAATCTTGAACTGGCATTGTGTTTAGACAGGCTTAGAAATCTTTTACCTAACCGGAGCATGGAGATGTATGTGTTTGATAGTATCTACTACGTAACCCAGTTCGCTAAGGTTGGTCTAAAGCTACTGGGAACGAGTCTAGTTGCTTAGATTTGAACTGGGATGGTTAAAAGAAGATAAGATGGGGCTCTATGCACACTTAATGTGCATATGGTTATGGGCAGTGCCCATATCTTCAAATGGCATTTTTGAGTCCAAATTATGGCTAGAACTCGCCTAAGAAATTGGATGAGAGAAGAAATGAACCACCGGTCCTCTTATAAATAGGAAGCCCTAGACTCCTCCTTCTTCACTTATACCTATAGAGAGGAAAAAGAAAAACAAAAACAAAAAAACCAAGCTGCTTCTCTCCTCTTCTCTACTTCAGAATCCTCTCATGGCTGACCAATACAACCTTATTACTAGAGACAGCATGCTAGCCTTCCGTATGCAACGCGAAATCTCCGCTGACGTTGCGGTGCGATTGTTTGTAAAGGGTGAAGTGGTTACTGCCGACTGCGTGGTTATTAACAGCTACATGCTATAGCAAGGAGGTCTCTGGTTTCCTCCTTCTGTTCTCTGGTTTCCTTCTTCTGGCCCTTTTTGCACAAACTTAAGGAGTCTATGAATTCCTCTAGGGTGTTGTAAGCCTAACCTGTATGCTTTTTTTTTTTGGTACAATTGCTCTGAATGAGTGACTAGGGTTTCATCTTGGTGCGCTCCAGATTCCCAAGAGTTACAACTTAGCCATCAATAGAAGGATGGTAAATTTTTTGCTGCTCTCTGGCAATGAGACATAGCTTAGAGGGCTCAATCCTGATGACAAAGGGTGGGAGAGCTTCTCAAAAGTAGTAATCTCTAGTCAATGGATGGCCACGGAGGAGGAAGCTCTCCCCCGAGTTCTGGATGGTCCAAGACTTCTCCAACAAGCTCTTATGATCAAGGAGGGTGGGATCTAGGAGGTTGAACTAGGTCAGATCCAAATCTCCCAAGTTGCCTAGCTCTCTTATGATGATCTGGTCAGGCTTCTTAATCAGGTGCTCCTCTCTTGCCCCTGCATTTGCTCTCTACAGGCTAGCTTATCGGATGCTTGCTACTGCTGGTCCTCATTTTCCCTCGAATGGGGCTCGATAAGTTATTCTGAAGGCTCCTCTAGAAGTCTGTGTCCTTCGACTTCTTTATTGGTAGATCAAGCCCAAGTTGCAAAAAGGTCTGTAATGGGTAGTACTTTTGAAGTTGGAGGGAGCTCTCGAGGTGGTATCTGGAACCCTCCACCGCCTCAAATAGTATATCCTTCATCGAGGGGAGGTGATCCTACTGATGAGGTGGGAGATCTTGGTGAGGAGGTGAGGGCACTAAGGAGGAGGTGCTCGGAGTTGGAGACCATGACCTGGAGGATGAACTGGCACCACCAAAGAAGCATTGATGCGAATGAAGATAGGGAGGAAACACTAGAAGAGCTGGAACGCCGGGTGGAGGACCTGGAGGGAAAAAGATGACTTTTTCCATTTTTTATGGGTGGCTGCTTTAATTGCCCCCGATCTTGTACATTTACTGACTTAAATAGAAAGCAAAACTCTTTCGAAGTATGTGTCTTCTTTGGATTGACTACTGCTTGTTTCTATCCACTTGTCTTTGTCGGTTGTTACTATATTAGCAAAGGGTTAGGACCAGTAGATCTCTGATAAGGAGTTCGAAAAGCTCAGGACTTTACCAAAGGGTTAATAATTGGGTACATCTGAGTCTTTTTGCGTTAACCTATGGGCCCTAGTTTCTAGTTATCATCTGCCCCCTCCCCCTCCCCCTCCCCCTCCCCCTCCCCCTCCCCAAGCATTTGCTAAGGCAGTAAGCTGACATAAAATTGTAAATTTTAGGATCCTTTTATCTTCTCTATCGTCAAAGGACCTAAGATTAACTCTATTGTAGGTCTGGACCTAAGCAGAGTGCCTCGGCCGACCGAGGTCTTTTGGATGCCTCCATTGTGGGGTGACCTATGAGGGAGTGCCTCTATTGTAGGCCTGGACCTAGGAGGTTCCTCAGGGTGACCGAGGTCTTTTGTTTAGGAGTGACCCAAGGGTTTTTCCTGGGGATGACCTGGGACTTTTACTTCAGGTGACTGAGGTCTTTTGAATGCCTCGGTCAGATAGACTGAGATCTTTTATATGCCTCGGCAGACCGAGGTCTTCTGCCACATAGGTTGGTCTTTTAAGAAAATTAAACAGGATATACTGAAATATAAAATTTTATTCACATCCCTATTACTCATAAGAGCTCTCTTCTTTTCTTTTGTTGTAAAACAACTTTTAAGGACTCAAATGGAGCTACTCAGGAAATGCTCGTTCTACTATTACCATTCATTGGTAATATTTGCGTCGGTGTTCTATGTTCCATGGTTGTGCCAGCTCTTATCCTTCCAGTGTTTTTAGCCAGCAAGTGCCCGATGGGTTAACCTGGGTGACTTGTTAAGGTCCTTCCCAGTTAGCACTGAGCTTTTCGTACCTCAGAATCCTGGCGGAATGGTTGACAGCCATCAAGACTAGATCTCTAACTTGGAAACTACGGTGCTTAACCTTTTTGTTGAAATACTGGGTAATCCTTTATATTGTAGGCAGCTGTTTTGAGGTAGGCTTGCTCTCTTTTTTCTTCGATGAGGTCTAGTTTTTATCTCATGGCCTCCTCGTTTTCTCGAGCTATGAAGTTTTCTACCTGGTAGGATGTTAGACCTATTTTTATTAGGACCACTACTTTAGACCCGTAAGTGAGTGAGAAGGGGGTTTTCCCCATTAAAGCTCGTGGATTGGTATTGTAAGCCCACAACAGGCTAGGTAACTCTTTTGCCCAAAGGCCTTTTGCGACTTTTAGCCTCGTCTGGAGTGACTGAAGGATCGTTTGGTTAGTTACTTTGACTTTTCCGTTAGCCTGCAGTTCGTGATACCACATCTGGAATAGAAATCTTTGAAGACGGGAGTGTCAAACTGCCTCCCGTTGTTACTGACAAGTACTCTGGGTATGCCAAATTTGTATACAATTTTTCTCAATATAAAGTCCTCCATCTTCTTCTTTGTGATGTAGCCAATGGTTCTGCCTCGGCCCACTTGGTAAAATAATCCACTACAATGACTGGAATTGAACTTGGCCCTTCGCTGTAGGCAAGGTGCCGATCAGGTCGATCCCTCACTAAGCGAAGGGCTAGGGGCTGATCATTGGAGTCTACACTTCGGCAGGAACACACATTTGACTGGTAAGCCTTTGGTATTTGTCACACTTTCAGACATAGTCTATTGAGTCTTGGGCCATGGTCGATGACCAGTGGGGGTATTGTAAAATATAACCGCACTAAAAGAAGAAAATGTACTAAATTATTTCACAATTCCTTTATTTATCTGCAGTTTGAATTACAATACCAGTTTGCGCACAATTTGATTAAACTATGATAAGTGGTATTGTTTTAGTGGTTATTCGTGCAGGTTATTGTTGCTGTGTGAAGAATTGGATGTGAAAGATAAAAAGAAGTGCTGAATTGTAATGAAGACAACTAAAAGATGAAAATTGGACCTCGATCGATTGAAGAACTTCGATCGATTGAAGGTTCGATCGATCGAGAGAAGCTCAAGTGCTCGAAGATCCCAGAAGTTCAATCGATCGAAAGATGTTCGATCAATCGAACATGGCTTTTATCAGATTATACGCGCACGCAGCAGAATGGACTTTGAACCCTAAGCCTTAGATTTTTAGTATAAATATTCGTATTGTATACGTCCATAGGGAGGCCTACATTAGTTTTCATCAGTTTTTAGAGAGAGAAGAGAGTTTTTTGATGTTTTTGTAGGTTTTCCATTGATTCGTGGTTTTGTAGCTTGATTACCCCTAGTTTAATCAAAGTTTTTCATTCCAGGTTACTTCTTTATTGTTTATTTACATTCTGCACGTAGTTTCTAGTAGTACAATCTGTTAGATTCATAGTTTTGCATGCTAGATAAGTTCACACTATTAGTTTTCATAATGTTCATGATTAAAACACAAACAAACAAGACTTTAATGGATATTTATATTAAAAATGACACTGTGACACTCGAGACCATGTCTGAGTAGTCCCCAGGTTGGGAGATCACGATGAAACCGTGATCTCAAGCCTCTGCCATGCAGCAAAATAATTCATGTGTTCGATCGATCGAAGTTCGTTCGATCGATCGGACCAGAGACATTGTCGATCGATCGAAGCCAGTTCGATTGATCGAGAGATGAAGATGTTCGATCGATCGAAAGCGCGTCGATCGATCGAACCTTCTGATTCTTGAGGACATTCTATGCAGTATTCCTAGACTTTCTGCTTTACTGATTTGTTATCAAACTGTCCCCGAATGCTCAGTTTGTCAAAACAGTCTGTGAACTTGAAGCCTTGAGGCATTTTTCTTCAATATACTTTGCAAACCACCCTCAATGCTAACACCATTGTAGGTACGAGTCTTAACTATTATTTTAAACCGCTTTTATGTATTTCAAACTTAATTGTGATGATATAGTCCCGGTCATGAAAGGACTATGGATTCTTTATCCTAAGAGAAATACGGAATACTGTAGAAAATGTACTCCATTGAGCTTCAACGTAACTGCATGGTAGATGGCTAGGTCGCGGTGGATTCATGTAATCCCAACATTCCCTTTTATTAAGAAAAACACGTTTTAAATCATCGCTTTAATTAATTAGTTAGTAATTAGTTTAATCTAGTTTTATTGCTTTACCTTTAGTAGTTGATAAACTGTGGAACTTTGTGTTCTATACTCCTTTAAAATATTGATTTTTATTTTCTTGTTTGAGCTTAATCTAGGTAATTAGTTTAACACCTTCCTTGTGGGATCGACCTGGACTTAATCAGATTACTACTTGCACGATTACCTACACTTGGGTATAGCACATAAGCGCACACAGAAAATTCTCGTGCCAAGTTTTTGGCGCCGTTGCCGGGGAAGGCGACAAGCTAACGCTTAGTTTACCTCGATCTATCCTTATCTCTTTCTGTTTTTCTTTTTCTTTTATCCTTTAGATTAAAAACTACCTAGGGTCTTTTCCTTTATGTCCGATAATTCCATCGAAGGAATTTACGGAAACCCATTCTATTCATCCAATTCATTTAGTTCTATTAACCCTATAGTTACACATATTGATTCAATGGCTGATAATCAAAGTGAAAATGGTGATAATGTGGTTGTACCAATCGACGATTCACTTCGTTCTTTGTGCGATCTCATGAGATTATTGTTTGTGATCCTTAAGTATCATAGTAGGTAATTTGTGAGCGTATGAGATACATACAAGTGAGATACAAATTACTATTCTTTGATACTTAGAACTTATCACAATGGATGATGAGACTGATTATCTTATCAGGTATACACTATAGCATTATTAACTACCATTGGATGGAGTGATGAATCTTAATCATTAGAGTGTGACTCTTAGTTAATATGCTAGTGCTTATAGTGCATTGACGGACCATGAGATTCCTATTGACATATAAAATTGTCAACAGTCGATAGGAACTCATAACTTGTATAAGGTACGTGTCCTCAATCTTGAGACGATTATGGACACAGACTATGGATGTGATTGCTTTGACTTACCAGTCAATGAGGTCTTGCAAGATTAACACCTAGGCATATTAGGTATGTCATATTCATAGGGTTGTGAACATATATTGTCAAGATAGAATCTATCATTTGATAAAGAGTAAGCATTCCCTTGAGAATGTCACCAAGTTAATTATTGAGAACTGCAGTCTTGTTGATAAGTAGTTATCAACATGTTTGCTAGGCGACGATAGCGTTGTAACTATTCTATTCTCCCGGCAAGGTCACGAGGACCTAAGAGTACAATGATTACACTCTTTCTTTTTAAAACCAAAAAACTGCTATAGGGCCCTGCTAGGCGACGATAACAACGTAATTATTCTACTCTAAGCTAATGGCGTTACACTGGTAATGTAACAAGTCACATGAGTTAGTTGTGGTGTCTGTGGTCGAGTAAAGTCGAGCATATCGATGATGCATTGTGTCGCATCCCATTCATATTACTATGTCATAAATCATACGTATTGAGATAATGCCTATCAAATGTTTAGCTCGAGATATTTGTTGTATTTGTATAGTATTGTTTGTATTAGGAGTGATCGGTTAGGTCAACTCACTTAGCTTCAAAAGCTAACGGCTCTTCCCTCTGCCCTGGACATATTACGTCCAGATTTCACAGAAGACGACTACCAAGATGAAGCCACTCGAAGGGATACAACAGATGTACAAGTTAAAGTGCAAAGACTCTGATGTAGTTGTGCTAGAACTACTTTATATGCTTGTTGTCTTCTATCTAAGGTAATAGTTTAGATATGTATTATGATCAGTATAGATCGCCCTAGACTGCCTTTATAAATCTTTTATTTAGACTCATGATGTAATAATTAGATCCCAGACATTTGAGTTATATTGAAGAACACCAATAGATGTTTTTATGCTTCCGCTTACTCTTTAACCATGTGTAGAACGTAGAAAGGACAATCAGTTAATGTAACTCGTCATTCCCTATGGGTCCAGAAAGGAAATTTTAAATTTTCCCTATTTTTGGCTACTCCGGGGCGTGACACTTTCCAAGGGCTACTCTCAATGCGAAGAATAGAGAATTTGATAATCTTAGACAGGGAGATATGACTGTCACTTAGTACACTTTGAGGTATAATGCTTTGTTGAGATTTGGAAAGGAGTCTGTGTTGACAGAGGAAGACAGAGTAAGGAAGTATGAGGATGGGATGAGAGAGAACATCCGTTTGAGGGTGGAGACCTATGAACAATCGACTGTTGTCGTGGTACAACAAATGACACTTGTAGCCGAAAGTTGGATGGAAAGATCGAGGCAAAATCAGCAAGGTCAACAAGGAAAGAGGAACCACGAGGGTAATGACCGGAACTATGGTGGATCTTTCAAAAGGCCATTTGCAAAGGGCTCTAATTCTAGTTTCAATGGGTCCAGGAAGCCGACATGTAACATACCGTTGTGTCCACTTTGCAACCGACCACATACTGGTCAATGTTTCATGACCAACTTCCAGAAAAAAACCCAAGGGATAAACAGTACAAGTGCTACACCTGATTTTAAGGGGCAAGTGCTACGATTGTGGGATATTTGGACATCAATCCAAGGAATGCCCGAGGAAGCAAACTCAGCAAGGAACCAGTTCTATGGCTTCCAATGGTTTGAAGCCTAGACAGACCAATGACGGGGCACAGAGGACAGAGCAACATCAAAAAAGGTAATTTCAGATGAACCCAGGAGATATGGCTGCTTCGGAGACAGTGGTCTTAGGTATGGTGCTTGTATGTTCATATCTAGCACGCATACTTGTTGACTTAAGATCTATGCATTCATTTGTATCGCATAATTTCGTTGAACATTTGAATATTAGAATGACACCATTAGGATATGAATTATTTGTTGTTGTAACCCTTAGTAAGCCGATAGTGACGTCTACGGTGCAAGGACTATAAGATCAAACTAGGCAAAAAGTTGATGAATGTAGATCTTATACTGATTGTGATGAACCACTTTGATGTTATACTAGGAATAGATTGGTTATTCCTTAACCTAGCCACGATAGACTGTGAATAAAAATAAGTTAATTTTCGATCACCAGTGTATGAGAACTTTTGCTTTCATGGGAGTGGGGTAACACCGCCATCGTATTTGATTTCAGCTATCCGAGCATGTAAGTTGTTGAAAAAGGGATGTCAGGGATTTCTGTGTTCAATAACTGATATTTCGATGACCGAATTGAAAGTAGAAGACATTCCGATAATGTGAGAGTATCCAGATGTATTTCCAGATGACCTATTAGATGTTCTTATCGAGAGGGAGATTGAGTTTACCATTGAGATAGTGCCAGACTCAAGACCCGTATTGAAGGCATCATATAGAATGGCACCCATGGAATTGAAAGAGCTAAAAATCCAACTACAAGAATTACTTACACAAAGGTTTCATACGACCTAGCATATCGCTGTGGGGAGCTCCAGTATTGTTTGTGAAGAAGAAAGATGGTTCGATGCGAATATGTGTCGATTACTGAGAATTAAACAAGTTAACCATCAAGAATAAGTATCCGTTGCCTAGAATTGATGACCTATTCGACCAACTTCGTGGAGCACAAGTGTTTTCAAAGATAGATTTGAGATCGGGCTATCATCAGTTGAAAGTGAAAGCTGAAGATGTAGAAAAGACAGCTTTCAGAATGTGCTACGGGCACTATGAGTTCCTAGTCATGCCATTTGGAGTTACAAATGCACCAGCCGCGTTCATGGATCTTATGAACCGAGTCTTCAAGGACTACTTAGAAAATTTTGTGATAGTGTTCATCGATGATATTCCTATCTATTCACTAAGTGAGATGGAGCACGAGAATCATTTGAGATTGATACTTCAGAAATTGCGAGAGAAGCAATTATACGGGAAATTTAAGAAATGTGAATTTTGGTTACCTGACATTACTTTTCTTGGTCACATGATTGGCAATAATGGAATTTCAGTTGATCCTCATAAAGTAGAAGTGGTATCTAACTGGAAAAGACTGACAACCGTATTCAAAATTTGAAGTTTCTTAGGATTAGCTGGGTACTACTACCGATTCATTGAGAACTTCTCGAAGATTTTGCTGCCTATGACAAAGTTGATAAGAAAGGGTATTACTTTTGAGTGAAGTTTAGAATGTGAGGACAATTTTCAAGAGTTGAAGTCGCGTTTGACAATAGCACCTATCTTGACAATACCATCCGGAATTGAGGAATTTGTGATCTATAGTGATGCATCGCATCAGGGTTTAGGATGTGTACTTATGCAAGGTGGCAAAGTAATTGCTTATGCTTCAAGACAGTTGAAGACACATGAGGTTAATTATCCGACTCATGACTTGGAATTGGCCGCAGTAATCTATGCTTTGAAGATTTGGAGACACTACTTGTACGGGAAAAAATACGAGATTTTCACGGATCATAAGAGTTTGAAATACATTTTCACCCAATGGGATTTGAATATGAGATAGAGAAGATGGTTGGAGTTAATGAAGGATTACGATCTTTCAATTGAATATCATCCGGGGAAGGCTAATGCGGTAGCTGACGCTTTAAGCCGAAAAACGATAAGGAACTTAGCCAATGAGCTAACTAAGCAAAAATAATTGATTTTAAAAATGGAACGTTTGGAGTTAGATGTGATTCCAGAGATGAATGGTCGTTTGATGATGGCAATCATAACTCACCCTAACATCATTGATGAGATCAAGGTAGAACAGTTCAACGATTACTACTTGTACAAGATAAGAGACGAGATACCTTCAGGGAAATGACCTGGATTTAGCTTAGAGCAAGTAGTGTTAATACTTGGGAATCAGTTATGTATTCCGAATTTGAAAGACTTAAAGGAGAGAATCCTAGAAGAGGCTCATAGTACCAAATATTCAGTTCATCTGGGAAATAACAAAATGTACTGGAACTTACGAGAAAATATTTGGTAGAGAGATATGAAATGAGAAGTTGCCAAATTTGTTTCAGAATGTTCAACATGTTAGCAAGTGAAGGTAGAAAGACAAGTACCTATGGAACTACTACAACCATTACCATTGTCAAAGTGGAAATAGGATGAGATCATGATGGATTTTGTATCCGGACTTCCATGATCGCCTAACAAGAATGACAAGATTTGGGTTATAGTTGACCGATTGACAAACTCAGCTCATTTACTACCGATCAAGACGACTAAGCCTTCGAAGTTAGCAGAGTTGTAAGTGAAAGAGATTGTGAGACTACACGGGGTTCCAGCTGCGATTTGTATCGGATCGTGATAGTAGTTTTACATCGAGGTTTTGGGGAAATTTACAAGAAGCGATGGGTACGAAGCTGAGTTTCAATACTACTTTTCATCCTTAGACCGACGGACAGTCAGAGTGAATGATTCAGACATTGAAAGACATGCTTCGGTTGTGTGCTCTAGATTTTGGGAGTGAGTAGGATAAATACTTACCATTAATTGAATTTGCTTACAACAACAGATTTTCAGTCAAGTATTGGAATGACACCTTATGAAGCTTTGTATGGGCATAAGTGTCATTCACCGGTTTGTTGGACCGAAGTTGGGAAAAGAAGACTGATAGGACCTGAGATAATTCAGTTGACTACTGAGAAGGTAAAGCTAATTCAGGAGCAACTTAAGGTGGCTCAGAGTCGTTATAAGAGTTATGCAGACTCTAAACAACGACCGATGACATTTGAAGTAGGAGACTTTGTATACTTGAGAGTATTGCCTTCGAAAGGCATAGTCCGATTCGGGAAGCGGGGGAAGCTTAACCCAAAGTTTGTAGGACCATTTGAGATCCTAGAGAGGGTAGGACTAGTGGCTTATCGCCTAGCATTGTCAGCGGAGTTGGCGTTTGCACACAATGTATTTTATGTGTCAATGTTGAGATGGTGTATGACAGATACGAGTAAGATCATACCACCTGAACCATTGCAAATCCAAGAAGATTTGACTTACATAGAGCATCCTGTGGAGATTTTGGATTGGAAGGAGCAAGTGTTGAGGATGAAGACAGTTCCAATGGTGAAAGTATTATGGCGTAATAATTCAGTCAAGGAACTACATGGGAGAATGAGGAAGAGATAAGAAATGAGTATTTGTACCTTTTCGACTTATGAGGTATATGTTTGGGGACA
Organism: Hydrangea macrophylla; assembly: GCA_033977485.1. Classification (NCBI taxonomy): domain Eukaryota; kingdom Viridiplantae; phylum Streptophyta; class Magnoliopsida; order Cornales; family Hydrangeaceae; genus Hydrangea; species Hydrangea macrophylla. The sequence continues at coordinate 113,504,059 of CM066997.1, read as the reverse complement.
AACTTCTTTTTTGGAGGGGAGAGTTGTCACACCCGTCCCGGAAATATCATGGTTTTAAAATGCATAAATGAAATTTTGTGAATTATCAATGTCATTTGAAAATTGTGAATGAGGTTGACTGGAGGCCAACGGTGAGGTGTCAATCGAAGACACGGTAATAGGAAATCATGTGGCATTAACATGAATAAATGACATTTATATGGCTTAAATGTTATTTGATGTTTCTGGTATTTTGTGTATAGTAATAATACCTGTCTTGTATAATTTCTAGTAGTTGTGATCTGGTTTTAGATCATTTTGAATACTGTGGTAAGAACGTGAGTGATACGTTGCATAAAAGGTAGGTTATCTAGAGATTCAACGGAGTTTAGTTTTGGATCCTTATTTTGGGCCTAAACGGAACCTAGACGAAAACTTTATAATTTATCGTTTTCACTCGTGAAGTCATAAAATGGGCGTGTGCGACGTTTTAGGGGATAATTAGGAGTTTAGAGAACTTGTGAGGTAGTAAACGCAAATTCCAAAACTTGTGTCTATAAATAGTAGTGGATGAGATATTTTCACAAATATCTCAAAACACACATATCTTGAGAGAGAAAGAGAGAGGGAGATTTGTGGCTATGATCTTCCCGACGACATACGATGATCATTTGTCCGTCAGTTTTTCACCAAATTTCATATTCGGACTCCTCAAGGTAAGAGCTTTATTTTGATACCTCTTAGGCCTCGTCTGAAAAATTATTTCCGAAAAGTTAATTTTAGAAATTTGGGAAAAACATATGTATACTTGTAGGAATCACTTGAGATCGGAGATCTGACGTTTAATCGGGCTGCTAGTACTTCTCATGACGTTATAGGACCGTAGCTTAAGGTATGAATTCTGAACCTATGTAATATAGACAATTTTGGATGTTTTGAACATTATGTATGAAATTGTGATCCAGGCAAAAAAATTCATGTGTTAAATTAGGCCCGTTAATTTTAGCGAGTACGTATAGAAAACCATGTTGATATGATTACATGAGTATGCTAAATGGTTATGTGGGTCAAAGGGGAGTTTGGTACATTTTCATGCGGGGGTATGCCTCTCGAAGTTGGAGAGTTTTAGTAGTGACAACTACTAGCTTGGTTTGAGAACCAACCAAGCCAGAGCAGATGGATGCAATGGTTGAGTGATCTTTGGCTAACCATTGGCATCGCGGTTTAAGATTTAAGACTTGTCGATATACTGGATGAATGTGTATCTCTCTCCCCAAAGACTAAATTATGTGATGTAGATGCTTAAAACATAAATTGCCCATATGCATTTATTTAGAATTGTACACTCAACATATAGCTGAGCAGTGGAGACTTACTCCATTGCAGGTGATAAGAAGAAAGGAAAGAAGAAGTGTGAGAAGTGAGGCCGTGGGAGTATCTGGGAGCATCTCTTCTATATGTTTTGTTTTCCATTCCACATGTTGTAGTAAGAATTTGGAGGAGTTAAAACTATGTACTTAACTCAGAAATCTTGGGGTGGATTCATGGTATTGTAATATGTATTCAAACTCTTGTTTTATTTTTGGAATTGTTGAATCATGGTGGTGGATGTGTTGGATTTGAGTTAGTATAAGCACGTGTTGAAATCTGCATGAAGCTTAGTAACTGAGGTGAAATAGTCGACTGGGTCGTGTTTAGTCGACTGGATCAGTGTATTGAAATAGCTACTGCCTCATAATACTGAAAAACAGTCGATCGGGTCCCCGACACAGTCAACTGGATTATTGGTTGGAAAAATGATTTTGGTTTTGTGAAAGAAACAGTCGACTGGGTTGGAGACCACAGTCGACTGGATATTATTTTTAAAATGGAATATATTGGTTCAGTCGACAGGAATGTTCCAGTCGACTGAAATTTGCACCACAGTCGATTGGGTCCCCAACACAGTCGACTTGACGACTCCTGAGATTTTCAAGCTCTGTATCTAGTATTTCCGGTCGACCTAGTGGTGTCAAACGGGCCAGGCTTGGTCAAAGCGCGCCTAACCGGGCTAGAGGGCCGGGCCGGGCCTCTCCTAAAATCGGGCCGGGCCGGGCTGGGCTTGGGAAGGGAGGGGGGATGTCCGCCCCGGACCGGTGGCCCAGGCTCACTAGGGCCGGGGCTTAGGGCCGGGCCGGGCCGGGCTAGTGGACGGGCTAGTGGACGGGCTAATGGACGGGCCGGGCCGGGCCGGACTCATGGACGGGCTCGGGGGAGTTTTTACTTTTTTTTTTTTTTTTTTTTAATATGTTTTGTTTATGCATTAATGATTAGTGATTACTTAAAAAAAGTTTGTTTAACAAAAAAAGAAGTAAATAATATTTATTATTCAATAAAAATTAATGAGATTACTATTATTTGATATTTAAAAATTATAGTCTAATAAAAAATAAAGATTACATTTTACAGAATTGGATTTTTTTTTTTTAAAAACCGTTCACAGTTTATACTCATGCGGGCCAGGAGTATTACAATTGATTTGTTTAGAACTAAATGATCTTCAACTCTCATATTCATTCTTCAATTCTTCATTCTTCAATTCTTCATTCTTCAATTCTTCATTCTTCAATTTTCTTTCGTAACTTTCAAATTTGCGAAGTCTTCAAGAATAGGATCTTGGCGGTTTTGAGTTCGATATTGTGCACGGTCCCAATCCTTCAAGCACATCAAGCAGTCAAGCATATCTGGAGATAATCTGCTCCTCCTTTCCTCTAGCACCCTTCCACATACACTAAAAGCAGACTCCGATGCAACTGTGGAAGCCGGAGGAGTTAGTACATCACGAGCCATGATGGAAAGAACAGGGAAAGCTCTTACATGTTCTTTCCACCATGTCAAAAGATTTAAATCGACCATTTCCTCGTTGGTCAATCGGCTTTCCCACTCGGTTTCTCGATACTTATTTAATTCACCAAGAATGTTAGAGCTACTTACAAATGATTGACTAACACCCTTTTGTTTCTTTCGACTGAGAAACTGGCTCACCCAAGAACCACCTGACGCTCCCGAACTTAACTCAATATTAGAAGTAGAAGAAGAAGTAGCACTTTCTTTATTTGTATATTTTTCATAGTAAATATGAAATAAAGATTCCAAAGTATTTTCCATTTCAAAAGTAGTTATTTCTAGACCAGGCTCACCATCTGGTCCTTGCATCAATTCAGATATTTGTTTAACCATTTCACAAACACCATCAAAATTGATTCTAGGATCCAAGATTGCAGATAAGTAAAATACAGGTGGAATGTTAGACCAATATTTTTTAAACTTTTTTTTTCATTTTCTCGCAAATATCAATAAAAATGTCATTTTTTTGTTTATAACTATGAAATGTATGAGCCATATTATATAATTCCATAAGAACTAAACAAGAAGTAGAATAGTAAACACCGGAAAGTTTATTTGTAGCATTGTAAAATACTTCTAAAAATCCATGAAAATCAAATGCCATCTCCCAATCGTTTGAAGTCAAGTTTAGTGATGGATAATTAACATTAACAAATTGAGTAATAATATTACTATACTTTTTACAAGAATCTATCATAAGATAAGTAGAATTCCAACGAGTTTTAATATCAATTTGCAATTTCTTTGGATTAAGACGATTTTGTTTACAAACACCATAAAATGCTTGTAGACGGTTAGGCGTTGAACAACAAAAGATCACTGCCTCTCTAATTTTAAGTATGTGATCATTAATTTTTGTTAATCCATCTTGGATAATCAAATTAATGATATGACATACACAACAACCATGAAATAATTTTCCATTCAACATTGGGCGCATAAGATCTTTAAACATATTAATAGCATTTGTATTAGCACTAGCATTGTCAAAAGTAATGCTTATAATTTTTTTCATAATATCATACTCATTAAAAACATTGATTATATAGTTATATATATTTTCACTAGTATGAGGATAGTCTAATGCACGAAAAGCAATGATATTTTTATTCATATTCCAATTTTCATCTACAAAATGCGCCGTTATACATATATATCCCGTTTTATTACAACCAGTCCACAAATCAGAAGTGCATGCAATTGTACAATTAAAAGTAGAAAAATCCTCAATTAATTTTTTTTTGGTTTGTTGAAAAACAGATTGTATATCACTTCTAAGAGTATTTCTAGTAATAGGTTGGTAGGCGGGTTGTAAAAAGGTTTGAATAAAACGTGTAAAGCACTCTTCTTCAACTAAAGTAAAAGGCATATCGGATGCACAAACAAATTTTGCCAAGCCTTCCCTCATTTTTTTTTTGATTATAAAGAAAAGTTCCAACACTTGTGCCAGTAGAAGCAGAAATTTGGGATTGTACTAGGCCGCCCGCTTGAGCGGTACCTGCTTCCCATGCACCTTTATGTTTGTTTATGATGTGCCTTTTAAGTGTATTATTTCCTCCACCTTTGTAAGAAAATTTAAGTCCGCATATTTTGCAAATAGCTCCATTTTTTTCGTCATTTAATTTAAAAAATAACCAAACAGGTGATTTTAATTTTCTTTCAGTGGTGGGACTGAGATCATTAGGATTTGAAGGAGATGGTTCAGATGGATTAGACCCCATAATTTCAACGTCGTCATCATCCTCCAATTCCAAATCATTAATCTCATTTCTTTCCCCATAATCTAAATTTTCAAAGTCATAAGTTGGGCCTTTCCTAGTTTTTGAAGGTCTTGAGTGAGATGCCATTTTTTTTTAAATAAAAAAAAAAGAGGGAAAAGAAATATAAAAGATTAAATATACTAACAATTAAATAAGCAACTAATAAAGCAAGAAGTGCAACAATAAATAAATTTACCTCAACTTATAGTAGTAGAAGAAGAAGTGAACAACTATAAATTATAATAAGACTTGAGACTTGAGACTTGAGAGCTTGTAAGTTCAAGTTGTAGAAGACTAGAAGTGCCTTTACAAATTAGAGCTTTGATAATTGAATCACCAACTTGTAGAGTAGAAGTGCTTGTAGACTTGTAGTTTATGGAGTAGTATAGAGAAAGTAGAGAATATAGAGAGATAATTGATTTTTGTATGAGAAAATATGTTGTGGGAGGTTTGGTATTTATAGAAAATGGGCTAAGGGGCATTTTGGGAAGTCAAAAAGCACATTTACATTTTTACCCCCAAAACTAGCCGTTTTATAGCCGTTAGAGGGGTAAAAAGTGAAAAAAATATTTGAAAAATGGCCAAACTAGCCGTTATGGGCTCGGGCGGGCCTACCGGGCCGGGCCACAACGACTAGTTAATCCGGGCTTTTGGGCCGGGCTAGCGGGTTAGCGGGCCGGGCCGGGTTTCGGGCTAAGGGGCGGACCGGGCCGTGGACGGGACAAAGGGTGTCCACCCCGGACCGGACAAAAGTGCTCGGGCCTAGCGGGCCGGGCCGGACCGGGCTTTTAGCCCGGAAAAATCGGGCCGGGCCAACCCGACCCGATTGACACCTCTAGGTCGACCGGACCCTGGATCAGTCGACTGGATTGCTGTTTTCAACTATGATGTTTTCGTTAAATGTTTTCAAATGCGCAAAACTTTTTTTGACTCTGATTTGTTTTTTTTACTTATGCTTTCCGCTGTTATTTATTTTAATGGAACTAGATAAGCCTTGGTGGCGTGCCACGTGTTCTATTTTCGCGCATAGCGAGATGGGTTGTGACATTTATGGGTTTGTGTTTGAAATTGTCGTCGATTCCAAATTGAGATTTGGATGTCGAGTACGCGTCGACGATAACACGTAGTCATTCATAGAGGTTCTATTGAATATTTCAACTTAAAAACTGTCGTCTTCAATTATTCCATGTAAGAAAATTGCTATTGTTCAAGGATGGTGATTAAATCACGAACTTTAATATTTTAGGAAAAACATATTGGTGATCATATAAAAAGCAATATAATGAAATCTCTTAATTATTTAACTGAAACGTTCATGTCAAATTACCATAGATGTCACATCAAAACAGTAACATCAAAATAGTGTATCAATTATGAATAATATTATTTAAATTCAGGTAATAACGTACCTTTACCCTTGCTTTCTTAGTTTTGCCTTCTTAGTTTTGCCATCTAAATTTACACATAGTCCCCCAATACCATTTGAACCATTGTTTCATTTGTACTCTTGCTCCAATAGCAATGTCCATTAACTAAGTTATAATTTGTCCTTGATGACTAATGCTTTTCTTCCAAATTAAAACCAAGAATACGAAAAGCCTCTGGGTTAAATGTTAGTACGATTTTAATAGGATTCAATCGGTAACTTATGATTTACTTCTAAACTGAAAGCACAAATATGAAAAGCCCAAGTATAAAACTTGAAGGCTAACAAGGGGACACATATCACAAACTATCAGAAGGTTGTGTAATGTGTAAAAAGGTGAAGGTTAATACTGTCATTTTTTAAAGGATATTGATATTTTAAGCAGCGTTAGTGATGTAAAAAAAGCCCGACCCGACGGGCAACCCGATGCCCAGCCCAAAAAAAAAAAATGGGCCTTAAGCCCGGCCCAAACCCGAGGTAGGGCCAGCCCGGCCCTGGGCCATTACATCCCTGGGTAGGGCCTAGGCCTATCTCTTGAAGCCCAAGCCCGACCCAAAGCCCAACCCGATCAAGCCCGACCCGAAGCCCAGCCCAATCAAGCCCATAAGCTTTCCAACAATTCATATAATCAAAATTAGTGACAAAATTTATAGTATTGCCAGCTTGCGAGTAAATTGAGTAATGCCATGCTTCCAAAATTTTGTATCTCAAATGATTCCCAAAAATATGTGACAATGAGCCTACTTTGATTGGACGATGTTAAAGTGGTCCTACCATTATTGAAGATGGGCCCATTACCACTTATGTTTGAGAACTATTTAGGAAAAGAAGCATAGTATTACTCGAATAATTTAAGGATATAGTACAATTATACATAGGAGTAATGCCAAATTTGGGGCGTAATCATTTTTATTTCTAATTTCTTTTATTAAAAGATAATGATTTTTATTTTATATATTTAATTAGACTCTAACCCTTTATATATTCCGTTACTTTGTCACTTGTTTACATATTTATAATGTCTTTATATATCTTATAGGAGTAATAAATAAATAAATAAAAAGACAACTTAGGCCCGGCCCTGCACGGCTCGAGGCCTTAAGCCTGGCCCAAGGCCCTAGGCCCTCAACCCTCGGGTAGGGCCTAGAGCATGAACCCTCTAGTCCGGCCCGGCCCGAAAGAGAGAAGGAGCCCGTGGGCCAAAGCCCAAGCCCGATCAATGTAGGGCCGATTTTTACATCCCTAAGCAGCGTCTTATGTAAGAAAACATCTTTCAACCATTTGACGAAGATTTGGTATTATTTAATAAATTTTTTTAGTTATTATCTTGGGACCAAATGTTCATCTAACGGTTAAAAGCTGCTTTCTTATATAAGAAGCTGCTTACAATATCATTGCCCTTTATAAATATCACAAAACACTTGAGCATGTTAGTGCTTTTTTATAGATAGAAATATAAAATAAAATGCACACACACACATATATATATATATATATATTATAGATAGATATAGATAGAAAGATATCAGTCTGGGTCATCAAGGAACATCAATACGCGGGATTATTCAACTCCATCTAACAAGTAACTAGTTCCTGAAATTCTAGCAAAAAAAAAAACTAGTTCCTGAAAAAATCTGCACCCCTTGATGACAAAACTAATATTAACATACATATTTTTTCAGATAATTGGATAAGCATATATGTCCATACACATTATTACACAGTGCGTGTATGTAAAATACATACAAGCAAAGAGAAGGGGAAATTAGAAGAGACAAGTGATTCCAATGCCAGCATATGTATGTAAGCAAACTCTAGTATACAAGACCAACAAGAGAGATGAGATGAGATGAGATGAGATGCTTTATTTAGGCAACATTATCTCCGAACACACACATTTTCACATAAAATTTTTTCGCCAATATCTTTGCTTAGCTGTAAACTACTATTACTTCTGCTTAGACTTGAGTTCCTCCACCTTCTCTTCAGTAGCCTTCAGTGCTTTTCCATATATGCTTATTAACTGAAAATTATATATATATATATATATATATATATTTGTAATTGAAGCATCTGTGGAGGGTGTGATTTACCAGAAATGAAAGAAAAGATAACAGCAAGAATTTATTTAATTCCCGAGACAAAACTCACCTCATCAACTTCTTTAGGTGAGATTATGAAGGGAGGAGACATCATTATATTATCACCGGCAACACGAACTAACATCCCATGCTTCTGGCACTGTGCTCCAAAATAAGCACCTACCCCTGATTTGCCACTCATGTTTTGTCAGAGTAAGGGGGAAAAATTAATCAAAATTAGGAACCAAAAAAAAAAAAAAAAAGGTGAGGGAAGACACTTGCCCCATTCTGGAGGGAATGGATCAACAGGTGACTTGCTATCCGTAAACTCGGTCCCAAGAATCAAGCCAGTTCCTCGAATCTGCCAATTTGGCAGTCATAAATAAACTTCCTTACGAGACATGTGAAAATAACCAAGACACCAAGTGTACCTCCCCAATGATGGGACTGTCAGAGAACGCTTTTACACCTTCTTGGAATCTCGGAGAAATGCTTTTTACTTGCTCTACAATATTTCTTTCCCTGGAAAAAAAAAATGGACCTTTCTGAGTTATCATACTAAAGCAGGAGCCCCTACAACAATGGCTTATAGACCACAAGGCAATTTTTTGTTGGATACACCATGAGGCATTTTGATCAAATGATTTGGCTCATCTACTTAGTTGGAAAAATTGCCGAGCAAGAAATGAAAACATTTTGGTAAAACAAGCCCAATCACCTTTTCACTGAGAAAATGGAAAACTATAGAGACTCCAATTTCTGGGGAAAGATTCCCAATTGCAGGAAAAAGGAGATTCAATTCCTTCGAATTTGAGCCTTTAGGGAAGGGTTTATATTGAGCTCTTGAAAAAGAAAAAAAAAATTGTGTTACTGTCCTCTTTATATCTACTATACTATAAAAACGAATAAACAAGCAAGTCAAAAATATGAACTTTCTATTTTGCCCTTCACTACAACATAATTACTCAAATATTTATTTATACATCATAAGGATATATAGATTTGTGTGAGGGTAAATCTGTAATTTTAGACAAATAATTACATTCAAGTCAGCTTTTGAAATTTTATTTAATATAATAATGAGGTTTTGATCAACAATCTTGTGTTTAATTACATTTGGGTCAACAGTTTTTGAGATATTTATTATTGACTTCAAAAAAAGTCAACAAAAGTGGCTATGTTGGTGGCTAATTAGGAATTGGTCACTAATATTTACAATTTGGTCAACTTCTTCTCTAAAATGATATTTCAATCAACAATTTGTGTCTAATTACATTTGGGTCAATAATTTTTGAGATATTTATTATTCACTTCATAAAAAGTAAAAAAAAAAAAAGGCTATTTTAGTGGTTACTTAGGAATTGGTCAATAATATTTACAATTTGCTCAACTTTCTCTCTCAAATTTAGGATTAATATATTGTAATATGTGTAATTGCATTTAGATCAGCAGGTCTTGGATATTTATTATTCACTTTAAAAAAGTTTTAAAAAGTGGCTATTTTAGTGGCTATTTAGGAATTGGTCACTAATTTCATATTTTGGTCAACTTCTTCTCTAAAAAGTTCTGGTATATATAAAATGTCAAACAAAGTGGCTATTTTACTAGCTATTATGAATTGGTCACTAATATTTACATTTTGGTAAACTTTTTCCCTCCAATTCATGATTTATAGATTGTATTCGAATATCAATTAAGGCCTATAAACACATTCATGCCCTTTTTTTTTTAGAGGAAATACCCTACTTGTGTCATATATTTTTAGTGGCGCTTTATTAGGTACTTTTACTACTGATTTATAAGATAGTCAGAATTATCAACTTCTTCCTTAAGAAGAATTTTAGATTAAATAGTTACATTTACAATTTCCTATTTAACTGTTTTAACATCTTATTATACACTTTTAACAACCATTTAACCACACGAAACGACACAATTAAATTTCTTGCGCAACGCGCAGGGTTCCAACTAGTATATATATATACATAGGGAAAGGCTCTCCAGTACACTGGGCTTTTAAGCCTAAAAAACACGCGTGCCGCCCCACTGCACTAATAATTTCTCAACATCCTTTTGAAAAGTAACAAAATCTAGAAGAATCAATCAAACATTTAATATTAAATTGTTTAGATTAAAATATCTTTCAAGTATTGAAGTGAATTACTCAACACGTGATTCGTACAAACAATTTATTAACATCTTTTTAAAAGTATTAAAATCAAGTCAGATGTCTAATATTAAACTTTTTAGATTATAAAAAATATTTCAAGTTTTGAAGTAGAGTACTCAAACACTTCCTAATGATTTACTTTAATTTATGTGTTAATTTTTTGTGAGAAAATTTCTCACAATGTTGACTAATGACTACATTTCGTTCTTGCTTATTATAAAAAGTTGGAACGAATTTAAAAAACTCCAATGGAATTGTAAAATTAGTTCGAATTGCAAAATTTGAAAAGTTTATAATTAAAAAAAAAAGGGTTTGGATCGAAATGGTGCTGGAAATTTTAAAATTTATAACTTTCACACTATTCTGAACAAATTCCGATCCTAAAATTCTGACTCAAATATATGCCTATATATTTTATTTCAAAACTTATGACATGAAAACGCTCCGTTTGTTTTGATGTAAGATATTTTCTGAAAAATGTTATCATGTATTAATTATAAGGTGAAAGCACTTTCCGGAAAAAAAATTTACATCAAACAAACTGAGCAGAAAGGTTTTATGTTGTTTTCAACTAAAATTCAAGAACTTTTTTAGAAAAGAAAAAAAGAAAAAAAAATCTGATTTCCAAAACTTTTCAAAAAATACAAAATTTTGGAATTGGAACCGAATTTTGAAATTCTGAAGTTAATCAGAATGAGTTTCTCCATTCAGAAAATTATGAAATATTTTTTGAGTTTTTATAAATGAGAAAAAATTGTTTTACGGATTTTTCTACTTACAAAAATAATAATTAAATACAATCTTATTTTCCATTGTTTGGAATCAAAATATTTTTTGAAATCATTTTTTTACGTTTATATCACTTTTCTTGGCACGAAAGATTTGAAGTATTGTATGTGAATTAGAAATTAGCAAAATTCAAAGTATAGAAGCAAAATTATAATATTCTTTTCACAGTCCACAAATGAAACAATTAATTAACACGAAATGTTTAATTCACAAGCCATAAGGTAAATGTATACAATATGGCACATGCCTACTTGAAGTTATCATGACCAATCATTCAATTATATTATTCTTTTTAACAAATTATGTATCTTATTCAAAATGGTTTTAAAAGAAGTGCAAAAACATAAACAAAAAATAAGTAACGTAGATAATTTAAAATAAAATATACTATGTAATAAATAATTCCGAAGTTGGTGCACTATTTTAACTTGCTAAACAACTGCAATGAATAAAGAATTCCATCCACGAAAGAGATACATAGATGAGATAATGCACACGCGTTTATATATAATACACATATATGTATACGATTTTTATCTTATGAGGACTCCCTAATTTTATAAAATGTACACCTCTCACTTCTCTCTCAATAAAGGAGTGTTACTATGTATATGTAGATTGAAAGATTGAAAGAAGTGTTGCACCTCATTTTATAGGTATATGTTACTATGTATATGTAGATTGAAGGATTTTCTTTGTCGACTCTTATTCGTTAAAACATAAACCTAAAAGGTTCCTACCTTTTGAGAATACCATAACACGAAAGAAGAGATTAATGTGAGATCATCTATACTCTATAATGTACATTCCCAAGTTTGTGCACTATAACTTGCTACTAATTCTATACTGTCTTTTTTTTAAAGCTAAGAATTCTATACTATGGCTTAGAAATGACATTGACCTTAATAATAAAAAAATGAAGATCTCTAGCATTAATAAACATAACAAAAGCAGCAAATAGAGGAATCTGATAGAAGAAGTATATAATTTCAAACAATTAACATATATTAGAGTACCTTTGATTGTGTGACCAATGTGCCTACATTATAATGAATTTTGATTTGAATATACTTAAGAAATTTTTTGACCTTGTATTCTTTCATTATGATAACTACAAAATTATATAAGTGTGTTGTATTTATAAAACAAAGGAGTGTCAGTTGATTCTCTATGTTATATAATTGCAAATAATTGACACACAATTAGAGTATTTTTCATTGTGGTGCGCAATGTGCTTACATTATAATTATCAATATAATTAAGAAAAGGGTAAATATCACCTAGACCCCCTGAGGTTTGCCTCTATCACAGATGCCACCCCTCACGTTTCAGTAATATCACCTACACCCCCTGAGGTTTGAAGCGCGTATCACTTAGACCCCCTCCGTCAATTTACCATTAAAAAAGTGATGGACTAACATAAATAAATACAAAACATGCCCCTAAAAGTTTGGTCCTTGTGTCATTTTAGTTCCCGTAGTTTCAATTGGATCAATTTGGGCCCTGAAGTTTTAAATTAAACCAATTTGATCTAGATGTTCAATTCTGTGAGTAAAATTGACAGAATTTACTCACATACTATGCATTGTCACACTTTTTAAGGGCAAAAATGGAACACCACCAATCTCCCAACCGGCTTATTAGCATAATTGTGCATAATAGTGGGTAAATTTTGTTAATTGTTTTCTCATATAATGGGGCATTTGGATCAAATTGACCCAATTTAAATTGTCGGAACCAAATTGATCCAATTGAAATTACAGGAACTAAAATGACACAAGGACCAAACTTTTAGGGGTATGTTTTATATTTATTTATGTTAGTCCGTCACTTTTTTAATGGTAAATTGACAGAGGGGGTCTAGGTGATACACGCTTCAAACCTCAGGGGGTGTAGGTGATATTACTGAAACGTGAGGGGTGGCGTCTGTGATCGGGGCAAACCTCAGGGGGTCTAAGTGATATTTACCCTTAAGAAAATTGTTTGACCTTGAGCTCTTGCATTATGGTAAATGCAAAATTATAGAACTACATTGATTTTATGGCAAAAATGAGTCATGTTGATTCTCTATATAATAGATAGTTTTTGATCAAATAGGTATTAACCGGTCATTCACTGAACATAAAATATGCAACAAACGTTCAAATAATAGGATGTCCTCAAATCAAATATTTTGTCGACTACATTTTATCATTGAAGATAATTGAATCAAAGTTATAGTGGATATTCTAATAACCAAAAAATTTAAACTCTAAAATAAGTCTTCAATTGAATATCTGAAAATTATATTGTGGCAAAAATCGAGTTATGAATTTGTCCGAGATATGAGAAGACATATAAAACTACAAAAAGGTATTGCAACTGAATTTAAGAAGTAGTTCGAATAAGTAAACAAAAGAGCATAATATTAGAATAGCAACGATTCATGAGTATTAGGAGAAAGCATCTAAAACTAAGAAGAACGTAAAAAGTGCACACTTAAATTTCTCCCTCTATTTGGATAGAATTTGAATGATTTTTAAAAATATATTTATATCATAAGTCTTCTAATAAAAAATGATTGGAACCATGAACCTGGCAAACTTGAAACTAAAATGAAATAACACTTAAATCCCAATAGGAACGTTAGTGTGAGTATATTTTACAGTTCAATGGTTATAAGAAGTCATGTAACTCCATATCCATATAAAAAACTTGAAAAAAATAATCAGTAGAAACAATAATGCTATGCTTCCCATATTTAAATCCTAAATTTGAATTCCAAATGGATGAATAGTTGTACCACATGCTATGACCGTAATCGGTGGTACAACATGTCATTGGATGTTGTACAACTGACAAAGCATTTGAAACCAATTTTAGGATTCAAATTTGAGAATCATAGCATTACTCTAATAGAATTGATAGTTTTAGTTTATTTTAGATCCTATAAATAATATAAAAAAAGTATTGTTTATGCGAATGTATCGATTCCAAAAAGTAAAATAAGGGTAAAATGCATTTTGCACCCTTAAACTAAACCCTGTTTGACACTTCGGTCTCTCAATTAACACATCGTGGCACTGTTCCCCTTTCGTCACTTTTAGTTGTTAAAAGTGACGGAAAAAAAAAAAAAACAATAGAAGAATAAAACAATAGGTCTTATATTTTCTTAGAACTCATTCGAACTAACGAACCGAGAGAAGAAAAATAAAATAAACAAACAATAAAAGAATTGCAAAGGAATAAAAAAACTATACATTCATTAACGAAAATTGACCGTGTTAGTGTAAAACACTTAAGGGGTTGGTACATATGTATATATATATGGGACTGCAAACTTACAACAAGGCATCCTTTTAGTGACGGAAATTTTCACCTTTAGCGTCAAATTATTATTATTATTATTATTATTTTCACTTTTAGCGATGAAATATTTTAAAAAGATTTGTCGCTAAAAGTTTTTCTTGGTCGCTAAACATGTTTTTGTTGGTTGCTAAAAGTTGGTGTACAATGCTATCCTACAACCTTCATGTTGTAGGATAGCAGCCCCCTATATATATATATATGTATTAGATTATAGATATCGATTGTTGTTGCTAAAAGTATCTTCAACTACATTGTACATATAAACATAGAATTTTCAGCATTCAATTGTTAATTTCAGCATTCAATTAAGCTCAAAGTACTGATGCGTGAGCATTCAAATGTTAATTACTTAATTCCTTCCAGAATTTTGAGTGTTCAAGGAAGCAAACTTATCAATTTTCAATTGTCAATATTAACTTTGAAAGAAATCCCATAATAAAAAAGAATAATTATTATGAAAAAAATGTTGTATGAACAAAAGGCAAAACTGAAGAAAGGAAGGGAATTAAAAAAACGAACAAACAAAAAAAAAAGGATAACCCTTACACGTAAAAAAAAAAAAAAAGGATATCCCTTGCACGTAAAAAGAAAAGAAAAGAGAGAGAGTTCTAGTTTGATTAGAGTAAAGGTTATGCATGGATGAGTCCGACTCAAAAAAAAAAAAAAGAGTTACGACTACCTTTTTTTTTATTTTTAAATTTTAATGACAAGCAGTCAAGCAGGGGAAGAGTTTTATAGAACCCAATAACAATCAAGTGGAAGATGACTCTCAACATACTGCATGAAGCACAGAAACAGGAACTTCATGACTCCAATCCTTCCTATACAAGCAAACCCCTACCAATCTTAGCAAGCAACCGAGTAACCTGGTTCCTAGGTCTTCAAATGAAAGCATAGCTGGACACAAAATAGACTCCTACAGTTTAACAACTAACAGACTCCTATAGCATTAAGTAATATCGCATATATACTTCATTATATAAGATATTACGTGGGGGAAAGAAATTGTACTAAATAAGTAGTAGAAAACCATTGAACAAACAAAAAAAAAAAAATAGGACTCTCATGGACGGACCAAAAAAAAAGTGGTATACCTAACTTATTAAAACACTAAGAAAAATTACTCAAGTAAAAGTGTACCGATTGATAAAAGTGTAAAATACTTGCGGACATTGGTACATTTATATATAGTATAGATATATATACATACATACATATAAAATAAATAAATAAAAACTTATCAAATGTAATTACTTTGGCCTTTGAAGAAAATGTGGGGTCTACCACGAGAATTGAGAGGATGGTAGACTGATTCAGTGCCGATAGAGGACTCGATGGCTTCAACAGCAACTAAAGGAGATGTATTCCCAGAGTTCAGAAGGTGGAATGTTACTATTTTTTTTTTGACTTGCGGACGGCGAGGTGTTCAACATCCAATCCAGCCATATTTGTTTCAAAGCAAGCTGTTGTTAGAGAATGGACAAGAGGAAATCTGATTACGCTACCAATTGGGTGATGTACTCGTATACCTTTTAAGTCCAATGGAAGAGGAGGTAGGGTGTAGACCGTTAAGAGTAATGATTGTGGAGTTCTAGAATGATGTGTATGAGAGATACAAAGAGGTATACACTTAAGCAGGTTAGTACAGGTGGAACATGTGAAATGTAGTAAAATAATGTTGGAGTGTGGTGGAACATGTGAAATGTAGTAAAATAATGCTAGAGTGTGATAGAATAATGTTATATAAAATGTAATAAGAGTAATGGGTACTGGAGAGGACGTGGCCCGAGTGAGAACCAAGATAGTCCCAAATGAGTGAGAGAGGGAAGGCAGTAAGGGTCTAGGTCTTAGGTGGAGGTTGGAGCATGTAATAGACTCTGGTGGAGACTTGGAGAGACTAAGGTAGGTGGTGGAAGGGTTAAGGGAGTTTGAAGGGATTAAAGGCAGTTGGCGAAGACCTTTGGAGGGTTTTCTGATAGGAGTAAATGCTTGGTGCAATTAATTCAGACTTGACTGCTGCTGGGTTGTTTGGATGTATCAAATGAGGTTGGTATTTATACAAGAGTTGTGAGGGTGCAACGTACAGCTGGAGAAGCTGAATTGGCACCATCGGAGCGGACTCTTTGTTTAAAGTAGGTGAAGGTCTTAAATGCGTATGTTTGAGGTAGTTGCGAGCAATAAATGGGATTTGACCAAGCAAGGGGTCAAGCAGCAATGGGTGATGTAGCAAGAAGGTGTTGCCATTAGTGGAAGAAGATCGTTACAGGTGGGCGAATGGGAGATGGTCTGCTATTGGTGCAGAGGTTTCAGCTACGGATTGCAAAGGCTTAAGCGAGGTAGGGTATCAAGGCCATGCTATTGGTTCGCAGGATATCCAACGAGATTGAAGTGTCGAGAGTAGTTTTTTTTTTTATTTTTAGTTCCTTGTGTTATTAAATATTAGTTAGTGGGTCTCGTTGTAATTATATTTCCTTCTTCTTATGATTAATATATAATAGGGTTAGATAATTTTCTAACCCTCAAGAATTCAACCAGTTTCATCATGGTATCAGAGCCAAACAACGACACCACCACCCAACCACCACCAAACCGCAGCCACCACCAAACCGCAGCCACCACCACCTTCCTTGTGTTATTAAATATTAGTTAGTGGGTCTTGTTGTAATTATTTTTCCTATTTATGATTAATATATAATAGGGTTAGATAATTTTCTAACCCTCAAGCTTGCTAAAATATTGATTCCACCAGTTTCATCATGGTATCAGAGTCAAACAACGACACCACCACCCAACCGCAGCAACCACCACTTTCCATCCCTGTGTCCAACAGTCCCTCACATCCTAACCTGCGCCGAAACCTAACCCACCTCCCTACCACTTCGCCGCTGCCTCACCACCCAACCACCACTTCGCCGCAGCCTCAAAATCCAACCACCACTTCGCCGCTGCCTCAACACCTCCCCAGCCATACCCCGCAGCCCCTTTCTCATCCCACCACTGTGCCGCAGCCCCTCCCAATCCTCATCACTTGCACCACTGCCCAAGCACCCTCCTGCCCATTCCCAGCAGCCCATACACAACCTGGATTAATCCAATTTTGCTGTATTGATTCTTCTCATCCTTACGTGGTGTTGTTAGGTCCCTTTATGGACGACCCTTGGTCAACTTTTTAAGATTTTGGTGAGTTCCCATCTTCCCCGTTTTCCTTCACATCGTTGGGTTTTCCATTCCTATCCGATACAATGGCAGACCTCAGCAAACCAGAAGCTTCTACACCAACCACAATTCACACAGTGGTTGCTCCTTTGGATCCCAACCTTAAAATTACTGCTACGGCAATTTGGGACACTGTTACATCAACTTTCACTTGAAAGGGGAACTACGCACAGGAGTTTGAGTTGCTTCATTCCATTGACCGTTCGGAATAAGGTGACATGACTGTCACCAAATATTTTCAGTTCCTTACCACCAGTTCGGATCGTGTTGATCATTTCCGGCCTATTAGCCTCTGTGTGTTACTGATGCTAAGGGATATCGGAAACTACTAGAAAAGCAGCGGGTCTTTAAATTCCTTCAGGGACTTCATCTTGACTATGACGTAGTTCGTAGTCGGGTACTTAGGATGGATACTCTTCCCTCCCTTTAGGAGGCCTTTGCTCATATCCAGAACGAGGAGAGTCGTCGCTCTGTTATGCTTCCTTTTGCATCTACCGAGAGATCTACCTTAGTTTCTGTTTCACCGAGAGATGGGACCCAGTAGCCGGTTTCTTCCAATCGACCAGTTGTGATTTGTGACTACTGTTTTAAGCCCCATCATACTCGGGCCAACTGTTGAAGCCTCCATGACAAACCATCTGATGGTCGGGGAGGTCGTGGGGTCAAGGAGGGGGTTGTGGAGGTCGTTACGGGGCCGTGGAGAGGCTACCCGTGCACATCATTCTGCTGTTCCTGAGCCTTCTACTCCAGTTTCTAGTGGGCCTGCACCATCTTCTGATGCCAGCTCCAGCTTGTCTGCCACCAAACTTGAGACTCTCAGGCACCTGATGGCCCGATGTGTTACTCCGACATCTACAAGCTCTTCCTCATCCTTTGTCCAGTCAGGAAATGTTGTTACATCACCAAGAGCATTCCTTTCTCATGTCTCATCTCCCTGGATTGTTGCTTCCGACGCCTCTGATCACATGCCCCCTTCATTTAACCTTTACTCTGAATATGAGTCTTCTTCAGACCAGGATAACGTTAGAATAGCTGATGGTACCTTCTCCTCTGTTTCCGGGAAAGGTCTAATTCATGTTACTCCCTCTCTACCCTTAACTTCTGTGTTACATGTTCCCAGTTTTCTCACAACCTTTTATCTTTGAGTCGTATTACTCGGGATTTAAACTGTAGTATAACCTTTTGTCCTTCTCATTGTGTGTTTCAGGATCTTATCGCGAGGAGGATGATTGGTAGCGGTAAAGAGGAGCATAGTCTTTACATTCTCGATGAAGGGGAGAAGTTGGTTCATCATACCGTAGTTATAAAGAATAAAGCTGAAGACCTACACCTTTGGCATAGGAGATTAGGACACCCTTCTTTAATTCTTTTTCTTTACTTAGGCATATGTTTCCTACTCTAGTAACAAATACTGATATTTCAAATTTTTCTTGTGATGCTTGTGAGTTTGGAAAACATTTTCGAGCTTCTTATGCTCCTAGTAATAATAGAAGTTCAGCTTCATTTACTTTAATTCATACTGATGTGTGGGGTCCTTCTCGTACTGTGTCATTAAAAGGTCATCGTTGGTATGTTTCTTTCATTGGTGATTTTTCTCGTACTACTTGGATATATATGATGAAAGAAAAACAAGAAATATATGATATTTTCCAAAATTTTCACAACATGGTGAATACTCAATTTGGGCCTGTAGTGAAAATTTTGTTGAGTATTTTATATTGTTATTTGTTTCTAGTATAGTTAAGTGTTATTAGAAGGACTATATTGTAATTATTCTTCTTCTCTTTTCTCATCTTTTGTTAATATAATAATAGAGAGGAACAATTGTTCTCTCTAAGTTTGGTGGAAATATTGTCCAACATGGTATCAAAGCCTATCTAATTAGGGTTTCTCACCACCACATCACCACCACCAACTGTGCCACCTTCATCACTCATCAACATGCCTGCGAAGCCCAACCTAGCCACCCACATGCTGCGCCGCACCACATAGACCACCCCACGGCCATCGCCGATTCCCTAAGGGTCCACACAGCCCTTCGGCCACCCCACAACCACCTTGCCTTGATCGCACCACCCTACAGCCTCCATTCCCTTTGCCGACACCCAAATCTCCCTCCAGATCACCTTTTTTTAATTCCACTACAGCCCTGGCCTGATTTCCCTACCCTATTTCTCTCTATAATTCCCAATTTTTAACCCTAACTCACCCACAAAATTGTCCATTTGCTTGGTTGATTGAAACTTCCAGAACTTGAGTTTCAGTCCATCATCAGACTAATGATTTGTCCATAAATTGAACAATTGCAAACGATAGGTGCATGTGACGACTAGGCTGTCCTTCATTGCCTTGTGTGACCCTTTAGACCAAGAGGTACCTCCAACATCTCAAAAGAAGATTTGACAGCTGGAAAGTCTCCAGCTGCTCTCGGTGTTGTGAATACTCCTATAAGTTTATGAGAAGCATTCCCTCCTTACCGAGAACCCAGGTTCAAAAATCACAATGGTTCTTTTCAATGGTGAAAATCTCTCTTGGTCTCAGTCTGCCACCTTCAGCCTCCGCAGTAGAGCAAAATTTGGCTATGTTGAAGGCACGCTTAAGGCACCTAGTCGTGAGGATCCCACTTATGCCAAGTGGGAGGTGGATAATTATCTTGTGATGAGTTGGCTTGTTCATTTGATGGAGCCTACACTGGCTGATTTTGTCTTGGAGATGGAAACTGCACAGGACATCTGGGATACCTTAGCTCAGACTTATGCTCGGAAAGGGAACGTGGCTCAGGTTTATGAACTTCACCGCAATATTGAGGCAGAAGTTCAAGGTGAGCGCACCATTCTTTAATATTATACCACTTTATCCTCTATGTGGAAACGACTCGATCATCTAAAGAATTACCACCCAATTTGTCCTACAGATGCTGCTAGCTTTAAAGATTACATTGAGAGTGAGTGAATCTTTAAGTTTTAGCCGGTCTCAATTCAGAGTTTGATCAAGTGAGGAGTCGAGTACTTGGGTTAGAGCCTTTACCATAACTTAGGGAAGCATTTGCATATGTTAAGAACGAGGAGAGTCGCCGTTCAGCTATGCTTTCCCCTGCTTCCATTGATAGGCCTGCTTTGGTCTCTTCTAGTCAGAGAAGGGGTAAGGGCCCAATGTTTAATACCCGCAAGGATTATACTTCTTCTGAGGGTACTGAGGTTAAAGATAAGTGGTGTGATTATTGTAATCGACTCGGGCATATTCGTGCGATTTGTCGGAAACTCCACGGCCGTCCACCATTAACAAAAGGAAGAGGTGGAGGTCGAAGTGGCGGCCAAGGAAGTGGGCCAGGGCCCACTTAACCACTGGCTCGGATTCTCATCATTCAGAGGAGTCTTCTTCTACTTCTTCTTCTGCTGTTGGGGGTATTAGTAGCACAGATATGGAGACATTGAAACGTATTATGGCACAGCTGAACACTCCCACGAGTGCTTCTACTTCTTTTGCTCAAGCAGGTAATGTTACCTCTCAACAACCATGGATCATTGACTCAGGGGCTTCCGATCACATGACTGGTCTGTCCAATATTTTTCTTCTTATGATCCGTGTTCAGGTAAAGATAAAGTTAGAACCGCTTATGGTAATCTTTCTCCTATCTCTAGTAAAGGTGTTGCTCATGCCTCTAATTCACTGTCATTATCTTCAGTTCTTCATGTACCCAATTTCTGGACTAATCTTCTTTCAATTAGTCGCATTACGCGTGATCTTAATTATTGTGTAACTTTCTTTTCATCTCATTGTGTCTTTTAAGATCTCTCCACAAAGAAGATGATTGGCAGTGGTAGGGAAGAGAATGGACTCTATTTTCTGTTACCCAATGATGCTGGGAGTGGAAATCTGTTGAGAAGTGCTCATTCATTGAGGGAGAATCTTCCTAAAGAGGCTTGGCTGCGGCACTAGAGACTAGGACACCCTTCTTTTTACCTTCTCCGTTATTTGTTCCCTTCTTTACTTAATAATAAGAATGTTTCTGATACACTTTGTGAAGCATGTGAACTTGGCAAACATAATCGTGCCACTTTTAATCTGAGTTTAAATAAAAGTACTATTCCTTTTCAGCTTATTCATACTGATGTGTGGGGTCCTTCTCATATTTCGCCTTTGAATGGTCATAAGTGGTTTGTTACTTTTATTGATGATTTTTCTCGTATTACTTGGGTGTATTTGATGAAAGACAAAAGTGAAGTGTTCTCTATTTTCAGAAACTTTCACAAAATGATATACACTCAATTTACTACTACTGCAAAAATTGTTTGATCTGACAAAGGGGTAGAATATAATTATAGTGGTCTTTCAAACATACTTTTTCTGAGCATGGCATGATTCATCAAACTTCCTGCACTAATACTCCCCAACAAAACGGAGTTGCAGAGCGTAAGAATCGCCATTTGTTGGAAACTGCTCGGTCTATGGTATTTTCGATGCAGGTTCAAAAATCGTATTGGGGGGGGGGGGGGGGGGGAAGCTATTTTAACGGTTGGCAACCTCATTAACAGATTACCCACTCGTGTTCTGGGTAAGAAATCCCCCATTCATATTCTCCTTAATCTGTCTTCTGTGTTTGTCATTCCTCCCAAAGTATTTGGGTGCGTCTATTTTGTACACAATCATTCTCCGTCTCGGAAAAAGTTAGGCCCTCGTGCCCTTAAGTGTGTCTTTATTGGTTATTCACCTACTCAAAAGGGGTACAAGTGTTATCACCCTCCTACTCGTAAGTGGTATGTCTCTATGGATGTCACATTCCATGAGAGAGAGAGAGAGAGAGAGAGAGAGTGTGTGTGTGTGTGTGAGAAAGAGTAGGGGTGGGCACACTTCGGGCCAACCCGAAAAACCGAACCGAAATCGAAAATTTTCAAATTTTGGTTCGGATAATAACCGAACCGAAATTATATCAATTCGAAACCGAAATATTTTAATTAGTATGGTTCGGTTTTCGAAAGTAAAAAAAATTTCGGTTCGAAACCGAATAACCGAAATTTTAAGAATATATAAAGACTTGTTAGATAAATTAGGGTCATATGATTCATATTGTTAATGAAAAATAACAAATAAAAAACAGAATCTCAAAGTGGTGAATCTGTACTAATTTACTATACTTAATTTTACCCAAACAAATAAAATGAAAATAAAAATAAATAATAAATAAAAATAAAAAAAATAATTTCGGTTGAGTTTCAACCCGAATTTTAGAACCGAAACCGAAGTTAAATTTCGAAATCGAACCATTTTTTTGAAGTTTATTTCAGTTCGGTTTTCGGTACCAAAATTTCCAACCCGAATCGAACAACCCGACCCGAAATTTTCGGTTCGAAACCGAACTGACCGAATGCCCACCCCTAAGAAAGAGTTGCCTGTTGCTATTATATGCAACGAGGAGGGAGTTGAAACTGAGGGAGTAGTAGAACTTAGGGACAATGAGGGAGAAGGGGAGCCGGGAGAAAATGAGAAAGAAAAACGAGAGAAGAGTGAAGGAGAAAGAGAAAGAGAACCTATTGAGAAAGGGGGGAAAGAGAGAGTTACTGACATACTCAAAGAACAAGGAGAGGAAACGGTTTGGGGCATCCGACATGGAAGCTATTCCCTCCACTACAACCAACCAATCACTTCTGGTGTTGATGATGATCAAGGTAATTCAAATTCCCCAACTCATATTTCTGACTCTAATGATAATTTAGACATTCCTATTGCTCATCGAAAGGGCACTAGGGCATGTACTAAACATCCCCTTTCTAATTTTGTTTCATACTCCTATTTTTCCCCATCCTATAGAGCCTTTGTGTCCAAACTTTCCGCTATTTCTATCCCTAACCATGTCCAGAAAGCTATGTCTGATCCTAAATGGAAGTCTGCCATGGTTGAAAAGATGAAAGCGCTCTCTAAAAATGGCACTTGGGAATTAGCAAAGTTACGTCGAGGGAAGAAGACAGTAGGGTGCAAGTGGGTGTTCACTGTGAAACACAAAGCCGATGGGACGATTGAGAGGTACAAAGCCAGGTTAGTGGCTAAGGGGTTTTCTCAAACTTACGGAGTGGACTACTGGGAGATATTTGCTCTAGTGGCCAAGATGAATTCTATCAGGATTTTGTTGTCTCTTGTAGCAAATTTGGATTGGCCATTACATTAGTTTGATGCAAAGAATGCTTTCTTACATGTGACTTAGAGGAAGAAGTGTACATGGATGTTCCCCCAAGTTGAGGATATCAAGACTAGAGGGAAAGTGTGTCATTTCCGAAAGTCATTATATGGACTCAAGCAGTCAGCTACAACGTGGTATGATCGGTTTTCACAAGCTATGCTCAAGTATGGGTTCAAACAGAATCAAGGTGATCATACCCTCTTTTTTAAGCATTCTTCGGGAGGTAAAGTCGTTGCTTTGATCGTCTATGCTGATGATATTGTTCTCACTGGCGATGGAATTCAAGATTAAGGATTTGGGAAACTTAAAGTATTTCTTAGGAATAGAGGTGGCAAGATTCAATGATGGGATCTTTATATCACAGAGACAGTATGTACTGGACTTATTAAAGGAAATTGGGATGCTAGGCAGCAAGGCAGCTGATACGCCTATGGACCCTAATATGAAACTTGGGGATGACTAAGTGGAGAACCAGTGGATAAGGGTAGATATCATAGAATGGTAGGTAATTGATTTATCTCTCTCACACCAAACCAGACATTGCTTTCACAGTGAGTGTGGTAAGTCAGTTTATGCATTCTCCAAGAGTGGTTCATCTTGATGGGGTTTTTCGTATTGTAAGGTACCTCAAGTGAGCACCAGGGAAAGGTTTGTTCTTTGCTAAGCATGGTCATACTCAAGTTGAGGCCTATACCGATGCAGATTGGGCACGGTCAGTAACCGACAGGAGGTCAACCACGAGGTATTGTTCCTTTGTTGGGGAAACCTGGTTACGTGGAGGCGCAAAAAACAGCCCGTTGTGACTCGATCTAGTGCTGAAGCAGAGTTATAAAGCTATGGCACAGGGAGTATGCGAGTTATTTTGTATTCAGATTATTCTTTCGGATCTGGGTTTAGGCTAGAAGACTCGATGAAATTGTGTTGTGACAATAAAATTGCTATTAATATTGCTCACAATCCTGTTCAACATGACAGGACTAAGCACGTTGATAGTCACTTTATTAAGGAGAAGTTGAACAATGGAAGTATTTGCACTCCATTTGTGAAATCTGGAGAACAGTTAGATGATGTCTTTATTAAGTTACCAGTAGGTCTTTCCACTTCATTCTAGCAAGCTGGGTTTGAGAGATATCTTCGCACCAGCATGAGGGGGAGTGTTGAGTAGTTTATATTATTGTTTGGTTCTAGTATAGTTAAGTGTTATTAGGACTATATTGTAATTATTCTTCTTCTCTTTTCTCATCTTCTGTTAGTATAATAATAGAGATCAAGGTGGTGAGTATATTGATTCTGGTTTAGGTGCATATTTTTCTTCTCAAACTGCCATTCCACAACAAAACGGTGTGGCTGAACGCAAGAATCGTCACCTTCTAGATGTTGCTCGCTCCTTATTCTTCCAGGTTAATGCTCCTCGTACTTACTGGGGTGACGCAGTTCTTACAGCTGCTTATCTCATTAATAGGCTCTCGCTCGTGTCCTAAACAAACAAACACCACTTCAGGTTCTTTCTCATCCTTCCCTCTCGGCATCTATTCCATCTCGTGTATTTGGTTGTGTTTGCTTTGTTCATAAGCATTCACCTAACCGTGGGAAGTTAGATCCTCGATCTACTAAATATGTGTTTATCAGATATTTTCCAACACAATACAAGCGTTACCATCCTCCTAGGAAATGGTTTGTGTCGATGGATGCCACTTTTCACGAGTCTCAGTCCTACTTGTTGACCCTCAGCCATCTCTTCAGGGGGAGACACGATGTGAAGAGATGCCTGTTGCTTCTGCATTACCTATGATGATTGAGGTGGAGCAGGAAAGGGTTGAAAGAGAGAGTTGGAATAGAGAGAATTGAGAGGGAGCCTGAAGAGGAGAGAGAGAGAGAGAGAGAGAGAGAGAGAGTTGAGAGTCTGTTCAAGGGGGACATGGAGTAAATGGAAGACTAGAGAGACTTCAAAGACTGTTGCTCCTTCTCCTCCACTGCCATTCTCTTTGAGTGATGATTCAGGTAATTCTTCTTATACACCCTCTCCATAACAAAATGATTTAGATGTTTCCATTGCTGTCCGTAATGGTGTTAGATATTGTACTCAACACCCTATCTCTAATTCTGTGTCTTATTCTCATTTGTATGCCTCTTATAAATCATTCCTTTCAAAAATTTCCTCTGTCAGTGTTCCTAACCATGTTCAGGATGCTCTTGCTGATCCCAAGTGGAAACATGCTATGAGTGAAGAGATGAAGGCTCTTCACAAGACTGGCACTTGGGAACTAACAACGTTGACTAAAGGTAAGAGGACTGTGGGGTGCAAGTGGGTTTCCTAAAAAGCATCGGGCTGATGGTTCCATTGAAAGGAACAAGGCTTGGTTGGTAGCAAAGGGTTACACTCAGACTTATGGTGTGGACTACGAAGAGACCTTTGCTCCAGTTGCAAAAATGAATTCAGTAAGAATCCTTCTGTCCCTTGCAGCGAATCTAGATAGGCCTCTTCACTAGTTTGATGTGAAGAATGCCTTCTTACATAGTGAATTGGAAGAGGAGGTTTACATGGATGTTCCCCCTGGTTTTGAGGATTTCAAGAAAAGGTAGGATGTGTAGATTGAAAACATCTTTATATGGTCTTAAACAGTCTTTGAGGGCTTGGTTTGAGAGATTTACCCAGGCTATGCTTCTGTTTGGTTTTAGACAGAGCCATGCAGATCAGACATTGTTCATCAAACATTCTACACAGGGTAAGACCACTGCACTTATTGTTTATGTTGATGATATTGTGCTCACAGGGGACGACTTAGAGATGGAAAAATAGAAAAATCAGTTAGCCACAGAGTTTGAGATAAAAGAATTGGGAGCCTTGAAGTTCTTTCTAGGGATTGAACTTGCAAGGTCCAAACAGGGGATTTTTATTTCCCAAAGGACGTATGTTTTGGACCTGTTGAAGGAAACAGAGATGCTTGGTAGTACAGCTAGTGATACGCCTATGGAGCAAAATAAAAAACTTAGTGAAGACAATAACGGGGAATTGGTTGACAGGGGGAGGTAACATAGACTTGTTGGTAAGCTTATTTATTTGTCTCATACTCGTCCTGATATTGCTTTTGTAGTTGGTGGTGTTAGTCAGTTTATGCATTCTCCTCGGTTGTCACACCAAGATGCTGTCTTTAAAATTCTTCGCTATTTGAAGTCTGCTCCCGGAAATGGCTTATTTTTTTCTAAGCATGACCACCTGAGGGTTGAGGCTTATACAGATGCCGATTGGGCTGAACCTGTCACTGATAGAAGGAGGTCTACCTCCGGTTACTGTACATTTATGAGAGGCAATTTGGTTACCTAGCGAAGCAAGAAGCAAAATGTTGTTGCAAGATCTAGTGCTGAGGCTGAGGTCAGGGCAATGACCCAAGGTATTTGTGAGCTGTTTTGGGTCAAGTCATTGTTGAAGGATTTGAGGATTGAACAGGTTGATTCCATGGGACTGTACTGTGATAATAAAGCAGCAATCAGTATAGCTCATAATCATGTTCAACACGATAAAATCAAACACGTTGAGATTGATCGGCATTTTATCAAGGAAAAGCTTAGTAGTGGAGTTATCTGCATTCCTTTAGTGAAGAGTAGTGATCAAGTTGCGGATGTCTCACATAAGGACTAGGAAGTCAACCTTTCCACAATGCTCTAGGCAAGCTGGGCATAAGATATATATTTGTACCAGCTTGAGGGGGAGTGTTGAGAGTAGTTTTATTTTTAGTTCCACATGTTATTAAATATTAGTTAGTGGGTCTTGCTGTAATTATTTTTCCTTCTTCTTATGATTAATACATAATAGGGTTAGATAATTTTCTAACCCTCAAGCTTGCTAAAATATTGATTCCACCAGTTTCATCAGTGACGCGGCAATGTGAGTGTCAATGGTTTTAGCTAGTTTTGCGGTCATTGGCCTCTCTGATTGGTTGTGAGGCTCCAGGGGGCAGGGCACGTGAAAGTCATGTCTCTCACTCTCTCTCTTTGGATCCAACCCTAGTTGTGCTTGTGGACGTTGGCTAGGGAGATGCCCTTGGCTCTAACCACCAAGCCATGAGCTCTCGAGGTTCTAATGGAAGTGGCCACCCTTAGGTACTGCTTCTTACCCGAGTGTGTTAAGTGGATTTAGAATGTGGTCCTTACCTCCTTGGTGAGTGCAGGGCCGTCATGACTCTTAGGGCATGAGGCCCTTGGTGAGTAGAGGTATCATGACTGTTAGAGATATTATCAATCCAGTCAAATCCCATGATTTATGGATCACTAGTTTTTAGGAATACTTTGTGGGCTACCGATTGTTTTCCGGTAGCCGTGGTTGTCTTTCCGTTTGCACTGACTATCTTCGGGCAAACACTAGTCCTCCAATTTTTTGTTTTTTTGCTGGTTATTTGTGTTCATACCCACTCATCTTCATCATGCCTTCCTCAAATTCCTCAGAGCCTACTCGTATCCCTGCCACACCAACTCTGGATCTCTCTCTGTCTCAACAACACATACCCGCTCATCGTATCACGAGTGTGCTGTTGAACGAGAGGAATTTTGCAGCATGGTCTTTCTTTTCGCCTTTTCCTTGGAGGAAATGGCAAGTCTGGATGGATTCTCGGTATCGTACCAAAGCCACTTATTACTGATCCCACGTTGGTACAGTGGTATGTAGACAACTGTACTATCTTGGGGTGGTGGTTCAACTTCATGAAGAACCGTATCTACCATATGTTCTTGTTTCATGACACCATTCAGGGGTTTCTTTGACCCAAATGTATACACATGAGTGCAACGACTCCCGGATTTTTGAAATCTACCGGGAAATTGCTCGCGCTTCTTAGGAGACTCTGGGTCTCTCTGTTGTTGATTACTTTGGATATCTCCAGTCTGGGAAGAACTGGCTAGCCTCTTAATGACTTTCCAGCAGAGGCTACTACTATTGTGGTTCGACGTCTCAACCGTCAACACACCTACCAGTTCCTAATGGGTTTAATACCAGAGTTTGAAACTCTCTGGGCTCAGATTTTGGACACATCTCCCATGCCCTAATTCTATAAGGCATTCACTACTATTGATGGAGATGAGCATCGCCGTCAACTTCACCTGAGCCATCTCTAGTGCCAGATCAGATGGCCTTTGCTGCTTCTCCCGGTTCTGGTAATCGCCCATTCTGCACTTATTGTGGAATTCTTGGTCATGTGAAGAACCGTTGCTTTAGAATTCACCCTGAATTGAGGGAGAAATATGCTCGGAATAAGGGGAAAGGCCCCTCTCGTACTGCAGTTGTTGTTCAGATAGCCCACACCCCTGTTGCACCAGCTCCATGCTTAGATGGGCCAACTACAGTCTCAGCTGGAATAGGAATCTCTCCTTCAGCATCCCCGCCTTGGCTCCACTCTGGGCCCCACAGCCACTCTAGCAACAAGTACTACTACTCTCCATGTTAGGTCGGGCCATCCCTCTTGGGTCCTAGATTCTGAAGCCAATGATCATATGACTGGTGAGTCGTCTCTTTTTTTCTTCACTGATGTTCCCATATCTTAGTCCGTTTGTATTGCCAATGGGTCTACGGTCCATGTCAGGAGTACGGGTGATGTTTGTCTATCTCCTAGCATTACTCTATCTTCTATTCTTCATGTCCCTAACTTTTCTTATAATCTTCTCTGTTAATCGTCTTGCAAAAAATCTTAATTACGCAGATATATTCTTACCCAATTGTTGCTTCTTATAGATCGGATTTCAAAGAAGATTTTTGGTAAGGGATATTAGCGGGACGGACTATATTGCTTTAGTGATCCTCTAGTAGAGAGTACGCCGTCATCTGGTCTTCAGGCGTCTGTTTTTACCTAATACAAAGTCATCTCGTTTTTCTTTAGTCTTTACATTTGTGACAAGCCCGATTGGGCCATGCGAACTTTAAATATTTATGTAAACTTTTTCCATTACACAATAAAGCTTGTCAAAAGTTTAAGTTTAATTGTGTGGTGCGTGAATTATCAAAACATACTCGTTCTAGTTACATTCCTGGTATGCATTGTGCTCCTTGCGCTTTTGATATTATTCAGATTGATGTGTGGGGTCCCTCTCCTGCTACTGCACTTCATGGACACCGCTACTATGTTACATTCATTGATCACTACACTCGGTGCACTTGGGTTTATAAGTTGTAGAAAAAGTCGGAGTTTTCACTCTTTTTTCTAACTTCCCTTACTGTTGAATGTTGTACGGAGTTAGAAGGACAGAACGGTAATTCAACCAGTTACGACTTACGAGTCCAAAAAGGAATTAAATTTTCCCTACTTTTGCAGCTTTGCTACTCTGGGGCGTGACAGTGGTGTTGATGTTGGTGGTGGTGGTGTTGGTTGGTGGTGGTGCAGGTGGAGGTGCTGGTGGTGGTTGGTTGGTTGGGTGGTGGTGGTGTTTAGTTAGGGTTAGGTCAGATTGGGGTTTTCTTGGTGAAGACGAAGAAAGTGAGGGAAAAAGCATATTTTTGTTGTGTCCCATTAGGAAAACATCAAAAGTTGATGTAGATCAAAATTGTGGTTCTAAATAGATTTCCTTTCAATTTTCAAAAAGCACATAACTGACTTTTAATATGTCCACAAATTGTGGACTGATATTTAATAATCCCTATCATTTCCACTGGGCCATCCCTCGGTCTCTGCTTCCACTTTATCAGGTTTATCATTAACAGGCCCTAATTACTTTCAGCTTCTACATTGACGTGTCCAACATGTGTCAAGGAGTGTCTGCCCGGCCAGTGTCTTACATGTGTCCAAACAAAAATATTAATAAAAGAAGTAGGACAGGAATTTATGTGACCCTAACACGTGGCAAGGAGTGTCTAGTGTGTACCGTGTCTGACACAATATCGAGACACAAACACATGAGCCATCTGGAAGTGTCCATCCATCCAAATTGAAAGTTTCTAGTAGGAATAGTCTAGAAAGAGATCAAACATTTGGCTTTACTATTCTTTTTCTACCCAAAAAGAAAAGAAAAAACACTCTCTAGAGTGAGTGACATCAAATCGTCAGAAGTCAAACTCTCATCTTAAATTTTTAGCCAAAATTTTTTCATGGAGTTGATACAATTGATTGGCCATACCACAAACCAGAGACTGAGTGAATCCAGAGAATTGCTTCACATATAACAAAACACTTAGGAAGTTATAAGATAGAAACATACTTGTAGATCTTGAGAGTTTCTAACGCAACAGCACATGATACAGGGTGTCCAGAATATGTAAATCCATGAGAAAAAGAACCTAATGATCACAAATGAAGGAGAAGACCAAGTTAAAAAGCATTAAGCAAGATTGCAGAATGTAGGTTGACTAGAAACAGAGGTTCACAGAATCACCGTCATACCAAGTTTGCTGCTTTGCGAATGTATGACATCTGAAATTGCAGGGCTCACAAGAACAGCCCCAATGGGCAAATATCCAGAAGAAAGAGCCTGTGAAACCCAATTTCAACACAACGGAGAAAATCCATTATTTTGCTACTAGCAGTATGTGTGGGTGTGTGCAAATGTCGTCTAATCCACCTTTGCAATGGAGACAAGATCTGGTTTGATGTTGTACTTGTCACAGCCATACATTGTTCCAAGCCTTCCAAATGCACAGATTACCTAAAGCAAATGAAATTTATAAAAATAAAAATAAAATAAAAAAATAGAAAAGAAAAAAAGAAAAGAAAAGGGGTACATGACATAAGCCCCCCGGATATTGATCACACACAGTATAAAGAAAAAAAAATTAGACACCCACTGTGGTACCTCATCCGCAATAAAAAGAATGTCGTGTTTTTTCAGAACAGGTTGAATCTGCATGATAGATGAATCAAGATGCCAGTTACACAATCATATACGAGAGAAACTTGGGGGGACACAATCACACACACAGAGACCACTAATAATTCTTGGAAAATATAATAATATGCAAGGTAAATGAAAATCACAGTGGCTAAGCAAACTAATATATATATATATATATATTTTTGGCAGTTAAACTGCATGTAATTTAAACAGTCGGTTAGCAGTTTCACATATTAAAAAGTAAATATCATCACAAACATGCAAAAGCTTGCTAGCTATAACCTAAACAAATATGTATACATAAATACACACATATATCTAAAGCTATCGTACAAGTAAGTACAGATAAATGCATGCTAAGGTTCAAATATCTGATGCGACTGCGGCAATTTACACTATGACACAAGCAACATTGATGATGCAAGTTAAATCTATTATTCTAATTACATTTCTTTCCTGAAATTTGTAAGGTTGACACAAATTGGGGCGGCCAAATTTAGTTAGAATTTCAGAATTCTCAAGATAGTTGAAGTTCTAGATACCTATTAAGGCGCCTTTCCTCGTTAAACAGCCCCTTATGATAACAAATTCAGTCATACATATTCCAACATCTGGATTTTTTCTGGACCAAGTATATTTATATAGATATGCAATAATTTATTTTTCTGCATCAAAGTTGGATATTGTTAGCAACGAATGTTTCAGATATTGTAAAAACCCAGAATTTAAAAAAGGTAATTTAGTAATTTGGACCAATGAGGGCCTTGGTTTGGGACCTTAAATTTAAATTTTCTGTCCAAGTGGTGTATCACTAGTTGATTATTTGGCCTCATGTGTGTAGAGATATTGGGGGGTGTATGTGTGTGTGTGTGTGACACCAAACCAACACCTAACATCACATCCCACCTTTTTGGGCTAAACCCACACACTCAACACTCTCTCTCCTCTCTCCCCCTCTATGTGGCCAGCATTCTCTCTCTCTCTCTCTCTCTCTCTCTCTCTCTCTCTCTCTCTCTCCATTTTTGCTTTCTTCTTCTCTCTCATATTTTGGAAGCACAAAAGCTCCATGGAAACCTAAGCCTTCAAGCTCATTTTTGAAGCCTTTCAAGCAAGAGTTGGACCAAGGCTATTAGAGGCAAAAGTGTTCCCCTTGCCGAGAGCTTCCTTTGATTTCACTCCTTTTTCCATTTTTTTTTCCTATTTATTGTGTTCCTTGCTTAACACAAGAGGTAGTCTATGTTGTTTTGAAGCACCATAGTTATTATTCCTAAATGTGTTTTTATTTATCTAGGTGTTGATTGCTTGGGGAATATGCTAGTGTAGATGTTTTCTCTTTTGGATCTCTCTGGTGAGAGTATTTGCTCAAAGAACACAAGAGGTAGATTCATTGTCTAAGTGCACTCCTAGTTCTAATTAGTGTGAGAACCCAATATTTCAAGTAGAATAAAGGTAGTTTTATGTAAGAGGGGGTTAAAGTATGATTAATATTTCACTTGGGTACAAATTCTAATAGTTAGTAAATAGCATAAAGCAAGTTACGGTTGGTTTAAGCCTTGGGATCCTAAAACAGAAAATTTATATCGTATTTAATATATGTAACTGAGGCATTTATATAGCCAACTATTTATTTGATACCAAATACTTGTTAGTTATGTTTGTAGTTATCCAGTATATACCATGTACACATACCACATTTAGGAGATAAAAGAAAAGAAAAGAAAAGCAGTGATGAGATAGAAATAGAGTTAGGGAGAGAAGAGACTAGCAAAAGAAATCCATTTTCTTTGGATTAAAGGGAAGGAAGAGGCTTGATTGAAAGGTGCAGTAAATATTTGGGGTTGGAGAATTTCAACAAAAGAGTCAAGTGACTTTTATCTCTTCTAGATATTTTAAACTTGTCTAATTTTATATTTTACATCTTTTGGAAAATAGTTAAAATTATTATTCTTGGCATTGTTAAATTAAGTCATTGACCGATTATATTACTCAACTCTCGATTATTATTTTTATTAAGTTTGGAACAAGCATATTAAATTGTTTTGTTATTACCCATGAGAATGATTTCATATACATGTGAATATTTATTGACCAAAGTTTCTAAAATTTATTGAATAACTTTTTGGACAACTCACAGCCTGACTATGTAAGTGGACCCTGCCAATGGGGGTTAATCATTGGCACAGTGAGTGATTGAAACTAGTTTCACAATGGACCTAGCCACAGGGGTTAAGTGTGGTATAGTGGGCCCAGTCACGGGGATATAGCGTGACCGTAGTCGTTAAAGCTGTGCAGTTAAGTGTAATTTTTATAGAACTCTATTTTAAAAAGTGTCTAATCACCAAGTCAGCAAAGCATTCATAGTATTGACTTGGGAGTCTTGAAAAGTAGTTGAAATCCCACGATTGGGAAAGTCTCTTGAAATCCCCATTTGGGGGTAGTTGTTTGAAGAAATTCCAGAAGCGGGTGTGAAGTGAGAACGGTTGTTTGTGATCCTTAAAACATTCGAAAACGCAAGGTCTTATCCGAATAGCTACCGGAGATCTTATATGCTACACTCACGCTCGAGTGGCTCGCATCCGATGTTGAGAGTGAGTGATTATGGAAATTTTGGTTTTGGAAAATTGCATGGATTGGCCTTTTGGCTAATTGCATTGCCACGATAGCAAAACATTGCACCGCATGTCTTAGCATGATCTTAGAAGTAGTAGTATATTTCTACAATGTTTTTTACTGAGTCGTCGTGCTTAATGAATCTATAAAACCACTTTGTTTCAGGTGATGTCGACAAGGGCAAGGCCCACGAGTAGTCGACGAGACGAATACTCTTTTTGAAGATGTCAATTGGGGAAATCTTGTTTTTTAAATGTTTTCAAATGCATAGTTGGATTTAGGGGATTTGTAATAGATGTAATCTAATGCATATACATTTATGGGATTACTAAGCTTACATGTTTATCCCCTTTCTTTTGTATCCAAACTCAAATTATGTACATTGACTTCGTATAAGAGTTGTATTTGGGCACTTGTTTAGCCCTCTCGAAGCTTTGTAATAAATTTGAACTTAAATGTTTGAATCTACGAAATTGAGGTTTGTCAATTCTTTCTAATCATGTATGAATGTGGCTAGATCACTTTAGACCTCTTGTATGTTGTCTATGTTGAGCTTGCATGTGGTTGTTCAACTCTTAGAATGTACCTTATTGCCTTAAAATATTCTCATAGTGTGGGGAAATGGCCAAGATTTGGACCGGGACGAAAAATATTCATCCCAGTCCATAAAGAGCTGAAGCCTAGTTTTGACTCCAAGATTTGGACCGGGACTATTCATCCAAGTCCAAAAAGAGCTGAAGCCTATTTTTGACTCCAAGATTTGGACCGGGACGAAAATATTCGCCCCAGTTCAAAAAGAGCTGAAGCTTCTTTTTGACCCCAGGATTTGGACAGGGACGAATAATCTTCATCCCAGTCCAAAAATGATAAAATTCCCCCAAAACTATATATGTTTTTCGGTAAAAAGCATTTTGCACCCCTAATGTATACTCCGTTTTGGACTTGCACCCTAATATTTCAATTTTCTCGAACTGGTCCTTAATGTATATAGCGAGTTGCAATGTGACCCATCCGTCGGAATTTCTATCAAAAACTAACGGAAACTAGCCCATGTGCGAATCGCGTGACTTAAGCAAGGGTATTTTAGCCAGGCACCATAAATTAAAAGCATTTTGCACCCTTAATGTTTAGTTCATTTGGCAATTTGCACCCTTAATGTTTGGGTCCTTTGGACACATTTTATTTTTATTTTTATTTTTATTAAAAAAAAAGTGTTCCTAAACTTCTAAAGATTCTTTGTTTTATAGGTGAAACTAGTGTTAAAAATAAAAGAAGAAATAACACATGATCTTTTTTATATATATAAAATGAGTTATGAAGAGATTGAATTGTTTGTCTTTGGGTATTTGTAAAACCCATGGAATAATCATGCAATTTTCAAAGCCCAAAGGTACAGTAGTCCAAAAAAAACGAATAATAGGTCAAGGGAGCTGCCGCCAAGTCCCCCAGGCTCAAATCGTGGCTCCGCCACTGGTTGTAACGCTTCTTTGAATCAACACTAATTCTCATTGCAATTAAAAAAATAATATATATATATATATACACATATATACATAGGGCTAAAGAAAAAAAATCAAAAGTTGAGGGGATACAAATACATATAACCTAAAAGGTGATGAATTTAGCCCAAAAAAAGTGGTGGATTTAGCCCCAACATTTTAGAATTAGTGTTTATTTAATATTCCAATTAGAATAGGTTGGATAACTTTAAATTTGCTTCATTTTATTTGGATTAGTCCTTTTACTATTATTAATGGGTAGCGGTAGAGGCACCCAAAAATTATGTCGGAACACTTTTTTTTTTTTATTAAAAAAAATGAAATATGTCCAAATGACCCAAACATTAAGGGTTCAAATCGTCAAATGAACCAAATATTAAGGGTACAAAATGCTTTTAATCTATGGTGAATGGCTAAAATACCCTTAAATAAGTCACATGACTCGCACATGGGCGAGTTTCCATTAGTTTTGACAGAAATTCTGACAGAAGGGCCACATTTCAACTCGCTATATACATTAAGGATCAGTTTGAGAAAATTGAAACATTAGGGTGCAAAGTCCAAATCGGGGTATACATTAGGGATGCAAAATGCTTTTTACCTTATATTTTTTTTTTGTCTTTTAAACAAAATTAAACCTTTGTTTTCATAACCTATTGGGACCTTGAACCACTATACTTTGTAATGTTTAAAAATCTAAATCCATCCCGTTTGGTCATCGTGGGTCAATCATTGACTTATTGACTTTTCTTTGGAATTTACGTAGGATTCCCCATGCTTCCGCCTTGTTAGATTGGTCCACGTAGGACTATTCCTTGCTTTCCTTTGTATTGTTTGACTCGTTGACCTCGCTCACGTGGTTTAGTTTTTGGGGTGTTACAGATATACCACAACCCGAGCATCTCGCCTTCTCTAAGCAAAAAATTTGAAAAAGAAAATCAACGACAAAAAACAAAAGAAAAAAGAAAAATAAAAAGATGGACCCACCTTGTCAAAATAAGTGGCAGGGGGAGGTATCACACCTCCTGCTCCCATGACTGGCTCCGCAATGAACGCAGCAATCTGTGATTAAGACCCATACAAGGTAAGCAACATAAACCACCCTGTTTATTTGTTGAATGAATGATTTTTCAAAAGGATAGATAACTATCAAATCCATTACCGTTTCGGGTCCCTCCTTAAGGATAAGAGTTTCCAAATTATTGGCTAACCTGGTTGAGAACTCCTCTTCCGTCTCACCTAAAACACACATTAGCATGCCAATTAGTATACACACACACACACACACAAAAAAAAAAAAAAATATTAATTCTACCAGACGAGTAATTTCAGAACAAGGAGACTGGATCAAAACCTGGGAGATGGTAGCGCCAATAATGAGGGCAGTCAGTGTGTAATACAAATGGAGCAGGCAGATCAAATTTTTGATGCAGAGCTGGAAGTCTGTGAAGAAAGAAAGAAAGAAAACATACAAGAAAAATGAAAGCATGGAAGGACAAAAAAAAAAACAAAACACTATTCTTCTTGATGAGATTATATCTTCCGAATGGAAAAACTACAGATCTACTCGTATGAATATTTATGTAAATCATTCTTGTACCCAGAAAGACTGGCTGCTATAAGAGTTGATCCATGGTATCTGTCAAAAACAGAAATAAATCAAAATCACATTGGGAGTGGAGTTGCTGAGAGAAAATATAATAAGAAAACAGCATAAGTTCAGCAACTGTATTACGATTTTGCTCGAGCAATAAATTTCTTCTTATTTGGTCTTCCAAGAGCATTATTGTAATACCAAACCAGCTTCACCTACAAACATAAGAAGAATAATCTTATTTCCCATTTGGGATTTGGCTTCAAATACCAAAATATCCTACCGACTGGCCCGAAAATTGATTCTCGAATTTCATTTTTATTATAAAAATTCTGAACATTTCACCAACAAATGTTCTAGACTCAAGTCATCTTAATTTGATCTTCTGCGCAGCAGGGCGATTCTGAAGCATGCACTTCATATTTTCTCACGCCCCAACAAGGAAGCACGAATTCTTCTAACAGACTGAAGAATCCGCACCGGATGCGCCCCAGCACACGCATCCTAGATATTTTTGGAAAATTCACGAAATCCCTCGCCCTTGTTATCCCCACATTTGAATCCCCACACCTGCTCCGAGTACCACGTGTCGGGATTTGTGCCCTCAAACCTATTACTTTATGCGTTAGACATTATGACAGTTATATTTATGAATATCATTATACATTTTATTATGAATGTTTCATGAGATGAATTTTTGTTTGTACGTAATCCTTAAACGTCACTGTAAGCAATTCGTATGTATGTATTAGATGCATGCATGGGAGATACGAATTACTATTCCTAGATGTTTAGAATTGTCGCAGTGGATGACGAGATTGGATGTCTTATCAGGTTTACACTGTAACATGATTAACTACCAGAGGATGGAGTGATGTATCTCATTCACTAGAGTATGTGACTCTTAGCTAATATGCTAATGTTTGTAGTGCATTGACGAACCATGAGCTTTCCTATTAACACTCAATAGTTGTCAATAGTTGATAGGAGCTCATAACTTGTATACGATACGTGTTCTTAATCTTGAGACGATAATGAACACAAGTCATGTGCATGATTACTTTGACTTACCAATCAGTTAGAACTTCAATATCAACACCTGGGTATCTTATATCTCATGACATTGGGAACATACATTGTCAAGATAGAATTTACCGTATGTTGAAGAGTAAGCATTCTCTTGAGAATGTCACCAAGTTGATTACTGAGAACCGCAATCTTGTTGATAAGTAGTTATCGACATGTTTGGTAATCATGAGAGGTGAATTAGATTCGAGGACTAGAGGATGTATTCACACTTCAGGTTGACAGTACTGGTTATTTGAATGTGAATACGAATGCTGAAGGTAGAGGGACGTTAGTTTCACTTTACAAGTCTAGTTACCGCTTCGGATATGTTCTTATGCATCGGAGTGCAGTTATCGTTATTAAGTTGAATGTTGATAATGGCGATGCAAGTGACAAGACTGGTAAACGTTCTTTCAAGAAAGATAAGTTGCAGATTTAAAGAGAAAGGACCAACTCGATGCCATGAATGACTTAGAAAAATACTACGGGGAAGGGATAGAAGAGGAAGATCCTCTCTTTATTGTATTGGCGTGGTGGAAAGGGAAACTTGCAACATACCGTGCACTTGAAGTCATGGCACGAGACATATCATCAATTCCTATTACATCGGTTGCTTCCAAGTGTGCTTTCAGTACGGCGGGTCGAGTACTCTTGACCCCATTTCGAAGTTCCTTGACACCTAATATTGTGGAGTGTTTGGTGTGCACCCAAGATTGGTTATGAAGTCCGACACCATCAGTTAGCATTGAAGAAAAACTCAAGGAACTTAAGGAAATTGGAAAATGTATGTTTTATTTAACTTTTTTTTAATCTTCTCCTTTTATTTTTTATAATGGAAAGTTAAATACATACATAAGTGTTAGTGTTTTTGTTCATTGTAGCTATAGCTCAAGAGTTTGGAGCCTTATCGTTTGCGAGTGGAGTGCAGAGTTGATGGCTTTCTTGTTGCTGCAATGGAATGGTTGTGGAGTGTGGAGTCAATGTTATCTTTGTCTTTTAAAGTATTTTTAAGTTGTGTTTGACACTTGATCATTTTAAGTATTTTGAATTTGGTATTTTTTCTTTTCTTTGGATTTGTGAGTATTGTCTTGGTGGATACTGAAGTATTATGTAACTTATATTTGATCCTTTGTTAGGTATTGTGGATGTGATGTATTCTATTGCTATTCTGCAAATTTTTTTAATAGATATTGTATTGCTATTCTGGATTTTTTTTTTTTAAAATTGTATGCAGTTTTTTAGTATTTGCGGCGGAAAATTCCGAAAATGTGCCGAAAATATCCGATTTCGAAAATTCGGAATCGGAATGGAAAATTGAAATTCTGAAAATTCGGAATCGCATCGAAATACATTGGGGATTTCCGAAATTTTCGGAATTTTTTCCGAATGAGCCATTTTCGTTCCGTTCTAGCCGAAACATAAAATGATATACATTCCTCACACGTGGTCCTTCAAAGTGGTGAGCTGTGCATATGCCCTTAAAAGCAGTGGACGGAGCAATAGTGTATCCATAGAGTTTTACTATCAATTGTATTCATCAATCGATAGAGCGTGGTTAGACTTTGCGTAATAAGACATAGTAGTCGGTCAACGAAGAGTTTGAATAAGTAAAGATAACATTATTATTATTGTTGAGTGTTGTGTTATTTTTAGTTCTATTATATTTTATTTTTATGTTTTATGTTTAGTAAGGGGATTTATGTGTAATTATTATTTTCTTCTCTATGAATAAAAAGAGAGGGTCTCACTAATGTGAACCCTAAGCTTCCACAAATCAACATGGTATCAGAGCCACCCTAACGTAGGGTTTTTTCTTTCACTACACCACCTTGCACCCCCACCAAATCACCATATACCACCAGCCGAAACCACCCCAGCCACACCTAGCCTTAGCCGCAACCCACAAACCACCAACCAATCACAGCCGAACCACTTCCAGCCCAAACCAGACTCAGCCACACATCCCATGACCTGAAACAACCATAACCGAAGCCCCCTAACCCTAGCCTGACCCTCGCCGAAGCCACTAAGCCCAAACTGAAGCCACCCTGGCCTGAACAAACCCTAGCCAAAGGCCCCTTCACCTGCGCCTGCCTCACCACGAGCCATTTGAACCCTCTCTGGCCTGATCACACATCTTCTAACCACCCCAGCTTTCTTCTTTGCTATCTCAGCTCAGATAGTTTTCTCAAATCTGCTAGGCTGAACACAATCTTTTTGATCTCTCTTTCTTAGGTTGACTTGTCCATAGATTAGACAATAGCAACCAATTGGTGCTTATAATCTCTAGGCTGCCTTGATTCCATTCATCGTTTCTTGTTGTTTGAGTGTCCCTCTTCATCATGACGAAAGACGGTGTGACACAAAAAGAAGCCGTTGGTACAAGTTCTCCTGCAGGTAATGAGAGACTCATTACCGAGAACCCTGGGTCCAAGATCACCACAGTGTTACTTAATGGTGAAAATTATTTGTCATGGTCTCAGTCGGTTACCTTTTGGCTTAAAAGTAGGTCAAAGTTTGGCTATGTGAATGGAACAATCAAGGTCCCTAGTCCTGAAGATCCTACTTATGCAAAGTGGGAAGTTGACAATTTTTTGGTAATGAGTTGGTTGACTCACTCTATGGAGCCAGAGATTGCGGATGGTTTTTTGGGATGGAGACTGCCCAAGACATCTGGGATACCCTTGTTGAGACTTATTCTCGCAAGGGAAATGTTGCCCAGATTTATAAGTTGAGACGGATTGTTGAAGCTGAAGTCCAGGGAGATCGTTCCACTCTGCAATATTTTACTGCTTTAGGTTCCCTTTGGAAGAGGATTGACCATATGATAACTCATCATCCTGTTTGTCCAGTTGATGCAGCTAACTTCAAAACTTATATTGAAAGTGAGCGAATCTTTAAGTTTCTTGCTAGCCTTAATCCAGAGTTTGATCCAGTTAGGAGCCGGATACTTGGCATGGAACCTTTGCCATCTCTTCGGGAAGCGTTTGCATATGTTCAAAACGAGGAAAGTCGTCGCTCCATTATGCTTCCACAGTCATCTACTGAGAGATCTGCTTTGGTTTCTTCTAATTATCAAGGGGGCAAGCCTCCAAATCAGCGTAGGGATTCTAGCTATGAGGTAAGTGATGAAAAGGATAAACTTTGGTGTGACCACTGCAACCGTCCTAGACATACCCACGAGACTTGTTGGAGCCTCCACGGACGTCCTCCTATGTCAAAAGTAAGGGGTGGTGGCCGTAGCGGTGGTCGTTGTGGTGGACCACGAGCTCACATGACTACAGGATCAGAGTCTACTTATCAGGAGGACATATCAGCTCCTACTTCCTCATCTGTGCAAGGTAGCATCGGTAGTACCGATATTGAGACATTGCGGCGCATAATGACACAGTTAGACACCTCCGCTAGTGCCTCTACTTCTTTTGCCCAGAAGATAATTATGCTAATTTTTCAAGTGCTTTGCATGCTAATTCTCCACAACCATGGATCTTGGACTCTGGAGCTTCCGATCATATGACCGGTCTTCCTAGTATTTTTTCCACTTATAATCCATGTTCAGGGAAAGATAAGGTTAAAACTGCCGATGGCAACTTGTCCTCTATTTCTGGTAAAGGTGTCATTAATGTTTCTAATTCCCTGGCTTTAACTTCAGTTCTTCATGTTCCTAATTTTTCGACTAATCTTCTTTCAATTAGTCGTTTAACTCGTGATTTAAACTATTGTGTAACTTTCTTTCTGTCTTACTGTATCTTTCAGGACCTCTCCACGAAGAAGGTGATTGGCAGTGGTAAAGAGAAGAATGGTCTCTATTTGTTGTTGCCTGATGGAGTTGAAATGAGATTGACGAGTACTGCTCATACTTCACAGAGGGAAAATATTCCTCAAGAGTCATGGCTGTCGGATAAAAGATTAGGACATCCTTCCTTCTATTTACTTCGTTATTTATTTCCCTCTTTAGTTTCCAATAATTGTGTTTCCGAGATTTCTTGCAAGGCTTGTCAACTTGGAAAACACCACCGTGCAACTTTTAATTCAAGTATCAATAAGTACTATTCCCTTTGCACTTATTCATACTAATGTTTGGGGTCCATCTCGTATTACTACTTTGAATGGCTATAGATGGTTTGTAACTTTTTTCGATGACTACACACGCATAACTTGGGTATATTTGATGAAAGATAAGAGTGATGTTTTTTTTCTATTTTTAAATCTTTTCATAAGATGATATGTACCTAATTCAGTACTGTTATTAAGATTGTTCGGTCTGATAAGGGCGGTGAATATATCTACAGTGGTCTCACTCACTATTTTTCTAAACATGGCATGATACATCAAACGTTATGCACCAATACTCCACAACAAAACAGAGTTGTTGAAAGAAAGAACTGCCACTTGTTAAAGTCTGCTAGGTCTATGTTGTTCTCTATGGAGCTCCCTAAGTCCTATTGGGGGAGGCAGTCTTGACTGTTGCCTACCTTATCATTTGGTTGCCTACTCGTGTGCTTGGTAAGAAAGTTCCCATAGCACTTCTTACCAACCCTTCTTCACTCTTTCCTATTCCTCCTAAAGTGTTTGGTTATGTCTGTTTCGTTCACAATCACTCTCCTTCCAGACAGAAATTGGACCCTCGTGCACTTAAATGTGTCTTTGTAGGCTATTCTCCTACTCAAAAAGGGTACAAGTGTTATCATCCCCCTTCTCGTAAGTGGTTCGTATCTATGGATGTTACATTTGTTGAAAATTTGTCTTACTTCCAATCTACCCAGCCCTCTCTTCAAGGGTAGAAACAGTTAGGTGAAGAGAAGTTTGTAGAAACGGTGCCATTTATTATAGAAGGAGAGGAGGAAGAAACAAAAGGAGAGGAGAATAGGAGTGAAGAAAGAGTAGAAGAAAAAGAAAGTGAAAAAATAGAAGTTGAGAGTGATAAAAGGAAAGGAGAGGAAAGAGCAGAGGATAAAAG
Organism: Hydrangea macrophylla; assembly: GCA_033977485.1. Classification (NCBI taxonomy): domain Eukaryota; kingdom Viridiplantae; phylum Streptophyta; class Magnoliopsida; order Cornales; family Hydrangeaceae; genus Hydrangea; species Hydrangea macrophylla. Next base: position 113,460,689 of record CM066997.1, on the reverse strand, counting down.
GAAGGAGTTGTTAACCTATTCAAAAAATAAAGGCAGAAGGATTTTTGGGGCAACAGATGAGAGGATCGTTTCTCCAATACCACTACAATTGACTTCTTCGAGTGATGAAGGTCCAGGTATTTCTAATCCCTCTACTCCTATTTTTGTTTCTTCCCCTGAAAATGAGTTGGATATTCCTATTGCTCTTCGCAAAGGCACTAGAGAATGCACCAAACATCCTCTCTCTAAGTTTGTTTCGTACTCTCGATTGTCTCCGTGTTATAAAGCTTTTGTGTCCAAACTCGACTCTGTTTCTATCCCTAATCATGTGCGGGAAGCTCTTACTGATCCCAAGTGGAAATCAGCCATGGTTGAAGAGATGAAAGCGCTTCGCAAAAATGACACTTGGGAATTAACTGAGTTACCCTATGGGAAAAAGACAGTTGGGTGCAAGTGGGTGTTCACCGTGAAACACAAAGCAGATGGGACTATAGAGAGATACAAAGCTAGGTTGGTAGCCAAGGGCTATACTCAGACCTATGGGGTGGACTACCAGGAGACATTTGCTCCGGTTGCAAAGATGAATTCCATCAGAATCTTGTTGTCTCTAGCCGCAAATTTGGAATGGCCCTTGCATCAGTTTGATGTGAAGAATGCATTCCTGCATGGGGATTTAGAAGAAGAGGTCTATATGGACATACCCCCTGGGTTTGAGGATGATAAGACTAGAGGAAGAGTGTGTCACCTCAAGAAGTCTTTATACGGCCTTAAACAGTCTCCCAGAGCTTGGTTTGATAGGTTCTCACAAGCTATAAGCAGATATGGTTTCAGACAGAGCCAAGGTGATCATACCCTCTTTGTTAAGCACTCGTCACAGGGCAAGGTAATAGCACTGATTGTCTATGTAGATGATATTGCCCTTACAGGTAATGATTTTGAGGAGATGAAGCTGTTAAAATCATATCTGGCTACGAAATTTTGAGATCAAAGATTTGGCAAGTTTGAAGTACTTCTTGGGAATCGAGGTAGCTCGATCCAAGGATGGAATTTTCATATCTCAACGGAAGTATGTTTTGGACCTACTCGAGTAGACGGGCATGCTAGGGAGTAAGGTCGTGGATACTCCAATGGATCCTAATGTAAAGCTTGGGGATGATTCCGGTGGAGAACCTGTTGATAAGGGGAGGTATCAGAGATTGGTAGGTAAATTAATATATTTGGCTCATACAAGACCTGACATTGCTTTTGCAGTTAGCGTAGTGAGTCAGTTCATGCATGATCCTAAACAACCCCATCTAGATGCCGTGTTTAGGGTCTTGAAGTATCCGTAGTCAGCACCAGGTAAAGGCTTATGCTTTGTTAAACACGGTCATATGATAGTAGAGGCCTATACTGATGCAGATTGGGCCGGATCTATTACTGATAGGAGATCAACCACAGGTTATTGTTCATTTGTTGGAGGCAATCTGGTGACTTGGAGGAGCAAGAAACAGTCAGTAGTAGCCAGGTCTAGCGCTGAGGCAGAATTTAGGGCCATGGCCCTAGTGGTATGTGAGTTGTTATGGATTCAAATTGTGTTGTCAGATCTTGGTTTCGGACAGAAGGACTCAATGAAGTTGTATTGTGATAATAAGTCGCCCATTAGTATTGCACACAATCCGGTTCAGCATGACCGGACAAAGCATGTGGAGATTAATAGGCATTTCATCAAGGAGAAGCTAACTAATGGGAGCAAATGTACACCTTTTGTGAAGTCAGGGGAGCAGCTAGCTGATATCCTAACAAAAGGCCTTGCGAGTCGTCCGTTCCAATTCATTCTTAGCAAGCTGGGCATGAGAGATATCTTCGCAGCAGCTTGAGGGGGAGTGTTGAGTGTTATGTTATTTTTAGTTCTATTGTATTTTATTTTTATGTTTTATGTTTAATAAGGGGATCTATGTGTAATTATTATTTTCTTCTCTATGAATAAAAAGAGAGGCTCTCACTAATGTGAACCCTAAGCTTCCACAAATCAACAATTATTAGGGAAAATTGGTGAAAAGGGCATTAGGACAAGCTAATTTGGAATTAAGGTCACTTAATAAAATAACTTGGTCAAAGATCCTAAGGACAATTTTGGGTAAAAATATCCTCATCTTTATCATCTAACCTTACTACCAAACCCTAGCCATCATTACCACCACCCATGCCTACCCTCCGGCGACCACCACTTCCACCTCCAGCGACCACTACCACCACCTTCGGCGACCACCACCTTCGGCGACCACCACCCATCATCCTACCTACAATTCGCGACTCCTCTTGGATAAACGACTGAAATCATCAAACAAAATCATAAAAATCCACCACAAAATCGCTGAAAACTGACTATCAACAATAATTTGTGAAGAAATTAGACGAGTTTGAAGTCGTCACCTCTTTTCGTCTTCTCAAGCTTGAAGCCCTAGTTTCATCATAGGAGTGGAAATTTCTTTGAACAACTCTAAAAAAAAAGTCAGTCACTCACACCTATTCATCATTCTCAACTCCTATTTGCTTTGAACAACTCACTATTCTCTAACAAAACTAAGTGAAATTTCACTTAACCATTTTGACTATAATAAGAAAAATTTGTCTTAAGATAAGTTATCTTAAGTTGCTTATCAAACTGGTAGTTGGAGTGGATATAATTAATGTGATTAGTGCATACACGCCCCAAGTAGGATTGGATGATCACGCTAAAAGACAATTCTGGGACGAGTTGGACGCTTTAATGCAAGAAATACCAGGAGGAAAGAAGATAATTGTAGGTGGAGATTTTAATGGCCATGTAGGCAAAGATAGAATTGGATATGAGAGGGTGCATGGGGGGTATGGTTTTGGAGATCAGAATGAGGCAGGGGTGAGTATTTTAGATTTCGCCGTAGCATATGATCTTGTAGTAGCAAACACATTTTTCAAAAAGAGGGAAGAACACTTGATAACCTTTAAGAGTGGATCTAATAGAAGCCAGATCGATTTGTTCCTTATGAGAAAGGCAGACCGCTTAGCATGTAAAGACTGTAAGATCATCCCAGGAGAGAGTTTAACATCTCAACATAGACTTACTATTTTAGATATCCATATAAAAGGACAATGTCGTACTAGAAAAGACCCTATAAACCCGCGAACTAGGTGGTGGAACCTTAAAGGAAAGAAACTAGCAACATTCCAAGAGAGAATGTATACAGAAGCACCTTGGAATTTGGAAGATGGAAGCAATACTCTGTAGGATAGAATGGCAGGATCACGAGAATATCGAAGGAGGTCCTCGAAGAGTTTAAGGGAAGAGGGTTAGTTTCTAAAGATACTTGGTGGTGGAATGAAGAGGTACAAGCTGCAGTAAAAACCAAAAAGGATTGCTTTAAGAAGTGGCAAAATGATAGAAGTGAGGAACACTTCAAAAGCTATAAATGTGCAAATAAGGAGGTTAAAAGGACAGTTAGAGTTGCTAAAATGGAAGCCTATGACGCCTTCTACACCAAACTAGACACTAAAGAGGGAGAAAAATGTATTTATAAGCTTGCTAAGTCGAGAGAAAGGATAACAAGAGACATTAATCAGGTTAAGTGTATAAAGAGCGATAACTTTAGGGTATTAGTGAACGACAAAGAGATTAAGGAAAGGTAAAAGAGCTATTTCGAGAAGTTGCTGAATGAAAAACATATGGATAACACAATGGAAGAAGAAACTGGAAGTTACGATAAAACTAGAGAATACAGATTCTATCGGAGAATAAGGAAGTTTGAGGTGGAATTTGCTTTGAAGAAGATGAAACCCAACAAGGCCTTAGGACCAGATGGGATCCCTATTGAGGTTTGGAAATGCTTGGGAGATGTGGGGGAATCTTGGCTTACAAAAGCTTTTAATAGGATTTTAATGACTAGAAAAATGCCTGATGAGTGGAGGAAGAGCATCCTAGTGCCTATTTATAAGAGTAAAGGAGATGTACAACAATGCAACAACTATAGAGGTATTAAGTTGATGAGCCATACTATGAAGCTATGGGAGAGAGTGATAGAGCATCGCTTAAGAGGCGCAACATCAGTGTTAGAAAATCAGTTTGGATTTATGCCTGGGAGATCAACTAGGGAAGCAATTTATTTACTTAGAAGACTAATGGAAAAGTATAGAGAGAAGAAAAAAGATCTACATATGGTTTTTATTGATTTAGAGAAAGCTTATGATAGAGTGCCTAGAGATTTAATTTGGTGGGTGCTAGAGAAGAAAGGAGTGACCAAGGGTTATATTGACGTGGTGAAGGATATGTATAATGAAGCGGTTACTACAATTAGATCACCAGCCGGAGAAACAAGCGAATTCCCAATTACTGTAGGCCTGCACCAGGGGTCGGCCTTGAGCCCTTATTTGTTCGCCCTAATTATGGATGAATCGACTAGACACATTCAAGATGAAATCCCGTGGTGGTGTATGTTGTTCGCAGATGATATTGTCTTGGTTGATGAGACTAAAAAGGGACTCAACACTAAACTAGAAGCTTGGAGAGAAGCACTGGAGACTAAGGGGCTAAAGATATGTAGGACGAAAACAGAATACATGGAATATACTTTTAGCAATAGTGGAAGTAGAGACAACGAAGCAGTGAAGATCGATGATCAGGCGATCCAAAGAGGGAACACTTTCGCTATCTAGGTTCAATGATCAGTAGAGACGGAGAGATTGGTGATGACGTGACCCATAGAATTAAAGTGGGCTGGCTTAATGGAGGAGTGCTTCTGGAGTATTATGTGACCGGAGAATACCAGCAAAATTGAAAGGAAAATTTTATAGGACAGCTATTAAGCCAGCTATGCTCTACGGGACAGAGTGTTGGGCAACTAAGAAACAACACATTAGCAAAGTGAGTGTAGCAGAGATGAGGATGATAAGATGGATGTGTGGTAAGACTAGGAAAGATAGAATTAGAAATGAGTACATCCGAGAGACTGTAGGAGTGACACATGTTGAGGACAAGTTGAGGGAGAATAGACTTAGATGGTTCGGCCATGTGCAACGAAGACCTGTAGATGCACCTGTGCGAAAGAGTGATAAGATCGTAGTGCCTGGAATGGTTAGAGAGAGAGGCAGACCTACACTGACTTGGGAATATGTAGTGCAACAAGATATGAATATATATAATTTAAATGAGCATATAGCTCTTGATCGTGTAGAATGGAGAAAAAGGATTCATACAGCCGACCCCAATTGATTGGGACACAAGGCTTGGTTTGGTTGGTTGGTTGGTTGGTATAAGTTATCTTAAGTGAAATTTCAATTAAGAGTTTGACATCCTACCAAGCCCTAGGGCTTACAGTGGCGTGCGAAGGTTGTGGTGGTGGGCTCGCTGGTGGTCGCTCGTGGTGGCATGTGAAGGTGGTAGTGGCGGAGGCCATGGCAAAGAGGAGAGAGAAGAGATTGAAGTGGTGGAGACCGGAATCCTCTCAACTGGTGGTAATGTCTTCTACACCCATCTCACCTTTCTTGTTCAAATCAAAGAAAGCTCCAGATTAATCTCTAACCTCACCAATGACGTAAGCTCCTACCCAATACTCCCAACTCTATATATGTATATACACACATTACATCCCGGAAACCTCCTACACCAAACTCCACAGCTAAAGAGTCACTCTTTCTCTCTTTAGAGTTCACAATTTCAGCAAACCCGAAACAAAGCACCTAATGAAGGCCATTGGTTGGGTAGCCAGAGACATGTCTGGTGTTCTCTCTCCATTCAATTTGTCCAGAAGGTTGCTATTATTTTTATTGGGATTAGAGTGTGTGTGTGTGTGTGTATGATGTTGGTTGATTTTGGATTTGATGATTGAGATTGGTGTGTGAAATTGTTGGCGTTGCAGGGAGAAGGAGAGAAAAAGTTAGAGAGAAAAGAGAGATGGTGGAGATGATGGCCCCAGGGGCAATTTTGGGGATTTATTGTCCTTCAGAATGAAATTTGAAATTTTAGAGGACTTTAGGAGCGGAAATATTTGAGAGTGTGTCCTTGTGGGGGTTTTGTTTATGGCTTGTCCTTTAGTCCAAATTGACTCAACCTTAGGGACCTTAGACCAAGTCTCTCTTATTATTATTAGTAGAACTCTGAATATGTTCATAACGTCTCAATCTTGTAATCAATTCATAATTGCGATACCTTGTTAGCATTTTACTCACTCGGCTTTCACAAATCTGATAGCGTAATTGCCCCGGACATTCCATGTCCAACCTTTCCCGTTTCTGATAATGCAAGGGAAGGATATGAGGGTGAGGACTTCTACACAGGCGATGGCGATGCAGTTGAAGGCTACCCCGAGGGAGGACCGATGGAGGAAGACTACTACGCTGATGACTACGTCTACGCCAATTGAAGACTAGGGCTAGACTACAATTGCCTTCTTTTATGTTTTGAAGATTGTGTATATTTTGTAATCAGGTATATGTTGCCTTAAGACTTTAGTTCCATTAAATATTCTAGACTTTGATGTAACAACTTAGTAACTTTAAGTTATATTTATGTTGAACTTAGATATGTTTATTACTGCCTCTTTATAATATGTTGTTTAGAACTGTGTGGTGTGGACAATCATGTGACTTCATCAGTCACGATCTACGGACCCAAAAAGGAATTTTATTTTCTCTAATTTTGCTGCTCCGGGGCGTGATAGCTCGAGTGAGTGCAAGCACTCAGGAGAGGAGCGCTCGAGCTGAGCCAAGCGCTCAAGTCCCAAGCGCTCGAGCTGGTTGGAGCGCTCGAGCTAGGCAGTTTCATGAAAGTTCTGTTTTGATGTTTTAAATCAACTGTACATTCTGCTATAACTATTGTACCCTACTGCTATACTATTTTAAAAGAAGATTGAAATCAGTTCTATAATCGGATTATGATACGTTGGTTTTAATTGGTTATGTTCACATGTTAACTATGTTATGAAAATCAATAAATGAAATACGACACACATTTGCACAGTCGAGTTGGCATGTATGTGAGGGGTTGAGGTTCAGCATATTTGTTTGTGAGAAAGAGAAAGATGTTGGTTCTGGCTTTTATGGACTTGGTTATCTGAATTGATCGGCTTTTATGGGCAACGATACTATTTTGGTCAACAAGGGTTGACCAAGCAGCTTTTATGGGCGATGATAGTATATCAATCATGATAAATACAGCTTATTACAACCTTGAATATCTTGATGGATTTTACCAACACCATATCGCTACGGTAATACTATCAATCGGCTTTTATGGGAGACGATGTTCTAAATTAATGGCTTTGAGCCGGAGGTTCTAGCGAACCGACTGAGTCGAGAGATTGTTGTTGAGAAAAAATAGTCGGTGAGAAGAGATGGATGCATTGTCCATGCACAGTCGTATATTTTACTTAATATGATTAACAATGTTCATAAATGACAGACTTGGATAAATGATTAATCGTGCTTTAAGGTCAACGGCGTTAGATATGCTTTTATATACATTGTGTGTGCAAGTTTATTATATTCACTCGGCTTTCATTAGCTAACGGCATTTTATGCCCTGGACGCCTAAACCATGTCTAGACTTTTCAGGTAACGACTATGCAAGGCAGTACAACTATGCCAGTTATAGAGAAGAAGTTTCGTGGAGAAGCTTTCTATATATTTTACTTTTAAGTTGTAATAAGCGATAATGCTTTTTAAATTTGAATAAGACGGTTTGTGCCTCAAGATATTGATAAAGATGTAATAACCTTAAGTGGATGTTTATTTAGAATGCAATAACTATTATTATTATTATTATTATTATTCCTGTTGCATTTCACTCTGTTTACTATTACTGTTTAAGCTAACGAGAGGACATCGGGATCCCCTCACCTGTCGGAACCTACAGGTCCAAAAAGGAAATGAAAAACTTTCCCTATTTTTGCTACATCGAGGCGTGACATAAATAAATTGCCTATCCTCCAGGATCAAACACAAATACTACAAAATATCCTTTTTTTATCCCTGTCATTTTTCAACTCCAAAGAGTTTTGCCTGAGCGTTTGAACAATGGGCTCTTGTATTTGAACAATATACCTTATCCGTTTGAATTGTGGGTGTGGGCCTTGTTCCTAACCTCGATAGACCATGGTTGGCCCATTGTTTGATCACTCATCATTCATCCAGCATTGAACTCGAAATCACTAGTGCATTACATGGCCTAGATTATCCAATTGAAATTAGAGTTGCACTTTTTTACAATGACTATCATATGCTCGTGACATGTTTGTCATCTAACGTTACTCACTTGTTGCTACCAATTCTGTTAAAGTACGCAGTTACTAACACAACTGCAGTAAAGCTCATATTTGTACTCCATGTAAAATAAAATAAAATCAAATCAAATAAAAACTAAAATCTTACTCTAAAATAACTTAGCTTTGTTTATTTACCAAAACAAATGGCTTCACTCTCAAATAACTTTGCTACTCTAAGTCTCTAATGAACTACTTCGGTAAATACTTGGAAGTCTTCCATGCACTATGCTAAAACAAAATGAACCAAAAAAAAAAAAAACCAAATCAAGAGCTTCAAACAGTAAGCAAACCTGAGTATCATTGGCTTCTGATCCACTATTCGTAAAAAAGGCTTTTTCCATTTTACATGCAGTAAATGTTTCTAGAAGTTCCTTTGCAAGATCCTGCAAGTAAAGTGATCATGATTTGGAAAATAAGCATGATGAAAACGGAATCCAGGAATAAATAATGTAGATATGTACAGAAAATTCGAGCAATACCAAAGATGGCTTTGTGGTACGATTCCAAAATGAGTGGTAAAACGGTAACGTATTTAGTTGTGCAGTTGCAGCAGCAACAAGCCGAGGTTCATTTCCCCCTGCATGTTTGCAAAAGTATAAGTGACTGAAATGAATAAATAAACTAAAGCATCATAATACAATCTGGTTACACGAATTTTGCTATGAGCTTATACATGATGCATTTCTAGGTGTTTAAATTTGTCTAATCAATTTAACTTTAAACATGAGAACATAGCCCTATTTTTAAACGATGAGTTTTTCTTTTCTTTTTTTCTTTCGTTTGAAATATCCCTGCCACAGGAGAATGTAATTCAATAATACAATCAGGGAATTTAAGCAGAATAGAAATGAGTATGTTTCCTCCATGATTGGTTACATGAATCGGACACAAGTCAAACATAAAGTTGCATTTGAAATTTTGAATGTAAGGATCTACGACAAAAATTTTATATTTAGGCACTAGTGGATGTAATTTTAAGTTCTAGACTAGATTGACCCGAAACTAAGATCTCAACAAGAGCGTGGATAGACTTGGGAACTTTATATAGGAGGATATGAAATAATAACATGAATGGGGTTATTTGAAATCCATCCCAAGAAGGAATATACATGAACAAGGATCGTAATAAAATATATATCTCCCCCACCCCTATTCCATTGTCTACATTGGATCTTCAAATACAATTCGAATTGCAAATCCTACTATATGCTTGTAGACGAATCTCTAATTTGCTCAATTTCACGTCCATCCAGCAGTCACCGGCGCAACCACACAGTAACCAGCAACCACCGGAGCACCACCCATCCACTGACGCACCTCCCAGCAGCCACTGGTGCACCACCCAGCTACCGCCGCACTACCCAACAGCCACCGGCACAACCCCCAGCCCCTAGGTTGTTACCCAAACGTTGTTTTTCCATTGTTCTCCATCCTGTCTGTCCTTTATCACCATCTTCATGGAATCTAAAGTCCTCCCACAACTCACCACTCGAAAGTTGAATGGATTCAAGTCCCTTCAATGGTCCAAAACCATTACTATCGCCCTCACAGGCTTGGGCCACGATAATCACCTTACCGGATATGCTCCAACTACCGATGACAAAGCAATCAAGTAATGGTTACAGATGGATGCCCACATTGTTACCCTCCTATGGAACTCTATGGATCCACAGATTGCAGATATGTGTACTCATTTGGATACCTGTAAGGAGATTTGGGAGAATGTTAACTTCCTATATTCCAGTGATTTGACCGGATGTATGACCTCGCTTTCCATTACGTCCAGTTACAGCAGAGTGTCTTCTCGGTGACTGATTATTTTGTAACCGTTAAACTTGCATGAGGAGTTGAACAGTATCTTACCTGTTACCTGGGAAGCACGGGTACTTCATTTGAAGTGACGTACGAGCACCAAATACCCAAGGGACACCGACACGCGTGGGTATGTGTAAGACACGGCTCCACCCGTGTCGAGGTGATTTTAATTAAAAGTTTGGCTATGTTACTGCAAGTGTGCAAGAACAACATAAGCAGCGAGAATAGATGGTCGTCACGAAATTTTTGTCCGGGCTAAAGAATGAATTTGAACCCATCCGGTCCAAAATTCTTGGGGGGCTGCTCTTCCCTCTCCTGATGAGACTTATCAATGTGTTCTCACAGAAGCACTACTCAGGACAAGACTCAGAGTCCAATTACCACTTAGCCCTGATTACATAAGCATCTCTAACTACGACTCCCGTTATCGGTCGAGGTCATAACCCATGCGGGGCTCGTGGAGGTGATTATCGGGAGTGGCCGAGGTAGAGGTCCACCCTGCCAGTGCATTCATTATGGCAAAAACGAGCACATCCGGGAGACATGTTGGGACCTTGTCGGTCGCCCTGCCCGGTTTGCTAACGTTGTTGTTACTAATCCCGTTGATACTCTTGCTCCTATTCCCGCTGGCCAGTTTACAGTTCCTCATAGGGGTGTTCAAAGTTGTCCAATAACCCGACCCACCCGAAGGGATTTTTTCGGGTTTTAAAGGGTGGGGGTCGAGTCACATAGGAGGCCTGAAATCCTTGGGTTTGGTTCGGTCCTCGGTTTTCAATTCTACATACCCGATACACCCGAAATACAATACATTTTTTTTTTCCGTCTATATTTTAAATATGTTCAGTGTTCAAATTTGGAGAGTAAGAGTATATATACTCTTTACACAGTTTTAGGTTAGAGAAAACCTCTCTCACATTCTGTCTCTCTCACGCCGCCACCACCACTTCCCATTTGCTGCCACCACCACCACCTACCACTGTCGTCTTCCCCCTCGCACCACCACTGCACAACACCACAACCAACCTCTTCTCCCTCGCAGCCACCACTCCGCCCCACCCACATCTTCCCTGCCGCCGCCAGTCACCACCCACCTTTTCCTTCCCGCCGCCACCACCACCACCACCACTACCACCAACAACCACCTTTACCCCCTCCTCGCTGACGCCGCATGAAGTTCTGAACAGATGTATTAATTTCCCCTCTTCTCCTAATTTATTCTTCCATTTCTTCTTTTCTTATTTCAACATCAACTAGAACCAGAGGGAAATTATTTTCATGAAATATTGTTTGTTGATCTGGGTTTCCACATTCCAAATCTATTTTTACATATTTATTCTTGTCATTACTCTTTTTTTTTTCTCTTGAACTTACAGATTTACAGATTTGTTCTTGTCATTCGGGTTTCACCCGAACCCGACTCGAACCCACCCAAACCCGAGGGGTCGGTTCACTCGATTCTGCGAGTGGATGGTTGGTGGAGGAGGTCCAATCCGACCAGTATACAAGCAGGTGATCGGGTGAGGGCCAAACCCGACTCACCCGACCCATGAACACCCCTAGGTCCTCGTGAGGAAAACTCTCGGTTTCTATAGTATCAGGCATCTACTCCTAGTACCTCACTGGCTCAAACTGCGTGCCTTACCTTTATTTTGCACATTGGGTAATTCACTCTTCTGCCACTGATCACTTGACAGGTATATCGAACCTTTTATCATCCCTAGAATCCTCGCCCTCATTACGCCCTGTGACTTTAGCAGATGGTTCCTCTATACCAATTAAAGGGACAGGAGTTGCCCAACCTACTTCTACATTATCCTTGTCATATGTCCTTTATATAACTCGTTCTCCGTTTAATTTAATGTTAGTTGGCAAGTTAACAACTTTATCTTTTTTCCCTGACTTTGTTCTTATCCAGGATTTGAAAACTCAGAAGACAATTGGCGTAGGGCATGTGTCCAATGGTCTCTACTACTTTGGCGGTGCTAGTATACAACCTGCTTTCCCACTACCTGTCCTGCTACCATCTCTCCTCATCAGATCTATTATCGTCTCGATCATCCTTCCTTAGCCAATCTGAAGCTCCTAGTTCCAAGTTTTGAGTCATTTATCTTCTTTAGAATGTAAGTCTTGTCAATTGGGGAAGCATCACCATATTCAATTTGCTCCCCGAGTTAATAAACCTGTCTCTAGTCCATTTCAGTTATTACATTCAGAAGTTTGGGGTCCACACCGCATTACCTCCACAAAAGGGTATCGATTTGTTGGATTTCTCGCGACCTACTTGGATTTATATAAGGGTTAAATACACTTACACCCCTTGTGGTTTGGCGTATTTGCAGTTACCCCCCCCATTGGTTTAAATTTTGGCACTAATACCCCATGTGGTTCGGACTAAAGTGCAACCGTTCAAATTTGCTAACGGAGCAAGCTGAAATGACCAAATTACCCCTAAGTCTTCATAACAATGTTAAGAACAAAAAAAAATTACTTCAATTTGTTTAGGGAGAAACACGTGGTTTTGAATTGGGTGAGAAAGAATCTTCGACATTTTTTAGGATTTTCTTAGTATATGTCATGTGCTTGACCCAAAGAAAATGATTAACGACTTCTTTTTCCTTTTAATATGACTTTCAGGGGCATAAGAGCCATTTTACCCTTCAAATTAAGACTCCCAAGCATAAAACCATTAATTTGGATGGAAAGTCACGGTTGCACTTTAGTCTAAACCACAAGGGGTATTAGTGCCAAAATTTAAATCATAGGGGGGTAAGTGCAAATCGGCCAAACCATAGGAGGTGTAAGTGTATTTACTTTATTTAATGAAAAATTGGTTAGTTGTTTTCTATTTTTTGTACCTTCAGCAATAATACTCAATTCAACGCCTCTGTTCGTATTCTTCGAAGTGATAATGCACAAAAATATTTTTCTAATCCCTATTGAATAAGGGGGTGCCAATGACTCCCTTCTTTACGTGACTTACATCCTTGACTGCGACACTGACTTACTTGATTGATTCATTCTTGTATTTCGCGAGGGCTGGCTAAATGACTAATTGAACCGGTTGGTCAAAGGAGAAAACCCTGACTGCCGAGAAGAGACCCACCCGAAGAGGTGGGGAGGCTCCTGCCTGTTTGAATGCCTTCTTTTTTATCTACCACGTATATGGAAAAATTTGGCAATATTTACCAATCATCCTCTGTGCATACACCTCAGCAAAATGTTGTTGCCGAACGGAAAAATCGTTACTTGATAGCAGTCACCCATACCCTGTTGTTTGAAATTCGAGTCCCAAAATTTTTTTGGAGAGATACGGTTCTTACAACCTACCATTTGATTAGTCGTACGCCCTCCTCCATTCTTGATGGGCATGCACTTGCTAACCTGTTTTCTACCGAATCACCATTTACGTTCACTCCTAGTGCCTTCGAGTGTGTGTTTTGCCCATAGCTTCATCCGGGGATTAACAAATTAGACCCACGATGGAGACAGGCTGTAGAGAATGTGATGCTTCCATTGATACTGGTACTTGGGACTTGGTTCCTCTTCCACATGGAAAGTCTATGGTTAGATGCCGTTGGCTTTATAATGTCAAGATGCATCTAGATGGCACACTAGACCGGCTGAAGTCCCGCCTTGTTGCCAAGGGGTATACCCAAGTTTATGGGCTTGATTACTCTGAGATCTATTCTCAAGTGACCAAGACTGCTACAGCTCGTCTCTTCATCACCCTGGCTGCCACCTATCACTGGCCTTTACATCAGTTGGATGTAAAGAACGCTTTTGATGCAACCCACAAAAACAAAAATGTTTGAGATATTCTAGAACACAATCTATTATTGTGTCTAGAGTTGTCTTTTGGAATAATCTAAAACACAGTTTATTATTGTGTCTAGAAGTGTCTTTTGAGTCGCAAGTTTTTTTTTCCCCCTAGAAGTGTCTTTTGGGATTTCAATGTAAATTAATTATGAAACATCTAGGTACTCGTGTACTCACTGACCTATGTAAAGGGGCCTTGTTGTAAACTTTTAAGGAAGGAATGGAAAAAGATAGAGTTAAGGTTTCTGTGATGCAATCTTATTCTTTGGTGTGATGCCAAAGAGGTCTTAGGTGTGTTACCTAGGGGAATCTAGGTGTGTTACCTAGGGGAATCTAGGTGTGAGGCCTAGATATCTATATTCATTTCCCTCTCCTTCTTGACCAACTGTTATTTCACTCATAAAACACCTTACATTCCTTTGTTGTACCAAAATCTCCTTCATTGTCCTACATCAGTTTGGTATCGGTGCAAAAGACCTTATCACTTGGAAAGTGATGAAGAAAGAGAAAAAGATGATTCAACACGAAGATGAAGTTGATATTCCCGTTGGCTATGGACGAGAATGTTGATTTCCAGCAGATTGCTTTAAGAAATGATTTGCTTCACAAGCCAAGCAATGGATGCAATATTGGCTCGATTCTTGAACTTAAACACATCAAAACTCGAGGTCGAGTTTTTTCCAACCAAGGGAGAATGATGCAGCCCATAAAAACAAAAATGATTTGATATTCTGGAATATTCTAGAACACAATTTATTATTGTATCTAGTCTCATGTTCCTCGTTGTTTCTAGAAGTGTCTTTTGAGTCATATGTTTCTTTTCTTTTTCTACTACTGTCTTTTGGGATTTCAATGTAAACTAATGATGAACCTTCTAGATACTCATCATGTACTCATTGACCTATAAAAAGGGGCACTATTTTAAACTTTCAAGGGAGGAATGGAAAAATATTGAGTTAAAGGTTAGTGTGATGCAACCTTATTCTTTGGTGCGATGCCAAAGAGGCCTTAGGTGTGATGCCTAAGGGAATCTAGGAGTGAGGCCTAGGTTTCTATTTATTTTGTCTCGGCCCTAGGTACGATGCCTAAGGTAATCTAGGTGTGAGGCCTAGATATCTGTTTCTTTTCCCTTTTCTTCTTGACCAACTTTTATTTCACTCATAAAACACCTTGCATTCCTTCATCATACTAAATCTCCTTCATTTTTTCTAAATGGCACCCTTTTGGAGGAGGTTTTTATGGAGTAACCACCTGGGTTAGTTGCTCATGGGGAATCTAGTCTGGTATGCAGATTGAGGAAGTCCCTAAATGGCCTGAAACGATCTCCTCATGCTTGGTTCGGTAGATTCAGTGAAGTGGTCCAGAGTTTGGACTCCAGCGATGTGGTGTCGATCATTCTGTCTTTTATAGACTCAGCTGGTAAGATCTTGTTGATTGTTTACGTTGAAGATATTGTCTCAACTAGTTGGACTTAAAGTCATTTCTATAAAAGATAAGTTTCAACCCAAAGATCTCGGGCAACTTAGATAATTCTTGGATATTGAGGTAGCCAGATCAAGGAAAGGATTTGCCTATCTCAGAGGAAATATGTCCTTGACTTGCTATTTGAAACAGAGATGTTCGGATCCAAGCCCTGATCCTAACACCAAGATTCTGTTAGATCAAGGAGAGTTACATGGTGACCCAGGGTAGTACAGGACGAGAAGCTTAATTACCTGACTGTGAACAGACCTGATGTTGCTTTTGCAGTTAGTGTAATTAGCTAGTTCAAGGATTCCCCTCGGACCACACATTGGGATACAGTGGTACGGATTCTGAGATACCTCAAGGGAGCTCCTGGCCGTGGTTTAATGTACAAGGATCGTGGTCACATGCAGGTTGAGAGTTGCACTGATGTAGGTTGGGCTGGATCTCCTGGTGATAGAAGATCTACTACAGGTTATTGTGTCCTCATTGGAGGTAATCTTGTGTCGAGGAAGAGCAAGAAGCTGACAATTGTCACTAGATCAAGTGCCGAATTAGAATACGAGGAATTGGCACCTATGTACACGGGTAAGGACACAAGACACGGGTACGACAAATCCTAAAAATGTTGGGTACGGGGTTCGACTAGGATACAAAGAATTAAATTTTATATTTTAATTAATTATATAATACTAATAAAAAAAACATTTCCAAATAGTCACACAATAAGAACCATAAGTACTATAACAATGATTGTTTTACCGTTAAAGATCAACATTACAAATCCATCAATAGCAAGATTGTGTTACCATTACAAAATCATTCACAAGGACACTAAGCATAACAAGATTGTTATAATTTTTGTTG
Source organism: Hydrangea macrophylla (assembly GCA_033977485.1). Lineage (NCBI taxonomy): Eukaryota > Viridiplantae > Streptophyta > Magnoliopsida > Cornales > Hydrangeaceae > Hydrangea > Hydrangea macrophylla. Next base: position 113,444,472 of record CM066997.1, on the reverse strand, counting down.
GCAGATTATTAGGGATTTGATTGTAATCCTAGGTCCTGGATTTATTTGTAGAATAGCTGTAAATTCTGATCCCTTATTTATTGGACAGATTACTGGTAGATTTATAAGATAAATTAGTGGTAGGTTGTTATTACTTTCCTTTTTTGGTGCCTCGGATTTAGTATAAAGATTGTACAGATTCTATTCTAATGTATAGCAGAAACATACTTTGTTTCATGGTATCAGTGATGGAAAAACCGGTTTAAGGTTAAAAGTTAAACACGCAGCGGAAAAGTCAAGTTATAAAACTTAATGGTAGCCCAGGATCTACTACTCGTCAATTCCATAGATGCGTACAAAGAGGAAGGGGACAAGAGTTTATACCTTAGTGTCTTGAACCCAATTCTGAAATCTCTAACTTTCAGCAGCTCCCTCTAGATGGTCTTCACCCTTATGACTCCTGTGGATGCTTCCCAGAGAGACTAGAGATAGTGGGATCTCTAATAGAGAGGAAGGCGAAGGTTTTGGGACTCTAAAACAGTTTCTGCAGCTTCTGACGTTCTTAAACGACGAACCTCTTTTCCAGAACGCAGCTGCCCTATTTATAGATTCCCATAACCGACCTAGACTTCGAGCGATCGAAGATCTTCGATCGATCGAACCATTCTCGATCGATCGAGAATGCCAAAACTTCAATCGATCGAACATACTTCAATCGATCGAACTTGTCTTGACAACTTCCTCATGTGTCTTTCCAAGTATCCTGGCGGAGCTAAGAGTGGGGCCTCCTAGGCTCTTTATTGTTGGCTCAGACCAGTTTGTTAATTACCATGACCAAACTCTTTGATCAGCAAACTAACTAACTGGTCAGTTAACGTTTACTCCACTATAAAACGATAACTGAACTCCAACGCAAAAGAACATATCCGAAGCGATAACTAGACTTGTATGTTGTACTAATGTCCCTCTACCTTCAGCATTCGTAACCATATTCAGGTAGTCGGATAACTGTTACTGTCAACCTAAATCATGATTACTTCTTGTATTCCTTGAGTCCCATTCACCTCTCATGATTACCAAACATGTTGATAACTCTTATCAACAAGACTGCAGTACTCAGTAATCGACTTGGTGACATTCTCAAGGGAATGCTTACTCTGAATCAGAGAGTAGATTCTATCTTGACAATATATGTTCACAACCCTATGAATATGACATACCCAAGATACCCAGGTGTTGATCTTCTGTAGACCTCACTGATTGGTAAGTCAAAGCAGCCATATCCACAGTCTGTGTTCATAATCGTCTCAAGATTGAGAACACGTACCTTATACAAGTTATGAGTTCCTATCGACTGATTGACAGTCTTAAGTGTCAATAGGAAAACTCAGGTCCGTCAATGCACTATAAGCACTAGCATATTAACTAAGAGTTACACTCTAGTGATTGAGATTAATCACTCCATCCAATGGTAGTTAATCATGCTACAGTGTAAACCTGATGAGATATCCAGTCTCATCATCCACTGTGACAAGTTCTAAGTATCAAAGAATAGTAATTCGTATCTCATTTGCATGTATCTCATACATACACGAATTACCTACTATGACACTTAAGGATTAACAATCATCTCATGAAAGAAACATACATAATGAAATGTAAAGCTGATATCCATATATTAAGATGTCAATGTCTCATACATAAACTAATGGTTTGAGGGCAAAAACCCAACAATCAAAGCCTTGTTTGTGGGAGTTCCTGGGTTTGACTCTCCATCCCCGCATTGTTGTGCATATTTGCACTTTGTTATTTGTCTCCACTATGGTGGAGTTTGGTTTGTTTGCTCTCCACGTGCAAGTTGGGGCTGCACGTGAGGGAGGGTGTTGAAGCTTGATATACATTGTTGGGCCCATTCTCTAATAGCTTAAGCTTTTGGAGTAGTTGGTAACTTGACATAATGTTCCCTTTGTTATTTGCTAAATTGGATGTTAATAGTTTTCATTGTGAAATTTGCCAATTAGCGAAACATCATCATGTTCCATTTCCGTTAAGTAATAAAAAATCAGCTTTTCCTTTTTTGTTGATATATACTGATGTATAGGGCCCTTCTCGAATACCAAGTCTTTCTGGAGCTAGATAGTTTTGTGTCCTTTATTGATGATTGTACCAGAATAAATTGGGTGTTTCTTTTGAAAAATAAATTTGATGTTAGTTCTGTGTTTTCAGTCTTTCACAAAATGATTAACACTCAGTTTGGGGTTAAAATAAAGAGCATCAGATCTGATAATGGGAAGGAATACTTTAATAAGATGATGTCATTTTTTCTCGAAAAAGAAGGGATTATACACCAATCTTCATGCACCAACTCCCCGCAGCAAAATGGAGTTGCCGAACGAAAAAATAGGCATCTTTTAGAAATTACTCGGGCTTTACTTTGCCAGAAAAATATGCCTAAACTATATTGGGGAGAAGCAGTCCTAACTGCGGCTCACTTGATCAACCGCCTGCCATCTAAAGTGCTAGGAAACAAAACTCTAGTGGAAGCACTCTCAAGTTTCTTTCCCTACTTTAATAGCTCTTCTCAACTCCCCCCTAAGGTCTTTGGTTGTGTCTCATTTGTTCATATTTACTCCCAATATCATAGCAAACTTGATCCTCGGGCTTTAAAATGTGTGTTTGTGGGTTACTCTCCAACACAAAAGGGGTATAAATGTTATCATCCTACTTCTCGGAAATTTTTCACAACTATGGATGTCACTTTTGCTGAAAATCAATCCTTTTTTCGGAGTACTTATCTTCAGGGCGAGAATCTATATGAAGATAAGTTTCTTTCCTATGATTTACCAAATTTTTTTGAGTCTTCTTAAGCTCCTCCTATTCCCTTGTCAATTGATCCAGAATAATTTCCAGATGTAGAACTGTCATCTGATACAAGGGGAGTTAATACGGTTGCCTTGCCGCTACAGGTCTATTCTAGGAGGAAACAGACACTAACTGATCCAGTGCAAGTCCAAGAGTCTCAACCCGAGCCAGGTAATGAAAATAACACTTCCAATAACTCAGTTTCTGATATTGTTTCCCTCACTACTTCAAATCCTTCAAATCCACCCAACACTCTAGAGAGTACTGTACATTTGAAAGACTCAAAAGTGTTTGATGACCTCCATTTACCAATTGCTCTCAGGAAAGCACCCAGAAAGTGTACTCAACACCCGGTTTCCAACTTCATTTCATTTGAGAAACTATCCCCATCCCATAGAGCCTTTCTTACCCAATTAACGCCCATTGAGATCCCTCAAACAGTCCAAGAGGCACTTAGAAATGAGAATTGGAAGAAAGCCATAAAAGAAGAAATGTTGGCCCTTGAAAAAAACAAAACTTGGGAAATTGTAGAATTGCCAAGGGGAAAGAAACCAGTGGGGTGTAAATGGGTGTTTGCTGTTAAATATAAAGCTGATGGAACACTAGAAAGGTATTAAGCTAGGCTAGTAGCTAAGGGATATACACAAACCTATGGGGTGGATTATCAAGAGACCTTTGCTCCAGTGGCAAAGATGAATACAGTTTGTGTTTTATTATCCTTAGCAGCTAATTTTGGTTGGTCTTTGCAGCAATTTGATGTTAAGAATGCATTCTTACATGGTGATTTAGAGGAGGAAGTGTATATGGAGGTACCGCTAGGTTTCAATGAGACCTTTAAAAGAAACAATGTCTGCAGGTTAAAAAAGGCACTTTATGGTTTCAAGCAATCTCCACGAGCATAGTTTGGAATATTTGCAAAAGCTATGAGTGAGATGAAGTTTCGACAGAGTCAAGGAGATCATACTCTCTTCATCAAGCATTCATCAATGGGTAAAGTAACAGCTCTAATAGTTTATGTGGATGACATAATTGTAACAGATGAAGAAATAGAATGGCTCAAGAAGAGATTAGCTAAGGAGTTTGAAATAAAAGACTTGGGGAGACTCAAGTATTTTCTTGGAATTGAGGTAGCACATTCGAGGAATTGTATCTTTATCTCTCAGCAAAATATATTCTTGATCTTCTTAAGGAGACAGGGATGCTTGGTTGTAAGCCAGTCGATACACCAATTGAACAGAATCACAAACTAGGAGAAGCACAAGAAGATGTGGCAGTAGATCGTGGAAGGTATCAACGTTTGGTTGGGAAATTAATTTATTTGTCACACACACGGCCAAACATAGCCTATGCCGTGAGTGTGGTGAGTCAATTCATGCATTCTCCTAGGGAAGTCCACCTAGAAGCGGTGTACCGAATTATGCGCTATTTGAAAGGTACTCCAGGGAAGGGAATTTTGTTTAAGAAAAATGGAGAGCTGAACTTAGAAGCATACACTGATGCGGATTGGGCAGGATCAATAAAGGATCGAAGGTCTACCTCTGGTTATTGTACATTCTTAGGAGGTAACTTGGTGACCTGGAGAAGCAAGAAGCAATCTGTGTTTGCTAGATCAAGTACAGAGGCAGAGTTTAGAGCGATGGCACACGGGATTTGTGAGTTGTTATGGATTAAGATTATCCTTGATGATCTTGGAGTCAAATGGGAAGAACCGATGAAGTTGTACTGTGATAATAAATCAGCAATTAACAATGCTCATAATCCCGTACAACATGATCGGACAAAACATGTAGAAGTGGATCGACACTTTATAAAAGAAAAACTTGATAGTGGTTTAATCTATATGCCCTATGTATCAACGGGGGGACAATTAGCTGATGTTTTGACAAAAGGCTTGGCTAGTCACCAATTTCAGATAATTACTAGCAAGCTGCGAATGGATAACATCTATTCTCCAGCTTGAGGGGGAGTGTTGGCAGATTATTAGGGATTTGATTGTAATCCTAGTTCCTGATTGTTGGCAGATTATTAGGGATTGATTGTAATCCTAGGTCCTGGATTTATTTGTAGAATAGCTGTAAAATCTGATCCCTGATTTATTGGACAGATTACTAGTAGATTCATAGGATAAATTAGTGGTAGGTTGTTATTACTTTCCTTTTTTTGTGCCTAGGATGTAGTATAAAGATTGTATAGATTCTATTCTAATGTATAGCAAAAACATACTTTGTTTCATGATTAAACATCATTACATCATCAATACTACTACCAAATCATAAAATCCACAAGTCCAAAACAAGAAAAGAAAATATTCATCCTAAAAATGCACAAAACCTGTCACGCCCCGGAGAAGCAAAAATAGAGAAAACAAGTTCCGTTTTGGTCCCGTAGGTTCATGACCGATGAATAACCATATTGTCATCTACTCAAACCAACAAATACAACGATAGGGAGGATGCTAGTCAAAGAACATATCTTATTAACATAATCAGAGACTACAGCGGAAATATAAAAGGTTTGGAAGCAACATGTGCCCAAGTACCAATTATAAAAGTCTACTAAATCTATTACAACAGCTGGCTTATAGTCTGAAACCTATAACAATAATAACAGCAGCACAACAGATATACAAACTAACTATTACAAAGCAGCACGTCTTCGTCTTTAAGCTTCCAACTCCAAGTCCGGCGAAACATCAGTCTTCCGTACTCAAGACCTACGAAGCTCTAGACATTGGAATATCCAAAGCACAAACGCCATCAACTTTGAATACAAAGCTGAGTGAGTACATTAAACAACACTCCTCACCGTTATTGTTCAGCATCTTAAAATGCGGTTAATCTCTTAACAATGACATCACTCACGGACATAGCAGATGTCTCGTTAAATTATTCATGGATTCAATGATAGCAGGAAACATATTAAATGAAGACAATAATAAAGATCATGGTATAAATATCTCATCACGTATTCACCAAATCCATGCATGTAACCCATGTAACCACCTATGCATCTACCTTTATGTCGGGACGCTGAATCAACGACTGAACATCATCTTACTAACCATTCTCATATTCATATCCATTTCCATATCCATGTTCTTTTTCTCATCCGTATCCATACGTCGATACAATAATACCAATCTGATAGTTACACGTCGATACCATAATACCAATCTGATATCCATACGTCGATACAATAATACCAATCGGAATCACCCGACTAGTCAGTAGGTCCCACGATCCCTTGATAGGGTTTACCGGTTGTCTACACGGTACCACCTATCTATAAACAATGGAAGCGGCACATCGGACGTCTTCAACGATGTGTATATCCTCATTGGTTGTCTACACAGCTGAGAATACATTAGAGCGCTAACCGGACGTCTTCAACGGTACACTGGAGGTCTTCAACAGTGCATACGCATCACTGGACGTCTTCAGCAGCGAGAGGCGCACTAGGAACTCTAAACATCCCACGCCTACCCGGCTCGTCAGTCGTTGATCCCACGGATCCAAAGTACACATATCTCATTATTCCACATAAATCACAGTTCCCATTTCGCATCATATCCTCTCATCTTTTCGCACCAATATCCCGTGCATGCTGACCACATGTCGTGAAATGCATTACTCTAGGTAAAGAATTACCATATGCTCTGTATGCATCACATATACTCATTTCTGATAATTAGCATGCAGTCGTGTTCCATTCCACCATTCAATTTAACAGTATCATCATGTAACCGTTAAATAGTTCATCTCATAACAGTGTTGCATTATCTCTTAAATTAACAATATCGCATATTGAAAGCCTGAATCAATATTTAAACAGCTAAACAGTATGTATTATAATCAACATAAAATAAACATGTTCTGCGAGGTTCGATCGATTGAGGTCCTCTCGATCAACTGAAGTCAAAGTAAGTTCGATCGATCGAGGTCCCTTCGATCGATTGAGGAAACAGCCAGTTCGGTCGATCGAGCATAGTTCGATCGATTGAGATTCATCTTCCACCCAGAAACTGGCAGAGACAAACAAAAGTTTAATTGTCACTAAATATACATCTTAAATATACAGAAATCATCCTAGAGTTATCCCTCGAGTGAGTTAATGAACTCACCTCACTCCGGCGGTCCGGTGGCGGCGTTCCCGAGCTTCGCGGCGGCGACTATGGTGGCGGCGAGCTTTCTCTCTCCTCTCCTTCTCTGTCTCTCCGGTCTCTCTTCTTCTTCTTCTTCTTCTTCTTCTTCTTCTTCTTTTGCTCCTCTTCTCGTTCTTCTCTTCTTCTTCCTCTGCCCAAGCACATATATATATATACACATGCATATACACACAAGGTTATATATATATAACACACACAAGCTCTCTCTCTCTCTCTCTCTAAACTGCCAAAAACCCCACACACACGCACGAACTAACATATATATAGGGAGGGACAGAGGTGCAGGTGGCAAACACGTAAGTTAGGAATAACAACACTTTCGATCGATCGATTGAGAACAGGTCGGTCAAGGTTCGATCGATTGAAATAAGTTCGATCGATTGAAAGGGCCACGTCACAGAATCAGGTCGGCAGAGTTTCGATCGCTCGAAGTATGTTCGATCGCTCGAGAAAGCACAAGGTTCGATCGGTTGAGAAGACTTCGATCGATCGAGAAAGATTCTTCACCAAGGGTTCACACAAGCATACATGGTCTTATTTATATAACCATGTATCCGAAAATACAGGGTATTACATTATCCACCACCTATCAAAAGATTTCGTCCTCGAAATCTGAAACAGTAGTCCTAAAACGAAAAGGAAACCATCTCACAAAACATACTCTAAAAATGCTCAAGTTCTCGTTTTACGTAAACGATCGCATCAGCGACCAAAGGGTTAAGTTCTAAACACGCGATATAAAGATATCACTGATTTACGAATACTAGGGTGACAACTACCAATCTCAGGTTTTGACCATACGAAATTCGCACGTCGAACTTCGGGAAAAGGTTCTAGGTAGCACAATCTAATCATCTCACGAAATCTGAAACAGCTAGTCCCCAAACACAAAAAGCTCCTTCCTCAAGTCAAACTCTACGGTGTGAGGGTTCTACTGATCAAAAGTTCTAATCTCATCTAAGTTGTAGCAAAGCGTTGTCTTCTACTCATGTCTCCGAAGATGCTTCATACTGTGCTGACGAAGTCTTTACTGTATCATCAGTTGGCTATCTCCCATCTCTAGACTCCTTGTTATGATCGTCAGCGTCCTTAGTCAATCTCTTGTTGTACACGACGTCCTTGTTAACTCCCTTGTTGTCGTCGTCCTTCAATGTGTTGACCTGAAAGCATTTTGACTCCGGCATCGTAGTTGGTGATTTAAACTTCCTCATGTCTCCAAATTCTCACGTACTATTGATATAATCATCTCTCGAGGTCGTATCATCCGTTGAATGCTCGTTCTGGTTCCGCGTACCAACTAAATAGGTAAGGCTGGGCTATACACTGATATCGTGAGTCGACCTACTGTACAACCTCTTGTCTGGATAAAAGCAACAGGCGATTAATGTCGAAAAGCAATCTTCTGTGGTATTTCTTAGAAATTCTGGTGTAGTCTCTGCGTTACTCATATCTCTTCTCGTATACTCGCAATCTTCTAGTTCGTCCTCTCATGTCAAGGTTGTGTCTCAAGAAAATTAAGATTCTTCATCTCTAGTCTCTATCTCACTTACCAACGGTTGGCGTAGTCTTCCGTGTAGGGAGGCTAATGATGTCATACGAGGATGCAATTGATGTCTTATGGGGATGCAAAAGAAGTAATATGGGATGTAATTGATGTTATAGCTATACTTGGATAACTACTATCGATCAGTGTCGAACGAATTGTTCAACCACAATTTACGGTGTAGGCCAATCCTCTTACAACCAATCACACAAATGCCAAACTTCCTGCATATCGGGATCATATGTAATACAATATGTAGGGGATGAGGGTTGTACCTTCTGTCTATCGTCCTTGTCTATGTCAAGACCAATTACTTGTTCGACGAGTTTGCCCTCGTGATACTTGTTGCGATGGAGCATTGTGTTGCATTTCTAGTTCTGGACAAAACTAACGGACATGACCAACTTTACCGCAATTGAAGCACCGTATTCCTCGTCCATTAGATTTCCTTAACGCTCTGCATTCTTGGGAAAGGTGTCCTGGTACTCCACAATTGTAGCAGATATCTCGTTCTCTGTGCTGTGTTGGAGTCGCCACTGGTTTTGCCTCTTTCTTGTCGTTCCCCAATCTCTTACGCTTATGGTGGTTGCTTATGTAACTTCTCTCTGTGTTTCCTTGTTGAACTTGCTTAGCTGCCAACATAACCTGACAGTCTTTCCTCTCCGATCCGTTAGGAAAAACTGATCGTACTCTGGAAATGCTAGATCAGATCGTTGCCCTTCACTAATCTGAGTGTCGTCCTCCAGTTTCGTTGCCATTTCTACCAGAGCTTCGAAAGATTGGTTTAAATGTCCTATAGTCATATGACGGATATGTGGAACTAGTCCCTGATGATATCTTTTGATCTTCCTCCTTGATGTATTGATCATATGCGGTGCAAATCGTGATAGTCTCTCGAATTGAGTTGTATATTGTGGCACTGTAAAACTACCTTGGTTTAATTGTATGAATTCTATTTCGCTTTTGTTCTTCTCGAATTCTGGGAAGTACTTCTCTAGAAATCGGGTCTTGAATGATTCCCAAGTCATCCTTCCCACAGCTTCTTCACCTATCGTAGCTTTTACTGCGTCCCACCAATCTGCTGGTGAGAACGTCAATTGAACTATGGCCAAATGTCTTTTCTCAGTGTCAGTACATCCAAGTGTCTCAAATATCAATTCTATCTGGCGAATCCATTGCTCAGCTTGCCATGCTCTAGTTAATCCGGTAAAGGTTCCTGTTGAAGAGCACGAAATTCCTTTACCAGCTTGACTCTCGTCTGACGTACTGGTGCTTCATTACCGATGACACGCTCAGCACGATTGATAATTTGTTCCATGTGACGAATGAAAACTCCAAACACTCATGTTGGATCTATCTCGGGAGGTACTACATCAGGTACTCCATTCAGTTGGCCCGGATTTCCTCAAGTCGTTCTAACCATAACGAGTGCTGGTAGTGTTCAGTGTCGCTACCTTCAAATGAAAAACTATTCGGTTAGAAGCATTCTATCTTATAGCTTAAGCAAGAACATGCGGTAACTATACAATACCACTATATAATACGATCATACCAAGCAATACGAATATAATTATATAACCACAGAGGTCAGACGATCTACCAGGTACACTCAAATATATCTATGCTCAAAACAAGGGTTACGAAACTACAGGTTCTAAGCGTAACGTCAAATCTAAACATTCTATTTCTATTCCCAGGTTCCAGACTACGAATACTGCTCAACTAACATGCGAGACCACTCAACTAACATGCGGCTCAAGGTAACAGGATAATCTTATCCATAACCTCTTTCTATTTCCATGTCATACTGACTGTTCCGAGATCGCTCAGGAATTTGTCAGTGTCTAAAATCCAACAGCGCTCTACACTTATGATCCCTATACCCATAACTAACTCTCAACGCCTTGTTCTCCGTGAACTCAGCTACCAACAGTTCTAAAGATTTCTTATTGGCTCCAGCAGTTACTACCTTCCAAAGAAACATTCTCAGACGGATTTATCTAACTTCTCGTCTACGTGACAAGATAATAGCTCCATCTCATCTCAGCTAATCCTCATGCTATCGACATTAACTTAGAACTTGGGTTCTAATCACAAACTGATACCAAAAATCCTGTCACGCCCCGGAGAAGCAAAAATAGAGAAAACAAGTTCCTTTTTGGTCCCGTAGGTTCGTGGCCGGTGAATAACCGCATTGTCATCTACTCAAACCAACAAATACAACGATAGGGAGGATGCTAGTCATAGAACATATCTTATTAACATAATCAGAGGCTACAGCGGAAATATAAAAGGTTTGAAAGCAACATGTGCCCAAGTACCAATTATAACAGTCTACTAAATCTATTACAACAGCTGGCTTATAGTCTGAAACCTATAACAATAATAACAGCAGTACAACAGATATACAAACTAACTATTACAAAGAAGCACGTCTTCGTCTTTAAGCTTCTAGCTCCAAGTCAAGCGAAACATCAGTCTTCCGTACTCAAGACCTACAAAACTCTAGACATTGGAATGTCCAAGGCACTAACGCCATCAGCTTTGAATACAAAGCTGAGTGAGTACATTAAACAACACTCCTCACCGTTATTATTCAGCATCTTAAAATACGGTTAATCTCTTAACAATAAGTCACTCACGGACATAGCAGATGTCTCATTAAACTATTCATGAATTCAATGATAGCAGGAAACATATTAAATAAAGACAATAATAAAGATCATAGTATAAATTTCTCATCACGTATTCACCAAATCCATGCATGTAACCCATGTAACCACCCATGCATCTACCTTTACGTCAGGACGCTGAATCCACGACTGACCATCATCTTACTAACCATTCTCATATTCATATCCATTTCCGTATCCATGTTCTTTTTCTCATCCGTATCCATACGTCGATACAATAATACCAATCTGTTGGTCACACATCGATACCATAATACCACTCTAATATCCATAAGTCGATACAATAACACCAATCGGAATCACCTGACTAGTCAGTAGGTGCCATGATCCCTTGATAGGATTACCGGTCGTCTACACGGTACCACCTATATCTATAAACAATGGAAGCGGCACATCGAACTGTTAAAACCAATGTTTGCAAGCTTAGAGTTAGAAATTATCTAACTCCAATATATATATTAATCATAAGATGAAGAAAATAATTACAATAAGACCCACTAACTAATATCTTAATAACACAAGTAACTAAAATAAACAACTACTCTCAACACTCCCCCTCAAGCTGGTACAAATATATCTCTCATGCCCAGCTTGCCTAGAGCAGTATGGAAAGGTTGACTTCCTATTCCCTTGGTGGGAACATCCGCAACTTGATCACTACTCTTCACAAAAGGAATGCAGATAACTCCACTACTAAGCTTTTCCTTGATAAAATGCCGATCAATCTCGACATGCTTGGTTCTATCGTGTTGAACAGGATTATGAGCTATACTGATTGCTGCTTTATTATCGCAGTACAGTCTCATGGAATCAACCTGTTCAATCCTCAAATCCTTCAACAAAGACTTGACCCAAAGAAGCTCACAAATACCTTAAGCCATTGCCATGAACTCAGCCTCAGCACTAGATCTTGCAACAACATTCTGCTTCTTACTTCGCCAGGTAACCATGTTACCCCTAACAAATGTACAATACCCAGAGGTTGACCTTCTATCAGTCACAGAACCAGCCCAATCAGCATCTGTATAAGCCTCAACCCTCAGGTGGTTATGCTTAGAAAAGAATAAGCCCTTTCCGGGAGCAGACTTCAAATAGCGAAGAATTCTAAAGACTGCATCTTGGTGTGACACCCGAGGAGAATGCATAAACTGACTTACAACACCAACTGCAAAAGCGATATTAGGGCGAGTATGAGACAAATAAATTAGCTTACCGACAAGTCTTTGATAGCTCCCCCTGTCAACCAATTCCCCGTTATTGTCTTCACTAAGTTTTTTATTCTGCTCCATAGGCGTATCACACGCTCTACTACCAAGCATCCCAGTTTCTTTCAATAGGTCCAAAACATATTTCCTTTGGGAAATAAAAATCCCCTGTTTGGACCTTGCAAGTTCAATTCCCAGAAAGAACTTCAAGGCTCCCAAATCCTTTATCTCAAACTCTATGGCTAACTGGTTTTTCAATATTTCCATCTCTTCTAAGTCGTCTCCTGTGAGCACAATATCATCAACATAAACAATAAGTGCAGTGGTCTTACCCTGTGTAGAATGTTTGATGAATAATGTATGATCTGCGTGGCTCTGTCTAAAACCAAACTGAAGCATAGCCTGAGTGAATCGCTCAAACCAAGCCCTCGGAGATTGTTTAAGGCCATATAACGATTTTTTCAATCTACACACCTTACCCTTTGTCTTGGAATCCTTAAAACCCGGGGGAATATCCATGTAAACCTCCTCTTCCAAGTCACCATGTAAGAAGGCATTCTTCACATCAAACTGGTGAAGAGGCCAATCTAGATTCGCTGCAAGGGACAGAAGAATTCTTACCGAATTCATTTTTGCAACTGGTGCAAAGGTTTCTTCATAGTCCACACCATAAGTCTGAGTGTAACCCTTGGCTACCAACCGAGCCTTGTACCTTTCAATGGAACCATCAGCCCGGTGCTTTACTGTAAACACCCACTTGCACCCCACAGTCCTCTTACCTTTAGGCAGCATTGTTAGTTCCCAAGTGCCAGTTTTGTGAAGAGCCTTCATTTCTTCACTCATAACATGTTTCCACTTGGGATCAGCAAGAGCATCCTGGACATGGTTAGGAACACTGACAGGAAATTTTTGAAAGGAATGATTTATAAGAGGCAGACAAATGAGAGTAAGACACAAAATTGGAGATAGGGTGTTGAGTACATGATCTAACACCCTTACGGACAGCAATGGGAACATCTAAATCATTTAGTTCTGGAGAGGGTGTATCAGAAGAATTACCTGAATCATCATCACTCGGAGAGAATGGTAGTGGAGGAGGAGGAGCAACGGTCTCTGAAGCCTCTCTAGTCTTCCTTTTACTCCATGTCCTCCTCGAATAGACTCTTAACTCTCTCTCCCTTTCAACTCCCTCTCCTTCAGGCTCCCTAACTCCCTCTCCGTCAGGCTCCCTAGGCTCTCTATCATCTCTCTCTATCCCAACTTCCTCACTCTCTCTTTCAACCCTTTCCTGCTCCACCTCAATCATCATAGGTAACACAGAAGCAACATGTATCTCTTCACACCGTGTCTCCCCCTGAAGAGATGCCTGAGGGTCAACAGGGTAGGACTGAGACTCATGAAAAGTGACATCCATTGACACAAACCATTTTCGAGGAGGATGGTAACACTTATAACCCTTCTATGTAGGGGAATAACCGACAAACACACACTTAATAGATCGAGGGTCTAACTTCCCACGATTAGGTGAATGGTTATGAACAAAACAAACACAACCAAAGACACGAGGTGGAATGGAAGCGGAGAGGGAAGTGTGAGAAAGAACCTGAAGAGGAGTTTGTTTATGTAGGACACGAGTGGGGAGCCCGTAGATGTCGGAGGAACACACCGGGCCATCAAGTGCCGGAGAGTCTCAAGTTCTGAGGCAGACAAGGAGCTAGAGCTGGCATCAGAAGATGGTGTAGGACCACAAGAAACTGGAGCAGAAGGCTCAGAAACAGCATAATGATGTGCACGGGCAGCCTCTCCACAGCCACCAGAACGACCTCCACGACCCCCTTCGCGACCTCCCCGACCACCAGGTGGTTTGCCATGAAGGCTCCAGCAGTTGGCCCGAGTATGATGGGGCTTAAAACAGTAATCACATATCACGACTGGTCGATCAGAGGAAGCTGGCTGTTGAGACCCATCTCTAGGTGGAATGGAAACCAAGGCAGACCTCTCAGTAGCCACAGAGGGAAGCATAACGGAACGGCGGCTCTCCTCATTCTGGACATGAGCAAAGGCCTCCTGAAGAGTGGGAAGAGAAACCATCCCAAGTACCCGACTACGAACTGCGTCATAATCAGGATGAAGCCCCTGAAGGAATTTAAAGACCCTCTGCTTCTCTAGTAGTTTCCTATATCCCTCAGCATCAGTAACACACACAGGCTGATAGGCCTGAAGATGATCAACACGATCCCAACTGGTGGTAAAAAACTGAAAATATTTGGTGACAGTCATGTCACCTTGTTCCGAACAGTCGATGGAACGAATCAACTCAAACTCCTGTGCGTAGTTCCCCCGTCGAGAGAAAGTAGATGTAACAGTGTCCCAAATCGCCTTGGCAGTCTTCATGCGATAGAAATTCTCACCGATTTCAGGCACCATCGAATTAATAAGCAACGCCATAATAACGGAGTTCTCAATCTCCCATTTATCATAGCCGGGATCCGTAGAAACAAGGGCTGTCACACGCCCATCAAGGTGGCCCAGCTTCCCACGTGCCTTCAGATACAATTCCACCGCTTGTGACCACTTAAGAAAATTTTGGCCGTCGAAGGGCGCAGGAGTAATCTTGAGGTTGGGATCCAAAGGAGCAACCACTGTGTGGACTGTGGTTGGTGTAGAAGCTTCCGGTTTGTCTGCCATTATGTCGGAGAGGAATGGAACACCCAACGATGCGAAGGAAAACGGAGAAGATGGGAACTCACAAGACTTTCAACTGAAGATCACGGGTTCATAAAGGGACCTAACACAACCAAAAACGAATCAAAACAGCAAACTGGAAAGTTGCTGAAATATATCAGCCCTACAGGACTTCGGAAAAATTAGGGTTAGGGTTAGGACTAAGTAATCAGTCCAGGGTGGTTATAGGAGTGGCGCAGGGGTAAGGCAGGGTGTCTGGGTGGTGGCGAGGTTGCTGGGTGGGCTGGGGCTTGCGGCGAGATGGCTGGATGGTCTAGGAGTTGTGGCGAAGGGGTGGGGTGAGGTGTGGGGCTGCGGCGAGGTGGCTGGATAATCTGGGGGCTGCTGCGAAGGTCTGGGTGGGCTGGGGTCAGCGGCGCAGTGGTGGAAGGTGGTGGTGGCAGCAGCGCATGTGGTGGTGATGATGTTGGATGATTAGGGTTGGAGACATGGCTTTGATACCATGTTAAAACCAATGTTTGCAAGCTTAGAGTTAGAAATTATCTAACTCCAATATATATATTAATCATACGAAGAAGAAAATAATTACAATAAGACCCACTAACTAATATCTTAATAACACAAGTAACTAAAATAAACAACAACTCTCAACACGAACGTCTTCAACGATGTGTATATCCTCACTGGTCGTCTATACAGCTAAGAATACATTAGAGCACTAGTCGGACGTCTTCAACGGTACACTGGACGTCTTCAACAGCGCATACGGATCACTGGACGTCTTCAACAGCGAGAGGCACACTAAGAACTCTAACCATCTCACGTCTACCCGGCTCGTCAGTTGTTGATCCCACGGATCCAAAGTACACATCTCATTACTCCACATAAATCACAGTTCCCATTTCTCATCATATCATCTCATCTTTTCAAACCAACATCCCATGCATGCTGACCACATGTCATGAAATGCATTACTCTAGATACAAGAATTACCACATGCTCTGTATTCATCACATCTACTCATTTCTAATTATTAGCATGCAGTCGTGTTCCATTCTACCATTCAGTTTAACAGTATCATCATGTAACCGTTAAATAGTTCATCTCATAACAGTGTTGCATTATCTCTTAAATTAACAATATCGCATATTGAAAGCATGAATCAATATTTAAACAGCTAAACAGCATGTATTATAATCAACATAAAATAAACATGTTCTGCGAGGTTCGATCGATTGAGGTCCTCTCGATCGATTGAGGAAACAGCAAGTTCGATCGATCGAGCATAGTTCGATCAACTGAGATTCATCTTCCACCAAGAAATTGGCAGAGACGAACAAAAGTCTCGTGGTCACTAAATATACACCCTACATATACAGAAATCATCATGGAGTTATCCCTCGAGTGAGTTAATGAACTCACCTCACTCCGGCGGTCCGGTAGCGGCGTTCCCGAGTTTCCTGGCAGCGACTATGGTGGCGGCGAGCTTTCTCTCTCCTCTCCTTCTCTGTCTCTCCGGTCTCTCTCTGTCTCTCTTCTTCTTCTTCTTCTTCTTCTTCTTCTTCTTCTTCTTCTTCTTCTTTTGCTCCTCTTCTCGTTCTTCTCTTCTTCTTCCTCTGCCCAAGCACATATATATATATACACATGCATATACACACAAGGTTATATATATATATAACACACAAGCTCTCTCTCTCTCTCTCTCGCTCTCTCTAACTGCCAAAAACCCCACACACACACACGAACTAACATATATATAGGGAGGGACAGAGGTGCAGGTGGCAAACACGTAAGATAGGAATAATAACACTTTCGATCGATCGAAGTGAGTTCGATCGATTGAGAACAGGTCGGTCAAGATTCGATTGATTGAAATAAGTTCAATCGCTTGAGAAAAGGTCCACGTCACAGAATCAGGTCAGCAGAGTTTCGATCGCTCGTAGTATGTTCAATCGCTCGAAGTATGTTCGATCGCTCGAGAAAGCACAAGGTTCGATCGGTTGAGAAGACTTCGATCGATCGAGAAAGATTCTTCACCAAGGGTTCACACAAGCATATAGGGTCTTATTTATAAAACCATGTATCCGAAAATACAGGGAATTACAAAACCACAAACCTAAAACGGGCAAAAATAATTTACAAAAAAGCCACTGTGCAGTAGTTGTGCCATGTCCACACGTATCTGTGCCATACCATGACGTGTCCTAGCCGTACACACAGACAAAACACTTGAATTAAATATTTGGGCACATTTTTTTTTAGTGTCGGGTACGTACCCTGGCGTGTCCAACGCGTGTCGGTGTCCAGTACGGGTACGGGGGCGTAGATGAAGTACCCATGCTACATAGCTTGGCATGCACCATTATTGAGCGAGTGTGGATGAAACTATTGCTTAAAGAACTTGGGTTCACTCAGTCCAATCCTATGAATTTACTGTGTGACAACCAGGCAGCTGTTCATATAGCTTCCAATCATGTGTTTCACTGGAGTACAAAACTAGGGCTGTTTTTCGCATGGACCGGATCAGAAATGATTGTTTCAGTAGAAAAAAAAAATATCCAAAATTTTTAGAATATAAATAGCCTTTCTTATGCCAATTCCGAATTTTCAAAATTTTTATATTGTGTCCTAATTCCGAGTTTTCAGAAATATCGGAATTTTTGGACTTTTTCGGAAACTTTCGTAATCGGAATTTTTTAGGAAAACAATTCAAAAATCAACATATCATTGTTTTAATATTTGATTAGTAAATTTCATTTTAGTACAAAAGTATTAAAATTATATTCAGACCCGTGTTTTATTATAGAATATATATGTATAAGTACATATCCCAAGAAACATATGTTTCGGGAAATATCTAAAAACTTGTATCGGAAAGTGTTCGGAATTTTTTCAGTATTTTAGGATCGTAAATTTGGAATTTTCGGAACTTCAAGATTCAGTCCAATTCCAATCCGATTTTTTACGGAATTTTTAGGACTCAGTTGGATCTGAATTTCCGTTCCAACTTGCACCCCTAAACGAAACACATTGAAGTTGACTGCGAATTCATTCGTGAAAAGCTTTTGCAAAAAGTGATCCATACTGTACATGTGGAATCAGTTGAATTTTGCGGAATATGAATAATAAACCAAGAATGAAGAAGAGAGAGAAAGAACACAAAATTTTAACATAGTTCGGTCCGAAGACCTACATCCACCCCTAAAAGCCCCAAGGGACTACATCTTATATGACTTGAATGATAATTTTTTGTAGTGTATGCAAGACTTCGAATCCCTATATGTGTATAGGGTGGAGATAGAGAGAATAATATCAATCCCATTAATTATGGGATCACAATAATATCACATCAAATCTCCCCACTAATTATTATCTCTTATATGATTTGACTTCCATTCCATAAGGGATAAACAATTAATAGTAAATCATAAATCGTATCATATCCGGGATCATTCACCAAATCTGGTGGCCCCAATTCCATATTTTCCAACAATATCTGCAGACCATTCGGCAGATTTGTTTACTGAACCGTTGTGTGGGACTTGGGTGTGCGGACTCTTCTAAGAAGCCAATGTGTCGCATGTCGCATCGTGTCCAACACACGAACACAACATTTTGCAGAAGTGTCGACGTGCAATGTTATTAAACTTTGCCGAGTCGACATCTCTTTGTCGTGTCGTATATGTGTCGGTGTGTTCGTGTCCACGCTTCATTGGTGACAAGGTTGGTGCATATGATATGATGCTCCAACTTGAGGGGAATGTAAAAGGGTAGTTATGTAACTTTGTTAAAGGTATATGTGGTTACGTCCCACATCACTTAACTAGTGAGTAGTCTAGGTCTATCTAAGCCTATATATAGGCTCCCTTGTATTCTATTCTATTCATTCAATATGTCAAATATTTACAATAACATTAAGTCAAGGAAAAGAAAACATGTGAAATTACTTTACTGAGTAAATGAGGTTCAGTTCAGAGGTTCTGGTTTGCAAAGAAAGTATTTCTCAGGTTTTACAACCCTCAGTGATATCAATTCAACTAGTCTAGTTTTTATTGAGCATTCCGAACAATACGGTCGCTCGTTAAATGCATTTGTTCATATTAGATCAGTGTGCCAATATATAACAGAGATAGATTGAGCAATTCCCAAAAATCCTTGTCAATGATTGATTGTTGAAAAAGCCCCAAATACAACCACCCTCTCTCCAGAAAAGAGAAAAAAAAAAAACACACACACACACACACACACATGCATGTAGAAAGACAATCAAATATATCCCCAATGCCAGCGACCAAATGAAACATTCACTGATAAAGTAGGAAAAAGACGATGAAAGTTATTCTCCAAATCTGAGTTTGATCCTTGCTCCTTTGCTGGAATTTTCTTTCAAAATGCTGTCATTTAGGAGTGCAATTTCTACATAATCATTTTGAATGCAATGAAAGAAGACAATCACGTCCACCATTATGGGTGCAATCAAATATGGCAAGGAGCTACTTTGCAACACCACCTTCATAAACAATTGTTAGTTTCAAGTTACCAAAATATGTTATTAGAAATGACTTCCTCTATCATACTCTTAGTGAAGATAGAGGCATTTGTGAACCTAGGAGCAGTCTATCTCACATGGTTACTATGGGGTGAATATACAAGATACTTATATTTCACCAGTGCCTGCTCAATTTCTAACATTTGTCCGTCTTAACAAAATGCATTAAAAGCTGCATAAACTTCGGTGTATTAGATAAAATAACAATCATCTGTCATCATACAGTTGAACTGATTTTCTCTAGTTCTTGGGACGAAGCTTTCCTAGATTAATTAAGCTTGGTGTAATAGTAATATTCGATAGACCTAATAATGTAGTTATTACAAACATCAATTTGGGACCTCCAAAAGATGTTTTACGGAACACAAATTCAATGCAAATATATATATATATATATATATATGCAAAAAACAATTTTAGAGTATTTGAGATGAGGGGATGGGACGGTGAATACCTAAGGCAGTGCACCATAGACCTGCGAGAGAATCAAGATACTTTTTCCCATTGATGTCATAGACATAGGAACCCTATAAAAATAAAAATAAAAATAAAAATAAGTGAAACATGTTTCATACGTGTAATGAAAACAACCTTGCCAATCAACAAAATATATATATGTATGGGACCCAAAATTACGATCCATGGCCACTAAAATTCCCGACAATTATATTTCAACATGGTATACCTCAGAATTTTGTATCACTAGAGGATGCAAGTCAGTAGTCTGCCACCCAGCGGTGAAAGGTGCCAACATGTCATGCCCCTTGAACCTGAGTTGTTAAGATGTTTCTGTAGCTGAGTTACAAATTAAATTTTCATTTTGTGCACACATATAGCACTTGGAAGATAAAAAAAAAATTACATATTCTGTATGCATTCTCTCAGCAAAGCAGAAAGAGGGGCAGATAGGCCACACTGATAACCACTACATACCCTTTACCATCATTTGCCTCAGTTGCTGAAACTTCCTTCTGCATAGATGCCTCTGTGCTATACCATTTAGCCAATACAGGAGCCTGAAGAAAATGATCTTGCATACTCCTACAAGCTGCAACATGTTTTATGTACGCACCATTCTGTAAAATTAGAAGTAGAAAAAGTTAAAATTAAAGTTGCCTCAAGCTTGATAAGGTCACCACTTGAGCAAGAAAATAAAGACGTGATTGAATGTACTGTGGCGGCGGTTCAATTGTTCCATTTTGTATTGCATATCTTACTGCACAAGTCTAACAACTTGACTGCAACCATTACAGAAAATTACTGAGTCACAAAAAAGCCAGCAGAGAATGAATTTGTCTCTATGTTGCAGGACCGTCGAATGCATTGTATACCATCAGTCTTGGTGATATTGTTTCTTCCAATAGCACGCTTCAAGAAGATGGATTCCTTGCTTACAGCTCAATGAAAAATCTATGACCCCATGAATTTACATTGGATGTTCAAACTCAGCCTAAAAATATTGTGACCCACTTAAACTCACCCTACACTGCTAGGGAACCCTCACAAAACTGCAAACGGATTGTCCGACACTCAACACTAGTCCAAATATCAGCTTTCTGTTAAACATGAGTCACTTTGGATATGGCTTTCACTTTATAGCCCAATTGTTTAAAAGGTCTCTGGAAACGTGCCATCCTATAGAAAGCATCTCTGATATTGGTCAGACTAAGAAAAAAAAAATTATGGCTTGGCCCTATTGTTCACTTCAACAAGACGTTATACTTAAAGCTGAATGATGCTAACTCATCTCGAATTCAAATCTGCTCGCACACTAGAACTAGAAGTGGTTTATTTTACTGTCAAATGCCAAATTAATGGACAGGATAAAATATATATATATATATTCACCACGAAAATGTCAAAATAATATTTTTCTCATTTGCGTAGGTTGCAACTTCTTCAAGAGCATACATTTGCTGTTAACAGTTTTATCCATCGATGGGATAAAGAGTAGAGTGTCTAACTTGGTCTGCAAAGACCCCAAGTAAAACCTCGGATATATATTCAGAGAAAACCACTGCTTGTTGAATGAAGAGTTTTTAGTCGTATAGGAAAAGTACCAACCAACCATAAACCAAATAAATTGCCAAAGGTCACATCAAATCAAAGTTGTAAAATTTACACATCACAGTGAGTTCTTAACCAATTAAGAAATGTGATCCATAATACATATGTAAATAATATCATTGAGTTATGACATGTGAGTATTGGATCATACTGTATGATTCTCGCTGTGCAAAAGAAATTGACTGACTAACTGACTGACTGACTGACACACCCTAAAATTTCTGGTCATTCGATTGATGACAATATTTTTTTTTTTTTTTTGTAGAATTTAATGACAGACAGGGCATCACCAAGAGTTCTTTTTTGCTACCCAGTAAGAAACTATCCTCGGGTCCATTTATATAAACTGATGAAAATCCCTCTCTCTCTCACTCTCTCTCTCTCTCTCTAAAACACGTACGGTCTAGGTTTGAACACGAAATCTTAGAAAAATTAAAATTAACATATGAAATCTATAAATAATACACCATGACATTGGATGAAATAATTCGAGAAGATGATAAGTGATCAGAAAGAGCCCAAAATAATTAATATATATATATATATATATATAAAATATAGATATATATATTAGGTGCTATATTGAGGAATTCAAACCTGGGTTGTGGTTCTGAGGGTGGATCGAAGAAGAGTGATCATCTCTTTCTTTTCTTTATAATTAAAATATGCTCCGTATGTTTGTATGTATATATCGGTTGACTATGAAGATGTAGTCCAGACTCCAGAGCAATGCAAACAAATGGAGAGAGAAAGAGAGAGAGAGAGAGAGAGAGAGTGTGCGCGCGGTGGGGGAGGGGGAGGACTTTTGGTTTTACTAGTAGGTAGTAACTAGTAAGCTCGATTTTGAAGCAGGAGGTTGAGAGGAGTGGAGCGAAGAAAACTAAAAGGACAACATTTTATGGGAACAAACTGGGCCCCATCCTAATCCTCCTCATGTCCAATTTGTATTCTTATAGGAGTAGGTTTTTTGCTCCTTTGTTTTTTTTTCGGACATCATCCATATAGGTCGCTGAAAATTAATTTTTTAGGTGATTTGACCTAGTCGCTCATAACCCTCTTTAACATATAAGTCCCTGTCGTCTTGTGCTACGTGCAATTGTTAGGGTTTCTAACAATGGGAGTAGAAAGATAATTTTTTCCCTCAAATAAATTATGAAAGAAATAAAGAGAAAAGAAAAATCCCTCAAGTTATCAATCAGATGTCGTTCAGATGGAAAAAAAAATTAGCTTATGTTTGGGATTTTAAAAAGTGAAAGAAAAGAAGAGAAAGGGAGAGAAAGTACCTTACTTTCTTTCACTTTCTCTAGTTTGAGAGTTTAACACTATGTTGGGGAGTTTTAAAATGGAGAGAAAAGAAGATAAAGTACCTCACTTTCTCTCACTTTCTTTCGTTTGCGAGTTTTAGCGGGGAAAGAAAGGGAGAGAAAATGAGAGAAAAATAAACTCCACTTTCTTTCTATTTCTTTCTCTCCAAATTGGGAAGAAATGGAGAGAAAAGAAAGTGAGGATTAATGATTTTTTATTAATACCCATAACACCCTTTATTTAATTCTTAATAAATTTAAATTCCATCCAAGTCCTAGGGTTAATATAATACACTATTATATACGTCAAAAACAAAAATAAAAACTCACTTAATCACAAGCACGTCTCTCACAAGCTTCTGGGTACTCTCCGGCTCTTCTTCATTGATATCTCTCATCCTCTCTTTGCAAAAATAAAAAGGTACAATTGATGGATAGATTGGTAATTTTTTATTCTTTTCTTTTCTTTTCTTTGCAACTCCCAAACAAGAGGAAAGAAAGTAACTTTCTCTTCTCTCTTAAACTCCCAAACAACATAAAAGAAACAATCATCATTTCTCTTCTTTTCTTTTCTCTCCTCACTTATGACTTTCTCTTCTTTTCTTTTCTCTCCTAAACTTCCAAACACAGTGTAAGTGAAAAGAGAAAGGGAGAGAAAACTAACCCCTACTTATCTTAATTTCCTTCTCTCCAAATTGAGAAGAAAATTAGAGAAAAGAAAGTGGGGTTTAATTTTTTTTTTTAATACCCACAATACTCTTTATTAAGTTCTCAACTAATTTTAATTTCATCCAAGTCCTAAACTCCCAATACACTATATGCGTCTATTCTCTTTCCTAACAAAGCAAAAAGCTCACGTAGCAAATAAATCTGGATGTTATTTGGTGTGAATAGAAAATGAAAAGAAGATATGTTAGAGGCTTCATTAGTTCAAGTCATTGGTAACTTTCTTTCTTTTATCTTCTTTTCTTTTCAATTCCCAAACAAGAGGAAAGAAACTAATTTTTTCTTTTCTCCTAAACTCCCAAACAAAATGAAAGAAACTACCATCAGTTCTCTTATTTTCTTTTCTCTCTTCACTTCATTACGACTTTTTATTATTTTCTTTTCTCCCCTAAACTTCTAAACATAGCTTTAATCAAACTTAATCTTGAAGCAGTTTTCCTCTTTTTCTCACCCATTTAATCTGAAACAAGAAATAGCCAATAAAGTCAATTAAACCAGATGTACTGGATAACCATTGAAAAACATTGCGGGAAATGTCTAGGAAAAACATAAATTAAAACCCTGCTTGATCATCCAAATTTTCTAGCAAATTCCAATGTCCATTTGGATTATTAAAACTCCACTTGCTACACTTATTCAAAAACATAAGGCATGCCTGTGAATATACTTTCCTACAAATTTTCATATGAATTATATATATTTTATAGACTTACATAATAAACATTTTTATGTTTATACAAGTGGTAAATAATGAAAAGACTTAGTAAGTAGTCTCTTTAAATAGACTTACAAGTTACATACTATTTGAAAAAGTAACCTACTATTTGTACTGTTTGGACTTCAAAATATAATTTACAAGTTCGATACATATAACCTATATTTTACGTGGGAAAATTTGTGAAAAGGTCATCATGATGAGCTTTATTGAGATTAAGGACAACTTAAAATAGACGTGGGGGATAAGTCCTTTCAATGCCCATAGACCAAAATACCATCATCTTTATCTTCTAACCCTAGCCAAACCTTAGCCACCATTACCACCACCTCCGGCGACCTCCAACGACCAGCCCAGTCACCTCCGACGACCTCCCCCTCGTGTCAACGAACCTCCGGCGACCTTTCCTTGCCTCCACCACCATAGCCCCCACTCTTTCTCTCTCTACAAATTGTGGGACTGAGATATATAAATCAGTATATATCGATTAGTTATAAAGAGAGAAAGAAAATTACAGTGAATGATTCCTCTTCTCACTCTAGACTTTCTCTCTCTAATATTTTTTCTCATAAATCAGAAATCCTAAGTCAAATTTTATTTAGGATATATTTCACTTATGCTGAAGGCTTGTCAACGTTCAAAATGCTCATTCAATGATTGTTTTCACCTTGGTGAACCATGATGTGTTGTGAAGGGGGATTGGGAAAGATATCCATGTTATTTTCAACAGTTTAATGAGATTAAAATCATAGAGTATTTTCAGTTGAGGACATTTGGAAATCTTAAGAGAAATTTGTCTTATGATGAGAAATTTCTCTTAATAGTTTGACATCCCACCAAACCTAGATCAAAGGTGATTTTGCTTCTCACAAAACACCTATGAACCACCAGGTTTAACAGTAATTGAAATTTCACTTAACTTAACTTATAATAAGTGAAATTTCACTCAAGATCTTCACTTAAAAACTAAAAAAAAATAAAAAAAAATTAACTTCAAAATATAGTAAGTGAAATTTCTCTTACTGTGAATTTTCAGATTTGCAGAAATATCAAAACGACTCAAACAGATCCAGATCGAGATCTGGTTTGATGTGGTGATGGTGTTGGTGGTGGTAGTCGACGGTAGTGGTGGCGATGGTATTGGTGGCAATGGCGATCTAGGTTTGTTTTAGTGGTGGTGGTGGTGGTAGTGGCCGGCAATGGTATTAGTTGATGTGGTGGTCGCCGAAGGTCACTGGTGGTGGTCGTCTGAGGTCACCGGAGGTGGTGGATGGAGGTCAAGTAGGGGTGGTAGTAATGGTGGCCATGAGAAGATGAAGATGAAGTGGGGTAGTTTGGTAAGATGAAAATGTTGAAATGGCCTTGAAGAGTGAAATGTTGATGTTGTGGACTAAAGCTAAAAAATAGGCTTGGGCTTTTTGTCCTTGTGGAGGTTAGTGTTAATGGGTTGTCCTTAAACCAACGTTGCCCAACCCTAGGGACCCTAGTCCAAGCCTCCCATTTTACATTTGTAAGGAGGGGGATTCTCCACTTGTCATCTTTCCCGTGTTTTGAAAGGTGACCCGGTCTGGAATTTTTATTCTTATTGTAGATATCTCCACGTGTCTTGGATAAGGTTGGAGTCGTTCCAGAGTCTTCTACAATAATTCACCAGTTGCTAGGGCCCACTATACTTCCATTGCATTCACCAATTTCAGTATTCAATGTTGCCATCAAAGTGGTGGTTGCTTTCGTCGTCAGGAAACTGATTGAACTGTTGGGATTGAAATTATTCCACGTTGTCTGCTGTCATGGATAGATCTAGAGGAAGATCTAGTTGTTCTCTCTTCTTTAGTCTGAGTAGCAGGTCTTCTGCTTCTTTGACTTGTTCAACAGTCCTTGCATAGGTTATAGGATGTTGAGTAACAAATTGTATTTTACCATCTGTTTTCATAAATGGGAGAGTTGTTAATCCACTAATGCTTGAAGCATTTGATGAGATAGACAAAAAAACCATCTATCCAATATTGCAGAGGATCTAGTTTTCTGATCACATCTGATAAGTCAGTTTTCATTAATTCATTTTCAAATTCTCACTCTTCTGTGGGTTTATGATACCAAATTTGATATGGTTGAAAGAAATTTTCTCTTTTTCTCCATTCGAGGGTGCTTGAGATCCAGAAAGTTAAATATTTATTCCATATATAGTTTTTTACTATATAGGAAAGCATACACTTAATCATTGATTGGAAGTGAATCCATCTGGGTGATTCTAGGATCTGGAAAATAGCTTGATTATCTATTCCCCACTGAATGTCTTCATAATATCATTCTTCGTGGTTTACAAAGATGGTTATTTTAGGAATTCTATCATTCAATTTTTTTTTTCATGAGATCGAAAAAGTAATGAAAGAATCATTCTTAATGATCTTCCACTTTTTCTTGAATTTGAATAAAAAGGTCTCTTGGAAGAAGATGTCTTGATTTTTTTTCAAAGAGAAATTCTTTAAATTTTTTCGAAGACTGGATCTGAAAATTCATTGCTTATGATATCAGATAATTGAAGAAAATTAAATTTTTTTCAAAATTAAAATTTTCTTCCCAATTCATTTGCTTAATGATATTGAAACAAAGATTTTGAAGACGGTTAAATTATCTACTAAGGAACTCATATGTTTTCGAAATTTGGCTTTTTCATTGGCATAATGAATTTTCGATGCACCGTTGAGTTCAGCGTAAATTTCTATGGGTACCCCAGGATAGTAAAAATTAGATACTCCAGATTCATCATTTTTAGATGTCTGGGTGTTTTCAAATCTTGGCATATGCTCAAATTGCTTGTTTAGCAATGGCATAGAAGGAGTACTGTAATAAGCTTTTCTAGCTTTTGTCGTGCTCTCATAAGACCGATAGCATGCTCTTGAAAATTGATCGACCTGTTGATGGCATTCTGTAGCAACCTGTATTTTTTCATCCCTATTAATAAATAAAATGTCAATTTTATTCCATTAATGCGTATTATTCTTTTAGTTGTGATAATCTTTTCATAAATAATTGGTATTAGTATTATTAATTTGATAACTCAATGCCATTTTATTTTACTACTGCGTTTTAACGTTAGTAGTAATATTATCTGAATAAATAAATAATATTTATGTTAAGACAATGCCTTTAATTTTTACAACCCTTGGTAATTTTAATTTTGTTATTGTTGCTTAAGATTGCGCCCCTAAATTACCCTATAATTTGAGATAAGAACTATTAATAAAATATATTATCATGCCGCCTATATTTTTGTCCCTAATGATTTATTTGGGACATTTTAATTAGCTAACTGACCAAACCAGACTAACTGGACTAACTTAACTAAACCAATGGATTGATTAATGGACATCAAATAGCCACATATGTTTACAGCTGCTAATTTAGGGACTCAAGTGCATATGTGTGGCCATCTATTATGAGGGAGGTGTGTGCTTTCATTGCTCCACAAATTACTTACTGATTTGTGTGGATAAAAAACATGAAGTGTGTATTTGTGTTTTTACCACAAATGTTACTTACCCTTTAGCCGTCCAAAGCTTTATGGAATTGTGTATATAAACACATAACACACAAAGCATTTGACACATCTCTCTCATTCACTCTCAATTGCTCTCTCCATTTAATCACCACATATACACACAAGTGCTTACAATTATGGAAATATAGAAAGAAAAGAAGTGCAGTAAGCTTCCAAAGCATCAAAGAAGCCATTGATATAGCTCGAACCATTATTACGGATATTTATGGAATATTTCGGTCTCTTAGTCCAGCCACTACGAAGAACGGTGAGTCTCTTTGAACACACTCTTAATGTACTTTAAGTCATTACGCACTATCCGTAGGGTTCGAAAATAAGTGAATATGTATAGATATGTATATATAGCCATAGAGGTACAAAATTAGTGGTACCAAAAATGTTAACGAAAACTTGTTCTGTAAATTGACAATGAAATATTAGGATCCCAATTAGTCCCCCTTGAAATAGTTTGTTGATTTGGTTAGTTCCTTGACCCCAAGGTTGGGAGTTTAATACTTGCTACTTACATATAAGTTTGTAAATTATTATTTTTATCATAAAAATAAATAGTAAATATATTAGTATAAAATAAGTGTTAAAGTACTTATTGACTCTATTAAATTATGTATTATTGTTAACATGCTAGAGGTCATTTTTCTATAGTTTTGTAATTTATCAAATTATAAAACTAGGACTTGATGTTGTTAATGAATAAATTAGTGGTTGTTTAATTAATATTTTAATTATTTCAAAATACCTTTGGTACTTCTAAATTTATGGAAAAATAGCAGAATTGTATTTTAATGCCTTGTTTTTATTAAGAATAATGTCAAAGCATGTACCCTCTACTTTTATATAATTATGTCGGTAAGAAGGGCCTTGTGGTTATATTTATAGGCTATTTTTATTCTTCTAAAATTTGTAATAAAAATTATATGACTCCGAAAATTACATCGTCAGTTTTCTAAAAATCAAATTAAGTTAAATTGGTTCACTTAATGATAATCACATGTTTAAAACAACCACTGCCATGTTAAAGAGTATTGTAAATTGAATAATTCATACACGTGCATAGTCGAGTTGGCATGTTGGAAAGGGGTCGTTTGGGTCGACATATACATCTTGTGAGGAATAAGTAAAGAAAGGGTGTCTTGAGTTGTGTCGCCTTAATTATTCCAGGCCGACTCGGATACGGTAGATTAATTAAGAAGGATTGAGCCCAGGCCGATTCGGATACGGTAGGCCAGTCAGAGTCTTGTGTCACCTTAATTATTCCAGGCCGACTCGGATACGGTAGATTAATTAAGAAGGATTGAGCCCAGGTCGATTCGGATACGGCAGACCAATCAGGTCATGTCCAGGCCGACTCGGATACGGTAGACCGATCTAAAACAACGGCCTCGTGCCGGATGGTTCTGGCGAACCGAATGAGTCGAGAGGTTGTGGTCGAGATAAAAGAGTCACTAAGATGAGGTGGTTACATTGTTCATGCACGGTCTTATATAATTTATTTAATTATTCATTTATTGTTTATATATGACGACTAGAATAATGGACTAATAGTACTGTAAAATACAAAATGCAAAGACAGTTAATGTGCTTTTATATACATTATTTGTATGTTCATTATGCTCACTCGGCTTTCATTAGCTGATGACTTTATTTTGTCCTGGACACCCAAAATGCCCAGGAGATGGCTATGCAGGATTATATGGTTATGCCAGCTAGAGAAGTCTGCAGAGTTGCTTTTATAATTTATTAAATTAAGTTGTAATAAAATATATGAATAATGTTTTAATTTGAATAAGGCGGCTTGTGCCTTAAGAAATACTTTTATTTGAGACAATGTAATATTAACTAAGTTTGTAATGTTGATCTATATTTCCTTCCTTGCTGCTTTATATACTCTGTTTTCTGGTACATGTTAAGCTAAGTACAGGACAAGCGATCATTCACCTGTCATGACCTACGGGTCCAAAATGGAAATGGAAATTTTTCCTTATTTTGCTACTCTGGGGCGTGACACATTCAGGCCATGAAAAATATATGCCTGGCTGGTGTCCAGAGAAAACAACATAAACTTTTTCTTGAGGTTCATTTGCCTTTTGGCAATGGTAACACATTCTCCTTGATAGGGTTGTTTACCCTTATCCATGTCCTGTAGCGTAATAATTTCTGCTAAGCAAATTATTAGTACCTTTAAGATGTTCTGCCTCAAAAGTATATTCAGAAATTTTATTATACTAGGGCTAGCCGTCTTCCTTGTTCAATGGCTTTTTTATTTACAAGAAAATCTTTGATAGCTTTATTGTCTGTTATGACAATAAAATTTTCTGGTGCTAAGTAAATATGAAATCTTTAAATTGTTAATTTAACAGCAAGTAATATTCTTTCAAAAATTATATATTTCTGTTCGTTTGGTTTATATGTACCAGAATTATTTCCGCATATAAGTTCTTCTTTATGAAGATATAAAAGAATTGATTTCTTTCTAGGTTTTATAATATTAATTGAAAGAGGTGGTTCCTCTTCTGGCTATAAAGAAGCATGAATAGCTTTTAATACACATCCCTAACATGTATCCAAAGCATCTGTCTCTAAAATTAATTTATCTCCATTTTTTGGAAGATAAACATCTGGTAATTGTGAGATATTATCCTTAATCTGTTTGAATAAGGTAACATCATTATCGGTTCAATCAAAAATAACATCTTTCCTTAGTTCAGCTAGTCAAGGAATTTCTATTTTTGATAAATTTTGAATAAAATTTCGGCCGTAATTTAAAATTCCTAATAAACTTTGTAATTGAGTTTTATTTTTTAGTATATCTGAAAAATCACGTACTTTCACTAAAACATGTTCTTGTAATTTTAAACCATTTTGATTTAAAATTAGGCTTAATTACACTTTACCCCCCTATGGTATGGCTCGATGTCACTTTACCCCCTTGTGGTTTAAAAGCGACCAATTAACACACACACACACTGTGCTTTAGGGTAATTATAGTGTCACCGCTAAAATTAGTGACCACTTTACCCCCTGTGATTTGGTCTGATGACACTTTACCCCCCTATGGTTTGGCTCGATGACACTTTAACCCCCATGTGCTTTCAGGGTAAAGGGTCAACTTAACACTTTCTGTAACGGTGACACTTTACCCGAAAACACAGGGGGGTTAAGTGGTCACTTTTAAACCACATGGAGGTAAAGTGACATCGAGCCAGACCACAGGGGGGTAGAGTGTAATTAACCGTTAAAATTATTCCCAAAAACTCAATTGATTCTTTTTGTAACTCAAACTTTTTGGTGACAAAATGATCCATGTTTTTGAAATCGTTCACAAAGAAGTTTTAAATGATGTTTATACTCCTCCCTGGTTTTGGAAAAGATGAGTACGTCATCAATGTATATAACACAAAAATCTTTTAGGTCTTTGAAAATTGTATCCATCCATCTTTGATAAACCTGAGGTGCGATGTTTAATCCAAAGGGCATAACCTTCCATTGGTAATGACCTCTAAGGGTACTAAACGCGGTTAAGGGTTTTGATTCTTTAGTTAGTTGGATTTGCCAAAATCCACTTTTATAATCAAATTTTTTTAAGTATTTTGATCCTTAAGTTAAGGAAATCAAAGCATCTTTTTGATGTATAAAATATTCGTCAAACTGTAATTGTTCATTTAGCCTTTTATAGTTGACTACCATCCTAGCTTTTACTCTCTTAATCTCTGCATGGTTTCTTACCATGAAGGCTGGGCTAGAGTGAGGGCTAGTGGTTTCTTCTATAAGTTTCTTGTCCAGAAGTTCTTTAGTTTGAAAATCAAATTCATCTATATCATGTCTTGTATAGACCATAGGTTTTACTCTAATAATGACATCATGATCTCTTAATTTTAAAGTACAAAATCTAGGACTTCGAGACCATAATTTTAATGGATCTTCACTAAAATTTTCTTCTAAGATTTTATAAATCTAATATGATTCATCAATGGCTTTAATGATGGGTGTCATTTCACCATGTGGAACGGGTGCAAACTCTGTATCGCATACATATTTGTGTTGTTCAAGCAAAGGTAACTGAACAAAAATATTTTTAATACTCAAAGCAATACCTTTGTCATAGATATGCATAGGTAGATAATTATAAATAAAATTATTTTCTAACAAGAAATCACCATGCATATAAGGAAAGCACAAATTTTTAGGTACGATGAATTTATATTCACCTAACCAGACTGTTGCATCTTTGACTTTAAACTGAAATGAGGTGTGGTCACCATCAATTCCTGTGACAAGGATAGTGTGTTTCATTAAAGTCCATTTTTCCTTGAGAATTGCATTCCATTTACAAGAACTAATAGTGGCTCATATGTCTATAAGCACACTAAGGCTATGTAGTTTATCACCTGCAAAATTAAATGTACCTTGAACATAGGTATATCTCTTTTTCCTTGACTAGGAGAAAAAAAATGGTAAAATCATATTTGGTTTGAAGATGATGAATAGAAGCAGATTTTATTTCTTCTTCATTTTGAAATATTAATGTTCCAGGTAAGATTGGAACTTGAACATTTTTTAATCCAATGTTGCATTGTCTACTGGATTCTCCTTTTTCTGATTGCTTGTTAGAAAAGTCTTTTTCAATGATGGAGGTAGAAGCTATTCTTCTATGATTTTGAATATACAAATTTTTCCTGAACCTTGTAGATTCAACATAGGAGTTGTGTTCCTATCATTTTCTTTTACAAGATCTAAAATTAACCATTATCTAGGAATTTCTAGATCATTCCAGTTTATTAATATGGGTTGAATAACTGTGTCGAAGGGTCTAGGTTAAAAAATTTCTACTAATTTATTTTTTGTTTGTTTGACCCTATTTCAGTAAATCTTGTTAATTCATGGATTGTTTTCCATCTAATTGACAAATCATAGTAATTTGCTTTCATAGTAATTCCTTTAGTCTTGATCCTCATTCTAACTGTGTCTTTAATATTGGGATCATTTACTGAAATAAAGAAATTTGGTCTAATGTTAAACAAAACTACTCCATTAGCCACTATAATGTTCAAACACTCGTGCTGAGAAAAATTAGATCAAGAAATTTTGTATGTTTGAACTCTTGAAACTCTTGCTATACCAGAAATGTACAAATTTCTCAATTTAATTTTTTCTCAGCACGAGTATTTGAACATTATAGTGGAAACACAAAAGCTCAATTTTCCAATGAGGGAAAATTTGATATTCCACTTTTTGATAATAATAATAATAATAAATAAAAAAAAGTTGTTAGATGGAAGGCCAAATACCCCTATATCCAACATATTCATATTGGTATTATACAAGTTATCATTACTACTTTATTTAGACAAGGGATAGACACCCCAATTTTAGCTGTAATTTTTTATAAGAGATTTTAGGATCCAATGAAGGCAATCATTGGAGGAATCCGGTCTAATATGGCTAATGGAGTAATTTAGTTTAACTTTAGACCAAATTTGTTAATTTCAGTTAATGATCCCAATATTGAAGACAAGATTAGAATGAGGATCAAGACTAAAGGAATTGCTTTGAAAGCAAATTCCCATGATTGGTCAATTAGATGGAAAACATTTCATAAGTTAACAAGGTTTACTGACACTAGGGTCAAACAAATAGAAAACAAATTAGTAGAAATTTTTGAACCTTGACCCTTCAACACAGTTATTCAACCCAAATTAATAAACTAGAATGATCTAGAAATTCCTAGAAAATAGTTAATTTCAAATCTTGTAGAAGAAAAGGATAGGAACACAACTCCTATATTGAATCTACAAGCTTCAGGAAAAAATTTGTATATTCCAAATCATAGAAGAACATCTTCGTCCTCCATCTTTGAAAAAGAATTTTCTAACAAACATTTAGAAAAAGGAGAATCCAGTAGACAAAACAGCATTGGATTAAAAAATGTTCAAGTTCCAATCTCACCTAGAACATTAATATTTCAAAATAAAATTTGCTTCTATTTATCATCTTCAAACCAAAAATGATTTTATCATTTTTTTTTATCCTAGTCAAGGAAAAAAGAGATATACCTATGTTCATCTCCGTCGGTGCCATCCGATTAGGAGCCTTCGATAATGGTAAAGTGTCGGGCCTTAACTCGATGCAGAAGTCAATCTCTCACTTAGGTAGCAATCCGAAAACATTCCAAAACACATCCTCGAAATCTCGGACTATAGAAATCTATGCAGCAGTGATTTCCAAACATGAGCTCTCGAGAACTGCTAAACGGCTGGTGAGAAAAGCAACGCTAGAGGAGTTGCACTGGAAATTAAAAGGCTGACTTCCAGGTACTAAAAATGTAATCATCTTATGGGCACAATCCAACTTAGCATGATACTTCGTGAGCCAGTCGATTGATAAGATGATGTCAAATTCCTTCATTGACAGGACAATTAGATTGGCGGAAAGATTTCTATCCTCAACGGTTAAGGTACAGTCCTTGCACACTTTTCCTAATCTCACAGTCGCTCACAAAGGTGATACCGCATTCATGGCTACATCAAGCGCCTGGGGTACTAAACCCAATTGTGTAATAATTCTGATAGCAATAAATGAATTCAAAACACCAGTATCAAATAAAACCTTAACTCAGCTACTAAACAATGTAGGGTACTATTACGCTCCGGAGAAGCAAAAATAGAGAAAATAAGTTATTTTTTGGTCCCGTAGGTTCGTGACTGGTGAATAACCGCATTGTCATCTACTCAAATCAACAAATACCATGATAGGGAGAGTGTTATTCATATCTTATTAACATAATCAGAGGCTACAGCGGGAATATAAAAGGTTTGGAAGCAACAAATACCCAAGTACAAATTATAAAAGTCTACTAAAACTATTACAACAGCAGGCTTAGAGTCTGAAGCCTATAACAATAATTAACAGGAGTACAACAGATATACAAACTAACTATTACAAAGCAGCACGCCTTCATCTTCAAGCCTTCAGCTCCAAGTCCGGCGGAACATCAGTATCCGTCCTCAAGACCTGCTAAGCTCTAGACATTGGAATGTCCAGGGCACAAACACCATCAGCTTTGGATATAAAGCTGAGTGAGTACACTAAACAACACTCCTCACCGTTATTGTTCAGCATCTTAAAATGCGGTTAAACTCTTAACAATGACGTCACTCACGCACATAGCAGAGGTCTCATGAAACTGTACATAAATTCAATGATAGCAGGAGACATATTAAATGAAATCAATAATAAAGATCATGGAATGTCCAATATCCCATGCATGCTGACCACATATCGTGAAATGCTTTATTCTAGATACAAGGATCATCACATGCTTTGCATTCATCATATCTACTCTTTATCCGGTTATTAACATGCAGTTGTGTTCCGTTCTACTATTCAGTTTATCAATAATAACATATAACATTTAAACAGTTCATCTCATAGCAACAGTTAACATAGAATAATTCATCTTGTAATATTAATGATTACTGCATATAAGTCTAGTCCTAACATAGCACATATATATATATATCTTATCCACATATCACAATAGCACATATGGTACAACTATTAACAAGTCTGATATATCATAAGCATAAAACAATATACAAATAACATTCTACTCAAATCCAATCGATTGAACAAAATGTCAATCGATTGGGATAGCAATCGATTGGAACCCATGGCAATCGATTGGGCAAAATATCAATCGATTGACATACCAGTCGATTGGAAACTATGTCAATCGATTGGATCCAGTGGCAATTGATTGGACTCTGTCTTCTCCCTCAAAACTGCTGGTTCTTATATATAAAAACATTGGGGTTCTTTCTCTCTTCCATGCACGTTATTCAACACATGCAAACATCCCAAAACAATTCTCTGAGTGAGTTAATAAAACTCACCTCTCTCCGGCGTTCTGATGACGGTGTCCCGAGCTCCGCGGCGGCGGCTATGGTGAGTTATCTCTCCCTCTTCTTCTCTCTGTCCTCCTCTTCTCTTCCTTCCTTCCTTCTTTCTTCTTCTTCTTCTCCTTCTTCTTCTTCTTCTCTTACCCAAGAGTGTGTGTGTGTATATCTATATATTATATGTGTATATATATATATATATGAGAGTATATAACTCTCTCTCTCTCTAGCACACATACAGCAAATATATATATATATATGTATAAGGGAGAGGGTATATATAGGGAGGGGGAAACAATCACAACCACACAAAACAAACGAGGTGGCCAAGTCCAGCTACTCCCAGTTAATTGGGACCAGAAGGCAATCGATTGGTGTTAGGTTGGCAACAAGGTAATCGATTGGGAAAACATTCAATCGATTGGAATAGCAATCGATTGGGATAAGGTCAATCGATTGGGCTCACAAAAGTGGCAATCGATTGGTATATGATACCAATCAATTGGGATGTAAACTTACCCAAAGGCTAGGAAAAGTACTAGGGATATATATACCTGAAAATATGGGGTATTACGTTATACACCACTCATTAAAAGATTTCGTCCTTGAAATCTAAAGCAGCGGTCCCTACTACCAAAAAGAAATCAATCTCGGAAGACAGACTCTAAAAATGCTCAAGTTCTTGTTTTACGTAAACGATTACATCAGCGACCTACGGGTTAAAGTTCTAGACACGTGATATAAACATATCACTGATCTACGAATACTAGGGTGACAACTACCAATCCTCACGATTAAGATATATGAAATTCGTATGTCGAACTTCAAAAAAGTTCTAGGTAGCACAATCTAATCATCTTACAAATCTGAAACGGCTAGTCTCCAAACACATGAGGTTCCTCCCTCAAGTTAAACTCTACGGTGTGAGGGTTCTATTGATCAAGTATTCTAATATCATCTAAGTTGTAGCGAAGCATTGTTGTCTACTCCCGTCTTCAATGATGCTTTGAACTGTGCTAATGATGTATGTACTGCTGCATCAGTTGATTGTCTTCTATCCCTGAACTCCTTGTTATGTTTGTCAACATCCTTAGTCGGTCTCTTGTTGTATATATAACACCCACATTGTGTTATTGCTTTTGCATTTCATTGTCATGCATGATAATGTGATGTGGCGTGTCCTATGACACATGTTTGGGTGAGTTTGACTCACGAGTTGATTTGGGTGTCTGTATTAGAGAACCCCCTGAGACTGTGGTGATTTAGAATTTGTTGTTGTGACATCTCTCCGAGTGTGAGACGGTCACTGTAGAACATTTTAAATGTTTATCTGAAAATACATGTTTACCTGTGTATTTCAATATCTGTATTATTTTCTGTTTTAGAATTTATTTCTGTTGTTAGATTTAGTATCCTAGTGAGGACGAATGAACACGCTATTAATTTGGTAGGCTAATTAGCAACTTCGGAAATGTCATGTAGAAATTCACGTTTTAGCGACCAAACGAAACTTAGTCGAAAACTTTTATAATTTTGAAGTTTCACTTATAAAGCTATGAATTAGCTGTGTAGAAAGTTTCAGAGACTGATTAGGAGTTTTGAAAACTCGTGGGGAGGTAAACGTAATTCCCCGAGAATGTTGCCTATATATAGATAGAGATGAATTTAGATATTTCATTAACTTCTAACCTAAGTTCAAGAAGGAGGCCAAAAGGAGGCTAGAGGGAGATTTGATTACTTAGAGCTTTGCGACGCCAAACGACGACCTTCTGTCAGTCTGTTTTCTCCTAGATTTCATATTCGAGCTCCTCGAGGTAAGAGCTTCCTTTTGATACCTATTAGGGCCTGTTTGGCTAAGTTTTCCGAAAAGTTATTTTCTAGAATTTTTCATAAAAGTTGATAAATGGAATTCTGATCCATAGGAATTGTACTAGACGGACTTCTGCACGTCCTTTGTACACGGGTTTTCTTCAGATTGAATTATAGGAGCGTTATTCGGAGGTGAGTGATTCAACTATGTTTTGGAATGGTTTCTTGACATGTATTCATGTTTTGTGCGAATAGCATGTATTAATTCTTAGAGATATCTTGTGTAGTTCATATTGGGCAATTATATTGATAAGTAGGCTCAATAGCACGGTGATATGTTTTAATTACCGCGAGTATGGTGATATGTATTTGAGCATGTTAAGTTGCTTATTTGGGTCAGAAGGAGCACGTGGTCACCGTGCCATTTTGTGGAGCCGATATAGGCATTAAGGTCGCACGATTGGTTGTAGAATCGTGGGTCTTACCCTTTCGCGTGGACTTATTGGCGAGGAGTCGCGAATTGGGAATATGGACGGGCACGTGAGTCTCCGGCGACTAGTATAAATTGCAGAGATATGAATGCGGACATGTTTATCATTCATGTACATATGTTGATTTAATCACTAAGCTTTAGCTTAAACAAATCAAAATATGTGTGGTTATTCAAATAACCATTTCAGGTGTAAATGCTGGCGAGGAATTGCAGAAGTGAGTACGTGGGTTGGGAGTTCGCTTGCGAGGCAACTTGAATGTTAAATCTTGTAGTTTTGGATAATAGGAATGTTGTAATAAGAATTTGGTTGTTTAACCCATGTTTAACTTGGTATAATAGAATGGATCTAGAACGTTGTAATGGACTATAACATGTTGTAATTATGTTTGGTAATGTTTTAATACAGCTAGGATTACTTTGGTTTGAGTTTGGATTGAGTGGTTGATCATTGGTGAAAGTTAGGAAGCTTTTAAAACTTGAAATTCTGCAGATTGGGCTGCTGCCAGGGGAGCAGTCGACTGAGCAGTCGACTGAACCCCTGTGTCTGTTAGCTACTGCTTCTTATATAGAAAAAGTAGTCGACTGGACCCCACCAGCAGTCGACTGGACCCCCAGTTTCAGTCGACTGGAATTTCTATTAAATCCCTGCCTACTTCCGTCGACTGATCAGTCGACTGAGCAGTCGACTGAATCTCTATTACAAAAATGTGTTTTGTTTTTCCGCTGCGTGTGTTCTTCAAACTAAATCTTGGGAACGTTAATGAATTGGTTTAGCCTCAGTGGCGTGCCACGGGCTCCGGTTCCGCTATTGTGGGACCGGGCTGTGACAATATACGACATCCTTGTTAACTCCCTGGTTGTTGTCATCCTTCAATGTGTTGACCGAAAAGTGTTTTGACTCTGACATCGTAGTTGGTGATTTAAACTTCCTCACGTCTCCAAATTCTCATGTACTATTGATATAACCATCTCTTTGAGGTCGTACAATCTGTTGAATGCTCGTTCTGCTTCTGCGTATTAATTAAATAGGTTAGACAGGGATATGTACTGATATCATGAGTCAATCTACTGTATAACATTTTGAAAGGATAAAAGCAACAAGAACTCGGTGTCGAAAAGCTATCTTCTATGGTACTTGCTGTAATTTTGGTATGTCTCTGCATCACTAGTATCCTCTCTTGTAGACTTGAAATCTTATAGTTCATCATCTCATGTCAAGGTTGCGTCTCAAGGAAATTGAGATTCCTCATCTCTAGTCTTTATCCAACTTACCAACGATTAGCGTAGTCTTTTGTGTTGGGAGGCTAATGATGTCAGATAGGGATGCAATTGATGTCTTATGGGGATGCAATAGATGTCATATGGGATGCAATTGATGTTATATCTATACTTGGACAACTACTGTCGATCAGTGTCAAACGAATTATTCAGGTATCCACAAATTATGGTATAGACTAATCCTCTTACAATTAATCAAACAAATGCCAAACTTCCTGCATATTGGGATCATAAGGTAATACAAAATATAGGTGGTGAGGGTTGTACCTTCTGTCTATCGTTTCTGTCTAAGTTGAGATCCATTACTTGTTCAGTGGGTATGCCCTCGTGATACTTGTTGCAACGGAACATTGTGTTGCATCTCTAGTTCTGGACAGAACTTACGGACATGACCAACTTTACCACAATTGAAGCATCGTATTCCTCATCCATTAGATTTTCTTGATGTTCTGCATTCTTGGGAATGGTGTCCTAGTACTCCACAATTGTAGCAGATATCTCGTTCTCTGTGCTGTGTTGGAGTCGCCACTAGTTTTAATTCTTTCTTGTCATTCCCCAATCTCTTACGCTTCTGGAGGTTGCCCATGTAGCTTCTCTCTGTGTTTCCTTGTTGAACTTGGTTAGCTGCCAACACAATCTGACTATCTCTTCCTCTCCGATCCGTTAGGAGAAACTGATCGTACTCTGGAAATACTAAAGCAGATCGTTGCCCTTCACTAATCTGAGTGTCGTCTTCCAATTTCATTACCATTTCTACCAGAGCTTCGAAGGATTGACCTAAATGTCCTATATCCATATGACGGATATGTGGAACTAGTCCCTGATGATATCTTTTGACCTTCATTCTTGGGGTATCAATCATATGCGGAGCAAATCGTGATAGTCTCTCGAATTGAGTTATATATTCTGGATAGTCTCTCGAATTGAGTTGTATATTCTGGTATTGTCATACTACCTTGGACTAATTGTATGAAATCCATTTCCCTTTTGTTCTTCTCGGATTCTGGGAAGTACTTTTCTAGAAATCGGGTCTTGAATGATTCCCAAGTCATTCTTCCTATAGCTTCTTCACATATCGTAGCTTTTACTGCGTCCCACCAATCTGCTGCTGAGAACGTCAGTTGAAAGACGACCAAATGTCTTTTCTCAGTGTCAGTACATTCAAGTGTCTCAAATATCAATTCTATTTGGCGAATCCATTGCTCAGCTTGCCACGCTCCAGTTAATCTGGTAAAGGTTCCTGGTTGAAGAGCATAAAATTCCTTTGGCAACTTGACTCTCGTTTGACGTACTGGTGCTTCATTGCCAATGACACTATCAACACGATTGATAACTTGTTCCATGTGACGGATGAAAGTTCTGAACATTCCCGTTGGATCTATCTGAAAAGGTACTACATCAGGTAATCCATTCAGCTGGCCCAGGTTTCCTCGAGTCGTTCTAACCATAATGAGTGCTGGTAGTGTTTAGTGTCGCTACGTACAAATGAAAAACTATTCGGTCAGACGCATTCTATCTTATAGCTCAAGCAATTATAATAAGATCACCTCATCAATACAAATACAATAATATAACCATAGAGGTCAGCCTACCTACCAGGTATTCTTAACTATATCTATGCTCAAAACAAAGATCACGAAACTACTGGTTCAAAGCGTAACGTCCAATCTAAACATTCTATTCCTATTATCAGTTTCATACTACGAGTACTGCTCAACTATTTTAGGAGACCACTCAACTGACATGTGGTTCAAGGTAACAGAATAATCTTATCCATAACCTCATTCCATTTCTAGGTCATACTGACTGTTCAGAGGTCACTCAGGAATTTGTCATTGTTTAAAATCCAACAGCATCCTACACTTACGATCTCTATACCCACAACTAACTCTCAATGCTTTGTTCTCCGTGAACTCAGCTACCAACTGTTCTAAGGATTCCTTATCGGCTCTAGCAGTTACTACCTTCCAAAGAAACATTCTCAGATGGATTTATCTAACTTCTCGTCTATGTGACAAGATAATAGCTCCCTCTCATCTTAGCTAATCCTCAAGCTATCGACATTAACTTAGAACTCGGGTTCTAATCACAAAAGACAAGCGGTTAACAACTAAAACATAGGCCCTGATACCAAAAATCCTGTCACACCTTGGAGAAGCAAAATAGAGAAAAACAAGTTCCTTTTTGGTCCCGTAGGTTTGTGATTGGTGAATAACTGCATTGTCATCTACTCAAACCAACAAATACCACGATAGGGAGGATGCTATTCATATCTTATTAACATAATCAGAGACTATAGCAGAAATATAAAAGGTTTGGAAGCAATAAATACCCAAGTACCAATTATAAAAGTCTATTAAAACTATTACAACAGTTTGCTTAGAGTCTGAAGCCTATAACAATAATTAACATGAGTACAATAGATATACAATCTAACTATTACAAAGCAGCATGCCTTCATCTTCAAGGCTTCAGCTCCAAGTCCGGCGAAACATCAGTCTCTGTCCTCAATACCTGCCAAGCTCTAGACATTGGAATGTCCAAGGCACAAACGCCATCAGCTTTAGATACAAAGCTGAGTGAGTACACTAAACAACACTCTCACCGTTATTGTTCAGCATCTTAAAATGCGGTTAATCTCTTAACAATGACATCACTCATGGACATAGCAGAGGTCTCATGAAACTGTACATGAATTGAATGATAGCAGGAGACATATTAAATGAAATCAATAATAAAGATCATGGTATAAATATCTCATCATGTATTCACCAAATCCTTGCATGTAACCCATACAACCACCCATGTATATACCTTTACGTCGGGACGTTGAATCCACGACTGAACATCATCTTTACTAACCATTCTCATATTTATACCCATTTCCGTATCCATTCACCATATTTATACTCATATTCATCTTTGTAACCATTCATCGATACAATAATGCCAATCGGAATCACTTGACTAGGCAGTAGGTCCCACAATCCCTTGAT
The DNA here is from genome assembly GCA_033977485.1 of Hydrangea macrophylla. Lineage (NCBI taxonomy): Eukaryota > Viridiplantae > Streptophyta > Magnoliopsida > Cornales > Hydrangeaceae > Hydrangea > Hydrangea macrophylla. The sequence goes on along the minus strand of CM066997.1, from coordinate 113,401,952 downwards.
AGGGTTACCGGTCGTCTACACGGTACCACCTATCTGTAAACGATAGAACAACACATCGGACGTCTTCAACGATGTGTATACCCTCACTGGTCATCTACATAGCTGAGAATACATTAGAGCACTAGCCGGACGTAATCGTCAACGGTACACTGGACGTTTTCAATAGTGCATACGCATCACTGGAAGTCGTCAACAATGAGAGGTGCACCAGGAACTCTAACTATCCCACGTCCACCTGACTCATCAGTCATTGATCCCATGGATCCCAGGTACACATATCTCATAATCTACATAAGCCACACTTCTCATTTATCATCGTATTCTTCTCATCTCTTCATACAAATATCCCATTTTTCATCGTATTCTCTTATCTCTACATACCAATATCCCATGCATGCTGACCACATGTCGTGAAATGCTTTATTCTAGATACAAGGATCATCACATGCTTTGCATTCATCATTGAAATGTGTTCTCCGAAGAGTACGTCCAAGTGTAGACGGTCGCGTCGTGTTAAAACCGGTAAGACAGGGTCGAATCCCAAAGGACGGATTGTAAAGGCGGAAGAATATAGACTGAATCCTAAAATGAAATAAAAGATGATTTCTTGTAGAAGGGGGATCTAACAGTCCTATAGAATAAGCAAAAGAAACAAAATATAGTGAAGCAAAAAAAACTTAACTAGCTAGAATTTAAAAAATGTAATATCAAATATGAAAAAGAGTTGGGAACATGTGAGACCACAAAGTGCCAGCCACTACCATGATTTAACAAGAATGAACAGCTGGGGTTTTATCCTTAGAGTATTCCTTATTTCAAAATGATTAAGTTAAGCATTATAGACACTAAGTATGTGAATCTTGCATATTTAGTGGTTCGTTTACCTCACTTATTTATGAAGAACTGAAATAAGTAGTTAATTAAAACTATGAACAATAACTAACAAATTGAGTATGGAATATTCGAAGTGTTTGTTATGAATGTTCATTGAATTAATTATTCGAAAGAGCTTTTATTTCAAAATCAGATTGCAATTTGAACTAGGAAGATCAATTTGGACTTAGTTCTTGAAACAAAAGTTATTGGAATACAAAAAGGAGTAAACCCAAGTCATAAACATATCAATCGATTGATATCATGCCAATCGATTGATATGAAATGGCTTTCAATCGATTGACAAGTATATCAATCGATTGACTTAGAATCTATGTCAATCGATTGGATTCTGTATCCAATCGATTGACATTGACTCTTTCACAGAATCATGGCAAAGGGCTGGGAACGATGTTTCTTCACATTATTCCCAACCAGGAATCTACTCAACCATATTTAGAACTGAATAAATATAAATACACTGAAAAATAAGATCAAACATTGCCATGGATTGAAATTTTTAATTAAAAATGTTGAAATCAACTAAAACTATAATATAAGTCACAAACAAACAATTCCAAAGCAACTAGAATCAAGAAAAGAAAACCTGAACTTGAGATTGAATGTAGAATGTTAACTTTTCACTGGAATTCAATCAAAAACCAAAATAACTGAAGAATTTCCTACAAAAACAATACAAAGTGAGCCAACCCTTGACCCTCTTCACTCCCCTCTTTATATAGTGTTAAGTCCACGAGCTTAAGGCGTCCAGGTTCACTCCATAACGGCTGGTCGTCGCCTGATTGCTGAAATCTTGCTCCATTAATCACAGACTGTTTCCAGTTTAAGTCAATCGATTGACAAAGAGTTCAATCGATTGATAAATAATTCAATCGATTGATAAAAAGTTCAATCGATTGGTAAAGAAAACATGTCAATCGATTGATATTATGTCAATCGATTGGTATCAGGACTTCAACAATTTGTTTCTTGAGTTATTCCATTCAACTTGTCATTCATTTTAACTTCAGAACCTGCATTCAAAGAGCTAAACACAACCACATACCACGAAAAATACATCATTGTGTAAAGAAACGAATTAAAGCACAAGTGCAGGTAGCACTAGGAAAATGGGGTTAAATCCTGTCAGTTTTTACTCCTTATCGAGCTAATATTAAGCTAATATCAGCTCTCATCACGACCCCCAACTAGCGCTTTGCTAGTCTCTAGCAATGAAGCGGAATTAACACAAACTAAGACGACCAACTATTGACGTTACAGTTTATTGAACTTAAACAAAAAAGAAATCCTAACTCACTGTCGCAGGAATCGCGGTTGCATTTAGCGTTTGCAACAAGCCTTTGAACCCTTAGGTTAACCCTAATGGACGAGTTGTGTCTCGTGAGGGTTTTCAGAGAATTTACCCACAAAATTCAAATGTCAAATTGTCTAAACCCATCAAAGAACTTCAGTTTCTCTTTAATGCTAAAAATTCTGCTTAACAAGGACATGAATTCCTTTATCATGCTATGGGAGTAAACAACATGTTACAAAATAACTATTCAAGTCAAACTACATCCATAACCTTTATATATCCTTGTGTGTGTGTGGAGAGTTAACAACTACGATTGAAATCTTTTTCTTAGAATTATTTAGATTGACATGTTTAAGACTTCATAGTTTCAACTCAATTCTCACACGGTTTACGCTCAAAATAAAAAACACTCTGAAACTGGCATAAAGCTTATGCACTCATAGTATGAAGCTCAAATGAGTAAATGTAGAGGCAATCAAACATGCTTACATACTAGACACTGAAGAACGCTTGTTTTTGAGGTGAATGAGTCTCATGGATGGAATGCCAATTACTTCAGGAGCGATCTACTGTGGAAAACTCATTTCATACTCGAGATTTATTAATATAATCTAGAATCCTTAGGACTTGTGACAGAAATATGAAGAAAGGTTAAAGATGATGAAAGGTGAAATGGGTTCAAGCATGTGACATATAATATCAACTTCACTTCGCCAATTTTATTTATCCAACCTCCAATTTCTTTTATTTCTTCATTTTTCACTGATTTTTTTTTCTTCTCTTCCTCCTTTAATAATTCTCACAGAACCGTCACATGCTTGACTATAAATATGTAATTGTAAGTAGAAGCATTGATTTGTGATAGGTAGGTAGGAATTTAGACTTTCTCATGGTGATGAGGCGAGAAAACGATGGCCTAAATCATCTTCTAAACATACTAACTTATCTCGAGTATTTCCTGAGTTTTTAAATTAGCAGATCCTGAACGTTCTCCTGACGCATCAGCCAAATGAAACAAGAATGAGACTCTCAACGAGATAAAAGTGTATTTCAAGAATTAACACGAGTTTTGTAGTTAACCCTCAGAATAAAAAGAATGGCCCAGAGCTCACTAGGGTTAAAAGTTTTACTATTAATCCATTAATCATGACAATCGTATTTCATTCTCATTCAAAGATTCTTTCGTGATTGTCAACTCGTGCAAAATGTTTTCAGGATATATTCGTGTTATGGACGTAAAACCAGATTAGTGACTAAGTAACATGTAATCGAAATCCATAATATAACCAGAAAGACATGAATGTATCATTGCACAATAATTTAGCTAGGAGAAACGAGGTTTTGATAGTTAGAAATTTAACAACAGTTTTTTTTTTTTAATAGAGAAAGTAACACATGGAAGTTCTAAAATTAAACAGGTGTGTGTTTAAGTTCAAGAAAACACAGGTGTTAGATATCTACTTCCTACCCCCAACTGAAATTTGCATTGTCCCCAATGGAAGTATTTCAAGTAAAAGAAGATATCACCTGATTCAATCATTCAGCATAATTCTGATTCTGAGAATTCACCTGTTTGAATAAAACAAAACTCCCCAAACAACCAAGATCAAGAGCAAATGGATAATAGTCGATAGTATCAACAATAGAAGCAAAATCCATGAACAAAAAGAACTATCTGTAATGAAAATATCCAAAATCAATGAAGTCCAAGTACAGATATAAGCGAAAACCAACTATTCAACCCAGCTTTCCAGCCCACCAAAATAACTATCCACAAAAGTACCAAAATGTCTACAAATCAAAATAAAATAAGCGAGATTACAGGATAAGAAACAACAATAAACTCTCTCGCTCTCCAACACTCCCTCCTAAGGCTCAGCAGACTGGTCACCAGATGGCATAGGCGCATCGTCATGACCTGGATCAAAAATTACCTCACTGTCACCCTCAGCAGCTGTCCCAGTCTGGGCGACAGCCGCCGGGTCACTCACAGCTGGCGGTGGAGCAGCAGCCGGGGGTGGTGGTGGTGTAGGTGTCTCCAAGATAACTCCCTCAGGCCGAGCCGATGTAGAAGCTGGAGCTGTCGAAGGAGGTGGCATAGAGGAGCGCAAGGATTGCTCGATCCCAAGCAACATCGAAATCTGCTCAATCTGACCACTTAGCTGCCCGAGTCTCCCCTGAACAGCATCACGATCTATCGACATCTGGGCAGCTATCAATAACAGCTCTGCAGAGAGCTCTCTGACCATCCCATGAAGCTGTAGTCTCGCGGTTCGCTCCTCTACCAAGAAATCGTAAATGGTCTGGAGAGATGGAGGGGTAGATGTAGATGCTGTAGGTGGTGTTGAGGCTGTAGGTGGCTCACGCATCCTCAACTCATACTGACCCTCAGCCGCGGGCGGCGTCCCTGAGTCCTCATCCTCCTCCTCCTCAACTACAACCGTATCCTGACCCTCCGCCTCAGGTGTCCCTGGGTCTTCATCCTCTGACTCTGACGTTGTATCTCCCCTCTTCCTTTTCTTTTTCTTACTGCTCTCTCCCATCTTCCCTTTCCCCTTAGACAATTTTTTAAATTGCGCTGCTGACCGTCTAGCAGCAGACTTACCAAAAACACCAATTTTTGATTTCTGCAGCGACTCTCCTGCTGGGATCACCAACCCTGCCTCCTCGCACACTCTATGGATCACCCATGCACCTTTGAGGTGCTGGGCCTTGCTGGGATAGCGTGTGGGCTCAACGAAGAATTCGATGAAGAGCCGAGCAAGGCAAATAGGTAGACCGGTCCCAATAGCAAATAAAACTCTCGCATACCACCCAGCAAAATCTAACTTATAAGTCGTGGGTAGAATACAGCTACAGAGAGTCAAATGTAGTAGATGATAGTCTGTCGTCAGGTCATGATCGTCGAATACGGTGATTCCCGAGTATTTCTTCACCTTCCCGCCTGAGATCTCTGTGGCCACAACATCATATGATGGAAATGGACGGTCGGGATAAATAGGGTACATATGATCAGGAACCTCTGGGATACCAAGTGCCCGAGCGACTGTAGCTGGGCTGAACTCAATTGCCCGTCCTGATACACACGAGAAATACGTGTAGGGGACATTTGGTACCTTAACCAAACTGGCACATGCTGGCCGAATCCAGGAAGCATAAACTTTTTTATCTACTGTAAGAACTGGGAGCCAATCGGGAAAAGCTCTAAGGCGGGTTAGATGGAATGGGGTCTTATCATCGCTCCACAAATTTTCGAACTGCCTTTCCACCATGATTACGCGCGTTCGGAAGTATTTGGTGTACCATGTGTTCTCTTTGGCGTTCCTGAACCCGTGAGCGAGCGGTGGGTCAGGGATCTCGAGAGACGTAGATTTTTTCGGGTGGGGCCCACTGTCCTTGGGCTTCGGAGCCATGGGAGCTGAAATAAAAGCATAACAGAGAGTTAAAATGAGAAAAGAGAGATTCTGCTTCTCTGTTTATGTCAATCGATTGACATAAGTTGTCAATCGATTGAAGTAGTATTCCAATCGATTGAGCCCTGATGTCAATCGATTGACATCAGCGATTATAGGGGGCTGCCCACAATAAGGTCTCACGTCCCCCTATTACTAATTAATGGTCTTAAGACCAAGAGGGGCTCCCTCTATCGTTCCGCATCACAAATGAAGAGGAAAAATGAGTAGTGGGATTGTGAGTTACCTTAATCAGAAATCACAGCAAAAACTGCGCCCACAGATTGTTGATGACGAGATTGATGATGATAAGATGATTCGCGACCCGAATCACTCTCCTCTATCTTTTCTTTTGTCCACGCGAGGACAGAGGCGGTGGAGATGGTGTGGGCGAGGTGACGGTGGAGGTGGAGAGATGATGATGATGATGATGATGGTGATGATGGAAGTATGGGGAGGGGTCTCCTTCTTACTCCCTGGAAATCGCCTCCTCCCTCTCTCTCTCACAGATTTTTGAAATAAAATGAGAGAGAGGGAGAAGAACAGACATTACGTCTGGGGGAATTGTCAATCGATTGACAATAGATGTCAATCGATTGAGATAGATTCAAGTCAATCGATTGACAAAATTGTCAATCGATTGGAATCCATTTATACCAATCGATTGACAATAATATCAATCGATTGAAAGAAAGAATTCATGGGACCCCAAATGTTCTTCATAAAACTACCCCCAACAGTTTAAGAATGCTTTTTTCAAGATAGAAACTAAACTTTGAGCATTCAAACAGAGATCAAAAATCATCAAATACACAAGTGGGAAGAATTACTACAGAAATCATCAATCTTATTACTCAAAATGGATTATTATCATCCAAAGGCTACAAGAAATTGGTTGAACGACAAACAAACGAAAAGAAAACTAGAAACAACAATCTGTGTTTATTCATCTGCCATAGGAATTATCAATTCTGCTCAGGTTCAGGGGAAGAAAAGTCTTCTCCTATAGCATAATCCACAGAGTACTCCACGACTTCCCCGTCCGAATTGATTTGAAGGTCTTCCAGAATTTCACGAACTGCGCAAAGCAAATCCCAGGTATTCAAATGAGCAACAACCGCAATAGGGGAATCTGGGCATGAACTGGAAAGTGGAGTAAAAATTGGCCTTTCTTGCTCCCTCTGTTCTGGGGTTCCTGGAGAACGGACCCCATGGTAGAGCAAATGCGGTAGGTAATGCAATGGATTCATCCTACAGCCAATCAAAAGACAGAATAAGAATAAAAGGAAACAAAGAAGCACACAAAGAAAAGAAAACTACTATACAACAACACAAGGTTCTCAAAGTTCAAGAAGAATAATCAGGATCATCCAGGTGGATGGTCTCTGATTCTGGTTCGAACCTCTCCAAAAATGGTTTTAACCGTTGTCCATTGACTTTAAAAGCATTACCATTCTTGGGATTAACAATTTCTATTGCTCCGTGTGGAAACACTTCTTTGACAACAAATGGTCCTATCCACCTTGACCTCAGCTTCCCGGGAAAGAGATGAAGCTTTGAATCGTAAAGTAACACTTTCTGCCCCGGTTCAAGTTTCTTTCTCAGGATCGATCGATCATGCTTAGCTTTTAATTTTGACTTATAAGTTCGAGCACGATCATATGCATCATTCCTGATCTCTTCCAATTCATTGAGTTGTAATTTCCTCAATGTACCACTTTCATGGATATCAAAATTTAGCAATCTAGTTGCCCAATATGCCTTATGCTCCAATTCCACAGGCAAGTGGCAAGCTTTTCCATAAATTAGCCTGTAGGGAGACATCCCAAGATTCGTCTTATACGCTGTCCTGTACGCCCACAAAGCATCAGTTAAACGTGACGACCAATCCTTTCTATTGATGTTAACAGTCTTTTCCAGGATATGTTTGATCTCCCTATTGGCTAACTCTGCTTGACCATTTGACTGTGGGTGATATGATAAAGCAACCTTATGATTGACCCCATATTTCTTCATCAGCGCCTCAAAGGGCTTACTGCAGAAATGGGTTCCACGATCACTAATCATGGCCTTTGGTGTTCCGAATCTTGACAGAATATTCTCCTTTAAGAATGAGATCACTGTTCTGTGATCACTTTTTCTTGTCGGAATGGCCTCAACCCACTTGGACACATATTCGACCGCCAGAAGAATATATTCGTAATGTGATGATGGCGGGAATGGTCCCATGAAATCGATGCCCCAACAATTAAAGATTTCAATAGTCATGATCGGGGTCATTGGCATTTCATTTCTCTTTGACAAGCTTCCCAACATTTGGCATCTAGCACATGCTCTACAAAATGCATAACAATCTTTAAAAACAGTTGGCCAGTAGAAACCACTACTAAACACTTTTTGGGCAGTTTTCTGAGCTGAAAAATGGCCACCGCAGGCCTCTGAGTGGCAAGAAGCTAGAATTTGAGAGATATCCTCCTCGGGGACACAATGCCTGATTACTTGATCCGCACAGTACTTAAACAAGTACGGATCATCAAAGTAAAACCATCCGGCGATGGATAGAAACCTCTTTCTATCAGGGGTGGACCAATGAGATGGAGTCTCCCCTGTTGCCAGATAATTGACAATGTCAGCATACCAGGGCAGACTAGTTGCAGTAAAAAGTTGCTCATCTAGGAAAGATTCACTGATCGGAATAGATTGTGAAGAATTGTCTTCAAACGTCAATCGTGAGAGGTGATCGGCTACAACATTCTCCACCCCCTTTTTATCTTTGATAACCAAATCAAATTCTTGGAGCAGGAGAATCCAGCGTATTAATCGCTGTTTTGTATCCTTCTTGGATAACAGATACTTCAATGCAGCATGATCAGTGAAGCAAATGATCTGCGAGCCAATCAGATATTGCCTGAATTTCTCCAGTGCGAATACAATCGCCAGCAACTCCTTTTCGGTAGTAGAGTAATTACGCTGAGCTCCATCCAGGGTTCTGCTGGCGTAGTAGATCACAGTAGGCTTCTTGTCTTTCCTTTGCCCTAAAACAGCTCCGATCGCTGTGTCACTCGCATCATACATCAGCTCAAAAGAAAGATTCCAATCTGGAGATTGCATTATCGGGGCTGTTGTAAGGTGATGTTTGAGTTTATCAAAGGATTCCTGGCACTTGCTAGTCCACTCAAATGGTTGGTCCTTAACAAGGAGTTGGCACAGTGGTCTAGATACGGCACTGAAATCTTTAATAAACCTCCGGTAAAAACCGGCGTGACCTAGGAACGATCGTATTTCTTTCACTATAGTGGGGACAGGAAGATTGGAAATTATATCGATCTTTGCCTTGTCTACTTGTATTCCCTCAGCAGACACAATATGTCCCAAGACAATCCCTTTTGTCACCATAAAGTGACATTTTTCCCAGTTGAGGACCAAATTCTTTTCCTCACATCTTTTCAAGACTTTCTGGAGGTTCTCCAAGCAATCATCAAAGCTGCTTCCAAATACGGAGAAATCGTCCATAAAAACCTCCATAATCTTCTCCACCATATCGCTGAAGATGCTAAGCATGCACCGCTGAAAAGTAGCAGGTGCATTGCACAATCCGAATGGCATCCGGCGATATGCAAATGTTCCAAATGGGCAGGTAAAAGTGGTTTTCTCTTGATCAGCAGGATCAATTTCAATTTGGTTATAACCACTATAACCATCCAGGAAATAATAGAATTGGTGACCCGCTACCCTTTCAAGCATTTGATCCATAAAGGGCAATGGAAAATGATCTTTCCGAGTTACCGCATTCAACCTTCGATAGTCAATACACATGCGCCAACTTGTGGTTACACGTGTGGGTACCAATTCTCCTGCTTTATTTTCTACCACTGTAATGCCAGCTTTCTTCGTCACTACTTGAGTCGGACTTACCCAAGGACTATCCGAAATTGGATAAATAACCCCAACATCCAGCAACTTCAAAACTTCCTTCTTCACCACCTCTTGCATGTTTGGGTTAAGACGCCTTTGCATTTGACGACAAGGTTTGGCATCTTCCTCAAGGTAAATCCTGTGGGTGCATATGGATGGACTAATTCCTCTTAAATCAGCAACGGTCCATCCTAACGCACTCCTGTGTTGCTTAAGCAACTGTATCAGTTTGCCTTCCTGTTCGTGATTTAAAACAGATGAAATTATCACAGGAAAGGTCTTCTCTTCTCCCAGGAATACATATTTCTCTTTCAATTCCAACTCTGGAAATTACAGGTTTGACGGCACAGCCAACTTGGTCTTTGGCGGTAGCTGCTCATATTGAGCCGTCCACATTGTTCTTGCAACATCCTCTTCAACAACCTCCAATATAGAGCATATCTTACTCATCCTTTCATCTTGTGGATTGTATTTATCCAATTCATAACATGAGTTAGTCATAATGGACTCCACAGGATCCGAGTGAGCAGTTGAATCAAAACAATCTTGAATAACTGCTTCTACCCAGTTCACCTCCTCTTCCTCATCATCAAAATCTTCAATTTTGGGATTTGAAAAGATTTTGATATTCAATGTCATATTCCCAAAAACAACGGTCATAACTCCACTCCTTACTTTAATCGTCGCATCAATTGTTGCGAGGAAAGGACGTCCAAAGATCACTGGAATCTGAGATTTAGCATTGTAAACTGGTTCAGTGTCCAGAACAACAAAGTCAACAGGAAAGACAAAAGTGTCAATCTGGACTAAGACATCCTCCAGCACTCCTCGCAGGTATTTAATTGATCGATCTGCCAGTTGGAGAGTAATGCGAGTGGGCTTAAGTTCTCCTAACCCTAACTGTTGATAGACAGTGTAAGGTAAGAGATTAACACTCGATCCTAAATCGAGCAGTGCATTATTCACTTTCTTCTGACCAATTATGCAAGAAACCGTTGGCGTACCTGGATCCTTGTATTTAGGAGGCAAATCGTGTTTTACAATCGTACTCGCCTGGCATGCCAAGTAAGCACTCTTCTTAACACTTTGCTTCCTTTTTACAGTGCACAAGTCTTTTAGGAACTTGGCGTAGGAAGGCACTTGTTTAATTGCGTCTAGGAGTGGGAGATTGATCTTTACCTGTTTGAATAACTCCAGAAACTCCTGACTTTTCGTTTCTTGTTGAGGTTTCTTCAACCTCTGAGGATATGGTGCCGGAAAAGGACATTTGGTTGCCTCCTCAAGGAGGGGTTCTTTTCCAGGTCTTCTATTTATTTCATTATCCTCAGGAATTGTTGTTTTGGGCGCAACTGTTTCGCCCTCTTTTCCTTCTTCCACCAATTCTTCTTCATTCTCTACCTCTTCTTCATCACTAACTACAGGTTGTGAGGGCAAAGAGACTTTCTTAATTTCTTTTCCACTCCTCAACACAGTTACCGCCTTGGCCTCCTCATGTGGTCCAGATCCCGAGGGTCCTGTACCCGAGTGTTGGCCTTTAGGATTTGGCTCTGGCTGTGCAGGGAACATAGTTCATTCTCGATCCCCTTGTTGGGCAGCTAACCTCTCTACACTTGTGTTGAGTTTACTCATTAGCTGCATCATCTGCTGCATCATGAGTGTATTAGGATCCTCTTGTGCCTTCTTATGGGGTGGCACATAAGTGTTTGATGAGGTTTGGTTGTTGCCCCCCTGATTGTAGTTGGATTGAGGTGAATGATTTTGATATTGGTTCTGGTGATACCCTTGATTTTGTTGATAAGTAGGAGGAGGTTGGTAACTCTGGTGGTGCCCTTGGTTCTGAGGTCGGTATTGGTTTCCTTTATTCGGCTGCCACTGTTGAGATGGGTTCGCTGCAGCAGCACTGTTTCTTTGATCGAAACCAGGATGACTCCACCTATCATTGGGGTTGAAACGACCAGGGGCATTTATAGCATGTACCTCCACTGGACTCTGTTCTTGGTAAACAGGGTATATTTGGCAATGTTGAGAGGTATGCCCCATCTGTAGATAACTCGAACATGATTCTTCAGATGCAAATTGTATTACCGGGTCCTTCTTTGCTTCCAAAATTTCCAATTTACGAGCTAGTTGCTCGTATTTCTCCAGTAAGCCATCTTCCGCCTTCAGCTGATAAATGCTCTTTTTACTTGAACTCGAACTGGTCTGAGTTCTCGTCACTTGAGTTTCCCATTTCGGTGCGTGTTCGGCTAACCATTCGAAATGAGCCTCTGCTTGGTCGGCATTCTTGCTCATAAACTCACCGTCACTCGTAGTTTCTACGAGCTTCTTTGACTTTGGACTTAGGCCATCAAAGAAGAAGCTTATTGTTCGCCACTTCTCAAAACCATGATGCGGGCAGTGCAGTAACAAATCCTTAAAACGCTCCCATGCCTCAGCGAAAGTTTCTTCCTCTTTTTGATTATACATCTTGATCTGTCTCAAGATGTCTGTCGTTTACCGATTAGGGAAGAACTTTTTGAGAAAGGCTTCATGAATTGCTGGCCAAGTCGAAATCGAATTCGGTTTAAGTGACAATAACCATGACTTCGCTTTGTCCTTCAAAGTGAAGGGAAAGAGCTTTAGTCGGATTATATCACTTGGGCAAGTCTGATCTGTGAAAGTGCCACAAACATCTTCGAAATCTCGAATGTGCAAGTATGCCTTCTCTTTATCCATCCCATGAAATGTGGGTAACAGTTGAATCATCCCATTACGGAAATGGAATGTACCCGTGTGTGGAGGGATGCGGATACAAGAAGGTGTGGCAGTGCGATCAGGAGCCAAGAGTTCTCGTAGGGGTCGTTGTCCGTCATCGATGAGGTCATGCCTATTCTCTCCTTGTTGGCTCTCCGTATCAGACATTGAGTTAGAAGTGGATGGAGTAAAAATGGGATTATCAGCACTATGGATTAGATCTTCAAATAGATTTGTGATGAAGGCTTCAGTGGAATCAAAGGACATAGAAGGACACAACAATACGGCTTGTGTTCTGAAGAAATGAAAAGAAAAAGAAAGATAGAAATGGGATAAGAAAAGATTGGATCAATCCAAAATTCCTGGCCTTCGTTACCGTCCCCGGCAACGGCGCCAAAAACTTGACACGACTTGAAATGTGTTCTCCGAAGAGTACGTCCAAGTGTAGACGGTCGCGTCGCGTTAAAACCGGTAAGACCGGGTCGAATCCCAAAGGACGGATTGTAAAGGCGGAAGAATCTAGACTGAATCCTAAAATGAAATAAAAGATGATTTCTTGTAGAAGGGGGATCTAACAGTCCTATAGAATAAGCAAAAGAAACAAAATATAGTGAAGCAAAAAAAACTTAACTAGATAGAATTTAAAAAATGTAATATCAAATATGAAAAAGAGTTGGGAACATGTGAGACCACAAAGTGCCAGCCACTACCATGATTTAACAAGAATGAACAGCTGGGGTTTTATCCTTAGAGTATTCCTTATTTCAAAATGATTAAGTTAAGCATTCTAGACACTAAGTATGTGAATCTTGCATATTTAGTGGTTCGTTTACCTCACTTATTTATGAAGAACTGAAATAAGTAGTTAATTAAAACTATGAACAATAACTAACAAATTGAGTATGGAATATTCGAAGTGTTTGTTATGAATGTTCATTGAGTTAATTATTCGAAAGAGCTTTTATTTCAAAATCAGATTACAATTTGAACTAGGAAGATCAATTTGGACTTAGTTCTTGAAACAAAAGTTATTGGAATACAAAAAGGAGTAAACCCAAGTCATAAACATATCAATCGATTGATATCATGCCAATCGATTGATATGAAATGGCTTTCAATCGATTGACAAGTATATCAATCGATTGACTTAGAATCTATGTCAATCGATTGGATTCTGTATCCAATCGATTGACATTGACTCTTTCACAGAATCATGGCAAAGGGCTGGGAACGATGTTTCTTCACATTATTCCCAACCAGGAATCTACTCAACCATATTTAGAACTGAATAAATATAAATACACTGAAAAATAAGATCAAACATTGCCATGGATTGAAATTTTTAATTAAAAATGTTGAAATCAACTAAAACTATAATATAAGTCACAAACAAACAATTCCAAAGCAACTAGAATCAAGAAAAGAAAACCTGAACTTGAGATTGAATGTAGAATGTTAACTTTTCACTGGAATTCAATCAAAAACCAAAATAACTGAAGAATTCCCTACAAAAACAATACAAAGTGAGCCAACCCTTGACCCTCTTCACTCCCCTCTTTATATAGTGTTAAGTCCACGAGCTTAAGGCGTCCAGGTTCACTCCATAACGGCTGGTCGTCGCCTGATTGCTGAAATCTTGCTCCATTAATCATAGACTGTTTCCAGTTTAAGTCAATCGATTGACAAAGAGTTCAATCGATTGATAAATAATTCAATCGATTGATAAAAAGTTCAATCGATTGGTAAAGAAAACATGTCAATCGATTGATATTATGTCAATCGATTGGTATCAGGACTTCAACAATTTGTTTCTTGAGTTATTCCATTCAACTTGTCATTCATTTTAACTTCAGAACCTGCATTCAAAGAGCTAAACACAACCACATACCACGAAAAATACATCATTGTGTAAAGAAACGAATTAAAGCACAAGTGCAGGTAGCACTAGGAAAATGGGGTTAAATCTTGTCAGTTTTTACTCCTTATCGAGCTAATATTAAGCTAATATCAGCTCTCATCAATCATATCTACTCTTTATCCGATTATTAACATGCAGTTGTGCTCCGTTCTACTATTCAGTTCATCAATAATAACATATAACATTTAAACAGTTCATCTCATATCAACAGTTAACATAGAATAATTCATCTTGTAATATTAAAGATTACTGCATATAAGTCTAGTCCTAACATAGCACATATATATCTTATCCATTTATCACAATAGCACATATGGTACAACTATTAACAAGTCTGATATATCATAAGCATAAAACAATATACAAATATCATTCTGCTCAGATCCAATCGATTGAACAATATGTCAATCGATTGGGATAGCAATCGATTGGAACCCATGGCAATCGATTGAAAATAATGGCAATCGATTGGGCAAAATATCAATCGATTGGAAACTATGTCAATCGATTGGATCCAATGGCAATCGATTGGACTTTGTCTTTTTCCTCAAAACTATTGGTTTTTATATATAAAAACGTTGGGATTCTTTCTGTCTTCCATGCACATTATTTAACACATACAAAAATCCCAAAACAATCGTGTGAGTGAGTTAATGAAACTCACCTCTCTCCGGCGTTCCGGTGACAGCATTCTGAGCTCCACGGTGGTGGCTATGGTGAATTATCTCTCCCTCTTCTTCTTTGCTCTCTTCTTCTCTCTGTCCTCCTCTTCTCTTCCTTCTTCTTCTTCTTGTTTTTCTTCTTCTTATCTTACCCGAGAGTGTGTATGTGTGTATATATATATAATATATATATGTGTATATATATATGAGAGTATATAACTTTGTCTCTCTCTCTAGCACACACATAGCAAACATATATATATGTATAAGGGAGAGGGTATATATAGGGAGGGGAAAACAATCACAACCACACAAAACAAACAAGGTGGCCAAGTCCAGCTACTCCTAATCGATTGGGACCCGAATGCAATCGATTGGTGTTAGGTCGGCAACAAGGCAATCGATTGGGAAACATCCAATCGATTGGAATAGCAATCGATTGGGATAAGGTCAATCGATTGGGCTCACAAAAGTGGCAATCAATTGGTATATGATGCCAATCGATGGGGATGCAAACTTACCCAAAGGCTAGGAAAAGTACTAGGGAAATATATATACCTAAAAATACAGGTATTACAGGTACCTTCCATGTTTAATTTTGTTGTTCGGCTTCATCAAATCCCACGTCCTCTAGGATGATAGCATTTAATATGGCATGTCCGGCTAGGCCTTGGACAGCTAGTCCATTATATACCTTACAGGGTGCTCTTCATTCCTTACTAATATGGCCATGCTTGCCACAGTTATAGCAGATGATGCGCGGGCGATTATAGTTCTTTGGAGCTCGGAAATCCTTAGCCAAATGACCTGGCTTTCTACAGCTGAAACATCTACCGATATTGCCTCTAGTGGTAGCAGATAGTCCTTATGGGGGTAGTGCTTGGGTTATAGCCTGTCGATTATGAGGATATGTGGTTAATGGCTTCCTTTCGTCAGTCTAGTTATGCTTATTCCTTTAGAACTACGTCAAAGGTCTCAGTCCTTGATTATTCCTGGGCAGTGGTCGATTTCCAAAACGTCCCTATTCTCGACCATTAATATCCTCATGGCCAATTGTCATTCCTACCATGGCCTTGAAAGTCTGGCATAAGTCAATTAAAATGTCACCTATGCTTCTCAATCTTGCTACATCCCAGGGTGTCAAAGATTGCCTCCATCTCTCGGAGCCACTATTTCACTTGCCATGGCTCAGTATCCCCCGTCAAACTTCTTCGAGTGAAAATGACGAAAACGCTCTACTCTTCGATCTTCAACTGGTCTTGGAGGCGATCCTTGGTTATTTCTGTTGTTCATGTTAGGGTTATTAATTCACTCCATTCTTCGCACGAAGGCCTCAAACATGTCGATTAGATCATCTTCAATTTGTTCAGGATAGTTCCAGGTGTATCTTCCTGACATTGCCTCGTTGCGATAGGGTACCTATATAGACATCTATTGGTTAGTCATCAATCCAAAAATAATCGCAGAAAGTAGTTCACCAACTAAGCATAGTAGTTACAACTATTATCATATTAATAACAAGGAAACTCTATACGAATAACTTCAAAACATTACTTAGAGTCAACCCTTATCTCAAGGAATCTTAAGGTTCATACTCAAGAAATGTTGGACAATTGGTGAGCACGATTACAAAACCTAGGCTTTGATACCAAAAATCCTGTCACACCCAGTAGCAGCAAAAATAGAGAAAATAAAATTTCTTTTTGGACCCGTAGGCCTTGACAGTTGAAAGTCACTATATTGTCCATAAACCAAGTCTAATCTTCAAAGTAATCAAACGACGCATTTGGAATATCTAAGTTCAACATTGTTACTCCCCGACGTAGCATAATGCAGGAAAGCATTTAATTTCCTTTATGGACTCGTAGGTCGTGACAAGTGAGTATGACCAATTGTCCCTGCAACAAATAACTTAAAAGCATTTCTAGAGCAACGGATACTAATAAACATAATCCTCCAAAATTCAAAACTTACTAACTATTACAGCAGTCATAAACTTAGGCACAAAACGCCTTATTCAGTTGTCTAAAACTAGTTTATTACAACCCAAATTAAAAGACATAAGAAATATAAAGCAGCCTCCTGGAAAGTCTCCTGCTTCTAACTAGCATAGTCGAAGTACCCTGGCTGCTCCTGACCCTGAAAATCTGGACATACAGTCCAGGACGCATCAACGCCGTTAGCTTATGCAAGCTGGTGAGCAAAATAAACAAGTGCTCGCAATGTATATATAAGCAGATAAACAGCGGTGCAATTTAACTTTAAAAATAATAGATTCAAGGTTCCAATTCCAACATAAGTAACGGGGGAATAAAGTAAGCAATAAATATGCGACCGTGCATGAACAATGTAACATCTCATCTTTTTGACTCTTTTCTCTCAACAAACTCGATTCAACAAAACCATTACGTCAGATAACAGGAATAATGTCCGATCGACTGCACTCAATACCATCGCTTCGGATACCAGGAATAATATCCGATCGATATCCAAAACGAGCGCCCTAGATACCAGGAATAATATCTGATCGATATCTAAGCCGTAACTCAATACCATCGCTTCAGATACCAGGAATAATATCCGATCGATATCCAAAACGAGCGCCCTAGATACCAGGAATAATATTCGAACGATATCTAAGCCGTAACTCAATACCATCGCTTTGGATACCAGGAATAATATCCAATCAATATCCGAAACGAGCGCCCTAGATACCAGGAATAATATCCGATCAATATCTAAGCCGTAACTCAATACCATCGCTTCGGATACCAGGAATAATATCCGATTGATATCCGAAACGAGCGCCCTAGATACCAGGAATAATATCCGATCGGTATCTAAGCCGTGACTCAATACCATCGCTTCGGATACCAGGAATAATATCCGATCAATATCCGAAACGAGCGCCCTAGATACCAGGAATAATATCCGATCGATATCTAAGCTGTACACAACACTATCGCCTCCAATACCAGGAACAATATCCGATCGATATTGAGGTCGCACACCAGACCGCCACTCTTTACTCTTTTCACGCTTTCTCACACACATGCATGTTGACACAACCTCGACCCTAATATGTATGTCAATGTTCACAGTTTGTAGTAACAGTTATTAATCTCAAGCGGGATACTCGTTCAACATAAATCTCGGTCTTAAACGTTCTTATAAGTTCAATTCCTAACAATGAGCCTTTAAAACAATATATTTGCCAAACAGTTCTTTAAAAACTTTCAAAACCTTTTCCAAACAGTCCGTTATAAAAATAACAAAAACTGTTCAAACTGCCCCAGGTCGCGCGAGCGGATCGCGCGAGCGAGGGAGAGGGTGGTCGCGCGCGCGAAGGGGGAGAACGGATCGCGCGAGCGGGTCGCGCGCGCGCATGGGCAGCGGGTGTCACGCAAGTGAGTCGCGCACGCGAAGGGGGGAATGGTTCTCGCGAGCGGGTCGCGCGCGCGAGTTGTCACAGTTTCATCATCTTCTTTGTTCTCCCCTGTTTTCAATTTCAAACTGTATTTTTACCCATTTTCAAATTCTGTTTCAAACATGTCATGCAATATATGAATTTCTTCGTCTTTCCGCGTAGATTAAGAATACGCGATCAATTTAAACTAATACGGATTGTATCACTAGATATTCGCGATTAAAGCAAAGGTGTCAAAACTTTAAATCAACCGTACGTCGCGATACGGATGAATTACTCCGTAGGATTCGAACCGTAGCTTATTGGGACTGAGATCTTCCATAATCAATTCACGAAATTGATTTTGGTTGAGTTTTGTAAAACTCCAATTCAAAGCCTTCAATGGTGTATCTATATATATACACATATACACACTTATATACACTGAATTATACTTATATAAACATGGCGAGTGAGTTTAAATTACTCACAGAGGTTAATTATACAGAGAATTTGAGACTGAGAATTCCACCGTCGATTCCGCCTGCTAAGAAATTTTACTCCTCCGTTCTTGATTTATATATATAAGTCTATGTATGTGTGTAGGAGTATATCATATATATAATCTGTATAAGTGTGTGTGTGTGTGTTGTTCTTGAGAGAGTAGAGAGAATTAGAGGGAGATTGAGAGAGATGAGAGTCTGTGAGTGATATATATATAGATTGCCCAAAATTGGGCTCCAAGCAATAGGGAGAATTCTCCCGGTGAGGTTGAGCTCACGTGCTCCCTCACCCAAGACACGGTATAGGGCGCAGTTTTAATACAAAATTGGTATTTTTCGGTTGAAATAAAAATGCAAAAAGTTATATTAACGTAAGAAATAAATTCCGATTTATACAAAATATAGATATTGTTTTTAAAACCACAGAAAGCATTTTCTATATTTATTAAAATTACAATTTGACCCCCAAATAAATATTTCAAATAGAAATTAAATCGAAATAAACATTTATTAGTGGAAAAGAAATACAGGGTGTTACACTCTACCCACCTTAACAGAGATTTTGCCCCGAAATTTGAGCTAACTAATCCTGAAACAACTCGGGGTATCTAGTCCTCATGTCTGACTCTAACTCCCACGACGCTTCTCCCTCGTCATGGTGCCTCCACTGAACCTTAACCAAAGGGACGTCTCTTCTTCTCAGCCTCTTGATACTCTGGTCAAGAATCCTCACAGGTCTAGCCTTGTAGACAACATTCTGACTCATCTCAATATCATCAAAATTTACCACATGTGAAGGATCCCGTATGTATTTCCTTAATATACTAACATGGAACACGTTATGAACAACAGATATCTTTGGTGGCAATGCGCGCTGATAAGCCACTTTCCCAACACGCTCCAATATTTCAAACGGTCCGATGAAACGAGGTGCCAACTTCCCTCTTTTCTGACCAAAATGTACTACTCCCCGAATGGGTGAAACCTTAAGGAGTACATGATCTCCGACACTGAACTCCAAATCCTTTCGTCGTCGATCTGCATAACTCTTGTGTCTACTCTGTGCAGTTTTTATTCTTTCCTTGACTAGTGAAATCTTCTCATTGGTCTCTCTCACCAACTCTGGTCCCAACAATTCTGTGTCTCCCACTTTAGCCCAACACAACGGAGATCGACATGACCGTCCGTACAAGGCTTTGAATGGTGCCATCCCAATACTCGAGTGATAACTGTTGTTATACGCAAATTTGACCAACGACAAGTGCGTCTCTCAAGACTCTTCAAAGTCGATTGCACAAGCTCTTAGCATATCTTCCATAATCTGATTAACATGCTCGGTCTGTCCATCAGTCTGAGGATGGAAAGCAGTACTCATCTTGAGTGAAGTTCCCATAGCCTTCTGCAAACTTTCCCAAAATCCCGAGGTAAAACGTGTATCGCGATCTGACACAATTGACACAGGCGCACCGTGCAGTCGCACCACTTGTTGTAGGTACATTCAACTCATCCTTTCTACTGGGTAAGTCATATTGTATGCGATGAAGTGTGCGGACTTTTTCAGACGATCCACAATTACCCAAATCGCGTCATGATTCTGTTGTGACCGGGGTAGTCCAACCACAAAATCCATAGTTATGTGTTCCCACTTCCATCCTGGAACAGGTAAGGGTTGTAACAATCCCGAGGGTCTTTAATGTTCGGCCTTCACTTGTTGACAAGTCAAACATTTAGACACAAACTCAGCTATTTCTCGTTTCATCCCTTCCCACTAGAAGTTTCTCTTCAAATCTTTATACATCTTTGTTCCTCCTGGGTGTACTGTTAGTCTCAATTTATGTGCTTCTTCGAGAATATCTTTCCTCAAATCTCCAGAATCTGGCACACACAATCTGTCTCGACATCGGTATCCTCCATCGATCCCGACCTTCCATTCTGTAGGGTCATTTTCTGACATCTTGGCGAACCATTCTTGAAACTTCTCGTCTTTCTTGTGGGCCTCGATGATTCGACTCACAAGTGTTGGTTGTACCATGAGGCATCCAAAGTGATGTCCGACACTTCCCTCAAAAATTTGCATATCAAATTCTGCGATTGTCTCCAAGGCTTTCCATTCCCTCAACATCAATGAAGCAATCATTCCTTGAGGTTTCCGACTTAGGGCGTCAGCAACTACATTAGCCTTACCAGGGTGGTACTCTAATGTAAAGTCATAGTCCTTGATCAGCTCCATCCACCGGCGTTGCCTCATATTCAGCTCTTTCTGAGTAAACAAATACTTGAGGCTCTTGTGGTCCGAGAACAAATCAAACTTCTCCCTATAGAGGTAGTGTCTCCAGATCTTAAGTGCGAACATGACTGCTGGTAGCTCCAAATCATGAGTTGGGTAGTTCAATTCATTCGGCTTTAACTGTCGTGAACCATAGGCTATGACCTTTCCGTCTTGCATAAGGGCACATCCCCAATCCTTGATAAGAGGCGTCACTAAAAATAGTGAACTTCTCACCATCCTTTGGTATCGCAAGCACTGACGCTGTTGTCAATCTCTCTTTCAATTCCAGAAAAGCGCGTTCATGCTTATCAGTCCATTCAAACTTCAAATCTTTCTTAGTCAAACCAGTTAACGGGGCTGCTATCTTTGAGAAACCCCCTACAAATCTCCGATAGTAACCGGCGAGTCCCAGAAAACTTCTGACTTCTATAGTATTGGTTGGCCGAGTCCAATTCGCCACTGCATCGGTCTTTGATGAGTCAACCGCGATTCCTTGTTGTGAGATCACATGCCCGAGGAACTTAACTTCCTGAAGCCAGAATTCACACTTGCTAAATTTAGCATACATGTGGTGATCCTTGAGAGTCTGCATCGCAATTCGAAGATGTTTTCATGCTCTTCCTCTGACTTGGAATAGATCAAAATATCATCAATAAAGACAATAACGAATTGATCTAAGTATGGCTTGAATACTCTGTTCATCAAGTCCATAAACATAGCCGGAGCATTCGTCATCCCAAACGGCATCACTAAGAACTCATAGTGTCCGTACCTTGTCCTGAAAGCAGTTTTAGGTATGTCTTCCTTCCACACCCTCAATTGGTGATATCTTGACCGTAGATCAATCTTAGAAAAGGTCATGGCTCCTTGCAACTGATCAAACAAGTCGTCTATCCGAGGTAAAGGATACTTATTCTTGATAGTAACCTTATTTAATTCCCGGTAGTCAATACACAACCGCATTGTCCCATCCTTCTTCTTCACAAACAACACTGATGCTCCCCAGGGTGAATCACTTAGATGAAGAAAACCCAACTTCTCAAGTTCTTGAACTTGTTCCTTCAGCTCCAATAACTCTGTAGGGGCCATCCTGTAGGGAACCTTGGTTATAGGTCGAGTGCCTGGTACCAGTTCCACACAGAATTCTATGTTCCTCTCAGGTGGTAATCCAGAAATATCTCAAAATACTTCCTCGAACTCTTTGATCACCGGTATTGATGATACTGTCACCTCTGCACTGACAACCTCAATGTTTGCTAGGCATCTACTGAGGAACATATCACCCAAAGGGTTACATTGGAAATCGAAGAGTCGATTCCCATTGTCCGCAAATGTGATCCTCTTCCTTGCACAATCCAACTTCGCATCATTCTTCTCGAGCCAATCCATTCCCAGGATTATATCGAACTCCTTCATCGACAGAACCACCAATCTTGCAAAAAGTTCACGGTCTCCTAACCGTAGAGGACAATCCTTACATATATGTAATAACTTGACGGTGGTCCCTAAGGGTGAGACAGCACTCAAAGCTTCATCTAAACGTTGCGGTACTATTCCCAACCTCTGAACAATCTTAACAGATATAAAGGAATGTGTAGCACCCGTGTCGAATAAAACTTTAACATGAGAGTTAAACAAGGTTAGAGTACCTTCCACTGCTCGTTGCTCAGGCGGTTCCTCCTCATAAGCACCTTCTTCATAACTTGTTTCTTCATAACCAGCAGCCTCGGGAATAACAGCATTCAGGCGAGCCTGTCCTTGCTGACCGTAATTGCCTCTCCTAGGAGCCTTGCATTCTGGACTTATGTGACCTGGCATGCCACAATTATAGCACACAACTCCCGGACGATCAGCACGCCTAGTCAGTCTGCAATCTTTAGCTCGGTGACCGGGATTACCACAATTGAAGCAATTATTGTTGTTGTTCCCTCCTGTTGCTCGAGGCGGATATTGCTGTACTGCTTGTGTCTGTTGAGGTTTTTCCCTCCATCCCAGGTCCTTTTCTGTCCCTAAGGGTACCCTAGTTTCTGTCCAGAATAACCCTTCTGCGGAGGTCGATTTCCCAATGGCTTCAAATTCTGACAACCATCATTCTCTAACCCCGTAGCCAGTCTCACCAGAGCTTCAAATGACTGGCCCAGATGCCCCATAGTCAGATGTCGGAGAGACAAGTTGAGACCCCGGTGATACTTCTTGATTTTCCTCTGGGGCGTGTCCACCATATATGGAGCAAAGCGAGACAGACGCTTAAATCGAGTAGTGTACTCACGGACAGTCAGATTCCCTTGAGTTAATTCCATAAACTCTTTCTCTCTCTTGTCCTTCTCTTATTCAGGAAAATACTTCTCGAGAAATCTTTCCTTGAACACCACCTACGACATTCTCCTTGCAGCTTCTTCCCCTATGGTCGCCTTTTCTGCATCCCACCAATCAGCCGCTGCATATGACAGCTGAAAGATAGCCAGACGCCTCTTCTCCAGATCAGTGCACTCTATGGTCTCAAAGATATGCTCCATCTGTCGTAGCCACTGTTCCGCTTGCCAGGGTTCATCAGTCCCAACAAATACTCAGGTCGCAGAGCGCGAAACTCCTTGAGAAGCTTTTCTCCAGTCTGGTGGGCTTGCCTTCCATTCCCGTTATGATTCCCATTCTGATTATTGTTCCTTGTGTTCTGATCGCTAACCCTTTCCAACCTCCTTACAAAAGCCTCAAACATTCCGGTTGGATCTACTACCAGGGGTGCAGCTTCAATAGCGGGACGATTCTTGAGATTTCTTCCAGCCATATCTCAAGAAAAAGGTACCTATTCATCAATCAACAGAATTCAGTCAATCTCTCGAGAAAAAAGAAAAATTCTCAACGATAGACAGCGGCTAAACACGGAATGAAGTTGAACTATCTTATCTTAATTCTATCTTAACGGGAGATCCTATATGTTCTGGACAATTGGTCGAGCCATAACTTGGCTCTGATACCAAAAAGCCTGTCACGCCCCGACGTAGCATAATACAGGAAAGCATTTAATTTCCTTTATGGACTCGTAAGTCGTGACAAGTGAGTATGACCAATTGTCCCTGCAACAAATAACTTAAAAGCATTTCTAGAGCAACGGATACTAATAAACATAATCCTCCAAAATTCAAAACTTACTAACTATTACAGCAGTCATAAACTTAGGCACAAAACGCCTTATTCAGATGTCTAAAACTAGTTTATTACAACCCAAATTAAAAGACATAAGAAATATAAAGCAGCCTCCTGGAAAGTCTCCTGCTTCTAACTAGCATAGTCGAAGTACCCTGGCTGCTCCTGACCCTGAAAATCTGGACATACAGTCCAGGACGCATCAACACCGTCAGCTTATGCAAGCTGGTGAGCAAAATAAACAAGTGCTCACAATGTATATATAAGCAGATAAACAGTTGTGCAATTTAACTTTAAAAATAATAGATTCAAGGTTCCAATTCCAACATAAGTAATGGGGGAATAAAGTAAGCAATAAATATGCGACCGTGCATGAACAATGTAACATCTCATCTTTCTGACTCTTTTCTCTCAACAAACTCGATTCAACAAAACCATTACGTCAGATACCAGGAATAATGCCCGATCGATATCCAAACCACACTCAATACCATCGCTTCGGATACTAGGAATAATATCCGATCGATATCCGAAACGAGCGCCCTAGATACCTGTTTGATTGGAAAATTTATAAGTGTGTGGAAGTGTGCCAGGCAAGCAAATTGCCAATGTGTAAATGTGATTATCCAAACTGCGCCTCACCAAGCAAATTGTGGTGATGTTCGATGCCTTAAACAAAACTTTAACCGTGTAAAGATGCACTTAATTGAAATACTTCAAACTGATTCTAAGATAACTACTCTTAATAAAACAGTAAAGAAAGTAATAAAGTAAAAGACTACTTTGATTAAATTAAAGAAACTACAATCTAACCTTGAAGAAGACTTCGAAGGTGTTCTATTCCTAAGTTTAACTATCTAAATAACAATACAGTAAGTGTATTGAGAGATATATGTTGATGTTGATCGAAGGATCTTTTTCGAATGCACAATCCTTCTATTTATAGACTTCGAGGGTTCCCAACAACTCTGTTTGAATATTCCCTCCTATTTTTGAATTAATAACTGCTCCGACACCTAATATATCCTTGAATTGACACTTGTTCTTCAATTACTTCTTGATGATCAACACGTGTCTTCTAGCGGTTACTTGAACAACGTGAATCAGAAACAACTGCTCATAACAGTTTTTGTATTCATTCGAGTCCATCAATTATCCTGTCACAAAAACCCTTACATTTTAATTTTTTATTGGCTAGATCTTTTCATCACAAACATTACCCCCCGCGCCATTTTTCTTTTGGTTCAAAAAAGATAATGGTGATCATGGACAGATCACACCGGGTAGTTAACATTTATGCGATCTTCGAATATTTATAAATTGCACAAAATATCATATCTGCTTGATCCTTAAATCCTTCTATCTACTTTGTGCTTTCAAATCTGCTCTAGCAATCATGTCTTCTTCTCAATCTTCTGTCGATACCAATAACAACTTTCCTCTAGATCTTCCCGAAGAAGTAATGTTATCAACCAAATGCCCTGAAATTTCAACTCGAACCAATTGGGATCTCCCTGAAATTCCTACTGAACCCTTCACCTACTCGAAGTGGGGAAAATTGCATGAAATGTTGAACAAACCAAGTGCTTCTTCAACAAGGCAAAATTCTTTTTCGAGCTCTTCCAAAATCGGTTTATAATAACCAAACATTCCCTCCTGCTTGGGAAGAATCTATTTCCCATGGTGAAGGAGTAGGATATTATAAAGGTATGAAGCTCGAAACCCCAACTACAATGCCTTCAGTTGTTCATCCAAACTTTGACTATCTTGAAACTGAAGGGATTGTTCGAAGTAGGACAATAAAACCATACTATCCATTTTCGAATCGTCTCTCTCGACAGCAAAATCTGTTGAATGCCTGGTTGATTTCCTCAACCAGTCCTCTTGGTGAGAGGCTTCAAAGAGGTAATATCTTAATTCCTCAAGGCAAACCCCCCATTCACACATATGTAAGAGCATCTCATGAGGATTTTTCTAACGAGCACTACTCCTCAGCCTTCCTTTCTAAATGCAAACTTTTTGTGAAAGATTATGAAGAGAGAATACTTCTCTTCGATCATTTTGTACTAGGCTTTCCTGACACCAAAGTTCAAGTGGTGGATCCTGCTGACGATATTGGTGACCCTTTTTTTTAAATTAGACCAATTATGTAGGTATGGTCCTATTTTCGAACATACGCCACCCATTTTATCACCTTCTCCCTGCTTGATCATCCAAGCTCAAAGGCTTCTAGTTGCCTTTTCACATCTTCTCTTCTCCATTTTACAAAATCCAAAGGCTCGAATTAATTTCGAATGGAGTTGCCATATCTTGTACCATGAATGGAATATTTCAACCCTTGTTCGAACCCAAATGGATTTTACCCTTCGAACCTTGGCTTCTCATATAAGATGATATTCTCATCATCAAGAAAGTGTCCATCATTTGAATTACTTAATTGATCTTTATGAAAACCTTAAAGAAGTACCTAATGCACTTCTTGATGAAGTCTCAGAGTTCAAGGAGAAATATATCTATGGTTGTGGCAGTTCTGATGAAGAAAATAGTGTTTCTTATTACTCAAAACCTGACCTTGAAAGTCGAATCATATATCTTAAAGAAGAAGCCAAAACTATTGGCATATCTCTTCGAGGCAAGACTTCATTAGCCAAGGAACTTCGAAATCTTTGCAAAGCTTTGTTCAAAATCAACTCACAACTAAATCAGTATGAAGAACAACTCAAGAATGCTTATCTCACACTTCGAAGCGAAGATAAATTAGCTTTACAAGCCAGGAACTTATGCCTCGAAATAGAGCTAGAAGCAGAATACTTTGCCTATTATTGGGCCATGTTTCACAATTTAGTTACTTATGGGTTTCCCCATTTTTACCAATTATGTTTATGAACTGTAACTGCATTTCCTTTTTAATGAAATGAATTATGAAAAATTCATGTTCTTATTAATTAGTTCATTCTGAACCTGTATGTCTTTTCCTTTGATGCAACAGTCCAAAAAGAGTAACCGAATCTAACGGCTATTTTTTAATAAATGCATCTTTTCCCAAACGTCATCAAAGGCTATAAATAAACAAGTAAAAGGAAAAAACAAGCCTTCTGACTTCTACAAATTCAGTTTACTTTCTATTTATTCCCTTCATTCTTTGTTTTCTTTCCTTACCAATTTCTTTGCAATTTAACCTTTTCATTTCCAAAGGTGACAAAATCTGGTGATAACACTCAGCTTCAGAAAATCTGCAATGACTTTGAACATATCATCAAAGATGAACAAGAGCGTTACTTGCAAGGGCAAGAGACTTCCCTAATCCATGAGATTCTCGTTCCCATTGCTTTTCCTAACCATGAATCCTCAATTGCTGTAGGTCCTTGCCTGAGCACACCAAACCTAAGACTCCATGTCTATTACCCCAGATTAGGAGAACAACGCCTGACTTACCAACAAGATCTTCCAAACCCCAAGTACGACTGAAAATTTCGACATTGGCCAAAACCCACAAAGGATTGGCCTGAATGGGTAGATAGAATCTTAGAGAACAAAAAAGAGATTCTAATCACTACTGGAATCTATCATGCTGTTAATCTTTCAAAATTTCCCATCGAATCCAGTCCTAACTTATTAGCTGCAGCCCTCTGTTTTTGGAACCCTATCTTCAACCATTTTCAATTTCGATTTGGTCCAATAGGTCCCACTGTTCTAGACATCTATCATTTATTAGGGTTTTTGTCTCATGGGGAAGATGTTCACCTCTATACGGCTGAATCTGATAGTCCTCCAATCAATACTGATTCTAAATCATTAGGGTATACAAACTTCCTAACTACCCATAAAAAATCGTCAAGAGCAGTGACAGACAAGGAATATTACTGCTTTCTCTTATATTGGCTTTCGAAGCATTTATTTTGTACTTCTTCTCAGAGGGTTGTCCTCGAGTTTTCTAACATTGCCAAAGCTTTGGCTGCTGGTCGAAGGTTAGCCTTAGCACCTTTTGTTCTAGGATCTCTCTATAGGTCCTTTTCTGATTTATGCTTCGACCCCTTCATTCTTACCCAAGGTGGTCCTTTCTGGATCTTACAACCATAGCTATATGCTTACTTTCCAGAAATTCACAATTTAGGACCCTTATCCTACACTGTTGCTCATGAGATCTTTTTTACCTTATTACCAAATGTTGAGAAGACCTTCAAGGAATCCATCTCTTTCTTTTTCAATCTTTCTGCAATAAGGCCAAACAAACTGTTCCAACCATTTGCTGTCCTCTATAGCTTGAAAGACAAATCTCCTCTTTCTCCCCATTGGCTTTGTCAAATTTTGGACAGAGCAGCAAATGCTCTCGAACTAAAAGCTGTATGGGGAAGTTTCTTGACCAGTAGGGATTTGTTCTTTGGGAATACTCTTAGCATCAAATCTCAGGGTGAACTCTATCTTTCCAATCAGTTTTCGAGGCAATTTGGGCTTACTCAGTCAATTACTTTCCCAATCAGGAGTCAAGCCAATATACTTATGGCTTATAAAACTCATTCGAAGGTACCAGAATCAGTGGTAACTGCTGCATTGGCAGTCTATCAGAACAAAGTCAGCAATTTGGAGTTCACTTCTTTACCAGTTTACACCACTTGCACCCCCGCCTTTTCAAGTTGGTGGGAAAATTTGATGTCAGTAGAAATGGATAAATGCCAACTTTTGAGATACATTGATTCAAGACAACCAGGTACTAAAAATTCAAATTTAACCTTTCTCCTCTTAAATGATGAAGAAAAACCTGATTTACTTATTTTGAATTTTTCAACACAGGAGTGACAGTTGGAGAAGGCTCTTCACCAATAACTAGAGCTTCGAAGGTCAAGCCAAACATTCCACTCTCTTCAAAGACCTTTAAAACTTCAGCTCCTGTTCCTCCACCCCTAAAACCAAAAAGAAAATTGGTCCTTCCAACAGAGAACTCACCTCCCCAATCAGAAAATGTTGAGTCTGAAGAAGAAGAAGAAGAAGCTAGCCCTGTCCCTTCTTTATCTCGAAAGAAGAAAACCAAAATAACAATTGAATCATCTATTGGTTCAACAATCAACAAAGAAGTTCCTATTCTAGCCATTCCAATTTTGAAAGTGGAACCTGCACCTAAATCACCCCAAACTATTCCAGAACCATTCTCCCAAAGTTTTGACATTCCAGAAGTTCACAAGTCTCCTTCATCCAGTGCTCAACCTCCATTAATTAAATACCAACCAACAGTAAGTTATTTAAACTTTTCTGATATATATATATATATATATATTTTTATATACACAAACACATTTTACTTAAGATGTTCATTCTTTGTTATCCAGATTGATTCTGTCCCTGAGATCGAGACTAGTTTTTCAAAGCCAAGTACAAGTTCTGACCCTAAAACTGTTCCACCATCAGCTTCATTCGAACCTCAGGCTGCCCCAAGTGCCTCAGGTTCTGAGGAATTTCACCTGTCTCTTCCTCCCAATATGAGTCCTGAAGAAGTTAAAAACTTTAAAGAAGGTCTAAATTCTGTTTTGAAGATGGGAGATACCACTGTGACCAATGTCCAGGAATTTTTCCAACAGATGACAGGTCACAGCAAGCCAAAGATACCTTCTATAGATCCAGTAGTTGCGCTTGCCACATTGAGACTATTCAGTAAAGTCTCTTTTGAAGTATTCGAGGACAAAGAAGTGCAAAGAGCTATGAAAATCTTATGCCAGTTTATGCTGGATAGTTCAGCCATAACTGTTCCTGACAAAGAAACCATCTCTGCATTAATGTCTACCTTTGATTTTGACTGCTTTTTATTAGAAAAAGTCATCGAAGAAAGAAAGAAACTAGAGGTTGACATGGAATACACAGCAGAGAAGACTCTCGAGATGGACCAGTTGTTAGCAGAATTTGGTGAAAGCAACACTGCCATTGAAAAGCTTTCAAGCAAAGTTGAAAAGCTTAAAAAGAAACTAGAGATTGCAGAAACTGAACTGGCCAAATTAAAGGTGAAGTAAGGGAATGCTGAAACAAAGCTGCTGGCTCTGAAGACAGAAATTGAATCGAAACCTTTGAAGAACCAAGAATCAATTTCAAGGCAGAAATTTTTCTTAGCCAATCAAAATTGTACACTAGGTCTTGGGACAATTTCAGGTTGAAAGCCCAATTTATAAGTAAACTGGCATGAAAATTTACACCAATAGGACTCTGAAGTGTACCCACATCTGGTTTTTGTATCTTAATTTTAAATGTGGAATACATGTTCTTGCTTTGTGAATGCTACATTCCTTTATTCTAGATTCCTTGCTTCCCAAATAGTGGGATAATATTGCTTAAGAAACTTACCATTGATCTTTCTAACATGAACAAATCCATTCAAATTTTTTAGATGATAAAATCCACCCTTGAAAACCTTATGAATTTGGAATGGACCTTTCCATTTAGGGGACCATTTTCCATACTTTGGATCTTTAGATCCAATAGGCAATATTGTTTTCCATACCAAGTCTCCCTCATCGAAGGTTCTTAGTTGTACTTTTTTATTATATCCCCTTGATACTATTCTTTTCTGTATCAAAATATTATTAAGAGCTTTGATTCTTTCTTCATCAATGTCTTCCAATTCAATATTCATGGATGTTTGATAATCATCCAAGGATAACTGATTCTGCTTCATAACTCGAAGAGAATTAATCTTTATTTCAATAGGCAGAACTGCCTCATGTCCAAAAGTTAAAGCATAAGGAGATACACCTGTACTTGTTCACTTTGAAGTCCTATATGCCCATAAAACTTCTGGCAAAATCTCATGCCACACCCTTGGATTTCTTTTTATAACTTTAGCCATATTTTCTTTTATGACCTTGTTGGTAGCTTCAGCCTGTCCATTCGATTGAGCATAATATGGGGTTAATTTTGACATTGTAATTCCCAATTTATTTGCAAATGCAATCACATCTCCTTCAAATATAGCAGCATTGTCAGATACCATGGTTTGTGGGATACCAAATCTGTAAATTATATTTTCTAGAAATTTTACAACCATTGTTTGAGTCACAGTCTGCATAGGTTCTGCTTCTACCCATTTAGTAAAATAATCTGTGGCTAAAATAATGAATCCATGACCCTTCGAAGAAGGAGGACTGATCTTTCCTATCACATCTATGGCCCAACCTCTAAAAGGCCAAGGTTTTACCACATATTGAAGATCAACAGTTGGTAAATGCTTCAGAGGACCATGTTTTTGACACTCTTGACATCTTTTAGCAAACTCAATACAATCTTTCAAAATGGTTGGCCAATAAATGTTATGTCTTCTAAGCAACCATCTCATCTTAATTCCGGATTGATGAGCTCCACATAATCCATCATGAATTTGAGCTATAGCTTCTAATCCTTTGAGATTATTTAAACATTCTAATAATAATAATCCATCACTCCCTCTTTTGAATAATTTTCCACTATATAAGATATAATTGACAGATTTCAACCTTATACCTCGATCAAGTTTTTCATTGCATCCTGAGAGATAATCAACGATTGGCTTTCTCCAATCATCATGAACTTCTACATTTAAGATATCAACAAAAGATAATCTATCTACCAATATTGGTAATAATTTCCTATAAGTCACTTGTTCCATTTCAACATTTTCATCATTTGTTTTAAATCCAGATGCCTTTTGAGCTACATCATTAGCTTATTCATTAAAACTTCTAGGAATATGCAACAGGTTTACATTGTCGAACTTGTATAATAAATCCAATGTAGTTTCATAATACACTTTCAATGTACTACTCATACATTTATATGTCCCATTCATATGATTTATAACCAACTGAGAGTCTCCAAATATATCTACAAATATAGCTTTAAAATCCAACAAAGTTTCGAGACCCATGATTAATGCTTCATACTCAACTTGATTGTTGGTACATTGATTCGAATCTGATTTATAGCCATATTTGGTTTTAATCTTTTCAGGTGATTCAATGACAAAACCAATGCCTGCAGCAAATTCAGTTTTAGAACCATCAAACCATAATTTCCATGGACTAATAGTTATTTGTCCAATTTCATAATTCCCCTCTGTTTCAGAGCAATTTGGATGATCAGCCAAAAAATCTGCCAAGGCCTGACCTTTTACTGCCTTTTGTGGCACATAAAACAAACAAAATTCTGATAATGCCAAAATCCATTTACCAATTCGATTTCTCAGAATAGGTCGAGTCAACATATATTTAATCAAATCAAACTTAGCAATCACGTAAACTTCAGTAGGAAGAAGATAATATCTTAATTTCATAACTGCAAAATACAAAGATAAACACAATTTTTTCCATAAAGGAATATTTGCATTCAACAGAATTTAAAAACCTACTAAGGTAATACACAGCTTGCTCTTTCTTATCATCATTATCCTGGGCTAATAAAACCCCAATCGATGCTTCTGCTGCTGAGATATATAACTTCATAGGCCTATCTTTACTTGGAGGCATTAACACTGGTGGCTTTACCAAATAATCCTTCAAGGCTTGAAAGGCAGTTTGATGTTTATCCTCCCACTTCAATTCTTCATAATCCTTTAATTTTAACAAAGGAGAAAAAATCAGAGTTTTTCTAGCAGTATTGGAAATAAACCTTCGAATAAAATTGACTTGTCCTAAAAATCTTTGTAATTCTTTTTTGGTCAAAGGGGGTTTACTTTGAATAATTGCTTGTGCCTTATTCTTATCCACTTGAATTCCCTTTTCATGTACCAAATATCCCAGAAAATTTCCAGTACTAACTCCAAAGGCACATTTTAGTGGATTTAACTTGAGTTTGAAAAATCTCATTCTTTCGAATGTTGACTTCAGGTGAACAAGATGATCATCGAATGTTTTGGATTTAACAATTATGTCATCTATATAACATTCTAAAAAGGTTCCAATCATGTCATGAAAAATAGCATTCATGGCTCTTTGATAAGTAGCCCCTGCATTCTTTAAACCAAAAGGCATTTGTACCCACTCAAAGATACCTATACTACCAGGACACTTGAATGCAGTCTTATGAATGTCCTCCTCCGCAATACATATTTGATTATATCCTGAATGACCATCCATCATGGACATTATAGTATTTCCAGCAGATCTATCAATTAATAGATCAACTATTGGCATAGGATATTCATCCTTAGGAGTAGCTAAATTAAGATTTCTGTAATCAATACAAACTCTTAATTTACCATTTTTCTTCATAACTGGAACGACATTCGAAAGCCATTCGACATACCTGGCGGTTATGATAAATCCTGCCTTGAGCAATCTTTCAATTTCTTCTTTAATCTTTATAGTAACTTCTGGAGTCATCCTTCGAGGTTGTTGCTTTACCGGTTTGTAGCCAGCTTTGATAGGCAACCTATGTTCTACTAAACTCCTTTCGAGTCATGGCAATTCATCATAATCCTAAGCAAAACAATCTCTAAATTCCTTTAACAACTCAACCAATTTATACTGGTCATCCTTTCCAAGTTTGGAACTTAAATAAATAACTCTCGTTTGTTGATCTGATCCTAAATTGATTTCTAATAAAGGATCTTGTGACAACTCTTGTATTGAATTTTCTGGCAATATAGATAATTCCTCCCTGCCAATATCTTTTAACTCTTGTGAATCTTCCTCGAAGACATAATCTGACCAGTTTATGGTTGAATCTTTCTCAATTCTTGACTCTAAATTTGCCATCATTAGCTTATGTAAGACCAGTCGATTGGTCTCTTCTATATCTCCTATTTCCATAGAAGTATGAGTCATTAAATTATTTTATCATCACCCAATGGTTCCAAAGAACCAAATGGCATTTCAGCCAAAATGTCCCAATTTTCTTCTGGAGACTCATCTTCTGATTCTTTTAATTCAATTGGCTTGACATTATCTTGGTACAATTGAGCTTTGACACAATTGGAACTTGTATGAAAAGGTTGAACATCAGCTTTTATTGCTTCTACCTCACAATTTTCCTTTACAAGCAACAATTTCTGATGCATTGAAGAAGGAACACATTTATTAGCGTGAATCCAATTCCTTCCTAGTAAGGCGTGATAACTAGGATTAGCATCTACCACAAAGAAAGTAGTTTTGGATTTACTCGAACCTACTATGATTTCAATTGGTATCACTCCTTTGGTGTTTTTCTTATCACCAGTAAATCCTGATATCATAATATGAGTCTGTATCAATTTTGCATTCTGTTTATTGATTTTTTTCAAAGTATTTTGAGGAATAATGTTAATAGCAGCACCATTATCAACCAGTATCTTGTTTAAAAGAACACCATTCAAACAAGCCTTTATATATAATGGTTTAAGATGCTTAGTCATTTCATTTGATGGTTCTTCGAATGAATAAACAAAATTACAATCACTAAAAACAAACTCAGGAAGATTTACCTCAGATATATCCTCAGTAGATACTTCCATTTCCATTTCTCCATCCATTTGTTGATCTTCTGTTGCCTCGAAGATTTTTGGTAACATGAATGTGGCAGTGTTAACTTCCATTTATTCTGGAAATGTGCCAAATTGAACAAGCATGTTTTCTTCCTTAATCACTTCATTTTCAGTTTTTATTTCAACATTTCCCAAAACTTGGGATTCTACCACTGTCATTGCTTCATTCCCATCATCAATACTCATTGCCTTTTCCAATTCTAAAACTTTGGCTTTAATGATACTTTCCTCAGACATAGTATCAGTATCTCCTTTGGTATTTCGATCGAACCTGGGATTAGGCTTTGAAACTTCATTGGAGTCTCTTTTGACTTCATTTCCCAACCCTTGACTTTGAGCTTGCATATTAGAAAATTCTTTCCACATGGTGAACTTCCTCTGCAATCTCCTTTGTTGAGTTCTGTTTAGCATAAAGACCATATTCTGGTTTTTTCCTTTGGGATGTTGAAGTACATGCCATGTATTCTTTTCAACCTGAGGAGGCTTAATCATTCTATTTTTGTTTTGAGGGACTTGTTGTTCCATCATTTTTCTTATCCTGTCATCTTGCAAAACAAACCAATTTGGCACTCCTGATACCAATATAGGTTCACATGATTATGATGTCTCACCAACTTCTGATGATTCTTTTAATGCTTTCAAGTCTATTTCAGCCTGTACCACATGTGCTGGTACCAATTTTGATGGTATAAATTGAGTTTGCCTTTCTCTCTGTCCCCCATATTGTTTCTTTAATATATAAGAGAATCCTGGTCTCACATATTGCATGTTCCTTGATGGTCGAACATAATTATCAACATGGAAATTTCTTGAAACATTGGCCTTAAAAGGAGCCACTGGTCTTGAGGCATACCTTGCTGTCATAGGTCCAGTATATGTTGAGGCTTGATAGATTGGTCTTCTAAACTGCCCTTTTCTAACATTCATGATTGGTTGAAAAGGAGGTCCATAAGGAGTGCTCACTTTCTTTTGTTCGAACAAAGGCTGTTTGTTCTTCCTGCCTACTTTGACTCCAACCCTTTCATCATAGATTTCAGCATATCTTTTTCCACAACCAATGCATAATTTCTTTGCATATTCATGGTTGAAAACTGATAACTCAGAGTTTTTCCTTGTTATTTTTTCAAGTCTCTTCATCTAGCTTCTGACTTTGCGTTTTCTCTTTCTTTGACCAGAGCCTCGAAGGAAATATCATGGACATCGATTGACACCTCTTGAACTGCTGGGAATGGATCTTCATCAATCCCCATTTGTTTTTCAGGGAACTTCAATTTCCCTTTCTTAATTAGATCTTGAATCCTGTCTCGAAAAATAGTACACTTATTAGTTGAATAGGTCCAAGAACTATGCCATTTGCAATATTTCTTACCTTTTAATTCATCATTAGAAGGCAATTTTGTCTCATCAGATAGTTTAATAATTTTCCCTTCTAATAGATGATCAAAAATTTCATCCAACTTATAAACATCAAATGAATATTTTTTAAATGATCCTTTAGATTTATAGACTTCAGCAGAAACATTTTTCTTCACAAGGCTCTTACATGTGAAAGGATCTTTTCCTATTATTTCTGCAGCATCTATCTCATAATTAGGATCTTTATAATATGTTTTTATTGAAGAAGCATTTCTTTCATTTTCTTCTTCCAACAAGGCTTCATATCTAGAGACTCGAGCAGTCAATTCAACAAGATCTCTAAACTCTAAAGCATCGAATTTTTTCCTTAGTCTAAATTCGAGACCATTCTGAGCCAACTTAACAAATTCAGGTTCAGGCAGAGTGATTTTACACTTTGTTCTAGCCCTTTTGAACCTATTTATGAATTGAGTAGCCTTCTCATCAGGCTTTTGACATAGTCTGGCTAAGTCAGCCATTGATACTTCTGGTTTTGTTTGGTAAAACTGAGTATGAAAAGATTCTTCCATTTGTGCCCAATTATAGATCGAATTAGGAGCTAAATTAGTAAACCAAGCGAATGCAGTATCTGTTAATGAACTAGGAAACAAACGAAGTCTAAGATATTCATTATTTCCTGCATCAACACATTGACTGATAAATTTTGCTACATGTTCAACTGTGGATTGGCTTCTATCTCCTGCAAACATGGCAAAAGTAGGGAATTTAAATCCCCTAGGGAATTCGATCCTATCAACCCAGTCAGGATAAGGCTTCCTACAAACTGGAGTTTGTACCCCCCGAGCCATGGGTCCACAAACCTCATGGATTAAATTAATCATGTCATTCCTATCAACCATATTAAATGGTTGTTGATGACCTGGTTGACCAAAAGGGGGATTCATTGGTGGTATTGGAGGCGATTGAGGATTATTATCCATCCTCCTAGGATTTTCATTTCTTCGACCCACTTCTATTCTAGTAGGCTCTGGTTCGAATATAGGATTATTGTTTATTCTCCTATTCTAGCCTGTTATGTTTTCTCTAGGCCTTAATTCTTCAATATTTACTGTTCTATAACCATGATCTTGACCATTCACATGATTTCCTTGCATCCCTTCGAATACTGGAAAAGTATTATTTGGGACGGACATATAGAAACTTTCTTGTGAATTAGGCCTAACAGGAGGCCCATTTGTATGATTCATAGGATTTGACTGAAATAAACCATAACCCTGACCTCTTTCACTCTGTCGAATTATAGAAGGATTTCCACTCGGCACCATCGCTGGTGAAAATTGCGATAGATTGTTATTAAGAGCAGTGATTAGAACATTAACATTCTGAATCATATTTCCCAAGTGATCAAATATTGGTGTTAATTGACTCACCAAATCATGTTGACTTTCTGAACCAACATTCCCATTATTTGGAATTGAACTTAAATTTTCAACTCCTTTTTCTGGGTTTTTACTGACTGCATGATTCCCAGTATTGCTACTCTGAGGATCTTGGTGTGAAAAACCACCAGTTTCAGCAATATTAACACCATTATTGGCGTTATCAACAGACCTATTACTTCGAAGGTTTCTGTTTGTCATCTTTTGACACTTATGTCCCACCGGGCGTGCCAAAAATGTTTGGTTGGAAAATTTATAAGTGTGTGCGAGCGTGCCAGGCAAGCAAATTGCCAATATGTAAATGTGATTATCCAAACTGCGCCTCACCAAGCAAATTGTGGTGACGTTCGGTGCCTTAAACAGGACTTTAACCGTGTAAAGATGCACTTAATTGAAATACTTCAAACTGATTCTAAGATAACTACTCTTAATAAAACAGTAAAGAAAGTAATAAAGTAAAAGACTACTTTGATTAAATTAAAGAAACTACAATCTAACCTTGAAGAAGACTTCGAAGGTGTTCTATTCCTAAGTTTAACTATCTAAATAACAATACAGTAAGTGTATTGAGAGATATATGTTGATGTTGATCGAAGGATCTTTTTCGAATGCACAATCCTTCTATTTATAGACTTCAAGGGTTCCCAACAACTCTGTTTGAATATTCCCTCCTATTTTTGAATTAATAACTGCTCTGACACCTGTTATATCCTTGAATTGACACCTGTTCTTCAATTACTTCTTGATGATCAACACGTGTCTTCTAGCGGTTACTTGAACAACGTGAATCAGAAACAACTGCTCATAACAGTTTCTGTATTCATTCGAGTCCATCAATTATCCTGTCACGAAAACCCTTACATGTCAATTTTTTATTGGCTAGATCTTTTCATCACAAACAATACCAGGAATAATATCCGATCGATATCTAAGCCGTAACTCAATACCATCGCTTCGGGTACCAGGAATAATATTCGATCGATATCTGAAACAAGCACCCTAGATACCAGGAATAATATCCGATCGATATCTAAGCCGTAACTCAATACCATCGCTTCAGATACTAGGAATAATATCCGATCGATATCCAAACCGCACTCAATACCATCGCTTCGGATACCAGGAATAATATCCGATCGATATCTAAGCCGTAACTCAATACCATCGCTTCAGATACCAGGAATAATATCTTATCGATATCCGAAACGAGCACCCTAGATACCAAGAATAATATCCGATCGATATCTAAGCCGTAACTCAATACCATCGCTTCGGATACTAGGAATAATATCCGATCGATATCCCAAACGAGCGCCCTAGATACCAGGAATAATATCCGATTGACATCTAAGCCGTAACTCAATACCATCGCTTCGGATACCAGGAATAATATCCGATCGATATCCGAAA
The DNA here is from genome assembly GCA_033977485.1 of Hydrangea macrophylla. Taxonomy (NCBI): domain Eukaryota; kingdom Viridiplantae; phylum Streptophyta; class Magnoliopsida; order Cornales; family Hydrangeaceae; genus Hydrangea; species Hydrangea macrophylla. The sequence continues at coordinate 113,363,083 of CM066997.1, read as the reverse complement.
CGAGCGCCCTAGATACCAGGAATAGTATCCGATCGATATCTAAGCCGTAACTCAATACCATCGCTTCGGATACCAGGAATAATATTCGATCAATATCCGAAACGAGCGCCCTAGATACCAGGAATAATATCCGATCGATATCTAAGCCGTACACAATACTGTCGCCTCCAATACCATGAATAATATCCGATCGATATTGAGGTCGCACACCAGACCGCCACTCTTTACTCTTTTCACGCTTCCTCACACACATGCATGTTGACACAACCTCGACCCTAATATGTATGTCAATGTTCATAGTTTGTAGTAACAGTTATTAATCTCAAGCGGAATACTCGTTCAACATAAATCTCGGTCTTAAACGTTCTTATAAGTTCAATTCCTAACAATGAGCCTTTAAAACAATATATTTGCCAAACAGTTCTTTAAAAACTTTCAAAACCTTTTCCAAATAGTCCCTTATAAAAATAACAAAAATTGTTCAAACTGCCCCAGGTCGCGCGAGCAGATCGCGCGAGTGAGGGAGAGGGTGGTCGCGCGCGCTAAGGGGGAGAACGGATCGTGCGAGCGAGTCGCGCGCGCGAAGGGGGGAATGGTTCGTGCGAGCGAGCCGCGCTCGAGCGGGTCGCGCGCGCGAGTTGTCACAGTTTCATGATCTTCTTCGTTTTTCCCCTGTTTTCAATTTCAAACTGTATTTTTACCCATTTTCAGATTCTGTTTCAAATATGTCGTGCAATATATGAATTTCTTCGTCTTTCCGCGTAGATTAAGAATACGCGATCAATTTAAACTAATACGGATTGTATCACTAGATATTCGCGATTAAAGCAAAGGTGTCAAAACTTTAAATCAACCATGCGTCGCGATACGGATGAATTACTCCGTAGGATTCGAACCGTAGCTTATTGGGACTGAGATATTCCATAATCAATTCACAGAATTGATTTTGGTTGAGTTTTGTAAAACTCCAATTCAAAGCCTTCAATGGTGTATCTATATATATACACATATACACACTTATATACACTGAATTATACTTATATAAACATGGCGAGTGAGTTTAAATTACTCACAGAGGTTAATTATACAGAGAATTTGAGACCGAGAATTCCGCTGTCTATTCCGCCTGCTAAGAAATTTACTCCTCCGTTCTTGATTTATATATATAAGTCTATGTATGTGTGTAGGAGTATATCATATATATAATCTGTATAAGTGTGTATGTGTTGTTCTTGAGAGTGTAGAGAGAATTGAGAGAGAATTAGAGGGAGATTGAGAGAGATGAGAGTCTGTGAGTGATATATATATATATATATAGATTGCCCAAAATTGGGCTCCAAGTAATAGGGAGAATTCTCCCGGTGAGGTTGAGCTCACGTGCTCCCTCACCCAAGACACGGTATAGGGCGTAGTTTTAATACAAAACTGGTATTTTTCAGTTGAAATAAAAATGCAGAAAGTTATATTAACATAGGAAATAAATTCCGGTTTATACAAAAATATATATATTGTTTTTAAAACCACAGAAAGCATTTTCTATATTTATAAAAATTATAATTTGACCCCCAAATAAATATTTCAAATAGAAATTAAATCGAAATAAACATTTATTAATGGAAAAGAAATACAGGGTGTTACAAACATATTATAATCATAGTTTAAATACTAACTATTACAAACTGTCAGCATCTGAGAAAACGTAGTAAAGTATGGCAATGCATACCGATTACAAACTTTATATTAATACAAAGGCCTCTAAACATAAACATAATTAACTATGGCGAGGCTCCCAGCTTTTAGCTTACGTAGTATTCATCGCCAGCATAGCCTCCATCATTGTAGGCTTCCTTCTCATAGCCTTGTTAGTCCGTATCCTTTAGCTCTTGGATTCATGTTAGGAATAGGGCATGTTATCCCCTTTATTCTAGGATTGCTATTTTAATTCCTAAAATATGTTATGTTTTAGTATTTTTATATCAATATGTAATCGTGACATAAGTCACTCTATTTTATTAGATTGCATGTTTGTATGTCACTGATCAAACCCCTCGAGTTCATCTGTATCATGTTCGGGTTGAGGGTGTGTTTCGTAGACCTTACTCTCTTTGTTTTTGGTTGGAAAGTATGATTATACACTTAGAATTGTGAGTTGTAAGAGATGTGTTGCAGATTACTCTACTGCTAAGGAACAATCGATTAAACAGGGGTTCAGTCGACTGGATTCGTTAAGTTATTGCATCAATTTTTCCATGTTTCCAATGTGGTCGACTGTATCCCTTATCAGTCGATTGGATTTACCCTCTGAGATTTTGAGCTCTTTGTAAATAAACAAAACAGTCAATTGTGTGGCAGCAGTCGACTAGATTTTTAATGCCCTTTCGCAAACTTAGTCGACTAGACCTACTACCAGTCAACCGGATTACTTTATTTCAAAAAATGCTCCCTGGACTTTCAAAAACTGTCAACTGATGCCCCGATCAGTCGACTGGATCTGTAGACCCTTCAATTTATCTTGTTTTATGTGTTTTCAGAGATCGTTGACTTACTTAATCACCCTAACCTCCATTTTGGGATTTGGGGCACTACGATGTGAATGTGACAACTAACTGAAACTTGAAAGTATAGAGACCAAAATAACATTTGCTTAGGGTGAAATGTGTAGTTATTCAAGGAAAAAATAAATGGATATTTCAATTACTTCAAAAAAAGGACAACATTTTAGTGCATTACTTCATGTTCCTTCAAATTTGTTTCATCATATTACTAGATATTGCCTGTGCGGCACTATCTAATACGGAGTAATTTTCATACACGCATTCGGCTATTAACTAACTTCACATGCCTTCGTCACTTAATAAAATTAGAACAATGTTGTAATGTTTGAGTATATTTTAACAACAAATACAGAAGAATATACACACACGCCATTAACTAACTTCATCTTAATATGGTGGATTATTTTTGTGTGTTGTGGTTTAGATGTCATAAATACACTGATATACACACCCGCGCACAGTAACACCCGCGCGAGCACGCCACACGTTATCATTAAAAAGTAAAAAAAAAACATGAGAAATCAATTGTTAAAAATAAAATGTGGCTGTTTATTTATATTTTCCTTGAACATATTTCCTTTTCTTTTTTCTTTCCTTTTTTTTTTCTTTCTATATCTAACCTTAAATAGACACCCAACCAAAAGTTTAAAGGAAACCTAAGGTTTTAGTGTCCAAAACCCCTAAGGCTAAGAATACTAAACATACTTTATATTAATAGTGTAGCAACCTCAAATTTCTAATTCCCTAATATTAAGTAATGTACCAGTTTTATTTTATTATTGTGTGTTATTCCTAGTGACTGTATCATTTTAATAAATAATTAGTTGTGTTGTTATTTGTAAACCCAATGCCTTTAATTTTGTAACTCCTAGTATTTTTATTTGTATTATCGCGTAAAGATTGTGCCCCTAAAATACCCTAAGATTTGGGATAAAACCAGTAATAAAATACATCACATCACTTACATTATTGTCCCTAATATTATGTTAGGGATATCTTATACAGCCAACTAAACTAGCTTACCTGTCTAACCAATTACCTAAACTAAACTCACATAACTAAACTAAACTACTAATTGATTTCAATGAATCAGGCCATATTATTTACGTGAATGATTAAAAGCAATCAATAGATTTGTGTGGTAAAAATATGTATGTGGTGTGTACAAGGTTAACAACCACAAACACAGACTGATTTGCCAAGCAAACTGATTTTTTATACTTACACTATGCAATCAAGCAAACACAACACAGATACATAGCATTACTCTCATTTCTCTCAAGCTCTCATCACTCTCATATCACTCTCATTTCTTTCTCTCAATGCGCGCGCACGCGCGCACACACACACACACACACACACAAACAATATGAAATTCTATTAAGAAGGAGGAGATATAGAAGGAAAAAAATACAGTAGAAGGAAAAGAAACACAGTGAGCTTTCCATAGCCATCTCTATTTTGGAACTTTATTTTTGAAATTTACGGAATCTTTCAGATCCTTAGCCCAGCGAAACTACTAATCGGTGAGTCTCTTGAACTCACTCTTGATGTAGTACAATTGTATACACACGTACATTATGTGGGTCTCAAATGTGATTGAATGCGCTTATATATGTATATATATAAATATATCAATGGAGGTCTGAATTTTACGATACCGAAAATGTTAATGAAACTCATTCTGTAAATTGGAAATGGTAGATTACAATCCCTATAAGCTTAGTTTCAAATATTAGACGTTAATTTGTAACGATTGCGACGAACAGTTAAATCAAAGTTTTAGTGACTCTCGGATTTTCTCTCATAAGTAGAGCTACGGTAATAATTGATAATCAAGACTTACATGTTTGTAATTTATGCAGAAATACAAAGAGAATGGTATATAACAACCCCTGTTTGATTTAAGTTTATGAAAATTGTATATAGCTCTATAACAGACTATCTAGAGGTTGAAGATGATGGTCCAGAGCGCTCGCATGGAGCAGGAGCGCTCGAATGAGCCTAAGCGCTCGAGAGTGGAACGCTCGAGCGGTCTGAGCGCTTGAGCTAGGCAGTTTTAGGAAAATCTCATGGACAACTTTAAATAGTTATACCTTCTATTGTATCTGTTGTACCTCACTGTGTTACTAAACTTAAAAAATCAGTTTCTAAAATCAGATTAGTTAAAGTTGGTTTAATTGGTATTAATTACGTATTTCAAGACAATTTTTGTTATAATAAGAAATCGTAAAAGAGATAAGTCATACACTTGTGTATGTTGAGATGGCATGTTTGAAAGGGTCGAGTTTGTTTTTCAACATATGAGTCTTGTGAGATAAAATAGTGAAAGTAATAAGGAAAGATGGTTTAGTTGGTACCTTGATTTGATCTGGCCATGAGTTGGGCACGATGCTCTCTTGGTCAACAGGAGTTGGCCAACGGTCATTATTTGGGCACGATGGTCTATCAATCATTGACATTAAAAGGTTAATTGTCACTTTGAATATCTTGATGGGTATATCCAATTCTATATAGGTACGGTGAACCTATCATGCTTCTATGAGTTGGGCATGATGTTCTAAATTAACGACCGTGTGCCGGATGGTTCTAGCAAACCGTCTGAGTCGAGAGATTATGTTAGAAATAAAAGAGTCAGCAAGATGAGATGGTTGCATTGTTCATGCACGGTCACATATCCTAAATTAATGCTACGATGTATAAGCGACGACTTGAATAATTGATTAACCATACTTTAAGGTATTGAATAATGACGGCGATTAGATTTACTTTTATATACATTGTGTATGTTGTTTATTATGCTCACTCGACTTTCATTAGGTGATGACATTTTATGTCTTGGACATCTGGTTGTCCAGACTTCACAGGTTTCGGTATCACAGGGCAGTATGACTATGCAAGCTAGAGAGAAGTAGTCCCATGAAGACATTCTTTATTTATTTTAAGAAGTTGAAGTTGTAATAAATGAATAATAATATTTTAAATTTGAATGAGGTGGTGTGTGCCTTTCATACATTAAAGATGTAATAATATTAAGTTGGTTTTTACTAAATGCAATGACTAGTATTATTTTCTTTTCTGTTGCTTTATATACTCTGTTCATTACTTCATATTAAGCTAAGTACAAGATAATGGATCTCTCACATGTCATGACCCACGGGTCCAAAAGGATATGAACTTCTTCCCCCCCCCCCCCCCCCTCCCCCCTATTTTGTTATGTCGGGGCGTGACAAATAGGATACATAAAGAGAAGTTAAATATTGGGGTTAAGGTTTTATTTTTATAATTTAATTGAAATCCTATTTCTAATAACTTTTTTAGTAACAAGATCATTTCATTCATGACAACAAAAGCAGATTCCAGACAGAACCAGTACAATCAAACAGAAGAAAGAAAAAAAACATGATAAGTAAGCACAAAAATCTTCTAACTCGCACTGCAAATATCCTAAATCCTTGATTTCTCGGTCTGTGGTGTAGCTTGATCAAAGCCGGTTGAGGATAAAACTGCCAACAACACCCACAACAAAGATTACTCCAAAAATACTGTCACCATGAAAAGAGCCTACAAAAAACATCATATCTTATGAAGAAACATTGAAATCTGATGGAAACATTGACGGATCTAACCATATAAACAAAGATGTGGAACACCCAAACCACCAAAGCAAAAACAAAATAAACAAACAACATCAAACAAAGGGATAAACACCGTACAAGAAGGGACTAAACCCCCACAAGGTAGGACAACACTCTCATAAAAGAGAGACAAAACACAAGAAAAATGAGAAATTCAAGGGCTCCCGCCATGGGAGAACCCCTGGAAGGGCTTTCTTTCAAAAATTGAGTTTTAGAGAGAAGGAGAAGAAAAGTGACTATCACTTATCTAAACAATTGAAATCCTAATTCTAATACTAATTTAATTGAGACCTTTTATTACTGGAATTACGGTTGGGCATCTTAATTCAATTGAAAGGTGTGGACATCGCCCCACAGCTCTTGGGTTTATTTCCCTTTTCTTGATTTTTTAAATCAATTTTTAAACAAAAGAAAGAGTCGCGGGTCGCCACTTAAATTTTTAAAAGGAAAATTAAGAAACCATTTTAAAAGCTGCTTTTCTGCTAAACCAGAGATTTCTAGGTCCGGGGATCATGGAATGAGAGGGGAGTGAGCTCGGTGGGACTAAAGCACCCCCTCTCATCCTATCGTGGATATGCCTCTAGTCACCATCCTTTTATTCAATTTAAAAGCTTATGTGTGTCCTGATCAATACATAGATATAGATATTGATGTGCCAAAATTTTAGTAACATAAATTAAAGCAAGTTAAGGGGAGAGAGAGAGAGAGAGAGAGAGAGAGAGAGAGAGAGAGAGAATGAGAGACTGGTTTTTTGTATGTGGTTCAGCCCTGTTAATGAAGGAACCTACGTCCACGTGTGTGTCTGAGCACGTTCACTATACTGTAAAAAGCCAGGGACCGATGGTGAACCAACAATAGTTTGGTGCTACTGTAGGTCGGCCGGGTGTGATGATGACTGCTATAGAGCTGCTATATAGACTAAGAGCTTATCCCCTTCTATGTGGGTGAGTGGTCTCTTTTATAGATACAAGAGACCTACTCATATAAGGAAAGTAGACAGATTTAAGAAATACAATCTGATTTAGGATTGATTGGCATCAATCAAAGGGGGTTTCCTAATTGTATTATAATTTGCACTTTCCATTAGTCTTCTAACTTGAGTAGGAAACTGTCTGGAATGGATCATGCCTCGGGGCCTGGGTGAGCTGTCCCTACGACAAGCCGTGCTTGTGTGGTCATTCCGACCTATTGGTCGGGGTTCGGGCATATACCGCTCGGGATGTCTCAGGTAGTTCGGACCTCTCGGTTATGTACTAGATCTAATTTTAGGCGTATCATATATACATAGCACAAGCAAGTCGAAAGGGGTATAAGATTGCTAACGATAAAATGCATCCATAACCAAGTAAGTTCAAATAGCACACGATATGCAATGCAACAAGGAACAAGAAAACTCACTGGGATTTAGTTGCGATAGGGAAACGTGCAATGCAAACATACATAGAAAACCCTATGAAACGATCTCTAAATCATATAAACATATAAGGCATCAACCTAATCTAAGGTGCCATACATGAAGTCGCAAAATCGATAAAACAACCGAGATCACATAAATAGAAGGGAACATGAGGAATCATACGTTCCTTGATTGCGCTACAAAACAAAGATTAGTCCACATGAATGATCATGATAAAAGTAGGATTTCACCTAGATTCTACCAAGAGGGAAGAATAATAAAGTCTTGGACCCTTTCCCATCAAGTAAGTCGTAGCATTCCTATGGATATACGAGTCTCTACGGGAAGGCCAAAAAAGGCCTTAACCTAGAGCCAACGTAATGTCAACATAGGAGTGACATGACTTCAACGTGATCGGAAATAATTCTAAACTAAATTAACACATCAAAACTCAATATCACAATTCATGCTCTAGCATTCCTAAAACATGATAACTGAGATGCATGATGATAGATATGGCATGAGTCTCTTGATTTGGATCATTGGATCTCTGGATTTAGGTCCAATTGTTCATAATAAAAGCATGTTTCGAGCTTTAAGACATCAGAAAGTCATTTGGATTCAAATAGCAAGGTTCATTAAATCTGCTTCAGGAATTCAGAAATTACAGAACAGAAACTTGAACTTATAAAATTGGAAAACCTTAGTTCCATGGCTTGATCTCATTGATTTTTGAGTATGATATGCCTCTGTGTGTCTATTTTCTACATCAAAAACAAAATCAAAGATCACATGGCTCAAACTCTGGGAATTGATCTTAGATCAGAGGTCATTCAGATTTTGTCTACCCTCTGTCCAGTAATCTTGTATGATTTATTAAAAATAGTAATTTAATATGAATCACTTCAATCTTTATAGAAGATCTTAGCAACTCATAAAACTTCATAAGAAAATTATTTAGAGCTTAAAATGTTTGATTAAGACTTTGATCCATTCATCTTAAAAGAGGGTCACTGTTCTGATCTTATGGACAGAGAACAATTGGGTTGCAAAACTCATGATCAAGCCATGTTAACCATGAAATCTCATAAAGAAAAAAATTGCAATGATACATCTATGAATTAGGAACAAATTTCAATTGGTCTCATCCGAGTTCGACGGGTCATGATTTAATTAAAAATCATTGATCACAGGTCGTCATTGGAATCACTGCACTATTGTTGAATTGTCATTTCTTATTTGAACTCAACTCGGTCTAAAATTCTAGAGAGAATTTAGACCAAGTATTGGTTACAACCACTCAAGATAATTAAACACATATTAAGTATCTTCATGAAGTCAACCTTGAAGAAACCTCCATGGAGATCTCTAAGGGTATTACTCAAGTTCATGAATACCCTAAAACATTTAGACTTATTTGGATATAACTATCAAAACATGACAATTGGTTTGTTCTAGATCCAATTCCTCTCTTAAGTTGATAGTCCTTGAGGAGTTGAGATTCATTTTGTTTGATTCTCCTCCAAAATCAATGGTCCTTAGAGATTAAGAATATTAAACCTTCATAGGTCTCAACTGAATATGAAGAACATTCTATGAAACCTTCAAGTTAATAGATCCAAGCCATGGGTATAAGACTTGAATCTACCACTTGCCTTAAACATAACCGAAATCAACCTTAATTCTCATGTAAACCATTAATTTACAGAAAATCAAGGGATCAAACTCAAAGAAATCAAATAAGAGATTGAAAATCTCATTGACTCTGAAGAGGGGCTCGCTTTTGATAAACGAGTTAAAGAGAGTGAAAGACTTGCCGTTGTCGCCTACTTAAAGTCCTCGAGTACTACACTATCTGGAAAGCAAGATTGATTTGACTACCCTAGGTCCGAAGTTTTTTTTTTTTTTTTTTCCTGCGAACTCTGACTCCGGACTAAATTGATGAAAGAGCGAGCCCCTCTTTGAAGGATTTAGTCCTCAAACTAAATATGCAACCACTGCTCTCTTGTACCGCTAATACAAAAAGAACTGACTTTACTACCGAGTGCCCACAACGGGAGTATTAGACTCCAAAGCTTGAAAGAGCTTGACGGACATTCTATGAAACCTTGAAGGTAATAGATCCAAGCCATGGGTATAAGACTTAAATCTACCAATTGACCTTGAACATAACCGAAATCAACCTTAATTATCATGTAAACCATTAATTTATAGAAAATCAAGGGATCAAACTCAAAGAAATCAAATAAGATATTAAAAATCTCATTGACTCTCAAGAGAAGAACATAAATCATGAGAGAAGAGTATGAACAAAGAGAAGTAGATTTTCCAATAATTTGATAATCCAAACAAATTTCCTTTAAAAAAACCTTGTTTCAAAACCCAATCCATGATCAATTAGATCCAAATCAACAAATTGATGAGAATTCAATCACAATTCAAGTGGTGTGTGATGAAATGAGGTTAGAAGAGACTTTTTGAAAATTGTGTAAAAAGGATCCTAAGATTCTATGAATTGTGATTGAATTATAGAAGGATAACACACTAAATGAGAGAATTACCTCTGGGAATGCTTAGATTTGCAAGGATCTTGATTGATTTGGATCAATCTTCAAGTACTCTTCACTCTTCTTCTCCAAGCTTTCTCTTCTTTTCTCTTTTCTTCTTCTAAATATCCTCAAAATTCTTTGAATTCCTCACTTTAAATCTTCAAAGACTAAATTCCTCTGGAAGAAATTCAGATTGTATATCTCTTTTCTTAAAGACTCTCCCTCAACTCTCTCAATTTCTTACCAAAATTAGCCAACCTCCTCTTCTCTTGAAATGGGTCTATATTTATAGAGAAATCCTCAAAGGGAAGGGTGCTTTTGTCCTTTTTGGATGATCTTATCTTGTTAGAGATGACCTAAGGGTATAAAATACGTGCTCAAGAAATGAGGTTGTTTGAGATATTCTAGGGATCTAAAGAAAGTTCTAGAAGCAATTTTATTTCTCAAAACATCCAGTGCGGCACTCGGTAAGTTGGAACCGGCACTCAGTGAATGTCGATACGATAGTCAGCGACTACCGCGCGGCGATCACTGACTGCCATGGCGGCAGTTTCGGAGTGCTGTCTCTTAGTCTCGCGTGTCGGTTCTTTCTATTTTTGAATATTTTCTTTTTCTTTTTCTTTTTCTTTTTATGCTATATTTTTCTTAAAAGAAATCCTTATTTATTTGTTCTAGCTTCAAATGTTATATGTAAATTTTTTTTTTTTTTTTTTGAGATTGTTTCAAAGCCTGGAATGAGTGAACTTTATCTTAAAAGCCTAAATTCATTGGTTCTCCATTGATTTTACTTTTTTTCTCCTTTTAAAAAAATAATAAAATTGGGCAAATGATGACTTTAAGCTTCTAAACCTTCTTTCTTTGGATCTCTGTATCCCGAACGCTCTAATTTCCTTATTACAAGTATCTAATACTCGATAAATCATAGAAACTTTATCTTTGAAGATCTATTTACCCTCCTTTTTAGATAAAAATCATTTGAAAAGCTTTTCGAAGTTCATGAATAGTTCTTGAAGACCGTCTAAGCGCGCCGGACAATATCATCATGGTATCCAATGGGTAAATCTCCCTAGGTTCGATAGTCTGGTCAAAATTGGGATGTTTACAGAAGGTACCTTTTTTTTTTTTTTTTTTAATTTCATTTTAGTTATGGGTGGGCAGTCATAATCCTAATCCTAATTTAATTTTGGAAGTTAATACTATGGGTAAATATCACTTACCTCCCTCGAGATTCGGCCTAATAACACTTACCTCACTCCACATTTCAAAGGTAACACTTACCTACCCTCTCAGTAGACGCCGTTAATAGAGGTGGTCTTTTTGCTATTTTACCCTTACACTTTGTTCAAATAAAAAACTAAAAATTAAATCCCATCTTCTCTTCTTCTTCATTCTCTTCTCCCCTGTTTTTTTATGTGCGTGTGTATTTGATTTTATCTCTCTCACTATTAATTTTCTCCACAAACAAATGAACAATCCATCTCCAACTAATCATCCATAAACTAGATTGCCTACCCAAAAAGACCACCACAAATTGCACAAACCATAATGCTCTGATTAACTTAAATTTTAGAAACAACCACAAGAAGTTAATTCTAGGAACATCACTGAAGAGAAAATTAACATTTGATAACATTAATTCTAGAGCAAGAGAGTCTAAAGAGAGAAAAAATAACCAAAATCTTCTCAAACACGTGAGCAAGATCGCAGAACCCAGAATCACTATCGCTACTACACCTTGAGTCGGCTCCAGAACTACCATTCTCCAAGAAATCACTTACCATAACAGCTAAGTCATACTCATTCTCTTGGCTGAACCCACCAATCTGACCCAACCCACCACCGCTGGCGACAGTCAGTCTTCCCCATAAGTCCACGGCAACCGGAAAAGCCCGACAATTCATTCCGCCACCGCCCACGTCGATGCCAGTCACACCCCACCGTCCGATCACAAACACTACCAACCCCCAAATCTAAAAACCACCACAAGCATCAAAATTCCATTTTTTTCTCTCTTGAACTCAAGCAACTAAAAAACCAAATAGCATCAATCCCTTTGATTCTACGATACACTAGATATCATAGATATGTGTGTGTGTGTGTATATATGTGTGTGTGTTTGTGTATGATACTATGTTTGGGTTTCAATTTGGTCTAATTTTTAGAGAGAGAAATGGGATAAGAAGGACGAATAGAGGTGAGAGAAAGAAGATGAACAGTAATGAAGGGTAATTTTGGCATTTTAGATTATTATTAAGTAAAGTCATCACCATTCCGTTAATTTTCTAGTGTTTTGTTAACGGAGGGGAGTTAAGTGTTACTGAAATTTAAAAAAAAAAAAAAAAAAAGGAGGTAAGTGTTACTCGTGAAATGTTAGGGGAGGCAAGTGTTATTAGGCTAAATCTCGAAGGAGGTAAATGATATTTACCCTATTACTATTTATTACTTCATTCCTAATTTCCTAATGTCAGAAGAGAAGAGGTAAGTGTTATTAGGCAAGTGTCATGCTTTGCTGTTATTTTATTTATTTATTTTCTAAATCTAAGACCTTAAAAGAATACCCAATTAAAAGCTTAAAAAGAAAACTACGGTTTTAGTGTCCAGACCCCCTAAGGCTAATTATACTAAACATAGTTTATATTCATACCATAGGATATCCAAGGAGAAATTAAATATTAGGTATAGGATTTTGTTTTTATAATTAAATTGCAATCACAATCCTAATCCTAATTTAATTGAAAACTTTTATTTTTGAAATTACAGTTGAGCATCCTAATTTAATTTGGATTTAATGTTAGTTATGGGTTTAATCCTAATTTAATTTGATGTTTTTGTAATAATTATTACATGTCTAATATAATTTGGAGGTACTTTTTTTTTTTTGTAATCAAATGTTCGTTAGGGATTGACAATCCTAATTCTAACCCTAACCCTAATTGAATTGAAGTTTTTTTTTTTGAAAGGGTTAATTACAAAACACGCCCTTTAAGTTTGGTCCTTGTCTCATTTTAGTCCTTATAGTCTCAATTGTGTCAATTTGGTCCCTGAAGTTTCTAAATAGTAGTAATTTGATCAAAATGTTCAATTTTATCAGAAAATTTGCCAAAATTTACCTATAGCTAAGCACAATTAAGCTGATAAGCGGGTGGAGAGATTAGTATTGTTCCATTTTTTGCCCCTAAAAAGTGTGACAGTGCAAAGAATGTGAGTAAATTCCATAAACTTTTCTCACAGAATTAGACATTTGGATCAAATTACTTCTATTTAAAAACTTCGGGGACCAAATTGACACAATTGAGACTATAAAGACTAAAATTAGACAAGGACCAAACTTAAAAGGGTGTGTTTGTATCTAAGCCTTTTTGAAATTAAGGGTGGGCATTCAATTTTAATTGGAAGCTTTTATTTTGAGCTATTAATTTGGGATTCGAATTTGAGTAATTCTTTGGTGACAACTTTTATACAACTTTCATACAACCTCCTAAAAAGATGTGTCTATCTCTCTCCTGTGATGTCACTGGACCCCACAATGACATAGGAGAGAGATAGACACATCTTTTTAGGAGGTTGTATGAAAGTTGTATGAAAGTTGTCACCAAAAAATTACCCTTCGAATTTTAACTAAAATGAACTTTGATTGAAATCTCATTCAACATTTAATTTTAGGAAACTGACAATGGTAAATAATGTTATTTTTGTTGGACTTATTCCTACTTATTGACTCATTGAAAAAATCAAGTAGCTGATATTTTTATGTTTGCAATAAGCTTTGATTGAAATCTCGGTCAAAGAAACACAAAATTTAACTTGTTCATCACAACCATAGAAACACAAAAGTCTAGCTATAAAAGCTTTTTCAAACTATGCAAGAACTTAAAAAAAATATATATATATATATATATATTTTACATCCATTCTTTATTTTGTGATTAGTTGTGATACGAATGCATCTACCACACGCAGCTTCATGCGGATGATAATTTCAATTTAACTTCAACAGCATTCTCAGTTACTTTTGAAGTTTTTTGCACGGTAAAATTCTTAAGTAAAAAACGGAGATAAATTTTATTTACAAAATCTATAATCCGATGAATACCAAAATGGCCAAAATGAATTGGCCGCAACAATGAATTGAAACATCACTTGCTGCTACTTACAATTTCCACATTGGTGCCTCCTGAAACCCAGAAACACGTTGTTGCAGACTGGACAAACCATTGCTTAAGACATGTTTGATTTCCTCTCCCTCATACATTCCAGAGAACCTCAGTTCTTCCGACAGTAACTTTCTCAATCCACGGAAGAACTAGTTTCTGCAGTTTCATCCTCGCTGAAACTTGATGGTCTTTCCCCAGCCGACCTAGTAAATATACTGTGCAATGTCAGCAAATGAATAAGATTGTATCTAGTTGATACAAGGAAAACCAAATCGCAAAAATGGTTAAATATATGGACTATTTGGGAAAACTTAAAACAGGATCAGGTCCAGACCCATTTTTATCTGGTTTTTATGAAAAGGTATATAGTGTTTGGTTTGATTAAGAACCATCTTTGGGAAATTCCTGTTTGAAATGCCTAAACTAAGATCTGTTTCAATCCTGACCCTTTGTTTCTATCTGGTTTTTATGAGAACCAAAGTTATGTTGGTTTGACAAAAAAAGAGTTTCAAGAAAGATAGCAGACTGGACACGGAGTTCTGGGCAACAAATGGATATTGACCCAAAATTGAATTTATGTAACCGGTTCACTTGTGAACCACGGAACCAGTTCTTTGACTTCTCAAACTGGTCCTTAAAACCTCTCAAACATCATGCACTCCATGTAGTAAAAAAACATCTACACAAACACCACATTGTTTAAAACCAGTTCTTCTCTGAACAAAAGAACCACTTTTTGAATTAAACAGACAAACCTCGTACAATTCCTTGTTTTACAACACAGAAATAGTATTTTTATGATGATACCAATTCCCATCAATCTTCTACAACGTTGAAAACCAATAGTTTTTTAGCCGCTTTCTTTCACTCATATAACACAAATATTTCAAAAACAGCATCTAAATCATACAATTACAGCCTTGTTTAATTACTGTGATGCGGCTCGTCATACAGCATGTTTAAGCCACGATCACAAAAAGCACTGTCACTGGTTGCTAGATGAAATACAAGACAAACTAGACCTCACGTTGCTAACAAAAACTGTTAGGGGTCTGGTACCTATTTATTCCAATGAGCTTAACAAATCTGAATTCTTAGTAAAATGCCCAATTATATTTGGACAATCACACAATTATGATGATGTACTCACTATACACACAAGATATATACGGCTTTCTATAATAAACCTAAGAATGCCTGCCAAAAATATTGAGAAATAAATCAATTTCATTTAGCTAACCTTTTAATCTGATTTCTCCACGGTGGAATTTCTGCCATCAATGCTTTTCTTGGATACTGCTGCTGTGGAAACTCATCCCCGCCTCTGTTAGCTACCTTCAAATATTATGGGAAATCCAAGGAGTCAAAATCAAACAATTTCATTGTGTGTGTGTGTAGTTAAATATCAGTGAACGTACATGCATATGTATATATATATGAGTATATAAAGCACAATGAAACACAAGAAGCTAAGCATAAGCATATACTCACTCTCAGTTCATTTGTTGGATTTATCTTTAGTCTAACTGGTTCGCGACACTCTTTCACAACCCTCTCTCCATAGAATTTGCCCACCTGCCATCAGTATATTTCACAATTTAAATTTTGCAATTAAAGCCCCTTTGGAACCAAAAATCATTTATTTGAAATTATTGAGACAATTGATTCTGTTTGGCGAATCTTATTCCAAAATCAGAAGCAGCAATTTGCTTCTTTTCCAAAGAACTACAATCTTACAGAAAAAAACTCTCATTGCGACAGCAATACCAAACGGGCTCTTAGACAACAGATTAGCCAAAAAGCGTAAAGTTTGGATTAGACCTTATCCATCCTTCTAGACTGCCATCTGTCCTCCATATCAAGGGATTCACCAGGCTTTAATTTCAAATTTGAAGGTTCAGATTCAAAGCTTTCTTTCTGTGTAACCTTGTGGGTCCCATCATCGTCAAAGTTATGCAACCAAGGCTGTGTTTGCTCATTTTTAAGTTTTCCACCATAGGGACGCAGATGATGGCTAGAACCAGAATCCACTCTCTTCCCTTCAAAAGCATGGTTAGCCCCCATACCATAATTCATGTCTAATGATGCGTTCCGGCCAGGCAATGGACAATGAATGGGCAAAGAGGACTTTTTCTCAAATTGGTGGCGGGCATAATTTTCATGACGATCTGACCCTTGCATATTATTGAAACTTGTCCCATCCAAATCTGAGTCGTAAGAGCTCATCTTGGAATTGTGTACTTCATATCCCTGTGAACCATGAAAAGAATAAGAACATTATTTGCTCAAAATATAAAATGTAGCAGAAAAGGAAAAAGGATGAGACGATATGAACCATAGTTGTCAAATCAGGATTCGTATCTGTTAAAGGGTAGTCTTGTAACTTAGTGTAATTGTGTATATGTAATGGTATGTAGTTGTCCCACATCGGAAAACTAGAGATATAGTCCAGGTGAGCTAAGCCTATATATAGGCTCTTGTACTCTTTCGTTAACTATTCAATATACAGTACCCACATTTACATGGTATCAGAGCAGGTCACAATCTGACCTAGAGAGTATTTTTGCCGACTCACTGTCTAGAGAGTGTCTGCCGAGCTTTATCGAGAAACTCGAGAATCAAGTTGTTCGTTGCTAGCCCTAACCCTAGCCCCAAAATAGTTTGCCGCAACCCACCAACACCCAAACCCAACCTTCGGCGACCTACGGAGACAGGCGACCCTCCGGCGATCACCCTCCAGAGGCTCCGGCGACCCCTGTTTGTGGTATTTTTTGGTGCCGATCTGCTTTGTTCTCTGTTTTCGGCTTCATCTCACTTCCGATCTCGTTCTTTTTGGGCTGTTTGGTTTTGTCTCCATAACTGTTCATTTTGTGTCTCTTGCTCTTCATGGAGTCCAAGGTTCTCCCACAACTCACTGCCCGAAAGTTGAATGGTTCCAACTTTCTTCAATGGTCTAGGGTTATCACTATTGCCCTCACTGGCTTGGGTTTTGATGATCATCTCACCGGGGCTGCTCCTACCATCGATGAGAAGGCCGTTAAGCAATGGAGACAAATGGATGCCCAGATTGTTGCACTTCTTTGGAATTTTATGGAACCACAAGTTGCGGATGTGTAGTCACTTGGGCACGTGCAAGGAGATTTGGGAGTATACTTATCTCTTGTACTCCAGTGATTTGACTAGGATGCACAATCTCAGCAGAGTGCCTTATTAGTGACTAATTACTTTGGTTCCTTTAAATGGTTGGTTGAAGATTTGAATAGTGTCCTTCCTATCACTATTGATGCGAAGAACAGCAAACACAGCGGGAGCAAATGACAGTTATAAAATTTCTTGCAGGATTGAAATCCGATTTTGAACCGATTCGGTCGCAGATTCTTGGAGGTGCTACTTTACCCTCTCTTGCTAAGACACATCTGTCAAAATAACATTTAGATAAAAGCTTAGGGTCTAACAATTAGTTAGAACCCTTTATATTAATCTATGAGAAAAGAAAATAAAATTACTTCCGAGTCCTTAGACTTATAACTAAGTAAAACACAACAACTAAATAAATAATTCTAACACTCCCCCTCAAGTTGGTACAAAAATATCTCTCATGCCTAGCTTGTCTAGGATAGTGTGAAACGGTCGACTCCCAACGGCTTTGGTAAGAACATCTGCAATTTGATCGCAAGTCTTCACAATGGGAACACAAATAGTACCGCTACTAATATTTTCTTTGATAAAGTGTCAATCAATCTCCATGTGCTTCGTTCTATCATGTTGAATAGGGTTATGAGCTATACTGATGGCTACTTTATTGTCACAATATAGTTTCATAAAATCTGTCTGTTCAACCTTCAAGTCCTTTAGTACCGACTTGATCCACAGTAGTTCACAAATACCTTTGTCCATAGCCTTAAACTCGGCTTCTGCACTAACCTGGCCACTACATTCTGCTTCTTACTTCTCTAGATAATGAGATTGCCTCCTACAAACGTGCAGTACCCTGAAGTGGACCTCCTATCAGTAATAGAACCAGCCCAATTTGCATCGGTATAAGCTTCCACCCTTAGGTGGTCATGTCTCGCAAAGTGCAAGCCTTTTCCAGGAGCAGACTTTAACTACCGAAGGATACAAAAAACAGCCTCTTGATGCGACTCTCGTGGAGAATACAGAAATTGATTGACAACACTAACTGAAAAGCAATAGTTGGATGAGTATGAGACAAGTAAATAAGCTTACCAACGAATCTATGATAACTCCCCCTGTCCACTAATTCCCCACTACTGTCATCACCAAGCTTCTGATTCTGCTCCATAGGTGTATCACAAGCTTTGCTGATAAGCATTCTTGTCTCCTTCAACAAGTCAAGGACATATTTCCTTTGGGAAATGAAAATCTCATGTTTGGACCGAGCAAGTTCGATCCCAAGAAAGAACTTCACAGCCCCCAAGTCCTTTATCTCAAACTCAGTGGCCAACTACTTCTTCAACCTTTCCATTTCCTCCAAGTTATCTCCTGCAAGCACAATATCATCAACATACACAATAAGACCAGTAGTCTTACCCTGTGATGAATGGTTGATGAACAGTGTGTGATCTTCATGACTCAGTCTAAACCCAAACTGAAGCATAGCCTGTGTGAATCTTTCAAACCAGGCCCTAGGAGAATGTTCAAGGCCATACAATGATTTTTTAAGTCTACACACCTTCCCATCTGTCTTGGATTCCTCAAAACCTGGAGGGATATCCATATACACTTCTTCCAAATCACCATGCAAGAAAGCATTATTTACATCAAACTGGAGAAGAGGCCAAACCTTATTAGCTACAAGGGAAAAGAGGATTCTGATTGAATTCATTTTTGCGACTGGGGCAAAAGGTCTCCTCATAGTCCACACCATAGGTATGAGTGAACCCCTTTGCCACCAACCGAGCTTTGAACCTCTCAATACACCCATTAGCCCGATGCTTCACAGTGTACACCCACTTGCACCCCACAGTCTTCTTTCCTTTGGGTAACATTGTCAACTCTCAAGTGCCAGTCTTTCAAAGAGCTTTTATCTCTTCAATCATGACATGTTTCCACTTAGGATCAGCAAGAGCCTCCTGTATATGGTTAGGAACACCAACAGAGGAAATTTTGGAAAGAAATGCTCTATAAGAAGGGGATAAATGTGAATAAGACACAAAGTTAGATATAGGATGTTGAGGACAAGACCTAATACCCTTCCGAATAGCAATAGGAACATCTAAATCATTGGAATCAAGAGACGGTGTATCAAAGGAATTACCTGAATCTTCATCAGTTAGAGAATAGCAATGGGAGTGGAGGAGGAGCAGTACTAGTTTCTCTGGTCTTTCTTTTACTCCATGTCCCCTTGGAGTAGACCCTCAACTCATTCTCCTTTGGGCCGGCCTCAACTATCTCTTCTCTTAGCTCCCTCTCTCTCTTTCTGGTTCCTTTACCTCAACTCTCTCCGTCTCCACCTCAATCATCAAACGTAAAGCATGTATCTCTTCACACCTCTGCTCCCCCTAAAGAGGTACTGTAGAGTCAAGAAAGTAAGACTTGGACTCATGAAATGTAACATCCATAGACACGAACCATTTCCTAGATGGAGGATGGTAGCACTTGTAACCCTTCTGAGTTGGGGGAGTAACCTACAAGCGCACACTCAATAGAACTAGGATCTAACTTCCCAAGACTATGGTTATTTACAAAGCATACACAGCCAAAGACACGAGAAGGAATGGATGAGGAGATAGAGAATTGTGAAAGTACCTCAAGGGGTGTGTTCTTATCCGACACACGAGTAGGAAGACGATTAATAAGATAAGCTAATGTTAACACGGTCTCACCCTAATAAGACCGAGGAGCCTGAACTTGAAAAGAAAGGCCCGGGCAATATCTAAAAGGTGACAATTTTTACACCCTGCCCCTCCATTTTGTAGTGGAGTGTCCGTGCAAGAGGTATGATGTATAATACCATGGGGAAAAAAATACTTACCTAAACCTGAGTCAATATACTCACCTCCATTATCAGACCGTAGAACTTTCACAACCACCCCAATTGGGTACACACCATTTTATGGAAATTTTGAAATATAGAGAAAACTTCCCGTTTTTCTTTCATCATATACAACCACGTTGTACGGGAAAAATCATCTATAAAAAGAGACAAACCATCTATGACCTTTCAAGGACAGTATGGGAAGGACCCCAAACATCAGAATGTATTAATGCAAAAGGAACTGAACTTTTATTATTATTGGGAGCTTGAAAATGTTTTCCAAATTCACATGCATCACAAGAAATATTGGAATTTGAAATACCAGTGTTATCAACAAGAGATGGAAACATATATCTAAGTAAAGAAAATGATGGGTGTCCTAATCTCCTATGCCAAAGCACTAAATCTTCAGCTTTATTCTTCAAAATGACTGTATTATTAGCAATCTTCTCTCCCTCATCTAGAATATAAAGCCCCTGCGTCTCTCTACCACTGTCAATCACCCTCTTCGTGATAAGATCCTAAAAGACACAATTAGAAGGAAAAAAATGTTACACAACAATTCAAATCACGAGTACTACGACTCAAGGATAAAAGATTATGAGAGAAACTAGGAAAATGTAAACTGAAGTCAGGGGTAAAGGAGTGACACGAATAAGACCTTTCCTCGAGACGGAGAAAAAGGTACCATCAACAATTCAAACTTTGTCCTGACCTGAGCAGGGATTATAATCACAAAAAATGTCAGAAGAACAAGACATATGATCAGAAGCACATGAATCTATAATCCAATGGGATGAAGAAAGAGAAAGAAAAGCTCTTGCTGGCACAACAATGTTACCTAATTGTGCAAGTAGCTGACAAGGAAGTACACCGGGCCATCAAGAGAGTGTCAAGCTCTGCAAGAGATAAAGAATTCATATCAGAGGTAGGAGCATCACCACTAGGGGTTGGATTCTTAGTATCACTAACGGTATGATGAGCACGAGGACCGCCTCCTTGGTCACCTGAACGACCTCCTCCACGACCGCTGGGGGGGTGTCCATGAAGGCTCCAACAATTAGCTCGAGTATGATGGGCCGATGACAATAATCACATACCACGACAGGTCAATCTGAAGCAGTAGACTGCTGGGTCTCCTCTCTGGGCGGGACAGAAACTAGAGCAAAACGCACAGTGGATGCAGGTGGAAGCATAACAGAACGAAGACTCTCCTCATTCTGAACATAAGCAAAGGCCCCCTGAAGGGGAGGGAGAATATCCATCCCAATGACCCGACTACGAACAACTTCATAATCAGAATGAAGTCCCTAAGAAATTTGAAGACTCGTTTCTCATTTAACTTCCGATACTCCTCTGCATCGGTAGTACAGACTGGCTGAAAAGAGTGTAGGTGATCAACTCTATCCTAACAAGTAGTAAGGAAGGTATAATATTGGGTGACTATCTATCTCAATATTGCGTGACTATCTATCTCACCCTGCTCAGAACGGTCAATGAAGCAAATAAGCTCAAAACCCTGAGCATAATTCCCTCGCCTAGAGAAAGTGGAAGCAATGGTGTCCCAATTAGCCTTAGAGGTTTTCATCCGATAAAAACTCTCACCGATCTCAGGAACCATGGAATTAATGAGCCAAGACATAATAATAGAGTTTTCAATCTCCTACTTGTCATAGCCACATTAATGGAAGGGGCTGTAACACACCCATTAGACGTCCCATCTTCCCGCGCGCCTTTAGATAAAGTTTTACCGCCTGCGACCATTTCAAGTAATTTTGGCCGTTGAAAGGAACTATAGTGATTTTAAGATTGGGATCCAAGGGTGTAACCACGATCTGAACGGTGGTGGAACTTATAGCCGTTGATTTTTCTAGGTTGGTCATAATTCCGGGTCACGAATGGAAAACCCACAAACTAGGAAGGAAGACGAAGGAGATGGGATCAAAAAAAGATCAACAATATGTGATCAAAGGTCCATCAAGGGACCCAAAAAAAAAAAAGAAAAAGCAACGACTCAGTTGCCAATCAAACCCACAGACCTAGAATGGTCTTGGAAAAAACCTTAGAAGCAAGAATCTTTAAAAGTGGTCACGCTCCCCGCCCCCGACCCCCGCTCCCAACCCCGCCCTCGCTCCCAACCCGCTCAAGAAGAAACCTTTGAAACCTCGTAATGTTTAGCGCTTTCCCGCCCCTGCCCTCTTTCCCGCTTCATGCAACTTAGGAAAAAACAACCCCTGTGGAGCTTGAAAAATAGAGGGAAAACAACCCCTGTGGGGCTCAAAAAACAGCCCTTGTGGTGAGATTCAGGCCAGGGTATCGACTGTTGGATGGCGCAGACTGGGGTTGAGGTTGTTGGTGTTCAGCGCAAGTGGAAAGGGCTGGAGGGGGCTCAACGCAGGTGCTCAACGCAGGTGAGGGAGGGTGGCCTAGTATGGCTTCAGCGCAGGGTGGGGAGGGATTAGTGGGCTTCGACAATGGGTAAGGTGGGTAGTGGTGGTGGTTGGCACAGGGTAAGGTGAGTGGTGGTGGCAGCTGGAGCAGGTTGGGTGGGTGGGGGCTGCCGGAACTATGGTGGTGATGGTTAAGGTTGGGTAGGAAGATCCATTGGCTTTGATACCATGTCAAAATAACATTTAGGTAAAAGCTTAGGGTCTAACAATTAGTTAGAACCCTTTTATATTAAATCCATGAGAAAATAAAATAAAATTAGATCTGAGTCCTTAGACTTTAAAACTAAGTAAAACACAATAACTAAATAAATAATTCTAACAATATCAGCGTGTCCTGAGGAGTACTTCTCAGGATCAGGCTCCCAATCCCTCTATTATTGATCACTCTGCTCTAGTTACTCAGGCTCCACAGCTCACTACCGGTGGTAATCCCCGTCGAGGTGGTGGAGGTTATCGTGGTGGGCGTGGGGGCCGTGGTGGAGGTGGTCCCCCATGACATTGCACGAATTGTGATAAGGGTGGCCATACCAGGGAGACATGTTAGGACCTCATTGGTCGCGCTGCACGGTTTGCACGTCGTTGTTACTGATGATGCTCATCCTCCTCTTGCTCCTACTCCAATTGTGTGTGATCATTTTTCGGCTTCTCGTGAAGAGTACTCTCAATTCCTATAGTTCCGGGCATTTCAGTTGGCATCTGCCCCTAGTACCTCACTGGCTCATACAGGTACATCTACCGCTTGTCTTACTTCCCGTTTTACACCTTGGGTATTGACACTGCTGCCATCGATCATCTCACAGGTATATCCACCCTTTTTTTGTCTCTTGAATCGTCATCTTCATTACCTTCTGTTACATTGGCAGATGACTCCTCTATGCCTGTTGAAGGCATAGGGACTGTCCAATTAACCCCATCTTTGTCCTTGTCATCAGTTTTCTTTATAACTCATTTGCCTTCTAATTTAATATCTCTTGCCAAGTTGACTAAACATCTTAAACATCTTAATGCCCGTGTTTCCTTTTTCCCTAATTCTGTTCTTATTAAGAAGTTGACAACTAATAAGATGATTAGCGCAGGGGCATGAATCCGATGGTCTTTACTATTTTGATGATTTGCCTGCCTCTTCTGCTCCAACAGCTTGTCCTGCTACTGTGTCTCCTCACTAGATTAATTGCCACCTAGGTCATCCTTCCTTGGCCAATTTGAAATTGCTTGTCCCTAGTTTTAGTCATTTATCTTCCTTAGAGAGTGAGTCGCGTCAATTGGGGAAGCATCATCGTGTCCAATTTGCCTCCCCAGTCAATAAACGTGTGTCTAGTCTATTTCAATTAGTGCATTAAGATGTTTGGGGTTCACATCGTATAACCTCCATTAAGGGGTATCGGTATTTTGTTAATTTTGTTGATGATTATTCCATAACTACATGGCTATATTTAATGAAAAATCGTTCTGAATTGTTTTCTATATTCTGTGTATTCTGTAATGAAATTAAAACACAGTTTAATGTACCTATTCAAATTCTACGGAGTGACAATGCACAAGAATATTTTTCCCATCCATTTACCACATATATGGAACAATGTGGCATGCTTAACCAATCATCATGTGTTCACACGGGTTGCATACCAGGAGTGGCTGCAACTAGGGTGCGTCAGGTTCTTTTGGTACTCGTTTGGGTGCACCACGAGTGCGGTTGAGACACTTCTCGGATACAGCTAGGGTTTTATTTTAACTTTTATTTATAGGGAATTGTTATTTCCACTCCATCATTGAACCAATGCACTCCATGGTACCACTATCAGAGCATGCGGTACCATATATGTAATGCATGACATGCATGTACCACATGCTTTAAGAATGGTACCATGGAGTGACTTGGTTCAATGATGGAGTGGCAATAGCATCACCCTATTTATAATAATAAAAAAAAACTACGCGGTCTCCACATAATTTTGAAAACTTTGGGGGTTTAAAAGATAAATGAGCGAAAATACAACATCAATTACTTAGGGTTTTACACAATCACATTCGCATATCTAGAGGAAAGGGGGCACTAGGAACACAATCTCTCTCGACTTGCAGGGCGGACAATCTGGAAGATAAATCTGTTGCTTACTAGCTTATGTAGCCTTTATGCTATTTGCTTGTAAATGGCTATTCATGTCTTAATTACACATTAAAAAAGAAAAAAAAAGGAAAAAAAAAAAAAAACAAAACAAAACAAAAGGATACAATATGGTGGTAGAATAGTTTTATACATAAAATTATATAAATATATATATTTTGAACATATTATACAAGTATCCCACAACACCCGCACCCTTGATTTTTGGAAAGTTTACGAATCCTCCGCACCAGTGCTTCCTAGGTGGAGACAGATAAAAAGTCAAATATGCACACCAAAGCGGGTACAGAGACTCGATTCTGAGACCTACCACAAACAAAGCTCTAGTACCATGTTAAGTTACCAACTGCTCTAAAAGCTTAAGCTATTAGAGAATGGGTCCAACAATGAATATCAAGCTTCAACATTTTTTTTAGCATCAAGATTGGAAACCGATTACAAGGGCATTGTGGAAATTAGGGCTAATTCATTAAAACCCCAATCTGCTTCCCGTGATATTCGAGCTGAAATACTTCTAGAAGTGTGTAAGCCAAATCATCCTTTTGGGGGCTCTAAAGTGTTTCCTAAAATTAATCCAAACAGGATAATACATGCGCTTTGAGTCTCAAAAGCACATTGGGGCCTATGCGATTCCATTACTCCAAGCAGGCCCTAATCTTCTACTCAAATAGACAATCTACGCCAAATCAATTCTAAAATCCCAGATAATGATATATTACAATTCCCTTTCCAATATCTCAGCAACTAACGTTAACATAAACAAAAGTTCTCATGAAATCTAGATTCCAAATGTTAATGTAGTCCATTTGGATAAATAAGACTTAGAGCCCCAATAGATGTTCAGGGTGGCGTTATGGTAGTAATGGCATGTTCTCCCTTCTTGTTGCTTGAGTATCAAAGTTCAAACACAACACTGACGCTAAACTAGAGTTAGGTGATAAATTGTGTAGAACTTGTTTTATCCTAGAGGCCTGTACTACTACTACATCATAGTTAGAAATGATGAGTAGCTGCAACTAGGTTGAAAAAGGTGTAGTGTTGAATTGGGTACAATACTACAATCACACAAATGACACAACCTAAAGGGAAAAATGCATTTTGCACCCTTAAACTATACATTAATTTGAAGTTTTGGACCCTCAGCTTTCATTAGTAGCAATTTGATTAAATTTTATGCAATTGCAATGTCAATCTTCCGACAGCATCCCTCTAAAAAAGTTGACAAAAACTCATCAGATGAAAGGCTGACATTGCACCTGGCACCATTTGATGAGTTTTCGTCTTTGTAATTTGTAGTGTATATCTATATATATATATAGATATATGAGTTTCCGGCTCTCTAATTTGCAATAAATATATACATAAATTGGTGCTTATCTTCTGAAAAAGGTGAATTTAAGATTCACAAAATCGATACGATCTGTGATTCACAATTTTCGCTAAATCAATTCACGATTTGATTCTTTATTTCATAACAATGCCAATCACGTAAAGAGGATATAAATTGCACTTACGATCCTAGCATTAGGTCGCTTCTGAGTTCTAGGAACATCTGGTGAGGACGGCAGACTAGGATCACCAACACAGTAAGGTTCTGCCACAGAATTCAAAAAACAAACAAAAAAAAAAAAGATAAGGTAGGGCAACGTTAAATTACAATAAGATAACTTTATTAGGAGTAGAGTAAGAAGGATGTAAACAAAGTGTGGCCAATCCTTTAGTAAGAGAAGGTTAGCACGGCTAGATACAACTTTTTCCCTATTTAAATTTGAATAAACATACAATCTCACATATACAGCAGTTCCTCAATATAGCACTTTCAGTCCGTAATTGCTTAGCTCACAACATGTCAAAAATGAGAGAGAGAGATGCCAAGCAATGATTGCAAACACTAGGTCAAATGAGTAGCACAAACAGACCAAACGAAACAAAAAGACTGAATAGGGAAATCAAGAGGCTGTTTGGGTAGTACAAGAATCAAATCTGTGGTACAGAAAAAGGAACAGTTCTAAATAGTTTGGTGTTTGTGTAGCTGCATTCTGGTTACATAAAAGTCCGTGCACGAATAACTGTACCCCAAGCACTGTTTTTTTCTTTTCTTCAAACCAACACAGTATAGGTTTTCCTAAGAGACTTGGTCCAAACTCGATCCTATTTTGAGCATTCCCAAACATGCCCTGAGACTAGATTAAATTCTAATCATCCCCATCAGAAACAGGAAGCCCAAATTGCGTGAGATGTTCAAAGAAACTGAAATCATTGCAGCCACCAAAACACAAGTCCATCTTCTGGGGTCAAGTAATAACATAACTTTTTTTCCAAATTGCATAATAAGAACTGCACCAAGAGATTGTTTTAAAATTGCATACAAAAATGAATACTTGGTTCCAAAGCTTGCGAGTACGTTTGGTTCGTTCAGTTTCGGCTAAGTACGGGTGCGACAACAAATTAACAATCATAAGAAAGTTGTAGGTGTAACTTGTAAGAGAACTGTAGCTGCTTACAGCCAGTTCAGAATGGCAATTTGGCTTCCTGTAGTTTCATCAAAAAAGCTAACACTGGAAAGATTACACAATAAACTGATAGCCCATTTGAGTTAGCTTTTAAAACAATCTCTTTTGGGAATAAGAGGTTTTCAAAAAACTGCAAAATGGAGCTTCTTAAAAAAGCTGGTTTTTTAACTTTAAAAAGGAATCAGCCTTTTAAAAGCTGTGAAAAAGCTAATCTACGGTCTCAACTTTTTAAGAATCACTTGCAAGTGGCTGTTGGCCCGAAAAAGCTATCCCGAACCCGAACAACATCTAAGTGTCAGGGTTACATATCTGAAAGAATTAGGTAGGTATATGTACTCCGGTTTTATGGTTATAATCCTATAGATTGTTAACCCACAACAGTATAAATAGGTTTCTTTATTCTCCTCGGGCTGTTTGATTTGAGGTTTTAGAGAATGAAAAGAAAAGGGAGAAAAAAAAAAAACAAGGAAATCTATATCCTTAATGTTTTCCCTTGTTTTCCTTCATGCTTAAAGAACATTAGAAATTATGAAAATTTGAAAGTATAAAAAATGGACTCAAGAAAAGATAAAGGAAAGTGACTCACAAAATTCAATAACTCTAGTTTATTTTCACCAGATTTTCGTTTCATTCAAATTATCCTCACTGTTTCCCTTAACAAAACCAAGAAAGAAAAGTATTTCCACAGTGTTCTCTTTACCTACTCCTCAATGAATCAAAGTACCAAACACCAACTAAATTCATGAACCAAACGGGGCCTTAAAATACATATGCAGTAAATGTATTATCACTTACCATTAGCTGGATCCCTGGTTGAAGACTCAAATGCACCGGGGGGGAGCGGCTGGAATTCAATACCAAGTTGTGGACCATCCTCCCTATATTGACTCCCCAGTTGCCTCTTAACGGCAATAATAGCTGCATTTTCAATCTTACCCTTCACTTTTAAATACCCAGATGGCTTATTTCTCATTTTCACATTCTTTATATCCACTGGAATGTCCTTATACTCGGTTACAAATCTTGAAGGTGGATTAAAGATTGGATCCTCACTTTGGGGAAGAAACTTGTTCTCTAAAGGAGAGCTACTGCCCGAAGATGTATCATATGTGGGGTCCGCAGCTGTGAAATCTTGGCCACTAAGCCTTCTACTTTCAACTTCCCTCGGATCAAAATGCCTAAAATCACCTTGTTTGGTGCTTCCACACGAATCCTGCCTGTGCCCACTGCCACGATCTTGTACAAGACCACTTGAACGATCTTGTCTTCCATTTCCATATGCTTCACTATTCGATAATCTCTTGTCCTTCAACCTTCTGTGGCAAAACCACCCAGAAATTTGCTTTTCTGTCAATTCTAATGACTCTGCTAGTTGTAATTTCATTGGCTCTGTAGGGTATTTGTGCTCTGGGAAAGAGTAAAAAGTGTTTCTCATAATCAATTCTATTACGACGCCACTTATTTTGAAAAATATAGTAGTACATGATGAGGAATTACAAGAACAGTATCTTCGTACCATTATAAAATTTCTCTAAAGCCTCCAGCTGAGCTGCTGTCTTAAGCCTTCTTTTCTTGTTCTTCTCTGGAAGAGATTTATTTTCTTCAGAAGGCACTTCAGATGATTCTAAGCATTAATAACAAGCAGCAGATACAATTAGTTTCAGAACTGTAGCTATAATAGGCGCTACTATGGATCAATTGAGAAAGATATTTTGTCTTGTCAGCTGTTAGGCCTAGAAAGAAACCCGCAACTATACAATCTAAATTATATGCTTATTCAAGGGCTTGCTTGGTATCACTTCCCAAATGTACAATTGGACTCAAATGTGCTTCGGGGGAACAAAATGCATATACTAGCATGCTTGGACTAATTTTAGGATATCACTTTAGAGCCTCAAAAGCAAGTTTTTGCAGAAGTAAGTCTAGAGGTGATTCATAGCAAACAAGATGCAGGAAGCAAACCGGGTTTTGATGAATTTATCTTAATTCCCATCGTAACCCTGTGATTAAAGCTTCTGCACCTACTTAAACTGAAAAACCAAAGCGAATCCAACAGCCCATAACTATACGAGAGTGAAATGTAACGTAAGGAATTCAACTTATCAACACTTCATCTCAATACATGGTTCAGCTACGAGAATCCTATCATCAATTATTTCTTTCAATATCTTGTACCAAATCACAGGCACCTATTTTTGTCAAGTCCCCCATCCTTTTCCTTGTTTCTATTGTTCTATCAATTTGAACAAACAAGCATCTTTGAAAACCTCACCTCACTTTGCAACTGGTCAAGGGAATAAGTATAATAATTAACATTTTTTTGCCACAGTTTACCATGGGAATGTAACCCTAGGGGCCTGTTGGAAATTTCTTCCCAAACGCACGTTTGGGTCCAAACTCACTTCTTCAACCTGAAACGCCTCTATTTCTATGTTTGGATTGATTTTAGGAAGCAATGTACAGCTCCAAGTGCACATTTTCTCTGAAGCAAAGCGTGATGCTGGAAGAACATAAGGGGTTTTTATTAAATTTTCTCAATTACCACGTCCCCTTGTAATTAAGGACCCTCTGTTACCTGGACTCTCCTGCTACTCCCCAATTACCTGATCCCTATGTCCGACCCCCGTACCCAATCAGATGCTCAGATCCTCCACCTGGATTGTTGAAAAAGTAAAAAGAAGCTCAAAATTGAGAGCAAAGAAGGTTTCTAACTATTCATATGAAGAAACATGGTACATCTATATGTTTAGAAGTGCCTGGATCACCATATCCAACTTTTACACACGTCTCCGGGTCCTAAGATTTGGATTTAGAAAGGTCTGACACCTAGATACGCACCCGCATCTGACACCCATAACCGAGTCTGGGTAACATAGATTAGGCTTATGCTTCTACTTCTGCCTAAACTTAGAAGCCATATAGACGGGTAATTCAACTCTAAAAATAGAACCAATAAACTGCTAATGATGTTGGAGTATTTATTTTTATTATTAGGAATTGAGTATTGTTATTTTATATTTGAGGGACTATCTTGTAATTTAGTCTATTATTGTTTTTTACTCCCTCCGTCCCATTTTATGTGTCCATCTTGGGGAATCCAACTATTTAAGGGGACAAAAAGAATCTACACCTACTTTCCACAATTGCCCATAATCATTGCACTTTCTTTTTTTGTTTTGTTTTGGTGTTGATTGCAAGGAAGGGTAGTTTGGGAAACTAAGTAAAATTTGCATACTAATTTAGGAAAGTGGACAATAATTTTGGGACATCCTAAAAAGGAAAGATAGACACATAAAATGGGACGGAAGGAGTACCATATAATAAAGGAACAGAGAGGAACAATTGTTCTCTCTAAGCTTGGAAAAATCATTGTTCAACATGGTATCAAAGCCACCCTAAGCAAGGGCTTCTCACCAAGCATCACCACCACACGCGCCTCAACCCAACACCACTACACCCATCGCCGAACTTCACCACAGCCCTAGGAAGTTGCGCCGCACACCAGAACAGCCCTAGGAGGCTGCGCCGACCTCACCCAGCCCCAGCAGGCTCCACCGATAGCCACTCTGGCCATCCCAATCTAAACCGACATCCACCCAATCCTTCCTTCTCTCTTCGGCAGCCCAAACTATTGGGTACACTCAATCGAGACCTACTAGATTGATAAACTGCAACCTTTTTCCTTTTTCTCCTTCTTTCTTACCCCTAATCATTGGGTATTCTACGGATACTTGATCTGATCACAAGTTTCGTTTCTTCGACAATTTAGGTCCGTGTACGGACCAATGTTTTGTCCATAAATTGAATGCTTGCACCAACACGGTGCCTGTGACGACTAGATCTGCCTTGTTGCTGTAAGCTTATTTTATGCCACTTTTTCTTCATCATGTCGAAAGAGGGTGATAAATCCGGTGTTGTGAATTCTCCTGTAAGTCATGAGAAGCATTCCCTCATTACTGAGAACCCTGGGTCCAAAATCACCACAGAATTGTTCAATGGAGAGAACTACATTACTTGGTCTCAGTCAGCTACCTTTAGGCTACGCTGTAAATCAAAGTTTGGTTATGTTGATGGCACTCTTAAGGCACCTAGTCGTGAGGATCCCACCTATGCGAAGTGGGAAGTGGACAATTATCTCGTTATGAGTTGGCTGGTACATTCGATGGAGCCTAGTATTGATGCATTCTTTCTAGAGATGGAGACATCACTTGACATATGGGATACATTAGCACAGACTTATGCTAGGAAAGGGAATATAGCAGAAGTTCATGAACTTCGCCGACGTATTGAGGCAGACGAACAAGGTGAGCGGTATATCCTTCAGTATTACACCTCCTTGAGTACTATGTGGAAGCGTCTGGATCACTTGAAGAATTACCGTCCCGTTTGCTCTACGGATGCCACTAGTTTCAAAGAATATATTGAGTGAAAGAATCTTTAAGTTTCTAGCAGGCCTCAATTCAGAATGTGATCAGGTGAGGAGTAGAATTCTTGGGATGGAGCCATTACCGTCACTTCGAGAGGCATTTGCCTATGCTCAGAATGAAGAGGGTCGTCGTTCTGCTATGCTTTCCCCTAAACCCACCGATCGATCCGCTTTGGTATCCTCTAGTCAAAAAGGGGGTAAGGCTCCCAACTATAGTTCACGGAAGGATCAGACTTCTGAGGGTTTCGAGGCTAAAGATAAGTGGTGTGATTACTGTAATAAGCCAGGAAATATTTGTGCTACTTGCTGGAAGCTTCATGGTCATCCATCTTTCCCAAGGGGAAGAGGTGGAGGCTGCACTGGTGGCCACGGTAATGGACCCAGAGCCTACTTATCCACGGGTCCTGATGCTCTTCAGTCCAAGGAGATATCCTCTGCTTCACCTACTACTGTTGGTATTAGTAGTACTGATTTAGAGACCCTGAGGCGTATTATGGCACAATTGGACACCTCCACGAGTTCTTCTACTTCTTTTGCACAAGTAGGTAATGTTGTTAATTTTACTTGTGCTTTGAATGCTTATTCTCCTCAACCATGGATTATTGACTCTGGGGCCTCCGATCATATGACTAGTCTATCCACTATTTTTTCCACTTACAATCCTTGTTCAGGTAAAGATAAGGTTAGAACTGCCGATGGTAGTCTTTCTTCTATTTCTGGTAAAAGTGTTATTCACGCTTCAAATTCTCTGTCTTTATCTTCGGTTCTTCATGTACCAAATTTTTCGACTATCCTTCTTTCGATTAGTCGCAATACTAGGGACCTTAATTGTTTTGTTACTTTTTTTCCTTCTCATCGTGTTTTTCAGGATCTCTCCACCAAGAAGGTGATTAGCAATGGTAGGGAAGAATGTACTCTATTTTCTGCTGCCTAATGAAGTGGATAGTGGAAGTGAAGTTTGACTCAGAGGGCTCATCATTCTTTGAGAGAGACACTCCCTAGAGAGGCTTGGTTGTGGCACCAAAGACTAGGACATCCTTCGTCTTTTATTTCCGTCTTTAATAAATAATAATAATGTTACAAATGCTATGTGTGAAGCATGTGAACTTGGCAAACATCACCGTGCCTCTTTTAATTTGAGTTTGAATAAAAGTACTGTTCCTTTTCAGATTCTTCATACCGATGTTTGGGGTCCATCTCACTTTTCATCTCTGCATTGGTATAAGAGGTTTGTTACGTTTATTGATGATTTTTCTCGTACTACTTAGGTGTATTTGATGCGAGAGAAGAGTCATGTGTTTTCTATTTTCAAAAACTTCCACAGTATGATTTGCACTCAATTTAGGATTGTTATCAAAGTTGTGCATTATGGCAAAGAGAGGGGGGGGGGGGGGGGGGGGGGGGGGGGGGGTAGCGTGTATATATTTATGGTGGTCTAGAAAATTTTTTCCTTGAACATGGTATGATACACCAAACCTCCTGTACTAACACTCCTCAACAAAATGGAGCTGCCGAGAGAAAAAATCGCCATTTACTAGAAAGTGCTCGGTCTGTGATGTTTTCTATGCAGGTTCCCAAGTCCTACTGGGGGGGTAAACTGTTGCCTGCCTCATTAATAGATTGCCCACTCGTGTCCTTACTAAGAAATCTCCTGTTGAAGTTCTTCTCAATCCATCTTCTGTGTTTGCTATCTCTCCCAAAGTGTTTGGTTATATCTGCTTTGTCCACAACCATTCCCCGTCCAGAAAAAACTTGACCCTCGTTCTCTTAAGTGTGTCTTCATTGGTTACTCATCCACACAAAAAGGGTACAAGTGTTATCATCGTCCTTCTCATCGATGATATGTCTCTATGGATGTCACATTCCATGAGACACAATTCTATTTTCAGTCTCCACAGTCACCTCTTCAGGGGGAAAAAATGAGTGGAAGAGATGCTTCTTCCTGTTGTTCCCTTCACGATAGAAAGAAAGGAGGGAGTAGGAGAGTTAGGAGACAATAATGAGAAGGGAGGAGAGAAATCCATAGAAGGGGAAGTAGAAGAACATGAAGAGGAGAATGTGGGAGAAAGAGGAAAAGAAAGAGAAAAAGAGGAGAATGTGGAAGAAGGGGAAAAAATTGTAACAAAAGGGAAATAATTACTTACCTACTCAAATAACAAGGGGAGAAGAAAATTTGGGGCAACAGAAATGGAACCGGTTCCTTTCCCTCCACTCCAGCCAATCTCTTCTAGTGTCGATGATCCAGGTATCTCATCATCTCTTACTCCTTCATCTGGTAATAATTTAGACATACCTATTGCTCATCATAAAGGCATTAAGACATGTACTAAACATCCTCTCTCTAATTTTATTTCGTACTCTCGTTTGTCTCCATCCTATAAAGCTTTTGTGTCTAGTCTTTCTTCTGTGTCCACTCCTAACCATGTCCAGGAAGCTTTGTCTGATCCTAAGTGGAAGTCTGCCATGGTTGAAGAGATGAAAGCACTCTAAAAAAATGGCACATAGGAATTAACAGAATTACCACAAGGGCAGAAGACAGTAGGGTACAAGTGGGTGTTCACTGTGAAATATAAAGCTGATGGATTGATTGAGAGATATAAAGCCCGACTGGTAGCTAAGGACTTTACTCAGACTTATGGGGTAGATTATCAGGAGATAATTGCTCCAGTGGCCAAGATGAACTCCGTTAGAATTCTGTTACCACTTGCTGCAAATTGGGAATGGCCACTACATCAATTCGATGTAAAGAATGCCTTTCTCCATGGTGATTTAGAGGAGGAAGTGTAAATGGATGTCCCTCCAGGTTTTCATGATACCAAAACAAAAGGGAAGGTTTGTCGTCTTTGGAAGTCATTGTATGGGCTCAAGCAGTCACCGACGGCGTGGTTTGATCGGTTTTCTCAAGCTATGCTCAGGTATGGATTCAAGCAAAGCCACGGTGATCATAATCTCTTCATTAAACACTCTTCAAGTGGTAAATTGAAGGCTTAATTGTCTACGTTGATGATATCGTTATCATTGGAGATGATTTGGAAGAGATAGGAAAATTGAAAAATTACCTGGCCAAAGAATTTGAAATCAAGGACTTGAGAAGCTTAAAATACTTCTTGGGAATTGAAGTGGCAAGATCTAAAGATGGGATATTTTTATCCCAGAGACAGTATGTGCTGGATTTACTAAAGGAAACAGGAATTCTTGGAAGCAAGGGAGTGGATACTCCAATGGATCCTAACCTGAAGCTTAGTGATGATCCAGGAGGAGAACCAGTAGAAAAGGGAAGATATCAGAGAATGGTGGGCAAACTGATTTATCTCTCACACACCAGACTCGACATTGCCTTTGCAATAAGTGTGGTAAGTCAGTTTATGCATTCTCCTAGACATGTTCATCTTGACGCTATTTTCCGAATTGTGAGGTATCTCAAGTCAGCACCTGGGAAAGGTTTATTCTTCGCTAAGCATGGTCACACTCAAGTTGAAGCTTATACAGATGCGGATTGGGCCGGATCGGTTACCGATAGAAGATCAGCAACCAGGTATTGTTCCTTTGTTGGAGGAACCTTGTAACTTGGAGAAGCAAAAAGCAGTTCGTGGTGGCTAGATCCAATGCCGAAGCAGAGTTTAGAGCCATGGCTCAAGGGGTGCGTGAGCTGTTGTGGATCTAAATTATCCTGTCTGATCTTGGTCTTAATCCTGAAGACTCAATGAAGCTATACTGTGATAACAAAGCAGCCATTGACATTGCACATAATCCTGTTCAGCACGACAGGACTAAGCACGTGGAAATTGATCGTCATTTTATCAAGGAAAAGCTAAGTAGTGGGAAGATTTGTACTCCGTTTGTGAAATCCGGAGATCAGTTAGCTGACGTCCTTACCAAGAGCCTTGCAAGTAGGGCATTCCACTTCATTCTTAGCAAGCTGGGTATGAGAGATATCTTTGCACCAGCTTGAGGGGGAGTGTTGGAGTATTTATTTTCTTTATTAGGAGTGGAGTATTGTTATTTTATATTTGAGAGACTATCTTGTAATTTAGTCTATTATTGTTTTTTACCATCTAATAAAAGAACAGAGAGGAACGATTGTTCTCTCTAAGCTTGGAAAAATCATTGTTCAAAAATGAAAATACCAGTCACCTCCAAATCAAGAAACCACTAAAGTGGCGGCAAATAAACAAACAATCAACCAGTTCTGCCAGAGTAAATACACCTGCATTTTCCAAAGTATCAATAAGTATCAACAGTGTGTTTGAAAATTGAACCTCTTATCGACTTTGTCCTTTGGAGGTTTAAATGCAATTGAAAAACATAAATTTTCACCCACCATAACAGATGTATCTTGTACAGACCACATTTTGATTATATTCTCATTTTATTTTATTTTTTTTTAAATTCTGCCAACCATGTCCCGAACAAATATTTACTAATTACAGTTACTGAATCCACAATGAATAAATCAGAAATATCTTTTTTTCCCATCAAAACAAACCCACAAATCTGCACGAGTTTTTTACAATCCACCAAGAACATTTAATTTCTAACGCTGGAAATTTGTTATGATTCATATACTTGAAGCACCACAGTACCAATTTGCACAATTCTAAACGAGATCAAAAAATTTCATAAATCATTCCACAATATAACATGCAGCACCTACCAACAATTAACGCTGCACTTGGGTATCAATAATATCATATAATTGTAAGGAAAAACACGTGCAATTTCAAAACCAGTAAGTTCATTTCATCAGAAATACTAGAATGCCCAAACAAATGTCAAATGAATCAATCAAACAAAAATAAAATTAAAAACCTAAACTCACCAAAAAAAAATAAATAAATAAAATACCATCCTCAAATTCAGGGAATTTTGTGGGCATGCAAACTCAATACTCAAAACAAAACAAGCCCAAACCAGAAAAAAAAATGAGTAAAATTATCAGAAAAGTCATTTTCATGAAATGGTATATTTTCAAAAAATTAACAATACCAAATTGAATATTCTGACAATGATCTATGATTATGAGGGAGTAACATCGACATTACCTTCCATGGTTGCAAAATTCAAGGCTCTTCAGCCCTTTTTCGTCTGTGTTTTGACTCAACAAGCCAATCCCACTAGGTGGAGAATGCTAGAATGGAACGCTTGTTGCGAGAGAGAGAGAGAGAGAGAGAGAGAGAACATTTTGTAGATGCATGACTTAAATGTTGATGTATATCTGAATTGCGAAACCATTAAGAGGAGAGAGAGAGAGGGAGAGAGAATTTTTGGGCAGAAGGTGTGAAGGCAAAGAACCTTGTTTTTGTTTTGTTCTCTCTGCCAATTTTTGCTTTTCCTTCTTCTTCGTTCCTTCATTTGCTTTTACGGATTTTCTATCCGTAATAGTACTAATATATGCATCTAACTAGAAATATATATTTTTTTTAAATGAATTTAGAAATAGGGCTCTATAGTATTTTAAGGACAAAATTAACCCATATAGATATATATATTCATATGAAATCTGAGTTTTAAATTCAAATCAAGAAAATTTTCACTTTTAACACGCTTTCCACTTTTTTGTGAGAAATTCTCACTTTTTACACGGTCTGTTTTTTAAGGTCGCTTAAGAGTCGGACTGTCTATATATATATATATATAGAGAGAGAGAGAGAGAGAAAATCTGCTAGAAAGAGAAAGATGAAGACATAGAAATAGAAAGAAGAGAGAGAGGGTCGCATCCCTCCACCGCCATTGACGACCACCCACCACCTTCCTCCTCCTCCTCCTCCTCTCCCTACCTCCATTCACCTATATCAATCATGCACCACCATCTCCGGCCACCCCTCTCCGCCGGTGACCACTTTATGGACAAATTACTCACTAGTTCGTGAGAAAAAAAATCAAAATATCTCACAGGAATCGAATTGTTTTAGGCGCGAAAATTTGATTTCACCTTTGTTCACGGAAATGCGAGTGAAAAGCAAAGTTTCAAATTTGCAACCAATAATCAACAAAATCAACCGATCGCGAAACGATACAGAAGACGATCACTCTGAAATGGTTCATGGATTTGATGCATTCATTGATGGTTGTGCCATAGATTTACTCACTTCCATGAATTTGTAAAAAAGTGAAAAAATTTCACAAAAATGTGCGAATTTATCATATTTTGAAATTTCTCACTTTTGAAATTTCTTTAGGTCCGATTTTTAAGGCCCCGCTTAAGATCTGAACCGTTTGTATACATACATATAGTATTGATGAGGATCTCCTTTATTGTATAGGTTGTAAGAAATTCCTCACTTATTATGTACATGAAGTTAGTGAGAAATTTCTCACTTTTATAGGCTGTAATAAATTGCTCATTTGTTATGTAGTGAAATTAGTGAAAAATTTCTCACTTGTATAAGTTGTAAGAAATTACTTCCTCATTATATATAGATTAAATTAGTGAGAATTTTTTCACTTGTATAGACTGTAATCAATAGATAATGTGTTATGTAAATGAAATTAGTAAGAAATTTCTCACAAAAAAATGAGAAATTCCCACATCACTTTTGTAATACCCTGTATTTTGTAAATATAGTATATAACTAAGACATTGTATGTTTCTTTTAATACTTGTATGAGCTTGGCCTTACCCTTGGTATATTTTGGATACCAATCGATTGGCAAGTATATCAATCGATTGCTTGTACCAATCGATTAAACTTTATACCAATCGATTGGTTGTGTCAATCGATTGACACTTATGTCAATCGATTGGAGGCAGTTGGGCAGATTCTTTTGCTCTGGCTGGGGAGAGGCCACATGAACACTCCTTCTCTATATATACCAGTCCATTTTGGGCGTATTTCTGTTTACAGAAATCAGAGAGAGTGAGAGGGAGGGTTTTGTGTGTGTGTTTATATATATATACACTCATATATATATATATATACTCATATATATATATACATGTATTTACACTCACACACACAGATGGACTGAGAAGAAGAAGAAGAAGACCAGAAAGAAGAAGAGAAGAAGGAGAAAGAGAAGAGAGAAGACAGAGAGCAGAGGAAGGAGAGGGAGGAGCCACCATTGAAGCTCCAAGCTTCAACACACATTCCCAAACACGCCCTTAACGCCTAGGTGAGTTTTAAACTCACTTGGTAGCTTGATACTGATGTTAGAACATGTTTTGAATGAAGAAATGGAGAAGGAACCATGTTTCCCGTTTATATGTTGCTGGGCAGTCTTCTCTGTGAAGAAGACGAAGTGTCAATCGATTGACACTATATCAATCGATTGACATCTTTCATGTTCCAATCGATTGACATTTTATGCAATCGATTGACATGGATTGTGATCCAATCGATTGAACCTTCTTCCAATCGATTGACACTACTTTTATACCAATCGATTGACATCTATATCAATCGATTGGAAGTTTCAGTTTACTGTTTTACTTGTTTAGTTAATGTAATAACTGTTTAGTTGTTTATTTACTGTTCAGTATTTCCCAGCATGCTTTATTATTGTAATACAGACATGATAATGAATTAATGCAGCGTAGGGTTGTAGTAACAACAAGACTAACGGAGAATGTTTATAATGTTAGATAACGGAATAGTCGTGAATCCTTTGGAGTTAACGTTCATTTCATTCAGAGTAGTCGGGCCACATTGGGATTGTCATGTATCGGTAATAGAGTTGAACTTAAGTAGGTTTGCTAAGATTCGGGAACCTTGCGTGGGCGGGCTTTGGTCGATCATATGTTCTTAAAAGCGGTAGACAGACGAAGGTGTCTATGACTTGCGGTGAACTGGACCATTTGCCCTAAGATAGCCAAATAATCTAATCATATGTTCTTAAAAGCGGTAGACAGACGAAGGTGTCTATGACATGCGGTGGACCGTGATCACTGGTAGACGTCGCTAAGTCGTGGCATAGAATGATGTACTGTTGTTTAAAGCGTTATATCCCTGACATGCGGTGGACTGTGCATATGTTCTTAAAAGCGGGGTATGGACTAACGTGGTATCCATAACATGCGGTGGACTGTGCATATGTTCTTAAAAGCGGTGGATGAGCAATGGTGCGTTATAGAGTTGAACTACTGTCGAGTCTATTTCCCCTATCTAGACGTGTTATCGGTCTTAAAATGAATAGGACGTCAGTAATCGGATCATTGGTTTGATTAAAGGAGTTACCCTTACTAAATTCTAATTTGGTTACGGTTTATAACTTGTAATAACTTCAATAGTCGATACCCTGTTAGTATCTAACTCACTCGGCTTTCATTAAGCTAACGGCGTTTATGCCGCTGGACATTTCTACGTTCCAGCGCATCCTGGTTATGACTATACAGGTGAAGGGCCTGCAGAAGAAGACTACTATGCCGGTGACGGAGTTCCTGTGGAGAATTTCCCCGACGGAGGTCAGACCGAAGAAGACTACTACGCCGAGGACTACCCTTATGCCAACTGAAGACTGGACCAGAATTGTAGCTAATTGCCTTTACCGTTTTAGAACCTTTTTGTAGTCAGGCATATGTTGCCTTGGCATTTGTACTTCCGCTGCTCTATATTTGATTCGAGACTCTGATATGTAATAGTTAGTAACTTTTGTTGACTTTATGTTATGTTGTGATCAGAACCTAGACTTCATTCCTGCTACACTATTACTTCTTGTTGCTTAGTGCTGTGTGGTGTTGACAATCATGTGACTTCACCCGTCATTCCCTATGGACCCATAAAGGAAATTTATTTTTCTCTATTTATGCTGCTCCGGGGCGTGACATGATTTTTGGTATCAGAGCCTAGGTTGTATACCTTTTCGCTCACAGATTGTCCCATACCATCTGGTCCTAGAACCTTGAGATTTTATAGATGAGTATTAAGATTAGTTCTGACTTAAGGTAGTCCCTTTTCAGGTAGCATGGCACCGCCGCTGTTCGTTCCAGACGAGTTCGGAGGACACTATGTGTATGAGAGTAGTATTGCGCCAGCAGATCCAGAGTACTATGCCTGGAAGGTTAGACAGAGAGCTATTGCAAAGACAGAGCGAGACATGCGGATTGAGCAGCAGAGATTTGGGACTCAGGACCCAGAAGTGATACGTCAGGAGATGATCTACCGCAAGGAGACCTTCAAACGCATCGAGGAGGATTCTCTACTGATGTTACGAGACCGTTCTTCGTACCAGGTTCTACTTGCACAGGTTAGAGCAGCACCTCCACCTCCACCAGAAGAGGACATGGCTGATGCACCCCCAGCAGATGAGGATCCGGAGGGTGATGATGAGAGCGATGACGACGATGAGCCAGAGGATGCAGATGAGGAGATGGAGGATGAAGAGGATGAGGACACCGATGACGAGGAGCCGGAGTATGATCCAGAGGAGGAGGACCCCGTGGACCCAACCGGTATGGACGTGCCAGTTGGCGTAGATATTGTGGTTGCAGAGGGTTATCCGATATAGGAAGAGGAGGTAGCTGCAGACGATGATGCAGTAGTACCAGTCTTACCAGGAGGCGTTATAGCACAGCTAGCAGCTGAGTGGGCCGCAGAGATGGCTGCACATCCCCATGGATTCGAGATCGGAGCGCCGGAGTTGGCACAGGCTATGGTACAGGCTGAGGCACTTGCAGCCGCATTTGATGCAGCCCAGGCTGACATGGCCGCTGATGCAGGGGATTTGGGAGCTGTTGTGGAGCATGATGGACCTGAGCTGATCGAGGATGTTGTGATAGAGGATGAGGACATGATGGATGACGATGACATGGATGAGGATGATGTTTTGTCTGAGGTTGCCCCAGAGGACGAGGCTTCCATCTATGGATCCGATGTGGACAACTTTTGAGTCCAGTACCTTTAGGACTTAGACTTTTACGTTTGACTTTAGGACATGTTGTCCGCTTACTTTTGACGCTTACATAGACAGCTATTAACCGTAGCCTTTTTGTATAGGTAGCCACCAGTAGTGGTTTTGTGTATATCTTTCTTTTGTTTAGATCTTGTATAGGATCATGTACTACGCGGTACACATATGATCTGTTGTGTACTCCGCTGTACATCTTTTGGGTATATATATATGGCAGATCGTTTCTCTTGGTTATTTCTTTTATCATCTCATTGTTATGTTTATGGTTGTGATTTTGATTCATGTTATGCTTTCTGTTACTTAAGTATGATCATTTTCCCCGAGGAGATTGTCGGCTAATCGTTAGATCCTTCATAGGTACACCTCACACAGATCACTATGGTGGGACCCACAAGGAACCAAGCACGACTGGGAGCACCCATTCCCGAGGGTATGGACCCAACTGGAGTCTTCGAAGCTTTCATGCAACGGATGGAGCACATCGGTGATACCTACAGTCATGTCACCAACAACAATGGCAACAACCACTTTGCCCCTCCGAGGCAGACATGCGATAAGCTATTGGAACGATTTCGTGGCCTGCGACCCGAGAAATTCGACGGCATGGCAGAGTCCTGGAAAGCAGAGCAATGGATACGAGAGTTGGAGCTAATCTTTGAAGCCCTGGAGTGCAGTGAGCTTGACAAGAGACGTCTAGCCGCATTTCAACTAACTTACTCCGCCGCGGACTGGTGGGAGGCCGAGAGAGCCACGATTGGGATTGACGCTGCAAGGAGAATGCCTTGGGAAGCATTCAAGACTCGATTTCTCGAGAAGTATTTCCCTGAGGACGAAAGAGATCAACAATAGAGGAATTTCCTGAGTCTAACCCAAGGAAACTGGACAGTCAGGGAGTATACTACACAATTCGAGCGACTTTCCCGTTTCGCTCCGCATATGATAGACACCTCCGCCAAGAAGGTCAAGCGATTCCACCAAGGACTTAACTCACACCTCCGGCACATGATGATAGGCCATCTGGGCCAGTCGTTTGAAGGGATTGTCCGTCTTGCTTCAAGTTTGGAAAAGGATGCTTACCC
Source organism: Hydrangea macrophylla (assembly GCA_033977485.1). NCBI lineage: Eukaryota > Viridiplantae > Streptophyta > Magnoliopsida > Cornales > Hydrangeaceae > Hydrangea > Hydrangea macrophylla. Next base: position 113,320,354 of record CM066997.1, on the reverse strand, counting down.
TATACAAGGACCACAATTGAATCGACCTCCACCCAGGACCTTCCAACCAAGGAACTTCTCCGCGCAATCATCAAGGAACAGTCAAGGGTGGAAACCTCAGACCAACAACTACCAAGGAACCAAGCGCACATGGGATGGGACAAGGAAGCCCCAAGCTAATTTTCCTCGACAACAGAATCAACAGCAAGGACTACCTCAGGCACAGCCCGTCGCTCAGCGACAGAATATTGATGGATGTTTCAACTGTGGAGTGCCCGGACATATTGCAAGGTATTGCACAGCCCCCAAGACCAACCGCCGCAATGACCTCGTTTGCCGCAACTGTAACAAGCCTGGTCACATAAGCAAGGATTGTCGAGCACCGCGTGGAGGCTACTATGGAGCGCCTGCTCAAGGACAGCAAGGACAGGTTAGGGTGAATGCCATCATCCCTGACAATGCAGGGTATAATGCGGAGGAACAGCAAAACTTAGAAGGTACATTCATTTTATTTCACTGTCAAGTTAGAGCTTTGTTTGATACCGGTGCCGCCCGTTCTTTCATAGCTATTAAGATGGTACGTGATTTGGGATTGTTACCCCTAGCACTTGAGCCGACCCTTAATGCCGTTTCGCCCTTGGGAGTATCCGTTAAGTTAGGTAAGGTGTGCAAGGATTGTCCCTTGACACTAGAGGATAGGAATTTTCCGGCAGACTTGATAGTCTTGTCAATGTCTGAGTTCGACGTGATCCCAGGAATGGATTGGCTTACTAAGTATGGCGCTAACCTGGATTGTGTTAGTCGGACCATTGTCTTTTCGACGCCTGGTTGCCCGCAGATCAGATTTCAGTGCCAACCGTTGAGCGACATGTTTATCACGAGCTGCCTAGCCACGATTAAGACTTCAAGCACGGAGCTTACTATCAACCAGATCCCCGTTATTCAAGACTTTGAAGATGTGTTCCGAAGTATCTCAGGACTTCCGCCGAAGAGAGAGATAGACTTCTGCATTGAGTTAGCACCTGGAACGTTGCCGATTTCCAAGACCCCGTACCGGATGGCGCCAACAGAAATGCTAGAATTGAAGAAGCAAGTTCAGGAACTTGAAGACTTAGGTTTTGTTCGCCCGAGTACATCGCCTTGGGAAGCACCAGTTCTATTTGTGAAGAAGAAGGACGGAGAGCTACGACTCTGTATCGACTACAGGGAGCTGAATAAGGTCACGATCAAGAATAGATACCCACTTCCCCGGATAGACGACCTGTTCGATCAACTACAAGGATCAAGGATATTCTCGAAAATCGATTTGCGTTCAGGATACCATCAATTACTAGTTCGGCCGAAAGATATACCGAAAATTGCCTTCAGGACGAGATATGGACACTACGAATTTCTAGTGATGCCTTTTGGATTGACTAATGCCCCGGCAGTATTCATGGACCTAATGAATAGAGTGTTCAGACCCTATCTGGATCAATTCATTATAGTATTCATTGACGACATTCTAATTTATTCAAAGACGGAAGAAGAACATAAGAAGCATCTACAAATTGCTCTACAGACTCTCAGAGACAATAGTCTGTATGCGAAATTCAGCAAATGTGAATTCTGGCTTCAGGAAGTTAAATTCCTGGGACATGTGATATCACAGGATGGGATTTCCGTAGACTCATCTAAGATCGATGCAGTCTTGAGCTGGAACAGGCCAACCAACGTAACCGAAGTTAGGAGTTTCCTAGGATTGGCTGGGTATTACCGGAGATTTGTGGAAGGATTCTCTAGAATCGCAGGACCGTTGACAAGCCTGACTAGGAAGGAGACGAAGTACGAATGGGCCGATAAACATGAGGATGCATTTCGGGAATTGAAAGAGAGACTAACCTCAGCACCCGTGCTTGCGATACCTAAGAGTGGTGAACAATTCATAATCTATAGTGATGCATCACACCAAGGACTTGGTTGTGTGCTAATGCAAGAAGGGAATGTCATCGCATACGGATCAAGACAATTGAAGCCACATGAGAAGAACTATCCGACGCACGACTTAGAACTAGCCGCAATCGTGTTCGCCTTGAAGATTTGGAGACACTATTTGTATGGAGAAAAGTTCGACTTGTTCTCAGATCATAAGAGTTTAAGGTACCTATTCTCTCAAAAGGAGTTGAACATGCGACAACGGAGATGGATGGAACTACTTAAGGACTACGACTTCTCTTTGCAATACCACCCGGGTAAAGCAAATGTGGTAGCCGACGCTCTGAGCCGGAGACCACGCCTTTTGGTTTCTTCGATTTTAATTAGGGAATGGCGAGCATTGGAGACGTTAGTCGAATTCGACCTTCAACCAGTGGAATCAAGAGAAGGACAACACTTTGGATGTCTTGTCGTGCAACCAACCCTCATCAGCCGCATCTTGGAAGCTCAACAGTCGAACGAGGATTTAAAGTTATGGTTTGCCAAGATGTCCGCAAAGGAACCCGAGATATGGAGTATTAGTACGGACGGAGCACTGAGATGCAAAGGCAGACTCTGTGTGCCAAATGACGATGGTCTCAGGAAGAACATTCTGGATGAAGCACACAAGTCAAGGATGACTATCCACCCAGGAGGAAACAAGATGTATAAGGACTTGAAGAGAAACTTCTGGTGGCAAGGAATGAAGCGAGAAGTGGCCGAGTATGTATCGCAATGTCTTATTTGTAAACAAGTAAAGGCAGAGCATCAGAAACCACCTGGACTCCTACAACCGCTGCCGATACCCCAATGGAAATGGGAGCACATTACCATGGATTTTGTGGTTGGATTGCCGAAGTCTCAACAAAACCACGACGCTATCTGGGTAATAGTGGATCGACTCACCAAGTCAGCACATTTTATCGCCTACAGCATGACGTACCGTGTTGAAAGATTGAGCCGGATGTATCTAGAGCAAATAGTGCGACTGCACGATGTACCTGCCTCAATAGTTTTAGATCGAGATTCACGCTTTACCGCAGAATTCTGGAAGAGCCTTCAGACAGCAATGGGAACTTCATTGAATTTGAGTTCAGCCTTTCATCCACAGACAGACGGTCAGACAGAACGAGTCAATCAAGTGATGGAAGATATGTTGCGAGCCTGTGTCGTTGAATTCGAGAGTTCATGGGAGACACATCTACCTTTGATCGAGTTTGCCTACAACAACAGCTACCACACGAGCATAGGGATGGCACCATTTGAAGCCTTGTATGGAAGACCTTGCCGATCGCCGCTATGTTGGGCCGAAGTCGGAGATACTCAACTACTTGGGCCCGAGATGATTCGAGAAACCAGCGAGAAGATCCAGATTGTACGAGAAAAGATGAAGACAGCGCAATCCAGATACAAGAGCTATGCCGACAAGAGACGGAAAGATCTAGAGTTTGCAGTTGGGGATCATGTGCTACTCAAAGTCTCGCCAGTTCGAGGTGTCGTCAGATTCGGACAGAAAAGAGGCAAGTTGTCGCTGCGATTCATCGGACCGTTCGAGATCCTAGAACGTGTTGGGAAGGTTGCTTATCGACTTGCATTGCCGCCAAAGATGTCAGGGGTACACAACGTTTTCCACATCAGCATGTTAAGAACGTGTGCCCACAACCCAGCGCACGAGATCAGTTTTGAAGATATCGAGGTGAACGAGAACGTGACCTACAACGAAGGACCAGTGCGTATTCTAGACCGAGGAGTGAAGAAGCTCAGAAACAAGGATATTCTGCTAGTGAAGGTTCAGTGGAAGCACCACGACGAAGGAGAAGCTTCATGGGAGTTGGAGTCGGAGATGCGAGAGAAGTTTCCATTTTTGTTTTAACCCAGTTTATTTCGAATTTCGGGGACGAAATCTTTTATGAGTGGTGGATGATGTAATACCCTGTATTTTGTAAATATAGTATATAACTAAGACATTGTATGTTTCTTTTAATACTTGTATGAGCTTGGCCTTACCCTTGGTATATTTTGGATACCAATCGATTGGCAAGTATATCAATCGATTGCTTGTACCAATCGATTGAACTTTATACCAATCGATTGATTGTGTCAATCGATTGACACTTATGTCAATCGATTGGAGGCAGCTGGGCAGATTCTTTTGCTCTGGCTGGGGAGAGGCCATGTGAACACTCATTCTCTATATATACCAGCCCATTTTGGGCGTATTTCTGTTTACAGAAATCAGAGAGAGTGAGAGGGAGGGTTTTGTGTGTGTGTTTATATATATATACACTCATATATATATATATACTCATATATATATACATGTATTTACACTCACACACACAGATGGACTGAGAAGAAGAAGAAGAAGACCAGAAAGAAGAAGAGAAGAAGGAGAAAGAGAAGAGAGAAGACAGAGAGCAGAGGAAGGAGAGGGAGGAGCCACCATTGAAGCTCCAAGCTTCAACACACATTCCCAAACACGCCCTTAACGCCTAGGTGAGTTTTAAACTCACTTGGTAGCTTGATACTGATGTTAGAACATGTTTTGAATGAAGAAATGGAGAAGGAACCATGTTTCCCGTTTATATGTTGCTGGGCAGTCTTCTCTGTGAAGAAGACGAAGTGTCAATCGATTGACACTATATCAATCGATTGACATCTTTCATGTTCCAATCGATTGACATTTTATGCAATCGATTGACATGGATTGTGATCCAATCGATTGAACCTTCTTCCAATCGATTGACACTACTTTTATACCAATCGATTGACATCTATATCAATCGATTGGAAGTTTCAGTTTACTGTTTTACTTGTTTAGTTAATGTAATAACTGTTTAGTTGTTTATTTACTGTTCAGTATTTCCCAGCATGCTTTATTATTGTAATACAGACATGATAATGAATTAATGCAGCGTAGGGTTGTAGTAACAACAAGACTAACGGAGAATGTTTATAATGTTAGATAACGGAATAGTCGTGAATCCTTTGGAGTTAACGTTCATTTCATTCAGAGTAGTCGGGCCACATTGGGATTGTCATGTATCGGTAATAGAGTTGAACTTAAGTAGGTTTGCTAAGATTCGGGAACCTTGCGTGGGCGGGCTTTGGTCGATCATATGTTCTTAAAAGCGGTAGACAGACGAAGGTGTCTATGACTTGCGGTGAACTGGACCATTTGCCCTAAGATAGCCAAATAATCTAATCATATGTTCTTAAAAGCGGTAGACAGACGAAGGTGTCTATGACATGCGGTGGACCGTGATCACTGGTAGACGTCGCTAAGTCGTGGCATAGAATGATGTACTGTTGTTTAAAGCGTTATATCCCTGACATGCGGTGGACTGTGCATATGTTCTTAAAAGCGGGGGATGGACTAACGTGGTATCCATGACATGCGGTGGACTGTGCATATGTTCTTAAAAGCGGTGGATGAGCAATGGTACGTTATAGAGTTGAACTACTGTCGAGTCTATTTCCCCTATCTAGACGTGTTATCGGTCTTAAAATGAATAGGACGTCAGTAATCGGATCATTGGTTTGATTAAAGGAGTTACCCTTACTAAATTCTAATTTGGTTACGGTTTATAACTTGTAATAACTTCAATAGTCGATACCCTGTTAGTATCTAACTCACTCGGCTTTCATTAAGCTAACGGCGTTTATGCCGCTGGACATTTCTACGTTCCAGCGCATCCTGGTTATGACTATACAGGTGAAGGGCCTGCAGAAGAAGACTACTATGCCGGTGACGGAGTTCCTGTGGAGAATTTCCCCGACGGAGGTCAGACCGAAGAAGACTACTACGCCGAGGACTACCCTTATGCCAACTGAAGACTGGACCAGAATTGTAGCTAATTGCCTTTACCGTTTTAGAACCTTTTTGTAGTCAGGCATATGTTGCCTTGGCATTTGTACTTCCGCTGCTCTATATTTGATTTGAGACTCTGATATGTAATAGTTAGTAACTTTTGTTGACTTTATGTTACGTTGTGATCAGAACCTAGACTTCATTCTTGCTACACTATTACTTCTTGTTGCTTAGTACTGTGTGGTGTGGACAATCATGTGACTTCACCCGTCATTCCCTATGAACCCATAAAGGAAATTTATTTTTCTCTATTTATGCTGCTCAGGGGCGTGACAACTTTGTTAAACCGAAAATCCCTTGATTATAGGGATATTAATTCCCTTATCCATGATCTCCTAAAAATACGTTTCTCAAAACTGCATATAACACAATTTTGGAAGTTTTTTGAATATACAAAGCAGTATATATACAAAAAAAAAAAAAGGTTATCACATTACCCTGTTAAATCCGAAATCCCTTGATTTTAGGGATATTAATTCAGTGAGAAATTGCTCAAAAGCATATTGAAAATCAATAAAAACTAGTGAGAGGTTTCTTGAAGTTTAATTTATGCTTCTTATATTTTGTCATAGGAAATTTGATTTACTACGATTATGCTTTTTCCACATTGTATGTAGATTAAATTAGTGAGAAATTTCTCACTTGCATAGACTGGAATCAATAGATCATATGTTATATAAATGAAGTTAGCGAGAAATTTTGCACAAAAAAGTGAGAAATTCTCACATTATTTTGTTAAATTGAAAATCCCTTAATTTTAGGGATATTAATTCCGTTATACATGATCTCCTAAAAATACGTTTCCCAAAACTGCATATGACCCAATTTTGGAAGTTTTCGGAATATACACAAAAAAGGGTGAGAAATTCTCACATTACACTGTTAAAACCCGAATCCCTTGATTTTTGGGATATTAATTCCCTTATCCATTATTTCCTAAAAACATGTTTCCCATAACTGTATATATATATATAACTGTATATATATGTATGTCGAGGGTATAATGGTCCGGATTTATACTAACCATTTAGGAATAGGGACTAATTATTGATTTCTATTGCAAATTAAGGATTAATTTCTATACACTAAATCAAGTTAGGATCAATTCCTATTAATGACCATATTTATGGACCATATTGTATATTTCTAAAAAAAAAAAAGGTTAATTACATAAACACCCCCTATAGTTAGGCCTTTTATCAGTTATTTTCATGTACTTTAAATTATATCACTAATACTTCCAGCTGGACTAAAGTAAAACATTCACTTTTTCCGTTAAAGTTAAACGGAAAATGGATAAAAGTACGAAATTACCCTTATTTTATGCTAATGGAAACACTCTTATACGTTTAAATGTTTATTTAGACATATGTGGTACATTATTGTATTGTTTTGCTATTATATTTGTCGCTAGAGAGTATTCTGTGATCACTTTGAGATACCTTCATGAGAGCGAATTTATTTTATTTTTTATTTTTATTTTTGATCTATCCTTGGACACACACACACACACACACAGTAGCAGCACACACACTCTTGGTGATATATTATTATTATTAATATTATTATTATTTTTATCTACCCTTGGACACACACACAACCACACAATCTTGGTGATATATTGGCTTCTTCTTTTTTTTTTTCTTTTTTTTTAACTACCCTTGGTCACACACACTGATATCCAGTATAGTGATATACTAAGATTTTAATATATATATATATATATATATATCACCAAAACTCTGGTGTGTGTGTGTGTGCCAAATTCGCTCTCACAAATGTACTACAAAATGACCACAGAATGGTTTCTAGTAATAAATATAATATCAAAATAATATAATAATATACTACATATACCTAAATAAATTTTTAAGTATATAAGGGTGCTCTCATTAGCATGTAATAGGGATAATTTTGTACTTTTACCCATTTTCTGTTAACTTTAACGCAAAAAGTAACTATTTCACTTTAGTCTATACCACAAGGGGTATTAGTGATAAAATTTAAAGTACAAGGGGTAACTGATAAAAGGCCTAACCACAGGGGATGTTTATGCAATTAACCCAAAAAAAAATTTAACTTTTATGAAATATAGCTTGTTTTCCAATTTTATTATTTTTATTCTTTTGATGGGTTTGTTTTTGCAATTTAGTTCAATTTTGTTTTTCTTTTCAAATAATTATCATGGGCATGATTTAGATTTTAGGAGCTGTTTTAGAAAGTAGACTGGTTATGCATTTAATAAGTGAACTAATTTTACAAATTTAATTAATCGGTGCCAAACTTGAACACCCCAAACTAATCATTCTCTTAAAATAAGTTATTAGACTTTTTAAAAACACCGTCCTTTTTTTTTTATAAAAAAAATAAGAGTAAAAGTTAGTAAAGAGGTTGTTCTAGCTTAACCAAGGTCTCAAGTTCGAGTCTTGGGTATGCAGTTGCAATTAAATACTTGTTGGGAGAGCTTTGTCGCACTAACTGGTCTTCCACGGCTCGATCTGGATTAATCGGAGCCCAATGTGATTCCGGATACCGGAGGTCTAGACCAAAAAAAATAATTATAATAAGAGTAAAAAGTAAAAAGTGTAATATATTTAGGTTTAGGGTAAATTACACAAACCTCCCCTGAGGTTTGCCATAATTACATGGACCTCCCCTCTTGTTTCAAAAATTACACAGACCTCCCTCGAGGTTTGAATTAGGTAACAAAACGCCCCCTCCCCTAATGGTCCGTTAGTTTTTTTACATTAGCCTCCTCTAAAAATTACAATTAGCCCCCCTAATATTATAAAATTGTCATACTAAAGCCCCCTTTCTCTTATATTTTTGTGCCAATTATAAAATCCCTCCTCCCTCCTATGTTTTTGGGTTAATTTTTTTAGCATTAATTTATATCTACACAAAACATATATAAATAGGTCCAAATTTTTTTTCCCCCGAGCAAATTTCTATCAAGCCCCCCCTGTATTAATTTTCTAGATCCGCCCCTGTCCCTATGCTTCAAAAGTGGACACTTAACTCTCTGTGATTGTGGACTAAAATAGAACTGTTATGATTTCACTCAAAGAGCGTTAACCCCAAAATTAACATCACAAAATGGATTAAGTGTTTATATTTTTAACCAATTTTAGAATTTTTGTCAGTTTTGAGTGAAATCATAATAATTCCATTTTAGTCCACAATCACAGGGCTAAAATATTGTATGTTTTATATTTTTAACTGTTATGTTTGTTTAGTTGTCCATCCATACATGGGCTACGACTGATATCTCTTATTTTTAAACATATTGTATGCAGGACTTTCGGTTGTGGGCTATGGCTTTTTAAGAAAATTGCACATCAGAATGGGTCACGATCTAAGAATAGAAGTTGCTGAAAATTATTTGGTTCCACCATCAGAAATATTAGAAAGACCAACATGCATGTGTTGACGTGGTTGAACTAGGGTTACACAGCTAATTGTGGTTTAAAAAAATAGTAAAGGCCCCGTTTGTTGCAGCTTTAAATAAGCTAGGAAGCTATAATCTCAAAACCATTTAAACCCCCCGCTTTTGAAAAATCATCTTATTTATCACTTTTAAGTTATTTTCGATTTAAAATAAATTGTAAGCTAAAACTTGTTTGGTGCAACTTAAGCTTATAATAAGCTAGAAGCTGATAAGTTCAGCTTTTAAGTTGCAACAATCAATGCCAAAACAAGTTTCGGCCATACTTGCTTTAAGTCTTTGTTCTTTAATTTCGTTAAATGTAGGTGCTCTTACCAATTATATAATTGTACTTAGACCATTTCCAATGGGAGAGGCATATGGCTAGGCAAATCTTCCAACCGCCATTTTGGCTACTGAATCTGAAAAATTGAAGCTCCAACGGACGAGGCAACTGGCTCGGCAGAAATTTGAGAGGCAAAATGGAGAGAGAGGTGAAGGCGAGGCAAAATCTAGCGGGAGCACTTTTCATGTCCGTTTGGTCTCCAACGGTTGGGTTTCACGGGTCATGAACAGTGAAATTAACATTTAAATCCCTATCTTTTTGCTATAAATCAACCATAAAAGTACCTTCTTCCCCCTCCATCTCTCATCTTCAACAGATTTTGTCACTCTTTGCTCCTTTCTGTCTTTTTTTTGGTGTCAATGCTCCTCACTATGTCGCCTTTGTGTATCTCCACATTCCCTGAATCTTCACCTGAAAAGGAAGAAGATATAGAAACTGGGTGGGCTTTAGGGTTTATTTGTTCTTTACATTTTAGTTAAAATGTTAGGCTGGAATTTGGGCCTAAGATAATTAATTATATTAATTGGAGTAGTTTTTTTTCCCAGAAATAATTGTTATTGGAGTAGTTTTGTTAACTGGGAATAATGGGCTTTGGAAAGACTCTCAATTATATTAATTATATTTATAGTTACTGTTATTAAATTATAGTTTTATTTAGTTTTATTAATTATATTTAAAGTTACTGTTATTAATTATATTTATCATTAATAATTTTCTTTTTTTATAAATAACTAGTATGTTTGGCTAGTATAATTGGAGAAAATTACACCAATATACTAGGCATTATACTATTTGAAGAGGCAAAATTCATTTTTGCCTATCATTTTTACCTAACCCCATTGGAGATGGCCTTACTACACACTAAAACTAAACATTGGTGCGTAAGGAAATGGGTGCCTTTACTGGCACTCTTTTGAAAAGTCCCTTAATTGACCACTAGGATAAGACCGCAGTCTTATACCGTACTAATTACATTTGAGAGTAGAGAAGTGCCTCAGAACATGTTGTAACGTTCCTAATTGTGCACTAGGACGGTCCATGCGTTTGTTTTCCACTGTTTTCATCCTCCTGCTACGTAGTTTCTAACCCTTCTGTGTTTACCGTATACATATATTCATATCAATGTTACTATGGTTATCAAATTTGGACCTCAAAATTTGATTCTGGTATATAATGCTGTCATTTGATAGATATACTCAAAATGATGTGGAAGTAGGTATCTGACAGATCATTAATGGATATGGTATCATTCCATAGCATTTGAGATATCTCAAATTTGAAGAAATTATTTTGAGCTTGTCACACCATGTCGTCTTACTGACGTGTATAACGACCCAATTTTTACTTTTCTTTTTAGGATTAATTACATTTTACCCCTTGTGGTTAGACTCATTTTTACTTTACTCGATGTACTTTAAAAGTGGACATTTACACCCCCCTGTGGTTTCGGACTAAAGTAAAACTATAAAGATTTCTCTCAAAATAGCCCCACACAAGGATTAATATTAAAATTAGCCCCATGAATGAGAACTTTAAGTGTTAAAATTAACTTCACATATGCAGTTAACTCCAAAATTAGCCTCATAAAGGAGCTGAGTGCTTAAAATTAGACTTAGATAGTTGGGTAAATGGTAGCATTATCCCCCACGTAGGGTTGTTCCAAAATTAACCTCATAAAGGGGGTTAAGTGTTAATATTTTTTGCCAATTTTAGAATTTTCATCAATTTTGAGGGAAATCTTTAAAGTTTTACTTTATCCAAAACCATAAGGGGGTAAATGTCCACTTTTGAAGTATATTAAAATGATCACTTTGATGGAATTTTCATGTAAGTGAGACATCACACCACATTAGAATGATGAATTAGTGTGACGCTCACTTTGAATAACTTCTTCTAAATTTAGAAACCATAGCATTGTGCATGCCTAACATAATACCAAATTCTACGGTTGCTCTACTTAACACCCATAATGATCACACTGCAATTGTTAATATTAGGGGCCTCCCTTGAAGTTTGTTGTCTAATATCTAATTTATCTTCAAACATTTGATATCATTATTGACCTCCTTACATTACATCACTTATATTAACGAAAACCGTAGGAATAGAAACTTAAGTTATTGGGTCAGTTAGTATTTAGACCATAGCTAGTACTCGTTATACTAATAGATCCTTGTCATAACAAGAGTTAAGATTACGTCCCTCACCCAAAATTCTGACCAAACTACCCCCACAACTTCCATTAGCGCGCTCAAACTGTCAATGAGTGGATTCAGTTCAAATCAAAATACACTTCAATTTCTCACCATTACTTGCGAGAATTTAGGGCTTCAAATTCAAATATCCCGATTTGTGATAAACCAACGGAATCCACTCCAAGATTTTCTCCATTCATATTCAATCAAATCCTTTACATAGGAGTTCGTAAATTAGTACCATATAATTTTCCAACAATTTCTCACCATAACTCTTCAGCGTATCAAATTGGTTTAATTCACGATTTGCGATATCGTCGAAGTTCCTACGTTGTTCTTCAATCATCAAACAACGATGGGGAAAAAAGGTGAGAATTATATACTCATTATGATATTACGCTTAGAATTTCGTTCCAAAAATTCATTTTAGATACTTATGATGATATTCAGATCATTAGGGTTTCGAGTATTATTCTGTTGGAATACACTGAATTTTGACTTGCTTTATAATTAGTCTGGCACAATAATTAACATATTTTACAGGGGATTTGTGATTGTTCTAAATCTAAATAATATTGTCTTCTCTTTTTCGGTTTTGTAGCGTTCTCCTTAGTCTACTCATTAGACAGGTGAAACTAATATTTGATATACATTTCTTTGGATTTCCGTTTTGATTGATAATTTTAAAACTAAAATCATTCCCAAATAATCACATCTTTTGATCAATGGTTTGATACTGTTCAAAATACTCACCAAAATTACCTATAAAGCTAATCATCAACATAATGCATTTCAACTCTGATTTCTGCTTCAAAATTGGCATATACTTGTGATGATATTCAGAATATTATGGTTTCGAAAATTATGCTGTATAAAACACTAACATTAGGGATTAGTGGTTGTTCTAATTCGATAAAATATAGTCTTCTCGTTTTATGTTTTGTACAGATACATTAGCCAACTAATTAGACATGTAACTAATGTATGTTATACATTTCTTTATTTACACTTTTAATTGATAATTTTAACACTGAAATTGTTACCAAACATCACATCTGTTTTGATCGTTGCTTGTATATTCTGCAAATTACTCACCAAAATTGCATATAGACCTAATCATCGACGTTTTACATTCAACTTCAAATTCTACTTCACATTCAGCATTTGATTCCTCAGTGAGAAATTTAAATATAGAAACATAACTTAATCATACTATAGTTTATAATAAATATACGCTTTTGTAATTGAATACACACTAATTAGTATTAATTAACACTCTTGTGTTTAGCATACTCATCAAAGCCTAAAAAAAAAAAAAAGACAGTGGAAACTACCACTAGGGAAAAAAATTTGATGCACATTGCAGGGATTTGGGGATGCAATAAATGAACTAAAGCTACGCCCAGAACACATTAATGAGATGCAGAAGACACCATTCTGGCATTTATATGAGGCATTCATATCAAATAGAGTCCCATACCGCAGAAAGTATGACAGCGCAACATTGCAGATGATTGCACAGTACAATCCTAAGAATCAATCATTCATTTTGGGGACAAGAGAACTGAGGATAAGAGATGAGGACGTGTCACTAATTTTTGGGATAATTAATGGGACAAAAGCAATTAACCTCACATACTCTCAAAGAGTATACTCCGGTTTTGTAACAAGGCATTTTCCAGATGATCCCGATATAAAGGTGTCAAAAATAAGCACAATTATTCATGAAGCCGCAAATGGAGTAACACGAGATGACATTAGAGATACAGTTCGATTATTGTGCTTGCTTTTGTGTTCTAAGGTACTATTCGCCACAGGGGGAGATAGAATAAAGTGGGGGTTCATTAAATACACACAGGACATAGAATCAATGCGTGAGTACAATTGGTGTGAAGCGATAATACATGAGTTGCTTGCTTCTATAAGCAAGGCAAACATTGAAACATCAAATGTTACTGGCTGCACAACACTGCTGTAGGTATTTATGAAATAGATCTTACTAATAAACCATTGTATACTGTTTTAATCATCAATTGACATATTATTATGACATGTTACAGATTTGGCTATGCGAGCATTTGAAGGATTTTACTGAAAAATTCAAAGCTGATGAAAAACCAAGATGTCCAAAAGTTGACAATAGCGCTATACCTCGTTTCATCAAATGGGACTTGATTAAGCTACACAGAAAGCTACGTGCAAAGGAACTTGCAGAACTACAGGACAACGAGGTATAAGTGAATTGTTAAAATCCAATTTTCAATCCCATTAATACATTTCACACTGGGACATGCATTTTATTCAGAACTCCTTAAAAGTTTATTTACAAGCAGGTTATTTCAGAAGAAATCTGTGAAACATTGTCCGAGACAGTGATATACCAACCATATTTAGAGAGACTACAGGATCCTGCAAATACTGTGCCACCATTCAACAATTTCCCCCCAAATATTGTAAAAGATGCTCTAATATTGGATGAAGAGAGCACACACAGTAAATATGAGGATATCATTGCTGCAGACAGTGAGGATACATTAACTAATAAGGAGAATGTGTGTGATGATTCTGATGACAAAGAGGTGGAAGAACAAACAACACTCATGACACCAAGGTGCTGTCCAACATCAGGCAATGAACAAAAAGAAAAACATGATGTGTCTTCCACATATGTAATTATTGATTCGACAACAAATGAGAAATCAAGGACACCAATGCAGTCAAATAAGCTTCCACAGAGGATAATAAATGTGGACTCACAGTCCAAAAGCATGAAAGTTGCAAAAGTTATTACTACCACACATGAGGGAATTCAGCCTTCAACTCAGGAGATCCTTGATAACATGTGGAAGAAGCACCTGTTCTATAGTCCAGACAAAATGTCTTCAAATGATCAACATTGCTCAGAGAGAATAACTGAAAATGTTTCAAAGTGTCTGTCATTTGATGAAGATGTTTGCATGACACCTAAAGCTGTGAATACTACTGCACTGACAATTGATGACTCATCTCCTAGTGACGGGACATGCCGTTCTTTCTTCGAAGAGAAGCAAACAGATGACAGCAATCCCAGAATCATCATTAAGAAACTGGTGCGAGACAACACCTTCCTTTCAGACGTTGCCACGAGTCTTGAAAAAGAAGTCATCAAACTCAAGGATGAGTTGGAGGAGAAAAAGCCAAAAAATAACAACCTATTTGACCAAAAACAGGGCAGCTCCATCTTAAACAAGCAAGTGCAATCAATTGACAAAGATCAGGCTCCTATGCAAATCAAGTTCTTGAAAGAGGAGATTGAGATTCTTAGAAAAGGGGAGGGAAATCTGTGTATGCATATAACTCAAGCATGGCAAATAAGGATAAAGAAATAAACAAATTAAGGAATGAGTTGGAGAATGAGAGGTCCCTAGTAAGAAAACTTCGCACAACAATCGATACTATCAAGCAGAAGGTATTTACTGTGATAATGAACAATTATAGAAAATATATGATGTTATAATATTGGATCCTGCAATTAGTAACTTCAAACATAGCTTAGCATATATATAAGATGTACAATATACAATCAATCATGGAATAATAATCTAAACTTAACTAATTTGACACTTTTTTATAGGTTGGGGATGAACACTGTCTTACTTCAGTTGCTTCAGAAATACATTTGGAGTCTTCACCAACAAAAAAGCGAAAATCTGTGAGTTGCATCAGACTATTAAATACCAGAAATTTGGATATCAATTATAATATCACTACATTCATATATAACACTCCAATATTTTGACGAAGGTTGAAAAACATCCAATACGTCCAACTGGCTCTCACAAGCTCATGAAAACTCCACCGACTATACGACGGAGGGCTGTAAAACGTAGAGGAAGTCATCGACCAACTAGCTCGTTGGTTAAAAGACTACGAATGAGAAGCAGGAAGGCAGCACAAAAATCACCCTTTGTGTACACCAATTGGAGGAGGAAAAAGAAAACAAAAACAGCTCTAGAAGTACAAGTGGCTCCACAGATGGATGACCAAAAAGGCCCACAAACAAATTCTGGTGAAGTCAATGAACTAATCGATGTCGATGAAATTGATTTTGACAAGTTCAAGAACTTCAAAGCATTGAAGTTGTTGTGGGAGAATTCGGCAGTGTACAAACTCCTGCAAGAAACAGACAAGATACTACTCAATGATATCCTAGAAGCAGATTCAACTCTATGGTATGTCAATTAGTTTTCCAATAAACTCTTAACACCTCGGTTAATTTTACAATATAACACTAATACATATGATGTTACCACAGCACTACAGTGTACACCAGAGATGATGAGGTTGACAGTGTCACGCTTGCAGATATTTGTTCAGTGTTACTAATGAAAGAAATTTCAAGTAATGTAAGTGCAAATGATAATCAAATCCACTCACATATACAATGTAAAATACACCATTCAATCTTGCAGACTTATACAAACAATTTTTAACTTACATTATGGTTGAACTCATACCTACAATTGATGATACTTATATCTACTAATCTTCAAATACTTCAAGGTGATCAACTGCTTCGCAGACTATCTAATGAACAAGCAAAAGGAAGGACATATGGGTAATGTGGACCAAAAAAAAAGCGACCAGTCATTCATCTTCCACAGCTTATGCTTGGTACTCATGTCAAATCTCAGAATGATATATTGAAAATTTATTCACAACACATCCTAACTCGTGTTATAACATGCAGCCATGGGTCCAAGCTGGAGACAAAGATTCTCTAGCTAAATTCATCGATCCATATATCGAAAATGCAAATGGGGACTACAGATACAAAATATTCCCGCTGCTACATCAGAACGATACAAGGAGAGGGCAGCATTGGACAATTGGTGTGTTAGACACAACGGAATCCAAGTGGAGCTACTTCAATTCAATGAGACCAAGGACTTCTGGAACCAAGGACCGATACTTGCCAGGGCTAATTAATATGGTAAACACTCGAATGCAATAATAATTCACCTTGTTTCCAAATAACAAGAACAAACATATGACAATAATTATGTGTTGCAAAGCGACTACGTCTCAAAGCATGCAAAATCACAGATACTGGGACAACCTGGAGAGGTAGATGGACCTAAAACACCAACTAAGGAAATTGTCATACAAAATATAATCAATTCGCCCCAACAAGAACCAGGAACTGTTGACTGTGGAGTTATCGTGTGCAAAATAGTGGCAAGTATCACCCTCCACACTAAACTTCATACCAAATGTGATGCAGCAGCAACACGTGCTGGGTTGGTCCATGTACTATTGAACACACCAGGTCGTTCATGGACAAAGGAACACCACAATACACTTCAAGCTGCAAGAGATTTCCTTATGCTGCAAGATTGAAAGGATCTCATCATTTCAAAATATATGTTTGAAAAATGAAACTATGACTATGTTTTTTCTAGCTTAACTTCTGTGGTATTAAATTCCTTTTGGTGATATATTTAGTTACTGCACTTGATATCTATAAATTACCATCATGTATTAATAGCACAAAAGACAATCATGGGTTTAACAAAGCATGTTCCATTCACAGTAAATTATAATAATATTTTAGCTGCTTTATGTTTGGTTGTTGTAACTTTATGATAACAATGTGCCATGTTTAATACTTATAACCAATATCTTGGTATTTACAAACAAGATTACAAATAGCATCAAATCTTCATTGTGCAAAGTAATTGCAAGTAAATGGAAGATGTTAATAACAATGTCCCAGTTAGTGCATACATATGGTAGACAATTAATCTAAATCAGTGAGAAAAAAACACAGTAATTATCATTGGCTTAAAAACGTAAAAAGTGATAAATTCTCCCAATAATGGCAATGTGCAACCTAAATTGTGAGAAATTTCTCACAGATTTTAAATGTTTCAACTTAAACAGTGAGAAATTTCTCACAATATAGTTAAGATTGATATTAAACAAGTCAGTAATCATATGAAGCCCAATCCCAGTTTACCCATCATGACAATGATACACAGTGAACTGAGAAATTTTCTCACATTAATATACAAATTAATAAACAACAGAATACTAACAGACAGTAATTATCATTTTGTGTATTTCAATCGAAATAGAATTGTGAAAATAACTCAAAACAAAAGAATATGATAAAATAACATTAACAAACAATCAGCTATTCTGCTTCAACCGCTGATTTTTCCAATTTTCAAAAAATAGACCAATTTCTAAAAGTTTCCGATATTTCAGTTCAAACCAGGTCATTTCCTCAATCGGTCTGGGTTGTAAGACATTATGTATTGACCTAAAAACATGCATGTTGTTATGGTACATATATAGGTCTAATATGAGTTATCTTAATGTGTGTGTGACATATATATGGGGCAAAGATGGGTAACAATACTGTGGTAGAGGCTAAAACATGTGAGTCACAAAGTCATGTTTTCAAGGGAGCATGTGTGAGAAAGAGTAATTGCGCTGTTGTTTGCCTGACCGAGGGCTTTCATGGGGGTCTCTGCATGGGATATCATCGTCGATGCTTCTGCACAAATCATTGTTAAAAGGTTACAATGAGAGTATTGTCTATTTTTTTTAACACATGCGTGACAGTGTTTTGGATGTTCTTTATTGCTTCTTTGTTTGAAAATTTAACTCTCTCTTTGTAGAGGGCTTATGTGGTGGTGTTTCATCGTTTAGGATAACACTTTGGTACATTTGGTGGTTGTGAGTGTATATACTCCAAATTACTTTGCCACTTGTCAAGCTATGAATGGAGGAGAAAGGTAAAGCTGGGATGAAGTGATGGCTGACTGACGAGTACTGATGTTGTCTGACTCGCAATAAATGCGAGGAAAACCTGGTATAGCCGGTTCTCATGTGATGCTTGTTCCTTGATCAGGAACGATTGTTCTATGCCATGAAATGTTGTTCCATTTTATATGTTTGTTCTGTTGTGGGAAACAAATGTTCTATGTTACAAATAATTGTTCTCCGTGGATTGATTTGTATGCCAATCATGATCATGATTTACATTTATGTATGAAATCTTTTACAGTATGGATATCATCAAATTTGACTTTTGATGTATAAGTACGAGTAAATTTATTGGGTTGGTAGTTCCTTTAAATACATTAAATAAATTTCAGTCATATCTAATCTCCAACACAACTTTGTTCTTGAGACCAAAAACAGTTTTTTCCAAATGCCTGTTATGTTTGTTTCACCAATAGATAGATTTGTTCCCTCCACAAATTTAATGTTGAAAGCTCTTAGTTGGTATACCTACTTGGTACTTAATAATGGGATTTAAGGTAGATAGGTAGTTGCTTTAATTACAAAAAATATGAGTCATATGAATCACCAACAGTGATTCATACTTGGTTGACTGAGTAGCACAATATCTCAACACACTGAGTTACACAAGATTTCTCCACTGAAAAACACAAACAAAAGTTGAACTTCTACTTATAGGTATTTTCCTAAACAACACTAGTTATATATTTTTATTCAAATAAGTAGCTAACTTTCCTCTTATTCATCTTGTTTTAGTTATTTTTTGTTTGAATTGATTTGGTTGATATTATAGTTTGTTTATGGAATGTATGGAATAAGTGTTTATGATTAAGCAACAAATTTTTTTTTCTTAGAAAAAAAAAACAAAGAAATATGGAATGAATGTTTATGATTAAGGAAAAACATTTCATTAGTTTTAAAGAAAATAAATAAATGTATGGAATAAATGTTTATGATTAAGCAACAAATTTTATTATTTTAGAAAAAAAAAACAAAGAAATATGGAATGAATGTTTATGATTAAGGAAAAATATTTCATTAGCTTTAAAAAAAGAAATAAATCTATGGAATAAATGTTTATGATTAAGCAACAAATTTTATTAGTTTAGAAAAAAAAACAAAGAAATATAGAATGAATGTTTATGATTAAGGAAAAACATTTCATTAGCTTTAAAAAAAGAAATAAATCTATGGAATAAATGTTTATGATTAAACAACATGTTTTATTATTTTAGAAAAAAATAAAGAAATATGGAATGAATGTTTATGATTAAAGAAAAAACATTTCATTAGTATTAAAGAAAATAAATAAATCTCATAGAACAACATTTGATTAAAATAGAACAACATTTGGCGATCCATAGAACAACATTTTCTATACGTTTGATTTGCTCGGAACAACATTTGATTTAAATAGAACAACATTTTCTGATCATGGAACAACATTTGATTTGCGCGGAACAACATTTGATTAAAATAGAGCAACATTATACGATCCATAGAATAACATTTGATGATCCATGAAATAACATTTGATTTGGACCGAACAACATTTCATACAAATAGAACAACATTTGATTTGCATGGAACAACATTTGATGCTCATAGAATAACATTTGACGATCTGTGGAACAACATATGATTAAATAGAACAACGTTTGGCGATCCATAGAACAACATTTGCTGATCATGGAACAACGTATGATTTGCTCGGAACATCATTTGATGAAAATATATAGAACAACATTTTCTGAACATGTAACAACATTTGATGCTCATGGAACAATATTTTACGGTCCATAGAACAACATTTGATTAATATAGAACAACATTTTCTGATCCTTAGAACAACATTTGATGACCCATGGAACAACATTTGATTTGCACGGAACAACATTTGATGAAAATAGAACAACATTTTCTTTTCATGGAACAACATTTGATTTGCATGGAACAACAATTATAGATCATGGAACAACATTTTCTGATCATGGAACAACATTTTCTGATCATAGAACAATATTTTATTTGCGTGGAACAACATTTGATGCTCATAGAACAACATTTTACGGTCCATGGAACAATATTTTATAATTCATAGAACAACATTTGACAATCCATGGAACAACATTTGATTTGCACAGATCAACATTTGATGAAAATAGAGCAACATTTTCTTTCATGGAACAACATTTGATTTAAATGGAACAACAATTACAGATCACGGAACAACATTTGATTTTGGAACAACATTTGATGATCAGGTAAAATTGCAATGGCCGATGCTAACTGTTCAAAGAAGAAGGAAGTGTACGTTGATTTAACCAATGATGAGGACTTTGACATTAGCCAGGGCCCAGATTTAAGTGGTGATTCTGACACGGATGATTCCTACGGTGGGTTTGCAAGGAACTTTGATGCTCCTGGGAAAAAGAGTAACAATACTCCACCAAACCCGGACGTAAGGGGAACCAATTTTAATCCACCAACTGGTAATATAGAAAAGCCATGTCAGAGCTAACCGAACAGGATATATGTCACGCCCCGACGTAGCATAAATAAGGAAAGCGTTTAATTTCCTTTATGGACCCGTAGGTCACGACAGTTTGAAGGATCGATTCCGTCCCAAACGTCAAACAACAAAACATAATAATCAGAGTGAAGCAATCAAGGCTTACAAAAATTTTCTATCTTATTACATCTTATAAACCGGGGTCAACTAAGGCACAAACCGCCTTGAAAATAAAATAATAACTTAAAGTCTGTTACAGTCATCCTTATAAAGCAAAACAGTTTAAGACTCAAACAGATAAACTTAAAGCATAAAATAAACGGTTTCTTTATTCCAACAGCAGCCACCTCAATTAGCGTAGTCATATGTTTCCTCCTGGTTAAAACCTGAAAAGCCTGAACACGAATGTCCAGGACGCATCAACGTCGTCAGCTTCAAGAAGCTGGTGAGTATTAAAAACATGACTTTGAATGTAAAGCATACCCATTTACCTTTTTCCATTATTAAATTACGGAAAGAATTTATTTTATACAACAACAAGGAATATAATAAAAGTCTTTCATTCATAAATACCGATACTCGTGAAATGAGACAATGCACCACACTCATCTCGCCGACTCTTTTCTCTCGACATCCACAACAACCCACTATCCTACTCCTGGTATCTTTGAAACACTCAGATAGCCACACTTTAGCAACGGGGCGCCAAGGAGTGTCCAGTTTGCCTCACACTTTGGTCCGGGGTACCAGGGAGTGTCCAATGCCTCACACTTTGAATACCCTAACCGCCATGCAAATACCGGGGCAACCCCTCACACAGTATCCAGACTTGAGTTATCAGGGAGTGTCCGTAGGCCACACTTTAGCACTACCATGGGTGCCAGGGAGTGTCCGAGTTCGGCTTCACACACTTTAACGCTTCCATGGGCGTCAGGGAGTGTCCTTATTTGCCACCGTCGCATCTCAAAGATACCCTCTTCCACAATCGCAACCACATCCACAACCACAACCACGACCACAACCACGACCACCAAACACAAACTCATACTCAATCACAACCACGACCACCAAACACAATCTCATACCCTTTCCACACTACCATTACTCTTTTCCACACAGACTGACACCCACATGCATGTACTACTGACCCACATGAATGGTATGCACTTAAACAAAAATGCTGAATTAAAGAACAACACGCGTACGGGAATCAATGAGTCATACTACAATGTTTTAATCACTTAAACATAACCAAATAGAGTTCTGATCAACTAAATTCCCAAACAGAGCCTTAACAGTATATAAATTTCATCCAAACAGTCCCTTAACAAAAAACAGACAAAAACAGAAACTGCAACACCTCGCGCGCGCGGGCCGCTCGCGCGAAGGGTCGCTCGCGCGGGCCGCTCGCGCGATAAGCCCATTTCCCTTTATTTAATAAACTTCTCTGACTGCCTGAGGAAAGCAAGGTCGCGCGCGCGGATCGCTCGCGCGAAGGGGTTCTCGCACGACCCTCGCTCGCGCGACCAGCCAATTTTCAAATATATATATATAAACCCTTACGTCTGCCTGGGGAAGCCCACCTCGCGCGCGCGGGCCGCTCGCGCGAGGGGTCGCTCGCGCGGGCCGCTCGCGCGACTCTCGCGCGCACGATCGTGGCGCGAGATGAAGCTGAGGCTTCATCTTCTTCGCAGAAACTGCCCTGTTTCAGTTTAAGGGGTCCAAAATGACCCATTTTGGAATTCTAAAGTATATAGGACATATAATATATGATTCTCTTCGGTTTTTCACAAGGATTAAGAATCTAAAGTCAATTTAACACCATTTGATTCATAGCTCTCTAATTTTAGGAAAAACTAAAACATGTCAAAAACTAATTCTTAATATACTTTCTCCTATGAACGAATTAAGCTCTAATTTCACAACCATATACTCTACACACTATAATCTATCATATTTCATTCACAAAACTAATTTTGGTTAAGTTTTGGAAATCCATGTTTTCAAGCTTTGAAGTTCATACCAAAATTCATCAATGGTGATTTTCAATATACATATAAAATCAGTACTTAAGCATGAAATTACATTGGTAGTGAGTTTAGAATACTCACTGATTGATTAAGAGCAAAGATGTTGTTGAGAAAGAAATAAGAGATAAGAAGATTCCAACTCAAGCTTTCAAGCTATGGAGGTTAAGAGCTCTCTCTATGAAATTCTGAAATTCTCTGTGAAATCTTTCTCTCTCAACTCTCTGTGTTTAGTGATGTGCAGAATGTGTGTGTGTAATGAGAGGTATACATATATAGGACCCAATAGAGAGAACTTGGGCTCCAAGTTCAACCTTGAAGACTCCACATTAGATTTCAAGTACAAGTTTTTCTCATTCAATCCTAAATGAACTACAAAATCACAGGTATGTGTGTGTGTGATACACTTACGTATACATATATATCCTCAGATTGTGAAGAGGTAAACTAGAGTAATAGGGGGCAATTCAAATAGTGTTTGGGAAAAATAGCTTTT
The DNA here is from genome assembly GCA_033977485.1 of Hydrangea macrophylla. Taxonomy (NCBI): domain Eukaryota; kingdom Viridiplantae; phylum Streptophyta; class Magnoliopsida; order Cornales; family Hydrangeaceae; genus Hydrangea; species Hydrangea macrophylla. The sequence goes on along the minus strand of CM066997.1, from coordinate 113,296,759 downwards.
GGCACAACAACACACACACACACACCAAGCATTGACAAACAAAGCTTAAGCAAATGATGAGTTTCCATTAATAGCAATAAAGTACAAGTCATGTCATACTTTACGTCACTTCCAAAAATCTGGGGAAATTAAACACAACATGGACAGTTTTGAACATAAACTGGTATTTTCGGGGCGCGGTGGTCACTACAAAAATACAGGAATTTCATTTTAACGTAAGAGTTGATTTTCTGGTTTTATAAAAATACTGATTGAGTCAATAGAAGTTACTTTCACCGTTTTGAAATACAGATTTTGAAATCCACACAGGTATTACTAACTTTTGTAAAATTGCAGTTTGGCCCCCAATAGGATTTAAATGTGAATTAGATAAGACATTAATATTCCAAACAAGTGACTGGAATTAAAATAAAAGCAGACCATGCTAATAGAATTTAAATATGCCAATGCAAATACACATAAATTAAATATGGGCATGACTTTTAAATTAAATGGAAATGCAGGTTATTACAATACGGTCCATGACATTCATTTCCGAGACTGAAGCAGACATTTGGTACAATTTATATGCAAAACTTATGGGGGTTCAGTATAAGAAAAGATAATCTGATTGTAAACAAGGCTGGAATTATTAATGCTAGAAAATGTGTATGTTCGAAAGCCGGTCAAAGACAAGACAACAAAAACATTTAGACCGACAAGATAGGCAGTACGAGGCACATGCAATTACTAGATGTGGATGTCGTGCAACACTCCGTATCAAATTAAAAAAGGATGAGTCTGAATATGTAGTCGTTGATTTTGTTAAAGAGCATAACCATCTGCTAGTAGCACCGGCTTGCGTGCCCTTCCTCCGTTCACATCGAAAAGTCAAGTCTCCTGATAAAGCACAAGTTAACTTCATGCGTAACGTTGGAATCAAACCATGTAAGATTATGGACTGCATGGTAAACCAGTCAGGAGGCTATGACAATGTTGGGTTCACCCAAAAGGACCTATACAATCATGTCGACGTTGCACAAAGGGGAGAAATTACTAATGGTGATGCGGAGGGAGCCTTGGCATATTTATGTGCCATGAAAGACCGTGATCCAGGGTTCTTCTACAAGTATGATGTTGATGATGAAGGCTGCCTTTCAAAATTATTTTGGAGTGATGGAAGATTGTAATTAGATTATACAAGGTTTGGAGATGTTCTTGTCTTTGACACAACATATCGAACAAATGCTTACATGAAACCGTTTGTGATTTTGACTGGTGTTAATAATCACTGGCAGACTACGATATTTGCATGCGCATTACTGCATGATGAAATTGTGGACCGTACATGTGGGTGTTGGAGACATTTATTGAATTGATGAACGGTAAGACCCCTATTTCTGTTGTAACAGACGGGGATAGAGCCATGCGCAATGCAATAGTCCAAATTCTACCTCATGCCCGACATCGGTTATGCCAATTGCATATCAAACGAAACACTGTGAGTAACATACATATTGAAGGATTTGCTCAGCGATTCCACCACATCATGACAAATCCATGCTCGGTTGATGATTTTGAAACATCGTGGATGTAACACCAGTACTCGGGGAACGGGTAAATTATCATGTTATATGCATTAATTAATATAATTAGTGTATATTATGGAATAAGGGGAGGCTTGGACTCGCCCGTGAAAAGTGTTCAACAAAGGACACTAGTTGGAAAAAAGTCCCTAGTGAGGAGGGACAAGTTTGGAAGTGGGACACAGTGAAGGGCATGAATAAAAATATTTTCATTTTACGTGATTAAATGCATTTATGTGATTACATGAATATTTGTTTAAATGCTTCTATATTATATGATAATACATGTGTTAGCATCTTGTATTAGTTTGGATACCCAAATAAGGGTATAACTGAAAAAGATTTATAATTGGTAGGTGCGATAATAACTTCACAAAATATATGGGACCAACGTTGGGACCCATACAAAACTTAGACAAACACTCATTAGATAATTGGGTAGTTAATGGAATGTTTGGGGGAATTCATAATGAGAACTTAAGAGTTCCGAGGGTGTAAACGAAAAATGGAAAAAATGAGGCTACGACACCTCACGTTGTGCATATATGTAAGTGTCAAGTGAGAGTGAGAGACTCTCATATTTGCTGGAATTAAAGAAAAGAGAAGAAAGCTCGAAGAGAGAAACGGAGAAAACCGTCGCCGACGCCGTAATTCCGCCGTTCAGTCGCCGTCCGACACCGGATTAACGATCCAAGACCACTATTGGACTCGTGGAGGTAAGAGGATCACATGCACGTAATTTGTTTTCATTTTTGGCAATGTTTTTCCGGCGACCGTTCTTGATAGACGATATTTTTTGTATCAAAACTATATAGGATTACTTTAGAACAAGAATTGGCTTTGGTTCTAGCTTGATTTGGGATTTTAGGAGCATAATTGGGTATAATCTTGCTAAGGTGAGTTTTATAACTAAAAAGTGATTGTGGTTTAAGATGTTCAATGCTTTTGTATCTATTTTGAGTTGTGGAAATCATGTTTAGAAGTTATAAATGGTTAGATTGTGAAATACATGTCAATTGTATAAAAAGTTTCTATGATTATGTGTCTACATGCTTATATGTCTATATGGTATTCAATGAGCCCAGGATAATGATTCATTAGTTGGGAGTAATAAGGGTGGTGAAGAGGAAGAATCCGAGAAATACGGAAGTCCAAGGAATAGAAGTGACCACGGGACCAAGGGAGGTCTTCGGGTTTGAATGAATCATTGAACCGGTGACTCAGCGATTACAAATATGATTTATATGTTTATTGTTGCATTGCACATGTTAAACATTTAATCATGTTTAGATCTCTCACTAAGCGTAATGCTTAAAAAAATCGTTTTCTATTTCTGTTGTGGTAAATAACAACCACCGCGGGTACGGAGCAATATTCGGAGAGGAAGTGATGTGCTCGGGAAAGGGGGAGAGATTTAGTACTTGTAAATATGTTTTAAACTTGTGTTAGAGTATAACTTGTGGCTTGGGATCCCTAACTTGTCAATTGAAGACTTGACTCGTGGTTGTATCCATAGAGTTAGTTTTGAAATCCTACGACTCATGTGGATAATGTACAGTTGTAGAAACCATGTAATTCTCTATGTTAGTAGTTAGTTTGGGTAAGAATTTGAAGGATTGGAAGGTTGTCTTTGTAAGTTTCTATGTAATCGATTGGTTTATGTGTAAGTCGTATGTTTGGATCATTCCGGCATGTCTAGTTACATGTGCTGTAGATTTTAGTCAAGTTTCTTTTTGTAAACAAATGTTTTACGAAGTTTGATTCTCTTGTCGGAAGGTTTTATGTAAATACATGCTTAATTGGATTCTAAAGAGTTGGAGTTCATAACTTAGATGCTTGGTATTGTTTAAGAATGTTTGGAAATAGTTTTGATATGGTTCCTTAATGTTCCATGTAGTTGGCTATAACTTTGGGCTCCTTGCCAACAAGATTTTATGAATTATTAGCTTTTACCATGAGTTTAATTCCAAAACTTGATTTGCTTCCAAGAGGGATGTGTCTATGAGTTGGTTTGATCCCTAAGACGTTATGTTAATGGTTTGAATGTTTGAAAAAGCTTTAATTTTTGTTTGTTGTAGTTGTGGTGGTGTTTTTTTATGTTTACTTAATGCTTGAAGGCATCTAAATAAGTTTTGAAATGATTTTGAAAGAGTCTAAAAGGTTTGGTTAGGTTTTGGGTGTGTTGGGACTGATTAAAAAGGGGTTTTCTGCTAACAAATCAAGTTCTGCAGAGACCGGATCTATCCGGGTCATGGGCAGATCGATCCGGAGCTTCAGGAGGGACCAGAGATGACAATTTGTCAAAACCGGATCGATCCGGTTTTGGGCAGATCGATCCACTGGTTCAGTTTTAGCACCGATGGCTTTTACGAAAATGAACATAACTTTCTCTAGAAAACTCAGATTTGTGCACTGTTTTTTGCGTTGGAACGGGACCAAAAGACCTATCTTTTGGTATAAAATTTTCTATATCTTATTAATTACCATTTTACCCTTAAGGGCTATTTTGTAACAATAGAGTTGTTTAATGTTGCTAAACACATGCGATTCTTAGTAATTCGCATGTTTCTTTGCAAATTAATGTACTTGGAATCTTGTAGCATAGTTACACATGTCCTAATCCATATGAGGCGGGTTGGGGTATGACAATTTTTGGTATCAGAGCATTAGGCTAGATTCTTTGGGGACGAGAGACTTATACGACGCGTAGTGTGCACACAACGACATGCAGTTGTATAAATATGCATACACGTTTACTTAACATACTTTTAAATGTTGATTAGCATGTCATGAATTTCTTAAAAGTAACGTGCATGTGTGTACTATATGTGGGTGTCAGGCATAATGTCTAGAGGTGACACCTCAAACCGAATGGAACGGGTTGAAAGAGCAATCGAAGGGTTGGTACGAGTCGCAGAAATTCATGTGGTCGAAGAGAGAGCAGTACACCCGAATCTGAATCTGAGGGAATACATTGTTACCATATCAAAATTCCACAAACAAAAGCCGACTATATTCCACGGGGAAGCCGATCCAATGAAAGCAAATTTTTGGATCTCATATATGGAGAAAATCTTCAAGGTATTACCGTGTACAGAGGAACAAAAGGTGTTATTTGCAGCCGATACATTGAAGGATGAAGTGCAATATTGGTGGCGTACTACGCTGGGCCCGGGACAACCGATAACGTGAGATCAATTCCTCAAGATATTTAATGAGCAATACTTTCCGGAATCGTTTGGGGATCAGAAGGCTCAAGAATTCATGGAGTTAGTGTAAGGGGAAAAGTCAGTTCGGGAATACTCAACATAATTTACCAGTTTGGCGAGGTTTGCCGGGGATATTGTAACGACTAAGAAGTTAAAGGCAAAGAAGTTTCTAGCGGGACTCCGGGGTGACATTCGAGGGAGAGTGACTGTATTCTGTCCAAAGACCTATGCTAAGGAATTGGATATTGCTTCTATCGCTAAAAGGGATCTCGGGTACACTTCAAACTTACCACCACCGCCAAGTCAACAAAATAAAAGGGCTGGGTCAAGTCAGTTCAGTAGTCAAGGGAGTGCAAAAAGGCAGAGTTTAGCTGGATCATCGGCTAGTATTGGTAGTGGTTCCAGTGGAAATAAACCAAAGTGTCAAACTTGTAAGAAATTTCATTGGGGCCGATGCAATCAACTTCTAAACCCAATCATTTGCAATGTTTGCCGACAACCGGGACATATCGCCAGAAATTATCCAAATTAGAATGTAGATATGAGGGGTCGATGCTTCACTTGTAAAGAATTGGGATATCAAGCTAAGGATTATCCAGCCAAGCGTTAAGGAGCTTTTGGTTTCGATTCATACGCGACTAGTGCCATTACACCAAGGACTATTCAACCACCTCCTAAGAGGGATCAGCAGAAGGTAAGATCATATCAGCTCAGGCCGGGAGAGACCGCTTCTGCCGATACTGTTTTTTCAGGTATGGTTCCCATTTGCTCTCACCTAGAAAATGTACTTATAGATTCAGGATCCACACACTCGTTTGTATCACATCACTTTGCTAAATATCTAGATTAATCATTAGAGTTTCTGGATTATAATTTATCTGTTGCAATACCATTGGGGGTTCCATTGATTAGTTCAGGGGTGTTTAGAAACTGTGAGATAAATATAGGTGGTAAAAGTTTAACGTTCGATTTAGTACCGTTAATCGTTCAGCACTTTAATGTTACATTGGGTATAGCTTGGTTAGCGGCAAACTATGCAAATATCGATTATAATAACAAAGGGGTCATTTTTTGTATTCCGAATCAAGATATGTTATATTTTTAAGGCAAGGGTGTTGTGTCACCGCCGTATATAGTGTCAGATATTGAAGCATGTTGTTTGTTGAAGAAGGATTGTTGAGGGTTCTTGTGTAGTATTCTGGATACTAGGGGTGATGATTTGAAACTTGAAGATATTCCGATAGTTAGAGAATTTCTGGATGTGTTTCCAGAAGAATTACCTAATTGATCGAGAAATTGAGTTTGGTATGGATGTTATGTCGGGGACTCAACCAATTTCACGAGCACCATATCGAATGGCACCAGTTGAGTTGAAAGAGTTAAAGATTCAGTTGCAAGAGTTGCTAGACAAGGGTTTTATACGTCCGAGTGTATCTCTGTGGGGTGCACTGGTATTATTTGTGAAGAAGAAGGATGGTACAATGCGGATGTGTATTGACTACCGGGAGATCAACAAGGTAACCACCAAGAACAAATACCTATTGCCACGTATTGACGACTAATTCGATCAACTTCAAGGGGCTCAGGTATTTTCGAAGATAGACTTGAGATCAGGATATCACCAATTGAAAGTTAAAGTAGAGGACGTAGAAAAGACCACCTTTAGGACTCGCTATGGGCACTATGAATTTATAGTGATGCCATTTGGGGTTACTAATGCGCCTACCGCCTTCATGGATTTGATGAACCGTGTGTTTAAATCATACTTAGGCGAGTTTGTGATAGTATTCATTGATGATATTCTCATTTACTTGAAGAGTTCGGAGGAGCATGAACAACACTTGATATTAGTTTTACAGCGACTTCGAGAGAAACAGTTGTTTGGGAGATTAAAGAAAAATGAGTTTTGGTTGACAAGTGTGACATTCCTAGGCCATGCGATTTCTAAGGAAGGCATTTCTGTAGACCCACAAAAGATTAAAGCCGTTATGAATTGGTCAAGACCGACTAGTGTGTCTGAGATTCGAAGTTTCTTTGGGTTAGCCGGATACTATAGAAGATTTGTCAAAGATTTTTCTAGAATTGCAACTCCAATGACGAGATTGATGAGAAAAGACATACCATTTGAGTGGAATAAGGAGTGTGAAGATTGCTTCTTAACATTAAAGGAGAAATTAACAACGGCACCAATACTTACAATTCCAACAAGTACCAAATTTTTTTGAATTTATAGTGACACTTCTCACTAAGGTTTGGGATGCATTTTGACGCAAGATGACAAGGTGATAACTTATGCTTCACGACAATTGAGAACTCACGAGAAAAATTACCCAACACACGATCTGGAGTTAGCGGCAGTAATCTTTGCCTTAAAAATTTGGAGGCATTATCTATACGGAGAGATATGTGAAATCTTCACCGATCACAAGAGCTTAAAATACTTATTCACTCAAATGGACCTTAACATGCGACAAAGAAGATGGTTCAAACTCATGAAAGACTATGATTTGAAGATTTAATATCACCCGGGAAAAGCGAATGTGGTCGCCGATGCCTTAAGCTGGAAATCGTCAGAAAACTTAGCTTATGCCTTAACTAAATAGGAAAGGATGGTGAAAGAATTTGAACAACTAAAACTTGAAGTGGTTCCCAGAATTGAAGGTGGGTTAATGGCAGCAATTATGGCACAACCAAGTCTTGTTGGTGAGATAAAGTCTAATTAACTACTAGATCCAAATTTCAAGAGGGTTATAGATGAATCACTTGAGGGTAAAAGGCCATAATTTAGCTTCCAAGATGGTGTCTTAAAGTATATCAATCGTTTATGTGTACCTAAAGTTGGGAATCTGATAGATAAAGTTATAGAGGAAACTCACAATACCAGATATTCAGTACATCCGGGTAGTACCAAAATGTACCGAGACTTGTGAAAAATTTATTGGTGGAGTGATATAAAACGAGAAGTCGCAAAATTCGTCGCTAAGTATATGACTTGCCAAAAGGTGAAGATGGAACATCAACGACCCGGGGGAGAACTACACCTTTTAGAAATACCAGAGTGGAAGTAGGAACATATTATAATGAATTTCGTATTGGGATTTCCAAGATCTACAAAGTCTAATGATAGCATTTGGGTTATTGTCGACCGGTTCACTAAGTCAGCCCATCTCCTACCTATCAAGACCAAGGATCCCTCAAAACTTGCAGAGATTTATATCAGAGAAATTATACAGCTTCATAGAGCACCGGTTTCGATAGTGTCGGACTGTGATACTCGATTTGTATCAAGATTTTAGGAGAGCTTACAAAGAGCTATAAGAACATCTTTACATTTTAGTACCGCGTTCCATCCTCAAACTGATGGTCAATCCGAGAGGGTGATTCAGATTTTAGAAGACATGTTAAGGGTTTCTGTTATGGATTTTAAAGCAGATTGGGAAACTCATTTGCCATTGATTGAATTTTCTTACAACAACAGCTTTCAAACTAGTATTGGAATGGCGCCTTATGAGGCACTGTATGGTAGAAAGTGTAGATCGCCAGTTTGTTGGACAGAAGTTGGTAAAAAATAACTTTTGGGGCCGGAGATAGTTCAAATCACTACTGACAAGTTTCGAATGATTAAATAGCGGTTACAAACGACTCAGAGTCGTTATAAAAGTTATGCAGATACGGATAGAAGACCGTTGGAGTTTGAGGTTGGCGACTATGTGTTTCTAAAGGTATTGCCTTTGAAAGGCATAACACGATTTGGTAAGCGAGGTAAGCTCAGCCCGAGGTATGTTAGGCTGTATTTGATTCTTAACCGGGTGGGATCGTTGGCTTATCGGTTGGAATTGTCACAAGAGTTTGTGAATGTTCATAACGTGTTCCACGTGTCAATCTTCGACGTTATGTGCCAGATTCGAAACATGTTATCGTTCTGGAACTATTAGAGATTCGGGAAGATTTGACTTATGTGGAGCATCTAGTACAAATTCTTGATAGAAAATATCAAGTATTGAGAACCAAGGTGATTCCACTTGTAATGGTGCAATGGTGAAGTCATTCGGTTGAGGAAGCTACTTGGGAGCGAGAGGATGAGATTCGAGCAAAGTACCCACACTTATTCGATTCTTGAAGTAAGAGTAAGTTTGGGGACCAAACTCCTTTTTTCGTACCCAGGGAATGGGTTAATTATCATGTTATATGCATTAATTAATATAATTAGTGTATACTTCCTCTGTCCCAAATTGCTGGGCACTCTTTCTATTTTGGGCTGTCCCAAAATGCTTGTCCTTTTTGAAAAGTCAACACACCGAATTTTGTATCTTTCCTATTTTGCCATTTCTTTTTTCACAATTCCCACAAATCTTAGTTTATAGGAAAACTAAATTAAGGGCAATGTTGGAAACTAAGAATATTTAAACATAAAAACAATGTAATAAAATGATGTTCCTTTAAAAAGTTGGGTTCCCAAAAAGTGCCCAATAATTTGGGGCGGAGGGAGTATTATGGAATAAGGGGAGGCTTGGACTCGCCCGTGAAAAGTGTTCAACAAAGGACACTAGTTGTAAAAAAGTCCCTAGTGAGGAGGGACATGTTTGGAAGTGGGACCCAATGAAGGGCCTGAATATAAATATTTGCATTTTACATGATTAAATGCATTTATGTGATTACATGAATATTTGTTTAAATGCTAATTCTATATTATATGATAATACATGTGTTAGCAACTTGTATTAGATTGGACACTCAGATAAGGGTATAATTGAAAAAGATTTATAATTGATAGGTGCGATAACAACTTCACAAAATATATGGGACCCACATTGGGACCCATATGAAACTTAGATAAACACTCATTAGATAATTGGGTAGTTAATGGAATGTTTGGGGGATTTCATAATGAGAACTTAAGAGTCCCGGGGGTGTAAATGAAAAATAGGAAAAATGAGGCTATGACACCTCATGTTGTGCATGTGTGTAAGTGTCAAGTGAGAGTGAGAGACTCTTATATTTACTGGAATTAAAAAAAAAAGAGAAGAGAGCTCGGAGAGAGAAACGGAGAAAACCGTCGCCGACGCCGTAATTCCGCCGTTCCGTCGCCGTCCGACGCCGGATTGATGATCCGAGACCACTTTTGGACTCGTGGAGGTAAGAGGATCACATGCATGTAATTTGTTTTCATTTTTGGCAATGTTTTTCTGGCGACCGTTCTTGATAGACGATATTTGTTGTATCAAAACGATGTAGGATTACTCTAGAACAAGAATTGACTTTGGTTCTACCTTGATTTGGGATTTTAGGAGCATAATTGGGTATAATCTTGCTAAGGTGAGTTTTCTAACTAACAAGTGATTGTGGTTTAAGATGTTCAATCCTTTTGTATCTATTTTGAGTTGTGGAAATCATGTTTAGAAGTTATAAAATTGTTAGATTGTGAATTACATGTCAATTGTATGAAAAGTTGCTATGATTATGTGCCTACATGCTTATATGTCTATATGGTATTCAATGAGCCCGGGACAATGATTCATTAGTTGGGAGTAATAAGGGTGGTGAAGAGGAAGAATCCGAGAAATACGGAAGTCCAAGGAATAGAAGTGACCACGGGACCAAGTGAGGTCTTCGGGTTTGAATGAATCATTGAACCGGTGACTCGGCGATTATAAATATGATTTATATGTTTATTGTTGCATTGCACATGTTAAACATTTAATCATGTTTAGATTTCTCACTTAGCGTAATGCTTAAGAAAACCATTTTCTATTTTTGTTGTGGTAAATAACAACCACCGCAGGTACGGAGCAATACCCGGAGAGGATGTGACGTGCTCGGAAAAGGGGGAGAGATTTAGTACATGTAAATATGTTTTAAACTTGTGTTAGAGTGTAACTTATGGCTTGAGATCCCTAACTTGTGGATTAAAGTCTTGACTCGTGGTTGTATCCATGGAGTTAGTTTTGAAATCCTACGACTCATGTGGATAATGTACACTTGTAGAACCATGTAATTCTCGACGTTAGTAGTTAGTTTGGGTAAGAAGTTGAAGGATTGGAAGGTTGTCTTTGTAAGTTTCTATGTAATCAGTTGGTTTATGTGTAAGTCGTATGTTTGGATCATTCCGGCAAGTCCGGATACATGTGTTGTAGATTTTAGTCAAGTTCCTTTTTGTAAACAAATGCTTTACGAAGTTTGATTCTCTTGTCGGAAGGTTTTATGTAAATACATGCTTAATTGGATTCTAAAGAGTTGGAGTTCATAACTTAGATGCTTGGTATTGTTTAAGAATGTTTAGAAATAGTTTTGATATGGTTCCTTAATGTTCCATGTAGTTAGCTATAGCTTTGGGCTCCTTGCCAACAAGATTTCATGAATTATTAGCTTTTACCATGAGTTTAATTCCAAAACTTGATTTGATTCCAAGAAGGATGTGTCTGTAAGTTGATTTGATCCCTAAGAGGTTATGTTAATGGTTTGAATGTTTGAAAGAGATTGGATTTGTGTTTGTTGTAGTTGTGGTGGTGTTTCTCATGTTTACTTAATGCTTGAAGGCATCTAAATAAGTTTTGACATGATTTTGAAAGATTCCATAAGGTTTGGTTAGGTTTTGGGTGTGTTGGGACTGATTAAACAGGGGTTTTCTACTAAAAATCAAGTTATGTAGAGACCGGATCGATCCGGGTCATGGGCAGATCGATCCGGAGCTTCTGGAGGGACCAGAGATGGCAATCTGTCAAAATTGGATCGATCCGGTTTTGGGCGGATCGATCCGCTTATAACACCTGCATGCGTGTTATTGCATTTTCATTACATTGTCATGCATGATAATGTGATGTATTGTGCATTTTGGTACATGTTTGAGTGAGTTAAGACTCACGAGTCGATTTGGGTATCTATGTTGGAGAACCCTCTGAGATTGTGGTGATTGAGGATTTGTTGTTGTGACATCTCTCCGAGTATGGGACGGTCACTGTAGAACACTTTAAATGGTTATATGGAATTAAATGTTTACCTGTGTATTTCTATATCTGTATTATTTCTGGTTTAGAATTTATATCTGTTGTTAGATTTAGTATCCTGGTGAGGACGAATTAACTAGCTATTAATTTGGTAGGCTAATTAGCAACTTCGGGAAACGTCATGTAGAAATCCGCGTTTTAACAACCAAAAGGAACTTAGTCAGAAACTTTTATAATTTTGAAGTTTCACTCGTGAAGCAATGTAGAAAGTTTCGGAGACTGTTTAGGAGTTTTGAGAACTTGCGGGGAGGTAAACACAATTTTAGAAAATATTGCCTATATATAGAAAGTGATGACTTTCATAATTTTACAACTCTTAACCTAAAACTCAAAAGGAGGCCACAAGGGAGATTTGGGAGCTTAGAGCTTTGTGACGCCAAACGACTACCTTCTGCCCGTTTATTTTCTTCAAGATTTCATATTTAAACTTCTTGAGGTAAGGACTTCATTTTGATACCCACTAGGGCCTGTTTGGCTAAGTTTTTTTTCGAAAAGTTATTTTCTAGAATTTTTCATAAAAGTTGATATTTGAAATTGTAATCGATAGGAACTGTACTAGACGGACTTCTACATGTTCTTTGTACACGGGTTTTCTTTGGATCGAACTTTAAGAGCGTATATCGGAGGTGAGTGATTCAACTTTGTATTATGGAATGATTGCTTGGCATGTATTCATGTTATGTTTGAATAGCATGTGTTAATCCTTAGTGGTATATTGTGTAGTTCATATTGGGCAATCATATTGATAAGTAGGCTCAATAGCATGGTGAAATGTTTTATTTGCCGAGAGCATGGTGATATGTATTCGAGCATGTTGAGTTGCCTATTTGGGTCAGAGGAAGCACGTGGTCACTAAGCCATTTTGTGGAGCCGATATAGGCATTAAGGTTGCACGATTGAAGAGAAAAATCGCGGGTCTTACCCTTTCGTGTGGACTTATTGGCGAGGAGTCACAGATTGGGAGTATGGAATGTGCACGTGTGTCTTCCGCGACTAGTATGAAATGTAGAGATGTGAATGTGAGCATGTTTATTATTCATGTGCATTTGTTGTTTTATTCACTAAGCGTTAGCTTAAACAAATCGAATATGTGTGGTTATTCAAATAACCATTTTAGGTGTTAATGTCAGCGATGAATTGGAGAAGTGAGCATGAAGGTTTTGGAGTTCACTTAGAAGGAAACTTGAATATCGATCTTGTAGTTTTGGGACAATAGACTTGTTGTAATAAGAATCGCTATGACTTTTAACTTTGTTTAACTTAGAATCGTAGAACGAGTTCTTAATGTTGTAATAGATTGAAATCACTTGAAATTATGTTTTAGTAATGTTTTGATCTAGTGAGGATCACTTTAGAATGAGTTTGCCGTATGCGTTTAATCCTCGTTTGATTTTGAAAAGCTTTTAAACTTAGAAAATGTTGCAGAATAGAGACTGCTGCCATAAAACAGTCGACAGGAAGAGGGCCCAGTCGACTGGACCCCTGTTTTCAAAAGGCAAATTTTTTTTAGCGTCCGGACTTCAGTCGACTGGAGCTCCGATCCAGTCGACTGGTTTCTGCACGAAAAATATACATTCTGCATGCATAGTGCCCAGTCAACTGGACGAGCCCAGTCAACTGGATGAGCCAGTCGACTGAAAGTTTGAGGCATCAGTCGACTGGACCGAGGGGGTCAGTCGACTGAAGGTGGCACTTAAGGATTTCTTGTTCTCTGTGACTGATGGATCAGTCGACTGGACGCCCTACCCAGTCAACTGGATTGCTCATTTTCAAATGGTTTTGTTTTGTTCTTGTCACAGCCCACCCCCACTGGCCCAATATTGTCCGCTTTGCAGTACTGGGCTCCCACACACGGCCCAGCCCACTCACGGCTTTGTTCCTGGCATTGGGCCTGACAACCCAACCCAAAACGCGTTGTACCAGGAAGGTGCATAAGCCCTACATATACGGCACATCACTGCCCCCCTGCCCAGGCGATGTGGGACGCAATTCCCTGTCCGCACAGTCGACTGGCGCGCAGCCCGGTCGACTGAGAGGCAGAGTCTCACATCCACCCCCCCTTAAGAGAGGCCCACGTCCCCGTGGCACACTTCCGGCTGGGCTTAGCTCTGATACCATTCTGTCACAGCCCACCCCCACTGGCCCAATATTGTCCGCTTTGCAGTACTGGGCTCGCACACACGGCCCAGCCCACTCACGGCTTTGTTCCTGGCATTGGGCCTGACAACCCAACCCAAAACGCGTTGTACCAGGAAGGTGCACAAGCCCTACATATACGGCACATCACTGCCCCCCTGCCCAGGCGATGTGGGACGCAATTCCCTGTCCGCACAGTCAACTGGCGCGCAGCCCGGTCGAATGAGAGACAGAGTCTCACAGTTCTGCTGCGTGTGTTCTTCAAACTAATTTTTGGAAACGTAAATGAATTGGTTTAGTCTCGGTGGCATGCCATGGGTTTTGGTTCCGCTATTATGGGACCGGGCTGTGACATTTAGTGGTATCAAAGCTTAAGATTAGAGCCTTGGGAACGAGTGACGATATATACTGGGCGACGTTGAGTGGAGTGCGTAATCGAATTGTTATCATTGTAGAAATGCTCCATGTGTTAGCATTTGTTGATTGCAATGAATTGTGCACATATATCTATATTGAGGCATAGCATGCATAGTCATTATGCATTGAACTTAACAGGACGAGTTCTTGAACCGTCATGGTTGATCCGGTAAGAGAGTTGTCACCGCATTCGCGGATGGACCAAATAGTGAATATGGTGGGAAATTTTATACAAGCGGTAAGTGAAAGAGAACAGATGAACGTTCTGTTAAGAAACTGTGTTCCCAGAATCCATTGACAGCGCGTATAAGTTGGTACTGCAAAAAAAAATAATGCGTGAAAACTACACTAACCCTACAAGGGCGGAACTAGGGTTACCTTAAACTGCTAAAACGGATTGCTGTAGTAGAAGAATCGAGAACACGGGCTCGATAACAGCTCACGATCTTCTACCGTATTCCTTTGCTGCCAGAATATTGAACTGAGTGTGGGCACTTTCGAAATCCTTTCTGTTTTCTGCTCTCCCTCTTTTACGCTCTCTTTTCTATTCCGAGTTATAATTCTCTATATAGAAAAACGCTAGCTGAGGAGAGAGCCAAAGAAACATATATATAGGCTACGATAGGGACCATAAGAAGTTAATAAGGAATAGGCTTCCTTATGGAATTAGGAAACCCTAATTCGAACTGAATCAGATTCCTATTTCCATAAATTATAATTCATACCACTAAAGAATTATAATTGCACTCCTTTCCTTATCTCAAAAATATATTTCGAGCTCCATGTTATTAAATGCTTATTATCTCCCCGTGTTAAGATTACAAATATCTATTAATTAAATATAATTACTGACAATCATATTAATTAATTTCTTAAAATTCCTTGAGATCCTCTGCTTAACTTATCTGATATGTTGGATACAAAATCCACTTGCAGGGTTTGACATAATCAAAACTTATAAGCTTTCTCAAGGGGATATCATCAATCCCAAAATTGAGACATGGATTCCATCATTAATTAATATCCACCACACAATTAATATTGCCACCCAATCCAATGAGATATGACCCATTTAAGGATCTCACCCTTTTAGGGATCAAAGTGTAAATATCAAATGTACGTGTCTACAAATTAACTTAGGATTTAGAGCATAAGCACTCATAATAGCCATGAGGTATTAATTATCTTATAAGTCAGTATAAAGATAATTACCCCAAGTCAGTCCTATTTAATACACAAAGTGTACCAGCATAGTGAGTTAAAACTATACCGTTTTCCGTAGTCAAGACAAACCTACTACAACACCATACTGTAGTCCTACCGATGGTGTGTCCAATCCCATCTAAGACTGTAAACCAAAATCTTACATTCTATAATATCTGATGGCCTGATCTTCCGTGTGTAAGCCGAACTCTACACACCAAACCACCTACTATATAGAATGAGAGACACACATGCATAATATTAAATAAATAATATAATACAAACATTGCCCACACAGATTCTCATAAAAAAATGGATTAATTAATTTTATTAAATGAATAATAAATCAACTACATAAAGCATGGCTTTTAGTATATATCCCTAACAATCTCCCACTTAGACTCAAAGCCATGATGCGACACACCTCACTCCTATCCCATCTACATGACTGTCAAAAGTCTTGCCGGTAAGCTCTTGGTGAAAGGATCTGCCAGGTTATTTGCTGATGCTATCTTGGTCACTTCAACATCACCTCTTTGCACGATCTCTCGTATCAGGTGATACTTACGCTCAATGTGTTTTCCCTTCTTATGGGCCCTTGGTTCCTTTGAGTTAGCAACCGCTCCGCTATTATCGCAATAAAGCGTAATAGCCGATTGTACCGCAGGTACTACTCTTAGATCCATGAGGAAGTTTCTGAGCCAAACGACCTCCTTAGCGGCTTCCGAAGCAGCCACATACTCGGCTTCCATGGTGGAATCAACAATATATGTCTGCTTGATACTCCTCCAAGTAATGGCTCCACCTCTTAGGGTAAACACATATCCTGAGGTAGACTTTCTGGAATCCCTATCTGACATGAAATCAGAATCTGTGTACCCAATGGGTACAAGACTGTCTGCTTGGTAAACTAACATATAGTCTCGAGTCCTTTTTCAGGTACTTGAGAATATTTTTCACCGCAGTCCAATGTTCTTGCCCTGGATTAGACTGATATCTACTAATGTAACGACCCACCTCCCCGTCTAGCAACAATATTGTCCGCTTTAGGTCTAAACACAAAGAACTTCCCAGGGGGTCACCCATCCCTGGTACTGCTCTAGCAGCAGCACGCTTAACTGTGGAGTTCTTTCGTGTTTAGCTCCCTCACAGTTTTAAAAGGCCTTGTTGCATATAGAGGGACGATTAATCCTTATAAATTAGTCTAGGAACTTCACCCCAGGCGATGTGGGACAAGCCCCCACACCCAACCTCACCTCATCCATCTTGGCCATCCTGCCTCAGGAGTATTGGCTCTTGGTCGTCACAATCCACCCTCCTCAAGGGCCACACGTCCTCGTGTGGGACCTGCCCCACACTTTCAGCTGGGTTTCCGCTCTGATACTATTTGTAACGACCCACCTCCCCGTCTAGCAACAATATTGTCCGCTTTGGGTCTAAACACAAAGAACTTCCCAGGGGGTCACCCATCCCTGGTACTGCTCTAGCAGCAACACGCTTCACTGTGGAGTTCTTTCGTGTTTAGCTCCCTCACGATTTTAAAAGGCCTTGTTGCATATAGAGGGGCGATTAATCCTTATAAATTAGTCCAGGAACTTCACCCCAGGCGATGTGGGACAAGCCCCCACACCCGATCTCACCTCATCCATCTTGGTCATCCTGCCTCAGGAGTATTGGCTCTTGGTCGTCACAACTAACCATGCCAACAGCAAAGCAGATGTCAGGTCTAGTACATAGCATAGCATACATTAGGCTTCCTACTGTCGAGGCATAAAGAACTGCCTTCATCTTCTCTATCTCATCAGGTGTCTTAGGATACTGATCCTTAGATAGAGTAATTCCGTGTCTGAAGGGAAGGAATCCCTTCTTGGAATCTTGCATGCTAAACCTTGCAAGAATATTGTCAATATAAGTGCCTTGTGATAAGCCCAACATCCTATTCTTACGATCTCGCATAAGCTTGATCCCTAGGATGTGACCGGCTTCTCCCAAGTCCTTCATATCGAATTGACTAGACAACCATACCCTTACAGAAGATAATACCCCCACATCGTTTTCGATTAGCAAGATATCATCCACATATAGTATTAAGAACACCACCACTCTTCCATCATGTTTCTTGTACACATAAGATTCATCCGCACATTGATCAAAACCAAAAGACTTGATTGCTTGATCAAAGTGGATATTCCAAGACCTAGATGCCTGCTTAAGTCCATGAATGGACTTCTTAAGCTTGCACAACATGTGTTCTTGGCCCTTCGCAATGAACCCGTCTGGTTGTATCATATAGATGCACTCGTCAAGATTCCCATTTAGAAATGCTGTCTTGACATCCATTTGCCAAATTTCATAATGGAAGACTCAAGATCGTTATGCCAGACATGTAATCTGACGAGTGCATCTTTATGATGCAACCAGACGGGTTCATTGCGAAGGGCAAAGAACACATGTTGTGCAAGCTTAAGAAGTCCATTTATCGACTTAAGTAGGCATCTAGGTCTTGGAATATCCGCTTTGATCAAGCAATCAAGTCTTTTGAATGTTCATTTGCACAAGGTTCGGGATCGAACATGGGTAGTCAAAGAGGGAGTACATTCATGGGAGACTCAAGACCGTTATGCCAGACATGTAATCTGCGACACAGAGGAACCTGTTATCAATTGACCACCTACTACATTTGCAAGAAATTACCGCATGTATCTAGGAATTGTCCTATGAATACGAACGTGACTACACCGAACACTACCTCAAATGCCAAGAGCTACAACCCAGAGATGAGAGGGAAATGTTTTGAATGTGGATAACCAGGACATATAGCGAAGAATTGCCCAAGTAAGAGACAACCAAGAATGAGTACTAGGGCATCGAGTGTGCTAAGTGGGCCACGGACAAAACCAAGAGCGGATAAAGGGAAAGGAGTCGCACAACAACAAAGGGCGATATTTCCAGCTCAGGTCGGGGAATACGAATGATACCGTCGTATCAGGTATTCTTCCAATTTGTTCGTATCCTGCACTTATACTTATGGATTCTGATTCCACGCATTCATTTGTATCACATGACTTTGTCAAACATTTAACTCTTAAATCCGAACCATTAGGATATGAGTTGTGCGTATCATTGCCCACTAGTGAACCATTAATAACTTCTTCAGTATTCAAGTCGTGTGAGATCAAGATAGACGATAAGGTCTTGAGTGTCGATTTGATTTCGTTGATAGTGAACTACTTCGATGTTATCTTGGGTATGGATTGGTTATCGGTAAATCAAGCTAGAATTGATTATGAATAGAAGAAGGTTAGTTTATATCTGGCAGGGCAAGAAGAGTTACTTTTCAGGGTAAGGGTGTGCCCGTACTGCGGTACTTAATATCGATAATTCAAGCAAGTAAGATGTTGAAGAAAGGTTATTTGGGTTTTTTTATGTTCAATTGTTGAGACGGGAGTTCTTGGACCACTAGTAGAAGACATTCTAGTAGTTCGAGAATTTTCAGATGTCTTTCCCGATGAGTTACCTGATGTATTGATCAAATGAGAGCTTGAGTTCACAATAGAAGTAGTACCAGGGTCACAACCGGTATCTAAAGCACCGTACCGAATGACACTAATAGAGTTGAAGGAGTTGAAAGTTCAGTTACAGGAACTACTCGAGAAGGGTTTTATTCGAACAAGTGTTTTGCCATGGGGGGCTCCAGTCTTGTTTGTGAAGAAGAAGGACAGGACAATGTGTATATGCATTGACTATCGAGAGCTGAATAAGTTGACCGTCAGGAACAAGTATCCGTTGCCACGAATAGATGACTTGTTTGATCAGTTACAAGGGGCTCAGGTATTTTCGAAGATTCACTTGAGATTCGGTTACCACCAGTTGAAAGTCAAGGAAGAAGATGTTGAGAAGACAACTTTTAGAGCCCGATATGGTCACTTTGAATTTTTAGTTATGCCATTTAGAGTGACTAACGCACCAGCTGCTTTCATGGACCTGATGAATCGTGTTTACAAGGACTACTTAGATGTGTTTGTTATGGTGTTCATAGATGACATCCTAATCTATTCCAAGAGTGTTGAAGATCACGAGCATTATTTGCGATTTGCCTTACAACGGTTACGTGAGAAGAGATTGTTCGGCAAATTGAAGAAGTGTGAGTTTTGGTTGACCGAGATTGCTTTTCTTGGACATATAGTGTCAACGAAAGGAATTTCTGTAGATCCTCAGAAGATAGAAGCAGTTACCAATTGGGTGAGACCGACGAATGTGACAGATATCTGAAGTTTCTTAGGATTAGCTGGTTACTATCGGAGGTTTGTGAAAGTCTTTTTACATATTGCAATGCCGATGACACAATTAATGAGAAAAGATATTTCTTTTATGTGGAGTCCAAAATGTGAGGAAAGTTTTCAAGACTTGAAGAGCCGACTAGTGAAGGAACCAATATTAGCCGTTCTGTCAGGGACTGAAGGATTTATTATTACAGTGATGCTTCATATAGAGGTTTAGGTTGCGTTCTTATGCAAAGTGACAAGGTCATTGCCTATGCATCAGGACAACTTAGACCGTACGAGAAAAACTATCCGACACATGATCTAGAATTGGCCGCTGTGATTTTTGCATTGAAGATTTATCGTCATTACCTATACGGGGAGAAATGTGAGATATATACAGATCATAAGAGTTTAAAGTATTTGTTCACGCAACGAGATTTAAACATGAGGCAGAGGAGATGGTTAGAGTTGATGAAGGACTACGACTTGCCAATTCAATATCATTCGGGGAAGGCGAACGTCGTCACCGATGCTTTTAGTCGTAAAGCACCGACAAACACTGCATCAGATTTGACTTCTCAGAAAGAATTGATTCAAGATATGGAGAATTTGGAGCTTGAGGTGATTCTAAGGATTGAAAGTGACTTGATGTCGACAGTTGTGGCGTAACCACTCTTAATTCACGAGATCACAGAGAAACAACTTCAAGACGTGGCTTTGAAGAAGATTTGTGATGAGATTCCGTTTGGGAAACAACTGGGATTCACTTTTGAAAATGATGTTTTGAGATTAAGAGGTAGAATTTGTGTACCTAACGAGAAAGAGTTGAAATGGAACATCCTAGAGGCAGCACATAATATGAAGTAAACCGTTCACCCGGGAAGCACCAAGATGTATAGAGACTTGAGACATATTTATTGGTGGCCGGGAATGAAAAGAGAAATAGCACGCTATGTTTTGCGATGTACGAGTTGTCAACAAGTGAAGGCCGAACGCCAAGTACCTTCGGGATTGTTACAACCGTTATCGATAGTCGAGTGGAAATAGGAACACATTACAATGGACTTTGTTAGTGGGTTTTTGAGGTCTAAGAGATCGAATACAATCGTTTAGGTGATTATTGATCGTTTGATGAAGTCGTCGCACTTCCTACCGCTTCGAACAACTAAGCAGATGACGTTAGCTAAGTTGTATATCTGCGAGATTGTAAGACTACATGGTATCCCAGTTTCTATTGTTTCGGATACGTCGAAGTTTTGGAGAGCCTTGCAAGAAGCAATGGGTACCAAATTGCATTTTAGTATCGCCTTTCATCCTCAGACCGATGGGCAATCGGAAAGAGTAATCCAAATTTTGGAAGACATGCTTCGGTTATGTGTACTTGATTTTCAAGGGGATTGGGAAGACCATTTGCCATTGATTAAGTTTGCGTATAACAACAGTGTTAGTCGAGTATGGGGATGGCTCCTTATGAAGCTTTGTATGGTCGTGTATGTCGTTCACCGATTAGTTGGACGGAAGTCGGAGAAAGGATGATTCAAGGGTCGAAAATTGTGCAACAGAAGTCAGACAAGATAAAGTAATTCGACAACGATTACTGACAGCTCAGAGTAGGTATAAGAGTTATGCCGACAAGCGTAGGCGACCGTTGGAATTTGACTAGGGCGTTTTGGTATATTTGAAGGTGTCACCTTCAAAGGAGATTACTAGATTTGGGACATATGGGAAACTCAACCCGCGGTATATAGGACCTTTTGAGATCATCGGGAGAGTTGGACCCGTAACGTATCGATTGAACTTGTCTAGTGAGCAATGTTCTAAAAATCGCTAGGCGCTAGTCGGGCGGTGGAGGGGAGCCTAGCGCCTAGGGGCCTAGGCGGACGCCTAGGCCGGGCCTAGGCGAATTTGTTTTATAAACAAAATTAATTATATAATAGATATATGTACGTGTTATGTGGTGATAATTAAAAATAATTATAGATTTGTGGTTCAAATAATAGATATATATATATATATATATATAAAGGTTATGTGGTGTTTTTTGAAAATAAGTAAAGATTATTAATATTTAAAAAGCCATTAGGGATCTCTCCATAATTAACTTAAACCGTAAGTGTATATATATACTAATGTTAGGGTTTTTTTTCCAAAGAGTCAGACCCAAATAAGACTCTGTAGCAATCTCACCCTAGCCCGCCTAGCACCACCTAGCCCGCCTAGCCCGCTTAGCACCGCCTAGGCCCCGCCTAGAGGCCGACTAATCCACTGGCCGATTTTCTCAAACGCCTAGGGAAAATCTCGGCGGCCGGGCACCGCCTAGCGCCGATTTTTAGAACACTGCTAGTGAGTATGCTCAAGTTCATAATGTGTTTCATGTATCCTTGTTACGTAAGCACTTAGTGGAGGATAGAGATCAAGTGATGACTCCGATACTGAATGAAATTCAGAGAGATTTGACGTATGTTGTGTATCCGGTAGAGATCTTAGATCAAAAGAATCAAGTCTTACGAAACAAAGTAATATCGAAAGTGAAAGTGTTATGGCGTAGCCAAACGACAGAAGAGATGACATGGGAAATCAAAGAAGAGATGCGTACTCAGTATCCGCACTTTTTCGAGATATGAGGTATAAGTTTGGGGAAAAACTTCTTTTAAGGGGAAGAGTATTATAACACCCGCATGCGGTTTATTGCATTTCATTACATTGTTATGCATGATAATGTGATGTGTTGTGCATTTTGGCACATGTTTGAGTGAGTTTAGACTCACAAATCGATTTGGGTATCTGTGTTGGAGAACCCACTGAGACTATGGTGATTGAGGATTTGTTGTTGTGACGTCTCTCCGAGTATGGGACGGTCACTGTAGAACACTTTAAATGGTTATCTGGAATTAAATGTGTACCTGTGTATTTCTATATCTGTATTATTTCTGGTTTAGAATTTATATCTATTGTTAGATTTAGTATCCTGGTGAGGACGATATAACACGCTATTAATTTGGTAGGTTAATTAGCAACTTCGAGAAACGTCATGTAGAAATCTGCGTTTTAACAACCAAACGAAACTTAGTCAGAAACTTTTATAATTTTGAAGTTTCACTCGTGAAGCTATGTAGGTTTCAGAGACTGTTTAGGAGTTTTGAGAACTTGCGGGGAGGTAAACACAATTTTGGAAAATATTGCCTATATATAGAAAGTGATTACTTTCATAATTTTACAACTCTTAACCTAAAACTCAAAAGGAGGCCACAAGGGAGATTTGGGAGCTTAGAGTTTTGCGACGCCAAACGACTACCTTCTGCCCATTTATTTTCTTCAAGATTTCAAGGGCCTGTTTGGCTAAGTTTTTTTTGAAAAGTTATTTTCTAGAATTTTTCATAAAAGTTGATATTTGAAATTCTGATCGATAGGAACTGTACTAGACGGAATTCTATATGTTCTTTGTACACTGGTTTTCTTTGGATCAAACTTTAAGAGCGTATGTCGGAGGTGAGTGATTCAACTTTGTATTATGGAATGATTGCTTGGCGTGTATTCATGTTATGTTTGAATAGCATATGTTAATCCATAGAGGTATATTGTGTAGTTCATATTGGGCAATCATATTGATAAGTAGGCTCAATAGCATGGTGAAATGTTTTATTTGCCGAGAGCTTGGTGATATGTATTCGAGCATGTTGAGTTGCCTATTTGGATCAGAAGAAGCATGTGGTCACTAATCCATTTTGTGGAGCCGATGTAGGCATTAAGGTCGCACGATTGAAGAGAAGAATCGTGGTCTTACCCTTTCGCGTGGACTTATTGGCGAGGAGTCACGGATTAGGAGTATGGAATGTGTACGTGAGTCTCCCGCGACTAGTATGAAATGTAGAGATGTGAATGCGAGCATGTTTATCATTCATGTGCATTTGTTGTTTTATTCACTAAGCGTTAGCTTAAACAAATTGAATATGTGTGGTTATTCAAATAACCATTTCAGGTGTTAATGCTAGCAAAGAATTGGAGAAGTGAGCACGTGGGTTTTGGAGTTCACTTAGAAGGCAACTTGAATTTCGATCTTGTAGTTTTGGGACAATAGACTTGTTGTAATAAGAATCGCTATGACTTTTAACTTTGTTTAACTTATAATCGTAGAACGAGTTCTTAATGTTGTAATAGATTGTAATCACTTGAAATTATGTTTTAGTAATGTTTTGATCTAGTGAGGATCACTTTAGAATGAGTTTGGCGTATGCGTTTAATCCTCGTTTGATTTTGAAAAG
Organism: Hydrangea macrophylla; assembly: GCA_033977485.1. Lineage (NCBI taxonomy): Eukaryota > Viridiplantae > Streptophyta > Magnoliopsida > Cornales > Hydrangeaceae > Hydrangea > Hydrangea macrophylla. The sequence goes on along the minus strand of CM066997.1, from coordinate 113,272,698 downwards.
CTTTTAAAGTTCAAAAATGCTGCAAAATAGAGACTGTTGCCATAAAACAGTCGACTAGAAGAGGGCCCAGTTGACTGGACCCCTGTTTTCAAAAGGCAAATTTCTTTTAGCTTTGGGACTTCAGTCGACTGGTGGTTTCTGCTCGAAAAACATACATTCTGCATGTATAGTGCCCAGTCGACTGGATGAGCCCAGTCGACTGAAAGTTTGAGGCATCAGTTGACTGGACCGAGGGGGTCAGTCGACTGAAGGTGGCACTTATGGTTTTCTTGTTCTCTGTGACTCATTTTAAAATGGTTTTGTTTTGTTCTACTGCGTGTGTTCTTCAAACTAATTTTTGGGAATTCTAATGAATTGGTTTAGCCTCGGTGGTATGCCACGGGTTTTGGTTCCGCTATTGTGAGACCAGGCTGTGACATCGCTGGTCCAGTTTCTGCACCGACGACTTTTATGGAAAAGGACATAACTCTATCTAGAAAACTCAAATTCGAGCACCATTTTTTGCGTTGGAACCGTGACTCAATGACCTATCTTTTGGTATAAAATTTTCTATACCTTATTAATTACCATTTTACCCTTGGGGGCTATTTTGTAACAATAGAGTTGTTTAATGTTGCTAAACATATGCGATTCTTAGTAATTCGCATGTTTCTTTGCAAATTAATGTACTTGGACTCTTGTAACATTGTTACATGTGTCCTAATCTACACGAGGCGGGTTGGGGTGTGACAATGGATGACTTTACTAGATGATTTTCAACTTCACAACAACAGATGGATGCTCAAAATGTATAAAGCGCGTTCTCGCTGGGTCGAGGCATATTCATAGGGCACTTCTTCGCCGATATCAAAACCACCCAACGGTGTGAAGGGATTAACTTGTTCATTAAATATTTTTTGAAGTAAAAAATGAGGCTTTATAAGTTTGTCAGAATGTTTGACAGAGGACTACAACGGCTTCGTCACAATGAGGCTAAGACTCACAATGAGAGCAATCAGACAACTTCGATTTTGATTATACAGTTGGACAGCATAGAGAGACATGCTGCCGAGATATTCACTCGTGCGATCTTTTTCAAGGTTCGACATGAAATAATGGAGTCATGTAAACTTTTCATTTCGGATACGGTGATTGGGTTAAATTGTACTAATTATTACATGTCAGAGTGGAGCTGTCCAACCTTGAGGTTTAATGTCTTGTACTTTCCCGAGGGCACCCATTTTACATGTTTGTGTATGTTGTTTGAAGGTATGGGTATACCATGTAGTTATATTATAGCAGTAATGAAAGTCGTGCATATGGTGAAAATACCTAATAGTTGCATCATGGAACGATGGCTCAAAACGAATAATGACCTTGTCATATCATCATCCCATTGATGCCAGAAGCTGAAACGCAATGCGCACGGTTTGGTGTTCTAGCATCTGATTGCAATAAGATGTCGTATTTTGCATCGTTTACTAACGAGGGTTGGAATGAGATCCGTGGAATTGTTGCTCGATTGAAAACACGTGTGAAGGCCATGTGGCTCAATTGCTTCATGGGGTAATCTACGAAAACACAACATGGTGCGTGATCCGAAGGTGACTGAAATTAAAGGAAATAAGCCTGCACGAAACAAAAAATAACCAACAAAGAGATTTGGTCACTGCAGGTACAACCAAAATACATATTACATCGCATTCACGAAAAATAATCAACTTATCAAAATTCAATTATATTTACCAGGAAAGTCAGACACTCAAAACCTACGTGCCTAACCTTGCAACCGGACTTATCAACCCCGAGTCACGGGCAGACAACTCGAAAAAGATATTCATCAAATGCAACGAGCTATACATATTCACCGTTGTACAATACAACACCTGCAACAAATGCAAATGCTAGTAGCTCATCGCAAGCATTCACAAATCTTGGTGGTTCTACTGCCATGCCCTCCCCAACTGAATTCCAATTCGACTTAAATAGCACCGATGGTGTATGCATGCGGCAAACTAGTGAGACAGTCTCAAATGTGAATGAAGTACTTTATTCCTATACATTGTCAATATTTCCAAGCAATGTTAGCATGTATATTAATGTCTAAGCGTATGTACATTGCAGGTGAGCATGGGTAATGCGTGGCACTTCAACAACAACCCGAATTTTAATTGGTAAAATTAGTGTACTATTTTTGTAAGGAGTTTTATGTATTTCCATGGAACAACATTTGAGGATAATGGAACATCTATGGAACAACATTTGATTTGCACGAAATAACATTTGATGCAAATGGAACAACATTTTCTGATCATGGAACAATATTTTATTTGCACGGAACAACATTTGATGCTCATGGAACAACATTTGACGGTCCATGGAACAACATTTTATTAAAATAGAACAACATTTAACGATCCATAGAACAATATTTGACGTTACATGGAACAACATTTGATTTGCACGAAAAAACATTTGATGCTCGTGGAACAACATTTGATGGTCCATGGAACAACATTTGATTTAAATAGAACAACATTTTACGATTCATAGAACAATATTTGACGATCCATGGAACAACATTTGATTTGCGTGGAACAACATTTGATGTAAATGGAACAACATTTGACGATCTATGAAACAACATTTGATTTGCGCGGAACAACATTTGATGCTCATGGAATAACATTTGATTTAAATAGAACAACATTTTACAATCCATAGAACAACATTTGTCGATGCATGGAATAAAATTTGATTTGCACGGAACAACATTTGATTTGCACGGAACAACATTGATGCAAATGGAACAACATTTGAAGATCCATGGAACAATACTTGATTTGCACGGAACAATATTTGATGCTCGTTGAACAACATTTGACGGTCCATGGAATAACATTTTATTTAAATAGAACAACATTTTACGATCCATAGAATAATATTTGACTATCCATGGAACAACATTTGATTTGCGCTGAACAACATTAATGCAAATGGAACAACATTTGACGATCCATGGAATAACATTTGATTTACACGAAACAATATTTGATGATCATGAAACAACATTTGACGGTCCATCGAACAACATTTTATTAAAATAGAACAACATTTTACGATCCATAGAACAACATTTGACGATGCATAAAATAACATTTGATTTGCACGGAACAACATTGATGCAAATGGAACAACATTTGACGATCCATGGAACAATATTTGATTTACACGGAACAACATTTGATGCTCACGGAACAACATTTGACGGTCTATGGAACAACATTTGATTAAAATAGAACAACATTTGACGATCTATAGAACAACATTTGACGATCCATGGAACAACATTTGATTTGCGTGGAACAAAATTTGATGCAAATGGAACAACATTTTCTTATTATAAAATAACATTTGATTTGCGCGGAACAACATTTGATGCTCATGGAACAACATTTGACGATCCATGGAGCAACATTTGATTAAAATAGAACAACATTTTACAATCCATAGAACAACATTTAACGATGCATGGAACAATATTTGATTTGCACGGAACAATATTGATGAAAATGGAACAACATTTGATGATCCATGGAACAACATTTGATGCTCATAGAATAACATTTGACGGTCCATGGAACAACATTTGATTAAATTAGAGCAATATTTTACGATCCATAGAACAACATTTGAAGATGCATGGAACAACATTTAATTTTCACGGAACAACATTGATGCAAATGGAACAACATTTGACGATCCATGGAACAACATTTGATTTGCACGGAACAACATTTGATGCTCGTGGAACAACATTTGACGGTCCATGGAACAACATTTGATTAAAATAGAACAATATTTTACGATCCATAGAACACCATTTGACGATACATGGAACAACATTTGATTTGCACGAAATAACATTTGATGCTCATAGAACAACATTTGACGATCCATGGAATAATATTTGATTAAAATAGAACAACATTTTACGATTCATAGAACAACATTTGACGTTGTATGGAACAACATTTAATTTGCACGGAACAACATTGATGCAAATGGAACAAATTTGACGATCCATGTAACAACATTTGATTTGCACGGAACAACATTTGATGCTCATGGAACAACATTTGACGGTCCATGGAACAACATTTGATTAAAATAGAATAACATTTTACGATCCATAGAATAACATTTGACGATGCATGGAACAACATTTGATTTGCAAGGAACAACATTGATGCAAATGGAACAACATTTGACGATCCATAGAACAACATTTGATTTGCGCGGAACAACATTTGATGCTCATGGAACAACATTTGATGGTCCATGGAACAACACTTGATTAAAATAGAACAATATTTTACGATCCATAGAACAATATTTGACGATGCATGGAACAACATTTGATTTGCGTGGAACAACATTGATGCAAATGGAACAACGTTTGACGATCCATAGAACAACATTTTATTTGTGCGGAACAACAATTGATGCTCATGGAACAACATTTGACGGTCCATGGAACAACATTTGATTAAAATAGAACAACATTTTAAGGTCCATAGAACAACATTTGACGATGTATGGAACAATTGACTACTCAATGCACTATTGACTTGACAATTCCTTCACGGACTGATAAGGCTCCATCTTCCTGATTTCCTACGTATAATGAATTAAATCCTATTCATAGTATAACCCATCCTTTTGATATTACTACATTTGACAACATGACTACTCAATGCACTATTGACTTGACAATTCCTTCACGGACTGATAAGGCTCCATCTTCCTGATTTCCTAGGTATAATGAATGGAATCCTATTCATAGTATGGTCCAACCTATTCGTATTACTGTGCCTGACAACATGACTACTCAATGCATTGTTGAATTGACAATTCCTTCACGGACTGATAAGGCTTCATCTTTCTGATTTCCTGACGTCGCATTGATCCTAACAAGTGTAGTCGTATGGCGTTTACCTCGCTCCTCTGGACTCCTAAATATAACTCTTAACAATGTTCAGAATGTCATTGGAATGGTGACGAGTGAAACTACTTTTATTATAATTATAGGGATGTCAATCCAATTATTGTATGATTTTGGGTTTGTGTGTCGGGGATGGGTGGAGTACTAATGTTATGATGGGATGGTGTTTGCAAAAGTTTTATGTGCTAATGTCATTTTAAACATATCATGAACCATTTACTCAATGATGTGACAACGCACTATACTCAAAGTACTATCCGAGTTGGTGGATTGTTGAAAAAGGGATGTCAAAGATTTCTATGTCCAGTAACTGATATATTGACGACCGAATTAAAAGTATAGGATATTTCAGTGGTACGAGAGTTCCCAGATGTGTTTTTCGATGACCTACCAGATGTTCTTATTGAGAAGGAGATTGAGTTTACCATTGAGATAATGGCAGACTCATGACCAGTATCTAAAGCACCGTATAAAATGGCACCCGTGAAATTGAAAGAGCTAAAAATCCAACTACAAGAATTACTTGACAAATGTTTTATCTAACCTATCATATCACCGTGGGGAGCTCCATTATTGTTCGTAAAGAAGAAGGATGGTTCAATGAGAATGTGTGTGGACTATTGAGAACTAAACAAGTTGACAAGTAAGAATAAGTATCCATTGTCGAGAATTGATGATCTAATTCATCAACTTCGCGTTCATCGATGATATTCTTATTTATTCACCGATTGAGATGGAGCACGAGAATCATTTGAGATTGATACTTCAGAGATTGCAGGAGAAGCAACTGTTTGGAAAATTCAATAAATGTGAATTTTGGTTATCTAGTATTACTTTTCTTGGTCATGAGATTGACAAGAATGGAGTTTTAGTGGATCCTCATAAGATAGAAGTAGTATCGAATTGGCAAAGACCGACATTGGTGTTCGAAATTCGAAGTTTCTTGGGATTAGCAGGGTACTATCGCTGTTTCATTGAGAACTTTTTGAAAATTTTGCTACCTGTGACAAAGTTGATGAGGAAAGGTATTACGTTTGAATGGAGTCAAGAGTGTGAAGACAGTTTTCAAGAATTGAAATCACGATTGACGAGAGCACCTATATTGATGAAGTTGGCTCTTTTGTTGTCGTTGTTCGTTGGGTTTGTGTCGTTCTTGTTAATGAAGTTCTAGTTGGCTCTTATGTTGTCATCATCCATGACTAGCTCGTAGGGGTCAGAGTAATGTATGTGCTTTCCGTAGTTGAAACATCATTACCGTGTTTTGCGTTAGACTGATGCTGTTATTGTGTCAGACTTCTTCTTGTTTGTCATGTGTTCTTCCAGTTTCTATTGCTCCTTTTTGCCGAATCCAGCTTTATTGGGGATCAGGGTCGGTCCTGAGTTTTTGAGGGTCTTAGGCAAACAACTAAAATGGGGCCCTCTACATACTACTATGAATCAATTACCATAAGATATTAAACAAGTATAAAGTAAAAAAATACATGTACATGAACTTACATTACACTTAACTAAGAATAATTCAATTCCCAAGGCAAAAAAAGCTTGATCAACTATATGTAGGAAGTAGTTAACTCGAAAGGATTCTTCAGGTGATTATATTGCCTCTTTACTAACATTCTAATCAAATTGTTTTTTCCTGCGAATTATTCATTTTTCACGAAATGTTGGTTCAATCTCCATTATACTAGTGTAGACACCCCATTTTGTCAGCTATCAGATTTAGGAGACCCATAGCTTGGTGGTTCACAATGATCGTAAAAGACTCAAAAGGACTCCTGGAAGCCCGTTCTATCTCTCAGAATACTCAGAATGACCAAAATGCCCCTGAAAGCCCAAAAGCTCCCAGATTCGGACCAAAAGTTCTAGAAACATGCTACGTCGTAAAAAAGTGATAAAATGAGTTTTTAAAAGTAAAATCGGATGAAATCGTCAGCTCCCAGAGACCCCCGGAAGTCCCGGAAGTTCCCGGAAAGTCCCTGTTGACCGGTTTGACCAAGGTTTGACCAAGTTTGACCGAAATCATCCAAATTTACCAGAATCATTCTGGATCATGTGGAAAATATTAAAATGAGTTTTAAAAGAAAATCGAGCGAAAACGCCAGCTCCGGGGAGCTCCCAGAGGTTCCCAGAACTTCCCGGGAATCCCAGGTTTGACCAGTTTGACCAGAATTTGACTTTAGAACCGGGGCACCATAACAATTTTCAAATATTTTTCATGGTTATTAGAGGTCAATAGCTTTCCAACGGTATATCGCACATAATTTTCGGATTTAAAACGAGTTTATTATGAATTTTCGAAGGCGAAAAAGGCGATCAAATATGCTTTTATCGCAAATACGGCAAAACTTTTCAAAGTGACCTATCTCTGATTTATTTTTTATGAAAAGTAGACTCCATTACCTTTCCAACGGTATATCACAACCTCAATTTGGAGTTCGTATGCATTTTCTGTGAATTTCGGACGAAATAGGGCCTTTTTGCGAATACCGGAACCTCTGGGGGCCTAAACAGCATTATCTGGAAGAAGGAGGAGCAGTGCCGCCGCGGCACTGGCCCACTGCCGCCGCGGCACTCCCCTCCAGAACAGTGTGTTTTTGTAAATAATTTTGGGGTTCCATTTTGATTAATTAAAAACCAAAACGACGTAGTTTTATGATTTCAGATGTTTGGAGCCAATAGGAATACTTCTAAAACCCCAAAACCACCCCAAGTTGGCCTATATAAACCCCCCTTGACTTCTCATTTTGGGGGGTGTCAAATGAAAGCTTAGAAAAAGTTTGGGAGAGAAAGTTGTAGAGATAAGGTTAGAATAGAGAAAAAAGAAGCTTACTTCTTTGATTTTCAAAACAAAAGTGAGTTCTAAACTTTGTTCTAACTTCATTACTCCCATTTACTTCAACATTCAATACACCCAACCACCATTTTAGTGAGCATTTAAGAGAGTGGAATCTTCTTCCATGTCCAATGTCATTACATATGAGTGAAACACCAAACTACAAGTTCTATACATCATAAATATCATCTATTGATTGCTATCTATTTACTTGTTTGCTTATATAATGTTCATCTCTTCTCATCTCACTTCTTTTTTATTTTCTTTATTTACTTACTAGTCCATCATCATCTAAATGATGACATGAAGTTTGGGGTGAGTGAATCCTTATGGATAGTAGCTCTTGACCTCAAAAACATGTTTGATAGATGATGATCATAACTTCAATACCTCCAAGGTATTCTTGAAGTTATGTTCAAAATAAAAATAAATCTCTCCAACAATCTTGGGGGTTCTTGATGATGAGTTTGAGGTTGGCATTTTAAGTGGCTATAACCTTCATTGAGTATTGAAAATATGCTTTCAAAATATCTACTCCAAAACCCTTCTTAAAACCCCCTCATTTTAATCCCAAGAAAGAAAACTCTAGTTTTTCCCAAAATTTTCAAAATAGTGAGTCAAAACAGTGAGTAATCTGAGTTCAAAGATTTTTCTAGATCTCAATACTCAACATATGGATGCAAGGCCACTTGAAAAGTCTTCCTAACTCATTGGAGAACACCCATGATTTTTGGTTTGACTTGGAAGTACTTGGAAATGGTCCATTTGGACCCAAACATTCCTTCCAGACATTCTGTTTTTGCTGTCACAGCAGCTAGGTCCACTTCCAACCTCTTTTTCAGAAAACTTTTCCAAAAGGAGTGGTCCTAACTTATTTTTCCCTCAAACTTCAATGTCTTAGGGAACTTTCTGTATAAAATGGGTCTCTAGATCATTTGTTTTCATTTTCTAAGATTTTTCAACATTTCAGTCGATAGTACGGACTCTGTTTCTAAGTGTTGTTTATATGATTTCTCTCAATCTGTGATAGTTATTAAAGATTTCCTTTTTGGGTTGTATTCTAGACACAATAAGGAAGATTTCCATAAAAAATCATGCACTGAAAACATTTCTAACCCCTCTTTTCAATTTTCAAAAGATCATGTTACTCTTCTGTCCACTATTCACAGCAAGCACATTTTAACTTTCATTCTTTGATTGGATGCCTACATGTACTCCAAATTAGCTCATGTCTTAGGAAGTGGTTCATACTACATTTGTACATATCCCATGATGATTTCCTTCATACATTCATACATATTCTAGACTCCTTAGTCACTCTAGGAATCCATGAACACAAAGCACACTACAACCTTTACACATTCTAGATACATACATTGCATCCATGCAAAGATTTGGGGTTTTGTAACTCCTAATCTAAGAAGGTTATAAGGAATGATCATGATCACACGTTCATGCTTCCCCTCGATCTAATCATCCTTTCTCATCCGTCCCGGGGATTGAGAGATCTTATTTTCCCAAAGATTAGCATGCATCATTCTAGCTTACTAAGCATACTTTGATCATTTTGATTTATTTGTTTTAAGAACAATTCATGTCTCCCCCCTTTAGATTAGGAAGTCTTGATTATTTGATATATGATTAGACGATTTTTCCTAAGTTTATTTGTGTGATCTTTCACTTTTGCATTGTATGATATTTGGCTAAGATCTTATGAATGATATCTTATTTTTTGATCTTCCATTTCAAGATTCTTATGTAACGTAATATACTATCATAATAGTAATTGCCGAACCACATATAGTATAAGATGATTATTTGGATGCTAATTGAGGCCCGTCGAGAGGCGGGGCGAGTTGAGGGTGTTTTAGTCGTGACAAAGGCTCCTTCCTCTCTCGTACCAAAACCTCGAGCCAAGTTCTTTGGTTATGAAGGGCCGGTGCCCTTTATCCGTTTGGGTGAGTCAAAATTAGGTTTCTTGGTTCCTTAAAGACCAAGTGGCGACTCTGTATTTGTTTTCGAAAGACCTTCTTTTCTTCGAAATCAACCTCTTGTTTTCTTTCAAATCAATTTTAAAACAAAGGAAAATCAATTCCGAAACCCCGGAAACAGACAGGAAAAATTGGGAGTGGACGACGGATTCCGCGTGTCCACAACTAGCAACTTCTTTCGCTTCAACCATGGAATTTGAAACCCAGTTTCGCTATAACTTTCTAAAAAGGAAATGAGTCCTTTAATTTATATAGAACAACATCCATATGCATATCTTCAGTTTGCAAGGTCTTGCTAACAACATTAACAGCAAAAAATAGATTATGCCAAATTACCATGCCAAGCAAGAATTTAAAATTCTTAATGTCATGTGTTGCAAGAAACTCAGCTTCACTTTTTGTTTTGGGATCTTCACTGGTACTTGCCAAGTGAACTAAAGCATCTCTTATTTGTGGAGCTTGATACCTTAATGCTTTGACACTATTAACCCGACTTTCCCAACGTGTTTGTGACAGTGGCTTAAGAGTGAGACCATCAACATGATCTTTGAAAACTTTCCACCGCTTTGTAGACGATGAAAACATTGAATATATTCGTTGAACCACTCCAAAAAAGGATATAGCTTTTGAACAAGAGTTGGCTATATCACAAAGAGTAAGGTTAAGGCTATGACAACCACATGGCGTATAAAATGCTCTAGGATTGATTTCTAGTAGCCTACTTTGTACACCCTTATGTTTTCCCTTCACATTAGATCCATTATCATATCCTCGTTGAAACATCTACACACCGAACTACAAGAGACATTTGTTCTTCATGACTCACATCCGGAGTACAATCAAGTATAATTGAAAAGTACTTTGCTCTTTTGATCCTTTTAACAATTGTACCTTTAATCTCATTAGCCAACATTACTATCAATTCATTTTGGATTTTGTGGCCAAGATAGTGATAATGAATCTCATGCATTTCAATACGTCGAAGATGCTCTTGCATTACGGTGTCAAATTCGGCAATCATTTCAATGAGACTTAAAAAGTTGCCATTGTTTTCTTGATAAACCTTCTCATTGTCTCCACGAAATGCTAAATTATTCTTAATAGGTGTTTTCACCACAACAAGTATTCGTAATAATACTTGTCTCCAATATTGTTCTCTCTTTGTTCATATGTTCTTGCGCAGCTTCATCAATGGTTTTATTCTTTTGCATTCTCATCTCCAATTCCACCCACAAGCTCATGTAAGTAATGTGTTCATCACTTCTTTCATGATAAATAAGCCTAAGGAGAGAGATACACATTCACCCGGTATACCAGCAAGTCCAAGCCTAAAACCGCGATGCTAATGGATAGTCCAAGCCTAAAACTATTACATCCAAGTGACCTGGCAGGGCTGGTTTCCAAATCATGCACAGTAGCCGTCGCTACTAAAATTTTCAAATATCGAGAAGCTAACCCTGGCATGAAATTGTATAAATCTCCCATTTGACACACATAATCACTTAGCATTCTCACATAAGCACATAGACATGCTTTTCACAATTATTCACGAGCATAATTAACGGACCTAATCTAACACATGATTTTTGCCTGAATCACAATATCACATTTGAGATTCAAAACATGGAAATTTTCTATAAATATAAATTAGGAATTCACATCTTAAGCGACACTCCTATAATTTTGAGAGAAGTTCTAGGAGTCCAATACTACGCTGAATATACGATTACAAGTGAAACCTACGAGTTTTCGAACGTTTTCAAGAAAACTTAAAATTAATAAGAACAACAATTACAGATCATGGAACAACATTTGATGGACATTGATACAATTGATTTACATGGAACAACATTTGATGATCATGGAACAACATTTAATTTTCATGAATCAACTGTCACGACTCATCCCGTCACGGGCGAAAATAGGACACGTGGCACTCCACCAAGGCTTATTCAATTCAATTAAGTATCATAACAGTGGAATGAACATAAGTGGAAACATTTGAAAGTCGGTTCCTTTGAAAATAATATGTCACGAGTCGGTAAAATCCATATAGATTTAAAAAGTTAATTATATTTCAAAACACATATATTAGTTAATATGGAGCCCAAAGGTACCCTAAGAACTAATTATAACTTAAATTTTTTTTTTCAAAAAAGGTAGCTAAGAGTAAATGTCATGTCCTAGAACAATAAAAATACAGAAAAATAAAATTTCTTATTTGGGACATAGGGAATGACAGGTGAAAGTCACTGAATTGTCCACACCACATAGTTTTAAGAAAGAGTTTTCCAAACAAGACCTAACAAGTATCAAAACGTAGGTCTTACCTCGAGGAGTCCGAAAATATAAACGAGAAAAATTTCTGACGGACGTGCAATATGTGTAGTTTGCTTAGTTGTTATGCACATATCTTTTCTTTCATGTTTCTCGGATCAACAATTCATGATTATGGAACAATAATTTATGATTATGAAGCATGAATTTCTGATAATAGAACTATAATTTTTAATCATAGAACAACAATTGCTGATCATGGAACAATACTTCTAATAACATAATAACAGTTATTGATCGTGGAACATGAATTTCTGATAATAGAACAACAATTTCTAATTATAAAACAACCGTTACTAATCATGGAACTGTTATTTGTGATAATTGAACAACAATTACTGATCATGGAACAATTATTTCAAACAAAAGAACAATTACTGATCAGGAAACAACAATTTGTGTTCATGGAACAACAATTATTGAACATGGAACAACAATTGTGTTCATGGAACAACAAATTATGATCAAAGAACAACAATTTCTAATCCTGGAACAATTCATACCTTCTATATTATAATATCTCTAACCCATCTTCTTCAATTCGTGCTACTGAAACAGAGACCCCAAATAAGGTCTTGTTTGGGTGTAAGAAATGAAACACTCACAACTAGATCATTTCTCAACGAAATAATGCAAATCCTATATGAAAATTGATCCTCTCAACGAGCCCTATCCATATAAATTGGTTTGGCATTCCAAGTTTTATTAAATAACTAGAATTTTGGATAAAATCGCGAAGTGGGTCTATGAAAAAAATTACAAATTCGTGATGATTACTAAGAATTTTGAAAAGCCGTTCTTAGGGGGTTATAAGGGAAGTAATATGGACCTTTTGACATAAGTTTCATGAGTTTTGGTGGTGGTTGAAAAATCAAGCTTCAATGGAAGCTTTAATGGCAGACGGCCATGGCTAAGCTTAAGGTTCTGTTTTATTTACCTAATTTATCTGTGTGTTCACAAATAAATTACAGAAAGAGTAAAAATAGAAGAGGCTCAATTGACTCTCTATCTCTTTCACTCTATGTTCTTGTTTGTGTGCATATAGACAAAGGGGTGAGAGTAATGTTATGTAGCAGTAAGAACAATGTGGGATGAGCCAGTGATGAGAAGACTTGTTCCTAAAATGTCTAATGCTTGATTGGGTCATGGATGAAATGAGAAATGGGAGGGAAGAGAGAGAATAAAGTTGGGAGGGAAGAGAGAGAGAGAGAGAGAGAGAGAGAGAGTGTGTGTGTGTGTGTGTGACTTACCCAGTTACCTGCTACCGGCAGGAAAGAGAGAGAGGGAGAAAAGAGAGTGGTTTTACTTTTTAAAAAGCTTTGACACATAGACGACTTAGATGAAGCCAAATTTCATCCAATGGTAGAGATTGGTTGGTTTGGGTGTATATACACCCAAACCGCCCAAACGTACCAAAGTGGGCGCCCATCGTTTATTACATGTTTTGTGCATAGTTTTTTTGGGTTAATTTATCTACATTGAATCTGCTTGATTAGTTTCAACAAATAAGTAATCTTCATTCTCTCTCTCTCCCTCAGCAAGAACTGAACCCGTGTGCATTACCTGGGATAAAATAAATCAAATATATAAATATTTACAATAACATAATACGTTAGCTAAATTTCAAAACAAAAATAAACTACTTTTAATTGCAGGTTAGTTGGTAGTATTACCTTTTCTGGAATTAATTAAAATAATGGAAATATTGTGGTTATAAAAGTTATGATTTCAGCACCTATTAATGTTAAAATGATAATTATAAATTTAGCTTGGAATTTAATATTGAACTAGCATGTATCCCGCGTAATGCGCGGGTACATTGTTTGTAATAATTCGACCACATTCTATTGCTTCTGTTTTCATCCCAGTATAGTCAAAACCGCTGTCAGATGCCCCTGTTGTTTTCATCCTAATAAAGTCAAAATCAATGTCAGATTCCTCTATTTGAATAGATCTAAATGACCAAATCCATCCACTTTTCTTTCCCATTATGAAATCCCTCATGAAATCCAATAGCCAAACAAAGCCTTAGAGTTCGTAAATCTGCTAAAATTTCAATTTTGAAAGGAAGCTTGAACTCACTATGATTATTGTGCTGGTAGAATTATAATAAAGTTATTACCTATATTTATAGTAGATATCAAAAGCCAAGGACGAACACTCACAAAATAAAGTTTATAAAAGTTGTAAGCTTCTTCAAGTAAATATATCTATCAAAACAATTTGAATTAAGGTCAGAAATGTATAAACATTTCATAATATAGTTTATTTATCTAAAAAGTTTAAAATGAAATACTTAGATAAATCGTGCATTAAAGAACTACTGCATTCCTTATTTTATGCAGTCATTTAAGCCAAGTCTGAATTGTTCTGAGCTTCATTACAAATCAAACAGTCAAACCCTTTCACGCCAAATACACACCATGTTATAAAAAAATAAAATCAAAAACCAAAGAATAAACATGATTGACATCTCCTCCAAAGAATTCTTACACTTGTGCCTAACTAAAAGCATCGCACTACGCAATCAAAGACACTGGTTGACAACTCTTTATGTATAGTGTCATTTAAGCTGTAAATTTATAGTAGCCTGTACTCTTTTGAATCTGCTGTGCAGGGGAGAGTTCAATCCATGTTTGAGACTTTGGTGTAGAATAGTTTTTGAGTAAATAGTTTGAGACTTTTGTGATCCGATCCAATGCCTATTGTGGTAATCATTCCCTTTCCTTGATTCCTTATGCGCTTTCCCTTCCTTTTCCATTTTCCGTATGTGAATAGGTCTCACTTGGAACCCTATACACCAATGATGATCAAAGTTGTTTAAAGGCTCCAACAACCATTCTCTTCCCTTCGCTGCTCCAAGAGTGATATTCATTCTTGTTCACCATAGAAGTGATACTGAATATCCTGTTAGATAGTAAACGCACATTTAGTCATCTTTTTTATTGCTTATTCTCATCGAAATTAATTGGTTAAGGTGCATTGTTAATTACATATTATAACACAGAAAATACATATTATACACACAATTCCCTTAGTTCTCAAAGCATGTTTCCATTGGTAAGTAGTAACCTAGCACTTCAAGAATGAGTATAATTTGATTACAAAAAATGCAATAAAAATTTCACAGAAACAAAGAGAAAAGGTCCCAAGTATGACTTTTCACTTTTCTTATCTGTTGGGCTCTTTTAGTTTTTTTTTTAACATCAAATGGTACATCAATTCAAATATATCAAATTCAGCTAAACGACCTTGATCATCACATTTCTTGAAATCAAATTTCTCATACGAAATGCCAAAAGCATTTATTATAGACTAAACAATCCCTTTTGATAGTTTGCAACTTTTAACCCATGCTACTTAGAATAATGTGTTTCATAAATGGCACTTGGGTCCTCACTTGAGTCAATCAATTCAAGCCAACTAACCTTGTATAGTTAATCAACCGTTTCAACCGAACAGAGCCATTTATTCGTCTTCTACTGGATTATTGTGATAAGCCAAGCTGCATTGTGATAGACCGTTGTTACCAAATTGACCTTCTGGTGATCTAAAAATCACGAGTTTAGTGCCCTTCCTACATCCCAGAAGAAAATATGAATATTCATATGAAGATTTGTATTGCTGATTTGTAATTAATGTAAGGGTGGCAATTTTATCAGAAGTTTGCAAATTGAATTAACATTTCGAAGAATAAAAAAATACATAGCAATGGAAAATTATACATCAAATGATGAAAAAGTGAACATACTTCTAAAGAGTTGATTTTCTAAGCTGCCTCGCAGCATGTATTCATGTGTGTTAGAAGGCTTTGTTCATCTTTCCCAACAGTAACTTGATAACGTAAGATTTATAATCAAAACATCCAATCCTCTTTGTAAAAGCCTCCCATGGTCGAGGAGAGATGACATTAGAAAAGAAAAAAAAAAATCAAAAACCACAATCTTATGGAGGGGACAACCTGTGTAAGAGTGATGTTGGCACATAGTTGGTACATCATCTTCATTTTTAATTACAAATGCAATTAAACAAAAAGGAAACCCAACAATCACCAAATACACAATCATTTCAAAGGTTCTACAAAAATTTGTTCCAAAAAATATCATGCTCACAAATGTTTTTGCAGGCCATTCATCCTAACTAAAACATGGGTTTTTGAACTTATACTTGTAACTGACTATAGCAGAGAGCATACACTGATTTTCACACCATTCAAATGAAGTGTGTAAGATAGATTGTTTAAATATTTGTATTGCGTTTTTCCATAGATAAAGAATAGGAATATTATGTGTTAAAACTTTAACAATATGTTATATCTATATTCGTGCTACATAGGTGATCTGAACTTTTAGACAGTTAACCTTCAAACAATTGAACCATGTATTTAATTGATTGCACATCACATGGTTGAACGCACTGTAACATTTGTAGCCAAACTGGAGCAGTATGTCTGAAGGACCAGTGGAGCCGAACTCTCACTTTGAAGACGTCATGGCATGGAAATATTGATCTGACCCCTTTGTTGTCATGTGTCTTTACATGTGAATATGTAAGTTCGCCAACCATTAAAAATAATAATAAAATAAAAAGCTTTCACACCCTCAAGAATTGACCCTATTGTTATCAAATCAAAACCTTCCTTGGCTTTTAACATCAAATGATAACACATAGCACCCATAGTCAGTTTTATTTTCATAACATTCCGCGAGAGAAATGGTAATGAAGAACAGTGTTTTGAATCAGCGTGCATGGTTAAACTAAGGGCCTTTGAGAAACTATAAAATAGGATCAAGTTCAGTCCAAGTCTCACTTTTTATCTAATTCTTCTGTAAACCAATATTATGCTGGTTTGACAAAGAACTGATTTTAATGGAGTTCTTAAACTAAGCACAAACTCCTATGCAAGAAGTACCTGATTTTGCCTCAGAGCACGGCTATGATAGACCATTCTAAATACCAAGTGTGGGAGGCTTTTAGAGCAAAATTTTTCAGAAGCGTTGCTACCTAGGACGCACAGACTCTTCTAAACGGTCGCATGTCCACATTTGCACCAGTATTAATGTGGACTATTCTCGGATGTGGGAGGGTGTCTCTTTTTTTTTTTTTTACCAAAATAAGGGGGACTCTAACATAATTTGTTTCAAAAAGTCCATTGAAGAATGTTGGGAGTTGAATTACACATCAAAAGGCTAATATGACTTATTTATACTTGTTATTTGTTTTAATTGCATACAAAATCAAGATAACGAATAGTTGGGTTAGGCTCTCCAGTGCATTAGGTAAGTGCACTGGGCGAGTGCATTGGACTTTTAGGCCTAAAAAATCCGTGCGTCAGGGGTGCGGCGAGACGAGGCGCGGGTCAGCGGAAGCCTTTCTCATGAATAATTTATACAATTATTGAAAGTAAATTTATTAATAATTTATAATAGTGCCCCCTACACCCTTGCTCTTTGGAAAATTGACGAATCCTTCACACCCGATTCCTCGCACCCGCACCCGCACTTCCTAGGTTGCTAGTCACAATATAGGGCACCCTAATTGGTTGCGTTGCCCTTGGAATCTCTCAAGTGGGTCTCCACCTTGGTTGAAAAAGGAGAAAATGGATACCACTTCTTCTTTTTATTTCATTTTTTCAATTTTAATTTTTTTTGGGTATACCAAATTTAGAGCTTAAAAGAATGGTTGGGGCTTTGAATGTGATAAGATCACACTGGTTGGACAACAATTAGTGTATTGGAAAAAGGAAAGGAAGGACAAAAAAAAGTCTAGGAAGATGGAACAGGACTAACCATCACATGCTTATGTGTTATACCCAATCCCATTGTATACATAACTCATCAATAAAAAATTTAGCGCAACTTATCTTTCCCAAACACATCCCCCTTTTCCTTTCTTCAATAGTACACTCTTTTGCTAAGTAAGGGTGTGTTTGATAACCCAAATAAGTGCTGAAAATGAAAGCTTTCAGCACTTAATTTTTTTTAGTGCGTTTGATAATAACCACTTAATTGAAAAAGCAGCCAAAAACTCACTGAAAACTTTAAGTGAAAAAATTCTACTGAAAATAATCACTGAATGCAGTCTATTTCAATAGTTGAAACACTGTTATTTGTATTGCAAATTCAATCACTTAAAATTTTCCGTACTTAAAATTCAGCACTTAATTTTCAGTACTTAATTTTCAGTTTTATCAAATGGACCCTAACTCTTATTCCCCATCACTCTCCTTTCCCATCAAATAAGGCCTATTCAACTATTCACTTAGAAAACAAACCAAATCCATCCAAAAGCAAGAAGTTGGAGCATAACCTAATCTACCCAACCTTTAGAACCCAGAATAAAGACGAAAGCACCATAATGAAACTAAATCTGAGAAATTCAAGGGAAAGGATATACTCTTTTTTGGGGGGTATCTTGGCAAAGGATATAGTCAAAACTGTCAAATCCAAAAAAGAAAATTTAATACGATTATATATGCAGGATAATCAGGATCCTAAAGTAACTCAAGTCTTAAAGCATGATACAACAGTATACCC
This sequence comes from Hydrangea macrophylla, assembly GCA_033977485.1. NCBI lineage: Eukaryota > Viridiplantae > Streptophyta > Magnoliopsida > Cornales > Hydrangeaceae > Hydrangea > Hydrangea macrophylla. The sequence goes on along the minus strand of CM066997.1, from coordinate 113,254,017 downwards.
AGTCAACTGCATTTTTTTTAGCTAATCCTAGTCACATGCATAATACTTGCACAAGCATATAACTTAAAGGGGATAAATCAATTCAAATCTTAAATTTCCAGATCCAATGCTATTATAAAAACATGACATAAAGGAGAAAAGACACTCCAAAGCATTGGAAGGAAGTTTGAGAAAGTGAACCATTACCCAATAGGAGAATCATAAAGCAATGACAACCGTAAAATGCACCTAATCCAGAAATTCTAAAAATCAAATAATTTTACCTTGAATCCAAAACACGGTTGCAAACTGAATGAACCAAACAAAAAGAAATTGGGAAAAAAATTAGGGTTATGCCATTGAGAAACCTACAGAACCATAAGCAAAAATAGGGTTTCACAAACAAATATAAAAATTAAAAGAAGTTCTATGCACTGGAGAGTAAAATGTATCAGAAAGAGGGATTACCTCTAGAAGGCAATCGGAGGCGGTGGTGGTTGGAGCCAGCCATGGTTCAGTCGATGGTGAGGAAGAAGATGCTATAGAAAATGAGAGATTTAGGGGAGATGATTGTGTGTGTGTGTAAGAGAGAGAGAGAGAGAGAGAGAGAGAGAGACGAAGGGGCATGTCGGAAACATCGAACGTTGAGAGAGTTGAAAGACTTACATTTTCGTGAATGTAAAACGATTAAATAAATCATAAAATACAGTATTCCATGTGTCAACACATGGTGAACTCTTGCTAAAACCTTCCGCTATTAGATATACTAATAGATAGATAGATAGATAGATAGATATGTGATTTTTTTTATAAAGTTTTTAATTTAGGTTGAATATAGGGTTTTATTTTGTTTTATTTTTATTTTTATAACAGGTTGAATGTAGTTTTGAAAATAGTATCTTAATCAATTGAAAATTAGTTCTCAATATGAATGATCCGTCTCCTTTATGATATCTCCTTTACATCTTATGCTGGTCATAGAAAACGCCACGTGGTAACATAGAAAGTTTATGCTTATAAATATATATATATATATATATATAATGTTTGGCTCAAGTGCGTACTAGGTAAGCATGGGTAAATGTACTAGATTTTTAAGCCTAAAAAAAATCCGGATCAGTGGGGTGGCGGGATTGCGCGCGAGTCAGTGGGGCGTCCTGCGGTTTTTTTAGGCTTAACAGTTCACTGCGTTCACCCAGTGCACTTATCCAGTGCGCACTAGAGTTTGGCTTTCTCTCTCTCTCTCTCTCTCTCTCTCTCTCTATATATATATATAGTAAAATATGGGAAATCATAATGCTAGAGTTGTTTCCTTTAATGTCAGCAGATTATAACAACTTTTTATTTGTAGCGGAAAAATCCGTAAGTAATGTCAAAAATCCGTTAAAAAAATTGTGAGTTTTATCCAGCCTGTCAAACGAGGCCTAATAGTGACATTATGGGCAGCCTAAAAGATAGCCATCGGCCTTCTGACAAATTATATGGCGATTGTGGTCCACGATGGTTTTGTATATCGCAATGTGCAATATGGAATAATCAATTTCATATACACCATGGCGTTGGTGTAAAACCTGCTTAATGTGGGATAAATCCTTTCCAATCCTTGTAGGGGCTGTTTGGATTGGTTGAATTACATCCCCAGCGTTTGGTTATGTCTTATTTTGGCCAATTTCCCGGTTCTATGAGGGCTTACCTATTTGTGTTGTCCTGAGCTTCGCTGTATTTTCTTCTCATACTAGCTTGGATTTTGAATGGAGCGGTACACTTGAAAAGGAGCCTGGATCCCAAAGGCCTTGTTTGGATTTTGAATTTATCGAGGCTTTGTTTGGTCTATAAATTTCGTGAGAGAAAAGAGAATGGAAAAGAAAACAATTCATGAACCAAACAGAATCTGAAGGAAAATAAAAATGAAAAGAAAATAAGAAGATTCGGACATTCCGTTGCGTTTAAACTAGTGGTTTCCGACACTACAAGTCTACAACCAATGGCAATGGACGACCTTTGCTTGCAACCCCAAACCTGTCCAGATATATGGAACTAAAACTAAAATTTCATACCTCAGTGCTACACGATTTTATGAAGTCTCGCCTTTTCATACCAAAGGGCATGTGAATGAAATCGCTAAAGAGAATGGCAACAATTTTACCAGCACTAGTTAACCTATTTTAACTCCAAGGTCACCTAAAAGCACAAAAGTAAATTTATTAATATGAGTAATGTTAGAACTACATAAAATTCTACATAAAAATTATCTTGACTCTTGATTTTGGTGGATCTTGTGTGGGACACATGTGGAACCCATAGGAATCAAGAGCAATGATTATTTTGTGTAGAATTTTGACCGGGTCTAGTATTACTGGAAGAGTAATATTTGGGGCACACAAACACTTACTAACACATTCTATCTCTCTCCTAGTGGCACTGTGGGGTCCGCAGTGGACCCCGCTGTACTACTAGGAGAGAGATAGAGTGTGTTAGTAAGTGTTTGTGTGCCCCAAATATTACTCTTCCAACTGTACTACTAGGAGAGAGATAGAGTGTGCTAGTAAGTGTTTGTGGATGTTGTTAGTGCCCCTAGCATTGCCCTTTCACGAGCCTTAATCGATCGTGTTCACAAGCTCAAATGAGCGAGCCGAGCCTTGCCTTTATCGAGCCGAGCTTCAAGCTTTTGTTGAGCGGCTCAGCTCATTTACACCCCTAGTTACTACCAACACTAAGGACCTGTTTGATAACTGCGATTGGTCCTCCTATCACGGTTACCAACCTGTTTGGGAAACCCATAAATCGCAGTGCAATTGTGATAATACTAAGGGAAAATTACACTGACACCCCCTGAGGTTTGGCACTTTGTCACTCACACCCCCTGAGATTTTTTAGGTTACACTGACCTCCCTTCAAGTTTGTGATTGGTAACACTAACACCCCCTGCCGTTAACTAACGTTAAAAAATGACTGACATTAGCTAGCTATTTTTTTAAAATGTCCAAAATGCCCTTATCTTCTCCTTCCTTCACACACACATACACACACACATATATATATATATATATACACACATACATATACACACAGAAAGGAGAGTCTTCTATGAACACCACACTCTCACCACCCAACTCATCTCACTGCTACACTCACACCCAACTCGAAGGCAACGAACACGAAAAACACGGATCAAAACCTTATTTCTGATATATATATATATACACACATACATATACACACAGAAAGGAGAGTCTTCTATGAACACCACACTCTCACCACCCAACTCATCTCACTGCTACACTCACACCCAACTCGAAGGCAACGAACACGAAAAACACGGATCAAAACCTTATTTCTGAGCTTCCATTTCAATTGTAGAAACAACAAATTCTGGGTTCCACCATATGAGTTCAATCTCCATCGAACTTCGCCTCCCACTTTAATTTACAATCCGAAACATTTATGGGTATTTGGGCACAATCCGAATCAACAAATCATCGGAAAACCCAAATTTCTCTTAAACTCGTTAAGCTTCACAACATTGAGCCTCTGATTTGAACTCATCATTATTAACTTTGCTAATTTCTCCCCAAATTAGAAAAACCCCATGACAATAGAAGATTAGGGCTTTAAAAATCCCAAATTAGAATCCAAATTGGTGTGAAGTTGAATCGGCTTTCACTCCCACTCTTAGTTCGTCGTTGATTCTCAATTGGCCAATCAATACACAGATTTGAGATTGTGACCTCGAAGGTTCGATCTCGTCAACCATGGCGGCCGCTAATGCTCCGATCACCATGAACGAGGCCCTTACGGTAATCTTCTCTCTCTCTAACAACAATTTCTCAAAACCCATCCCCTCCCTTGAAGAACAAGTGATTCAAGAAGAGAAAATTGGGGAGACTTGTATGATTTATTGGAACAGATGATCAAAACCCTAATTGATGATTGAAAACCCTAAATTGAAAAGCCCTAAAACGAAACCCTAACAGATGATCGACAACCCTAAATTGAAAAGCTGTAAAACAAAACCCTAATTGATGATTGAAACCCTTTAATGTTCGAAAGAAAACTTACCCTAACTGATGATCGAAACCCTTTGATGGATTCAAGCACTTCAATCAAACCCAAAAGATCCTTCGTTGAAGATTTTGTGATCCTTCCTTAGATGATCGAAACCCTTTGTTGAAGATTTTGAGAGAAACCCTACATTGTTTGATCATCCCTGAATTTATGAATTTTTCTCAAGAGAAATATGTGAGGGATAGGAATGTACTTAGGCTTTTGTTCACCCTCAGAAGAGGGTAGAACTGTCTTTTTATATTTGTTGTTAACGCCCATTAAGCAGACAATTCTGACAAGGGGTGTCAGTGTCATGTCAGAAACCTCAAGGGAGGTTTGTGACAAAATGCCAAACCTCAGGGGGTGTTAGTGTAATTTTCCCTAATACTAACTATTCAATTACCTGATTCCAGTAAGGGCAATCGCAGTGCAACTGTGATAATACTAACTATTCAGTTTCCCAAAAAGGTTGGTAACCGTGATAGGAGGACCAATCGCAGTTATCAAACAGGTCCTTAGTGTTGGTAGTAACTAGGGGTGTAAATGAGCTGAGCCGCTCAACAAAAGCTTGAAGCTCGGCTCGATAAAGGCAAGGCTCGGCTCGCTCATTTGAGCTTGTGAACACGATCGATTAAGGCTCGTGAAAATGCTCGTTAATAAGTTGATAAAGAGCTTGTATAGTGACATATATATATATTATAAAAGGGAATTGTTATTGCCACTCCATCGTTGAACTAAGGTACTCCATGGTACTATTCTTAGAGCATGTGGTACCATGTATGCAATGCATGACATACATGGTACCACATGCTCTAAGAGTGGTACCATGGAGTGCCTTAGTTCAATGATGGAGTGGAAATAGCATCACCCTTATAAAATTATATAATTTTAGGGAAAATATGGCATATCTCGTAAATAGGCTTGATAAATGATTGTTTTATTATTAAACTATATAGTTTAAAACGCGAAAAAAACTTGTTAAAAAGCTTGCGAGAAAACTCACAAACACTTAAAAGATTGGCTCGTTTGAGCCCGTGAGCAAGCTCGTGAGAAAGCTCGCGAATAGGCTCAACCCGTCTCGTCTCGTATACACCCCTAGGTGCGACTTTGGCTTAGGAGGGTGGGTTGGACACTGACCTGTCCTGTTTGTCATTACTTTGCACAAAATAGATTGCTCTCAAACTTGAACTCGCATTATCAACTTCTTAGTCCCCCCTTTAACAATTAAATCGAGCAATAGCCCCCTAACCAGAAGAAATTACGTAAAAAAAAAAAGATGGATTGAGATCTTTAGTATTTGATGTTCTTGGAATTTTTCCAAGGAAAAATGATGATTAATGACATCCAGTAATGGAGTTCAATCTACTATGGCCAAGTTTGGAACAACATTTAGAGCCCATAAGTGATTATAGAACTCTTAAAGCTATTATATAACTGGTTGACAAACTCAGCTTTTCTGATTCTTTTAGAGAAAATTACGAGCCAATCCCAGAAAACTACTATTAAATCGTAGAATCAAAAGTAGTTTCCAAAAGGGCCCTAAAACCTAAACTGAGAGAAGGAATTTAGTCACGCCTTCATTATATTTTTCTACCAGTTCGATTAGATCAATAAACCATCACCAAAATGTCTAAAATGTGGAGCAATAAGAATGAATCAGCTGGAGCAACTCCATTTCATGACTCCAAGTGCCTAAAACTATGATGCATTTAAAATTTATCGTCAGGTATTGTCATGCCCCAGAGTGGCAAAGTAGGGAAAAATAAATTTCCTGCCTTTGGATCCATGGACACGCAACTGGTTGGAGAATCACGTGATTGTCCTCAACAGAAGATATTAACAAGAAGCATAATAATATTGGGAATGTATCTAATTCAAACACAACATACTAATAATAATAAACATTACTGAGTCTTACATGAAACATTATATTAAAGACCTTGAACAAAATCAAAGAAACAGAATAAGAGAAGTAGTTTGGTGACAACCAGTGTCATGAAATCTGACAACTATTTATTACACCATAATAGAAAAGATAAACAGAAAATTAAAAACTCCATCTTCAACTCGCAAACCCATAGTAATCCCCGTAGTAGTCCTCTTCCAAGTACTCATCATCATAGTGGCCTTCGTCCAAATTTCTGCCACTTCCGTAGTTGTCCTCGGGCGGAGCATCTCCTGCTAAAATGCCGTCAGCTTGAATACAAGCTGAGTGAGTAAAAGTTCTTATGAAGTACCGTTAGCAACAGTCACGAAGATGCTAGGTTCATTATTCCATAGTCTGCTTATAAGCATCTTTTAAATACTAACCACCCAAACCATAGAAAAGATACAAACTCCATGCCCTTACTGCGATTCTAGGGTGGAGGACAACTCACTCAACCCATGACTTCCATACCATAACTCCCCCTTCTACGCAATTTATGACTTAAACAATACAACAGCTCACCTTGCAACTGTCAACTCACTTTATAGCCATTAACTCACTTTACAGCCATTATCTCACTTTACAGCCAACACTAATTCACTTTACAACCACGTAACATTAATCATCACATCACCTTTTGTTGCTAACGTATAGCACAACCGCATATGTCCAACACTCTCATTGTCGACCCATGATACCAACATTAACAATCAACAGGACTCCCATGACTTGACAGATTTTTTGAAGACACAGAATCAAACGCTTAGACCAACATCAAGAAAACCGATCTAAGTACAAGAGTTTACTATGCGTAGAACAACAAACCAGTCATAGAGTTATTTATAAGTTTCGATCTTATTACGCGTAGATTATTCTTATTATCAGAGTCAGCGTATCGCGGAAAGCGTCGTCGTTTCAAGTTCAAGACTGTTGGCCCAAATATGGAAACCTTAGAGGGGGGGTGAATAAGGTTTTAGCGGAAATTAACCTTTTTAAAAACTTAATTGCAAATAAAACACAATTACAAATAATTATGTAAAGATAGAAGGGAAGAAAAACTTGCAAACCGAGTTTTCAAGTGATTCGGCAATCCGCACACCACGGCCTACGTCCACCCCTCAAGAACACCTTTTGAGGATTCCTTTACTCCGATCTACTTCACGGGTGTAGACCAAACCGTTACAAGAGTCTCCAATCTCTCCCAAAGAAGAAAACCTCTTCTTTGCAATCAAGGGTTACTAACCCTCACTCTTTACAAATGGTTTGTATACAAATTGAACTCTCTCTCTCTCTAGAGTGGATAATACAATTTAAAGCTCACACAATAACTCCTTAGTGAGTAGATAAACAAATAAATAAAGCTCACTACAATTTGCTCTCTCAAGAATTACAATTGAAATCTAGAACAAATTGATTTTTCACTCAAACTAGGGCTCAAATGGGAATGATAATTAAACAAGATGTTTGAATGATTTTGTTAATCTTGCTTCTTGTTTATAACCATTAAAAACATCCCTATATATAGCTTTTGAAAGATTATAGTCGTTGGAAGTGATTGGGTACATTTAAGATAACATTTGGAGAGTTAGAAAACTGGCCGTTGGGAGTTTCAGTGCGTTTCAGTCGACTGGATCGAAGGTTCAGTCGATTGGATAGTTTATAGCGGTGAAGATATATTCTGTGACATTTCCAGTCAACTGAATAGTGCTCCAGTCGACTGGACATTACCTTCAGTCGACTGGACCCTTCAAAAGTCAGTCGACTGATTTTCTGTTGGTTTTGACAGACTGACACCTCTTCACTAAAACGGCCATAACTCCCTCTACAAAAGGAATTTTTGCAATCCGTTTGAAGATTTGGAAACTAGATTCAAATACCTTTCCAACCATATAAAACTCAACATCTAGTTCCTTACCAATTAGATCAGGTTTGCCTTTAAAGTTGACCTATCTACGCAAAGGTCTTTGTTTTGACTTAGCTACTTGAAAGCTTTTGTGAAATAAATTTAATTGAGTGGTCTAAGTATGTTTAGATCCTTGAAAGTATTTTAAAGTGTGAGAGAAAGGATCCTAAAGTCTAATTGAAAATAATTTGAGCCCCTATGAGTGATTGATCAAAAAGCTTACAAGTGAATCCTAGTCTTCAACCAAGGATGAAAAATCTTCAAGTCTTCAAGCTTGATCCTTGTTGAGCTCCATCACTCTTGGACTTCACCATATGCTATCTCATGATCTCAAACAAAGTTAGAACATTTAAGTAAATGAATCAAGAGATTTGCATAACGAAAATGACATGATAATTAATTAAAATAGAACCAATAAAAAGTATGCAATTATCACTAGATTTATCATCAAAATAAATAAAAATAATGCCTTTAAATAAATTCAAGACTAACAAAGACTAATACTCAAGTCAACACATATGTAGTTAACACCTCAACACATACTTTAAGTGCGTGTGTATCCAAGTAAACATGCAGAGTCTAAAGACAAAGTCATCATATATATATATATATATAACAACAATCTCCTACTCAAACGTAACAAACTGATAGGCTCAAGTGCTCAGGGAGCTCGAGCGCTCGGAGTTCAAGGGCTCCCACTGAGTGCGAGTGCTTGGGTTTTGCAATAAAACAGATTCTAAGTGTAGTTTGCTTATAAGTACAAATCTAAGGTTCAAATCTTCATGCATGTTCATAATATCTTGAAATAACTGATCCTAAAGATAACCAAGTGAGAATCTATACTCACAAACACAAGGGTTGTGTTTGGATGATGTTCAAAATGCAAATTTATGGAAAAGAGAACTTGATTCTTAGTTTCCTTTTCATTCAAGAACTATAACCATATGTATACCACATGCATGTGCATAAAATCATGTACAAACTGATCCTACAGGTTTTCTAAGTGTGAAATTATACTCACAAAGGCTTAGATTGTGATTAGATGATAAAATATACAAGTATGTTGAGAAAGAATATTAAAATAAAATCATGTACAAACTGATCATGAGCTGACATCGAGGAACATACAACTAAGACACTAAGGCCTCGTTTGTTTGCCCGATAGGAAGAAAGGGTATTGTATAAAAGTGTAGTTAGTTATCCTGGGATAACTGACCATGGGATAAAACAATGCAGTATTATTTTTATACTGTGTTTCGTTCGTGCCGGATTATACTGGGAACAAAATTCAATTAGTCCAATACTATGTTTGGATGATCATGATATAAGCCTTGATTAATCTGCAACTTTTCATAAATGCCCCTTTTGCAAAAAAAATTACCAAATTGCCATGAATATACCAAAACATCTTCACACTTTATCACATAGACAAATATCACCATTCCAATCATTTTGATAATAACCAATTATTCAGCACTTACAATAACAATAACATAACTTGACCAAAACACTCCTATAACTATGTTTAATAATTAATTTTAGCTTCTCTATGGTTTATACATAATTAAAAGCCTAGAAACTATTTAAAACTTGTACACACTACTCTTATTTGCATCTTCATAGGCAGCTTCCTTCAAGTGCCAACCATAGAATGTTATTATCTTTATAGGATCCTGATTTGCATCTCCGATTCTTGATGGGCAGCCTCATTCAAGTATTGTCATGAAACTGCAATTTGCAACGCAAAAATCAGAGTTATCCTATGCTTTCATTAAACTACATAAACACCCATCCAATAAGCTATATATTCTACTCAATTCTACCCAATTCTTGTTTGAGGGGATTTACAAAACTCTGAGTAAAATCCCTACAACCATATGACCAATATGTATACATCTATCACCTTCTTTTATTTAAGTTTCCAACATTTTTCCTACCTTCTTTTAGGGTGCGTTTGATTGCAAGGTAGAAAATGGGTTGAAAAGAAACTTTTTCCGTGGAATTATTTTACTTGGAAATTTTTCCATGGAAATAAAATTTGGGGTGGTTTGATTGCAATTATTCAATCACAACCAACAACCAACTGATTTATCTAGAGAACCAATCACAACCAACTAATTTCTCTAGAGAACCAATCAATGTAAAGGAACATAACCATACGAAAATCTAAAAAACCAAAAAAAAAAAACTGACAGTGACCAGCTCACCTCTTCTCCTCTAAGCTGAAGCTATCAAATTAGAAAAGAAGTAAGTGGGTTTTTTGTATTCTACCCAACTCAGAATTGAACACTTTCATCTTGTAAGACATAGGGTGATGTATTATTAAGGAATAAACCAAGATAGCACAAACAATAATACATGAAACAATGATAAAGTGATGAATAGCAACCCCTATAATTCATGCAGACACACAAAATGATAGCCACACCCAATGGTTCTGAGGAGACAGGAACTGAGGACAAACTGATAACAATTGATTTTGAAAATATTAAATTAGAATACAAGAGGAACAAAAATAATAACAGCCCCCATAATTAAATCACCAGATGATAAAAGCTAAAACCAAGGGACACTAGGATCTTGGGAAATTGCAGCTTGAAGTATGAATAACCAGCACCCAATGAAAAATACAGCAGAAAGAGGAATCCCGATAGGCAAACCTAAGCTTTTGGAGCAATTGGTTCTTAATAAACTCTAATGGTCTACTAGGGGACTCAAATACATTTATAGCTCATTGCCAATAGGCTCGCAAAGCTCTCCAAACTACAAAAGTGATGTAATAGAGATGTATCATGTATCATGTATGGCAAGAACAATGAGTTCACAACTTGAAATAGAGATGTATCATGTATGGAAAGGGTGCTCGAGTTTCTATACTGCGAGATAATGATCATTATCTTAAAAAGAGAGCTTATCTACCTGAATAAGGTTTTCCCCAATTGTGATTTCCCCTCTAGTGCATTCTATCAAGTAAAAAGTTTCAAAAACTATACTTTAAAAAGCCTAGGATCTGCTTAAAGAGTAGTCAAAAGCATACTACTTTGTAATAGTTCTTTGATCACTGCCATGATTCTCAAATTCTATCCCAAATTCAGCTTTCAATTGTTCACCTATTAAATCATTTCAAAACCAAATTTGGGAAGCACATAAATGATTCAAACATAGTTTTATCATCGTCAATCTCATCAAAGGTACAATTTCCCATCATTTGTACACATTATGTTGCAGACAATTGCTTGATACATCCTATTAGTTTAAAAAAAAAATCAAGTGTGCTCCAGAAGTACTCTGATTTAGTTGGTGGAGTTTTAAAGTTGAGATTTTGGGGAAATTCTCTGTAATGCATTCCATCAATAATGGTGAGGTTTGGATTGCCGATTGGTTCATGGACCTAACCAAAAAAAAATGTTTGTTTTGTCTTATGATGATAATTGCCATTTTTTTTCCTTTTTTTTGCAGCAGCAAGGTCAAAGACTCAAAATCATGGCGGCCATCACTAGATTATGAATAAGTGTAGATGTAGCACAATATAAAAGCAAGAGATCATAGATCTATAGTTTTTGTCAAACTTTTAAGAAAATCCTAGATGATGAAAGCTAAGTTTCAGAAAAATGTGTAAGAACATGGCTAGTAACTAAAAACTTCAAAAAAAAAAAAAAAAAAAAAAAAACTTTGCAGATCTAAGGAGGATAGCCCAGAACCTTTGCAGATCTACCATTCTAGTAACAAATCTTTCAGAAATCGAAAAAAAAAAAAAAAAAAGAAAAGAAAAGAAAAAAAGAACGTACAAGCAGGTTTGAAAAAAAAACAACGAACCTCTTAGCCGGCGTCACCTGGAGAGAGAGAAAGTGACCGGTGAGATTGTCACCTGCTCCGGCGTCTGCTATGGTCACTCGATCGTTGTTTTCGCCTCTGAGTTCTATCGCCCTTATTGCCTCTCTCTCGGTCTGTTGAAGACAAATGAAATTTGAAGGATTGTAAAATAGATTGAGTATATATATGCAATGAGTTGTATGGTCTTTTCGTCCTACAATCCCACTAACACACAATCCGTGCATTTCTTTTACCACCCCCTACCAGGTTTAATTTTATCCTCCTTAGGAGGCACTAATTTTAACCACACAAAACAATACCTTAGGTTAAATAATACTATCTATGCCCAACCAAACACAGTATCCGGATTGGACTAAAATAGTCCAATCCACCCCAATAATCCGGCAAACAAACGAGCCCTAAGAAATAAAATGGATCACTAAAAACAAATTGGATCAATTCAAGAGTTTCTTAAAGATATGGGGCAATCTGACATTCACACTCCACAACCTACAAAGATATTGTTAGAGTATTTTAACAATAAATATGTGTGAGTTGTGATAATATATAATATTGGAGAAAAGAAATTTATTATAGTGTTTATCTTATTACTTCACGGGAGTCTGTTTGTGGACTTGGTCCAAAACTTGTCCTTGTTTTTCTCCTTAATAGCTAACGTGTCCAGCTTTTTCTGTAATTGGTTTTGACTTATAACGTTATCATAACATCTATTATTATATTGGATGTATATAAAACAGTGAGTATCAGTTTAAGATATATACAACTTTATTCATATCAGCGTAGAGAGAGTTCCACTAGTACCTCTTCTTCTTCAGCTTTTTATATACGAAAATAACAGTGATTTTATGTATTTTCGATTTTGTTTCTCTATCTTCAAAATTTATGGGCAATACAGAATAATTCTAGAGCATTTGGTGTAGTTCATTTCTGTTCTGTTTAGTGCATATAGCTAGATAGAAAATTTATTGTGTTGGGCTGTTGTATCATGGGGGTTGAGATACCATTCTATGCATCAGTGAGAAGACCGAGGAGGCACGAAATCAACCTTAAAGAGAGCGACATTGTTCGGGCCTTGGCCCGTTATTGATTTGGTTTCCAATTTTCTAAGCTTTTTTTTTTTTTTGGTACAGATTTTCATCAGTTTTAAGGTTGAATAAGTCTCATGGAAGCCAATCAGAATACTACTTCTGTCAGCGACAACTATCACAACCGCCCTTTCCGGTTCGAAGGCCAATTCTTCAAACGTTGGAAGACCAAGATGATGTTCTACCTGTCTTTGCTGAAGGTTGCATTTGTTCTTGACGAATGAAACCCGAGGGACTCAGATTTGCTAGAACTTGCAAGATCTCATCAAGCACTGAAATGGGAAGCCGTAGATTTCAATTGCAAAAACTACATTCTCAACGGGCTTTCAGACGAGCTTTATGACTTTTATGCGGAGTTGCCTACAGCTGCAGAAGTTTGGACTGCTCTTCAAAAGAAATATGACACCGAAGAAGCCGGAGCTACGCTGTAAGTCATTACTAAAAATACCAAATGGTAGAAGACAAATCGGTAGTCTCACAGTGCCATGAACTTCAAAAAATAGTTCATGAAATTCTTTAAGAGGGGATGAAAATAGATGAACAATTTCAAGTTGCAGTTTTAATTGATAAACTGCCCCCCTCTTGGAAGGATTTCAGGAACTCCTTAAGGCACAAATCTAAAGAGTTTTCTATGGAGAGTCTAATTGTTAGACTCCGAATTGAAGAGGAATCTAGACTTCAAGACCCAAAAAAAGAAAATTTTATGTCTGCCAAAATTAATACTGTTAGCCCCCAACAAAATAAAATTAAAGTTTTGAAACTAGCCCACAAAAATTTTAAAAATAAAATGGGCAGAAAAATTCTTTTGGGCAAAAGAAAAAATTGATCCAAACCAGAGCCAGAACCACTTTAAAAGGAAAGTGAACCAAGGATCTCCTTCAAGACAAAATAATCCAAATGGATGTTATCTTTATGGACATCCTGGGCATTTTGCTCGGAATTGCCAGAAGCGTCAGTCTGATCCTCAGGCTAAGGTGACTGAAGAGCCACTTGTGGCTATGATTACGGAAGTAAATTCCATGACAGTTTCCGAAGGATAGTGGATTGATACCGATGCCTCTAGGCACATGTGTAACAATCGCTGTTGGTTCAAGAGCTACTCTCCTATAGAGAATGAAAATGTATTGCTTGGTGATTCTCATACTACAAAGGTTCTAGGCACTAGCAATGTGGAGCTAAATTTTACCTCCGGGAAGAAATTGATTTTGAAAGATGTACTACATACTGCGGATATTAGGAAAAATTTAGTTTCTAGTTTTTTAATTAATAAGACTGGTTTTAGCCAAACTTTTGGAGGTAATAAGTATGTTATTCTAAGTCTGGTATGTTTGTTGGGAAAGGTTATGCTTCTGAGGGTATGTTTAAGTTGAATGTTTCAGATATTAATAAATGCTCTAGTTCTGCTTATATTTTGTCTACTTCTGTGAATGTTTGGCATGCTAAACTCTGTCATATAAATAAAAAATATGTGGACAATATGAGTAGATTAGGATTAATTCTTGTTTTGGATAATGATGAATTTGAGGATTGCATCTCGTGTAGCCAAGCAAAAATCATAAAAACCCCACATAAAAGTGTCACTAGAAATTCTGAACTTCTAGAATTAATTCATAGTGACTTATGTGAATTTGAAGGAATTTTAACACATAGTGGAAAAAGATATTTTATCACATTTATTGATGATTTTTCCAAATTTACATATGTTTACCTTTTGAAAAATAAAAATGTGATACGTACCACTACACCATGCACGCCCACATGCAGAACCTCATCACTACCCCATCCATCACTCCACCATTCTGCCTAGTCAACCCATTCCAATGCAAGTGATTGGCAGTTACAATGTCTTGGCATTTAATTAGCTAATTAGCTTCCTTTGACCATGCATGTGATTGATTGGCAGCATTTAGTTTCCTTATATTAATTTGCATTTCATTTCATGCGTGAATAAGAATGTATGGCTATATAAAGCCTAAGCCACCAATAAGAAGCATATGAACATTTACCCAGATTATCTTCTCCTTCCACTTCCATCCCTTCTCTCTTAACCTTTCTAAATCTTGTCTGGAATTCATTTGTATCATTGGTATCAGAACGTCGTTCCATGGATACCCGTGGGAAATCAAATACCGAATTTCGGAATGACGTTAGTGAGATCTTGGCTCGTCATGAGTCGACCATTGACCAAGTACAAAATACACTCCAAACCATCCTTACCAAGCTGGACGCATTACCTACCAGTCTCAATACCGACAACCACTCCGACACACACAACATCAACCCCTTTGCCACTAGCTCAAGCCACCACCCAACCACTAATCACACGGCCCACCCTACAGACCTCCCTCCTTCGACCCTTAAACTCCAATTCCCAAAGTTTACTGGCAATGATCCAACCGGGTGGATATACCGAGCGGAACAATACTTCCAATTCCAACGGATTGCTCCCCACCAACAAGTTCAGTTAGCCTCCTTTCATCTAGAAGGGATCGCATTACAGTGGCATCGTTGGTTCACCAAATCCAAGGGACCCCTTAGTTGGACAGAATTCACAACTGCCTTGCTCCGTCGATTCGGGCCTACCGATTTCGAAGATCCCTTCGAAGCCCTCACTCGCCTTAAACAAACCACCACCGTGGTAAGCTACCAAGAGGAATTTGAGCGACTTTCTCAACTGATCGATGACCTACCCGACACCTATTTGATTGGGTGTTTTATAGCTGGTCTCAAGGACGAAGTCCGCCTTGATGTCAAACTCAAGAAACTGCGCACCTTATCCAACGCGATTGGTGTAGCGCGTCTTGTTGAAGAACGCAACAACTCGCAGAGGAAATCCAATCCTTACAGTCGCACTTTCCTTCCAAACTCATCATCGAGCCCGACACCACCACCAACTCGCCACACCACCAATAACCCATCCGCCGGCCTCCTTGGCCCACCACCCAACTCTAAGCCGAACCTCCAACCATCAACTCAAACCACAACCTTCAAGCGAATCACCGGTCAAGAAGCCCGGGCCCGTAGAGAAAAGGGTCTCTGCTACTACTGTGATGAAAAGTACGTTCCCGGCCACCACTGTAGTAATCCCCAACTCTTCATGATCGAAGACCTCTTGCTTCCAGATAATCACCCACACGAACCAGATATAACCGCACCCTACCTCAACGACGAGGCCCTACTTGACAACCCATCTCATGCCCAAAACCGAACTGAAACTCCACAAACTGACCCAGTACCAGAAATCTCTTACCATGCTATGACCGGTACCACCCATCCCCAAACCATCCGCATGATTGGCAAGCTGAACCACAAGGATGTTACTGTGCTCATCGACGGCGGGAGTACGCACAATTTCATCGACCAAAATGTGGTGTCCAAATTTGGACTACATGTAGTGCAAGACAAGACCTTCCAAGTCATGGTGGCCAATCGAGAAACCATCAAATGTGTCGGGCAGTGTCTAGCTCTCACCTTGGAAATTCAAAACCACCCTATCACGGCCGATTTCTACGTATTACCGGTATCGGCTTGTCAAGCTGTGTTGGGAGTCCAATGGTTAGAGACTCTTGGACCGATTGAGACCGACTACCGTACCTTGACCATGCGATTCCAAAAAGACGGAGTGATTCACCAATTTACTGGGTTACATCATTCTGAGCTCGAAGCTGTCAATAATAAGCAATTACAGCATCTGAGAGGGACCGGCCTATTTTTGCAAATCATCCCTCACCAAGAATCAAGCCCTCCTACCGTCCACCTACCCGAACTGAACCATATCCTTACCCAATTTAACCAGGTGTTCGCAGAGCCCACTACCCTTCCCCCTAACCGCAACCATGATCACCGCATTCCACTTCAACCCCATCACGGACCGGTCAGCGTTCGACCATACCGTTACCCATACTATCAGAAAACCGAGATTGAAAAAATGGTCTAAGAAATGCTCACTTCCGGGTTGATTCGTCCAAGCACCAGTCCTTTTTCTTCTCCGGTGTTACTTGTCCGGAAGGCGGATGGCGGATGGCGATTTTGTGTGGATTATCGCGCATTGAACAACATCACCATCAAGGATAAATATCCCATTCCAGTGATCGACGAACTACTAGATGAATTATATGGAGCCAAGTACTTCTCGAAATTGGACCTCCGCTCAGGGTACCATCAAATTCGTGTGCATTCGGATGACATCCACAAGACCGCTTTTCGCACTCACGAAGGCCACTACGAGTTCCTTGTCATGCCATTTGGTCTCTCCAATGCCCCCGCCACTTTTCAAAGTCTTATGAATGATCTATTCCGCACCCACCTCTGCAAATTCATCTTGGTATTTTTTGATGATATCTTGATATATAGCCGCACTTGGACCGATCACTTGAACCATCTCACAACTGCCCTTCAGATTTTATTGGATAACAATTTATTCGCCAAGAAATCCAAATGTCATTTCGGAGTTTTACAAGTGGATTACCTTGGTCATTTAATTTCGCACGAGGGCGTCGCTGTCGAACCATCCAAGATTCAATCCATATTGACCTGGCCAACGCCCACTACGGTCAAGGGAGTCCGCGGCTTCCTTGGGTTAGCAGGGTATTATCGCAAATTTATTCGTGGATTTGGAGGCATTGCGGCACCACTCAATCGCCTCCTCACCAAAGAGGGATTTCATTGGACTCCTGAGGTGGACACCGCCTTTCTCTACTTGAAACGGGCTCTCACTTCACCACCAGTCCTACGGTTACCGGACTTTTCTCAACCATTTGTTATTGAATGTGATGCTTGCGGGGTCGGAATTGGCGCCATCTTAATACAACAAGATCGTCCGGTTGCATACTTTAGTCAAGCTCTCAAGGGATCCTCTCTCTCTCTCTCCACATATGACAAGGAAATGTTAGCCATTGTGAAAGCCGTCCGTAAATGGAGACCATACCTCTTGGGCAAGCCATTTATCGTCCGAACCGACCACAAAAGTTTAAAATTTCTTCTCGAGCAACGCATCACGACCCCAACCCAAACCCGCTGGTTACCTAAGCTCTTAGGTTACGACTACATCATCCAATACAAAAAGGGACGAGACAACCAAGGTGCTGACGCTCTCTCCCCGAAAAGTCGAGCTTGAGTTTTCGGCAATTTCATTACCCACACCAAACTGGTGGGTTCGTCTCCAACAAGAAGTCCAAGCCGACCCATTCTACAAAAAAATGGATGACTCGCTAATGTGCCCAGGACCACACGCCTTCACCAAACGAGATGGGGTATGGTTTAAAAAAGGGAAGATCTTTTTGAGCCCATCTTCGTCCCTCTTGGGAGACATCGTGACAGACTGTCACTCATCTTCCCCCGGCGGTCACTTCGGGTATCACAAAATGCTTGGACGAGTCAAGACATGTTTCTCTTGGCCTAACATGCGTGCCACTATCAAAAATCACATCAAGCAGTGTGATACATGCCAACGTTGCAAAACCGACTGTCTTAGCCCTGCCGGACTACTACAACCACTTCCCATTCCCGATCATGTTTGGGCTGACATCTCCATGGACTTCATAGAAGGGCTACCCCCATCGAGCGGTAAGACCGTTATCATGGTGGTCGTGGACCGATTAACCAAGTATAGCCATTTTGTACCTCTTAGCCATCCGTTCACAACCACTTCTGTCGCCCAGGCATTCGTACAGAACATTGTTAAGCTCCACGGCATTCCTACGTCCATCATCAGTGACCGAGATAAAGTTTTCATTAGTTCATTCTGGCGCACTTTGTTTCAATTGCAAGGTACACAACTCTGTATGAGTTCCAGCTATCATCCTCAATTCGATGGCCAGACAGAAGTAGTCAATCGCATCTTGGAACAATATCTTTGTTGTTTTACTTATGATAAACCAAAGAGGTGGACCGAGTGGCTTGCATGGGCCGAATATAGCTATAACACGGCCATTCACTCATCAACCAAAATCTCTCCATTTGAAGCTGTGTATGGAGTTCCACCACCCAATCTATTGTCATATGTCCCAGGCACTACCAAACTTCAAGCGGTTGATGACCTCCTTCGCGATCGAGAAACCATTCTCCGTGACCTGCGCCATAACTTGGGAAACGCACAGTCGAGTATGAAAAGCAAGACTGATCGCCACCGTCGAGAAGTTGAGTTCAACGTTGGAGATTATGTCTTCTTGAAATTGCAACCTTATCGCCAGTCCACGGTCGCGTTCCGAAGCTCTCTCAAACTAGCACCAAGGTACTTTGGGCCTTTCAAGGTCCTAGCTCGGGTTGGTTCCGTTGCTTATCGCCTCGAGCTACCTACAGGTTCACAAGTCCATGACGTGTTCCACGTTAGTCTCCTCAAGCTCAAACACGGACCCATCCATAATCCGTCTCCGCTTTCGTCTACATTGATGCCTCTGATGACAAGCACGTTCAGTACCCTGCCACAACCAGAGAAGGTTCTTGAGCGCCGCATAATCCACAAAGGCAGTTATCGCCCCAAGACAGAGATCTTAGTCCAGTGGCAAGGTGCACCTCGCGAAGATGCTACCTGGGAAAATCAATGGCGTTTTTCAAAGACTTATCCAGATTTCAATCTTGCGGACAAGAATGTTTCAAGCGGTGGGGATTGATACGTACCACTACACCATGCACGCCCACATGCAGAACCTCATCACTACCCCATCCATCACTCCACCATTCTGCCTAGTCAACCCATTCCAATGCAAGTGATTGGCAGTTACAATGTCTTGGCATTTAATTAGCTAATTAGCTTCCTTTGACCATGCATGTGATTGATTGGCAGCATTTAGTTTCCTTATATTAATTTGCATTTCATTTCATGCGTGAATAAGAATGTATGGCTATATAAAGCCTAAGCCACCAATAAGAAGCATATGAACATTTACCCAGATTATCTTCTCCTTCCACTTCCATCCCTTCTCTCTTAACCTTTCTAAATCTTGTCTGGAATTCATTTGTATCAAAATGATGCTTTTGATGCCTTTATGGCCTTTTTAAATGAAGTTCAAAATCAATTTGACAAAAAAATTAAAAAGTTTAGAACCGATAGAGGCACGGAATATGGAGAAAGAGAATTTAGTTACTTTTTAGAATCTCATGGTATTATACATGAAACTACAGCTCCTTATTCGCCTGAAATGAATGGTGTCGCCGAACGTAAAAATAGGACATTTACAGAACTTGTAGTTGCTTTACTTGTAAGTTCTGGAGCTCCCTCTAATCTTTGGGGAGAAGCCTTATTAACTGTTTGTTATGTTTTGAATAGAGTTCCCCACTCTAAAATAAAAATTACTCCTTTTGAACTTTGGAAGAATAGAAAGTCAAATTTAAATTATTTTCGAGTTTAGGGTTGTTTGGCATATGTTAGACTTCCTGATCCTAAGAAGCATAAACTTTGAAGTAGAGCTGTAGAATGTGCATTTTTGGGATATGCTTTTAATCGTAAGGCTTACAGATTTTTAGACATGAAAAATAATATTATTTTTGAATCTATTGATGTTGATTTTTATGAAGATAGATTTTCTTTTAAATCAAGGGATAGTGGGGTTCCTATCCTTCTATTTCCATCCCTTCTAGACCCATTGATTCTAGGGTACATGATAGAGATAATGGCATGGAACCTGAACCACGTAGAAGTAAGAGAGCTAAGCTCTCAAAGACTTTGGACCTGATTTTTATACATTTAATTTAGAAGGAGATCCTCCTTGTTTAGAGGATGCTCTTACCTCTTTGGAAGCTAATTTCTGGAGAGAAGCCATTAAGGATGAGATGGACTCTATTTTGTCCAACCGTATGTGGGAACTTGTGGATTTACCACCTGGATGTAAAACCATAGGTAGCAAATGGGTCCTTAAAAAGAAACTTAAACCCGATGGTTCTATTAAAAAATATAAAGCTAGATTAGTAGCTAAGGGGTTTAAACAAAAAGAAAATATCGACTTTTTTGATAACTATTCTCCAGTTACTCGTATTACTTCTATTAGAGTTTTGTTAGCTGTTGCTACTATTCATGATTTATATATTCATCAAATGGATGTTAAAACAACATTTTTAAATAGAGAATTAGAGGAGGAAATTTATTTGGATTAACCTGAGGGTTTTATTGATCCAAATAATAAAAGTAAAGTTTGTAAACTAGTTAAATCATTATATGGTTTAAAACATGCACCCAAACAGTGGCATGGAAAATTTGATCAAACAATAATTTCAAATGGTTTCAAAATCAATGAAGTGACAAATGTATTTATTATAAATACAATGATGGAGTATGTGTTATGATATGTTTATATGTGGATGATTTATTAATTTTTGGTTCTACTTTAGAGATTATAAAAGAGACCAAAAAATTCTTGTCGATCACTTAATTTTGATATGAAAGATTTGGGTGAAGCCAATGTAATTTTGGGAATTAAAATTACAAGAACTCCTATTGGCATTTCTATTGATCAATCTCATTATATTGAAAAAGCTTCGAAAAAATATGATTATTTTGATTGTAAACTTGTTTGTATTCCTTTTGATCCAAGTATTAAATTATTCCCTAATGAGGGTGATACTATTAATCAAAAGGAATATGCTAGTATTATTAGGAGTTTAAGATATGCTACAGATTGTACTAGGCCTGATATTGCCTACGCAGTACGAGTTCTATGTAGGTATACTAGAAAACCTAGTATAGAACATTGGAATGCAATTGGTAGACTAATGGGATATTTGAAAAGAACTATTAATTTGGGTATTCACTATGATAAGTATCCCGCTGTACTTGAAGGTTATAGTGATGCCGATTGGAATACTCTATCGGAAGACTCCAAAGCCACTAGTGGCTATATTTTTAGTGTTGGTGGTGAAGCGGTTTCTTGGAAATCCAAGAAACAATCTATTATAGTTCAGTCCACCATGGAGTCTGAACTGATTGCATTGTCTTCCGCTAGCGAGGAGGCTAGTTGGTTGGGTAGATTTTTATCATATATACCTATCTGGCTTAGACTAGTTCCAACTACTTTGATACACTGTGACAACACTGCTGCCATAGGAAGAGTACAGAACCAATAATATAATGGTAAATCACGACAAATATGTCGTAAGCACAGTACTGTGAGAGAATTTATTTCTGAGGGTTCTATTACTATTGATTTTGTGAGGTCTGGTGATAATCTCGCAGACCCGTTAACCAAATCTTTGGCAAGAGAAAAGGTATGGAGTACCTCTAAAGGTATAGGACTTAAGCCCATTATTAAATAAATTACATGTGATGGTAACCCAACCTGGAGACGGGAGATCCCAAGAACCGGGTTCAAAGGGTAAGAACAAGTCAAATAGTAATTGGGGTGGATCATGCATTTTATTTGTCCCATACTTGTGATTAGCATGACATCCTATTGCGATTTAGAGGTTGAGTTTATACTCTTAATGAGCTCTATGGTCCTTATGGACGGGGTGCCCAGCTGTAGGAGCACTCTTGATAGACTCACCTAATGAATGTGGAAGTTGTGGCTGCTTCCTATGAGAATTGATTGGGCAAATTCTCTAGAGCATTCATGACACCGAGATAAGGCATAGGGTCGTAACGTGCTGGCTTTTGAGACTACACCATGAAAAGTATTATTTGTGAATAATATTTGTTGTATACAAAAGAATCTGAGTTCAAGACTCAGTCACTCATGATTCTTATACCTTAAATATTTTTCACTATGTAAAGGTTCAAGACGGTGTTCACCTTTATTTATGCATGACACTACTAGTTATTATTCTATATGCCCAAGTTGTCAACTAATTATTTTTTATTAAAATAAGTGGGGAATTGTTAGAGTATTTTAACAATAAATATGTGTGAGTTGTGATAATATATAATATTGGAGAAAAGAAATTTATTATAGTGTTTATCTTATTGCTTCATGGGAGTCAGTTTGTGGACTTGGTCCAAAACTTGTTCTTGTTTTTCTCCTTAATAGCTAATGTGTCCAGCTTTTTCTGTAATTGGTTTTGACTTATAGCGTTATCATAACGTCTATTATTATATTGGATGTATATAAAACAGTGAGTACCAGTTTAAGATATATACAACTTTATTCATATCAGCGTAGAGAGAGTTCCACTAGTACTTCTTCTTCTTCAGCTTTTTATATACGAAAATAACAGTGATTTTCTGTATTTTCGATTTTGTTTCTCTATCTTCAAAATTTATAGGCAATACAGAATAATTCTAGAGCATTTGGTGTAGTTCGTTTATGTTCTGTTTAGTGCATATAGCTGGACAGAAAATTTATTATGTTGGGCTGTTGTATCCTGGGGGTTGACACACCATTCTATGCACCGGTGAGAAGACCAAGGAGGCGTGAAATCAACCTTAAAGAGAGCGACATAGTCCGCACCTCGGCCCGTTATTGATTTGGTTTCCAATTTTCTAAGCTTTTTTTTTTGGTACAGATTTTCATTAGATATTTATCCAGATTTGGAAGGCAAACTATCATTAAGTACATTCCTACCCAACATCATTCATTGAAATCCAGAATTGCTCATTGGGTCATGGCACAAAAACTACATATCCAAACTCATCATAGAAAAGAAGCTAAAAGCTTACCCTTCTCCTCTACCTGCATTGAAATCCAGAATTACTCAATGGGTCGTGGCGCAAAAACTACACATCCAAACTCATCATAGGAAAGAAGCTTGTTAAAGGGTATATGTGTAAATATAGTATATGTATATATGTGGTTGTCCCACATCGGTTAAAGAGTAAACAGTCTAGGTTAGACCAAGCCTATATAAAGGCTCATTGTATTCTTTCATGTTATGTTGAATATACCAAAAGAGATATTCCCATCATACTTTTAATCTTTACATGGTATCAGAGCCTCCCGCCTCTGGGATTGCTCATTATCTCTGTTTTTCCGCCTTCTTCGTGAATCAAGAAGTTCGGATTGTCAAATCTATTTGAAGATTTGATTTTATTTCTTCTTTAAACATAAACCCTAACCCTAGCAGCTACTATTCACGATCACTGTTCATCGGCAACTGTTCATCGATCACTGTTCATCGATCACTGTTCATCGGCAACTGTTCATCGGCACTATTCACAGTCACTGTTCATCGGTTACTATTCACAGTCACTATTCACAGCAATTGTTCATTATTTTTCAACAACTATGGATACCGTTTCTGTTCCTCGCGAGGAATACTCTCAGTTACTTCAGTATCAGGCAGCACACCAGGCATCCACCTCATCTGCTTCCTTAGCTCAGCATGGAGGTACACATACTGCTTGCATTGCTTCAGGTTCTTCCCCATGGGTAATTGATTCTGGCGCTAGTAATCATTTGACAGGTATATCTAGTCTTTTTACATCTATCCGGCTTCATCGTCTCTTCCCCCAATCACTTTAGCGGATGGGTCCTCGACTCCTGTTGAAGGAATCGGGACGGCTCAACCCTCTTCGTCTGTGTCCTTGTCTTCTGTTTTGTACATACCTCGTTCGTCCTTTAATTTAATGTCTGTTGGTCAGTTGACTAAGGATCTTAACTGTTGTGTCTCTTTTTCTCCTGATTCTATTCTTATTCAGGATTTGACGACTCGGAAGACGATTGGCGTCGGGCATGAGTCCAATGGCCTCTATTACTTTGATGGTGATCCTGTCCCTGCTCCTTCACCCACTGCCTGTCCTGCTACTGTTTCACCTCATCAGATACACTGCCGCCTCGGTCACCCTTCATTGGCTAATTTGAAACTCTTAGTTCCTAGTTTAAGTTCTTTACAGTCTTTAGAGTGTGAGTCGTGTCAGTTGGGGAAGCATCACCGTGTTCAATTTGCTCCCCGGGTCAATAAAAGAGCGTCTAGTCCTTTTCAATTAGTGCATTATGATGTATGGGGTCCTCACCGTATAACCTCCCAAAAGGGGTATCGGTATTTTGTTACTTTTGTGGATGATTATTCAAGAGTAACTTGGCTATATTTAATGAAAAATCGTTCTGAGTTATTTTCTATTTTTTGTGCTTTTTGTGCTGAAATTAAAACTCAATTTGGTGTGCCAATTAGTGTTCTTCGAAGTGATAATGCAAAGGAATATCATTCTGACCCTTTCAGTACTTTTATGACACATTCTGGCATGATTCATCAATCTTCTTGTGTACACACACCACAACAAAATGGTGTTGTCGAGAGGAAAAATAGGCACCTATTAGAAGTCACACGCACCTTGTTATTTGAAATGCGTGTTCCAAATTTTTTTTGGGGGGATGCTGTTCTCACCGCTTGTTATTTGATTAACCGTATGCCATCTTCTATTCTCAATGGCCGCACACCACACTTTAGCTTGTTCCCTGTTGAGTCATCTTTCTCGATCGTTCCTCGTGTTTTTGGGTGTGTTTGCTTCGTTCATCAGCTGGCTCCTGGTACTGACAAATTAGACCCACGAGCCATTCGGTGTATTTTCTTGGGATACTCTAGGACTCAGAAAGGGTACCGTTGTTACTGTCCTTCCCTTCATCGGTACTTTGTCTCTGCCGATGTCATATTCTTCGAGTCTAAACCTTTTTTTTTCAGAGTCCCACTCGGCTACTGATCCGGATTTTATGCTTCCCGTTCCTCTTCCTGTCTCTCCTATCCCAACTACTACACCACCTACTCATGATGCTTCCACCCGCTTGTCTCGGCCTGATTTGCAAGTTTATACTCGTCGTCCACGTCCAGAGACTCTATTGGACTCCGCTGCTCCGCCTCCGCGTACCGTGTCCTCAGATCCGCCATCTTCTCCTCTAGAACTGACTGATTTAGATCTTCCCATTGCTCTCAGAAAGGGTAAGCGTTCTTGCACTACTTCTCATCCTATTTCTAACTTTGTATCTTATGATCATTTATCTCCTACATTTTCTTCATTTGTTGCTTCCGTGTCTACCATATCTATTCCTAAGAATGTTGCAGAGGCACTTGCCCATTCTGGTTGGAACCAAGCTATGCAGGATGAAATGTGTGCCCTTAAGGAAACTGGTACTTGGGACTTGGTCCCTCTCCCGCCAGGGAAATCTGTGGTTGGTTGCCGTTGGGTGTATGCAGTTAAGGTTCATCCAGATGGCACTCTGGATCGGTTGAAGGCACGCCTTATTGCCAAAGGCTACACTCAAGTTTATGGACTTGATTATTCAGAGACTTTTTCTCCCGTGGCCAAGATTGCCTCTGTTCGCCTTTTCATCTCACTGGCCACTACTTATTACTGGCCCCTTCATCAGTTGGATGTTAAGAACGCATTTCTGAATGGTACCCTCCTTGAGGAGGTTTACATGGAGCAACCACCTGGGTTTGTTGCTCAGGGGGAGTCTAGTCTGGTTTGCAAATTAAAAAAGTCTCTTTATGGTTTGAAGCAGTCTCCTCGTGCTTGGTTTGGCAGGTTCAGTGATGTAATTGCTGAGTTTGGTCTTCAGAGATGTGGTGTTGACCATTCTGTTTTCTATAGACACACTGTTGCAGGGAAGATTCTGTTAATTGTTTATGTTGATGATATCGTCATTACTGGTGATGACCCTAAGGGCATTCAGGAGTTGAAATCCTTCTTACACATCAAGTTTCAGACCAAAGACTTGGGGCAACTTAGGTATTTCTTAGGCATTGAGGTGGCCAGGTCTAGTGAAGGGATCTGCTTATCTCAGAGAAAATATGTTCTTGATTTGCTGACTGAGACAGGAATGTTGGGATCAAAACCTTTGGATACTCTTATGGATCCCAATTCCAAATTATTGCCAGATCAGGGGGAGCTACTTGATGATCCAGGACAGTACTGACGCTTAGTTGGGAAACTTAACTATCTAACGGTCACGAGACCTGATGTTGCCTTCGCAGTTAGTGTAATTAGTCAGTTTATGGACTCTCCTCGGACTACACATTGGGATGCAGTGATACGAGTCTTGAGACCTCAAGGGGGCCCCATGCCGTGGTTTGTTGTATAAGGATCATGGTCACATTCGAGTTGAGAGCTACACAGATGCAGATTGGGCTGGATCTCCTAGTGATAGAAGGTCTACTACAGGGTACTGTGTACTTGTTGGAGGAAATCTTGTGTCCTGGAAAAGCAAGAAACAAACCGTTGTTGCTAGATCTAGTGCTGAGTCAGAATATAGGGCTATGACGCATACTACTTGTGAGTTAGTATGGATGAAGCATTTGTTGGAGGAACTTGGGTTCACTCAGTCCGAACCTATGAACCTATTTTGTGATAACCAGGCAGCGGTTCATATTGCTTCTAATCCTGTGTTTCATGAGAGGACGAAACACATTGAAGTTGATTGTCACTTTGTTCGTGAAAAGCTCCTACAGAAAGTGATTAATACAGTTCATGTTAAATCTGCAGACCAGTTAGCGGATTTGTTTACTAAAGCATTGGGTGGGACACGTGTGAAATATATTTGTAACAAGCTAGGTGCATATGATATGTATGCTCCAGCTTGAGGAGGAGTGTTAAAGGGTATATGTGTAAATATAGTATATGTATATATGTGGTTGTCCCACATCGGTTAAAGAGTAAACAGTCTAGGTTAGACCAAGCCTATATAAAGGCTCATTGTATTCTTTCATGTTATGTTGAATATACCAAAAGAGATATTCCCATCATACTTTTAATCTTTACAAAGCTAAAAGCTTACCCTTCTCCTCAACCTGCAGACAATAACAAATAAATGGTAAGCAGACAATAACATACTATCTTAAAAACCTTACCATTGCAAACATAGATTGCTGAGAAAACTGAGAAAAGAAAAATAAATGTCGGAATGGTAGTACTAGCCAAATTAATTTTTTCATGAGCGACTGAAGTGAGATTATTGAAGAAATAATTTAGCATATGAATCGTAATTCCTTCTCCTATCCTACGCTCTCTCACCAACCAAACAAAGGGGACAAAAACAAAAAAATTAGCACTCAGTGAGCCGAATTAATTTTTTCATGAGTGATTGAAGTGATATTATTGAAGAAATAATTTAGCATATGAATCTTAATTCGTTCTCCTATCCTACGCTCTCTCACCAACCAACCAACCAAATGGAAAAATTGACATTCAAACTCTAAGTTCACATCTTAGGAATACCACTGTGAAATGTAAAAATAAATAATCAAAACAGAGGTTAAATCAGTGAGGCGTTCACCCAATCTAAAATCACCACCCTCATCATCTCCTTAGCAGACTCAACCCCAACTTCCTCGTAATCTTTCTCTAGGAGACTGAATGTAAAATTCTTGTGCAGTTCAGCCCCAACTTCCTTATAATCGTTCTGGGACTCTCATATTCATATTTGGTTGAATTACACGCCTCCGGGTTTGTGGTTTGGGGTGGCTACATGATGAACCCATTCAATGGTATTTTCAGCATAAACTTCAGAAACTTTATTTCATATAACCAGCAAAGCTTTTCAGCATCACAGTTTCATAATTGAATCAAGAATCGGAAACAAAAATGAACAATAATTACCATATGAATACTGTGTCAATAAAGTGACCCATTTCTTCAAAAGAGGGGGGGTGGGGGGGGGGGGGGGGGGGGGGAAGTGTATAGAAACGTTTATAGATATTCAACATAAAAAGTTGTAAGAATTGGTAATAGAAACGGTTCTAGGGAGGGGGTCCGACCATGATCTGAAAGTGAAAACCTTGCTAGATCAAATTGATCAATACAACATTCTTGATAATAACTGATATACAGTCTACACTATGGCCTATGGAAAGGGTAAATATAGTAATTCTCAAGCACAAAATGTCAATACCTTGCTATTCATTTGTCCCATAATTAAACTAGTTCTAAAGGAAACTGAGACAATAACATTGTAGTTCAAAATTTTGTATTAAATGAAATCATTTTATAACACCGGTGCTATGCACGTGTCAACGCTAGTATCTATATATAATTTTGACACCCGTAATGTACGCGTCAACGCTAGTATCTATTTATGATTGTTGGAAACTTTGGACACTCATGTCTACATCTATCGTCTTCTGAAGTCAGCCGAATTATGTGACAAATTATGACCATGGCCTCCGGCTCCCACAAAAAGCAGTCTCCAAAACAAGTAGTAGTATATCAGAAAATGCCCATACAATATGTCAAGGTTGTCTTGAACCTCAAACCTGTTGGAGCGCCATCAAATACACGCAAATTAGCACAAACAATACTTTTTCCTATTTAGCTGCTATATGCCTAGTCCAGCTCTCGATCTATTTCATCCAATTTGCACCAAATTGGAAGATCTGAACCCTAATTTCTTCGAATCTACAATTCAAAATCTTCAAACATGCGATCAAATTCAATTTCGTTGAAGCTTCTGTGTAATCCTAAAACGGAGACCAACGCTGCCGAGCCTACTTCAACGCCGCGACGACAAAGCTCTAGAATCTTGGTGATTGAGACGGCGAGGAGTGCTATCGACGGCGGCGAGAGTGGCGGTGCCGGTGGTGGAGGAGAGGGAAGCCTGAGGCGGTGGCTAGACAGGAGGCTGAAGGAATCCTTTCCGGTGGATGTGGCGGAGAAGGTGACACGTGTAGCGTTAAAGTGTGTACACGTGGATCCAGATAAGAGACCAGGAATGGCAAGTGTGGCGTGTAAAATATCGAAACTTTATCTGGACTCGCAGAACTGGTCGGACAGGGTAACTTTACTTTACGCCGAAGTTTGCTCCTCTCTCCCCTCGTTGATCCAATTATTTTTTATTTTTGTTAAGAATAATACTGGCGGCTAATTTATATTTAAAATTTGAGTAATCTTAGACAGCATAACAAGTCTTACAAATAAAATTTATAAAGATTAAAATGTGTCTATATTTTATTTTTGTGGACTTTACAGTATTGATGAATACCACCAGAAGAGAGATAGAAACATTTTAATACTTATGGATTTTGTTTGTGAGATTTGTTATGCTTTCCTAGTATTACCCTTAAAATTGTTTTGGGAGATATATATTTTTTTATTACATAAAATATTTTTATATATATAATAGGAACATACACAATATATATAGACATATATTTTTTGCTTTGGGAAAAGCGCACACTCGTTGTAACAAACGTACAGATGAAATCCACATTGGGGCAGAGCAGGGCATGACTAGGAAGAGGTCAAAGACCCACTATTATTTAAACATTCATGTCCATCAGGAAGAGGTCAAAGACCCACTATTACTTTTGACCGGTCGAAGGGACCCATTCGACCGGTCGCATGCCCCTCTGCTTGAAACTTCAATAAAGGCACTTGGTCGAAGGGACTTTCGACCGGTCGAGAAGGACGTTCGACCGGTCGAGATGCCCCTGTCAGCTTGTTTGTTCTCCTACTTTCAAATATTTTCAAAAGTTCTAATTACAAACTTAAGTTTCTTTTGGGACCCTTTTAAGGGAAAATCTGTCGAATCAAATTTTGAAGCCTCCGGGCGACAAGTGTATTTTCGGTTGGCTCCGGTACGTACTAGAACGAGAGTTATGTTTCTTTTCCGCTGCGTGTGTCCTTAAAACTAATTTTTTTTGTTGGAACATTAATGAATTAGTTTAGCCTCAGTGGCGTGCCACGGGCTTCGGTTCCGCTATTGTGGGACCGGCTATGACACACTGACTTCGAGAGGGCAGAATTGTTCTTAAGGACAGTGTTACTGTAGCACACCTTAATCAGCGAAGTGAATTTGGTGTGAAAGGTATGACAGTGCGTTGGAAGTAGTGTTGGGGGGATTATATAAGTGAGAGGGGTAAGGGCTTTTATTTTCACAACTTCCCCTCTCCAAAAAAATTCTACTGCTGGTTTAGAATGGAAGGTGGGACCTTGTAGTTTTCTGCAAGCCCAATAGATCCAACAAAAGCCAAATTTTCCTCTGTGATCACACTTGATCCTAAGGCCCTTCCTTTAAGCTACAACCTAAACTACTTTTTTTATACCACGATCGAAACCTCTATCCCTTCAAGTCGTGACCACTATCCATCCTTATCTTCACACCGTGACCGAACTTCCTCCCACAGCCAAACCTCCTGCAAGCCTCGACCTGACTCAATAGTTTAGGCCGCTACTTACGCCGGACTGGTCAGGCCATGATCCAACCGGTCTTTGCCAGCTACAATTATGTCGACCAGCTCATACTGCGACCTTTCATGGGTCGACTAGGTGACCAGGTCTGGGCACAATTTAGGTCACGATTGGTTTCAACCCTCACGTCGCAATCGTGTTGGGTTTGTTCTAATCTAGATTTTTTTTATCTACTCATGCCGAGATATTTCCTACTAGTTCAGGTCACAAATAAACCAGATCTGCCACATGGCCGCAATTTTGCCAGCTACTCTACCCTGCCACAACTGGTGGAGTCCAAGTCATGACTATTTATTCGACGACCAATTACGACCGATTTAGCCGGTGACTTGCATCATCTGATGCCATGACTTGCTTCCCTCGACTTGGCTTGTCCGATCATTCTAGTCAAGTTGCAATTTATGTCATTTAGTTGGCGTCGCAACTAATTTTTTGTCTGGTAATTATCTTATTCTTTTTCTTTGTTTGTGTTGAGCTTTTGATTTGGACAATGTATGTTTGGATTGTCAATTGTCCTCGTGTATCTTGAAAGTAGGTACCATGATCTAAAATCAAAAAATCATTGACTAATAAAAAAGGAAAATGAGGGTTACTGCCCGTGCCCGATACGTCTCTTCGGCAAAGAGTGCCCTACCTGGGTGATGGAGACAAATTTGGGAAAATTGTAGGAAGGATGAATATTCCATCCGTCCCTATTTTTGAGGACACGGTAGTTGTTCAGGCATCGTTGCATTCGGCTGTAGAGACATTAGATGGAAGTGATATGATTTTATTTCAATTGGAGAGTGGGGAGTTTTCCCACTCTGAGTTGGATTCTTGATTTGTACCATGCCTATAACCGAGTGGCGAGTATGAGGCCTCGTTAAAGGAAACATAAATTTAAGATGCTATTGTCTGTTACCGCAACCATAATGTCCATCCTCTAAAGGCATATATGATGATAATGTTACTTCGTTGGTAATTAACTGTTTACACCTTCGTTGCTGCTTGGGACGAGTTTACTCCTACCTTAGAGGATGTCTCTACACTACTTTGTATGAATATTATAGGGAATGCCAATTTTCTACATATGCTATTGATTTGGATGAGCAAAAAAAGGTAGAGGAATTGAATGCGGGTCTGCAGAAATACCATAAGTCATCATATTTTAATAGCGATGGAGAATGCCTCGTGGGTGGGCCTAGGACAAGTGGAAAGAATGCTTCTTTTGTAGCCTTTTCTAGGTGCTTTTGGGAGGACCGTCAGCTCCAAAAGACTATGAAGAAGGGCTGCTCTCGTGATTGTCGTTAGTTTGGACTATCGACGATTCTGACTAGGGAAAAAGTTGTTTCTTGGCTGGTATGTTCCTAGGTTCACTATTTTTAAGGTTAGACACGATTTAGAAGGATATATGTTATTCTCTGGGCTGCTATGATATGCCTCATATGTGCTGACCCAATTTTTTTTAGTTATTTTCATATGAGCGCTTCCGTAATTATGGTATAGTGACTATGCAGTTAAAGTTGAGCAAGATAAGCACAAGGTTCTGTAGTGGGCCTTAGCATATTCCCTGTCATGTACTCCGGCCTCCATAATTAATGACTAGTCAAGTTTCTTCTATAGTCCCTAATGATGAAATGGGTGGGTGCTTATGATTTGAAGTCCTACCTTTTTTGTAGAATCAATAGCTTTCGGTTGACTACGGGAGTTTAAGATGATGTGGAGACAAATGTGGTGGCTACCTTTATGACACTAACTCATTCCTATCTTTCTAGCTATAATGAGACAAGTACTTTAACTATGGTGTACCGCCCAGATCACTTGAAATGTCAGTTCGGTCTGGATCAGTAGTCGCTTGTTCATCCTGACTTTGCTGGCTCTGACGGTTAGGCTATTAGTATTGAAGGTTTCAGCATCCATAATCCCCGGCTTAGTGCAGGGTTTACACTTCTGTCCATGCAAAGGAAAGGCTTTACCTCTGTTGGTAAGTCCTTTTGGCAGCTTGTCCTTGGTGGATTCAAGTAGTGCTGTTCCAGGGTCCCTAGTCAGGCAGAGGAGGGGCTATTAGTTGTAAGGATTTTCTTTGCAACATCCTTCACAAGGTAGGCATGAGGAGATCTGGGAGCGTTCCCGGTTTTACCAAAGGTTATTTTATGGGCTATATCTTCTAGGTAGGCAAGAGGTTTATGGGTAAACGTCTTTGTTGGCCCAAATGTGGAAACCTTAGAGGGGGGGTGAATAAGGTTTTAGCGGAAATTAACCTTTTAAAAATAAAATTGCAAATTAAACACTATCACAAACAATTATCTGAAGAGATAAGGGAAGAGATACTTGCAAACCAATTTTTCAAGTGGTTCGGCAATCGCACCCCGCGGCCTACGTCCACCCCTCAAGAACACCTCTTGAGGATTCCTTTACTCCGATCTACTTCACGGGTGTAGACCAAACCATTCCCGGAGCACTTACAGGTGTGCACCAAACCGTTACAAGAGCCTTCAATCTCTCCCAAAGAAGAACACCTCTTCTTTGCACACAAGGATTACTAACCCTCAACCTTTACAAATTGAATTGAATACAAAGTGATAACTCTCTCTCTAGAGTGGATAATACAATTAAAGCTCATTACAATTTTGTTCTCTGAAGAAATACAAATGAAAGATTTGAGCAAATTGATAAACTCACACAACTAGGGCTCAAATGATAATGTTTAAAGATCAAAGAGATGTGTGATCAATACTATGTTTTCCAATCAAAATCTCAACAAAAAATAACTTGGGAAAACATGTATATATAGGCCTTGGAAGATTATAGCCGTTGGTGGAAGGTTTGGTAATTAAAAACTCCTTTAAAAACTAGCCGTTATTGCCTTTCAGGTCGCTTCAGTCGACTGGTGTAATACCCGCTCCCGCGATTAATTGTTAATCATGATTTAGGCATGCATTATCATAATTAATTGGTGTTTATTAACACATGTTTCAGTGAGTTTTAACTCACTAGTTGATTGTGGGTTTCCAAATTGGGAACCCAATGTTGACCAATGTGGCAGTCCCAAATTGGGACATGAGTTGAGAAAGTTCCATTGTGATGAGACAAAGATGGTGGAATCACCCTTATGTGCTTAAATGTTTATTAAGGCATATGTGAGATATTTATATGTTGTTTGGAAAATATTGTTTATTATTAGAGACCATTTGTGTGGTCATTTGGGATACCTTGGTGAGGACGAATTGAACACGCTATTTAATTAGTAACTTCACAAAATTATGTAGGACCACTTATGGGACCCACGCGAGACATAGACAAATACTCACTTAAGTTTGGAGGACTAAATAAGTTGTTACAAAACTAGTTGGGGGTAAAATTGCAAATAACCAAAAGTTGGGTGGGTTTCATAATAGAAATCCTAAGTGATATACATGAGCTGTAGAGATATGGAAAGATCACATCTCTTCTTCTTCATTTTTGAGTCGGTGAGAGAGAGAAAACGGAGACGGGGTTAGCCGGAGCTCTACGGCAACGATTGACGGCGCGTTCGACTACCAATTTCAATTCCGAGACCGGATTTGGATTCGTAGAGGTGAGTTCTACGTTTTGGTACTGATTTTATTGAGTATAATCGTCGTAATTTTCGAGACCTAATTCGGAGCGGTAATCCGTAGTTTGCCGAGTTCATGTAGGATTTGAACCCAGAGTAGATTTGGGCTTTAATTTCTCAACTAGGAGCTAATTGCGAAGAGGTGAGTGGTTTCAATGTTGTATTTGGATGAGATTTGTGTTTGTGTTCATTTGGGTATAAATGTAATACCCCACTTTTTATTTTAAATAATTCATAGTGTCTTAATTAAAATTTTTAAGATTTTTAATTACATTATTAATGTGGTTCAAAAAAAAAAGGGAAAAAATGCAAGTGTGTGTGCAGTTGTGTGTGTGTGTGGTATTATTAATATATAAATATATGTGGTATGTATCATATATAGGATATAATATAATATTAAGTTAGGTATGATATATTAAAATATTAGGTTAGATAGAAAACCATAAGAAATCCCTCCCCTTTTTTTACACAGCCGCCAAGAGAGAGAGAGAGAGAGAGAGAGAGAAAAGAAGGAAGAAGAAGAAAAGGGAGAAGAAGGATAACGGTCCCGGGTTCGTGGTCACGTGTGGATCGTGGGTATTCGTGATTGCCATTTTTTTTATCAACTTGGTGAGTTAAACTTTGTGTATTCATATATATATATATACACGTATGTATATGTGTATACGGGAGTAATTAAAATAGTACGTACACATTTAATTTAATTGTTAGGGTTAAATCTTTGTAATGGATACACGCTATTGTTGAAGTAATTTAGATAGTTTATTTTCCCCTTCGTATGACTTTGCGATCATGACATTAGGGTATTCGAAAGGGTTAGGTGAATCGTTAGTTTGATCAAAACCATAGGTGAAATATTCATGTTTGTTAGAAAATATATGTGAAATTCGTTTTATGTGTAATTCACACAGTCGCAGAAACTTTAGAAAATTATTAGAAAATCGTGGCTTTGAATTTGAACATTCTGTCCGTGAATTTCATGTAAAACGTGATTCTGCACGTTTTTTGTCTAATGGTATTTTTCCTGATTCTGCACCGTTTGGGCAGAAATTGAAGATTTCAGTAGCAGTTTTTAGTATATTGCAATGTACGAAATTGGGGAAATATGATTCGTTGTGTTTTTTTTATTGTTCGTATGAGTTAACGAAGATTACTTGGAGATACATGAATTCTCCTATAATGTTGAGCTATGAAAAGAAATAGGTGATAGTCATTAACGTTGAGTCCGATTAAATTGTATAATTCAAAAAAATGCAAAATAGTTTCAATTTCCTTAGTGTTCACCGCTCCCAGTTGTGATATTTTTTTGGTAGCTCGACTTGCTGAGTGTACCTTTTTGCCAGTGGCTTCGTGATCAAGCTGGCCTAAGCCTTATGCCCGGCTTATTTGTTAGACGTCTAGGCATATTGACTAGCCTTCTGTGTGTATACCTGGTTTGGTTGATACCCCAACCAAACTGGCACCAGAGTGGATGTTGGTAGTATGTCCGGGCACACATGGGATATATGTGTGGGTGTACCATGGAGGGTAGCCAAGTGGTGAACCTAGGAAATTGAATAACGAATCGTACATAAAAGTAAGAGAATTATTGTTAATAAAATTTCCTATGGGTTAAAGGATATAAAATGTTGATTTCCTCGTCTGTTGTTCTTTTCTTATACATTGTATTAGGACGTGTAGTGAGTAAATTGTGATAATGATCCTTCCTATATCTTAGTACAAGTAGTTCTGCATATTCTTGTAGTATTTTGCTGTTATTAATCTTGTGGTTGCAGGATGGTGGGTCCACTAACATTTTGCAGGTATTGACTCACCATGGGACGTTGGGTAAGTATTACTTTATTTAAATTCGGGCGAGAACTGCATGGCCACCACATAAAGGGAAACTACCGCGCGTCCCAACATGTGAAGTGGAACTACTCTCTTGCCCGAGTTAATATTTTGTGTGGTAGTTAAAGGGTCAACGGGTGATCCTGAAGCTGTATGTGCGTGGTTTAACTCATACCAGTCATGTGACTGACCCGTGAGTTTTTTTTTTCTCGCGGGTGAGTTCTTGTTGGAGCGTAGCCGATCATAATTTGCAGGGCTAGTAAGGAGTTCGTGGCACCTGGTAGCAGGAGGCGTGTGGCGTCTTGCGCTGTTCTTTTTTTTTTCGTTTTTTTTATATCACTTTAGAGAGTTTAGAAATAAGATTTTGGCACTGTGGGCCGTTTGACAATCTAAGGTTTTATTTTAGTGAAATGTTCTTTTTAGTTTTTTTTTTTTATTTATGTTTTGGAGTTGGATTTAAATCTTGGTTTGACTTTTATGGTGGGATGTTGACCGTTGCTTTAGCTAATGTGAGTAATGATTTATTTCGGTACAAACTGTGTGATGTTATTATATTGCAAGCACCTTGATGATTGGATAGCTGGATATTGGTTGAGGGTTCTCCCTTGATTAATAATTGGTTGTCTAAAAATTGGGGTGTGACAGTTTGGTATCAGAGCTCATGGTTGCCCTAGACTAGAGAGTGTCTAGGTGATCTTCGGAATGTGGTGAATGGGTTGTTAATTACAATGAACGAGTTTGTTTCAGATATTTATGTATGTGTGGTTGTCTTGTGAAGGTTATGGCTGGAGGCTACAATACCCGTCATGGAGCTCAGACTGAAGGTGGTGAGAGTTCTGGAGGGGCTGGGGCAGGAAATCCCAACTTAGTTCAGGTCGACGTGGGGGCTATGATGAACCAGATTCTCCAAGCTGTGCAGAACAATCAGCAAGGAAACCAGGGTGACCCGTTTGCTAAAAGGAACAAGGATTTTGTTTCTATTGGCGGCCGAACATTCGATGGGGAAAAGGGTCCGTTAGCAGGAGATGCTTGGATACGAAAGTGTGAGTTCGTGTTCAAGAGGATACAGGTCACAGAGGTGCAGAAACAGGAGTTGGCATCTCAACAGCTTGAGGGTACAGCTTTGCTTTGGTGGGAATCATTGAGGGCTACTTATGACGTGGCGGAGATGACGTGAGAAGAGTTTAAAGTTTTATTTGAGGAGAATTTCATTCCCAGTGCAGTGAAGTCACAATTGGCTAGGGAATTCCAAGACCTCACTCAGGGTACTATGACTGTGTGGGAGTATGTAAAGAAGTTCAACGAGCTATCTCAGTATGCTCCTCATCTGATTGATACGGAGGAGAAGAAGAACGAAAAATTTATTGACGGATTGGGACATCACTTGTCCAAGGCAGTTCTATCTGCAGAGAGTGAGCCTTTCAACAAAGTGGTGGATTTGGCTTTGAAGTTCGAGCGGAAGGAGCAGAAATTTTAGGCTGAGAGGTCAGCAAGGGCGAAGACCAATGAGAATTCTAGAGACACTCGGCCTCAAACTCATCAAAAAGATACAGGACGTAGTGGGAACAGATTTAAGCCTTATGATCAGGGGTGGAGAGGTCAGCAGTATCAAAGACAAGGGTATGGCGGTCAGCGGTTCCCAGGAAATCAGGGGAACTTCAGGCAACAGAACCAGCAGTGGAATGGTCAGGGTGGTCAGCGTAATCAGGGTTTCCAGGGTCAACGTCAGCAGGCAACGCAACCACAGATTGGTTTCCGTCCACCAGTGCCTCAGATTGGAGCACCACCGGTAAGGGGAGAGATGGTTGTAGCTCCTAAAGTGTGTTTCAATTGCCAGTTACCAGGACATATTGCTAGGGAATGTCCCCACCCTCCTAGGAATAAGCAGGCTGCGAGACAGGGTCAAGCAGCACCAGCCAGGGCATTTGCAGTGATGCCAGGCAATGAGAATGTGCAAGGTAGCCTCAAACTTTTTCATTCCGATGTTCGTGTCTTGTTTGATTCGGGTGCATCCCACTCTTTTATTTCTCGTCAGTTTGTTTTGAGAGAGAGTATTCCTGTTACGCCTTTACTTGTTCCTGTGAGTGTAGGAACACCTCTAAGGGGTTCAGTTACTCTATTTGAGCATTGTAAAGATTTTATGATAGACTTTGGGGATAGGACTTTTCTTGTTAATTTGATTGTATTGGGGTTTGAAGGGTTTTCCATTATTTTGGGGATGGATTGGCTTAGGGAGAACCATGTTGTCCTTGATTGTGCTAAGAGGACCATTCATATAGATACCCCAGGATTACCTCGTTTCTCTTATACGTATCCAGATAGTGGAGAATTGGTTATGTCTAGTTTTCTATATTCGGTGGAGATACCGAAGAAGGATATTAGTGATGTGGAAGTGGAATGCGACTTTGAGGATGTTTTTTAGGAGATCCCTGGACTGCCGCCTAAGAGAGAGGTGGAATTCCGGATTGATCTTGTACCGGGGTCCGCACCAATTTCTAAGGCAGCATATTGTATGGCGCCCAAGGAGTTGGGAGAGATGAAGAAGCAATTGGATGAAATGCTTCAGAAAGGGTGCGTTAATTATTTCTTTCTGGTAGATTCATTTTTCTTCTTAGTTGATCTTTATTTCTAGTAGTGTAATTCTTTTGAGGTATGTATGAATCAGGTTCATACATCCTAGTAATTCACCGTGGGGAGCTCCGGCGATATTTGTATCCAAGAAGGACGGTAGTCTTCGTATGTGTATAGACTACAGGGAGTTGTATAAGGTGACGATCAAGAACAAGTATCCTTTGCCCAGGATTGACGACTTTCTTGATCAATTGAAGGGAGGGGCGGTCTTTTCACAGCTTGATTTGAGGACCGGGTATCATCAGATGGGAGTGGTGGAAGAGAGCATCCCTGTACAGCTTTCCGTACTCGGTATGGGTTGTATGAATTTCCAGTGATGCCATTTGGTTTGACCAACGCTCCAGCATTCTTTATGGATTTGATGAATAGGGTGTTCAGGCCGTATTTGGACCGTTTTGTCATTGTCTTCATAGATGACATTTTGGTTTATTCACGGACTCAGGAGGAGCATAGAGAGCATTTGAAAGTGGTGTTGCAGATACTTCGGGAGCATCAGTTGTATGCCAAGTTCAATAAGTGTCATTTTTGGGAGACCGCAGTGAGATTTCTAGGTCATGTTATTTCAGCTAAGGGAATATCAGTAGATCCTGAAAAAGTTGCAGCAGTGCAAGACTGGGCACCACCTTCTAATCCGACAGAGGTGAGGAGTTTCTTGGGATTAGCAGGTTATTACAGGAGATTCATTGAAAAGTTTTCTCTCATAGCAGCTCCAATGACGAAGTTGACTCGTAAAAATGTGAAGTTTGTGTGGACAGATGAGTGTGAGCAAGCATTTCAGGAGTTGAAGCAGCGGTTGACCACTGCGCCAGTGTTGACTATCCCGACGGAAGGAGGGAAGCTTGTAGTGTTCACAGATGCTAGTGGGACTGGTTTGGGTTGTGTCTTGATGCAAGAAGGGAAGGTTGTTTCGTATGCTTCTAGACAGTTGAGGCCACATGAGAGGAGGTATCCCACTCATGACTTAGAGTTGGCAGCTGTTGTGTTTGCACTGAAAGTGTGGAGGCATTATTTGTTTGGGGAGAGATTTGAGTTGTATACAGATCATAAGAGTCTCAAATACTTGTTTTCACAAAAGGAACTGAATATGAGACAACAGAGATGGGTTGAGTTCATTAGTAGTTACGACTTTGAGATTCTTTACCATCCGGGTAAGGGTAATGTAGTGGCCGATACCCTGAGTCGGAAACACAGTGTGATGACTTCTTTGATGGTTAGGGAGTGGAAGTCTCTTGAAGTGTTAGCATCTCATGATATTCAGCCAGGGCATGAAGGTGAGAAAGCATATATTGGGAGTTTGGTTGTCCAACCGACTTTAATAGGGAAAGTTCGACAGATGCAGAGGTTAGATACAATTTTAGTTAACCGTCTCAATGACTTGGTAGTGGATTTGCTTGATGAGTGTCCGACGGATTGGTCCGTGGATACAGAGGGAAGTTTATGTTTTCAAGGAAGACTCTGTGTACCGGATAGTGAAGAGTTGAAGAGGGAAGTACTTGATGAGGCACATCGGTCTCGATACACTATACATCTTGGCGGGACTAAGATGTATCATGACCTGAAACGAACCTTTTGGTGGGAAGGTATGAAGAGAGATGTTGGAGAATATGTTTCTAAGTGTATGGTGTGTCAGCAGGTTAAGGCGGAACATCAGAGACCGTCTGGTTTGTTGAAACCTTTAGAAATACCTGTGTGGAAATGGGAGTGTATCTCTATGGATTTTGTGGATGGTTTGCCGAGATCTAAGAAGGGAAATGAGTCAATTTGGGTGATTGTGGATAGGCTAACTAAGTCGGCGCACTTTATTCCAGTGAGTGTGCATAGGACAGAAGACAAGTTGGCACAATTATATATTCGGGAGATAGTACGTTTGCATGGGACTCCGGTCTCGATTGTGTCGGATCGAGATTCGTTGTTTGTGGCAGAGTTTTGGGAGAGTTTTCAGAGGGCGATGGGGACCCGGTTAGACCTTAGTACTGCTTATCACCCTCAGACCGATGGGGAGACTGAGAGGGTTAACCAGATTCTTGAGGATATGTTGCGGGCTTGTGTTCTCGATCTCGGTGGTAGTTGGGAAGAACACTTGTCATTAGTAGAGTTTGCTTATAATAACAGTTACCATTCTAGCATAGGAATGGCACCTTTCGAAGCGTTGTATGAGAGGCCGTGTAGATCTCCAGTGTGTTGGGCAGAAGTAGGGGACGTACCAATTTTGGGTCCAGATATGATTCGGGAGACTACTGAGAAGGTGAGTGTTATTCGAGAGAGGATTAAGACTGCTCAGAGTCGGCAAAAGAGTTATGCTGATAGGAAGCGCAAGGGTGTAGAACTCAAAGTGGGAGATTTCGTGTTCTTGAAAGTATCTCCGATGAAGGGTGTGATGCGATTTGGTAAGAAAGGGAAGCTTGCTCCGAGATTTGTAGGACCTTATGAGATTGTCGGAAAGGTTGGAGAGTTGGCCTATAGAGTACTGTTGCCATCGGCATTGGCGGCAATTCATAATGTGTTCCATGTATCAATGTTGAGGAAGTGTGTGAAAGATCCTACACAAATTGTCCGTCCGACAGAGCTTGAGATTAACGATGACCTCACATATATTGTTTGACCTATCACTATCGTTGATCAAGATGTGAAATATTTGCGGAGGAAAATAGTGAACCTTGTGAAGGTGCAATGGAGTGAGGGAATTAATGATGTTACGTGGGAGCCCGAGGAGAAGATTTGAAAATCGCATCCCGAGCTATTCGAGTAATGTTCATGCGTGTTCCAAATCTCGGGACGAGATTTTCTTTGAGGTGTGTATAATGTAATACCCCACTTTTTATTTTAAATAATTCATAGTGTCTTAATTAGAATTTTTAAGATTTTTAATTACATTATTAATGTGGTTTAAAAAACAAAAAAAGGGAAAAAGTGCAAGTGTGTGTGCAGTTGTGTGTGTGTGTGGTATTATTAATATATAAATATATGTGGTATGTATCATATATAGGATATAATATAATATTAAGTTAGGTATGATATATTGAAATATTAGGTTAGATAGAAAACCAT
The DNA here is from genome assembly GCA_033977485.1 of Hydrangea macrophylla. Taxonomy (NCBI): domain Eukaryota; kingdom Viridiplantae; phylum Streptophyta; class Magnoliopsida; order Cornales; family Hydrangeaceae; genus Hydrangea; species Hydrangea macrophylla. The sequence goes on along the minus strand of CM066997.1, from coordinate 113,212,122 downwards.
AAGAAATCCCTCCCCTTTTTTTACACAGCCGCCGAGAGAGAGAGAGAGAGAGAGAGAGAGAGAGAGAGAGAGAAAAGAAGGAAGAAGAAGAAAAGGGAGAAGAAGGATAACGGTCCCGGGTTCGTGGTCACGTGTGGATCGTGGGTATTCGTGATTGCCAATTTTTTTATATCAACTTGGTGAGTTAAACTTTGTGTATTCATATATATATATACACGTATGTATATGTGTATACGGGAGTAATTAAAATAGTACGTACACATTTAATTTAATTGTTAGGGTTAAATCTTTGTAATGGATACACGCTATTGTTGAAGTAATTTAGATAGTTTATTTTCCCCTTCGTATGACTTTGCGATCATGACATTAGGGTATTCGAAAGGGTTAGGTGAATCGTTAGTTTGATCAAAACCATAGGTGAAATATTCATGTTTGTTAGAAAATATATGTGAAATTCGTTTTATGTGTAATTCACACAGTCGCAGAAACTTTAGAAAATTATTAGAAAATCGTGGCTTTGAATTTGAACATTCTGTCCGTGAATTTTATGTAAAACGTGATTCTGCACGTTTTTTGTCTAATGGTATTTTTCCTGATTATGCACCGTTTGGGCAGAAATTGAAGATTTCAGTAGCAGTTTTTAGTATATTGCAATGTACGAAATTGGGGAAATATGATTCGTTGTGTTTTTTTTATTGTTCGTATGAGTTAACGAAGATTACTTGGAGATACATGAATTCTCCTATAATGTTGAGCTATGAAAAGAAATAGGTGATAGTCATTAACGTTGAGTCCGATTAAATTGTATAATTCAAAAAAATGCAAAATAGTTTCAATTTCCTTAGTGTTCACTGCTCCCAGTTGTGATATTTTTTGGTAGCTCGACTTGCTGAGTGTACCTTTTTGTCAGTGGCTTCGTGATCAAGCTGGCCTAAGCCTTATGCCCGGCTTATTTGTTAGACGTCTAGGCATATTGACTAGCCTTCTGTGTGTATACCTGGTTTGGTTGATACCCCAACCAAACTGGCACCAGAGTGGATGTTGGTAGTATGTCCGGGCACACATGGGATATATGTGTGGGTGTCCGGGCACACATGTAACTTGTTGTTTGAAGGCCTTGGTGGCGTGCCACGTGTCTTGGGTTCACATGTGTGGATCCGGGGCGTGACAACTGGACCTTGAAGCAGTCGACTGGGCCTTGAAGCGGTCGACTGAGACGTGTTTATAGAGGGTTATGTTTGCATTCTGCTCACTTCGGTCGACTGCATCGGGCCCTCAGTCGACTGCCCCTCCCTGTTTGACAGACAGACACATCTCCACTAAAATGGCCATAACTCCCTCTACAAAAATCGGATTTGCGATCCGTTTGATGTTTTGGAAACTAGATTCAAATACCTTTCCAACCATATAATATTAAATATTGAATTATTTTCCAATTGGTTGGGGCATTGCTTTAAAGATGTCTTTCTTTAAAATTTATTTCCAAAACTTTAACTTTTAGAGTTTGTTTGAGCCCCTATGAGTGTGAGATCAAGATGCCTTACAATGATGGTCCTAGACTTCAACAAAGGATGAAATATCTTCAAGTCTTCAAACTTGATCCTTGTTGAGCTCCTTGTAATCTTGATCTACATCAATTAAATCTCATGCACACAAAGATGTTAAAACCTTGATACAATATTAATACATGAGATTATATATGAGCATAAAAATGAGTATGATAATAACAAAGAATGAAACAATATGAATCATGTAATTTTCATAGCATATTTGACATCATCAAAACATAATTAAATATGCCTTAGTATACCTTAAGGCTAACAGTCTTTGGTCCTGAGGTTTAGGTTTCAATGAGTCTAATGAAGCGGGGTCGTTCTAGGGTCAAGGTATATTACTTTATCTCTTCGGAACCTTCTCTTTGAATTATTGATTATTTGACTTGCTTTTCGTAGATAATGATTGAATTTATCTACAGGTGAACGTGGAGGAGTGCAGGAGGACAAATGTGGGAGGAGCTTCAGAGAAAAGGGTGGGTGTGAGGGATGAAGTCGATATAGTGGTATTTAGTGGTCACAGATCTGTTTGGGGGAAGAGCGATGGAGAGCGTGATCTAGGTGATGATATTGTTTCTATTTTGGAAGATATTGAGGTTGATAGTCCTACTCGCGTATCCCATCGCAGAGGTAAACATGTAGTGGTAGAGGACAGTAGTGATTATGATTCTAGAGATGACACGAAGTCAAATGAGCCAGCAGACAAGGAGGAGAGAGATGTAGTGGGTTTGCCAGTTGTGGAACAAGCGACAAAGCAGGTGGTGAGTTCCATCCTCCTATCGGTGGGAGACATGGTTCCGGGTATCTTATCATCGGTGAGAGAGGTGGCTCCGGTTTTAGGAGGTTTTTCTGCTTTCAGTGACTCTGGGTCTTCCTCTTTTGGCATTGTGTCTAAGGGCACGACTTCTTCTTTTGGGAGTACTTTTGGTCCCACGGATGCTATTACAGGGTCCCTTTTTGGTGATACGTCTAGGGGCACAACTTCTTCTTTTGGAAGTAGTCAGGGTCCCACGAGTGCAGTTGCAGGGTCCCCTTTTGGTGTTGTGTCTAGGGGCAAGTCGTCTTCTTTTGGCAGTACTCAGGGCACCGTGAGTGCGGTTGCAGGGTCCATTTTTGGTGTTGTGTCTAGGGGTATGACTCCTTCTTTTGAGAGTATTCAGGGCCCCATGAATGCGGTTGCAGAGATGTGTGGGGTGGTACTTGGTAGAGGTGATCGAGAGATAGGTTTGAATGAGGTCAATTCGTCTACCCTTATTCCTTCATGCGGGCTTCCGTCTACTCTTATTCCTTCAGATGAGCTTCCCTATTCTGGTGCTCCTAGTGTTGGAGTCACATTGTCTACTCTTGTTTCTTCAGGTGGGCTTCTCTCTTCTAGTGCTCCTAGCGTTGGGGTCACGTTTTCTAGTATGGTTTGTTCAGATGGACTTCCTTCTTTTGGTGCTCCTAGTGTCGGTGTTGTTGACGTCCTAGAAAATCCACCTAATAAGTCATTATTGGTGCCTTTGGTTTTGCCTGTAACTTTTGGTAATGGTTCTGGCTGGCGCGGTTTATCATGTGATAATTCAGAGGGTGTCCTTTTGGAAATGGTCTACAGAGATTATCCCAGGACCCTTTTGCCACTGGTAAAGTTATCGAGTAGGTTCAACACCTTCTTTTGTACTACTCTTGCGGGCCTACTTAGATCTATGAAGGAGACTAGGATAACTGACCTCACTCTCCAGACAATTGTTGGCTTTGAGACAAGTATTCGAGACCTTAGGCGCACTGCAGGGATGGATCTAGATTGGTTAGAGGCGCATGTGGCCATGTTGGGCTCACGACGACGATTGTTAGATATGGAGGCTCAGGAGGTAGGACTGCACAGACGAGAGACCGTCATCCAAGTAGAGTTGTTGGAGCTGAAGACAAAGATGATAGCTTTGTTGGTGGAGTTTGATAGAGTGAAGAAAGACCTCGAGGCGATTCGTGTTACTAGAGCCGAAATTCGTTCTTCTTGTCACGGGGCCATTACTTCCAACCATTATGCTATTGACGGCTTATTTTCTGATGGGACTGCTTTTCCTTAGGTTGTGCCTTCTTTTGTTTTTCATACCGAGCGATGGCGATTGTGTGCACCGCATCTTAAGTTTTTTTGATGCAAATATATATGACTTTTGATGTATGAAGTATAAAAAAATGGTTTTTGTGATGGAGGAACAACTTGTCTCTCTTTTTCTTTTCCTCTCCCTCTTTTTTTTTTTTTTTTTTGGTGCATATATATGTATATACTAATGTATGGCAGTGTGATTCATTATTGAGGAAACAAAGAAGTTTTTATATTTTTCATCCATAGGGCATTGATAGGTCCATACAAAGAGTCATTACCGATTTACAAATTTTGTAATACCTGCTAGAGTTTACTTATTTGACTTCATAGGGTCCTTCCTAATATGGAGTGAATGTGGGGGATATGATACCCCGCATTATATGCGTAGCTGCCTTCAAAACTAAGACTAGTTCCTTAAACACTCTGGGGTGCATCATGGCATCGTAAAGGGCATTGCGTCTTCAATCCTGGGAATAGGAAAGTTGCAATACTTTTCCTCGCCTATATGTTATTTCTTTTTCTTAGATCAATTGTAAATCTCGAAAGAGTGATAGGATATTTATGTAAATCTAGAATAAGAATATCCATAAAGATGGAACCGGTAGCAAAGCACTAAGAAAATAGATCTATAGAAGATAGAGCCATGAGAGATCAAGGTACATTATGTGTCGATATTTTATTTTAGTTTATGTTTATCGTGGTGCTTGTTTTTTTTGCATGAGATATGATAACTGCTTGCATGTTCATAAAAATTGTTTTCTAAAATAAAAGGAAAAACCCCTTTTGATACATTAGTAAATATTTGATATTTATGGTTAATGTAGAGAAATAATTTTTAAAAAGCAAAATTCTTATTTACAAAAATCTAGTAGGAGAGGGACTTGTATAAGCCCGAGGTAGGGTCAGCCCGGCCCTAGTCCCTACCATCCCAGGTAGGGCCTTGGTCTATCTCTTGATGCCCAAGCCCAACCTGACCAAAGTCCGGCGCCCACATAAAAGCCCGATTAGAAGCTTCCCAATAATTAAAATATTGATCGTTTTTAATTATTAAAATATAAAAAATTGCAAGTTGCTATATTGAAAATTATTTCAAACCTATATAAAAAAAAATGGTTACATATATAATAGCATTTCTACCATTTTAGGATAAATTTAAAGTGCTCACTTAGGCTCTACCTTAGAGCCTAGGGCAGGCCAGAATTGTGAACTCTTGAACCCGGCCCAAGCCCGATCCAGTTCGCAAAGAAACATGAGCACGTGGGCCAAAGCCCAAATCCGATCAATGTCATGCCGAGCCATTTTGCATCCCTAGCTTCAGCCAAACGCCCTTAGATCCAAACATATCCTAGCAAAAACCCACGAATGATTTTTTTTTTTTTTTTTTAAATCATGAGGTCTTTTCACTTGTTTTAGTAAAAAATACACTTTTATGACTAAAATACTTCAAATTGTCATATCTTTTGCTCTACAAGTCCCTTTTTTGTAAACGTCGATGTTTTGGAATAAAAAAAAGGAGATCAACATTGCCAATGAAATTCTAAAAAGAAAAAACTAAAATAAATTAAAATAAAATGTAGATACGTATTTTTTGTATGAATCGAATATAAATATATATTTAATTTACAACGTTTTTTTAAACAGCAGAAATTTTATTAAGAGAAACCAACACACAATAGGAGGGACACAGTCCATACCCACTACACAGTGAACAACCCCATCTCAGCCCCTACAACTAGCCAAAGCAAAGAAACAAAGCTTATTCAGAACTAAAACAAATACCTTACAAGCATCCCCAGAAGACCAAAATTTGATCTATGGAGCAATTGCACAACCCAAGCAACTCAATCATCATCAAATAGACAACAAATTCATGGACCCAGCAATAGCAAAATCACCATTCAAAAATCCAGCAGCAATAAACACATAAAAACCAGACACCAATATCCTTACATGACACCAATTCAAGTGGCAATCAATGTGTAGATCTTGAAAAAATACATGTAACAAAAAAATCACCCAAAACGACAAAGAAATGAGAAAGTTATGGCCATTTAATGCAAACAGATAATTTTATCTGTTTGTAATCAAATTATATTATCTATTCAAACATATGCAGCTCAAAACGAATCTCCAAATTATCTTTTTTTGCACAATTTTCAAGTCCATTGCGTAGATCTCAAAAGAATTCATGTAATAAAAAAAAAACACCCAAAAAGGCCAAAAAATGTCCAAGCTATGGGCATCTGAAGTTGTCATCAAACAGATAATAGATAATAGATAAAATTGCTGAAAAACCAAATAAAAAATTAATTAGTTTTTTTCTTCAGAATTTCATACCACATATGAATCTTGTTTTAAAGATCTCAATTTCACGATTCCAAAAATAATTTTTTTTTTTTTTTTTTTTTTATGATAAACGAGTTTGAAAATAGGAAGTTATGAAATTTTTAGGTTTAAAGAAAGCTAATAATGACATGGCATAACTAACTGGAAAAGGGTAAAAATGATAAATAAAAAAATAAAAATAAAAAAAAAAGTGAAGGAGGACTTTAAATGGTACCAAAAAAGTAGCAAAGGATCTTTTAGCTAAAAAGCCAAAAACTTTTGATTTTTACTTCTAGTACCTATTTTTTTTTTTTTTTTTTGCTGATGACAATGCACCCGTAGGTGCCACGCACGCATACTTCAAAGAGCCAGGAGAAGCCACATGCCCACTTCAAAAGAACTTCCTCCTATAAATTGTCCGAGAAGAAAATCCTCCCACAAATCCCCCGGGGGAATTGAACCCCCACCCTCCCACAGGGGGAAGGGTTGCCACTAGACCAACCAGGTCTTTGCTTTACTTCTACTACCTCAATTTAAGGGATTTCTCACCAGGAATCCCTTTATTTAATTGCTTGAGATTTATTTTTTAATTTCTTGCATCTCTACTTTATTAAATTGCTGACTTCTAATTTATTTATTTAATTTTTCAAGTGTCCTTTAGTTTTCTTTGTAGCATATTTTATTTCATGAGTCAAAAATAGAACATATTAATTTGGAATCAATTGGTTCACCAACTCCCAAATCTATAGCTCCTTCTTTTAATCCGTCTTCTAGTACTACTAAACCTACAAAGGCATCTAATCGTGTGGGTTAGTTTGAAAAACAACAAAACGAATTAGAAGACGGTTCAATTGAAATTAAAGCGATGTGTAAAATTTGTAGCCAAGACCTAGCTTTTAGTACTGGGGCGGGTACTTCTCATCTGTTTAGGCATGCAAAAGAAAACATTTTCAAACGTTCAAATCGGAGGAAAGCACATCAAACTGCGCTTTCAAGGGGATTTACCTCCAAAATATAAATATTTATTGAATAAAATAATAATTAAATAATGACAGAAAAATAGATTCTCTTACTGAATCGCAAATCACATAATGTTACCTCAAAATTGTATGACATCGTTTGGAATATCGTATCACAAAAAAGTCACATAGTTGGGTTGAGTGCGGACTAGGTCGCTCTCTTTTAGACGATTCGCGCCTCTCACGGTAATCATCGGTGTAGGACAATAACACATCACCTCCAAGATACTATAACGTAGGTCTAGGCTGTGATTATCCCTAATCTACACAATTTGGGGAAGACAGAAGTTTCTCCCAACACCTTTCTTTGCCCAAATATAAAATACAATATATACACACATAATAAAAGAAGTAATATACTCTCTCTGTCCCATTTTATGTGTCCCACTTGGGGAATCCAACTAATTAAGGGGACAAAAAGAATTTACACCTACTTTCTCCAATTGCCCATAATCATTGCACTTTCTTTTTTGTTTTTGTTTTGGTGTTGATTGCAAGGAAGGGTAGTTTGGGAAACTAAGTAAAATTTGCATGCTAATTTAGGAAAGTAGACAATAATTTTAGAATATCCCAAAAAGGAAAATGGGACACATAAAATGGAACGGAGGGAGTATTATACTAGCCCTATTCCATCTCATGGACTTATAGTCATATTGTGTAAATAGTGAATATGCCTAAGCCTTCTAATTATAGGCTCAAGAATATAGCCGTTTGAAAACCCATACTAATTGAGTTTTAAGCCCAATTATGTAGCATAAGTGTGTAACTTATAAGTTGATAAGCCAAGCTAATAACTTTAGTGCATAATGGGTTTTTAACTTCCACTAACAACTAGTCGATAACCCGTGCTATACACGGACTTTAACTATGAGGCTGTTTGTCATTGCTTATTGGTGCGGTGCATTTTAAGCAGTTTTGGTGGCCCAAATTGCTTATTGATCTATTTGTTTAATCAAAATTATAAGCAGCTCTGGTCCAAAAAGCAATTGACCCATAAGTGGGGGGGGGGGGGGGGGGGGGGGGGTTATTTCAATATTATCTCTTTGTTAATCAATTTCACAGTATAATAACTAAACACCAAATCATAATAAGCAATTCTACTATTAAGCAGTTCTGACAATAACGATCTAGATCGCATAAGCATAAGCATAGACAAACAGGCTGATGTAAATCCGTCAAATAGTATAACTCCTTACTAAACAATCTTTGAAAAAAAAAAAAAAAAAGATTTAAGTGTTATTGAATATTAAAAAAAAACAATTGGGGTCACAAATTAAAGGTATGCGAGATTAAAGAAGGCATATGATAGCATATTAAAATGGTATACATAATATACTATTTTTTCCTTTTTAAACAAAGGCCAAAGGTTTCCCAGAGGGGGAGTTTTTATTTTTTATTTTTGGTTGCTAATCTCTTTAAAGGATAGAAGGGAGGCCAAAGCGTGTACAATACCAAAGTTGAGGAAAACAAAACCATATTCATCAGAAGTCAGAAAGACTAATGTGCTAACAATGCACATCCTACCAAGAATCAAAACCAGCACAAAACAGCCTATGCATAGAGGACCCTCAAACTGCAGTAACTTTCTCGGCATAATATCTCAAAGCTTCCTACCAACACCATAATTCCTGCAACCCGACCCACTGAGCTAACAAAAGACAAATCTGCTAAAACACTTGTAATCGCAATCTAAAAATCTGTAGAATTCAGCTGAAAAGTGCGTTGCCTGAAGCCTCAAAAAAACAAAACTGCAGAAGAGGGGCATTAGCACTAAGAAGTTGGAGGTGGTTGTGGGAATGAACAGTGCCTAAAGCCTCACATATCTGCATATATATGCTAGACAAACGAATAGATCATATGCCAATATAGATGTTGAGATCGGAAAATCAAAGTTCAGCAAAGAAAACCAAATTACTATACATGATTAAAAAGAAACGGGTACTGCTATGCTTCCCAAATTTTATTTCCCAAATTGTTTGTCATTTGTACCATGTGGTACCATCAATGACTATCACGATATGTGGTACAACTAACAAAGCATTTGGGAATCAAATAGGGACTCAAATTTGAGAAGCATTGCATTACTCAAAGTGTAAATCAGTTTGTGACATAAACACATGAAAATGAAATTCATTTGAATTGAACTTCAACCAGCAAATAACATTGACATGAACTCACTAAGTGAATAGGAAACTCTAATATCAAAAGTAAATCAGATAATAAAAATCAATATAATAAACTGAATAAAAATCAATGGATTGGATGTGAACCCATTGTTGTGTAATTTGAGTTCTCAAGAAACATAATAATGTTTGAATCACTAATGAAAGCCATTGATGATTGATGTAAATATATAATTAAATTTTTTTTTTGAAAGACAATAAAGAAAATTTATTAATGAGCCACAAAGAAATTATAACTCCCATTTATGTATATTTGAAACTAATGGTTTAAAATTATAACAACAAAGGAAAGGCCAACAATCTGTTAACTAAAGCAATTAACCAACAATGCAGAAGGGAGACGTAGCATCATCATATACCTCGAAAATGAAATTGATGATTGTCGCGCCCGCCCCGAAGGTGGGGGGCGGTCCCCTCGTGGGTCGCGACCGTTTTAAAAGGAAATGAAATAAAATAGGGTAAAAGGCTCAAAGCAGCGAACCAAGGCGGGAAAGGAAATGTGTGAAAGTATGTACAAGTGGGAGTAGGGCCAGTAAAAGTTCAGAGTCGCCACCTAACGTTATCGGGAGTTAGGATCCCTGCAAAGGCGATTAGAGTAATCATCTTTGACTTTTGAGAAAACAGTTTGAGAAGAGTGGGGCCCTTTTAAAAGTGTGACTCTTGATAGTCGTACGAAACCAAAGTTCTCAAAGTGGGTTCGGGGACTTGATTATGTCGATGGAAGGTATTAGGCACCCTCGAACATCCGTGACACACGGTTGCCGTTTTAGTGGCTTTCATAGTAACGGGGCGTAAGTAAGGAGTAGTATGATGCATATATAAGAAATTAAAACGCGAGCATCCGTGACACGCGGTTGCCGATTTACGTATCTCGACACGAGATAGTTTTGTAGGTATGTATTAGTTTGAAAGTATGTATACGTATCTCGACATGAGATAGTTAGAAAGTATGGTTATGGCCGCACCCAAGTATGGGTTGCATACGTATCTCGACACGAGAATCAGGCCGTACGTAGTTCTGTGCTGTGTATGGGCGTGAGTGTTTTGGTCGATCTAGACCGTGAATGTGTAAAATAGTATTTTGAGTAAAGTCGGTGTAGCTAGGAACTTTAACCTGTGCGGTGTAGTCCTAGACTTTAACCTTTAAGAAAGTAGTGAGTTGTGAGAAAGTATTTTTGAGTAAAAAATCGGGATAGATCGACCGTGCGACGAGTTTTTTTTTTTGTATTTTTTGTTTTTATGATTTTTTGTCTTTTTGTTTTATGTGCCGGAAGTAAGGGTCGGTGCCCATTAAGAGTGTGAAGACATACCTGTCTTACCTGTGCTGTTTGCAGGTTCCAAGCAAAGTACTGGAAGTATGGGTCGATGCCCAATAGTTTTGAAAAAGGTTTTACCGGAAGTATGGGTCGGTGCCTAATAGTTTTGAAAAAGGTTTTACCGGAAGTATGGGTCGGTGCCTAGTGCTTTGAAAAGGTGCCGGAAGTACGGGTCGGTGCCCAGTGAAAAAAGAGTGTACCGGAAGTATGGGTCGGTGCCCGATGATGTAAAAAAGTGATGTAAAAGTTTTACCGGAAGTACGGGTCGGTGCCCTGAGCAAATGGAGAGAAGTATCATTTTTTGTGTTTCCTGATTTTATCTATAAAGATCCGTAACAAGAGATAAAGTGTAACCGGATGGGTCATTAGATCTCCTTCCGGCTGACGCAGGATATAAAGTCCAAATCGGGTGGAGTTCGAGGCCTCCTTCCGACTGGCGCAAGATATAACAGTTTGATAAAGTTCAGCCAGGTGGGTCATTAGATCTCCTTCTGGCTGACGCAGGATATAAAGTCCAAATCGGGTGGAGTTCGAGGCCTCCTTCCGATTGGCGCAAGATATAACAGTTTGATAAAGTTCAGCCAGGTGGGTCATTAGATCTCCTTCTGGCTGACGCAGGATATAAAGTCCAAATCGGGTGGAGTTCGAGGCCTCCTTCCGACTGGCAAGAGAAGGCGGAATATCCGACCAGTGGATTTATAGGGAGACCACACCACTAAAGCATATAAGTAAATAAAAGAAAAGAAAAAGGCGAAATATCCGACCAGTGGATTTATAGGGAGCCCCAGACCACTAAGTGTAAGAGTTTGAGGGAGTTACCTGTGAAGAAGAGGGCAATTTGAGGCCTAGTAGGTGCTTTGTTGAGAAAGAATGAAACAAAACCAAGACAGCGTAGCAGAAATAACCCAATAAGACCAAAGTCGTACTTCGACGCGAAATCGATTTGAATGGACGTCATAGTTGGGTCCGGAAGGGCCGGAAGAGCCAGAATAGCCATAAAGCGGGCCGGAATGGGTCCGGGCTGAGTTGAGCGGGACCCGCGGGGGTTAGAACTGGCCGAGAGAGCCTGAAATGGAATAATCGAATGCCAAACAGGTCCTAAAAGTTGGATTTGGCCAAATCTGAGGGCACCGGTGCGTCCGGAACGACCAAATTAGCTAGGAACAAGTGTCCGTTCGTTGAAATCTGGACCCGAAATGGGAAAAAAATGGGAAAAACAAAAAGTGGGGCCCAAGTGCCACGTCAGCAAGCCACGTGTCAGTCAACGACACGTGGTGCCTTCTGGTTGGCTGGTCAAAGCTGACCAAGCAGTGATTGGGCGTGCTGACTGGGCAGTCAGCAGACACGTGGCAGCCTCTAAATGGCTGGTCAATGTGCTGACGTGGCAGTCTATGCCACGTGTCAACCGCTGATTTGTTGGTACGTGCTGACGTAGCAGTGACGTGGCAATGACACATGGCAGATTTGCCACGTGGTAGTCCGTGATTGGTCGATAAGCTCTGACGTGGCGATGACGTGTCAGACACGTGGCAGTCTGTGACACGTGTCAGATGCTGATTGGTGGTCAATGCTGACTCAGCAATGACGTGGCAGTGATATGTGGGAGCTGACTGTACTGGTGACCCAGCAGTCGTTACCACGTGGCCGCTTGTGATTGGAGGGTCAAAGATGAGTCAGCGCTGACTCAGCGCTGACTGTTTAGTTGCGCGTGGAATGGGTGGAACGGACCGCGGTGGCGCGTGCTGCGCGTATGGCCGTTTCCGGTGGTCTTTGGAGGTCATTCCGCCGGGATCTGGATCATCTGGTCCAGACGATCAGGCTGGTGGTGGTGGTTTCTGTCGGGGGTTGCCGGAATGTCTGCCGGAGGGTCTTCTGTTCTGCGGCGGCGCGTAGAAACTTCTGGCCGCGCGTGGGCCCTGCTGTGCTGTGCAGTTGTGTTCAGACCGCCGGGATTGGCTCCGTTTTTCCGAGAGGAAGGTCCTAGTGTGGGAGGTGAGATAGTTAGAAGTGGTTACGGCTCTGTTTGGTTGGATTTTCAGTTTCTGGGCAGTGAGCTTAGGGTCTGTTTGGTTTATGCTGGGTTTCTGGGCTGTTTGGGGTTTTTTAGGACTTAGTTTTCCGAGGAGGCTTGGGTAATGAGTTGGTGGTTGTGGGTTTCTGGTGGTGGTGGTAGTGGTGGTGTGGTGGTGGTGATATAGATGTGTTTGGTGGATAACCAAACAAATCCCAAGGGGATTGGGAGTTTTTTTTTGTCAAAACCAAACAAGGCCTTAATGGGAGGCTGCCCCCCTCTCTTTTTTTGTACGCAGGCATGGCTTTCTATTTATAGAAAGATTTTTTTTGAAACCCTACATGGGTTTTAATCCCATGTAGGCGGAACGCGTGGTTGTAGGTTCCAACTTTCGATCAGGACCTTTGATCGATTCCGAGCTTTGTTCCTTGATATTTTTCAATCCGAGCGTCCGATTCGGATGATTCGAAAAGATCTGGGCTCGGTTTAATGTCCTCTACAAATCCATGTGGTTGGATCGGAATTCGTTTGAAACCCGGAAACGACTCCGTTTTCTTCAGACCATCGACGTCTGATTTAGACCGTCTAAACTTTGACTGTCGAAATCTTTTGATCCGACCGTCTGATCTTCCTGATTCAAGATGATTTGAATTCGTATTAACGTTATCTTTGAATCGGTACGGTGCGATTGAGAATCTCAGATTTAGAAATGACCGTTTTGCCCTTGTCTTTCCCAATTGAGTCTTGAAACTTCGATTAGACGTCGTTTCTTCTCTGATTGTCCGATTGAACTGATTCAAGTCGCCGAACCTCTATTTTTCTCCGTATTTCAATCATTCATGCCTAGTCGGACTTTCAGCGTTTTCTGGATTGATGATCGTGTCCCTTTTCCTTGATTTCGATGCACCGGAAACTTCGATCGGAGCCCGATTCTCCGTCATTATCAAAAGTTGATGATTTGAAGTCCTATGGGTTGGAATTGATTCCTGCTTTGCCCTGATGTAATTAAATTCAACCTTCGGTCGTCCCAGACTTGATTCCGGTCTTGAATTTTGTGCCGAACTTCGATTCTGGTTGAAAACGTCGTCGATTATCGTAACCGGACGATCCTGGATTCTGGAACTCCTGATCGATGAGCTGTGGGCTCTGTATTGACTTTGATTTGATCTCTGGGATCCCTGTTTGGATTTTGGAGCTCTTTTCTCGATTTGTGGGCCTGGTGGGCCCCCTGTGACAGTTATTTCTTTTTTTTCGCAGGTCAAAATGGGGTGTCTACAATGATTTTTGTTCAAGTTTTAATCTCAAAGAAGGAGACATCTCATGCCAAGGAAGAACTACCCTATTTAGACTTGATCTGCACAAAATGGGATAAATAGAAAAGTAGAAATTCATGAATGTTTAGAATTTTATCAAAGGGTTTTGAAGATATGTAAAGTCAGGGTCAGTAGAAATTACTATAACACACAAATTCAATCATTGAAGAGAGATATGGATCTATAACATTAGAGAAAGAATAAACAGATTTAAGGGCCTGAAAAGATGGTACCTTCAACTTAGCAAAAAAGGAAAGGAAAAAGGAAAAATGAAAATTAGAATTGGGGATAATAGAATTATACCTGCATGAGTTGGAGTGAGGAGCCCAATCAAAGAATTCACTTATATCTCGCAGACCAATCTTGTGGTTGCCCAATTCTTTGACCTGGTTTTGAGAAACCCCTTTCAGATTCTATCAAATTGCCCTGGAAATTATTTGCCTAAACATATCAGTTATACACTTATGAAATAAGAATGTTTATCAAACTTGGAAGGAAAAAAGAATAGTGTTAATTAACTTGAGTTTTATATATCCCATGGCGTACAGAAGCAACAGAGCCTTTGGAAGAGAATTGGAAGATGAGATAAAGACCATTTTCAATATAACCACCTAATAATGAAGTTAATTTGGATGGCAAACATGGCCTAGTGTCGCAATTTCTGTCAAGAACTCCTTTTCTTTTCTCTCATCAGTTGTTGCTTTTGTGAGCCTTTTAACAGCAATTGCTTGATCAGCCTCTAATATTCCTCTGTAAACCTCCGCATAACCTCATTTTCCAACAAAATTATCTGATACCCATTTCCAAAAAATACAAATTTAAAATCAGTAAACAAATAACAAAAGACAAAAATCAAACTTTAATTACAACCCATTAAAGAAAACATATTTAAAAAGCTATTTTTTTTTCTTCCTAATACCCTTTTGAGAAAAGGCCAAGAAAATTCAAGGTTTTTCACAGAAATGAGAGTGAACCTGGGGCGAAACCATTTGTGGCATCAAAGATTTCTTCAAAGGAGAAGCATTTCCAAGTGGATCTCGGAGAAGAAATTGTAAATGGAGCAATCTTGATTTTTACACGTTAATTGATCTACGCATAAACAGAAAAAGAGAAATGGAGAGTTTAATAGAGAGGGTTTTGGAGAGAGAGAGAAGGTAGGTGCGGCGGGCGACGACGGTGATTGAGGTGGTGGGATGTAGGTGGTTGTGGTGGTCGGTGGGATCGGCGAAGGAGGTGGTGTAAGGGTTTGTTTGCCAAGGATAGGAGAGAAACAGAGAGATTGGAGTGAGAGAGGGATTGAAATGGCATGAAACCTAAAATTTGAAATAGAATGCGATAGAGGTAACGTCTGGGTTTAGCATTTTAGGGGAGTAAATTTTTTGTTAAGATTAGGGGAGTGAATTACGTGAGTGAGTTATGGAGGGGGAGAGAGAGAGTGGGTTATTCAATCAGCTACTTTTAAAAATAATAACAAACAGCGTTTTTAAAATTATGCCACGTGGCGGAAGAGAAATCTTCCGATTTCATACATATATATATATATATATATATATTAGATAACCTCCCATATAATGGCTTGTAATAAAGTTGTAGAAATAGTTTAATGTAACTCCAAATAGTTTATATATAACTCCCAAAAAAATGTAGATATAAATTTCATTTTTTTATTAAAATATTCCAACAATCCCCCACTTATTTTAATTATATAAAAAAAGAAACAATATATTAGTTAGGGCAAAGATAGAATATCATGCATCATGAAAGTGACTCAACTTTTAAACCTTCACTTAGTATTTCAGTGTTCCCGTATTAGTAGGGGCGTATCCAGAAATCTCATCCAGTGGATACCAATTAGGGACTTAGGCTATGCGGGAGTTTGGGAGCAGCGGCCTCGAGGCGATTTTTTTTTTTTTTTGTTTACTTAACCATAATTATGTGTAGAATTGATTTTATGTCCAAATTGTTCTAACACCATACAATTTTTAATACAACCTTTTTATTTAAAATTTTTAGTAGTTTTTGGGCATATTTTCAGTAAAGTTGTACATTGTCAAACGAACTGACAAAAAAAATCCAACGCTAAAACTTTTCATTGATAGAACTTAATTGGGTTATCAAACGATAAATCTGAAAATTAAGTACTGGAAATCAAGGGTTGTATTTTAAGTACTAAAAATTTTAAGCGATTAAATTTGCAAAACTAAAAATAGTATTTCAAGTATTGAAATAGACCGCATTCATCAGTGGTATTTTCAGTAAATAGATAGATAGTGGGGTTTCCTAAGTAATATTTATAAAATAAGGGGCAAAAAATAAATCAATTTTTCACAAAAAGAAAAAAAAGAAATAAATAGATAGATAGTTGGGCTTCCTAAGCAATATTTTATAAAACAAGGTGCTGGAAACGAAATCAGTTTTTCAAAAAAATAAAGGAAAAAAAAAAACAAGAAGGGAGCCGGAGAGTCGAACTAGGCCATTTGGGTTGAAAGCAAAGTAACAAACCACTATAGCAACTATGTTTACCATAACAGGAGTGTAGAAAAAATTTTAGGCTAGTGCTAATGCCAAAGCACAAAGTGTCACTAAAAGCTTTAGTGACACTTACCAAAGCACAAAGTGTCACTAAAAGCTTTAGTGACACTTATCTAAGTGTCACTAAAGCTTTTAGTGACACTTTGTGCTTTGGCATTAGCACATTGTGCTTTGGCATTAGCATCACCCAAATTTTAATGTACAAATTCAGTGGGTACCATGATACCCCCTGGTTCTAATGTAGCTACGCCCCTGCGTATTAGAGTCAGAGTGGCTTAGCCTTTTAACAATGACTACTTGAGGATACGTAGAAGCACGTCACACACATGACACTCCAGGTGTTCTCCAAGCTTCATAAGCCAGCACGTTATATGGCCTTGTGCTTTATTCCAATTTTCATGAGTGCTTTAGAGATTAGCTCAATCTCATAGGAAGCGGCCCCACTTCCACATTCATATAAGTGAGTCTAGCAAGGATGCTCCTGTAACTGAGATATCCCATTCATAAGGGGTATAAAACTCATTAAGAGATAAATCTCAACCTCCCATGAATGTTACAGGATCACATGCACTTACACCATAGGGATGAACAATTTGTCATTGAGACTTTAAGAGTACATATCCACATTCAAACCACGACATGATTCGTTTGGCCCTTTAAACCTAGTTCTTGGGATCGCCAGTCCCTAGATAGGGTATCCTCATAGGTGATTTATTACAATTTTAGGCTTAAGTCTCATTCCCCTTGATGTACATCAAACATTTGCCTCTAGCTAGAGCTTTTTACACAATTTAGTTCACACGTGTGTATAACACATAACAAAGTTTAGATCAACACAATAGCCTCAACAGTAGAGCTATATATTAAGTAACCATCAATTTATTACAATGTGGGTATTTCTAATTACCAACCCACAACAACACTGGCTATATGGTGGGTTTGACAATAAGACTCCACCATTAAAGAAAAAAATAACCAGTATTTTCTTATTATGAACACCAAGAATTTATACCACTTTACCTAAGAGATAAGTGCATTTGGAATTTTAGACATCCAAGTAAATTTTTCCATAACACAAAATTACATAGTATAATGTTTCCTTCATGTCAAAGCATGAACTATGCACCATTTTAAAATCGAAAAAACATGTGATGTCGTACTCAAAAATTACGTTCCTCTAATTTTTCAACACACTTTAATAAGACCCATACAAAACGGTATGATCCATCAAAAAGATGATAAGCCACTCAAGACTTTTAGAGCCCCACTATTTTGAAAAATCTTTCCGAATAAAATACCAAGACACATTTTTTTAAATCCTATCACTAGCATATAAAAGTTGAAACAACTCACAATTTAGGACCACCATACCAAAAAATTTATAAAGAAATCAGTCTAATATCCAAGCCTCATCCATTTTCAAAACTTCTTCAATCATATCACATAAAAATTTTTGGCTTAAAATTTAAATTCTCGAAACAAGAAAGACATTTTTTCACACTACCCTTGATTTCTAGAAGATCCAAAAATCACATCCATTCACAATCTCAAATATTGAAATAATTTGAGATTCTCAAAACCATTGCACGCCAAAATAATTATTTCTCCAATACAATTTTGCATTGTAGTAACCAAGGTTGATTTTCATCTAATGAAGAGAAATCAAACTTGTGAACTAGTTTTTCAAAAATCATGGACTGTTTACTTCTCACAAAATCTCATAGTCTAAAATTTTCTCAAAATAGAACAATTGTTGATTGGTAAGTCAATTTCTCCAAATGATAATATGATAAGATATTTAACTCTAGTCTTAGCAACTGAAAGTCAAAATTATGAGGCATCATGCCTTATGATTAATATCATTACCACGGTGAGCAAGCCGTTATACTAAATGAGTGTAAAAGTAAAAATTGCAATTGGTGATTTAGTATCACAACCATGACTCATTTCACAATTGTTATTTTAATTACAAAATATATAACATGAAATAGTATGTTGCACACTAGCACATGCATTACACACTTTTGACAGAAAATAGGCTATGAGGTATGGGTCACCCAGAGCCTTCTAACATGTAGTATAGAATAACATTAATTTTTTTTTAAAAAAAAAGAATAATCAAATCAAAATTTCTCAAACTCCTATAAACCACATGCCATCACTAATTGTAACTCCTCGTGGACATTTTTAAACAGACTAATGTCAATGCTATATTTAGGCAAAACTGTACAGTACACAAAAAATAGGCACAAACAAATTGAATACGAATCAATATGCTAACATATATTTTTTAACAAAAAATACTTGAAACTTCTTGTCATCCCAAACAAACTCATGTGCTTGAAAAAGCTAAGAAATTAGTATTGGAAAACCCACTACATTTAAGAATTCTCTCTTCTTCTTCTTTTTTTTAAAAAAAAAAAAGAATACTACAACAAATCTTTATAAAGCAATTTTTTAGCAAGCCAATTTTATTCTTATGAGAAAACAAAATTTTAATAAACAAACAAATTTTGACCCCCACTATTTCGTGAGAGTAGTGGCCAACGAAATCTTCATAATCTAAACTCTCACATCACATATTGAACAAATGCATCAAATTCAATTGGTGATAATTGACAAAATAACAGAGATGAATCGTCTTAAAATTGTTGGGGATTTACCTCCAAAGCACAAATATTTATCAAATAAAATAATCATTAAATAACGACAGAAAAATAGATTTTCTTACCGAATCGCGAATCGCATAATGTTACCTCGAAATGGTGTGACATCGTTTGGAATATCGTACCACAAAAAAGTCACATAGTTGGGTTGAGTGCGGACTAGGTCGCTCTCTTTAAGACGATTCACACCTTTCACGGTAGTCACCGGTGTAGGAGAATAACATATCGCCTCTAGAATACTATAACCCAGCTCTAGGCTGTGATCATCCCCAATCAACAATTTGGGAAAGATCGAAGTTTCTCTCAATACTTTTCTTTACCCAAATATAAAATACAATATACACACATAATTAAAAAAAAGTAATATATTATACTAACACTATTCCACCTCATGGACTTATAGTCATATTGTGTAAATACTGAATATGCCAAAGCCTTCTAATTATAGGCTCAAGAATTTGGCCGTTTGAAAACTCATACTAATTGAGTTTTAAGTCCAATTATGTAGCATAAGTGTGTAACTTATAAGTTGATAAACCAAGCTAATAACTTTGGTGCATAATGAGTTTTTAACTTCCACTAACAATAACCTCCCATATAATGACTTATAACAAAGTTGTAGAAATAGTTTAATGTAACACCAAATAGTTGATATATAACTCCCAAAAAATTATAGATATAAATTTTATTTTTTATTAAAATATTCCAACATCCACTATAACTGTTCCCATCTCCTTAGTTGCTTCTAATTTTAATACAATTGTAGTCTCAATTTCCAATTGACTGCCGGTAAAAGCAGGTTAGTTTTTTTAAATTGGACACCTATTTTAAGTTTTCAAAAAAATTTACTGCCTATTTCAAGGGCACTCCCTACAAATTTTGAAAGGAGGTTTGATTATTGTGTTTCAGCTATTAAATCCAAGTAGCAGAGCTTCTGGGAGGTACAAGTAACTCTTTATAATTGTGGCCTAACATTTCCATATTTCTTGATTGGAAAGGGATGCCTTCAATTTTCATCATTTTGTATGTTTCCGTATGTAACTGAAGTTGTTTGCTCCAATTTTTATTTCTTGTCCTGAATAATGTCGATTGTTGAATTGTTTGTCTAATTTGACGGTTTGGAGTGAGATTGGAATTTTCACAAACATAAACCAACCCTTGTCCATCAGTAACCCAAAAAAAACAGAAAAGAAAAGAAAAGTAGACATTTCTGCTGGAACTACTTTTCCTGCAAACTCTTCTTCCCATTGGACTCATCACTAAAAAGCCCCATAACATTTAACCAAAAAAAAATAATGTACAAGGAATTTGGCCTGCGAGGTTTGCCTCTCTAAGACAGGTCAGGGGTTCAAAACCCTCCAGATGTCGTGTAAGTTAGTTGGAGGTCCGGAGGTTAGATCTCAAGATGGACAATGTACAACTTACGGTGGGTTCAGATCCTACTGCTAGCTTGCTTTCCTGATTTATCTGGTGCGTGTGTTGTGGGATCGATATACGTGCTCAAAGTTTGCCCTTATTTTACTCCGATAAAACGACAATAGGTACTTATCCAGAAGTCGTAGAGGACATGCTGAGAAATTTGTCCTCGTATTCGGAAATAAATAAAAATAAATAAAATTAAAATTAAAATTAAATGTAGTCTCGCCATTTGAAAAGTATAAAAATCTGCCAAAAATCTTACTGATAAAAACTTAATTTGCTGTCTATACAATTATTGCTTACAGAAGCAAAAGAAACTCTTGCTAGACGAAACATTCCTAAATCCTTTACGGAAACAACTTTTTAAACAAAAAAAAAAAAAAAACTATATTCAATTAATTCCAAACAAGAGAAGATCTTCATAAAACCTACAACCAAACAACTACTAAGAGCCTGTTTGGAGCATCTTATCTGGGATCAACAATCACTTATTTGAGATTATTGAGAGGTTGGGGTGCGATAAAAAAATAAAATAAAAAAAAAAAAAATTAAAAAAAAATTGAAGCTGAAAAATAGCTTAAATAAAAAAATATCAACTTTTCGGAGAATCCATTCAAAGAGAAAAAAATCCTCACAGAAATACCAAACAGGCTTATTGCGGGCAATAAGCGTCAACCTTATAAAATAATTGATTATATCCAAATCTGAAAAATTACAAAAATAATACTCAGTCCTCATAAAGGAAATCCGACTTTTTCCACCAAGCATAATAATTATAAAAATCTTTAAAAAATGACTTTGACTCAAACAGCCACCTTTTTTGGTTGATATTCTATCTCGTTTGATTGATTTCTGCAGACTAAATTAACAGTGTGTTATTGGCATTTTTATAGTGTGAATATAATTACTATTAGTTTTTGTATTTGCAAAACTGAATCATTGGAGTTCTTTTGGATCCATTTTGGAGTTGGTTTGAAATTAGTGAGAAATTTCTCACTTATTTTAAACCTAGTTAGAAATTTCTCACTTATTTTGTTATTTTATTCCCAAAACTATTGTTCATCATATTTCTTTCAAACATGAGTTAACTTGCAATGTAAAGAGGAATATTTCCCACAATCAATTTTTTGTTAGAAATTTCTCACTTTGGGTTTTTCAATATTTTAGTGAGAAACTATTATGAAATTTCTAACTTATTTTGGTATTTCATTCCTAAACCTATTGCTCATTATATTTCTGACAACAGGAGTAACTTGTAATGTATATTTTTCACGATCATTTTTTTGTGAGAAATTATTCATTTTATTTATGTCAAAAAAAAAAAAAAGAAGACATAATACCTAATTTAATTTTCAAAAATGAAGCTGAGATATTCTCATACATTGCACTGTAAATGGATGTTCACGCAACTTTATGGGAAATTTCTCACTTATAAATTACAAGGGTAGATTTACCCACTTTCTTCCTCAATTATATCCCCCCCACACACGCACATTTTGATGAGAAATTTCCGACTTATTCTTAGCGATCACAAAATTTCTCACATCATTAAACAAATATGAACAAAACAATACAGTGCAGAAAAACAAAAAAGATTAGATTTCTCAGTCAATATTATAGAGGTTAAACGAAATCCTCGAGTCATCTCAATAACAAGTTCTAGCTACCGCCGTCGTCCTATCTTCTTGTTGGCATCGTCGATCGAAAACCACTTATGTGAATCGAAGCCCTAATGGAACCAAGAACTAATTTTTGTCAGAACCTTAATGTTGAATTGAAACAACGACAAGATTTGTATCAAAATTGTGAGAAATTAGTAACAAAATTCTCAAATAGCATAGTTGGTAGTGAATCTCCCTCCCGTGCTTATGATCTTTGTGAACAGCTTCGAATCACTTTCCGTCACCTAAGAATCGCTTCATGTCGATTGTCTTTATGAGAAGTTTCTCAAATTTTTTTTTTGAAATACATTATAGTAGGAACGTCGTGATTTATGGATATTAAAGAAGGATTTTCAAAAATGCTATAATGCAGGGGAATGCACAATAGATGCACCAAAAAAATAGTTGTGAGGGTATTTCCATCTTAAAAAATAGTGAAGTACTAATTTCTAGATAAAGTTCTAGGAATGACCTATTTCTAGAAGTACAACATTTTGGACTAAAATATATTTTACCCAATTTTATACACACATGTTTTTTTTTTTTTTTGTTTAATTTTATTATTATTATTTTTTTATAACTTACATGAATACTAGTTTTAGACCGTGCCTGAAGTCACTACCTCCACCTGCCCTGGACAGTTGCCCATGCCTAAAGCCATTTTTCCCCAATAAAGGGCTTTCAATTGCATGTCTTCGACACAACCACCCTTAACCCATGCCAAATGACGCTATTGTCGAACAGTTCTAAAGATGTCCCGTGCCTTAAGGAACTTGAATTAATTTACTGAAAGAATAAAACCACCTAGATTTTTCTTCATACGTAAACTGAACCAAATTAAAATAAATATTTGCCACCGTCCACATTAACTTTAAATTCATCAAATAGTCTCCAATAGTTCAAAAACATAAAAAAAATCAACTGCTCTTTCCACACCAAAAAAAATCTAATTACATCGCTGTTATCGGTGACTTCGGAGTACAACAGTTGACTTCCATATATTGACAAAAACCACGCAATGCCATTATTGCCTTTATTTATGTTTCTTAATCTTTGTTCAAGCTGACCATCGATCTCTTGGAGTTCCTCAACCAAAACATGAACTCAAACCTTTTCCCAAAATCTCCTCTGAAACACACACACACACAATGTTGTGTGTATGTGTACATTCAGATGTATGTGTATTAAAGGCACTACCAAAAAATCTAAATATGCGTGAATTCGGCCAATTGTAGCAACCAAAGGAACTGCAAGATGATAACATTGATCCTAAAAGACCTAACTCACCAACAGATCAATGAAAAATTGTTAGAATATCAAGTAAATTGAAAACCGATATAAACAAAAATTATTTTTTCTCTTTTTTTTTTAAAAAAATTCTTTTTGTAGAGTTAAGTGGAGAGGTAATCAAAGGGAACCAAATAACAATGCTGCACGGCCCAAGTACACGTTAAGTTTGCAAAATCCTAGTTGACAAAAAATTAATTAAAAGGATTTTTTGACTATGCAATTAACTATAAAATCCAAAATTAATTAAAGGCATGTTCGGTAATACATAAAACAGATTGAGGTTCAATGCAGAAAATAACCAATTGCCAAACGTGGAAACCAATTCTTCATTAATCAAATCATTTTTTTAAAAAGCAAAGCATTTACTAAGGGGCTATAACTTAAAAAGACAGCCAAAAGAAGACATACCCAACCTACAAAACCTATAAGATCAAAATGTCCATTTCTCATTCTAAATGTGAGATTCAAAATGCCCATATAAACTGTAAACTATGGAACTAATTAATAACGGAGATTATGAAGCCCAAGATTACCTTATATGCATTTGGGAATCTGCGGGTGTAAACCTATCAACAAAAAAAGTGCAAACAAAAATAATTCAGGAATCCAAACAAATTAAGAAAATTGAACGAAAGATCTTCGCTTTAGTGATTACTTGAAGGAGTAGAATTCAGAAAAAAAAAAATAATAAAATAAATAAATAAATAAACTACTTATCCTAAAAAATGAAACATAATGCATCATTGAATATGTATGGCATAATTAAGAAAATCAAATTCAATTCAAGAAAGCTTAGATACAGGAAAAAAAAAAACCTTGCAAATCATATCATGTAGCACAAAAGGAAGCACATCACTACCAGTTGCTTCAACCCCAAACTCAGTTACTGATTTCCATATTTGCTTCCCAGATCCACCAAAAATTTATTAATTTGCTTTACAAAACTAAAAATATATATATAATAATAAAATAAAATAAAATAAAATTGAGTAAGAAATTATTGCAGAGTCCTACTAATAATACAAACAGTCTTTGTATAAACAGAAACAGTCTTTGAGGTCATATTTGAGAACACATAAACCAAATAATATTGAAATCCTAAACTTACAAATCGATACAGAGAGAACCTAGAGTACCGGTTGGTGGTTCCCGTAATGAAAAAAATCAAATCACTACAAATGGATATGAAATAATGTTAAAATGGCTGAACCTTTTTAAGGAAATTAAAGAGGTCTGACCTTGATTCAAGATCTGCAAAAAAAAAAGAAGAAATTTGAAAAAAAAAAAAAAAGTTCTATTCTTTGAACACCAAGGGATCTGTATGAACACGGAGGTGCTGAGAAAGACGCGGGGGGGGGGGGGGGGGGGAGGGGGTTGGTTTGTGGTTGGAGATGGTTACCGGGGATGGCGACAGTGATTATCGGGAAAGGGGAGGGGGGGGGGGGGGGTTGGAGATGGTTACCGGGGATGGCGGCAGTGATTATCGGGAAAGGGGGGGGGGGAGGGGGGGGAGGGTTGGGTTATAGGGGTTCAAAATGGAAGGGGGAAATTTTAACCCAAACCTATCCCAATCTTCCCCTAAATTAAACCCAAATTTGAGACTCAAATATAAAATCAACCCAATCCTTCCACCTAAATTAAACCCCACCATCCTAATCACCAATACCATCCTAGTCATTCATCAAATTTTATCCTACTCATTCTATCCTAGTCACACATTTGTCCAATAAAAAATATTTTGAGGTTTAATCCGCAATAGGTTAAAAATCCTTCATAACTTGACATATACAATTATATATATAAGGGCTAGTCTAGGTATTATAAAAATACTAAATCAAAACTCCGGTAATATTTTAGAATACCCTCTCCAACCTAGGATTTAGAATCCACCCTATTTTCCACCTTTAGGTGGATTCTAAATTCAGTGGGGTCCACAATCGAACAAGAATCCATGAACCAAACATGGAAAAATATTTGGATTACTGGTAATCTTAGAGTGGAATCAAAATCCAGCCTCAAAATCCATGAACCAAACAGGTTCTGAGAGCATTTTTGCTCACCCATTTTTCTCACGCATTGTTCACCCATTTTTGTCAATCCCTTTGGATCATTAGCATTTTTATGACACGTGTCCAAATTCATCCCCATTTTACCCATATTCTACCAACACAATTACTGAATAGGACATGAAACGAACAAGTGTCATAATACTATAAGTGGGAGAGCATTGGGTGAGCAAAAAATGGGTGAGCATTGGGTGAGCAAAAAATGGGTGAGCAAAAATGCATTCTTCCCCTTTTTGTCGTCCTATCATACTTGTACTGATTGATCACCTGGCCATTAAGTGTTGGATTTTAAGTACTGAAAATTTTAAGCGATTGAATTTACCATACTAAAAACAGTGTTTCAAGTATTGAAATAAAATGCATTCGGTGATTATTTTCAGTAGAAATTTTTCACTTAAAGTCTTCAATGGGTTTTTTGCTACTTTTTCAATTAAGTGATATATTATCAAAAGCACTTAAAAGAATAAGTGCTGAAAATTTTCTTTTTTAGCATTTAAATCTACAAATTCACATCTCAGTAATGTTCCTTTGCACAGACCTGTTCGTGATTCCTTTGCACAAATAGATTGTTCTCAGACTTGAACTCTCATTCTCAGCGTATTAGCCCCCCTTAAACCTTTGAATCAAGCAATAGAAGCCTAATGAGAAGAACAAGTCATGTGCCCCAAAAATACGATGAATTCATTTCAGATCTGTAGCATTTGGTGTTCTCAGATTTCTTTCAGGCCCGTTTGGTTCGCGTGGAAAGGAATTCCAAAGAGAAAGTCATTCAAAGGAATCAAAATCTGCAAAAAAAGAATCCATGTGAATTCCTAACATATTGTTTGGTTAAAACTAAAATCCTACATGTGAAACTGTACAGACTTTCATTAGAGTGTTTGGTTGAGAGTAAAAGCGTTGCAGAAATTAAAAAAAAAATATAACAATAATAAAATCATAGGATATTACCATTGGTAGTGAGACCCCAGAGGACAATCGGTGATGTAAAACATATTAATTTGATATCGAAAAGGTAAAGACGAGAGACTGAATTATAGACATTCTTTTTTCTTTTCTTTTCGTTCTTGTTTTTTTTTTTTTCCCACTCTTTTTCAGGTTGTTCTTCGGAAAGGAATCACATTACCAGCAAAAAAAAAATAGGTTTGAAATTCCTTGGTTTTCTCGGAATCCATTCCAAGGTTGAATTAATTCTGACTTCCATTTCAGGTACTAATTAAACACCAAAAGTAAAAATATGATTCCACGTAATGAGATTCCTTTCCGAGACAGACCCATTTCCATGCGAACCAAACGGGGCCTTAAGGAAAAAAAGAGTGTATTACATCTGGTAATGGAGCCCAAGCTTAAGCCTCCTTTGGCAGGATCTTCTGAAGCCCAAACGTGATTATGGAACTTTCAAAAGCTAGTATTAAAAAACCATATGACAAACTCAGATTCTGCGACTCAATCGAAGAAAACTGCAGTAGGCCAGAAGCTATCTTGGCCAGCTTCTCGCCGATCGCAGTTTGCTGCGATTGAATCATATAAGATAAGTTGTTGCCAAACGGGCCCCATAACCTGCTTGGACAAAAAAAATTAAAGGACTACGAGTCAAACCTTCATTATCAAATGTCTAGCAGCTCGATTGTCTCAGTCGGACATGATTATAATCGCCACAAACTGAAGCGATAAGTACGTTTTAGCTGGAACAACTCCGCTTAGTGACTCCAAGGGCCCAAAACCGTGAAGCATTTAAAATTTAGTGTCAGGTACAAAACCCCTTTGGAGCCCATAAGTGATTATGGAACTCCTAAAGCTATTAGAAAACCATTTGACAAGCTCAGCTTCTGCGATTGGCCAGAAGCTATCTTGGCTAACTTCTCATTGATCACAGTTTGCTACGATTGAATCGCAGAAGATAAAGTTTTGCCAAACGGGCCCCATAACCTAAGCTTGGACAAAAAATTTAGAGTAAAAGTCAAACCTTCATTATCAATGTCTAGTAGCTCGATTATCTCAGTAGGCCATGATTCTAATGCCACGAAGTAAAGGGATAAGAACATATTAGCTGGAACAACTCCACTTAATGACTCCAAGTGTGGTCCGTGAAGCAGTTAATATTTATCGTCAGGTACAAAACCCCTTTGCAGCATTTCATCGTGGAAACGAAACGCCTCCTTCAAGTTGTCCTGCGAGACGTGTCCGTTTATCAAAGATATATATGTGTATCTATCGGGATTCACTCCCCTCTCAATCATCTTCCTGTGGACCAGATCGGCTTCTTGCATTCTACCTTGTCTACAAAACCCATCTAGAATTACATTATACGTAATTACATCCAGTAATAGCCCTTGGTCTCCCATTTTATTGACCAAGTCAAATGCTTTATCCATACCCTCTTCTTTTACAAACCCATGTATTAGTGTGTTATAAGTAATACTATCAGGAATAACACCTTTAGAAATCATATTGTTCAAGAACTCGTATGCCTTTTCTGTATTCCCTGACCGGCAATGACCTTTTATAATTGTATTATATGTCACCAAAGTGGGCCCAATACCCTTCCCAACCATCTCATCCCACAATCTGAATGCCTCAGTTAAACAACCCCGATTGCAAAATCCATTGATCATTATACTATATGTAATATGATTAGGAGATATACCTATAGAAATCATATCATCCCACAACTCAATAGCTTTTTCAATTTCACCTTCCTTGCAAAACCCATCAATCAAAGTATTATATGTTACGAGGTCCGGCTTGAGATTTCTCTGAAGCATTGATTGAAACAAAGTTTGGGCTTTTTTCATATTCCCGTCCTTGCAATATCCATGTATAAGTGTAGTGAAGGTGTAAAAATCTGGAAATACACCCCTTTCAACCATCTCGTTGAAAAGCTCATCCGCCTCAGAAAGCATCTTCTCTTTGCACAGCCCATTCAATATGGTATTGTAAGTAATCACATCCATAACACAACCTTGCTCGAGCATTTCATCGCGTATCTTCAGAGCCTCCGACATATTTCCATATCTAGAAAACCCACCTATCAGAATAGTATAAATCACATTGTCTGGTACCAAACCAAGACTTTTCATACCCTTAAAATACATTAACGCCCGATCCAGATTTCCAGTTCTTGAAAACAACCCAATAATCGAACTATAACTTATTATATCAGGAACAATGCTTCGACCCAACATTTCCTCAAATATTCCTTCAGCCTCGGAAATATTATCTTTCTTACAACACTCAACAAGTAGTGTATTATAAGTGGTGACATCGGGGCTCAGCCCAATCTGCAAAATTTCCTCCAAAACTTCCTTTGCTCTCATATATCTACCATTCTTACATAACCCATTTATAATTGCATTATAAGTGAAAAGACAGGGTTTCAACCCCTTTCCCGACATCAAATTCATCAACTCAAACGCTTCTTCTATAGGCCCTTCGCGGCAATACGCATTGATTAAAGTGTTATATGTCACGATATCCGGAAAAATCCCCTTTGCTTCCATTTCGGATAAAAACAATTTCGCATTCTCAATTTTTCGATCTTTACACAACGCATTAACCATTATATTTAGAGTATAAACATTCACTTGAATCCCACTTTTAACAATCTCTCCATATATTTCCCAAGCCAAGTCAACCCACTCAACCTTCACAAGCCCTCCAAGAAGACTATTACAAGCATTTATAGATACACAAAATCCCCTACTTTTCAATACCCGAAACGCCTCAGTCGATTCCCTCAACTTCCTAGCTTGTACATAAGTCCTAATCAACAGATCAAAAACAAGTGGGTTCGACCCACAATTCCGATAGGTCGAAACTAAAGAATCAACAATCTCAACCCTAGAAACACCGCTTCTTCGAACCATCCTTAGAATCAAAGCCTGTGCTTCAGGCAGCCTCCGAGACCTAACTAATATATGAATCACCGCACTCAGAGAGTGAGAAGAATGTTTGAAATTCGGATGTTTTAGCGCAATTAAATCAGTAAAATTCAGACCCAGTTGCAAATTTTCACGACATCTATAAAGAACATCAATGAAAAGTGATGGGTTTAACTGAAAAAGATAATTATGAGAAGAATTAGACTTACCCAGTTTTAGACTCACCAAAATCTTCTCCACCAAGAATGAATCTGATATGGGTATTGATGAATTTGGTGATTCAGTTGATGGGAGGTTTGGTTGAGAAGAGTTTTTTAGGGTTTGGGTGCTTATGATGGAGTGAGTGGTGTAAAGGTTAGGGTTTGGAACAGAAAATTTTCTGAGACTGGCTGTTTTTGAAAAAGCAGCCGTTGTGTTGCCATTGGAGAGCAGCAGTTGTTGGCTCTGGTTCATTAGCTTCTGCATTTCAACTATTTTCAAGGAAGAACAAATTCCTCAACAAAAAAAAAAAAAAACGAAATAACAAACGAGTTGGATCTGGTGGATCTACATGGATCGGATCCGAATTTCTATTATCTATATCTATACTATTCTTCAAAGACAACTAACTGTGTTTGGGAGTTTGGGAGAGAAAAGATAAGAAAAGAAAGTCATAAGTGAGGAGAGAAAAGAAAAGAAGAGAAATGATGATTGTTTCTTGGGTAAATTACACAAACCGCTCCTGAGGTATGCCTTAATTACACGGATCTCCCCTCTTGTTTCAAAAATTACACAAATCTCTCTCGAGGTTTGAATTAGGTAACAAAACGCCCCCTCCTCTAATGGTCCATTAGTTTTTTTTACATTAGTCTCCCCTAAAAATTACAATTAGCCCCCCTAATATTATAAAATTGTCATACTAAGCCCCCTTTCTCTTATATTTTTGTTCTAATTATAAAATCCCTCCTCCCTCCTATGTTTTTGGGTTAATTTTTTTAGCATTAATTTATATCATCTACACAAAATATATATAAATAGGTCCAAAAAAATTTTTCCCTAAACAAACCTCTATCAAGCCCTCCATGTCTTAATTTTCTAGATCCGCCCCTGTCCCTATGTTTCAAACGTGGACACTTAACCCCCTGTGATTGTGGACTAAAATGGAATTGTTATGATTTCACTCAAAACTGACAAAAATTCTAAAATTGGTTAAAAATATAAACACTTAACCCATTTTGTGATGTTAATTTTGGGGTTAACGCTCTTTGAGTGAAATCATAACAGTTCTATTTTAGTCCACAATCACAGGGGGTTAAGTGTCCACTTTTGAAGCATAGGGACATGGGCGGATCTAGAAAATTAATACAGGGGGGCTTGATAGAGGTTTGTTCGGGAGAAAAAAAAAATTGGACCTATTTATATATGTTTTGTGTATATTTTGTGTAGATGATATAAATTAATGCTAAAAAAATGGGTAAATTACACTGACCTCCCCTGAGGTTTGACGTAATTACACGGACCTCCCCTCTAGTTTGCAAAATTACACAAACCTCCCTCGAGGTTTGTAATTCGGTAACAAAATGCCCCCTCCACTAACGTTCCGTTAGTTTTTTTTACATTTGCCTCCCCTGAAAATTACAATTAGCCCCCCTATATTATAAAATTGTCATACTAAGCCCCCTTTCTCTTATATTTTTGTTCTAATTATAAAATCCCTCCTCCCTCCTACGTTTTTGGGTTAATTTTTTTAGCATTAATTTATATCTACACAAAATATACACAAAATACATATAAATAGGTCCAAAATTTTTTTTTCCAAGAACAAACCTCTGTCAAGTCCCCCTGTATTAATTTTCTAGATCTGCCCCTGCCCTTATGCTTCAAAAGTGGACACTTAACCCCCTGTGATTGTGGACTAAAATGGAACTGTTATGATTTCACTCAAAACTGACGAACATTCTAAAATTGGTTAAAAATATAAACACTTAACCCAG
The DNA here is from genome assembly GCA_033977485.1 of Hydrangea macrophylla. Classification (NCBI taxonomy): domain Eukaryota; kingdom Viridiplantae; phylum Streptophyta; class Magnoliopsida; order Cornales; family Hydrangeaceae; genus Hydrangea; species Hydrangea macrophylla. Next base: position 113,180,831 of record CM066997.1, on the reverse strand, counting down.
GGGGTTAAGTGTCCACTTTTGAAGCATAAGGGCAGGGGCAGATCTAGAAAATTAATACAGGGGGACTTGACAGAGGTTTGTTCTTGGAAAAAAAAATTTTGGACCTATTTATATGTATTTTGTGTATATTTTGTGTAGATATAAATTAATGCTAAAAAAATTAACCCAAAAACGTAGGAGGGAGGAGGGATTTTATAATTAGAACAAAAATATAAGAGAAAGGGGGCTTAGTATGACAATTTTATAATATAGGGGGGCTAATTGTAATTTTCAGGGGAGGCAAATGTAAAAAAAACTAACGGAACGTTAGTGGAGGGGGCATTTTGTTACCGAATTACAAACCTCGAGGGAGATTTGTGTAATTTTGCAAACTAGAGGGGAGGTCCGTGTAATTACGTCAAACCTCAGGGGAGGTCAGTGTAATTTACCCTAAAAAAATTAACCCAAAAACATAGGAGGGAGGAGAGATTTTATAATTAGCACAAAAATATAAGAGAAAGGGGCTTTAGTATGACAATTTTATAATATTAGGGGGGCTAATTGTAATTTTCAGGGGAGGCTAATGTAGAAAAAACTAATGGACCATTAAGGGAGGGGGCGTTTTGTTACCTAATTCAAACCTCGAGGGAGGTTTGTGTAATTTTTGAAACAAGAGGGGAGGTTCGTGTAATTAAGGCAAACCTCAGGGGAGGTTTGTGTAATTTACCCTTGTTTCTTTCATGTTGTTTGGGAGTGTAGGAGAGAAGAGAAAGTTACTTTCTTTCCTCTTGTTTGGGAGTTGCAAAGAAAAGAAAAGAAAAGAAAAGGATAAAAAATTACCAATCTATCCATAAATTGTACTTTTTTTTTGTTTTTGCAAAGAGATAATGAAAGATACTAATGAAGAAGAGCCGGAGAGTACCCAGAAGCTTATGGGAGATGTGCTTGTGATTAACGTGAGTTTTTGTTTTTGTTTTTGACATATATAACAGTGTATTATATTAACCCTAAGACTTGGATGGAATTTAAATTTGTTAAGAATTATATAAAGGGTTTTATGAGTATTAATAAAAAATCATTAATCCTCACTTTCTTTTCTCTCGAATCTCTCCATTTCTTCCCAATTTGAAGAGAAAGAAATAGAAAGAAAGTTGGAGTTATTTTTCTCCCCTTTTCTCTCCCTTTCTTTCCTCATTAAAACTCGCACACGAAAGAAAGTGAGAGAAAGTGAAGTACTTTCTCTTCTTTTCTCTCTATTTTAAAACTCCCAAACATAAACAAGGGGAGGGGTATCTATTGTATTTTCACTACCGCTCATAATTATATCAGAATAAAATTGAGACACATCCAAAGTTACAATTTTTGGGACACAACCTATAAGACAATCTCTAACACTCCTGCTAAAGGAGCTGCCATCCTATATTTGATAGGGGCTTTGGCATAGTTGAGCTCCAATGCAGTATCAACACAGGTGTCAAAAAATGGCATTACCAAACACCATCTCAAATATAGCAGGGCAAATGGCAGCTCCCAAATCTTCCAAATTCCAACGATCTTATTTTGTTTTTGAAAAAAATGAGTTGTTGGCTTGTTGTTGTTGAACCCCCAACGGCCATAATTTGTTTTTGAAAAAAGGAGTTGTTGGTGGGGTTCAACAACTCCCCAACAGTCATATTTTTTTATAAAAAAAACAGTGAGTTTGATTTCAACAGCTAAATCCCAACTAATTTACAAATATTCTCATTTTTACACCAAATTTGTATTGTGCTCAATTTATTTTTGGTCAAAAACATTGTACATTAATTTTTTACACCTAATTTGTATTGTGCTTTAGCATTTGGTATGCCATTTAGCATTGGAGCAGAAGTGTCAAATTATAGCATTTGACACTGTAGCAATATTAAAAGATAGCATTAAGGGGCTTTGGCTCCAGGCTCCAACTCGATGGCATGGAAGATATAGCATTTAACATTGGAGATGGAGATGGAGATGTCTCTATATCTCTCATGTGTCACTGTGGGGTCCAGTGACATCACATGAGTGATGTAGACACATTTCTTAAGTTGTGTCTCAAAAGTTGTGTCTTTTGGTGTACCACAAGTATTACCCATTACATTAAAACCATTAAACTTGTCCATTCAAAAAATATATATAGAAGTCCTAATTTGTCATTACAACACTCAAACAAAAACCTGCCTCACGACTAAGAATCCTGCAACTCCCATAAACTGCCTTTTAGTTTCACTTTCAGTTTCAAAAGTTCAACTTCTTAATCTCTTTTCCATTTCTAAATTGTTATTGTTTTATAGTAAACATTTTTTTTAATGGAATTTCATTGATCTATTTTGTTGTTATGGTGGGAAAAAGGCAAGAATCTATATATGGAATTGGATATGCACAGAGACAAAGGTTCAGAATTACTTTTTAACTTTTACGTATGTCAGTTTATCTATTTTTTTTTCTTCCAAATCTTTGCATTCGTTTATATATCTACTTTGACTGTGCATAATTGAAAATGCCAGTGTGTACGATTACTTTTGGTAATTGATTGGTAAAGTATTAAGAGTAGAGAGAGCACAATTTGTTAATCGATAATTATAAAAGTGGTACTTAGTTTTTATATGAAATCATTATTGAATAAAAAAATTAGGAGAAGTTTTAGTATGTTCCCAAAAGCATCTGTAGTGTATGATGGATGTAGTATGTTGCGTAAATATATATATACAAAGATTCTCTAAAGAGGACCACCTCTCTTTATTAAAGAGAGGACCTCTGTTTTGGCCGTTGGATTGTATTTAAAAACTGTGAAATGACAAAACTGCCATTAATGAAAACACGATCCGACGGCCAAAACAGAGGTCCTCTCTTTAATAAAGAAAGGGCTAGCCCTCTTTATAGCCTGACTGATATATATATATATATATATATATATTTCCTTAAATGAGTATTGCGTTTATGGATTTTAACTTTAATGTCAATATTATTCTCCACTCAACTATTAAAATGCTATTTATTTGTTAAGTTTAAGAATACATAACAAATACAGTGGGCTACAAACGCAACGCATGTACCCGACTGTTAGCACATATGTAAAGGGAAAGGGAGGGGTTCCCACTTTTTGAGTTTTATCATCAATAATTACCAGTAAACCTATGCAGTTTTCTTTCCCCAAAAATTATCATAAGGGTATTAAAATGCCCAATTGTAAAAGTAAAAAAACTTCTTTAACAGTTTGGCTAAAAATAACTCCTCAAAAAAACTGCTTGAGAAGTCGGAAAAAAAAAAAACAAAAAACAAAAAAAAAACAGATTTCATACACGGAGTGTGTGTGGCACCTTCTAGTACACTATATGAGAACGTATCTTAAGCAAGCATGTCAAAAAATATGAACTTCCGCTTAAGCAATTGTGTTTCTCGTGAATTACTATAAATATAAATATATGTACATATACAAATCAATTATATTACGTCGAATTACAATTAGGTTCACAATATGACAACTAATTACATTTTTTGTCAAATTTTCTTTTTAAAAATTATATTTTAATCAACTTTTAATTATAGTCTAGTCAATTTTTTTACGGCTATCTACGAGTGAATCAATTGTATTACGTCTAATTACATTTAGGTTCCCAGTATGCGGGCTAATTACAGCTTGGTCAACCTTTTCTTTTAAAAATTATATTTCAGTAAACTTTATTGTGGCTATTTACAATTTTGTCACCTTTTTTATGAATTCAGCCAATTTTTTTATACAAATTTTGAAATCAATGTGCTATATTTTGGCTATTTGGTCTTCGGTACCATTTCATATGAATAATTACATTACAGTCATAAATTATATACAATAGTTTTAACAAATTTCTACAACATTAAAAGTCATCAATAAAATTTAAAATCATCAACTTGCCATCAACAAAAATTTAAAATCATAAAATTTTAAATAGTTATTTTATGATTTAGTCTACTTTATATTTTCAACGTTCTCAACTTACACCAAAATGTTGCTCCAACCGTTTTAGAGAGTTGTTCCAAATGTTATAAAAAGTTACTCCAAAATGTCATGTACAATTGGATAGCTTATAAATTTTACAACAAAAAATTAAGTTGATTTAGCAGTCGGAAAGAATGAGTATCTTTTGTCCAGAACATTGATTCAAATTAATTAAAAAAATTGGGACAACACGCATGTGATAGTGGGAATAATGACAGGTCCACTTGAACATCCTCTAATTAAAATCCATCACTATCATAAAAAATAAAAAAATAAAAAAATAAAAAAAAATTGACATCTTCACATGTGTCACTTTCATGTTGTACTATTCATTATGTTGATGCTTAGCGTTGTTGATGTTCTTTTAATTATTCGCTGATCTTTTTCTCCAATATTGCATACAATTGAAAGCTCCGTGTATTGGTTTTTCAAAATTTCTAAAATATCCATCTTTTACATGACATTTGTAGCTAATATTTATAACAAAAGTTGATGCTTACAATGTGCATATGCAGAAGGTGATGCATTTTAATTTTGTTGATGATTTTTAAAGTTTGAAAATTATACTATTCATTGTGTTGATGCTTAGCGTTGTTGATGTTCTTTTAATTATTCGTTGATCTTTTTCTCCAATATTGTATATAATTGAAAGTTTAGTGTATTGGTTTTTTTAAAATTTCTAAAATATCAACCTTTTACATGACGTTTGTAGCTAATATTTATAACAAAAATTGATGCTTACAATGTGCATATTCAAAAGGTGATGCATTTTAATTTTGTTGATGATTTTTAAAGTTTGAAAATTATGTGATGATATCTTTTTCAAAATATTGTATTCAATTTATTAAAAGCCAGTATATTGGTTTTTAAGAAAATCTTTTACATGACGTTTGTAGTAAATCTTAATAATGAATATTCATATGAAATGCTTGTTGGGATTGTGTCTTCAAACCCGATCGTTATGTATGTGACATTTGGCATTTTATATATGGATATCATTGTAATACCCTGTATTTTTGGAATGTATTAAATAAATAAGACTTTATACTAATTCTTACCCCTATCGATTGCCCTTGTGTCCCAATCGATTGCCACTTTTTGCATACCAGTCGATTGCCATCCTGCCGACCTGAATTCATTACATGGTATATACTAATCGATTGCCCTTGACTCACAATCAATTGCCATAAAATATATGTAATCAATCGATTGCTTCTGCTTCCAATCGATTGACATCTGCATAGATAAGTTTTCAACTTTGATTCGTGTGTTGACACATGACACTCTCATTTTCTATATATACCAGCTCATTTATGGCCTTGGGTCTATTTTGGTTCAGTCTTGAGAGATAGGAGTGATATATATATATATATATATCATATATACACATATCCATACATATACATATTGTAGCAACATGTATTTTCACTTCCCATAATAATAAATAAAATGCCTTTTTTCTATTTTATTGGTGTGAACTATTTGTAGTTATGGTATTATTTTTTATAAATAAATAATATTTGTGTTGACATTTATTAATACAGTGCCTTTAAATTTTTGTAACCCCTTAATAATTTAATTTTATTGTTACTTAAGACTGCGCCCCTAAGTTACCCTATGATTTGAGATAAGAGACATTAATAAAATATAATATCATGTCGCCTACATTTTTGTCCCTAATTATTTTATTTGGGACATTTTAATTAGCCAACTGACCAAACTGGACTAACTAGACTGAATTAACTAACATAACTAATCAACTGACTGACAGACGTTCAATCATCATGTGAGCTGTGTGTTTAAGCTTTTAACCAAGTAAATTCATGTGGTAAATCATGAGTGAGGTGTGTACAAACCCATGACCACTTGCCTTACATATTTTATTTACTGATTGACATCAATCATCATTTTTGCATGGTGCAAAATATGTGTAGTGTGTGCAATGCTTTTGACCATGAATTGGAAGCTTGGCCACCAAACCCAAGTATTCCTTATATATATGATTAGCTAACATTATAACACACACACTTGGGAATACAAAGCTCTCAGTAGATCTCTCTCTCATTTCAATCACACACACACTTACATATACATTTTGGGAATCAAAAGAGGAGAGGGAAGTATGGAAATGATTATTATCATAGTAGGAGCTCCATTGCCACTATAGTTCAAAACTTATATTGCGGATATTTATGGAATTCTTTGGTCTCTTACGCCGCCCAATCCAGTGACCGGTGAGTTTCTTGAACCCACTCTTAATGTACTTTAAGTCATTACGCACAATCCGTGGGGTTCGAAAATAAGTGAGTATGTATATATATATGTAGCCATGGAGGTCCAAAATTAGCGGTACCAAAAATGTTAATGAAAACTCATTCCGTAAATTGACAATGAAATATTAGGATCCCAGTTAGTCCCCCTTGAAATAGTTTGTTGATTGGTTAGTTCTTTGACCCCAAAGTTGGGAGTTCAATACTTGCTAGTTACATATAATTTTATAAATAAATAATAAATATATTAGTTTACTATAAGTATTAAAAATACTTATTGACCCTATTAAATTCTATATTGTTATGGTTAACATGTTGGAGGTCAGTATATATAGTTTTCTAATTTACCAAATTATAAAACTAGAAGTTGATATTGTTAATAAATTAATTAGTGGTTATTTAACTAGTATTTTAATTATTTTAAAATACCTATGGTATTTCCAAAATTATGGAAAAATGGAAGAATTGTATTTTGATGTCTTGTCTTTATTAAAAATAATGTCAAAGCATGTACCCTCTACTTTTATATAATTATGTTATTGAGAAGGGCCTTATGGCTAAATTTATATGCTATTTTTATCTTCTAAAATTTGTGATAAAAATTCTATGACTCCGAAAATTACGCCGTCAGTTTCCTAAATCAAATTAAGTTAACTTGGTTCACTTGATGATAATTACATGTTTAAAACAACCACTGTCAAGTTAAAGAATATTGTAAATGGAATAAGTCATACACGTGCATAGTCGAGTTGGCATATTTGAAAGGGGTCGTTTGGGTCAACATATACGTCTTGTGAGAAATAAGTAAAGAAAGGTGTCTTGAGTTGTGTCACCTTAATTATTCTAGGCCGATTCGGATACGGCAGATTAATTAGGAAGGATTGAGCCCAGGCCGACCTGGATACGGTAGGGCAGTCAGAGTCTTGTGTCACCTTAATTATTTCAGGCCGACTCAGATACGGTAGATTAATTAAGAAGGATTGAGCCCAGGTCGATTCGGATATAGCAGGCCAATCAGGTCGTGTCCAGGCTGACTCAGATACGGTAGACCAATCTAAAACAAACGGCCTCGTACTGGATGGTTCTGGCGAACCGAATGAGTCGAGAGATTGTGGTCGAGATAAAAGAGTCAGTAAGATGAGATGGTTACATTATTCATGCACGATCTTATATAATTGATTTAACTGTTCATTATATGTGACAACTGGAATAAAGAACTAACAATACTGTAAAATACTAAATGTAAAGACAGTTAATGTGCTTTTATATACATTGCTTGTATGTTCATTATGCTCACTCGACTTTCATTAGCTGATGACTTTATTTTATCCTAGACACCCAAAATGTCCAGGAGATGGCTATGTAGGGTTATACGATTATGCCAGCTAGAGAAGTCTGCAGAGCTGCTTTTATAGTTTATTAAAAGTTGTAACAAATGATATGAATAATGTTTTAATTTGAATAAGGCCGCTTGTGCTTTAGGAAATACTTTTATTTGAGACAATGTAATATTTATTAAGTTTGTAATGTTGATCTACATTTTCTTCCCTACTGCTTTATATACTCTGTTTTTCTTTCTGGTACATGTTAAGCTAAGTACAGGACAAGCGATCCCTTATCTGTCATGGCCTACGGGTCCAAAATGGAAATGAAAATTTTTCCTTATTTTGCTACGCTGGGGTGTGACACATATATATATGTATACATAAGCATATACACACGCTTTCAAGGAGACAGAGAGGAGGAGAAGAGAAGAACAGAAAGAAGAGAAGATAAAGAAGAAGGGAAAGAGAAGAAGAAACAGAGAAAAAGAGCTGAGACAGAGAAGAGGAGAGAGAGAAAGCTTGAAGTTTCAAGCCAAATGCACCCTACACATATTTATATGATGTTTTTACAAGCTTTGATATGGATTAGACGTATTAAATACGTCCTTAAGATATTTTTATATACTAATTTACGTTTCTACTAGGGAAGATGAAGTACCAATCGATTGGACTTTTCCTAATCGATTGCTATCAGTTGAGTCCCAATCGATTGGATAGATTACCAATCGATTGCCATTATTTGTAACACAATCAATTGCCAAAGTTAGCAATCGATTGACATTGTTTTGGATCCAATCGATTGACATGTTTCCCCAATCGATTGCTACAATTTTTACCCCAATTGATTGGACCCTTGTCCTAATCGATTGGCATTAGCGGAACATGGATTGTTTATTTGGTTTAATATATAAAGGGTTCGATCGCTCGATTCCCGATTCGAACTTTCAGTATATGATTCTGGGTGGATCAAGGATAATGTGACAACAAAGATAAGTATGATTAAGAATAATAGATTAACATGAAGACGTTAGATGCTTTATGGTTCATGTATGAGTTCGATATCTTTTTATTTCAATCAAAGTAGTCAGGCCATAATAGGATGTCATGTATCAGTCCTAGTACAAAACTAATTAGATAGGTCTTGATAAATTTCTGGGAATTTGTACGTGTGTGGACGTTTGGTCATATCATGCCCTTAACAAGCGGTAGACGGTGAGATGTCCTTAATGAACAGTGGGCGGGACCAAGTAGTTCTAAGATAGTCAGGTGATCTATGTTATATCCTTAACGAGCGGTGGACGGGTTAAGTCCTTAACGATCGGTGGATGGGAGATCACTGATAAATGTCGCTAAGTCATGGCAATAGAATGATATGTCGTTGTTTGAAGCATTGTATCCATGACCTGCGTTGGACTGCGAATATGTACTCTATGTTCTCAACTGCAGTAGACAGAGTATTGGTATATCCAGGAATATTACAATTAGATTTGTGTCTTATGAGAGAGTATCTATAAGTCTTTGCATAAAAAGACGTGGATTCGGGTAATGCGGGGTTGAATAAAGAAAAGATATTACTTAGTCAAACTATATCTTATGACTTTCATAACTTATTATTTCGTTATATAATTGGTATCTTGTGAGTTTCTATTCACCCAGCTCTCAGTAAGCTAACGACCGTTATTGCCTGGACATTCCTCGTCCTGACTACCATGTTCCTATTAATACAGGTGATGGAGTTGGTGATGATAGCTACTACCCAAAGGAGGAGTATGCAGAGGGTGTCCCTACCTGGGATGGTTATGCCGTGGGAGACTATTACTCTGATGATGATGTTTACGCCAGCTGAAGAACTAGATAATTATTAGTTTTATATTATTGTTGAAATTTATTAGTTAACGGGTACTTGGGCATATGTTGCTTCCAAACATGTTATGTTCCTGTAGACGACTCTGATGTTATTGTAATAGTTAGGATTTTTGTAATATATTCAATTTGATATTATTACTGTTCTTGTTGCTTCTAGTTGACTAGTACTATGTGGTGTGGACAATTAGTGACATTCACCCGTCATTCCCTACGGACCCAAAAAGGAAATTTATTTTTCTCCATTTTTGCTGCTCCGGGGTATGACAATCATTTATACATTTAATTATGTGTGATATATGAGATGAGTGCTTGTAATCCTTAAGTATCATAGTAGATAATTCGTGTATGTATAAGATGCATATAAATGAGATACGAATTACTATTATTTGATGCTTAGAACTTGTCACAGTGGATGATGAGACTGGATATCTCATCAGGCATACACTATAGCATGATTAACTACCATTGCATGGAGTGATGAATCTCGTTCACTAGGGTATGACTCTTAGTTAATATGCTAGTGCTTGTAGTGCATTAACAGACCATGAGCTTTCCTATTGGCATCTAAAACTGTCAACAGTTGATAGGAACTCATAACTTGTATAAGGTACGTGTTCTTAATCTTGAGACGATTATGAACACAAATTATGAATATGACTGCTTTGACTTACCAATTAGTGAGGTCTTCAAGATCAATACTTGGGTATCTTGGGTAAGTCATGTTCATAGGGTTGTGAACATATATTGTCAAGATAGAATCTACCATCTAATAAACAGTAAGCATTCCCATGAGAATGTCACCAAGTTGATTACTGACAACTACAGTCTTGTTGATAAGTAGTTATCAACATGTTTGGTAATCATGAGAGGTGAATGAACTCAAGGAATGGAAGAAGTAATCATCATTCAGGTTGATAGTAACAGTTATCCGACTACTTGAATATGATTATGAATGCTGACGGTAGAAGGACATTAGTACAACATACAAGTCTAGTTATCGCTTCGGTTATGTTCTTTTGCGTTGGAGTGCAGTTATCGTTATATAGTGGAGTTAACGTTAACTGGTCAGTTGATTAATTCAATGATCAAAAAGTTTGATCATAGGGATTAATGGCTGGTTTGAGCCAACAATAAAGTGAAGGAAAAACAGGTTTAAAATTATTTTAAACGCGCAGCAGAAAGATTGAGTTTCAAAAACTTATTGGTATGCCTGGATCTACTACCCGTTAATTCTATAGATGCGTACTCACAAGAGGGGAAAAGAATTATACCTCAGGTCTGGAACCCAATTCTGATTTTCTTTCTCCTTGATGGTGCAGCAGCCTCCACTAGGTTGTCTTCACCCTTATGACTCCTGCGGATGCTTCCCGGAAAGACTAAAGATGGTGGGATCTCTAATAAGGAGGATGGAGAAGTTTTGGGAGCTTTAAAATAGTTTCTGCAGCTTCTAACGTATTAAAACGGTGAACTCTTTTTTTTTTTTAATGCAGCTGCCCTATTTATAGATTCCTAGAACCAACCTAAGTCTGCATTGAGCAGCATGGTGACCCGGTTTGCCACACACAAAACATTCCCCTTTCTTTTTTAGCAAACTGGTTTTGGGGTTTGAGATTTTTGTTGAAATTGGTTTTGTTGAAATAGGGTTTGTTATTATGCCTTTTAAAATTCCCTTGGGTGCGATTAGGCTTTTCCTCAACGAGGTTAGCCTTGGAAGCCATAGCTTTGGCTTTCTCATTCCGATCAAGTGAACGGTTCTTTTCTTCAATGTGAACATGAACAACAACTTCTTCCAAAGTCATTTCCTTCCTCTTATGTTTCATCATATTCTTATAATTTTTCCAAGACTCCGGAAATTTTTCAATAAGTGAACCGGTTACAAACGGTTCGGGCAATTTCATTCCTTCATTACTAAGTTCCGAAACAACAAGGTGAAAATTGTGAATTTGAGTAGAAACATCTATGTCATCGGTCGTTTGAAAATTGAGAAAATTTCTGATTGCATATTTTTTAATTCCGGCATCCTCAATAATATATTTGGTGACCAAAGCATCCCAAATTTCAGTTGCCGATTTGAAAGTACAGTAAATGTCAAAAAGTTCATTTGATAGGGCGTTCAAAATAATACTTTTGCAAATCTTATTTGCATTTTCCCAAAGAGGCAATTGGGTTTCATAATTTTTAGAACCTTCAACGGGTTTTGGAAGAGTCAAATCAAAATCGACTTTTGCAATGTCAAGAACAAGTAGCAATTTGGTTTGCCAGCGCTTAAAGTTATTCCTGTTAAATGATTCAATTTTGGTGACGTCGGGAATAGCTTTAGTCGCTGTTAGCATAGCAGTATCCATGAGGAATTACTCTTAAGATTGTAAGAAAAATAATATTGTAAGAAAAATAATAGTGAACAGACACTGCTATGAACGAATATACTTGTCAAACAGGTCGAAGAGTCTGACTGAGTCGTGTTGGAGAACACTGTGCTTAAGAGTAATTTCCGCCCCTCAGAGTTCTTGCCTCGGTACAGAAAGGTCTCAGCGGTTTACCCTCCAGGATTAAGCAGCCTCTTCCTTGTTCACGTGCACTCGTTGAACAAGGGGCACAGAACAGCCTTGTTGTATATCAATGATCGAATAGAGAAGAACTAGAGAGAATGAGAAGATTTTATTGCTGTGTATTCTCAAAGAGAATGACCCACGAATTTTATAGCCACATTGACCCGACAGGAAATCCCTTGATTTGTATAAAACGTGTTATAAAGAAAGGATATAAATCATTTAAACGACTAATTAATTGCACATTTTAGGAAGGCGTAAATCTGTGAGGGAAAGAATTTAATCAGTCAAAGCAAAATTAAAAGGAAAGTTTTTGGAAAAAATAATTTGCAAAAGGATGGTCCTGCTGTGTGAGCCCGCGAGGCTTGGAGGCCAGGAATTACACCCCCCCCCCCCCCCCCCGTGCGCGCGAGTAAGACGTGACGCGCCCGGTTTAACGATTTCCGGATCAAAACCCAAATTTCTATTGAATTTGGGATTTGCTTGGGCTTGGCTCATGTACGCGTGAGAGCCCACATGTTCCAACTTATTACTAAGCCCATGTTGAGAAAGTTTATATTAAGCCTCTCAACTCCCTCTTCCTAAGCAATGTGGGACAAGGGTCTCAATCACACTTTTACCCACTACCACACCAACTAGAGAGATGTAGAAAGAGAAAGAGTTTGGCTTTGAAAAACACCCAATTTGGACTACAAATTACAACAGTTATTAATACCAAAAAATCATATGAAAATGAACGTGAAGGTTTTTTCAATCTCAAAGAACTGGTAGGGAAAAATAGAATTCAAATACACACACATACACACACACACATATATGTATACTATTATTCTCACTTTTCCAATATAAAGCACAGGTTCATTCTAAAAGAAGTTTATATAACATCTAAATCCTCATTTAGGCCATTTGTTTAAGATCATGCAATATCTACACTAATAACAAAAAATTTACAAATAAGGGACCTATGTATCAAAGACGGAGATAATGTGTATATATAAAATAAATATCTCATGGGTGCTAACTTCTTTAACAGTGAATAGAATAAAAACATGTATCAAAGATGGATATAATATGTATATATAAAGTAAATATCTCATGGGTGCTAACTTCTTTAATAGTGAATAGAATAAAAACTGAGAATAATCATTTTTCCAGTAATAAGAATAGAATGGAGGAGGAATAAAAGAACTTGAGAGAGAGAGAGAGAGAGAGAGAAAGAGAGAAGAAGAAGAAGAAGAAGAAGAAGAAGAAGAAGAAGAAGAAGAAGAACAAAATAGACTATTCTGAAATTAATTAACGTGCGTTTCAATGTTCGTAAAATGCATCAAAGATGTAATGTGTATCAAAGACATGTATCACAGATGTAAAATGCATTAAAATGCGTTTCAATGTTCTTTAATAGTGAATAGAATAAAAACATGTATCAAAGATGGATATAATGTGTATATATAAAGTAAATATCTCATGGGTGCTAACTTCTTTAATAGTGAATAGAATAAAAACTGAGAATAATCATTTTTCCAGTAATAAGAATAGAATGGAGGAGGAATAAAAGAACCTGAGAGAGAGAGAGAGAGAGAGAGAGAGAGAGAGAGAAGAAGAAGAAGAAGAAGAAGAAGAAGAAGAAGAAGGAGAAAAACAAAATAGACTATTCTGAAATTAATTAACGTGCATTTCAATGTTCGTAAAATGCAAATTAGACTATTCTAAATGGTGCCCATTATGTATTAGCTAACTTATTAGTTGTGTTTGGTTGTCAAAACTACAAAAATAAACAATTTGCAAATTTATTTTGTTTTAAAAAATAAAAAATAAGAACTCGAATAACATAATTTCTTCAAAAATTGAAATACCCAAACACAAGATTGATAAATTCAATTTGGCAATGTTTCATCGTTGAGTAATGGTGAGTCGCTCTTCATCCCCAGGTGTATAGGGGTAAATAAGGCAACGACACTCGTTGAGTACTTTGTGTAATTCTTGTATCTTCGTGTATATACACTATATATCCATACACATATAGCTGGGTAAGGTTGCAAATTAGGAGTAACTATTGAATGAAACGAGAATATCACATCACTATAAATCTATAAATCACTACTCGCACATTTCTCATGTAAACGTTGTTCTAACTCGTTAATGTTAGTTTCCTATTTTTCTATTTGTGGGTATTGATGGATGCTATCTTTCTAAATAACCACTGTTATTCTAAATGTGGCCCATAGCCTGGGACGGATCTAAAAATTTGGAGTTGGGGGGGGGTCAGGTAGGGTAAAAGGGGGTAATGAGCTTACGATGGTTTAGAGTAGTGCCCCCGAGGCGATTTTTTTGGGTCTATTCATACATATATTTTTAGACAGATGAAGGATTTAGAAAAGTTTATACTGATTGACACTAAATGTACAATAACATGACACCTTATTACTACAAATTGAGATCAAAAAGTTGAATATTTCATACTTGAGAGAGGGGCTTAAGTGTAAAATAGATTTTTAGTTTGGAATGGGGGCTTAACTGTAAAAATATACTTTTTTAGAGTACATATGATATTTTTTAAAAATCAAGGGAGGCTGGAGTCCCCCCTTACCCCAACATATGTCCGTCCCTGCCCATAGCTCCATTTGGGTTGCTTCTAATAAATTGAATATAATTATCAGGTTATTAACTTTGGACTATTACACTAATTGTTCTTGATATTGTGGCCATTGCTGACAATACCCTTTTGATTTTAAAATTAATTACAACAAGCTCCTCTGTAGTACTTGGTGAAATAGGACTAAATATTGGTTACAATCGCTACAAAAGTGATATGGTATCATAAGTCAATCACAATTCATTATTTATCCATTTGTCTCCCCTATTTCTATGGGAAAACTTCTTCACATAAGCACAACTTTCCAATCTATTAGAGGGGTTGTAAATAGTTACGTGGTACACTCTTTGTAACCAATATTTACTCGTGAAGTAGGTGGTACTTATTGAAGTTGTGCTACTACCAGTTTACCCTATACAAATTTTTTCAGTTAAAATTTATTTTGCTAGAAAAAAATAAAAATGACCGAGTGTAATATATTACTGGCTACCATAGCAGCGAATAAGTCAGTGTAATCTAAAAATAAAAGGGTGTATGGGGCAATCCTGCTAGAGTCACCAAAAAAATGCACCGAAATGATTGGCCCCACCAAAATTTATTTTGCTAGCAAAAAATAAAAATGATCCAGTGTAATATATTACTGGCTACCATAGCAGCGAATAAGTCAGTGTAATCTAAAAATAAAGGGGTGTATGGGCAATCCTGCTAGAGTCACCAAAAAAATGCACCGAAATGGTGCACCGAAATGATCGGCCCCACCAAAAAATATGTGGGGCCCACCGAATGGACGGCACCGATCATTCAGTGCACCATTTCGGTGCATTTTTTTAGTACTCCAATGTTTACTCGTGTATGGGTAAGGGCGGGATTGATCTGGAATTTCAGAAACTTTGATGGGAGGTAAATGTGATTTACCAGTGAACTTTCTTAACCTCTAATGATAATCAAATTTCAAGTCTTATGTATGTCCTCCTGTTTGATGAATAAATTGCATAATATTAATTGTAACACAAAGTTAGTGTATACACGTACATATGTACAAATAAATTTGGGAAAAGGCTGTGATACAGCCAAATAAAAGAGGGTAGTTTGGGATGTATGGTGCGGCTCATCCAAGGACTAGGAGATGTGTGTTCATGCCCATCCAATGGCTGGGATTAATCCATAAAGGTAAAACTGACTTTTGGACAACACAGTTGGGCGCATTAAATGCGCAGTTAATGCGCTATTGACAGGTAGAGCCGGTCTTACTCTGCTGTTGTAAATGTTGTTCCTGTGTAATAAAAGTTATTCCTGTATTAATAGTACTTGTTTCTGAATAAGAAAAAGTTGTTCTTGGGGTCAATTTTTGGATACATTTGTATCTAATGTAACCAATGTGGTACCATACCAGTGTTCCTTTGTAGAATTGAAGTGACACACTTGCACACACTTGTACCTAATGTAACTAATGTAGTACCATACCAATGTTCCTTTGTAGAATTTAAGGTTGTTATTAAATAACAACATACCAACCACACAAATCCTAGGATAATACACCAACCACACTAATCCTAGGATTATTTTTCAAAACTTCACTTTTCAAACAAATTCAACTGTAGCCATTTCTTGGAGAAAGAAGATTTACTTTGGAGCACAAGAGAGAAGATAGTGGTTTGTTGTAAGAAAAAAAAATAGATGTGAAAGTTGAAGGTTTTTTCGGAGCACACGAGAGAAGACAATATAGTTTGTTGTTTAAAAAAAAAGAGGTGAAAGTTTTTTTTGGAGCACAAGAGAGAAGACAATAGGTTGTTGTAAAAAAAATAAAGAGGTAAACATTTGTATGTTCTTACTTTATCATATTTATTTATTTATTTTTATTGTAAGATTTGTAGAAATATGAGTATTTCTTACTTTATTTGTGATAAAAATAAATATTAGTGAAGTAAAAATAAATATGAGTTTTCTTACTTAATTTGTGAAAAAAAAATTAATGTTAGTGAATAAGAGTGTTCTTTATTAGTATAAAAAAATTATTTAAGTGAAAAAAAATAAGATACACCGTTGAAATACAATTTGAAATGTATTTTCTTACAAACATTTATATGTTCTTACTTTATTGGTCAGTATAAAGGGTACATGATTTGTTAGTGTAGTGAAAATAATACGAAAACAGTAACGGAACAAGAAGGAAACTATATTCCTTAATCATGAAATAACTAGGGTATAGAAAGGGTACATAATATCTTAATCATAGAACAACAATGGAACAATATTTTTTTAATGTATCTACAAACATTTTTAGGAATGAGAGTGTTCTTACTTTATTAGTACAAAAAAGGTGAAGAAGATTAGTGAATTGAAAATACGAAAACAATAACGGAACAAGAAGGAAACAAAATTTCTTCACCATGGAACAAGTAGGGTACATAACTTATTAATCATGAAACAGTTATGGTACAATACTTCTTAATCATGAAACAACTATGGAACAATAATTTTTAATCATGGAACAATAAGGGTACATGAAGGGTACATAGTTTCTTAATCATGGAACATTAAGGAAACAATATTTCTTAATCATGAAATTCATAACATCATTCAAAAAGGATGTCCAAACCAGATAGATCGTCATAGTATTCATAACAACAGAAAGGCTGTCCATCATCTCTGATTTGACACCCAGGAAGAAAACGTTGAAAATCCCCATCAACATCATCTTCACTATAATCCGGTAGATTGGGATATACATCAGCATAACATGGATTATCTTCAATATCTTGTATGGCAAAGACTGGTGGGTCGTAATACTTTTTTGCATCTTCAATTACATGAAAACAATGCAATCGTCGTTTCATCTGTCAAATCTCTTGCTTCAACAAACGTATGACTCAATCGTCATCCCTGTTCGGATTTTGCAACAAATCAGCAGTGCGAGGAATTGGTACTGGCAACCCATGCCACGACAATATACTTCACATTCACACCTTATGCTAAACAATTTTATCCATCATAGATCATCTCCAATAAGAACTACATTGTTTGATAATCGAGTGTGAGCGTCACCAATGATTATGTGGCCAACATTAGAGAAAGAGAAATTATAAGGTATTGGGGTGCTGACAAAAGGAGTCTTTTTACATACCAAGTTTTCCCTTTAGGATCTGTGTAAGAGCAATATATATGTCATACATCGATAATTGAAGGAGCATTACTAGCCCTTCTTCCCCTTTCTCCACTTCTCCCTCCACCTCTACCTCTTCTCATCCTAGGGAGATCTGAGTACACAGTATATTGTGTTGTTGCTTGCAACCCCTATTGCTTTTTATAGGGTATGAATTGTGCAATTACTTGAACCAGAAAATGACTACACCTACTATCACTAAGGATTTCATAGAAAGGATAGTACTATGAATAGGATATGATGGACAGTTCCAGTGAATTGTCCCATCACTTAAAAAATCTTTGAGTTGTAATTTCACGGACAGTTCTAGTGAGTTTCGACATCTCTCAATCACTTAGAAAGTTCAAAGTTTAGTCACATCACTGAAAAAACTGTCATTTTATGAAGCTCTATAGTAGGATCTGGACAGTTCCAATGAGTTGTCCCATCACTTAAAAAATCTCAATTTTTAAAGTTTTTGTAACAATAAGTGACAATAATATTATGGAACAATATTAGAACAACAATTACTTATTGTTAATCAAGAAACAATAAGGGTACATAATTTTTTAATCATGAAAAAACAAGCGTACATAATTTCTTAATCAAGAACAACAAGGGTACAAAATTTCTTAATTATGAAGCAATAAGGGTACATAATTTCTTAGTCAAGAAACTATTGGAATATTTGTGGATTAATGATTTTATTGGGCTATAACAGTTTTTGGGGTTATAAAATTTGTTGTTGGGGGATTTTAATACAAAACCATATAAAGCTTGATTTGAGCCATGAGCCTTTATTATTTCAAAAACCCAAACTCAAGCCTAAAAAACGTTTTGTGACAACTATCTCACATTGTTTAAACACCAGACTTATTTGCTCCTTATATGTGATTTCTTTTCATAAGCTTGTAAGTTTGTGTTGCGGAAAAGCTCTTTCACATGTGCACTGGGGGGTGCTAATCTTGAATTCTACTCTTGCGCATATAGAGGGTGTTGTCATGTTTTGTGCATAGTATTAATTTTTTGTGCACATGTTTATAACAAGATTAATCTCCTAAATTTAATTTTTACTGTTGGAAAGTTATCACTATTTTAGAAACTGGTTTTAAGTATTTTAATTCCCTATTTATTACATGATTGTTAGGGTAGTCATGCTTTGGTTTTATAATAACTCTCTTCTCTTCTCATCAAAAAATAATCTATAAGGACTTGTTGTATTCATAAGGCATGCAGATAAAAAGACACAGTTCTAATGGCATGTGTCCATAGCTTCTGTCATATGTGCATTGTGAGTCATCTCCAAAATAAGTATGATTATTCTTGTTGTGGACATGATCACTCACCACCAGCAATCACTTCCCTAACAATCACTTCCCTAATTTACTCCTCAATAAGTAAAACCATTATGCTACTTCTCTCTCTATTTTTCTACAAATTCTGTTTTGGAGCAATTCTAAGCGCTCATATACTCTTCTAATTTGAGTGCACGTTTGAAAGATTTGATTGTTGAATCCTGGAGAACATAGCGCCATGTTGAGACCTTCTGCATCGAGTCACTGATTCCAAGGGGGCGGAATTGTTCTTAACGACAGTGCTACCACAGCATGCCTCAATCAAATTCATAGCACTATCCTCGTATTTTTCCAACAATCTTAAGAATAATCTATGGATGCTGATATGATCTACGGGAAACGAATCAGTCTAAGCTTGTTCCGGTAATTCTGTTTCAATCTATTTTATTCTTTCAACAATTTTAAGACGTTTAGTTTGCCATGAATTTTATTCTCTTAGTTCCCATACCTTAACGAGCCATTGGAAATATGAGGTTCTTGGCTTTAAGAATTGGAGACCGAATGTGCTATTTTTCTTATTTAGAAAGAAATTGACTTTCTTTGTATTTTGAAAAAATCTGTTATATTAAATCCGTAGATACTTGGGTAGAAAAATAATTTTTGTGAAAACAAATTTATATTTTTATAGGGTTTGAATTTAGTCTCATAGACACATATACCTCCCATGTCGTGCGCGTTTGAGCATAGGATTTCTTTAGAGCTGCAAATAGTTCTTTAATATATTATCATTCATTTTGGGTTTCTAACATTATTTTGAAAAATTGATGTTGATGTTTGTTTGTAGCTATGTTCACAAATTTGATCACTATAAACTTAGACTAATTTTTTTGAACCTTTTAGAATTTTCATAGTTAAAGTTTCATCATCTTTGTTCACTTTATATGTGTACGCACATACACATATTCAGCCCATGTTTTTTTGTTTATGGTACGTAATCCTTTAGCTATGTTTCGTTAATTGGTCATTGGGACCTCATAAACTTGGTAGTATGGTAGTGGACTAAAGATTGTTAATTAGACTATTGTAAAATCAATATTGTCATGATGTTTTGGGGTTATTGACAAGTTTTATGGCCTTAAATTTCTTGCTATGTACTTATTATTCTAGTTATTATGGCTCTATTACATCTCATTATAGTCGTAGAGGTTACATAACATTAATAGGTCTCAAAGTTTTAGTGGTTATGTAAGAAGGTTATGTAAGAACTCCAACTTTGTTGGCTTTGCTTATATGTATGGAATTGTGATACATATATTATGGTTTTTAAGGTATTATTATATAAGTTGTTATTCATTATGAAGAAAGATAAGAAAATTTTTAAAATTGGTAAGGAAAATTATTGGGTGGATCAAGTTACTTTTTAACTTGTATATTTTTGTTTACCCACTAGTGATATCTTATTCTATTAAGGCCCAATTGAGATAAGACATATATTTGGGTGAGACAAGTTCTTTCAAACTTGTATACTATTTTGAGCCAAAAACTTTGATAAGTGATATTTTTATTCGAGTTTCCATTTAGGTGATTCAAAGTTTTGGAGATAAGCTTTACTAGTTGTATATTTTATTTCCAATAAAGTACCCTCTCTAAAATCAAAATTCTTTTTTGTTTGAGCATATGTTTTCCTTTAAAGTTAAGGAATAGTGGGGTGGAGGTTCTCAACCTCGTGTTTTATCTCATCCAGCTACTTTAAATTTAGAATGCATGATAGATATCATGACATATTTTGTGTACTACAAAACTTTAAGAGAGCCTAGTGCTAAAAAGATTTTGAAAGTAATTTATGCACATTACTTTATTTAGAATGAGATCCTACTTGTTTAGAGGATAATCTTACTTTTTAAATGTTAATTTTGAAAAGAAGTCATTCAAGTTGAGATGGACTTTATTATATATGTCCAATGAATTGTAATGTTTTTGAATTCATCACTTGACCGTAAATAAAAGATAAAGGTTGATTTTTGGATATCTTCTCCTATTTACATCCATTAAATTTTTATTAGTCATTGCTATATGATTTTGCATACTCATGTTATGAATGTTAAAATCATTTTTTTTTAAATGGAGAATTAGAAGATGAAAATTTATTTGTATAAACCGGAAGGGTTTATAGATTCAAATAAAAAATAAAGTATGTACACTTTATATGGTTTAATATTGGTTCTCAACCAGTATCGTGGAAAATTTTGATTAAACAATTTTCTAATAGTTTTAAAAGGGAAGTGAAAATTGTTATCATTAACACAATGATAGAGTATGTGTTATGATATGTTTACACAAAAAAAGTTTAGTGTCACTTTATATTGATATGAAGAATTTGGGTAAAGCCAATGTAATTTTGTGAATTAAAAATTTCAATGGTTATTATTGGTGTATAATGATCTAATATCACTATATAGGGAAAGTTTTGAGATAAAAATTTTCTTTGCAAATTTGAATTCCTTTGAGCTAAGTGTTATATCAAATCACATATGAGTGTGATGTTATTAATCAAAAGGAATATGATATATGTGGATGCACTACCAAACCTAAGCCAGAACAGTTGTAAACGGTATATGAACAAGCACACCTCCTTCAAAATAAAATGATTTCAAATAATTTTGTTTTTGAAAAACAATGGGTATTTTGAGGGATGATTAATTGACTTGAGTGCCTGTAGGCATATGTGTAACAACACAGTTGTTACAAGAGATACTCTTAAAATGGAAAGTGAAATGTTTTACTTGGTGATTCACTTTATACCAATGTTTTGGTACCGACAACTTGGAAATTGATTTTCTCCTTCAGGAAGAAATGAATTTAAAAGGAAAAATATATGTTCTGTTTCCTATTGTTGTGGAAGAATATAGCTATGCGAATTGGATTTCGGATTGTATGAGACGAAATCAACAAGTGAATTTATTTTCACGCTTAGTAGAGGTGTCGTATCTTGGAAGTTGTCCAAGCAAACTTGCATAGCTAAGTTAATGATGGAATATGAGTTTGCAACTCTTGAGAATGCTGGTATTGAGGCTGAGTGGCTTAAAAGTTTCTTAGTAGATATTCCTATTTGGAATAAACCAGTTCCATTGGTTTCTCTACATTGAGATAGCCAGTTTGTAAGAAGCCGAGCTATGAATGAGTCCTATAATGGCAAGAGTAGGCATATACGCCTAAGATATAATATTGTGAGATAACTGTTTGAGATAAAATTTATCTCTTAATTTTGTAAGGTCAGAAGTGAAATTGGCTGACCCTTTAACAAAACCACTAGGGAGAAAACTAGTGTATGAAACATCGAGCTAGGGAATGAGACTTATGCCTGTAACAAAAATCAACAATGATGGTAACCCAACCTATGTAATTAGAGAACCCAAGAAATAGGTTCATCTGGGTAATAACAAGTCATTTGTTGATTTGAGATGCACTATAACTTGATTATATTGTTGTCCATTCCTATGGTGTAGAGTGCAATTGCAATGAGAAAGGTTGAGTTAAACTCTCTTAATGAATTCCATCGTCCATATTGTTTGGATGGTGTGTTTAATTGCAATACATACTTGATGGATTCACCTATATAAGTGTGAAAGTGGGGCCGCTTTCTATGAAAACTTAGGCAAGTTTTCTAGAGCACTTATGAAATCCAGGACAGGCGCAGGGCCTAGAGGCACCACCCCGATTAGAGTTGCTCAGATTATGAGGAATCAATGTGGATATAAGACGATTGATTTACGATAAGGGATTATAGTTCATAGAAATGCTATTTCACCAAATTCATGTAATATCACTTCTTATATTCCTAGGGACTGTTTCATAGCCCTAAAAGCACCAGTTCTGATGCATTGAGTTCTCTTGCTCCACTACCTTTTTTTTGTTTGAATTTTTTAAATAGGGGGGATTGTTGGAATATTTGTGGATTAATGATTTTATTGGGCTATAACAATTTTTGGGGTTATAAAATTTGTTGTTAGGGGATTTTAATACAAAACCAAATAAAGCTTGATTTGAGCCATGAGCCTCTATTATTTCAAAAACCCAAACTCAAGCCTAAAAAACTTGTTGTGACAACTATCTCACATTGTTTCAACACAAGACTTATTTGCTCCTTATATGTGATTTCTTTTCATAAGCTTGTAAGTTTGTGTTGTGGAAAGGCTCTTTCACATGCGCACAGGGGGGGGGGGGGGGGGTGCAAATCTTGAATTGTACTCTTACGCATAAAGAGGGTGTTGTCACGTTTTGTGCATAGTATTAATTTTTTTGTGCACATGTTTATAACAAGATTAATCTCCTAAATTTAATTTTTGCTGTTGGAGAGTTATCACTGTTTTAAAAACTGGTTTTAAGTATTTTAATTCCCTATTTATTACATGACTGTTGGGTTAGTCATGCTTTGGTTTTATAATAACTCTCTTCTCTTCTCATCAAAAAATAATGTATAAGGACTTGTTGTGTTCATAAGGCATGCAGATCAAAAGACACGGATCTAATGGCATGTGGCCATAGCTTCTGTCATATGTGCATTGTGACTCATCTCCAAAATAAGTATGATTGTCCTTGTTATGGACATGATCACATCACCACCAACAATCACTTCCCTAATTTACTCCTCAATAAGGAAAACCATTATGCTACTTCTTTCTCTATTTTTCTACAAATTCTGTTTTAGAGCAATTCTGAGCGCTTATATAATTTCCAATTCGAGTGCACGTTTGGAAGATTTGATTGCTAAATCCTGGAGAACATAGTGCCATGTTGAGACCTTCTGCATCGAGTCATTGACTCCGAGGGGGCAGAATTGATCTTAAGGACAGTGCTACCACAGCACGCCTCAATCAAATTCATAGCACTATCCTTGTGTTTTTCCAACAGAAACAACAAGGGTACATAATTTCCTAATCAAGAAACAACAAGGGTATAGAATTTCTTAATCATGAAACAACAATGGCACAGTATTTCTTAATATTGGAACAACAAGTGTACAGAAACAATAATTTCTTATATGCATACTTTACATTTATTAATTGTTTGTTTTATAACAGGGTAAATTTCAATGGATGGAATGCGGAGATCTAAGGGAAGGTTAGTATCCATAGAGGTCGATGAAGAAACATGTTTGGGAAATGATTTAGATGATGAAGGTGAATTGGACTACACATATAATATTCATACTGGGGTTGACAGTAATTATCCACAAGCTGAACAAAGTAATGTTGTCCAACAAACCTTCGCATATGCTTCGAACCAAGCATTGTATGAATTGACAGTAAATGAAGTCATACGCATGACATACAAATCCGTGTATGAAGTCGAAAATATTTAGATCGTGAAGATAGATCTAGGGAGCCCAAACCCCTAACTAGAGTTGGATGTAGTGCACGCCTCCGTATCAAATTCCATAGATCTTCTTAGCAATATTATGCTGTGACAAAGTTTGTTAAAAATGACAATCATCCGCTATGTACTCCTCAATGTGTGCCTTTCCTCTGGTCGCACAAGGAAGTCCAAACTTCAGACAAAGCTCAAATTAGTTCAACATAGAGTGTTGGTATCAGACCTAGTAAGATAATGGACTACATGGTACATCAAGTGGGTTCATACGAGAAGGTTGGGTTCATTCAGAAGGACTTGCACAACTACATTGAAGCTGAACGTAAATCAGAACTTGTAGATGGTGATGCTGAGGGAGCGCTAGTATATTTGTGTTCTAAAGGTGAGAGCGATCCAGATTTTTATTACAAGTTCGATGTGGATGAGGAGCATCGATTGTCTAGATTGTTTTGGACAGATGCAAGATCCTGTATCAACTACGACAGATTTGGCGACTTCCTAGCATTTGATACAACTTACCGAACAAATGCTAATAGGAAACCGTTTATCATACTTGCAGGCATCAATAATCATTTCCAAACTACAATTTTTGGTTACGCATTATTGGTCGATGAAACCATAGATACCTACATTTGGGTTTTGGAGACCTTACTTGAAGCAATTAAGGGTAAAGCTCCGACTTTTGTAGTAACTGATGGAGATAAGGCGATACGATAGGTAATTCTTTGTATTCTTCCTAACTCACCGCATCGGTTGTGCTAATGGCACATACAACGGAATGCCGTTATAAACATTTGTGTCGCAGGGTTTGGTAAAGATTTTGACAAATACATGAAGAGAAATTGCACGGGCGAAGAGTTTGAAGATCATGGCAAGATTTACTTGACAAGTATGGGCTACACCGTAACAAATGGATGACAGAGATGTATGAAAAGCATTCAATTTAGGTTGAGTCATACTTGAGGGGCCAATTTTTTGCCGGTATGAAGAGCATGCAAAGGTGCGAAGGGATTAATTCTTTTTAAAAGACTTTCTTAAAATCCGAATATGCCTTTATGAGTTTGTTAAAAATTATGATAGAGCACTTCGATGGCTTCGCCACTATGAAGCAAAGGCGCACAATGATACAGAACAAACATATCCAGTTTTGCTCAAACAAACATATCCAGTTATGTCCACAAACTTGAGGCCCATTGAGGAGCATGCTGCCAACATATTCACTAGATCGATTTTTATCATGTTTAGTGGTGAAATTAAGCATGAGACTAAGTACTTTGTCGAGAAAAGGGTGAATGGGCCAACGTACGTTAATTTTTACCTGTCCAAATATCCACAGCTCACTTCGCGATGGAATGTTATTTCATGTCACGCCCCGGAACGGCAAAAATAGAGAAAAATAAATTTCCTTTTTGGGTCCAAAGGCAGCGACGGGTGAAGTCACATGATTGTCCACACCACGCAGTACTAAGCAACAAAAGTAATAGTGTAACAACAATGAAGTCTAGACTCTGATTCACAACATAACATAAGGTCAACAGAAGTTATTAACTATTACATATCAGAGTCTCGAATCAAACATAAGGCAGCGGAAGTACAAATGTCAAGGCAACATATGCCTGACTACAAAAAGGGTTCTAAAACGGTAGAGACAATTAGCTACAATTCTAGTCTAGTCTTCAGTTGGCATAAAGGTAGTCCTCGGCGTAGTAGTCTTCTTCAGTCTGACCTCCGTCAGGGAAATCCTCCACAGGGACTCCGTCACCGGCATAGTAGTCCTCTCCTGCAGGCCCTTCACCTGTATAGTCATAACCAGGGTGCGCTGGAACGTAGAAATGTCCAGCGGCATAAACGCCGTCAGCTTAATGAAAGCCGAGTGAGTTAAATACTAACAGGGTATCGACCATTGAAGTTATCACAAGTTATAAATAGTAACCAAATTAGAATTCAGTAAGGGTGACTCCTTTAATCAATCCAATGATCCGATTACTGACGTCTTACTCGTTATAAGACCAATAACGCGTCTTGATAGGGGAACAGACTCAACAGTAGTTCAACTTTATAACACACCATTGCTCATCCACCGCTTTTAAGAACATATGCACAGTCCACCGCATGTCATGGATACCACGTTAGTCCATCCCCCGCTTTTAAGAACATATGCACAGTCCACCGCATGTCAGGGATATAACGCTTTAAACAACAGTACATCATTCTATGCCACGACTTAGCGACGTCTACCAGTGATCACGGTCCACCGCATGTCATAGACACCTTCGTCTGTCTACCGCTTTTAAGAACATATGATTAGATCATCTGGCTATCTTAGGGCAAATGGTCCGGTTCACCGCAAGTCATAGACACCTTCGTCTGTCTACCGCTTTTAAGAACATATGATCGACCAAAGCCCGCCCACGCAAATTTCCCGAATCTTAGCAAACCTACTTAAGTTCAACTCTATTACCGATACATGACAATCCCAATGTGGCCCAACTACTCAGAATGAAATGAACGTTAACTCCAAAGGATTCACGACTATTCCGTTATCTAACATTATAAACATTATCCGTTAATCTTGTTATTACTACGATCCTACGCCGCATTAACTCATTATCATGTATGTATTACAATAATAAAGCATGCTGGGAAATACTGAACAGTAAATAAACAACTAAACAATTATTACATTAACTAACCAAGTAAAACAGTAAACTGTAACTTCCAATCGATTGGTATGTAAGTCAATCGATTGGTATAAAAGTAGTGTCAATCGATTGGAAGAAAGTTCAATCGATTGGTATAAAAGTAGTGTCAATCGATTGGAAGAAAGTTCAATCGATTGGATCACAATCTATGTCAATCGATTGCATAAAATGTCAATCGATTGAGACATGAAAAATGTCAATCGATTGATAAAGATTCAATCGATTGGAACCTGAAAGATGTCAATCGATTGGTATAGATGTCAATCGATTGACACTTCGTCTTCTTCACAGAGAAGACTGCCCAGCAACATATAAACGGGAAACATGGTTTCTCTTTCATTTCTTCATTCAAAACATGTTCTAACATCAATGTAAGGCTACCAAGTGAGTTTAAAACTCACCTAGGCGTTAAGGGCGTGTTTGGTTGTGTGTTGAAGCTTGAGCTTCAATGGTGGTCTCCCTCTTCTCTCTTTCCTCTGCTCTCTGCCTTCTCTCTTCTCTTTCTCCTTCTTTTCTTCTTCTTGCTGATCTTCTTCTTCTTCTTCTCAGTCCATCTCTGAGTGTGGGTGAGTAAATATATGCATATATATATATATGAGTATATATATATATGAGTGTATATATATATATAAACACACACAAATCACTCCCTCTCACTCTCCCTGATTTTTCTAAAGAGAAAAACGCAGGAAAATGGTTGGTATATATAGAGAATGAGTGTTCACGTGGCCTCTCCCCAGCCAGAGCAAAAGAATCTGCCCAGCTGCCTCCAATCGATTGACATAAGTGTCAATCGATTGACATAAGTGTCAATCGATTGAAACAATCAATCGATTGAGATAAAGTTCAATCGATTGGTATAAGCAATCGATTGATATACTTGCCAATCGATTGGTATAAAAATATACCAAGGGTAAGGCCAAGCTCATACAAGTATTAAAGAAACATACAAGGTCTAGTTATATAATATATTACAAAAATACAGGGTATTACATCATCCACCACTCATAAAAGATTTCGTCCCCGAAATCCGAAATAAACTAGGTTAAAACAAAAATGGAAACTTCTCTTGCATCTCCGACTCCAATTCCCATGAAGCTTCTCCTTCGTCGTGGTGCTTCCACTGAACCTTCACTAGCGGAATATCCTTGTTTCTGAGCTTCTTCACTCCTCGGTCTAGAATACGCACTGGTCCTTCATTGTATGTCACGTTCTCGTTCACCTCGATATCTTCAAAACTGATCTCGTGCGTTGGGTTGTGGGCACATTTCCTCAACATGCTGATGTGGAAAACGTTGTGCACTCCTGACATCTTTGGCGGCAACGCAAGTCGATAAGCAACCTTCCCAACACGTTCTAGGATCTCGAACGGTCCGATGAATCGCGGCGATAGCTTTCCTTTCTTCTATCCGAATCTGACGATACCTCGAACTGGCGAGACTTTGAGTAGTACATGATCTCCAACTGCAAACTCTAGATCTTTCCGTCGCTTGTCGGCATAGCTCTTGTGTCTGGATTGCGCTGTCTTCATCTTTTCTCGTACAATCTGGATCTTTTCGCTGGTTTCTCGAATCATCTCGGATCCAAGTAGTTGAGTATCTCCGACTTCGGCCCAACATAGCGGTGATCGGCAAGGTCTTCCATACAAGGCTTCAAATGGTGCCATCCCTATGCTCGTGTGGTAGCTATTGTTGTAGGCAAACTCGATCAAAGGTAAATGCGTCTCCCATGAACTCTCGAATTCAATGACACAGGCTCGCAACATATCTTCCATCACTTGATTGACTCGTTCTGTCTGACCGTCTGTCTGTGGATGAAAGGCTGAACTCAAATTCAATGAAGTTCCCATTGCTGTCTGAAGGCTCTTCCAGAATTCTGCGGTGAAGCGTGAATCTCAATCTGAAACTATTGAGACAGGTACACCGTGCAGTCGCACTACTTGCTGTAGATACATCCGGCTCAATCTTTCGACAGGGTGCGTCATGCTGTAGGCGATAAAATGTGCTAACTTGGTGAGTCGATCCACTATTACCTAAATAGCGTCGTGGTTTTGTTGAGACTTCGGCAATCCAACCACAAAATCCATGGTGATGTGCTCCCATTTCCATTGGGGAATCGGTAGCGGTTGTAGGAGTCCAGGTGGTTTCTGATGCTCTGCCTTCACTTGTTTGCAAATAAGACATTGCGATACATACTCGGCCACTTCTCGCTTCATTCCTTCCCACCAGAAGTTTCTCTTCAAGTCCTTATACATCTTATTTCTTCCTGGGTGGATAGTCATCCTTGACTTGTGTGCTTCGTCCAGAATGTTCTTCCTGAGACCATCGTCATTTGGCACACAGAGTCTACCTTTGCATCTCAGTGCTCCGTCCGTACTAATACTCCATATCTCTGGTTCCTTTGCGGACATCTTGGCAAACCATAACTTGAAGTCCTCGTTCGACTGTTGAGCTTCCAAGATGCGGCTGATGAGAGTCGGTTGTACAACAAGACATCCAAGGTGTTGTCCTTCTCCTGATTCCACTGGTCGAAGGTCGAATTCGGCTAACGTCTCCATTGCTCGCCATTCTCTAATCAAAATCGAAGCAACCAAAAGGCGTGGCCTCCGACTCAGAGCGTCGGCTACAACATTTGCTTTACCCGGGTGGTATTGCAAAGAGAAGTCGTAGTCCTTGAGTAGTTCCATCCATCTCCGTTGTCGCATGTTCAACTCCTTCTAAGAGAACAGGTATCTTAAACTCTTGTGATCTGAGAACAAGTCGAACTTTTCTCCATACAAATAGTGTCTCCAAATCTTCAGGGCGAATACGATTGCGGCTAGTTCTAAGTCGTGCGTCGGATAGTTCTTCTCATGCGGCTTCAATTGTCTTGATCCGTATGCGATGACATTCCCTTCTTGCATTAGCACACAACCAAGTCCTTGGTGTGATGCATCACTATAGATTATGAATTGTTCACCGCTCTTAGGTATCGCAAGCACGGGTGCGGAGGTTAGTCTCTCTTTCAATTCCCGAAATGCATCCTCATGTTTATCAGTCCATTCGTACTTCGTCTCCTTCCTAGTCAGGCTTGTCAATGGTCCTGCGATTCTAGAGAATTCTTCCACAAATCTCCGGTAATATCCAGCCAATCCAAGAAAACTCCTAACTTCGGTCGCATTGGTTGGCCTGTTCCAGCTCAAGACTGCATCGATCTTAGATGAGTCTACGGAAATCCCATCCTGTGATATCACATGTCCCAGGAATTTAACTTCCTGAAGCCAGAATTCACATTTGCTGAATTTCGCATACAGACTATTGTCTTTGAGAGTCTGTAGAGCAATTTGTAGATGCTTCTTATGTTCTTCTTTTGTCCTTGAATAAATTAGAATGTCGTCAATGAATACTATAATGAATTGATCCAGATAGGGTCTGAATACTCTATTCATTAGGTCCATAAATACTGCCGGGGCATTAGTCAATCCAAAAGACATCACTAGAAACTCATAGTGTCCATATCTCGTCCTGAAGGCAGTTTTCGGTATATCCTTCGGCCGAACTAGTAATTGATGGTATCCTGAACGCAAGTCAATTTTTGAGAATATCCTTGATCCTTGTAGTTGATCGAACAGGTCGTCTATCCGGGGAAGTGGGTATCTATTCTTGATCGTGACCTTATTCAGCTCCCTGTAGTCGATACAGAGTCGTAGCTCTCCGTCCTTCTTCTTCACAAATAAAACTGGTGCTCCCCAAGGCGATGTACTCGGGCGAACAAAACCTAAATCTTCAAGTTCCTGAACTTGCTTCTTCAATTCCAACATTTCTGTTGGCGCCATCCGATACGGGGTCTTGGAAATCGGCAATGTTCCGGGTGCTAACTCAATGCAGAAGTCTATCTCTCTCTTCGGCGGAAGTCCTGAGATACTTCGGAACACATCTTCAAAGTCTTGAATAACGGGGATCTGGTTGATAGTAAGCTCCGTGCTTGAAGTCTTAATCGTGGCTAGGCAGCTCGTGATAAACATGTCGCTCAACGGTTGGCACTGAAATCTGATCTTCGGGCAACCAGGCGTCGAAAAGACAATGGTCCGACTAACACAATCCAGGTTAGCACCATACTTAGTAAGCCAATCCATTCCTAGGATCACGTCGAACTCAGACATTGACAAGACTATCAAGTCTGCCGGAAAATTCCTATCCTCTAGTGTCAAGGGACAATCCTTGCACACCTTACCTAACTTAACGGATATTCCCAAGGGCGAAATGGCATTAAGGGTCGGCTCAAGTGCTAGGGGTAACAATCCCAAATCACGTACCATCTTAATAGCTATGAAAGAACGGGCGGCACCGGTATCAAATAAAGCTCTAACTTGACAGTGAAATAAAATGAGTGTACCTTCCAAGTTCTGCTGTTCCTCAGCATTATATCCTGCATTGTTAGGGATGATGGCATTCACCCTAACCTGTCCTTGCTGTCCTTGAGCAGGCGCTCCATAGTAGCCTCCACGTGGTGCTCGACAATCCTTGCTTATGTGGCCAGGCTTGTTACAGTTGCGGCAGACGAGGTCATTGCGGCGGTTGGTCTTGGGGGCTGTGCAATACCTTGCAATATGTCCGGGCACTCCACAATTGAAACATCCATCAATATTCTGTCGCTGAGCGACGGGCTGTGCCTGAGGTGGTCCTTGCTGTCGATTCTGTTGTCGAGGAAAATTAGCTTGGGGCTTCCTTGTCCCATCCCATGTGCGCTTGGTTCCCTGATAGTTGTTGGTCTGGGGTTTCCATCCCTGACTGTTCCTTGATGATTGCGCGGAGAAGTTCCTTGGTTGGAAGGTCCTGGGTGGAGGTCGATTTGCTTGTGGTCCTTGCACAGAGTAAGCATCCTTTTCCAAACTTGAAGCAAGACGGACAATCCCTTCAAACGACTGGCCCAGATGGCCTATCATCATGTACCGGAGGTGTGGGTTGAGTCCTTGGTGGAATCGCTTGACCTTCTTGACGGAGGTGTCTATCATATGCGGAGCGAAACGGGAAAGTCGCTCGAATTGTGTAGTATACTCTCTGACTGTCCAGTTTCCTTGGGTTAGACTCAGGAAATTCCTCTCTTGTTGGTCTCTTTCGTCCTCAGGGAAATACTTCTCGAGAAATCGAGTCTTGAATGCTTCCCAAGGCATTCTCCTTGCAGCGTCAATCCCAATCGTGGCTCTCTCGGCCTCCCACCAGTCCGCGGCGGAGTAAGTTAGTTGAAATGCGGCTAGACGTCTCTTGTCAAGCTCACTGCACTCCAGGGCTTCA
This sequence comes from Hydrangea macrophylla, assembly GCA_033977485.1. Classification (NCBI taxonomy): domain Eukaryota; kingdom Viridiplantae; phylum Streptophyta; class Magnoliopsida; order Cornales; family Hydrangeaceae; genus Hydrangea; species Hydrangea macrophylla. The sequence continues at coordinate 113,148,473 of CM066997.1, read as the reverse complement.
AAGATTAGCTCCAACTCCCGTATCCATTGCTCTGCTTTCCAGGACTCTGCCATGCCGTCGAACTTTTCGGGTCGCAGGCCACGAAATCGTTCCAACAGTTTATCGCCTGTCTGCCTGGGAGGGACAAAGTGGTTGTTACCATTGTCGTTGGTGGCATGATTGTAGGTATCGCCGATGTGCTCCATCCGTTGCATGAAAGCTTCGAAGACTCCAGTTGGGTCCATACCCTCGGGAATGGGTGCTCCCAGTCGTGCTTGGTTCCTTGTGGGTCCCACCATAGTGATCCGTGTGAGGTGTACCTATGAAGGATCTAACGATTAGCCGACAATCTCCTCGGGGAAATGATCATACTTAAATAACAGAAAGCGTAACATGAATCAAAATCACAACCATAACATAATAATGAGGTGATAACAGAAATATCCAAGAGAAACGATCTGCCATATATATATACCCAAAAGATGTACAGCGGAGTACACGATAGATCATCTATGTACCGCGTAGTACATGATCCTATACAAGATCTAAACAAAAGAAAGATATACACAAAACCACTACTGGTGGCTACCTATACAAAAAGGCTACGGTTAATAGCTGTCTATGTAAGCGTCAAAAGTAAGCGGACAACATGTCCTAAAGTCAAACGTAAAAGTCTAAGTCCTAAAGGTACTGGACTCAAAAGTTGTCCACATCGGATCCATAGATGGAAGCCTCGTCCTCTGGGGCAACCTCAGACAAAATATCATCCTCATCCATGTCATCGTCATCCATCATGTCCTCATCCTCTATCACAACATCCTCGATCAGCTCGGGTCCATCATGCTCCACAACAGCTCCCAAATCCCCTGCATCAGTGGGCCATGTCAACCTGGGCTGCATCAAATGCGGCTGCAAGTGCCTCAGCCTGTACCATAGCCTGTGCCAACTCCGGTGCTCCGATCTCGAATCCATGGGGATGTGCAGCCATCTCTGCGGCCCACTCAGCTGCTAGCTGTGCTATCACGCCTCCTGGTAAGACTGGTACTACTGCATCATCGTCTGCGGCTACCTCCTCTTCCTCTATCGGATAACCCTCTGCAACCACAATATCTACGCCAACTGGCACGTCCATACCGGCTGGGTCCACGGGGTCCTCCTCCTCTGGATCATACTCTGGCTCCTCGTCATCGGTGTCCTCGTCCTCTTCATCCTCCATCTCCTCATCTGCATCCTCTGGCTCATCATCGTCATCGCTCTCATCATCACCCTCCGGATCCTCATCTGCTGGGGGTGCATCAGCCATGTCCTCTTCTGGTGGGGGTGGAGGTGCTGCTCTAACCTGTGTAAGTAGAACCTGGTACGAAGAACGGTCTCGTAACATCAGTAGAGAATCCTCCTCGATGAGTTTGAAGGTCTCCTTGCGGTAGATCATCTCCTGACGTATCACTTCTGGGTCCTGGGTCCCAAATCTCTGCTGCTCGATCAGCATGTCTCGCTCTGTCTCTGCAATAGCTCTCTGCCTAACCTCCCAGGCATAGTACTCTGGATCTGCTGGCGCAATACTACCCTCATACACATAGTGTCCTCCGAACTCGTCTGGAACGAACAGCGGTGGTGCCATGCTACCTGAAAAGGGACTACCTTAAGTCAGAACTAATCTTAATACTCATCTATAGAATCTCAAGGTTCTAGGACCAGATGGTGTGGGACAATCTGTGAGCGAAAAGGTATACAACCTAGGCTCTGATACCAAAAATCCTGTCACGCCCCGGAACGGCAAAAATAGAGAAAAATAAATTTCCTTTTTGGGTCCAAAGGCAGCGACGGGTGAAGTCACATAATTGTCCACACCACGCAGTACTAAGCAACAAAAGTAATAGTGTAACAACAATGAAGTCTAGATTCTGATTCACAACATAACATAAGGTCAACAGAAGTTACTAACTATTACATATCAGAGTCTCGAATCAAACATAAGGCAGCGGAAGTACAAATGTCAAGGCAACATATGCCTGACTACAAAAAGGGTTCTAAAACGGTAGAGACAATTAGCTACAATTCTAGTCTAGTCTTCAGTTGGCATAAAGGTAGTCCTCGGCGTAGTAGTCTTCTTCAGTCTGACCTCCGTCAGGGAAATCCTCCACAGGGACTCCGTCACCGGCATAGTAGTCCTCTCCTGCAGGCCCTTCACCTGTATAGTCATAACCAGGGTGCTCTGGAACGTAGAAATGTCCAGCGGCATAAACGCCGTCAGCTTAATGAAAGCCGAGTGAGTTAAATACTAACAGGGTATCGACCATTGAAGTTATCACAAGTTATAAATAGTAACCAAATTAGAATTCAGTAAGGGTGACTCCTTTAATCAATCCAATGATCCAATTACTGACGTCTTACTCGTTATAAGACCGATAATGCGTCTTGATAGGGGAACAGACTCAACAGTAGTTCAACTCTATAATGCACCATTGCTCATCCACCGCTTTTAAGAACATATGCACAGTCCACCGCATGTCATGGATACCACGTTAGTCCATCCCCCGCTTTTAAGAACATATGCACAGTCCACCGCATGTCAGGGATATAACGCTTTAAACAACAGTACATCATTCTATGCCACGACTTAGCGACGTCTACCATTGATCACGGTCCACCGCATGTCATAGACACCTTCATCTGTCTACCGCTTTTAAGAACATATGATTAGATCATCTGGCTATCTTAGGGCAAATGGTCCGGTTCACCGCAAGTCATAGACACCTTCGTCTGTCTACCGCTTTTAAGAACATATGATCGACCAAAGCCCGCCCACGCAAATTTCCCGAATCTTAGCAAACCTACTTAAGTTCAACTCTATTACCGATACATGACAATCCCAATGTGGCCCAACTACTCAGAATGAAATGAACGTTAACTCCAAAGGATTCACGACTATTCCGTTATCTAACATTATAAACATTATCCGTTAATCTTGTTATTACTACGATCCTACGCCGCATTAACTCATTATCATGTATGTATTACAATAATAAAGCATGCTGGGAAATACTGAACAGTAAATAAACAACTAAACAATTATTACATTAACTAACCAAGTAAAACAGTAAACTGTAACTTCCAATCGATTGGTATGTAAGTCAATCGATTGGTATAAAAGTAGTGTCAATCGATTGGAAGAAAGTTCAATCGATTGGTATAAAAGTAGTGTCAATCGATTGGAAGAAAGTTCAATCGATTGGATCACAATCTATGTCAATCGATTGCATAAAATGTCAATCGATTGAGACATGAAAAATGTCAATCGATTGATAAAGATTCAATCGATTGGAACCTGAAAGATGTCAATCGATTGGTATAGATGTCAATCGATTGACACTTCGTCTTCTTCACAGAGAAGACTGCCCAGCAACATATAAACGGGAAACATGGTTTCTCTTTCATTTCTTCATTCAAAACATGTTCTAACATCAATGTAAGGCTACCAAGTGAGTTTAAAACTCACCTAGGCGTTAAGGGCGTGTTTGGTTGTGTGTTGAAGCTTGAGCTTCAATGGTGGTCTCCCTCTTCTCTCTTTCCTCTGCTCTCTGCCTTCTCTCTTCTCTTTCTCCTTCTTTTCTTCTTCTTGCTGATCTTCTTCTTCTTCTTCTCAGTCCATCTCTGAGTGTGGGTGAGTAAATATATGCATATATATATATATGAGTATATATATATATGAGTGTATATATATATATATAAACACACACAAATCACTCCCTCTCACTCTCCCTGATTTTTCTAAAGAGAAAAACGCAGGAAAATGGTTGGTATATATAGAGAATGAGTGTTCACGTGGCCTCTCCCCAGCCAGAGCAAAAGAATCTGCCCAGCTGCCTCCAATCGATTGACATAAGTGTCAATCGATTGAAACAATCAATCGATTGAGATAAAGTTCAATCGATTGGTATAAGCAATCGATTGATATACTTGCCAATCGATTGGTATAAAAATATACCAAGGGTAAGGCCAAGCTCATACAAGTATTAAAGAAACATACAAGGTCTAGTTATATAATATATTACAAAAATACAGGGTATTACATTTCAGATCACCATGAGGGGACAATTACATGTTCTTGGATGCAGTCTAAGTCTGTTGGAATACCTTGCTGCCATATGATATGTGTAATGAAAAATGAATACATGTAGGAAATCCCTATTAGTTGTATCACACCAAGATGGTTGAAAAGTGTCACGCCCCAAAGTACCAAAAATAGGGAAAAAAATGAATTTCCTTTATGGGTTCATAGACACGTGACTGGTTGAGAGTGTCACCTGATTATCCAAACATGCTGATAACAATAATGTGATATGGGAAAGTGACTAATTTCAATGGAAGCAGAAATTTAAAACATTCAAGTCTTACATCAGTAGTATATTACAGACCAAAAAGATATACAAAAATTACATATTACAAGACCAGCTAAACTATTACATCACTAACATAATAATAACAGAACTATAACAAAAGAAAAGCTCCAAAGTCTTCAGCTGGCGAAACCGTAGCCTTCCTCATAGTAATCTTCACCAACATACTCTTCAGTAGTAAAGCCCGCATCTTGATAGCAATCAGCTCCATCTGGACCTGCAAAGGCTAGACGTGGAAGGTCCAGCGGCATGAAAAGCAGTTAGCGGTTAAGCTAAGTGAGGGTCCCCTTAAGGTTACCACCACTTAAGGTAAGTTATTCTTCATTTCTTCTTATTCTCAACTATGTCTCGTTAATCTTTTCTTATTCTCAAAACTATACCTTGTTTAAACCCAATCATTCCCTTCGAAACTTAACCCACAATTGAACTGACCAACGACATTGACTGAAAGAAGACTTAACTCCAAACGCATTTACCGGTCAAGAAGGAACAACACTCGATAATGAATCGCTTGATTGAACACATCACTGATGATCCTCAAAACAAGTGTGCAGTATATGAACAATCTCTTGGTCGAACACGTCATGTCGATCCTCAGGTCACCCACACGTTACCAAACACGGCATGCCGATCCTCAGACCAAGGGTACGGTACATTAACAATCACTTGGACAAACACGTCATGCCGATCCTCAGGTCACCCGTACATAACCGAACACGTCATGCCGATCCTCAGTCCAAGGGTGCGGAATATAATCAACTACTTGATCGAACACATCATGACGATCCTCTGGTCATCCGCACTTGACCGAACACAAACATAACTCTCCAATCGACTCTATGGAATTACCGAAAGACCAACTTTGCAAGAAATATCCAATCACGACACGAAAGTTCACGAATCAAATTTGACCGGTAGTCATATAACTAGAAACGAGACCCAATGTCCCTTATTCGCATAAAATCTGTTATTGAAGGTTTTATCGTTATTTTACACGTTCGTACTTTTCATAGTTTAGTTCATTAATATCATCCATTTATAACCGTCAGTATTTCGCTTTACGTTCGACATTCCGTTTCACCTCTCAATATGCTTACGATGGAAACTTTCTCAATCACTTACCAACGCAATAATCGTGCCATACAACATACTTATAGTTTGGGTATGAACTTTCCAACGGTCATTAAACTCTATTCATAACAATGGGAAAACATAGCATGTAGCTCATGGATTTATAACATGGATTTAATACCAATAAACATATAGATGAAACCCTTAACATACTCATCTACGCGATAGCACTACCATAACACAAGATTTTCATAACAACTCAGGTACCCTTAACATACTCATCTACGCGATAGCATTACCATAGCACAAGATTTTCATAACAACACAGGTACCAGAAAACTAGCATCAACAATCAACACCATGCATAACAAAACATCATACAAAAAGCTACACAATCTGCCAGGATACATTTTCACTGTAATGACTGAATTAACATGATTTATTTGGGCATGATAAATTGCTTTGTAGATTAAACTCAAAACTACAACACTATAGGTATTTGGATCATCTTCATGTACAAAAAAAATCGAGCTTCAATTACATTTTTGAGCTACTCAAAATATTTATTTTATAAGACATTTCTTAAATCTCGGACTGTTCTGTCCCAGATTTTTAGCACTGTGTTATACGTGAATTTTACCTATGAAGGGGTCATTTTTAGACCAGGCTATAGAAGAGTTATTTGTAGATAAATAAGTTAGTTTTCTCTACAAAAAAAGCCTAGCTTAAATCTCATTTTTGAGCTGCTCAAAACGTTGATTTTACTAAACTACATTCTACTGAAAGTTTATGTTTCTCAGATTCATAACACTGCATTGTACATGCATTTCACCCACGAAGGAGTGATTTATAGACTGAGCTATAGAAACGTTATTTGTAGATATATGAGTTACCTTTCTCCACACAAAAACCTAGCTTAATTCGGATTTTTGACCTGCACAAAACATTCATTTTACTAAGCTACATTCTGCTGGAAGTTTCTGTTTCTCAGATTCATAACACTACGCTGTACATGCATTTCACCCATGAAGGAGTGATTCCTAGACTGAGCTATAGAAGAGTTATTTGTAGATATATGAGTTACCTTTCTCAACAAAAAAAACCTAGCTTAATTCAGATTTTTGAGCTGCACAAAACATTCATTTTACTAAACTACCTTCTGCTGAAAGTTTTCGTTTCTCAGATTTAAGGATTTGTCTTGCATGTCATGAAAACTTCAACACAATAACATCAAACTCCTACTAAACATTAATACATGCTAGATATGTTCTAAATTGAGTTAGATTACTCACTATTTACTCACCAAAGCTTGATATTAAGCTTGATGTTGTTCTTGAGCTTGATGGAGCTTGAACTTCAACTTCAAGGATGACTTCTTCTCTTCTTTCTCTCAAGAATTAAAACTCCAGCTCTCTCTCACAGATTTTAAGTGCTGGTCATAGAGACAAAGTGTGTATAATGCATGCTATATGCATGCTTATATAGAAATCCTAGGAACTAGGTGTCATGTGGCATGTGTATATGCCATGACATGTGTCCTACTAGTGGACATGTGTCCAAGAGGGTGGCATGTGGCTGCCACATGGCCGGCCATGTGGGCCCACCTTGGATTGTGTGCCACTTTCTCAGTTTATATGTATAAGTTTCTCGGTATACGTGTCGATCTCGATTTACGTACAATCGGGTATTTTTTCTAATGTCCAGGTCCCGGTATAGGACTAAATTAAATCTTATTACGGTCGAGTTGGTATGGTTACTACAGTCTAATCAGTAATCCTAAGATACGTCAAAATCGTCACCCAACTAAAATAATAATATAATAATATAGCCGGTCCAATACATAAATTCGAAAAGCTGATATTATTAATGAAAGAAAAATTACAAGTGTTACAAAAAGTGACCGGGAATGGACAGAAACGGCAAAATGTACGTCTCTAAAAGGGAATATTTTACAGCACACTCAAAGTCAAATTGTACGTCGCGATTTGTTCAATTCGAGGTGCGAAGACATGGGACACTATGATGTCTTAACGGAGGAAGGATGGGCCGATGTAAATGATGCATGCCGTTTAAGGACCTATGGAAGAAGAATGGGTACAAAAAACTGATCACAGAAACATAATGTGTACAAAAAATCTGATCACAGAAACATAATGGGTACAAAAAATGTGATCACAGAAACATGATGGATGCAAAAAATCTTATCATAGAAACATAATGGGTACAACATTTGTTATTAGTTTGTTATCACAGAAACAAAATTGTTTCAGTAGTTTGTTATCACCAAAAATAAAAGGTTACACAGTTTTTGTTATCACTATACTATTACACAACCGGAAACCAATTAACTTGGGAAGGTTAGTAGATCACAACCCCAAACCAATTTGACTAAAATTGATGACCCGTTCCAAAACCAAATAAATCATGCACAAACCGAAAAAAATAATAATAATTACAATTTATAAGTAGTATGGAAATAAAACAGTAAATAGATTATCATTTACATCTTCTATGTGTTGTACAAATAAACATTGATGTTTACAGATACGTTGGACACACAAGAACAACATGCCCAAAAAATCAACCAAACCGGTCCACTGTACAAGATGATACTAAACTTGAAGGTGGTTGTCACGCCCCGAAGTAGCAAAAATAGAGAAAAATAAATTTCCTTTTTGGGTCCATAGGGAATGACGGGTGAAAGTCACTAACTATCCACACCTCACAGTACTAGTCCACAAGAACAATAAGAATGGGAAGCAACTGAATAATAATAACAGCAGTATCACTATTACAAACATCAGAGTGCGGTCCACAAGATCACAATAGGTCTGGAGACAACATACGCCCAAGTAACCTTTAACTAACAAAGTTCACCAGTAATATAAAGCTTAAACATAAACTAGATAAACTATCTTCATATGTTCAACTGGCATAAGGGTAGTTGTCAGCATAACAGCCTTCTCTGGCATAACCGGCATTAGTGGGGCCATCCTCTGCGTATTCCCTTTCAGGGTAGTAGCCATCGTCATAAGTTCCATTATTTGCATAAAAGGGACAGGGTAATCTGAACGGGGAATGTCCAAGCAATAACAACCGTCAGCTTACTGAGAACTGAGTGAATAGAAACTCACAGGGTGTCAATGATATAACGTATAACAAGTTATTGAAGTGTCTAAGATATAGTTCTACTAAATAATATCTCATCTATATTCCAACGTCGTAGCTCAACCCTTGTCGTCTTGTTATCCTGAGACTGATAATCACCATACTCTTTCTAAAAAAAAACAGACTCAATTGTTTCACATATATAGACATACCATCATTTTGTCAATTGCTCATTAAGGACATAAATCATCCACCAATTTCATGGACACCACGTCAGTCCATCCCCCACTCGTTAAGGATATAAACCATCCACCGCATGTCAGGGATACAACGTTTTGAACAACAGCACATCAAATCATTTGCCACGACTCCTCGTATTATACCAGTGATCCCCATCCACCGCTTGTTAAGGATATAAACCATCCACCACTCGTTAAGGATATAAAATGGATCATCTGGCTATCTTAGGACTACATGGTCCTGCTCACTGCTTGTTAAGGATATAAACCATCCACCGCATGTGAAAGCATATCATGACCAGGTGTCTGCCCACGTACTATTCCTGGAACTTATCAACCCTACTTAAACTCAGTACTACTATCGATACATGACAATTCCCATGTGGCCTAACTATGCTGATTGAAATAAATGGATATCGAACTCATACATGAACTGAAATCATCTAACGTCATTATGTTAATCCATTATTCTAATTAATCATACTTATCTTTGTTGTCACATTATCCCTGATCCACCCAAAATTGCATAATAGAAGTCCGAATCGAGAATCGAACATTCAAACCTCATATATAATAAACCAAAGGACTAAACTATGTTCTGCATGTCTCGATCGATTGAGGGATAATAATGTTCGAGCGATCGAATCGATCAAACCTTCGATCGATTGAACTCAGTTCAATCGCTTGAGAGTCGTCTTCTCCAGTAGATTCGTAAATAGCAATATATAAACGTCTTAAGATGTGTTTAATACATCTAATCATACCAAGAACTTATAAAACATTATAATAAAGAGACCAAGTAAGTAAAAACTCACTGAAAGTCGCTAAGGGCACATTTGGCAAAGCTTGAACTCCGAGCTTCAATGGTGGCCTCATCTCTCTCTCCTCCGTCTCTCTCTGCCTTCTCTTTCTGTCTCTATCTCTTTCTCCTTCTCTTCTTATTCTTCTTCTTCTCTGATACTCTCTCTCTCTCCCACAGAAAATATATATAGGTATGTGTGTATAACATACGCATGGGTATATATATATATATAAACACACAATTCACAACTCTCTCAACTTCTAAAATCTCTTGGTTCAGCCTACCCAACACACACATACGAGCACAAGTTATATATAGAGGGGAGGGGGTACAGGTGGCATTGTTTGCGCAGAAACTGGAATTCTGATGATTACACTTTTGATCGATCGAAGGTAGTTTGATCGCTCGTCAGTTAGGTTTGATAGATTGAAGTGGGGACCACATCATAAATTTATATCGGTAGGGGTTCGATTGCTCGAGAAAGGTTCGATCACTTGAACTTTAGAAATGCTTAATCGCTCGAAAGCAGTTCGATCGGTCGAATGTTGGATTTCAAGGAGGGTTATACATGAGGATATTTATACATCGGTGTCGATGATAGAGCAACTACAATGAACACTCCATCCACTACAAGATTTGACCTAAATAGTATCGATGAGGTAGGAAATATCATTTACTCATATTATTTGGAATTGTACACTTCTGTCTTAGTTTTTTCTTTATAAACCTTGTCAATGATTCCTTGCAGCCCAACAGTAATTGCACATGGGGTTTTGGGTTCAATGGTGGAGCAACTACAATGAACAATCCATCGACTATAATGAACACTCCATCCAGTATAAGATTCTTAAATAGTATCGATGAGGTAGGCAACAATAATTGTACATAGGGTTTTGAGTTCGATGAAAACTGATTTTTCAGAAGTGAGATGTGATGGAGTGTCTTCAAACCCATTGTTGATGGAAAGAAGTAAGGCACATGTTATTAACTTTTTATGACTTTTTGTTAAATAATAATATCATATATTTGAAAACAATCATATCATCTTGGCTAATCATATCATATATCGAAATATCGGAGTTCATATTCTATTTCCTAAATTCCAGGTAAGTATCTAATTTTGTACATAAAAATCAGTAGTACATAAAAATGTGAGGAAAGAAGTAACTCACTTTGGGCTATACTATACATGCTGCAAATTTTTTGAGTACCTTTGCTCGTTTTCTATTATGTTCAGATTGGACTAGGTCCAGAATTGTTCTTGCACGGGCTTCAGCGGACCCAAACTACAAATTTGTTATAAGTTAGAAATATTTTGTCCCAATTACTATAGTAGTTAAGCAATAATCTAATGAATAATATTTACTTTGAATTGAATTCCTGGCCCAAGATCAAGAATTTGCATGTACAGAATTACAACTAGGCCGCAGTCATCACTATTACAAAATTATAGAATTAATTAGTAGATGGCTGGTTGTGAAAAGTGGACGGATGTCAATAAATATTGAAGTAAAAACTTACCCATTTGGTTGTTTTGGGAGCCATTCCAATCTCTTGATTGGAAATTTTACGATATTTGTATTATATTCATAACCATAATACTGTACCAAGCACTTATCCAAATGTTTTATCCAAATGTTCTACCTGGACAAACCATATGATATAGAAATCCTTAAACACCTATGTGCAAAATATGTAGGCATAATAATGTTGTATAGTTAGAATTTTTACTTACAATTATTGAAACCTTGTTCCGTCGGTTTAAATTGAACTCAGGGCTCGGCAATGGATCTAAAATGAAAGTCCACCCAACAACCATGTCAATGCAACAGAGAAACCAAAGGGCACCATTGTCATTGATAGGTAAAAAATCTGCATGGCAAATACAAGCAATTAATATCATCCTAAAAACATATCTTAGACAAGCCCACACACTCCATAATATTAACATACCTTACTAACAGTCCGAAAACTATTAGTATATTGGCTAGGATCGAAGTATCCCTGGTAAGCATGCTAACCGATGTCGATTTTTTGTTCCCGCGATAAGTGTCTGTAATGGAAACATGTCAACCCACTAAATATATAGTAAATGAAATAGTAAAATATAAGGACTTACCAAGAAGTAGGTAGTCAAATACCATCGACCATTTTTTTTCTTTTGAAGGCCTATTTCTCTCCTCAGTTGTCAGTTTTGCCACCATAACATTTATAGCCTACACAATTTGTACCATGTTAAAAATTGTGATTATATGTGGAATGGTGAGGTTTTTACCCAAAAACATCAAATATCTAAAATACTTACGAGGTCAACAATCCATTGGCCTGGCGCTAATGATCGCAATGTCTCACGGTCGCAATGCTCGAGAGAGCTTTTTATGATCGTGTCTCCATATGGTATAAAACCAATTAGTTAATAATGGACTGGTTTATACATTACTAAAAACAACCCCACAAAATAAAACAAACAAAAGCAAAAATCAGAAATATTTATCATAATCTATACAACATACTTTTGGGGCAATTGTTTGTCGAGAATGAAGTCAACAAGATTTTTTTCATCCTTGGTCAGAGGTTGAAGTCTATGTTCCCAAGTAGGCATATCCTTCAATGGTTTGCACTCCCAAGCAACCAACTTTTTTGTCTTTGCCTTTACACCTGTGTAAGGAGAGCGCTTATATTTGCTAGGCACTCTTTCTGTCGTTAATTGTGTTTTGGCCTTAGACATTCTGGAATGTCCATCATCTGTTACATGGCCTACTTTGCGAGGAGATCTTCTAAGTGTTATGGGTTCATTTTGGGTACAGTATTTTCTTTTCCTAACCTCTTTTTTGTCTTCCTTCGGTGGGAGGATCTTTCTATTCTTCACTTTTTCTTGGGAAATGAAAGGGGATTTATGTAAAAACTTACGGGCGGGGGTTGGGGGGGAGGGAGGGGTGGGGGGGGGGGGGGTTGTACAACTTCCTTCTCTCTTCTGGACTAAGAGTAGAAGGGGAGGGGTAGAATTTTCTTCTTTTTTTTTCTTGTGGAGTCATAGGAGAGGAGGAAACTTTCACAATATTGAAGGGTGGAGACGATTCATGATCTAACAATCTTGGACTATGTAAAAGGGAGTTTCTCTTTTTTTGCTCCACTGACTTGAATGCCGAGAGGTCGACAACATCATTGGGTCGGAACCGTTCATTATCCCATCTATCATATCGAAATGAAGGCGACCTCTCTTTTTCAGGACGGCGCTCACCCCAATCGTGTTGTTGTTGTTGTTGTTATTGTTGTTATTGTTGTTGTCCTCTACATCTATATAAACTCTTTTAATACCTTTACACTACCAACAACCTCATCTTTTAATGAGAGCACCATGTCTTTTAACTCTATAATTTCCTTTCTCATCTTCTTAACTTCAAACTCAACCTTGTCCAGTCAAGTTGCTTCTCCTTTTGGTTGAAGGGGCGGGGTTTCATTTCGTGGTTCAGCATCGATGGTTATGTCTTCCTTGGCTAGCTGTATCTCATTCTGCATTTGAAAAGAAAATTTTAATAAAAGGTTACCATCGAATCACATAAATTACCCCTTTATTGGTTCATTTATATACCTTTTGCTTCGTGTACAAACCCTTCCTTACAAGGAATCTTACTCGCACATTAATGTCCTCGTTCACCCACTAACCAATCGAGGGGTACGTACCGCTTTTGGTAAATGACATGGGCAGCCCGTATGGAATATATCTGTCAAAGTAGAACAACTAAAAGAAAAATTATTCAATAGTTTTACTTGAAGTTGCTTGGTTTCCATTTAAATCACAAAGAAGTACATGTATATAATCTTACCACCAAAAAGAGCAAGCAACTGCTAACTCCAACTTGCTTATTTTCCTTATGATTGTAGATGCTCTTTGCTAGATAGTCCAACACTAGCTTGGCCCAATTCATCTTCGAAAGAGCTGATACATCCTTCAATCCGTGTAAAAAATAACGATTGATGCGTGGCTTCAAGTTTGGGCAATAGATGCATCCCAAGGTAAGCAAGGCAAATCTGACCTTGAACTCCTCTCCTGCATCTTCCATGGCTTGTATATTTTCCTTCAAGTCTTTTATTTGCAGCAGTCTACCTTTAAAACCGTGCTTATCACACATTTCAAAAATATCGTTGGATGGCCCTTCTCGACTGAAATCAAGGCCGCAGGAACTAATGCCCATAATTCTCTCTACATCCTCAGGGGTCATTTCCTGGTATGTGTAGTCAATGAATAATCTGCAGGATTGAACCTTTTTATAAGCCAAGCACAAATATGGTGATCAATTCTTGTGCAATGCAAGTATGAGGGCACCGAAACCAGTAGATCAGACTGCTTCCATTTGGTATGGCAAAAGTTTGGAAATGCACTCAACTAAAGTGCGAAGTGCCATTCTTGTTTCAATCGATGGTTTTCTCTATTAAACAAGCAAGTAAAGATGTTGTTAGTGTCACATAAATGCATTGTCCAACTTAAGTCAAAATAAATTAGTTACCTTTTCAGTAGGCATCTTATCCTTATACACCGTTGACACCTCTTTTGCCTTTTCAACGTAAGGCCGCCTCTCCTCTTTTGCCTTTTCCTTCCACATTCCTTCACATTCTCGTTGTATCTGCACATATACAATGAAATCTTAACCATTGACACATAAACATGTTACCTATATAATTAAAATAAATTGTTATATTTTGCAGATACCTCATTTGTTGCTTCTTCTCTCCACCTTTGACTTTCAACTGTTTACATCTTTCATGACTGCATTAACAAGCATATACAACATTTGTATGATACATCGATGTATCGGTTTGCAAAACCAACACTTAGCTTTTAAAATTACTTTTACTTACTAAAATAACATGTATGCTGTAGGAGGCTTCTTTGGTGTAGGAGATTTCTTTGGTATTACATCCCCTTGTACGACATTACTCTTTCTCACCCTCTGCTTCCTACATTAACAAAATTAAAGACGAATGGCAAAGCAATGTCATCCAAATTCATTCAACAATAATGTGGGATTCAATGTCGTTGCTACCTCATACTAAGCAATTTGTGAATGACTGCTCCACACAAGGATTTACGTAAATCCAGTAACATAAACAAGGATTTACATTACATTTAAACAAGGAACATAAAAGTATACACAAGGAACATAAACTTTAATAGTAGGAATAACTAGGGAACACATTCTTACACAGAAGGAACAGAACATTTGACACAAATAATACAATGGGAACACAAACTTTTTACAGAAGGAAAAGAACAATTTGCACTTGCTTGTTAAACTTGTATATGAACATATTACACAAGGAACTAAACTTCATACAAAAGGAACACAACAATTTACACAAGAAACATAAACTTTTTACAATGAGAACATAACGTTTTACACATGTATATGAACATATTACGCAAGGAACATAAAACTTTACATTTGCTTGTTAAACTTGTATATGAACATATTACCCAAGGAACACAACATTTTACACAAGGAACATAAACTTTTACAATGAGAACAGAACATTTTACACTTGTACATGAACATATTACCCAAGGAACACGACTTTACATAGAAGGAACACAACATTTTACAATAAGAACACAGCATTTTACACATGTATATGAACATATTACACAAGGAACATAAACTTTACACTTGCTTGTTAAACTTGTATGTGAACATATTACCAAAGGAACACAACATTTTACACAAGGAACAAAAACTTTTACAATGGAAACAAAACACTTTACACTTGTACATGAACATATTACCCAAGGAACAGGACTTTACACGGAAGGAACACAACATTTTACACAAGGAACAATACAATTTACACAAGAAACTTAAACTTTTATAATGAGAACATTTTAAACAAGGAACAGGATTTTACACAAGGAATATAACATTTTACACTTGGAACAAAACATTTTACACTTGTATATGAACATATTACACAATGAACAAGACTTTACACAGAAGGAACATAACAATTTATACAAGGAACATAACAATTTAAACAAAGAACATAAACTTTTATAATGAAAACATTTTACACAAGGAACGTGACTTTACACAGAAGGAACATAACATTTTACACTTGGAACAAAACATTTTACACTTGTATATGAACATATTACACAAGGAACATGATTTTACATGGAAGGAACATAACATTTTACACAAGGAGTGTAAACTTTTACAATGGAAACAAAACATTTTACACTTATACATGAACAGATTACCCAAGGAATAGGACTTTACACAGAAGGAACACAACATTTTACACAAGGAACATAACAATTTATACAAGAAACATAAACTTTTACAATGAGAACATTTTACACAAGGAACATCACTTTACAAATTACAGAAGGAACAATAGGAACATAACATATTACACAAGGAACATACAATTTTACAATAGGAACATAACATTTTACACTTGGATCATAAGCTTTTACACTTGTATATAAATAAATTACATGAGGAACATCAGGAACAGACTGGGAACATTAATTCCGATACACAAGGAACATAAATTGTACACTAGGAACAAAATCTTCAACCAGAAACATCGGGAACGATAACAACAGTGCTTGTGTATGTGACATTGAGCCAACAAAAAAAAACCTTTATGCCACCATTATCATTAACATTTTGCCACCATTAAGCCCCTTTTGAAAATTTTAAATAAATACCCTTTCAAAATTTTAAAATGTTAAAAATTAGGGTTTTGGAGTTTGCAATTCACTGTAAAAAAAATATGATAATAATAATTTCAAACTTCAGTGTAATGTCTACAGAACCATAGAGAGGCATAGAGTGTGAATGCATGATTGTGTATGAGTGTGTATGTTTAGTGAGTGAGAAAGAGACTACCGAGAGAGAAAAATAGGCGACGGCGATGGTGGCTGACGATGGCAAAGACTTGATCGGGTCGGGCTGAGCTGATTTGAGCTTAACCTCTTCAAAGTTCTCTGATCTGAAAAACCAAAAAGATGGAGGGAGAGAGAGAGGGTTTTCGTATGGTGGTGGCAGGGGTTCTGTGCTAGTGATGGCGTGTGGTGATATATGTGCTGTGTGTTGAGGGAAAAAGAGGCTGAGAGAGAGAGAGAAGTGGTTTGTAAAAGGGAGAGAGAGAGAGAGAGGGTTTGGGCAGGAAGGAACCGGTTACCGGTTGGGTAGGTGGGGTTGAGAGTGGGTATTCAAAAAAAAGTGGTTTTGGGTGAGTTTAAATGGAGGGCCAAGATAGAAAATGAAGGCAATCCAATGCCTAGAAATGGGCCACACATACGACCAAAACTCCTAGGGGCGTATAACAGTTGGACCCATAAATTTGAAGTTATTGTATACCTTTTTGACATTACACATTTCCTTAACAAATACCTCGTTCACTTTACTAGCCCAAAAGTTCTTGTAGATATTTCTTTTGAACATGCTATGAATTCTTTAAGGAGAAGAAAAGAAATCAACATAAAAATACGACTTTTTTCTTAAAAAGAGTGATGTAAAGATTAATTTTTTGTTTGTCTTTGAATATATAATTATGCTATAACCCTTAAATAAATTCATTTGAAACACATACAACAACCATGATCTTTTTTAACAGCCTGGGGATACACTATTTTAAAAAGGATAAAAAATTCATCAAAAAAGGGGGAAAAAAAAAAGGATGCCCTAAACCCCAAGTTAGTGTGTACCTCCTAAAATGAAATCCTGGTTATGCCACAGGTTGGACCTATATAGGGCTGCAACTCAGGTAGATTGGGACCGAGCTTTAGTGGAGTATGCCTAAACCTAAGTCCAACTAGAGCCTTACCAACCCAAGCTATTTAGTATTGTAGACACCCCAATTTTGACCAAACATCGGACGAAGGAGAGTATTACCTCCAAATCCAATGATGACAACGTCCGAACTAATCTAGGACTTCCAAAGATGATTCAAGCTATTCTCCAACTCAAACAAAAAGTAGAAAGAAAAGAAAAAAAAATAGAGGCAAAACGGCACCTGGGCCCACAAGCGGCACTCACGGGTTGCCGGTGCGGTACTCCTGGACTGCCGGAATGGCATTCAGTGAAAACCGCACCGGCAGTCACTTATTGCCGCTAAAATGCATCAAGTGCCGCTAAAATTGGAAATCCTGAAAAGACAGCAGTTCATAGAGTTGTCCGTGGCATTCAATGCATGCCGCTGCGGCATTCAATGAATACCGCGCCTGCATTCACTGAGTGCCGTTCCGCCATTCAGCAAGTGTCGCTTCCATCTCCATTGAGTGCCGCATTTTTGTAATAGCCAGCTGTAATACAACACATTTTGTACTACCAAAGGACAGTCCGAATTAGGGTTTTCTACTCTGAAATTACCAAAATGCCACTTCAAATTTGTCTATAAATAGAGGATGAATATCCTCTTGCATGGGATTTGGAATTTTCTTTGAATCTAGAGGTTGTATTAGTTCTCTAAGTCCTAAAACTTTCAAAATTTCTTCTCTAAACACAATTAGAAGCTAATTATAGAAGAGTTGAAGAGGGTGGAAAGCTTGATTAGTCTTTGGAAGTTCTTCAAAATCAAAAAGTTGAGGATATTTTGGAGGTAAAACTTTGAATTAATTAGTCTTTCCAATCACAAATGTACTTAGAGTCTTTGAATTTTCTTTTCCTCTCCCTTTTAGTCTTTGAGATTCATGAGACCCTCAATGTCTTACTTGAATCCTTAGACTTGAAATCCTTTAATTTCTTTGTAAGCTCATGATTTACAAGGAGGTTGAAGTTGATATTAGTACACTTGATTAATAAATCTAAAACTATCTTCAATGGTTTAGGTTTGTTATGATTAGGTCTCATGAAATCTCTTTATATTTCTTTGAGACTTTCAAGATATGAATGTAGTTAGTCTCCCATGACCATCAAATGGTAGGAGAGGTAGTTTGGTTCAAGCCAAATTCCATGGCTCAAATTAGTTAACAAAGTTGTATTTGATAAATGATGCAGTGAGTTCACAGTCTGTTTTTGATCATAGATTTTTAGTAAAACATCGAACTGTTGGAACTGAATGAAACCAATGGGAAAGTGTTTATAACTCAAAGTTCTACCACTGTGATTTTTGCTTTAAGGAGATTTTATGTTTAAAGTGGTTTGGCCATGAGTTTTGTGAGACAACTACAATCTATCCAGAGTTTCAGAACAGTAACACGTTTTTTAAATGAGTAAATCAGAGCCTTAATCAAGCATTATTGACTCCAAATAAATTTTTCTGGGTAGTTTAATGTGTTAGGAGGATACCTTAAAAAGATCAAAGTGTTTTTGATTCTTTTACTATTTTTAAAAAATTCAAACAAAATCTCTAGACAGAGAGTTGTAAGTCTCTGAGTGATGCCTAGTGTTTGTCTAATTCCCGGAGATCTAAGTGTTCAAACCTTGATTTTGTTTTTGGATTAGAAACTAGACTCACAGAGGCATCTTGTGTCCAAAAACCATCAAGATCAAACCACGGGAAGCATGCTTTTTATTTCTTTGAATTTTTGATCTGCTCTCAACAATTTTTAGAATTCTGTCATAATTTTAATATATCTTGCAAACAATGGTCCAAATGATCTTTCCATGACCTAAGGCTTAAACCATGTATTAATAATGATTAGTTAAGCTTAAATACAGAGGCTAAATGATACAAATAAAGGAATAATCCAATAACTCATTCTTGTTCACATCTATGTAATCATACACATTCATCCATGTAGATTGGTGTTAGAATTCATAATTGTGTTATTTCTTCTACTCGATAGAATTACGCTAGCGTTTAGGGATAATTATTTGATACTATACATTCTTTCTAAAGTATGTGTACTAACCTTTGTTTTGTAGCGCCTTTGAGGTACGATTTCTCAACCCTTTCTCTAGTTTATTTAATTCCTTAATTTTATTGATTTTATGACCCCAAGCGCGACACCTTAGAATTAGGTTTTGCCTTATGTGTATATGTGATTAGGTAAGTTTTCTCGTTCTTTGTTGCATATTATCTTGCTTGCTAAGTGAATTATGTAATTTTGAATGTTATTTTCACCATTAGCAATCTTACACCCTTTGGACATGCTTTTGTAATGTACATATACATATGTATTAGTTGAGGGCACATTCAGATTAATAATTCAATTAAAAGGATGTTGAGTAGAGGCCTATTGCGAGATAGGGTGAGAGAGGGTGTTTTGGTCTGTTGGGCTCCTACCTCTCTCATTCCATAATCCCCGGACCTAGTCAATCTCTGGTTTCTAAAAAGATCAGTTTGCTTTAAAATGGTTTCTTAATTTTCCTTTTAAAAATTAAGTAGTGACTCGTTTTGAATTTGAATTTGGAAAATGTTTTAAAAATTAAAAGTTGTGGGTAAGAAAAAATTGCGATATCCACAAGTATTCAAACCTAAGCCCGAGCCCAAATTGTAGGATATAAATAACAATATGTTTTTTGAAAAGGCAAATTTCATTGATTTCATTAAGGAGATAAAAGGTCCAGTATACAGGATAACACCAACAAGTAACTCTAAAAGACATATATACACCCCCAAAAACACCAACTTTAGTTCCCACTATGAAACATCTCCTCTTAGGGAGTTTCACCACAGGAGCCAAAGAAAACTCCCCAAGAGGAACCCAAAAGGAACCCCACAAAACCAACTAACCCAGCCCCAACACATGAAAAAAATTAAAACAAACATAGAAGGAAACTTTAATGACATCCACCAGAAACTTGACAAACCTCCACCAGAAAACAAAATCTCCAAATTACCCGTGAACAAAGCCAAAATGCCATAAGCCAATTTGAAGATAATTAGTATCACTTGGCAACTCCAATCACGACTGATCACATTGGCCACCAATTAAGGATATGTAGCACACTCAAGTTAGCACAACAGAAAAACAAAACCCATAGCAGAACAAGACCCATCCCAAACCTGAGTTGCTTGATGGACCTTGTAGCAGGTAGAAATTGCAGAGATTATTATGCCACTTGAGCATCGATACCCGGCCTCTACTAGCAACTGAACCACATCAACACCTAACCTATAGAAGACTCACACCAAACTAAAAATGACATGTTTCCACAACTTTCGTGAGAATCCAACAGAGAAGAACCCGAAGCAAACCAACTCAGCATAAAAGAGAGATAAAACCAGAAACGTGAACAAAAAAACTCCAAACTTGCCAAGGAGCAAAGCCATTAAGCCAGGAGCTAATTAGAAGTTAAATAGTGCCACTTGACAATCTCAATCACCCCTGAAACCCTTGGCCACCAATTATTGAATAAGGCACAAACGAATCAGCACTAAAGGAACAGCCTATAGTAAAACAAGATCCACCCCAAACTGAATGCTTCTTGTTATTTGTTATAGGAAGAAATTGCAAAGCTTAATCCAGCCGAGTCCTTAGATCAGTCACCCCTCCTAAAAAATAGAATTTTAGAGTCCAAATAATAACAAAGTATCTTCTAATTCCCTTTCAATGAGCAACCAAAGCAAGTTCCCATTAGCCCCACGGAACCGCAACAGCACGCTCAAGAGAAACCACAACGATATCAGTGAATAAGGCTCCAAACAGTAGCAAAGGAAAATTAGAAAAATCGACATAGATATAGCCGGCCAGATTGCAAAGTGCCAATTTGGTAAAGATCTC
Organism: Hydrangea macrophylla; assembly: GCA_033977485.1. NCBI lineage: Eukaryota > Viridiplantae > Streptophyta > Magnoliopsida > Cornales > Hydrangeaceae > Hydrangea > Hydrangea macrophylla. The sequence goes on along the minus strand of CM066997.1, from coordinate 113,127,200 downwards.
AAATGAGGGCAAGAAAAAAATAAAATATGCACACACCCCAACTCACACACCCAGACGAGAACACCAAAAACTTACAAAGGAAATGCACACTAACAAACACAAAGCTGGAGAAAAGCTCAGTACACCAAGAAGCACACTCTCCCGACGAAAAACCGAAAGCACCCACCCAATAAAGCAAACACAATTCTCACTCCACCCAAAATATGATAAGACTAAACTCCAAGAGCACACCCCCCCCCCCCCCCACACACACACACACAAAAGAGCCATGTCTTTGATTCAACACGGGAGGAATGAGAGAAAAGACGAGCATAAATACAAGAGATACCAAGCCTACCCAACAGAAGACACATGACGAAGGTACGGCGAAGGAGGATAAAGAACCAAGCCTTAATAATAGACCCCTGTGGGGTTGGCATAAGACAACGACCCAGGCCAGAACAGGGATACAACTAAGAGCGACACACGAGAAGATTAAAGAAAAAGACTAAGAACGAATTCCAGCCCGAGAATAAACTTTTATACCCAAGCGAACCAAGACTCACACTTGTGAACTCTTGTCTTGTCAAGGCTATCCACGAAACCATTCGAACCCCTCCTAGCATGTACAATAAAGATCAATATGTCCTTTTGCAACCGCCCAATCAAGTTCTTGATCTCATTAAACTCTCCCACGTAACACCAACAAGGACATTTTGCACTATTAGCCCAAGTAACCTCCACCACCGAATCACTTTCGACGACCACATCAATGCCATTACACTCCACAGCTGAATCCAATAATTTCAACCCCTCCAAAATTGCCCTAAATTCGACAAAATTTGAGTCGTGGATACCGATTAGAGCAGAAAAAACTGCCCTAACTGTGCAATGATAATCTATAAGATCACCCCCAACCTTGGCTTGCCGATGGCCGAGCCATCAACATTTAGCTTCAGAGAATTGACATTGAGGATAAACCTACTCCACGAGACCACAGTGTGACACAATGCTAGAAGATCGACATGCCTTCTTAATATTAAGCATCATGTCGCCGATAGATAACCTGGCCTCCTTGATCGAGGATTTGAACCACCAAATTAGCCGCTGTTTAACCAATTCAAAAGTGTCTTCCCACGAAGCATTAGACCCAGAGAATTCCGCATCATTCCACCATTCTGAAATTGACCATGGGCAACAACCCGAGACACCCAAAGGCTCATCGCTGCACACCAAAGGGACCAAGACCAATTACATTGAAGAAAAAGGTGATGAACTGTCTCCGATTCTCATTGGCAGAAGCAACACAAAGTATTTGGATGAATATCTACACCCAAAGACCACAAATTCTCCTTGACAGCAACCCTGCCCTGCGCCACCTACCACCAGAAAATTTTAACTTTAACGGGAACACCACTACCCTAACTCGAAGGCCTTGTAGGACTGAATAAATCCTTCTGCTTTTTGATACTCTACGAAAAGATTTCACCGAGTACATACCTTTAAAATCGAAACACCAGCACAGCCTATCCTTTCCTTTACAACTTCGCTTAGCTCTACACCACCCAAGTACTGCAAGCAATCATCCCATTAGCTTAGTTCCCACCCAAAAAGTTGTCTTCTTAATGGAATGAAACAATTCCATATCCCATTAACCCAGACTCCAAATTCCTTTATGACACCCAATTTATTATAAAAGAGAGTAATAATCCTTGGGAATCGAAACTTAAGTTCCAAGTTTCCCACCCAAATGTCTTCCCATAATCTGACCTCACCCCCATCACCTATCAGCTTCCACAAACCATCCCTAGCAATGTCAGCGGAAACATTAGACCCATTGAACAACCTAAATAGAGACTTTACAAAAGGTGACATATTTCCACTCAGAGGAATGTTCATAATGATTTTATCCTGCGGCAATTTTGTAGCATAGGACTTATTTCCAAAGCGGTTGTGATTTGATGGACCCCAAATTCCAAATCCACTTGAAGACCAAAGCTCGATTCGAACCAAGGATGTTTCCAATCCCCAGCCCCCCCCATTGAATTTGCTTTTGTAGACTTTATCCCATGCCACCCAATGAATTTTTGTTCTCCCCAGAGCACCTCCCCATAAAAGACTCTTAGCATCTTTTCAGTTCCCTTAGCAACTGATTTAGGAATAAGGAAAATGGATAAAAAAAATATAAGGGTGAGCCCAGACTTTATGAGAGTAACACGACCCACAATTGAGAGAAGCTTGCATTTCCACGAAGTGAGCCTACGGTGCATGGAATTCAGAATGAACTACCATGTGGAAATCCTATTTGGGTTGCACCCAAGAGGAAAACCTAAATAATTAAAAGAAAACCTCTCTATTTAATTAATAGAAGAAGCCCAAGAGTACAACGATGAGTCATCCACACCACACCCCATAAGAGCACTTTTATGAAAATTTATTTTAAGACCTGAAATCAGTTAGAAGCACCAGAGCAGCCTCTTGAAGGGGATAATTTGGTTGGCCTGGGCTTTACAGAATAAAAGTGTATCATCAGCATATTATAGATGAGACAACGTTAAACCCATTTGAGAAACCGGGACCCCTTTCAAGATTTGTAAAGACTCCGCAGATTTGATAAGCATACTTAAACCCTCAGTGACCATGTTAAACAGAAAGGGAGACAATGGATTACCCTGGCTCAAGCCCCTTTTTATATCGAAAACCTCCGTAGGCACCCCGTTGACAAGAACTGAAAGTGTAGCGGATATAACACATTCAGACATCCATTGTACCCATTTGTTGTCAAAACCCATGCTCTAAAGCATAAAAATGAAAAAACTTCCCATTAACAGAATCATACGCCTTATCAAAGCCGACTTTGAATATCACCCCACCTTTAGAAGAGTTTTGCATGAAATGGACTACTTCCGAAGCCACCACAATGCAATCCAAAATATTTCTCCCTCTAATAAATGCGGATTGCTGGCAACTGATAACAGAATCAATCACCGAATGAAGCCTATTTGCCAATACCTTCTCTAAGATTTTATAGATACATCTGATCAGGCTGATAGGCCTATAGTCCTTGAGACATGTTGGAGAATGGACTTTTGGAATCAAGGCAATAAACGACGTATTGATGTCCCTATGCAACATCCCATTGGAATGAAAATCCGACATAAAAGCCATAATTTTACCTTTAACATCAGCCCATCTACTATAAATAAATTGGAGATTGAACCCATCTGGCCCAGGGGCTTTATTCGGGTCACACTCCCCCAGGACTGCTAGTACCTTCTCCTCTAAAAACTTGTCTTCAATCCTTTCTACATCAGCCCTTGTGATTTTCTTGAACTCATAATTTTGCATCGAGAAGGAGCAATCTACCTCGTTTTGGAAGTGATTCTTGAAAAAACCTAACATTGTAACCTTAATCTGATCTGGTTCGGTTAGAACTTGTCCATTGACTAATAGCGAATTAATAGAATTTGACCTCTTTCTCCCCGAAGCCACAACATGGAAGAACGTAGTATTTCTATCGCTCTCCTTAAGCTACCGGGCTCTTGATTTTTGCCACCATGAGCTATCTCCTCAACCCTTAACGCTTTCCATAAATCAAACCTTGTATTTTTCAATTCCTGCATCTCCATGTCTGATAAGGAAGAAGTTTCCCATTTTATGTCCATCATCTCCAATTTAGATTCAAGAGTTTTAACATTGGGACCTTTCTGCAATCCCATAGCCTGAGCTTGTTGTTTTAAAGCGATTTGCAAAGATTGCAATTTCCTGACCAAGCTACGATGAATTAGGCCTTTCTAAACATTCTACAAGACCTTCACTGCCTCCTCATCGCCAAGCCAATGGTTAAAGAACTTAAACGGTTTGGCCGCTCAGTATAGTTCATCCATTCCTAGAATGATCGGGTAATGATCCAATAAGCTTCTATATGAGCTCCAAAGTTTTAAGTGTAGCCACCGTTGAAGCCACTAAACGGACACCACACATCTGTCCAGCCTAGCATCAACCCTATAATTCATCCACGTGAATTTCCTTCCCTTGAGATCCAAATCGATAAGCTCCCCTTGTCGCAAGAAGATTTCAAAATCCCTTGCTGCTCTTACATTAAAAGGACCACCCTGACATTCATTTGGGAACCTTGCAACATTAAAATCACCCGAAATACACAATGGCATATCCAATTGATTCCTATGAGCCAACAACTCCTCCCAAACCAAAGCTCTTTTAGCATCTACATTCGGTGCGTATATATTGCAAATAGCGCAACGAAACTGAAGATCCTCCAGAAACCCAATTAAAATCAGGAACCTATCATTCTGAATAATGTCTTCTAAACGAAAAGACAATTCATCCCATATTGTTATGATACCCCCCGCTGCCCCAATTGATTTGATAAACTCCATTTTATTGAGTTTATGATCCCCTCCAATTGTCTCAATAATCTCACGTCTTCCACTTCAAGCTTCAATTCCTGAACGAGCATAAAGGTAAGTTTTTTCAGCACAGACCAATCTACCCACGACACTTCTTTTTTTCTGGACGCCCTAACCCCCTGATATTCCAAGAGACTAATTTAAATATAAGAACCAAAAAACAAACCCCAGTGTAGATGAGCAACATGTCAGGTCTCCTGCCTTGAGCCCTCGCAGTCCCTCCTATCTAGCTCTTCTATCGATCTAATCAGCCCCTCCTTATCTTTTAGAGAAACTAGTTTTAAAGTTTTGGCAAGTTTCCATGTTTCCAAAGCTCCTCTGGCGATAGCTGCATTACTCCTGGTGATGTCTATATATGATAATGAATGATCTCCTCCATAATGCACGCCGTCTTCTTTGCTGTCTTTCCCCTTTTCTTCGAGATCCATCGACTGTGTTTAAGTCCCATGATGGCATTTAAGGATCCATGAGGCCTCCTTTTATAATGATCTTTGTTGATTCTCCTCTGAAGATGTTGATCCCTTGACTGGCACATATCTTCCAGACTAGTCTCAGGGACAATTTCAGAGCTCCTATGCGACCACCCCGAGGATGAAGGGTTTTGTATTGAATCTTTGACAATCAAATAGGCCAATTTACTGTAGCTGAATGAGCTCCCATACTCTGCCGCTGAGCTAAGAGAACTTAGCCTGCTTCTTTGGTCCAATCCAAGTGTTGGGCATAGGCCCACAAAACTCCCCCTCTGGAGTGAGTCTTTGTTACTGGGCTTATTTGGCCTAATATGCCCCAACTGTTGATCTATATCCAGACCTAGTTTTAAATTTAAATTTGGGTTAAGCAGATGTCTAACCTTGAGTAATGAATTGCCGACCTCTCTCTGCACAAACAATGAATGCTGATGAGACATGCTGCTAAGAGGGGTCACCAATGCCAGTGATTGAACCCTTGACGGAAAACCAGTCCCCATAGATGCGCCATCCTTGACCCTCTGCTGATTCACAACCACCTCACCATCACAGGTAGTCCTGCTTGGCAACTCCACCGAATGTAGAGTATCACTTTTAAATTTTTGGTATTAGATACCATCCATCTATCAAGACAGTTTTTCTATAATATTGAACTATATTTCTGTCACTAAAATTACTATAATCTCACAATTAAAAATAAAACGTAGATATAAGAATGTAATATATTTACAACACAAAAATCTATATGTATACATATATATATATATATATATATATATATATTTGTATAAGTAAGGGCTCGGGCTGGTCTATCCAAGCCTAACCCATATCCAATTCAAATATTCAAGATTGAACTTTCTAACTCAAAACACATACCCCCCCCCCCCCTAAAAGTTACCCAAGCCTGTATAAATTATAGGTTCAGCTCAAGCTGGGATCGAGTTGACTGCCAAAGTTGTAGCCCTAGTCCCTGTGGACTGAAAGTGTTAATATATGCAAAACACCTCTAAGAAAGTTTTTCACTTTGCATGAATACAAAGTTATATACTATTTATAAGTGTACTAGTTTTTGTAGGAATAAGTAGTGTACAGTACGTGTTAAATCTCATAAATCTAGATATCAATTCATAGGTGTTCCAGAGTTTACAACCTTTTGATCTATTAATGATTTTAGGTGATTTCCTAAAATTTTCATGTCTTTTCATCTATTAATTTCCACGACTCGCTTATTACGATAAATGAAAATACTAAGTACACCAGTTTTGTACACCTATACTATCGACCTGCTGATGTGTCGTGACAGTTTTGAAATTAATTTGAACTTTGTTTTGAACGTAATTGATGAATAATTATGGAAATCCACATCAACAGGTGTATTATTTAGGTGTCTAGGGCATTACTCTTATGTAAATGGGTACGTATATTGTGAATCATCAAAAAGTCTAAAGAGGCAGTTAGTGATAAGGACAATATGATAAAGAATTTTTAAAGTTAAGGACAATTAAAATATATGACCAATGATAAGTCATTTTAATACCTCATAAACCAAAATACCCTTACCTTGACCGTAGCATCATTACCACCCTTGCACCTCCGGCCACCACCCCAGTGACCACAACCCCCACGACCTCACCGGAGATCCGGCGACTTTCCCTATTTTAAAATATTAAGTGAAATTTTACTAAACTTAATTATATTAAGTGAAATTTCACTTGACTTATGATTAAGTTAAGTGAAATCTCACTTAATTTTAAAGGAAAAAAATTGAAATTTCACTAAATCTGTCCACTTATGTTTGCAATTTCATTGTATAATATCCGCTCCCGCGGTTTATATTTATTATTGCTTTAGCATGCATAATCATGAGTTAATGTTAATTAATGTGTTATGTGACACTTATTGGAGGTGGGATTGACCCACTAAGTTGATTATGGGTGTCCAGTTGGGAACCCAATTGTGGCCAGTTTAGTAGTCCCAAGTTGGGATATGTGCTGATGGGTCCCAGTTGAGATGGGACAGTAATATGTGGAACACCCTATGTGCCTAAATGTTTATTAAGGCTTAAATGATTTATTATTTTATTGTTAATAATATCATGTTATTAGGTGGTGACCACTTCTGAGGTCAATTAGGGGTACCTTTGTGAGCACGAATTGAACATGTTTCATAATTAGTAGGCTAATTAGCAACTTCATATAATTATATGGGACTACTTATGGGACCCATGCGAGACATAGACAAATACCCATTTAGGTTTGGGATAGTTTTAATACAGTTTCATAACTAGTAGAGGCGTAATTGCAAAACTAGCAAACTTGCAGGGTTGTTATAATAAAATTAGGAAGATTTATATCAAGCCACCTAAATTGGTGACTCAAAATCCTCAGTATCTCTATTAGTTAAGAGATAATACACGCAGAGAGTTGGAGACGAGAATTGTGACCAACGACGGTGACGCTTTCGACAACGGTTGACAAGCCGAACGACGTCGGTTTTTAAAACAGGCTACATATTCGGACTCCTGGGGGGAGTCTAATCTATTGGTACTAATTTTATTGAGTTCTATGATAGTTTTTTTGTGACCCATTTTGGGGTTTTAGCTCATAACTTGTAATTTTTATATATGATTTGTACCTGGTTCTTAATAGGGCTTTAATCTCACAATTAGGAGCGAAACCCAAGAGGTGAGTGATGTTAATTTTGATATTTGGATGATTTTCATGTTGGGTTCAATTGTAATGCCAAACCATACCTAATTTGCTTAATTTAATTTATTTAGTTTATTATTGGGCAAAATTCATGTGGCTAAATTAGGCCCAATTTATTTGTGAAAGCACGTTGTAATGATTAAATGAGCATGTTGAGTTGCCTATTTGGGTCAATGAAAATTGCTAGTTCTATACTACCATGAGGTAATCTTTGTGGTGACGATCACGGCCGCTAGAGGCCTATGGGGTGCACGTGTGAGGGCGTGGGTCATGACTTGTCACGTGGGCTTGGGGAGTAGAGCCACGGGCTAGCCGATAGTGGTGGGAGTGAGCTAGTAATTGCCGGAGACTATAGTTATTTGTAATGTGTTGAATTGAGCATGTCAATTATCCATAGTCATGATTAGCATTACTCACTAAGCATATAGCTTATATATTGTAATGGTTATTGAATAACCATCGTAGGTGATCGTGGCGAGGAATCGGGGAAGTGAGCTGGGAAGTGGCTTGGCTGGCTTATGGGTTTTGGGAGTTGTTGTAACCTTGTTAATAGTTACCTGCTTTTTAGTTTAAAGCTTGCAATATAGTTGTAATTAATCGGTTTTAATCTGGATTGTAGTACGAGTCATACTTTGGTTGGTGTAAGACTTATGTAATATTTCTAGTTAAACTCTATACTTTAGTTGGGATTGTTTGATCATAGTGTTACTATGACTAATGTTATTAGATTGGGATGTTTGAACTTGGAGATTTATTTATTAGGCTGGTTGTAAATGGTTATATTTAGTACTTTTCCTAAAGTATTTAAAAACTTTTGCTTATACTTGGGAGCTTATGTTTGTGACTTTGGTTTGACTTTAAATGGTTTGAATCGTTAGTGCTGGTTTTAACTTGTGATTTGGTAATATTATATGAGAATTTATTACTTGTTAAAATAGGGTTTTTGGCCGATTGCAAGGACGAGATTTTGCCTTTATTAGTTGAGCTTCTTTGGTATAAACTTACTTTAAACTTATTTTGGAACTTTAATCACTGGTGTACGGCCTTGGTGGCATGCCACGTGTCCTAGGATCATCTGGGTGGTTCCGGGGCGTGACACATTGGCTTAAAAAAATAAATGAAACTTCACTTAAAAACTTATAATTTTCACTTCAAAAAAGATTAAGTGAAATATCACGTAATATTTGTAAAATCTGCAACTATCATACCCGGTGGTGGACGCCTTGCATGGTAGTCGCTGGAGTTCGTTCTGGCGGGGATGGCAACATTCAAATCTAGATCTAGATTTAGAGCTCTGGTGAGATCGAGATCTAGATCTAGATCAACATCGGCGAAGGTCGTTGGTGAATGATGACGATGGTGATGGTGGTGGTCAGTCGTGGTGGTGGCTCGCGATGGTGTTGGTTGTAGCTCGCAATGGTGGTGGTGGCCCATGGCAGAGGGAGTGTTAGTAATATGCCCTAAAAGCCAATTGTTGGAGGAGTGTTTTAGGAATATTACATTCATTAACATTCTCGTTAATTATTAAAGGGCAAGTTTGATATTTATCATGATTGTTATTGTTGTTTAATCTTCATGATAAGTCCATAGAATTAAAGTTGGGAATATATGTTCTTAAAGAGTTAAGAAAGAAGACATTATATTTCTCGGTAACTTTATTCTTAAAATGTTCTTAGTCGCAAGATTATTAAATTGGGCATTTAATAATCCGGTTAGACTAACACGTGTCATGTTTATTTTATTTGATAAAATATAACTAGTCTTATGTAACAACCCTAAATTTTTAAGTGTGTACATAATTATTTTAATAATTATTTTTAGTTAGCAATATTATATGAGTGTGCCTATGTAAGACATGTGTTTGAAAATTTAAGTGTTTGGTGGACATATCAATTAAATCATGAGTGAGCGCGTTTAGTTTGGGAGTTATATTTTATTAATTTATATTTGTTAAAAAAAAGTGAAGGGATGATATGTATTTTTGTTATATAGTGTTTACAGGCCCGCGAATGTGTTAAATAATGTAATTAACATTAAAACTTAGTACCGGAGTCATGGGTACCCATTGGGCTACTCATTTTAACACTTTGTACTGCATTCTGGGCTCATATGAGTCTCTTTTGTGAGCCCATAAAAAGAAAAACGGGATTTATATATTTGTGTGTGTTTTATTGGCATGTGTAGTGTGTGTAGTGTACATATATACTTATATTAAAAACCCTAGCCCCCATATTAAAACAAAAAAGGAAGAGAAGAAAAGAGAGAAGAAGAGAGAACAGACGTTTATGTGTGTGTGTATGTGTGTGTGTGTGTGTGTGTGTGAGAGAGAGAGAGAAGAAGAAGAAGAAGAAGAAGAAAGGAGAATGGTCTCGGGTTCGTGGGCACGTAGGGAATCGCGGAGCATTCGTGGGTATCGATTTTTGATCAACGAGGTGAGTTAAATTTTTGTGTATCCGAGTATATATATATATACACGTATGTATATATACATGTACACGGGAGTAAATTAAATTAGTATATGTTTAATTTAATTATTAGGGTTAAATCTTTGTAATGGATACGTTGTTATTGTTGAAGTAATCTAGATATTTTCTTTTCCATTCGTGTGACTTTGTGATTATGACATTAGGGTATTCGAAAGGGTTAGGTAAATAGTCAGTTTGATAAAACCATATGTGAAATATTCATGGTGATTAAGAAATATATGTGAAATTCATTTTTTTGTAATTTATACAGTTGCAGAAACTTAAGAAAATTATTAGAAAATCGTAGCTTTGAATTTGAACATTTTGTCTACGCTAGTCTGTAGGAAACGTGATTCTACACACTTTTCGTCTAATGAAGTTTTTCCTGATTCTGCACCGTTTGGGCAGAAATTGAAGATTTCAGTAGCAGTTTTTAGTATATTAAAATGTACGAAATTGGAGAAATATGATTCGTTGTGTTTATTTTTATTCGTTCGTATGACTTAACGAAAATTACTTAGAGATACATGAATTCTCATATAATGTTGATTATAAAAAAATGGGTGATAGTCATTAACATTGAGTCCGATGAAAATATTGTGGAATGATTGTTATAATACTTTACGATATGAGAATTTGAATTTTTATTATGGGTTTTATGTAGGCTAATATTGAATGTTGGGTTGAAGTTATTGTACCTGAAATAATTGACCTTATTGTGTGGTCATTTTGATAACAATGAGTAAATTAAATACGTTGAATAATATATTGGGGATCTTGTAATTTGATTAGAAATTATTGAGGGAAGAATTGTTACGGGTTAATTGATAAAACCCTCTATTGTAAGAAATTGGAATACATCTAAAAGTTAGAGATGTGATTGGATTTAGAGACAGAACTATGTGATAAACGTGAAATTCACAATTATTGGGATAATACGAACGATAAGTGATAATTGCAACATGGTTCTTTAGTGTTCACCGCTCCCCGTTACTGTGTTATTGTTTTTGGTAGCTCGCACTCTTTTGCCAGTGGCTTCGTGACCAAGCTAGCTTAAGACTTGTTGAGTGTACTTTTTGCCAGTGGCTTCGTGATCAAGCTGGCCTAAGCCTTATGCTCGGCTTATATTGTATAGATGTCTTGACATATTGACCAGCCGTCCGTTGTGTATACCTGGTTTGGTTGATACCCCAATCAAACTGGCACCGGAGTGGGTGTTGGTAGTATGTCCGGGCACACATGGGATATATGTGTGGGCTGTACCATGGAGGGTGGCCAAGTGGTGAACCTAGGGAACACAAAGATAAATTAAAGGCTAATAAATAATGACAATGGAGTATTTCATAAGACTGATAAGTTTGGAATAATGAATGCGACATTTAAGTTATAATGTGGACGGCTTATGTATGGAATTATTCGCCTGGTTTGTGATCATTCGATTTACAGGATGGTGGGCCCACTAACTTTTATGCAGGGTTGGCTCACCATATATATCTGAGGTAAGTATAAAACTCTTAGTAACTTTGGATTTTGGGCAAAAACTACTTGCCATCACATAAATGGAAACTACTCTTTTGTCCAAATATGTGTGTGGAACTACCTGTCTTGGCCCAATAGTGTTGTAATGTGGTTTGTAGTCTACGGGTTCAGGTTGGAGTCCTCAGATTTTATTATTTTTGTTTAACTCATACCAGTCATGTGACTGACCCGAGTGTGTTATGCATTCAGGTGCGTTTCTGTTTGAAACGTAGTTGGATGACATGCGCAGGATATTATTTTTGATGATGTGACCAATGTGCTTGGCTGTGAAGTCTTTTGGGAATTGGAACGTTGTAGTTGCTCTGACCATCGGATGTATAGATTTTATTTCTTTTTTTCTGAATTTTGTAAGAAATTTTATTTAATGAATTTTGTATTCCTTTTGTAAATTAAAATGGTATTATATTTGTAATAGAATATTATTTCTTTTATAATGAAATGGAGGATTGGGAATATAAGTTTAATAATACATAGTTTTTATATTAACACATGATCACGTGTCCTTATTTAATGAGTATTAAATTCTATTTTCAAATAAATTATTTATTAGTTTGTGTGAGGGTGTCACTCTCGGTGTTTTGAAAATTGAATATTAATCTGGATACACGTTCTGGATTAAATATTTGGTTGTCCAAAAATCGGGGTGTGACATCTTAAGTCATCAGTGTGAGGATACTGGAAATGACATGTGAGTTCTTATTAGAGAACAAGTTCACTGAACGTGATCAGTTGTAAAGAGCATCCAAATGGAGTTTTACTTATCTGTCAATTGGTTGTTCTTAGTTACAGTAGTACAAGTGATCCTTAGACATGAGACATCATGGTTACCTTATGTGTGGTGCATGGTGTTTATGTTTTCACCAGAGGCATACTCATGTATTGTTAATTTGTTGAGTGTAGTGAGTTGCACATAGAGGCAGGTGCATGTACGATAAGGAATCTATCACTTTCAAGCAAGAGAGAGAATGTCCTATGTGATCTCCTAAGATATAACTCAAGTTAAGTTCCTTGGCCAAGGCAAAGTGACAATTAGAAGAAAAAAAAAATTCTGATTTCACCAAATAGAGTAATATCAATCTGATTGAGAACATATAATTAAATCAGGGTTTTATAAATATGTCCATTACCCAAAAGATTTAATTGGGACATTGTGTGATAGAAGGATTGAATTAAATAGAAACTAATAACGGAAAGGTTCACTATTTTTTAGACTATCTGGAGTGTGTTATGATATGCTGCTAGGTGTCACTCATGACTAGTAGAAGCCCAAAATAATAAATAGTATATTAATTATTTTCTATCAGGGAGAATTAGAAAATGTTCAAATTCAAAATTAATTAGAAAGGGTTCTAACTGTAATACTTAAAGTATTAGTCCCTACTACCAAATTAGTATGAATCTAAGAGGTCACACACAAAAGGGCAATGTGCAATTAGTAGAAGTAATGAGGGCCTACTTGATATTAAGTTGTTAATATGGAAGTAGTATAATAATATTATAAGCATATATTTTATTAAAGAAAGTTTTCTAATCAAATATAGTTTCCTAATTAGATTAAGTAAGTGGCTTATGGATTTATTATAAATTAACAAGTGGTGAGTGAATATGGAAGCTAGCACACCCAAATATTTCCCCACAATCCCATGCCTAATTGAGTCGTATGGTCATCACAAGGGTGACCTTCATCTACATGTTCTTCAATTGTTGGAGAAAAAAAAAGTCTCTTCTAGCTCGTGAATTGCTCGTGTGGATATATTTAGAGATTGGACAGTTGGACGATTAAAGTGAACCTTGTACGAGGGTACCAAAAGGAGGCAAAGCGAATAAGGATTTAAAAGTTTTGTAAAGCACACTACAAGGGTAACCATTTGCTTAAAACCCAATATGGATGTTTCATGTGTTTTGTATACATCATAGACTTGATCATGGATTTTAAGAAACCGTTAAAATTTTATTTTTTGTTGCGCGAACCTTTAAGGGTTCCATACGATTTTTGTTCAGGGAGGTGGTGGTGGCTATGGCAGAGGGTAGCGACGTTGGTGGCGGTGGTTGTGGTGGTGATGGCGGCGACAGTGGATCAATGGTGATGGTGGTAGTAGATCGGTGGTAATGGTGATGAGGAGAGAGACATGAGAGAGAGAGAGAGAGAGAAATTAGATCTGATCTTAGAGAGATTGTAGAGAGAGAGAGAGCAGATTTGGGCCTTTTTTATTGTTAGAATATTCTGGGAAGAAAAAAAATTTAAATTTATATCTAGATGTAACAAAATATAAGATTTAAAATTATAGACTTTTTAACAAAATAAGAACCAAAATGGAGTTTTAAACTCTTAATAGTTGGTGATAAAGATTTCCGCTAATTTTCCCAAATCTAGAACATTTAAAAGAGGTTGGTGGTTTTATAGGTTATTATTATAAATAAATATTGATATAGATTATAGATTATTATAGGATATACACTTTTTCACTAGGTGACATACATGTTTTGTCCGGTTCATGTGTTTGAAAATTCAAACATGCATAATCTCATTAAGATTCTGCCGTGTCGTGAAGCTAACATTATTCTCTTGGACTTGCTTGCTTTATGTGATTTGATGCAAGTGTATATGCAAATCAGTTACATGGTTTTTTTTTTTTTTTTTGTCTCGACTCTTGCTTACCAGATAAGCATCATACTTTTATTAGAGAGAGAGAGAGCGCATTTGCATTTAATAAGCATGCATTTTCCACATGGCCTCACCAATGTGTCCAGAGAAGTACATCTTGACACATTTAGCTATCATATGATTCTCAAATTTAGGCTTCTAACATCTAGGCTAGGCTACTAATTTAGTCCATGTTATAGAGTCGGTTAGAGTTTTGAGACACTGTTTAAAAAAAAAAAATCAAATTTAAAATATTTTTATGAGGGTGGTATCACAAACAGTAGTCACTGATACTGCGACCATTATCACAATATGTCATACAATTTTCATAACATCACATTTGAGATATCTCAATTTAAAAACCATGACATTACTCAACTCTTCTAACTTGGACAAGTGAAAACTGTCACATTTTGCCTTCAGCAGGAGAATTACTTTTTTTTTTTTTTGCATAAATGTATCGATATTCATCTATGTCAAATGGAGAGAAAAATAATAAAATAGTAATAAATATGAAAATAGAAATATGATAGATTAGGAACTATGAAATTGAGGTGCAATCCACTCATATGCATGCAAAGCCTCTCTAACTTAAAAGCACGAGACAGCCTTTTTAAAAAGGGGATTTGGTCAAGAGTCCTAAATAATACTCTCTATTTCTTATTTATGTGTCCATCTTCTAATTTTTAGATGTTTCAAAATTATTGTCCAGTCATTAAGAGCATTTAATGCTAAATTATTATTTATTTTCCAAAATCCATTCCCATTGATTTTGAAAACACCCAAAATAAAAAAATAAAAAAGTTTAAAAAAAAAAAACAAGAAAAGGTAAATTTAGAATAATACCATAACTTATAAACATGTGAATGCAATCATTGTCCCTTAAAAAGTATGACTTTCAAATGTGAACATATAAAATGAGACGGTGAAAGTAAATGTTTTTAATAGGGTTAATTATATATACATCCCATGAGGTTTGGCGAAATTACACTGACCTTCCATTTATATTGCAAAATTACACAGACCTCCCCTATAACATGAACTTACTATTTTACCGTTACTTTGTTTACCATTTTATTAAAACACACACCTGTCTCTCTCTTTCTCCTCTCTCTACTGTGTGTGTACAGATATAGATATAGATATACAAGTGCATACATAAGTATATGGACACACACACACACACACACACACACACACACACATATATATATAGGAATATGAATTTGTTAAAAAAAACAAAAATTTTAAACCCAAAATTAATTTGTTCCTATGATTTAAACCCTAAATCAATTTATTCCAAAAAAAAAAATTGTTCCTAAGATTTAAACCCAAGTGCATGGTCCGTATATATAGTGTATGTATGTATGCATATATATATATATCTGTATATACAGTAGAGAGAAAGGAGAGGGTTTTTTTATTTTTTATTTTTTCTTTTGATAACTATGGGTATTTTTGTCATTATCAAATTAAGAAAGAAGGTCTCAGTAAATTTTTCAATCTACAGATGAGGTGTGTGTAATGCAAATCCAAACATCAAGGAAAGTCTATGTAATTTTGCAATAAACAAGGGAGGTCCGTGTAATTTTGCCAAATCTCAGGAGAGGTCCGTGTAATTATAACCCTTTTTAGTACTATACCTTAGCTTGAGTGAAAGTCCTCATTTGATCATTTAACATTTTTTTAATTCACTCATTCCTAACTTTCGAATTTGTTTTGCAAATTTAAAAAATTCATAACTTTCATTAAATAAATCATTTTTTTTTTTTTGCAAATTTTATATTTTCATAATCTAATCGATAAGATTTATCAAACAAGTACCATTGTTGTTGAGTGAAATTTACTCCAGCATCTAAAATTCACATAACTAGTCAGGTGAAATTTATGAAAAAAAAAAAAGTCATGTGAAATTCACTCCACCATTTGAAATTTCACATATCTGGAAAGAGCAGTAACCTTGGCTAAACAAGTCCTAAAACAAACCCATTTTGATTAAGACCTAGGCAAAAAAAAAAATTCTTTCAAATTGCACATAGATAGTTGTTTGAAATTAATTCAAATTTCACCTACACCAATTTGCATAGTTACGAAAATCATGGGTGTAATTAAAAGTTGCCAATGGGCCAATGCAAAACACGCAAGGATGGATCTAGAGGGGGCGAGGGGAGCGGTCGATTTGGAAAAAAAAAAAAAACACTTAATTATACTAGTACTATTCGTAAATACACGTTCTTGCCCCCCTAAATTTTTTTCTAAATTATTAAGCTTGCCCCCCCTTAGACATTTTTTTTAAAAAACATATGTGTATATGTAATTTTTGAAAAAATTTGGTGTATTTATAAATGTAAATTCTGAATTTTGTTTAAAAATTGCTCCATACCTTGTTGATTCAAATAGTTTGTATTTCTCTCTCCTTATATAGTTATCTCATTATAAAAAAAATGTACAAGTAAACGCCAAAAAAATTTCTTTCAGGGGCAGTCCCCCCTAAACTAGATTTCTAGATCCGTCCCTGAAAACACTAAAATATATATATATATATATATAATAAATAATCATCTCCTACCTTTTTCTTTCTTGCCAACTTTTCTAGGCGATCACTAAGGTGTGCTAAGAAATGGATCCAGCAATATCATATTGGAGATTATTAATTAAGGAATGCCATCAAGCTTTTGGTCTTCTGCAATCAATGGCAACGATGGCCACAATCCTGACATTCTCTCTCTCTTCTAAGCCGAAGACAGTTTGTGCCTGAATCGTCCGTCCCAATTTCGTCCCAAAATTAGTCTCGTACTGATCAAATCAACCCCAAATAACCTCTCCATGTATCTGGGTTCTCTTTGGCGTCCTT
Source organism: Hydrangea macrophylla (assembly GCA_033977485.1). Taxonomy (NCBI): domain Eukaryota; kingdom Viridiplantae; phylum Streptophyta; class Magnoliopsida; order Cornales; family Hydrangeaceae; genus Hydrangea; species Hydrangea macrophylla. Next base: position 113,110,114 of record CM066997.1, on the reverse strand, counting down.
TGGCAGACCGGATAAAGCTGTCAGATAGGACAGCATAAGGCAAGATTGGATAGGATAGTAATTCTGTCGGATAAGTTGTTATATTGTTCTATGTTTGAAACGTGTTAGATAATAATGCCATATAAGCTGCTATATCGATCCTAATCCTATGTTTGGGCATGCCTGGACATAAATTCTGGATAATAACTAAATTGTTACTCTTTAACAATTTTTTTTTTTTTTTTTTAAAGAGAGAAAATTATATCTGAATTTTTTTTAATAAAAATAAAAGCAAATCATAAAGAAAAAAAATTGATCTAAAAAAAAAGCTGATCTTAAAAAAATAATAATAAAGCAAATCTGGGAAAAAAAAGATCTGAAATTTTCTTTAAAAAAAAAAAAACTAAAAAAAACAGAGAGATTTAAACAACAAAAAAAAAAAGATCTAAAACTTTTTTAAATATTATATCTGAAAAAAATAATTAAAAAAATAAATAAAAAATAAAAATAAAATCTAAGAAAAAAATCTGGAAAAAAAAAATCGCAAAAGTTATCATAAATTCCCTTATCCCACCTAATACCACCCTCCCCATGATATTGAGTTATCCCACACTCAATGGAATAAAAAGCCTCCTAAGGATAAAATACTCCTATGGATTGCAATACCAAATATACAATAAGATAAAAGTTATCCTATCATGAGCTCTTATCCCGGTAATACTCTAAAACTCTCTCAAGTTATTTTTGTCTTAATATTATTCACTTGAAGTGGTCAAAGGATTTTTTTTTTTTTTTTTTGTTAAACAGCAAGATTCAATTTTATTAAAAAATAAAAATAAAAAATAAAAAAAATAAAATAAAAAAAAAAAGTTCTAGAGTTACACAATAAGAGTTACATCTCTTTGCAAACGAACCAAGCCCCCAAGAATACCCTTTACACAATACTAAGAACAGCAAATCCCCCCTTAAAAATGGAGATCTCTTGGGTACCCAATGGTGGTTTTGTTGTATATACAACAAACCATTAAGACACTTGTCAATCATTGATTGGATGATAAGTGTAGTAGAAGTCAAAAGATGATGTGCACTTAATGCTTTATGACATGCATTAAATAGGAGGTAACCGGTTATCACAGGTTGGTCATGTATTGCACAACATGTTTATTCCTTGACCACAAATTATTGTTCCTTGGTCTCCAGTATTTCTTCCATACCTTCAAAATCACATTTTAATGCTTCTTTATCATCATAAGTTGTTCCCTGACCATAAATGTTTGCTCCAAAAATTGTGGATTCTCTTAGATTTTGAAACAAATATATATATATATATATATGATTATGAAAGAATCATTTATGATTATGGAACAAAATTTTAAATTAAGAACTTACTTCTTAAATTTTGTTTTTTCATCATCATAAGTTGTTCCCTGACCATAAACGTTTATTCCAAAAATTGTAGTTTCTCTTAGATTCTGAAACAAGTATTTATTATTATAAAACAATCATTTATGGTTATGAAACAAATTTGTAAATTCAGAACTTACTTCTGAAACTTTTTTCCTTTATCGTCATATGTTGTTCCCTGACTATACTAGTTTGTTTCAAAAATTGTAGGTTCTGTTAGATTTTGAAATAAATATTTTATGATTACGAAATAATCCTTTATGGTTATGAAATACGTTTGCAAATTCAAAACTTACTTCTGAAACTTTGTTTCTTCATCATCATAAATTGTTCTCTGACTATAAACGTTTGTGGCAAAAATTTTAGGTTTTGTTAGATTCTGAAACAAATATTTTATGATTAGGAAACAATCATTTATGGTAATGAAATAAATTTGTAAATTCAGAACCTACTTTTGAAACTTTGTTTTTCATCATCATAAGTTGTTCTCTGACTATAAACGTTTGTTCCAAAAATTGTAAGTTCTCTTAGATTCTAAAATAAATATTTATAATTATAAAACAATTATTTATGGTTATGGAACAAAAATTTGAATTAAGAATTTACTTCTGAAAGTTTGTTCCTTAATTATCATAAGTTGTTCCCTAGCCGTATAAGTTTGTTCCAAAAATTATAGTTTCTTTTAGATTCTGAAACAAATATTTTATGATTACGAAATAATCCCCTATGGTTATGAAGCAAATTTATAAATTCAGAACTTACTTCTGAAACTTTGTTACTTCATCACCATAAGTTGTTCCCTGACTGTAAACGTTTGTTTGAAAAATTGTAGATTCTCTTAGATTCTGAAGCAAATATTTATGATTATAAAACAATCATTTATGGTTATGGAACAAACTTTTAAATTAAGAACTTACTTCTAAAACTTTGTTTCTTTATCATCATAAGTTGTTTCTTGACCATACAAGTTTGTTCCAAAAATTGTAGTTTCTCTTAGATTCTGAAACAAACATTTTATGATTACGAAATAATCCCGAATTGTTATGAAACAAATTTATAAATTCAGAACTTACTTTTAAAACTTTGTACATTCATCATCATAAGTTGTTCCGTGACTGTAAATATTTGTTCCAAAAATTGTAGGTTCTCTTAGATTCTGAAATAAATATTTATTATTATAAAACAATCATTTAAGGTTATGGAACAAAATTTTAAATTAAGAATGAACTTCTTTTTATATTTTAATGCAAAAGAACTTACTTCTGAAACTTTGTTTTTTCATCATCATAATTTATTTCCTGACCATACAAGTTTGTTCCAAAAATTGTAGTTTCTCTTAGATTCTGAAACAAATATTTTATGATTACGAAACAATCCCCTATGGTTATGATACAAATTTATAAATTCAGAACTTCTGAATCTTTGTTCCTTCATCTTCATAAGTTGTTCCCTGACCATAAACGTTTGTTCTAAAAATTGTAGGTTCTCTTAGATTCTGAAACAAATATTTATGATTATAAAACAATCATTTATGGTTATAGAACAAACTTTTAAATTAAGAACTTACTTCTAAAACTTTGTTTCTTCATCATCATAAGTTGTTTCTTGACCATACAAGTTTGTTCCAAAAATTGTAGTTTCTCTTAGATTCTGAAACAAACATTTTATGATTACGAAACAATCCCGAATTGTTATGAAACAAATTTGTAAATTCAAAACTTACTTCTAAAACTTTATACATTCATCATCATAAGTTGTTCCATGACCGTAAATGTTTGTTCAAAAAATTGTATGTTCTCTTAGATTCTGAAACAAATATTTAATATTATAAAACAATCATTTAAGGTTATGGAACAAAATTTTAAATTAAGAATGAACTTCTTTTTATGTTTTTGTGCAAAAGAACTTACTTCTGAAACTTTGTTTCTTCATCATCATAATTTATTCCCTGACCATACAAGTTTGTTCCAAAAATTATAGTTTCTCTTAGATTCTGAAACAAATATTTTATGATTACGAAACAATCCCCTATGATTATGATACAAATTTGTAAATTCAGAACTTACTTCTAAATCTTTGTTCCTTCATCTTCATAAGTTGTTCCCTGACCATAAACGTTTATTCCAAAAATTGTAGGTTCTCTTAGATTCTGAAACAAATATTTATGATTATAAAACAATCATTTATGGTTATAGAACAAAATTTTAAATTAAGAACTTACCTCTGAAATTTTGTTTCTTTATCATCATAATTTATTCCTGACCGTACAAGTTTGTTCCAAAAATTGTAATTTCTCTTAAATTCTGAAACAAATATTTTATGATTGGGAAACCATCCCCTATGGTTATGAAACAATTTGTAAATCCAGAACGAACTTCTGAAACTTTGTTCCTTCATCATTATAAGTTATTCCTTGATCATAAACATTTGTTCCAAAAATTGTAGGTTTTCTTAGATTCTGAAATAAATATTTATGATTATGAAATAATCATTTATGGTTATGGAACAAAATTTTAAATTAAGAACTTACTTCTGAAACTTTGTTTCTTCATCATTATAAGTTGTTCGCTGACCATAAACATTTATTCCAAAAATTTTAGGTTCTTTTAAATTCTGAAACTAATATTGATGATTATGAAACAATCATTTATGGTTATGGAACAAAATTTTAAATTAAGAACTTTTTTCTGAAACTTTATTTATTCATCATCATAAATTGTTCCCTGATCATAAACGTCTAGTCCAAAAATTGTAGGTTTTCTTAGATTCTAAAACAAATATTTATAATTATGAAACAATCAATTATGGTTATGGAACATAATTTTAAATTATGAATTTACTTCTGAAACTTTGTTCCTTCATTATCATAAGTAGTTCCCTGACCATACAACATACAAGTTTGTTCCAAAAATTGTAGGTTCGGTTAGATTCTGAAGCAATTATTTTATGGTTACGAAACAATCTTTTATGGATATGGAACATCATCATTAGTTGTTCCCTGACTATAAATTCAGATCTTACTTTTGAAACAATCATTTAAGACCACTGAAACTTTGTTTCTTACCATACAAGTTTGTTCCATAAACATTTTTAGAAATTTCTTATTTCCAAGGGACAATGGTGGGGGGTTCATGTTCCAAAGGCAAAGTTGTGTATGTTGATTTAACGAATGATGAGGACTTCAATATTAATGATGGAATCTATACAACTACAGATGAAGAAATAGAAAACTGACATACTTATACTGACGGTCACCAATACCCCACTGACTCAATTACTAGGATCATCCAGTCTTACCCACCATTATATCTCAAGTCTTATCTCTTTATCACGTCGTATAACTACCAATGTTCCGAACCTGACTCCATTACTTACCATAATTATCTCTGTCTCATTATCGTATCTCCTTACCTTCGTAATCCATAATATTGCATAATAGGAACACGAAACAACAATTAAACAACTACGCATTATGAATTATAAAGTCAAAGGAACAATCATATTCTGCTTAGGTTCGATCGATTGAGGTCCTCTCGCTTGAAGAAAAGTGATGTTCGATCGATCGAAGTATGTTCGATCGCTCGAAGTGAAGTTAGTCTCGATCGATTGAACTTAGTTCGATCGCTCGAACTTCGTCTTCTACAGGTTCTACAGTGAACTTCCAGAATATGATAGGGGGTGTTTGGATTAGTTTTAAACGTACAAAACTTGAGAGACATCACAACTAAGCTACTGAGTGAGTTTAGAACTCACTGAAAGTTGCTAAGGGCACGTTTGGCAACGTGTGAGCTTCGAGCTTTAATGGTGGCTCCTCCGTCTATCTCTCTTTGCTCCGCTCTTCGTCTCTGTCTCTCCTTCTCTTTCTCCTCCTTCTGGTTCTCTACTTCTCTCTCTCTCTGACTATATATATATATATATATGTGTGTGTGTGTGTGTGTGGATATATATATATATATAGATGTGTGTGTGTATATTTATCAAGACACAATCACACACAACTCTCTCTCAACTCCTTGGTTTTCCAAAAACCCTAACACACACGAACAACCTGTATATATAGAGGAGAAAGGGTGCAGGTGGCCTGTCAGGCTGTTCTGCATGAAACCTGGAATTCTCATCATTACAGGTTCGATCGATCGAAAGAGGTTCGATCACTCGAACTCAGATCGGCTAGTTTAGATTGATTGAAGTGGGTTTGATCGATTGAAGTGGGGACCACGTCATAAACTCAGGTCGGTAGGGTTTCGATCGATCAAAAAGGATTGGATTGCTTGAACTTTGGAAATGCTCGATCGTTCGAAAAAGTTCGATCGATAGAAGATAGAATTTAAGCTAGGAACAAGGGAAGTATATAGAATCTCTCTGGTATAAATAATTATTAAAAAGCCAGGGTATTACAATGCATGTCGTTGGAATCAAACCAAGCAAGATTATGGACTTAATGGTATGCTAGTCGGGCGAGTATGAGAATGTTGGTTTCACCCAAAAGGACTTATATAATCATGTTAACGTTGCACGAAGGGAAGAAGTTAGTGATGGTGATGCCGATGCCAATTTGTGTTTGTTACATGCTTTTTAAGACAAGGATCCATCCTTACAAGTACGATGTCGATGATGAAGGTTGCCTATCCAAATTATTTTGGAGCGATGGAAGATCGCAATTGGATTATACAAGATTTGGAGACGTTCTCGTCTTTGACACAACCTACAAAACAAATGCATACAAGAAACCATTTGTGATTTTGGTGGGCGTCAATAATCATTGGCAATCTACAATATCCGGTTGTGCATTGCTACCTAAAAACTAAAAAATTATAAAAGTTTTCATCTATGTTCCGTTTGGGTCTGAATTACGTCTGAAAACTAAATTCCGTAGAATCTCTAGATAACCTACCTTTTATGTAATGTATCACTCACATTCTCATTCGCAATTATCAAATCAATAACATGGATAATTCACAAATTTTCATTTATGCATTTTAAACAATGGTTTTCCCTGGGACGGGTGTGACAACATTCCTGCCATCGATGCAGTAAGGTTGGGTACCTATACAGACATCTATCAATTAATCGTCAACCCAAAAATAGTGATAAAAAGTAGTTCAGAATTAAACGTAATAGTTATAGCTATTATCATATTAATAGCAATGAAAAAAATCCACTATACGAATAACTTCAAAACATTACTTGGAAAGCCAACCCCTATCTCAAGAAATCTTAAGGTTCAAAACTCAAGAAATGTTGGACACTTGGTGAACACGACTACCAAACCTAGGCTTTGATACCAAAAATCCTGTCACGCCCTGCAATAGCAAAAATAGAGAATCTCGGTCGTGGACTAAAGTGACATTCATGTAGCCTTTATTCAGACTTCCCGTCCTGCTCATGGACTAAGGTAATATTCCTTTAGCCTCTGTCGGATTAAGAGGATAACATCGGCATAACCCTCAGTCTCGGTCTTGGACTAATGTGACCATGCCCTTAATCTCTGTCGGATCTCTCTTATCTCGATCATGGACTAAGACGACATTCCATTAGCCTCTATTGGACCTGGGTGCCAGCCACATTATAGGTACCTCGATTCGTATCCTTTAGTCTCTCTTATGGACTAAGGCGACATCACAAATATATCCCTTAGTCTTTCTCATGGACTAAGGTGATCCCACCAGTATATCCCTTATTCTCTCTCATGGATTAAGGCAATATAACTAATATATCCCTTAGTCTCTCCCGTAGACTAAGGCAATATAAGTATACCGCAACCCACATTGTACGATCTTCGCGATCACATTTCCCACGCACCAATCATAAATATTATCGACCTTTGGGGTCAATAGATCCACTACAAATATGTATGATAAAGGAACAAAACTTAATAATCATGTAACAAAATTTTAAGATGAAGGAACAAAACTTAGTGACTATGGAACAAAACTTTCCCGTCATGAAACAAATACTAATAATGAAGGAATAAAGCTTAATGATAACGGAACAAAACTTTCGGGTCATGTTTGAGATACAAAATTTGGGAAGCATAGCATTACTCTCAATGAAAATTAATCGAGCCCACGACTATATGTGATGGAAACCTATTTGTGATAACAATTTGAAAAGAATGGCATTACTCTGAAGAAAGAAGATAATGCGAAGCCAAAAAAAAACATAGAGAAATATGAGACAAAAATAAGTAGTTGAATGGCGCTGATTAAGGGTCTATTTGGGAAAGCTTAAAACAAGATCGATCGGTGGTACTGATGAGAGCTGATATTAACTTAATATTAGCTCGATAAGGAGTAAAAACTGACTGGATATAACTTCATTTCTCTAGTTTTGCCTGCAATTGTGTTTAATTTGTTTCTTTACACAATGATATGTTTTTCGTGGTATGTTGTTGTGTTTGGCTTTGTAAGTGCAGGTTCTGAAGCTAAAGGGAATTACAAGTTGAAAGGAATAACTCAAGAAATAAATTGATGAAGTCTTGATACCAATCGATTGACATAGTGTCAATCGATTGACATGTTTTCCTTACCAATCGATTGAACTATTTGTCAATCGATTGACATCTTTTTTCAATCGATTGACATCTTTGTCAATCGATTGACTTAAACTGGAAACAGCTTGTTTTAATGGCGCAGGATCTCAGCAATCAGGCGACGACCAGCCGTTATGGAATGAACCTGGACGCTTCTAGCTCATTTTTCTGACATTATATATAGAGGAGAATTACGAGGGCAGAGGGTTGGCTTATTTTTGTATTGTTTTTTTTGTAGGAATTTCCTCCATTTTTGTTTTAAGCAAGTTCAAGTTAGACGATACTTTGGTTTCGAATACATTCGTGAGTTCAGGTTCATTCTTGTTGTTATTGTCTTAGACTTTGATTGTAAATCTGTTTTAGTCATAGTTTGGTTTTGATTAGATTTCGAAATTCATAGCTTATAGATTTAATCGATGCCAATGTTTACTCTCACTTTTCAGTTTATTTGTATTTATTCAGTTCTAAACATGCGTGAGTAGAACTCTGGTTGGGAATAATGTGAAGAAGCATTGTTCCCAGCCCTCTGCCATGATTCTGTGAAAGAGTCAATGCCAATCGATTGGATACAGTATCCAATCGATTGGCATAGACTCCAAGTCAATCGATTGATATACGTGTCAATCGATTGAAAGCCATTCCATGTCAATCGATTGACATTAAGTCAATCGATTGATATGATTATGACTTGGGTTTACTCCTTTCTGTATTTCAGTAACTTTTGTTTCAGAAACTAGGTCCAAATTGATCTTTCAAGTTCAAATTGTAATCTGATTTTGGAATAAAAGCTCTTTCGATTAGTTAAATCTATGAACACTCATAACAAACACCTCGAGTATTATATACTCAATTTGTTAGTTATTGTTCATGGGTTTAATTAACTACTTATTTCAGTTCTTCATAAATAAGTAAGGTAAACAAACCACTAAATATGCAAGATACACATACCTAGTGTCTAGAATGCTTAACTTAATCATTTTGAAATAAGGAATACTCTAAGGATAAAACCCCAACTGTTCGTTCTTGTTAAAATCATGGTAGTGGCTGGTACTTTGTGGATTCACATGTTCCCAACTCTTTTTCATATTTGATTTATATCACAGTTTTTAATCTTATCTAGTTAAGTCTTAGCTTCACTTTAAATTGTTTCTTCTATTTCTTTTAGGACTGTTAGACCCCCCCCCCCCCCCCCTACTACAAGAATTCATCTTTTATTTTATTTTAGGATTCAATCTAGATTCTTCCGCCTTTACATTCCGTCCTTTGGGATTCGACCCGGTCTTACCGGTTTTTAACGCGACGCGACCGTCTACACTTGGACGTACTCTTTAGAGAACACATTTCAAGTCGTGTCAAGTTTTTGGCGCCGTTGCCGGGGACGGTAACGAAGGCCAGGAATTTAGATTTGATCCAATCTTTTCTTATCCCATTTCTATCTTTCTTTTTGTTCTTCAGAACACAAAGTTGCATTGCTTGTGTCCTTCTATGTCCTTTGATTCCACTGAAGCCTTCATCACAAATCTTTTTGAAGATCCAATCCATAGTGCTGATAATCCCATTTTTACCCCATCTACTTCTAACTCAATGTCTGATACGGAGAGCCAACAAGGAGAGAATAGGCATGACCTCATCGATGACGGTCAGCGACCTTTACGAGAACTCTTGGCCCCTGATCGAACAGCCACACCTTCTTGTATCCGCATCCCCCCACACACAGGTACATTCCATTTCCGTAATGGGATGATTCAACTTTTACCCACATTTCATGGGATGGATAAAGAGAAGGCGTACTTGCACATTCGAGATTTCGAAGATGTTTGTGGCACTTTCACAGATCAGACTTGCCCAAGTGATATAATCCGACTAAAGCTTTTTCCCTTCACCTTGAAGGACAAAGCGAAGTCATGGTTGTTGTCACTTAAACCAAATTCGATTTCGACTTGGCCAGCAATTCATGAAGCTTTTCTCAAAAAGTTCTTCCCTAACCGGTTAACAACTGACATCTTGAGACAAATCAAGATGTATAATCAAAAAGAGGAAGAAACTTTTGCTGAGGCATGGGAGCGTTTCAAGGATTTGTTACTGCTCTGCCCGCATCATGGTTTTGAGAAGTGGCGAACGATAAGCTTCTTCTTTGATGGCCTAAGTCCAAAGTCGAAGAAGCTCGTAGAAACTACGAGTGACGGTGAGTTCATGAGTAAAAATGCTGACCAAGCAGAAGCTCATTTTGAATGGTTAGCAGAACATGCACCGGAATGGGAAACTCAAGTGACGAGAACTCAACCCAGTTCGAGTTCGAGTAAAAAGAGCATTTATCAACTGAAGGCGGAAGATGGCTTATTGGAGAAATACGAGCAACTAGCTCGTAAATTGGAAGTTTTGGAAGCAAAGAAGGACTCGGTAATACAATTTGCATCTGAAGAATCCTGTTCGAGTTGTCTACAGATGGGGCATACCTCTCAACATTGCCAAATATACCCTGTTTACCAAGAACAGAGTTCAGTGGAGGTACATGCTGTAAATGCCCCTAACCGTTTCAACCCCAATGATAGGTGGAGTCACCCTGGTTTCGATCATAGAAACAGTGCTGCTGCAGCAAACCCATCTCAACAGTGGCAGCCAAATAAAGGAAACCAGTACCGACCTCAGAACCAAGGGTACCACCAGAGTTACCAACCTCCTCCTACTTATCAACAAAGTCAAGGGTATCACCAGAACCAATATCAAAATCATTCACCTCAATCCAACTACAATCAGGGAAGCAACAACCAACTCTCACCAAACACTTATGTGCCACCCCATAAGAAGGCACAAGAGGACCCTAATACACTCATGATGCAGCAGATGATGCAGCTAATGAGTAAACTCAATACAAGTGTAGAGAGGTTAGCTGCCCAACAAGGGGATCGAGAACGAACTATGTTCCCTGCACAGCCAGAGCAAAATCCTAAAGGCCAACACTCGGGTACAGGATCCTCGGGATCTGGACCACATGAGGAGGCCAAGGCGGTAACTGTGTTGAGGAGTGGAAAAGAAATTGAGAAAGTCTCTTTGCCCTCACAACCTGTAGTTAGTGATGAAGAAGAGGCAGAGAATGAAGAAGAATTGGTGGAAGAAGGAAAAGAGGGCGAAACAGTTGAGCCCAAAATAACAATTCCTGAGGATAATGAAATAAAGAGAAGACCTGGAAAAGAACCTCTCATCGAGGAGGCACCCAAATGTCCTTTTCCGGCACCATATCCTCAGAGGTTGAAGAAACCTCAACAAGAAACGAAAAGTCAGGAGTTTCTGGAGTTATTCAAGCAGGTAAAGATCAATCTCCCACTCCTAGACGCAATTAAACAAGTGCCTTCCTACGCCAAGTTCCTTAAAGACTTGTGCACTGTAAAGAGGAAGCAAAGTGTTAAGAAGAGTGCTTACTTGGCATGCCAGGCAAGTGCGATCGTAAAACACGATTTGCCTCCTAAATACAAGGATCCAGGCACACCAACAGTTTCTTGTATAATCGGTCAGAAGAAAGTGAACAATGCGTTACTCGATTTAGGATCGAGTGTTAATCTCTTACCTTACACTGTTTATCAACAGTTAGGGTTAGGAGAACTTAAGCCCACTCGCATTACCCTTCAACTGGCAGATCGATCAATCAAATACCCGCGAGGAGTTTTAGAAGACGTTTTGGTCCAGATTGACACTTTTGTCTTCCCTGTGGACTTCGTTATCCTAGACACCGAACCAGTACACAATGCTAAATCTCAGATTCCGGTGATCTTTGGACGTCCTTTCCTCGCGACAATTGATGCGACGATCAAAGTAAGGAGTGGAGTTATGACCGTTGTTTTTGGGAATATGACATTAAATATCAAGATCTTTTCAAATCCAAAAATTGAAGATTTTGATGATGAGGAAGAGGAGGTGAATTGGGTAGAAGCAGTAATTCAAGATTGCTTTGATTCAACTGCTCACTCTGATCCTGTGGAGTCCGTTATGACTAACTCATGTTACGAATTGGAAAGATACACTCCACAAGATGAAAGAATGAGTCAGATTTGTTCTATCTTGGAGATTACTGAAGAGGAAGTTGCAAGAACAATGTGGACGGCTCAATATGAGCAGCTACCGCCAAAGACCAAGTTGGCTGTGCCGTCAAACTTGCAATTTCCAGAGTTAGAACTGAAAGAGCTCCCAAAAGAATTGAAATATGTATTCCTGGGAGAAGAGAAGACCTTTCCTGTAATAATTTCATCTGTTTTAAATCACGAACAGGAAGGCAAACTGATACAGTTGCTTAAGCAACACAGGAGTGCGTTAGGATGGATCGTTGCTGATTTAAGAGGAATTAGTCCATCTATATGCACCCACAGGATTTACCTTGAGGAAGATGCCAAACCTTGTCGGCAAATGCAAAGGCGTCTTAACCCAAACATGCAAGAGGTGGTGAAGAAGGAAGTTTTGAAGTTACTGGATGTTGGGGTTATTTATCCAATTTCGGATAGTCCTTGGGTAAGCCCAACTCAAGTAGTGCCGAAGAAAGCTGGCATTACAGTGGTAGAAAATAAAGCAGGAGAATTGGTACCCACACGTGTAACCACGAGCTGGCGCATGTGTATTGACTATCGAAGGTTGAATGCGGTTACTCGGAAAGATCATTTTCCATTGCCCTTTATGGATCAAATGCTCGAAAGGGTAGCGGGTCACCAATTCTATTATTTCCTGGACGGTTATAGTGGTTATAACCAAATAGAAATTGATCCTGCTGATCAAGAGAAAACCACTTTTACCTGCCCGTTTGGAACATTTGCATATCGCCGGATGCCGTTCGGATTGTGCAACGCACCTGCTACTTTTCAGCGGTGCATGCTGAGCATCTTCAGCGATATGGTAGAGAAGATTATGGAGGTTTTTATGGACGATTTCTCTGTATTTGGAAGCAGCTTTGATGATTGCTTGGAAAACCTCCAGAAAGTCTTGAAGAGATGTGAGGAAAAGAATTTGGTCCTCAACTGGGAGAAATGTCACTTTATGGTGACAAAAGGGATTGTCTTGGGACATATCGTGTCTGCTGAGGGAATACAAGTAGACAAGGCAAAGATCGATATAATTTCCAATCTTCCTGTCCCCACTACAGTTAAAGAAATACGATCGTTTCTAGGTCACGCCGGTTTCTACCGGAGGTTTATTAAGGATTTCAGTGCTGTATCTAGACCACTATGTCAACTCCTTGTTAAGGACCAACCTTTTGAGTGGAACAGCAAGTGTCAGGAATCTTTTGATGAACTCAAACATCACCTAACAACAGCTCCAATAATGCAATCTCCGGATTGGAGTCTTCCTTTTGAGCTGATGTGTGATGCGAGTGACACAGCGATCGGAGCTGTTTTAGGGCAAAGGAAAGACAAAAAGCCTACTGTGATCTACTACGCTAGCAGAACCCTTGATGGAGCTCAACGTAATTACTCTACTACCGAAAAGGAGTTGCTAGCAATTGTGTTTGCATTGGAGAAATTCAGGCAATACCTAATTGGCTCGCAGATCATTTGCTTCACCGATCATGCTGCATTGAAGTATCTGCTCTCCAAAAAGGAAACAAAACAGCGATTGATACGCTGGATTCTTCTGCTCCAAGAATTTGATTTGGTTATCAAAGATAAAAAGGGAGTGGAGAATGTTGTTGCTGATCACCTCTCACGATTAACGTTTGAAGACAATTCCTCACAACCTATTCCAATCAGTGAATCTTTCCCAGATGAGCAACTTTTTGCAGCTACTAGCTTGCCCTGGTATGCTGACATTGTCAATTACCTGGCAACAGGGGAGACCCCATCTCATTGGTCCACCCCTGACAAAAAAAGGTTTCTGTCCATCGCCCGATGGTTTTACTTTGATGATCCATACTTGTTTAAGTACTGTGCGGATCAAGTAATAAGGCGATGCGTCCCTGAGGAAGATATCTCTCATATCTTAGCTTCATGCCACTCAGAAGCTTGTGGTGGCCATTTCTCAGCCCAGAAAACTGCTCACAAAGTATTTAGTAGTGGTTTCTACTGGCCAACAGTTTTCAAAGACTGTTATGCATTTTGTAGAGCATGTGCTAGATGCCAAATGCTAGGAAGTTTGTCAAAGAGAAATGAGATGCCGATGACCCCGATCATTACCATTGAAATCTTCGATTGCTGGGGCATCGACTTCATGGGACCATTCCCGCCATCCTCTCATTATGAATATATCCTCTTGGCAGTCGAATATGTGTCCAAGTGGGTTGAAGCCATTCCGACAAGGAGAAATGATCACAGAACAGTGATCTCATTCTTAAAGGAGAATATTCTGTCAAGATTCGGAACACCAAAGGCCATGATTAGTGATCGTGGAACCCATTTCTGCAATAAACCCTTTGAGGCACTGATGAAGAAATATGGGGTCAACCATAAGGTTGCTTTATCATATCACCCACAGTCAAATGGACAGGCAGAGTTAGCCAACAGGGAGATCAAACATATCCTGGAAAAGACTGTTAACACCAATAGAAAGGATTGGTCGTCGCGTTTAACTGATGCTTTGTGGGCGTACAGGACAGCGTATAAGACGAATCTTGGGATGTCTCCTTACAGGCTAATTTATGGAAAATCTTGCCACTTGCCCGTGGAATTGGAGCATAAGGCATACTGGGCCACTAGATTGCTAAATTTTGACATTCATGAAAGTGGTACACTGAGGAAACTACAACTCAATGAGTTGGAAGAGATCAGGAATGATGCTTATGATCGTGCTCGAACTTATAAGTCAAAATTAAAAGCTAAGCATGATCAATCGATCCTGAGAAAGAAGCTTGAACCGGGACAGAAAGTTTTACTTTACGATTCAAAGCTTCATCTCTTTCCCGGGAAGCTGAGGTCGAGGTGGATAGGACCTTTCATTGTCAAGGAAGTGTTTCCACACGGAGCAGTGGAAATCGTTAATTCCAAGAATGGTAATGCTTTCAAAGTCAATGGGCAACGTTTAAAACCATTTTTGGAGAAGTTCGAACCAGAATCAGAGACCATCCAATTGGATGATCCTGATTATTCTTCTTGAAAAATCTTGAGAACCTTGTGTTGTTGTATAGTAGCTTTCTTTTCTTGTGTGCTTCTTTATTTTCTTTTTCCTCTTATTCTAATTCTGTCTTTTTGATTGGCTATAGGATGAATCCATTGCACTTCCTGCCACATTTGCTCTACCATGGGGTCCGTTCTCCAGGAACCCCAGAACCGAGGGAGCAAGAAAGGCCAATTTTCACTCCACTATCCGGCTCATGCTCAGATTCCCCTAATGCAGAAATCACCAATATGAATACCTGGGATTTGCTATGCGCTGTTCGAGAGATTCTGGATGATCTTCAGTTGAACTCGAATGGAGAAGTTGTGGAGTACTCTGTGGATTATGCTGTGGGAGAAGACTTTTCTTCCCCTGAACCCGAGCAGAATTGATAATTCCTATGGCAAATGAATAAAGACAGAACTTTGTTTCTTGTTTTCTTTGTGATTATTTGTTTCCCAACCAAGATCTTGTACTCTTTGGATGATAATAATCCATTTTGAACTGTGAATTGATGATGTTTGGAATAAATTCTTCCTATTTGTTTGATTGATGAGTCCAATGCTTGTTTGAATGATCAAAAAGTCTTGTTTCCGTCTTACAAATGCATTCTTAAACTGTTGGGGGTGATCACATGAGGATAATTTGGGTTCCCATGAATTTCTTATTCAATCGATTGATATTAATGTCAATCGATTGGTATAAACAGTTGTCAATCGATTGACAATTTTATCAATCGATTAACTTAATTTGTGTTCAATCGATTGACATATATTGTCAATCGATTGAAACCCCCTCCAGGCGTATTGTATACTCTTCTCCCTCTCCCTCATTTCAATTCAAATCCTGAGAGGGAGAGGGAGGAGGCGATTTCCAGAGACGAGTGCAGTAAACCCTTCCCCATACATTCATCATCGTCCTCATTCATCATCATCCCTCACCATCTTCATCATCTTCATCTTCATCACCACTGCCGCGGCCACTGTCCTCGCATGGATAGAGGATAAAGAGAAAGGAGAGGGATTCGAGCCCCATTTCATCACCATCATCATATTCATTATCATCAATCTCGTCGTCATCTCTTGTGGGGGCAAACTCTATACCGCGTTTTTGATCAAGGTAACTCACAAAACCCATTTCCCATTTTCATCATTTCTGATTCAAAACGAAAGAGGGAGCCCCTCATGGTCTTAAGACCATTAATTTGATGAAAGGGGGACGTGAGACCTTGTTGTGGGCAACCCCCTGGAATTGCTGATGTCAATCGATTGACATCAGGGATCAATCGATTGGAACTCAACCTCAATCGATTGAAATCTTATGTCAATCGATTGACATAAACAGAGAAGCAGATTCTCAATTTCTTCATTCTAACTCTCTGTTGTGTTCCTCTTGCAGCTCCCATGGCTCCGAAACCCAAAGACAGTGGGCCCCACCCAGAAAAGTCAACCTCTCTCGAGATTCCGGACCCACCTCTTGCTCACGGGTTTAGAAACGCCAAAGAGAATACGTGGTATACCAAATACTTCCGAACACGCGCAATCATGGTTGAAAGACAGTTCGAGAATATTTGGAGCGACGACAAAATTCCTTTCCATTTGGCCCGTCTTCGAGTTTTTCCCGATTGGCTCCCGGTTCTGACAGCGGTTAAACAAGTTCGGCCTTCATGGATTCGAGCGGCTTGTGCTAGCATGGTTAAGGTGCAAGACGTCCCTTACACATATTTCTCGTGTGTATCGGGACGGGCGGTCGAGTTCAGCCCAGCCACAGTTGCTCAGGCGCTTGGTATCCCCGAGGTGCCCGACCATATGTACCCTATTCACCCTGACCGCTCATTTCCATCTTATGATGTCGTGGCCACGGAGATTTCAGGAGGGAAGGTGAAGAAGTATTCTGGGATCACGGTGTTTGACGACCATGATTTGACGATGGACTACCACTTGTTGCACCTAACACTCTGCAGTTGCATTCTTCCCACTACTTATAAGTTGGACTTCGCCGGGTGGTACACTAGAGTTTTGTATGCTATCGGGACAGGATTACCTATCTGTCTCGCCCGACTTTTCATAGAGTTTTTCATTGAGCCTACACGTCATCCTGGTAAATCTCAGCACTTGAAGGGTGCGTGGGCGATTCATCGGGTTTGTGAGGTGGCTGGTTTAGAGGCACCAGCTGGTGAGGTTCTGCAGAAGTCAAAGCTGGGAGTTTTTGGAGAGTCAGTGGCTCGGCGATCGCTGTCACAATTTAAAAAATTGGCGAAAGGGAAGGGAAAAGAAGGTGAGGGTAGTAAGAAGAAGAAGAGAAAGAGAGGAGACGTGTCATCAGAGGAGGAAGACGTAGACCCAGGGACGCCTACTGAGGCGGAGGGTCAGGATACGGAGCTAGCTGAGGAGGAGGAGGATGAGGACTCTGGGACGCCGACTGAGGCTGAGGGTCAGTATGAGTTGAGGATGCGTGAGCCATCTACAGCCTCTCCACCACCTGCAGCTCCTGTGCCACCTACGGCCTCTACATCTACCCCTCCATCTCTTCAGACCATTTATGATTTCTTGTTAGAGGAGCGAGCTGCGAGGGTACAGCTACATGCGATGATTAGAGAGCTCACAGCTGAGCAGTTACTTTTAGCTACCCAGATGTCGCGGCTAGGTGGTCAGATAGAGCAGATTTCGATGTTGCTCGGGATCGAGCAATCTTTGCGCTCATCTATGCCACCTCCACAGTCAGATCCAGCTTCGACATCAGCTCAGCCAGAGGGCGTCACCTTGGAGACACCTTCACAGCCACCACCTCCAGCTGCTGCTTCACCGCCAGCTGTGAGTGACCCGGCAGTTGTCGTCCAGACTGAGACAGCTGCTGAGGGTGACAGTGAGGTAGTTATCACGCCATCCGTTGATCAGACTGCCGATCTTTAGGAGGGAGATGTGGCGAGCGAGAGAGTGTGTTGTTATTTCATTTATCTTTCTCTCTCTGTTGTCACTTTATTTTTGTATCTGTTGATATTTTGGGTCGGTTGGATACTCTTGGGTAGTTTGTTTTCAGTTATATCTGTACATGTACTGTATTGGACTTTTGGATATTACTTTACAGATAGCTCTGTTACTCATGGATTATGTTTTATCATTTAGACTCTCTCTATTGTCCATGATTATTCTTGATCTTGGTTGTTTGCGGAGATTGTTTTGTTAACAACAGGTGAATTCTCAGATTTGTACTGAATAGCGTGAATCAGGTGATATCTTTTATTACTCGAATCTCTTCCATTGAGGACAATGTCGATTTCAGTTGGGGGTAGGGAGTAGATATCCACCTGTATATTTTTGAGTTCATTATGCACACTTGTTATTATTATTATCTCCAGTTAAAAAAAAAAAAAAAAAAAAAAAAAAAAAAAAAAAAAAAAAAAAAAAAAAACTGTTGTTAATTTTCTAACTATCAAAACTTCGTTCCTCCTAGCTAAATTATTGGCAATGATGCAGTTATGTTTTCCTTGCTATATTATGGATTTCGATTACATGTTACTTAGTCACTAATCTAGTTTTACATCCATAGCACGAATATATCCTGAAACAATTCCGCACGAGTTGACAATCACGAAAGAATCTTTAAATTAAAATGAAATACGATTGTCATGTGATTGGATTAATAGTAAAACTTTTAACCCTAGTGAGTTTTGAGCTATTCGTTTATTCTGAGGGTTAATCACAAAACTCGTGTCAATTTTTGAAACACACTTTTATCTCGTTGAGAGCCTCATTCTTGTTTCATTTGGCTAATGCATCAGGAGAACGTTCAGGATTTACTAATTTTAAAACTCAGGAAATACTCGAGATAAGTTATAATGTCTAGAAGAGGATTTAGGCCATCGTTTCTTCACCTCATCTCTCGAGGAAATTTAAAACCTCACTTATCTATCACAAATCAAGGTCCCTACCTAAATCACCTTTTTATAATCAAGTATGTGACGGTTTCGTGAAAATAGTTAAAGGAGGAAAAGGAGAAGTGATTGCAGATTTATATAAAAAAAAAATAAAAATAAAAAAAAGAAAAGAAAAGTGGAAAGCAATAAATAAAAGAAATTGGAGGATTGTTAAATAAAAGATGTGAAGTGGAGTTGGTTTTGCTATGTCACATGCTTGAACTCATCTCTTACCTCTCCTCATATTTCTGTCACAAGTCCTAAGGATTCTAGATTAATTTTAACAAATCTCGAGTATGAAATGAGTTTTCCACAGTAGATCGCTCTTGTTGTAATTGGCATTCCATTCATGAGACTCATGCACCTCAAATAAGCATTTTTCAGTGTCTAGTATGTAAGCATGTTTGATTGCCTCTACATTTACTCATTTGAGCTTCATACTATGAGTGCATAAGCTTTACGCCAGTTTCAGAGTGATTTCTATTTTGAGCGTAAACCGTGTGAGAATTGAGTTGAAACTATGAAGTCTTTAACATGTCAATCTGAAGAATTCTAAGATAAAGATTTATATCGTAGTTGTTAACTCCTCACACACACACAAGGATATATAAAGGCTGTGAATGTAGTTTAACTTGAATAAGCTACTCTGTAACATGTTGTTTACTTCCATAGCATGGTAAAGGAATTCATATCCTTGTTAAGCAGAATTTTTAGCATAAAAGAGAAATTGAAGCTTTGATAAGTTTGGAAATTTGACATCTGAATTTTGTGGGTAAATTCTCTGAAAACCCTCACGAGACACAACTCGTCCATTAGGGTAAACCTAAGGGTTCAAAGGCTTGCTGCATACGCTAAATGCAACCGCGATTCCTGCGACAGTGAGTTAGGATTTCCCTTTTGTTTTAGCTCAATAAAACTGTATCGATAATAGTTGGTCGTCTCAATTTGTGTTAATTCCGCTTCTTTGCTAGAGACTAGCAAAACGCTAGTTGGGGGTCGTGATGAGAGCTGATATTAACTTAATATTAGCTCGATAAGGAGTAAAAACTGACTGGATATAACTTCATTTCTCTAGTTTTGCCTGCAATTGTGTTTAATTTGTTTCTTTACACAATGATATGTTTTTCGTGGTATGTTGTTGTGTTTGGCTTTGTAAGTGCAGGTTCTGAAGCTAAAGGGAATTACAAGTTGAAAGGAATAACTCAAGAAACAAATTGATGAAGTCTTGATACCAATCGATTGACATAGTGTCAATCGATTGACATGTTTTCCTTACCAATCGATTGAACTATTTGTCAATCGATTGACATCTTTTTTCAATCGATTGACATCTTTGTCAATCGATTGACTTAAACTGGAAACAGCTTGTATTAATGGCGCAGGATCTCAGCAATCAGGCGACGACCAGCCGTTATGGAATGAACCTGGACGCTTCTAGCTCATTTTTCTGACATTATATATAGAGGAGAATTGAGAGGGCAGAGGGTTGGCTTATTTTTGTATTGTTTTTTTTGTAGGAATTTCCTCCATTTTTGTTTTAAGCAAGTTCAAGTTAGACGATACTTTGGTTTCGAATACATTCGTGAGTTCAGGTTCATTCTTGTTGTTATTGTCTTAGACTTTGATTGTAAATCTGTTTTAGTCATAGTTTGGTTTTGATTAGATTTCGAAATTCATAGCTTATAGATTTAATCGATGCCAATGTTTACTCTCACTTTTCAGTTTATTTGTATTTATTCAGTTCTAAACATGCGTGAGTAGAACTCTGGTTGGGAATAATGTGAAGAAGCATTGTTCCCAGTCCTCTGCCATGATTCTGTGAAAGAGTCAATGCCAATCGATTGGATACAGTATCCAATCGATTGGCATAGACTCCAAGTCAATCGATTGATATACGTGTCAATCGATTGAAAGCCATTCCATGTCAATCGATTGACATTAAGTCAATCGATTGATATGATTATGACTTGGGTTTACTCCTTTCTGTATTTCAGTAACTTTTGTTTCAGAAACTAGGTCCAAATTGATCTTTCAAGTTCAAATTGTAATCTGATTTTGGAATAAAAGCTCTTTCGATTAGTTAAATCTATGAACACTCATAACAAACACCTCGAGTATTATATACTCAATTTGTTAGTTATTGTTCATGGGTTTAATTAACTACTTATTTCAGTTCTTCATAAATAAGTAAGGTAAACAAACCACTAAATATGCAAGATACACATACCTAGTGTCTAGAATGCTTAACTTAATCATTTTGAAATAAGGAATACTCTAAGGATAAAACCCCAACTGTTCGTTCTTGTTAAAATCATGGTAGTGGCTGGTACTTTGTGGATTCACATGTTCCCAACTCTTTTTCATATTTGATTTATATCACAGTTTTTAATCTTATCTAGTTAAGTCTTAGCTTCACTTTAAATTGTTTCTTCTATTTCTTTTAGGACTGTTAGACCCCCCCCTACTACAAGAATTCATCTTTTATTTTATTTTAGGATTCAATCTAGATTCTTCCGCCTTTACATTCCGTCCTTTGGGATTCGACCCGGTCTTACCGGTTTTTAACGCGACGCGACCGTCTACACTTGGACGTACTCTTTAGAGAACACATTTCAAGTCGTGTCAGGTACCCCTAGGACCGGTCGGTGGTACCTCTAATTGAGTTTTAAGTTTTCGTTATTCCAAATTCTATTTTGATGAAAAGAGAGCCTTAATAATTCAATTTGAGTGGTAAAAATGAAAAAATAAAAAATTAGCACATATTTTTTGGTACATTTGATAACGTATTACTCAATTGAAAAAGCAGCCAAAAAATTACTAAAAAAATCTATGTAAAAACTTTCTACTAAAAATAATCACTGAAATACAGTCTATTTCAGTACTTAAAATATTATTTTCAATATTATAAATTTAATCGCTTAAAATTTAGCTCTTAATTTCAAGTACTTAATTTTCAGTTTATTAAACAGACACGAAGAGATGGGTCTTTATGGTATTTTAATAGAGAATTGATATTCCTACTCCATGGATGAACCAATGTACTCTATGAAATCCATTGACTACATGGTGTCTTAGTAGTACTAATGAGTGCATTAGTTTAATTTTGGAGAGGGAATTCCCTTTTAATAAATTCAACATTATTCAATAAATAGAAGAAGGGGGGGGGGGATTTGTTATGGCTAATAAAAGCTCAGTGGGGAAAGTGTTATTCTTCAAATCTGAGGGAGTAAGAGTTTTCGATTCAAAACTCAGGAGTGGTAGGTGATATCAGCCCTATCTTTTATAGACAGAGAGAAGACTGGTTTCCTTATGCTACCATAATTCCACTTAACCATAAAAGTGAAATTATTTTAGGAAACCACTTACTCTTATTTGACCGGTGGGACACTCTTCAATAATAGTTGAACCACTTCAATATCAACCAATGAAAATCAACTACGCCCACACTTATCACATGCGTTGAAAAACACTTTTGGAAAAAAAAAATTGGGAAGCGTATCATGCATTATTCAAGTTTAAATTGAAAGAGTAATGCTCTGCTTTCCAAATCCAAATGGGTCTATTGAATTTTGATTAGAGAATGTTGAAGTGATCCCACAGGCCACAGTGATCATTGGACCCACTGTTTTATAAATGATACCACATTATTTGAAATGAAAATTTGAGATTTGAATTTGGGAAGCATAACATTACTCAAATTGAAGGCATACTTAAATTATACTCCCCCCGTTCTAAAATAAGCGTTCACTACCTTTTTGCACACAGTTTAAGAAAATAATAACATGTGGTGGATGCTTATTCACCTTTTGCAGTGGCACATTATCAACCACATATTTTTGCCCAAAATTACTAGACACTTATTTTAGAACATCCAAAAAATAAAATGTGAACACTTATTTTGGAACGAACAGTCAGGCTCTTAAGTGAATAGAGTTGAGTGAACATACCCAGTGAACATATAAAAAAATTCGCGGGCTGCCCCGCTGACCTGTGCGTTTTTTAGGCTAAAAAATATGTTCACTGGATATGTTCACTCAAACTTGTTCACCTAATAGCCTTATCATATATAAAATGTATTATGTGGGACATAGTGATAAATAAATATTATCTTACAAAGAATAGTGCAATTTATTTGCTTGGTAATGATAAACCCGCTGAAAAGGTAAGGAAGCTTTTTTTTGTGTGATTTTGGTATATTACTACAATACCACACATGAATTATTTTTAAATTGTAAAACACACGTGAATGGTTAGGATGATGAAACATCATCATCCAATGGTTGAAATGATTTTTATTATATATACCAAAAAAAAACCACTTTTTTGTACCGAAGTCATCGCCCTTAAAAAATTGGTACAGCCCATAGAGTACATCTATAGCAGAAAATGAAGTAGACCGAACATCCTTCCTCGAAACAGCCAAAAGCTTCCAAGACCATCAAAGATAATTCCCTAGCAGCCCATAAACAACCAATCAGAGTTCCCAAAGTTCCAAAGTTCACTTCACCATCAGCAACTTATATAAGTCAAAGGATTTGATGTGTCTAATTTCGTCTAATCGTTCGAGTTTGAATAAAAGAAACAAATGAAGGTCTTTAAAATCATAAAGTCTAGTACGAGGGATTTTTTTTGCCAAAATACTATTTTTTTTAAAAAAAAACAAAGAAGTTAAAATCACCTGAGAATAGCTTTAAAATAAGTTAAAAATAGAAATTGACAATTTAATTACAATTGACAAGAAAAGCCATTCTACTAAGAAATTTCTACAATATACAACAACAAACAATTAACAACTTCAGATTATACAATTCCTTAAAAGTACTTAAATTCTAATCAAAGAGAGTGCCTCATCAAGATGCTTAGCCTTAATCCCAATATAGTCTTTCACCCTCAAAGACTGATACCGCGGAAACTCAAGCCTCGACAATGGCGCAACCCTACAATCCATCGGGAGACCATAGAAGTAAGCCACTGATATCCTATGGTGCTTTTGGCTCACAATTGCACGATGACGAACACTTGGAAATCGGGCGTTTGATAAAATATGAAGAAGATCACCGACATTGACAACAAGTGCTCCGGTGACCGGAGACACAGAAACCCACCCGAGTCCTTCCCGAAAAATTTGGAGACCATTTGTGTCACCTTGGTGCAGGATAGTGAGAAGCATTGAGTCTGTGTGAGGGACTAGACCTATGGCATTGTTAGGGTTAGGGCATGAAGGGTAAGAGTTGAGCTGTAGGGCTCCTTGGGAGTCGTGAAGTGATGCTTCCCAGTTCGTATCTCCTTCAGAAATTTGCAATGACTTGAGGATTATGAGGAAGAGCCTGTAAGCCAGAGTTTTCATCTTCTTTTGATAGTCATCCACTACGTCACTATAATTATGTAAAACAAGAATGATAAACATGAAGACGAAATGAGATATTGCATTTCGGCTATTTAGTCAGGATAGAGTATAAAACAAAAATAAGTTTATTTTTCAGATCTAGAAAGACTCTTGATTACAAAAAAGAATTGGATACGACGTTGCATACTTCTTGATGCAGATGTAATAAATTTCTTGAATATTTTCCTCCATATTTAAATAGCATAAGAAATTAAAATCTTCTACATATATATACAAGAACTTCTCAAGAAAAAGATGAAGAAAAGTGACTCTTAAAATTCAAATTACTAATCTATTTTTTAGCTAAGAGTGGGGTTCAGAGAAGGTCTTTCTCTTTCGTTTCAAATAATATATTAGTATCATAAAGAACCTGTTCTTGGAATATTTTTAAGCCAGGCATGGATAGGAACGTAATTAAAAAAAAAAAATAGGTACACAAATACAGAATTATTTAGAACTGATTCTTCTATAAATGATAGATCCAATTCTTGGGTAATTACCCAAACAGCTTCCGATTTTTCTTACTGTTTACAGTACTATTGACCAAACAAGAAAAGAGTTCTCTTCACTATTTTTTGGACAAGACTTCAAGTGCATAGCTTAAGTCTTTTTCCGCCTTGTTTAATTTGGCATGTAATTGGTCCATATGTATAAATGTGCTTGTGTGTTGCATATATATATATATATATATATGTATCTATTTGGACCAATCACATGTCAAAATATGATGAAAATGATTATAATGTATCTAAGTTGATTCAATTTTATTTTTTATTTTTTTCCATTTCCCCACTAACTCTTTGAACCAAAACAGAAGCTAGCCTATATATTAGCATGTACATGACAAAGTATCTACCAATCATAAATTTGTCTACTGCATTAAAGTTGCATGGACATACCAAAAACGTCTATAATCACAAGGCCAAAGTTCCCTAGCATGATCAACCGAAGAACCCATGATAGTAAATCCTTCATGCCACATAAACTTCGAGAAAAAAGGAGATATCCGAGCAACGCCATAGCCGGTGGCTCCGGCCGGTGACCTTAAAGCCTTAATCTTCTGTTGTATTGGAAGAGAGAAGAGTTTTCTAGCCTCAGACTCAACATCCTCTAGAAGACTCAAGGGAAGGCCATGTTTGGTGATTTGAAAAATACCCCACTTTTCGCAGGCATCCCCCATGAGTTCCACAACCTTTGGATCACTTAGATCGATAATGGGTATCGAATATTGGCCGTTGGATGTGACCGTTGATGGGGATTCGATGGATTGTGGCCATAGATGTGAATCTGGAACTACCTGAACTGAGTGGAAATCAAGGGGGATAATATGGTGAAGTTGGAGAGGGTTGTTTCTATAGGCTTCTGAGAGAGTGGTAGTACTCATGGTACAATGTTTAAAGAAATAAAGACACAAACTCCGAGTTTTTTTGGCGTTTGCTAGCTACACAATGAGATATATATGATATGGGGCATGTGCTATATATATACATTTATGCTACTACCTGAGTGTTGTAGTATATTCTAAAATATACATTCAAAGCAATTCATAAAAAATAAAAATAATAAAATAATAATAAAATAAAAAAAAGGGCATTAAAATATTTCTATAAAAAGATTAAAAATAAAATAAAAAATAATAAATACACTCACTTACTTTCTCTCTGCACCAACTCGTACAATGGTAGAAGCTTCATTTACAACTACTTAATGCGATAGGTGAGTGCACGAAGAGAGTAATTTGAGTATATAAGTGCATTCAATTAGAATCCCGATAAATTTACCTAAGTACTCTTATTGTTAAATTACTTTTGTACCCTTACTTTGATGACCGGCATAGCATTTTAATGTGTATTTGAGAATTGACATAATCCTAACATAATATACTTGTGTAATAGGACAGCAAGACACTTAAAAAGATAATAATGCATGCTTAGATGTGATTAGGTTTTCATTCAAAAAAAACAAAAGATGTGATTAGGTTAAAATACATGTGGGGTTGGGTGGCTTTTGGAAGGAGTGTTGTCTGTAAGTGATTTTGGAGGTTTATGGGTGTCATGGTCTCATGGTTGAAGAAGACAAGAATAGAAACAAATGGCGTGTTTTGTTCTCAGCATGTTAAAATATACGTGGAGTAATGTTACACACACTCTGAAAAGCACATTAAAATGTATAACCTTGTTTCAAAAGGTTGGACCTTGTGCTGGAAAGTCTGCACACCCGCTTTTGTGTGTGCAAACTTTTCAGTACACGGTTCAATATTTTCAAATAAAATTGTGCATTTTGATATGCTTTTAAGAATGTGTGTAGCATTGTTGATATAAGTGGGTGCTCCTTTATAACGTCTTGTGCCACGGAATTTTCATGGCTATCAATCAAGAGCCACATGCGGAGGTAGCTAGAGAAAAGATTGGCACCTTTTAGCCACATTATGTGTGAGTGTTTATTTTTATTCTTATTTTGTCTTCTTTTATTCCAATAAGAAAGAGATTGGCTGGCTACCTTTCACCCAGTGTGTGTGTGTTTTTTTTTTTTCTAGCAACAAAAGATTTTTCTTTCCTAGATAAAAGCTAATTTCTTTTAACCGGTCCACATAAGCTTAGGATCATTTAGTAACATTGTCGTTTTTTTATTCTCTGATTATTATTTTCTGATTTTTTTTTCAAAAACAGAGAACTGAAAGTGCGTTTGTTAGTGTTTTCATTCTTTTGTTTCGTAAACTTTTTCTATAATTGTCCATAAAACAATACTGATACGT
Source organism: Hydrangea macrophylla (assembly GCA_033977485.1). Taxonomy (NCBI): domain Eukaryota; kingdom Viridiplantae; phylum Streptophyta; class Magnoliopsida; order Cornales; family Hydrangeaceae; genus Hydrangea; species Hydrangea macrophylla. The sequence goes on along the minus strand of CM066997.1, from coordinate 113,083,074 downwards.
CACCGTTTTGCTGGCCCATCGGCGAATGACACACACCGTGTCATTTAGAGGCATGTGTCTGGCACGTGTTCAGCCAAGAAGTCCCAAACAAGGGCTAAAATGGGCAGGATTGATCCGAGCATGCAGCCCAAGTCAGCCCAATTATCCACTTTTCCGTCTAGCACGGAGCATGCAGCCCACTAAGAAGAGTGGGACACGTGGTGAGATCAAGGGACCGAAGATCGTTCTCAACGGTAGGAATTGGTGTCCAGTCCACTGCTATATAGTGGGTGAGTGCTCCGAGAAGGACACAAGCAGTTGAGCCTCAGTCCTACGAATACCCAGCCGAAATCCATGAAAAGGTACACAATCTTGTTGGGATATATCACATGTGGGTCAATCCCATTAATTTAGGGATTGGGATTTGGCTAGATTCTTATTCTGATTTGGTTTCCTTTATGATAGAGTTGTATTACTTGTTTAATAAGTAATGGGTTGTAAACTCTATATATAGGGATGTCGTATAGGAATTTATTGAAGCCCTTGGTGTACCAAGTTGGGGGTTTCCCCTCATGGGGGTGCATGGTCTAGGGTGAGAGAGATTAATCATTGGGGTTTTCTGTGAGGGGTGTTCACAACGTTATAGGGATGTGAGGTAGAGTGGGTATTTCTTTATCTCTGTGATTTCTCTATGTTACAGTGATTAATTGTGTCAGGTTCTTTGGGGTATTGAGTGGGGAGAGTACAAGGATTTTATATTTGAGTTATGGGATTTAATTCATGTAAGCTTGTACAATGTTTTACTCAATAGTGAAGAATGGATCTCTCGGGTGTGGACGTAGGCAAGTGTTTGGCCGAACCACGTAGAAATATGTGTGTCTTTTCTTTGGTGTGCATGTTTAATTACTGCTCATGTGTGTGTGTTTATTTGGGGGAATTTGGTTCCGCGTGTTAAATTCCCAACAAATCTTTCCCTCCCAAATTCTTGTAAATTCACATTCCTTTTGTTACTAACTTAACTATCGGAGGAGGCTCGAGGATCCAAAACCCCCTTTTTGCTTTTCTCTTATCTTATTTGCAGATCAGCTCATCCAGGCAATAAGCCGCAGCTTTCCGCGTCCGTCCCTGATAAAAGAAGGCAGCGACACCGATTGGGATTCCCTAGGTGCAGACCTCCCATCCAGGCAACATCAAAAACTAAATAAAAATATCATTTTTTGAAAACGAATGACCATGTAACTTACAAGTTACTCCTTCCGTCTCACAAATAAATGTCACTTTGTCTTTATTATAAGGGTAATTTTGAAAATTAAGTAAAAGCTATATACTAATTTAGAAAAGTGGACACTTATTGTGGGACGTCCAAAAAGAAAAATGTGAACACTCATTATGGGACAGAGGGAGTACAAGCTAGCCTGGGCTTCAACTTCTCCCCCTCATTCTAAATTGTGTTCTACCAAACACATTTTACTTTTATTCAATTAAAATAAATAAATAAATAACAGAAACTAAATTCCTTAGTTTTTGGAAAATAAAAAATTGAAAATATTACACCGGCCTTAATTTATTTAGTACTCGAAATAAAATTAATGAATATAATATTCATCCTTCAATGACCTGTACATAATTATTGGTGGTCTAGGAATACATAAAGTTAAACCACTGTTATTGTTGGACCAACAATACGAAGAAAGTTGATTTGACCAACAGCAACAACAAAACAAAAACGAAAAACAAACAAAAAAACACACAAACAAACAAAAAATGGCATGTTACTGTGTACCCATGGGTGAACTTAGCAGAACCGGAGAAAATTATATATTTTGGCCTCTTAATCACCAAGTCTTTGAGGAAGTTTGGACCTACTGTGCCAAACCATCATGGCTCCAAAGAGAAACACCATTAGAAATGAAGTAAATATATATTTTTTAAAAAGCTTCAATTTATAGTTTTTTTTTTATAAAAAAAACTAGGAATATGGCCCGTGCAATGCACGTGCATTGGTTTTGTAGAAACAATATAATGTATATTTTTTTTAATGTGAACAAGAAAGAGAAATAAGTTTTATTAATTCTTAATATGGTATTAGAAAAATATGGTTTAACAACTATATTAATTGATGTTGACCTACAATTTAAGACTCTTTTCTTTAACGTATAGATAATAAATATATATAATAAATATATATATATATACATTTTATATGTATATATATACATATATACAAAAAGGGTAATATAAAAAATACGAAAGGGTAATTTGATAATTCGATTTAACAAAAGAGTAATTTGCAAAAGGCTTAAGGGTAATTTAATTATTCAATTTGTAACTGTACATACTTTAAACTTTTAAGCTCTTTCTTTAACGTATAGAGAAAATATATATATATATATATATTTATATGCACACACATACGCACGCACACTCGTATATACAAAAGGGTAATTTAAGAAAGACAAAAGGGTAATTTGATAATTTGATTTAACAAAATGGTAATTTGTAAAAAGTATAAGGGTAATTAAATTATTCAATATATATATATATATATGTATATCGTAATATAATAAAAAGTTTTTGAGAATTCAATTTAACGAACGGAAATTCATAATTGTAAACACTTTAAACTTTAAGCTCTTTTCTTTAAGGCATAGAAACAAAGGGTAATTTGCATAAGGTATAAGAGTAATTAGGCTATGCAATTTAGAATTGCACACAGTTTTATTCAATTTTGGTATATAATATATTCAATATATATAATATGTTATAACAATATATGGGTATATATATACATACAAGGGTAGTTTATAAAAGAAAAAAAGGCAATTTGATAATTCAATTTATAATTGTGCACTCTTTAAATACACAAATAATAATAATAAATTATAATATGTATATATACATATACACGTGATGATGTCGAAAATTGGTAAGAGATTTTAAGAAAAGAGATATGGTGACAAGATCAATTGTGTGTGGTTCGGCCCCGTTAATGAGGTGACCTACGTCCACAGGTGAGTCAGTGCGCTTCACTAGCAGATCACCGGCGGCCCTGGTGAGCCAACAGTTGGGCGGCGCTACCAGTAATACCGGCCGGGTGTATGCGTATGAAATCAATTTAAGCAGCTATTCTCTAGGTTAAGAATGCGATCCCTCTTAATGGGGGTGAATGACACCTTTTATAGGTGCAAGAGACCACCCGTACAAGGCAACTGATTAGATAAGGAAGCTCTATCTAATTACAATTTGATGAGCATAAATCATGAGAGGTTTCCTAAGTGGCTTAGGAAACTATTTGCACTTTCCATTAGTCTTCTGATTGATTTAGGAAACTGCTGAGCGGCTTGATTGTCAGACTGCACATCGTGGAGAGCTGCTACGCTGCATGCCCGGGCTGTGCGAGCATCCCGAGCGGTAACAGTCGAAAGACCTCGGGATTGGTGGGCCACAAGCGCCCATTCCGGATAGTCCGAGTCCTTCGCTGCTGACGTGGCGGTTTGACTTTAGCAGTATATTTCTGGACGTAGCAGCTGCCCCCCATTTTTGAAGTTGATGTGATGTCCCATCAGATGAAGTTTGAAAATAATGACTGCTGCCGAAGAACCGTCTGGTAGGAGGTCGGGACTATACCCGAGCTGGGACCGGTCGTAGTGGTCAGCCGGGGTATGGACCGTGCGATGGCCTTGTGAGCCCGAGTCCTACCTCTGCCACGTGTCAGATTGTGACTGGCTTAGTCAAGATCAAACGATGCCAGCGTGGGTGTAACCGGTCCGTTTACGTGGTAACTGAATTGTCTCGTCAGACATTTAATGCGTGTGCCTTTTGAGGCGAGATGCGACAACTGCCAGCCACTTTGGGCGGGAAAGCGTATGCGCCGTTGGATACGTTTTGATCTGAACCGTCCATGGTTCCTATATAAAAGATACTTGTCCATTTCTTCAACTCTTTGCTGCAAAGACATAGATTATCGAGCGGTGTGAGAGCTAACAAGATCCCGAGCAAGATTCCCAATCCCTTTTCTATGCTAAATTTTGTAAGTCTTTCCTTCCCAGCTTCAGTTCATCACTCTTTTCCTTCTCTCTTCCCTTTCCTCTTCTTTTCTGTACGAGGCTGGAGAGAGCGAACCCACTTAGATTAGAACGGGAGTAGGATTTTTTCTTTCTTAGGTTTTGTTCTTTCTTTCAATCAGGAGGCACCTTAGGGCAGTTGAACCGAGCACCCGGGGTAGTCTTGAGAGAGTGTCACCTTGTGCTAAGGGCCATTTATTCTTTGCCTTTTAGGTTAGTGATCCTGCCCCCTTTGTATATCAACTCGGAGTTCCTGATCCATACCTTGGTCGTCCTCTTCTTCCAGGCCCAATCTCCGAAACCCCAAAAATGTGTCACTATGGTTTTAACTCGTCCTCCCAGTCGGAGGATGAGCGGTCCGGGTCAGAGGCCCCGGACACAAGTCTGAGTCTGCCATCCGCGTCCTCCTCCAATCACCACAGCGAAGGTAGAATCCCGATCCGTCTCTCCGACGATGAGTCGAACCGGGAAGCCTCTATTGCTTCCGTTTCCCAGGGTTCAGGTGACGAAACGCCAAGGGAACCCGACCTCGAGGTAGCCTTCTCCAGCGAATTCATCCTGTTCACCCTGCGTACTGAAGATCTCGGGCTCATTAGGGATAGGTACGGCCTTCCTGACCACTGTTCCTTGGCCGTGAACGTCGGTGGGGCCCAAATCTACCAGCGGGGTTTCACTACCCTGTATGAGGACATCCTCATGGCTAGGTTCCGCATCCCCCTCCATCCGGTCGCTTGGGACATCCTGATATACTTGCGGATTGCCCCGGGCCAATTGGCCCCGAACGGTTGGAGGTTCCTCATGGGGTCCATCTCCCTATGGCCCCAAGTTTTTGGATACAAACTCTTCGTCCAGGAGTTCCTCTGGACGCACCGACCATTCCCCGTACATGGGGAGGTCGGTTCTTCTCACTTGGCGTCCGGTAGGGGAGAAAAATCTTGGTCAACTGCCCGAGCAACAACAAAGGGTGGAAGAATAGGTTCTACCAAGTGTCCACCCTTGGGCTCTGCGAGCCGGCCCTTGGGATCCAGATGAGGACTTCATGCGCTGGAGAGTTGAGGGGTAAGCCAGTCTGGTTTTTCTTTTTGCTTTCTTCTTTGTTTTGCTCCAGTTTCTGAGACTAACCACTTTGTACTTTGCTTTGCAGCGGGATCAACCAATCCGCCGAGCATTCTAAACGAGTGTCAGGCCAGGATAAGGAGTTTTGCAGACCGGCCAACAAACATCTGGAACGTGTTAACTCGGACCGGCGACTTCCGAGCTACCGACGACCCGGCTCAGCCCATCGAAGCTCCCATATTCCCCGTAATTCTCCCTGGTAAGTGCTCGGACTCTGCCGTCTCCTGCGGTTGTCCTTCCCCATCTCCTTTATTGGTTGTTAACTGTTCAATTTTCTTCTTTTGCAGAGATGGCTCCGAAGAGAAACATGGAGCAACTGAGGGAGAGGCAGGCTGCTGCCGCCGCTGCTACTGCTGCAGCCTAGATGATAGTGGCACAAGGGACAAGGCCCGCTGTCGAGGCCCCGGGTGGAGAGCGCCCGCTGAGGTGGCTCCGGTATAGAGTAGCAAACCGTCCGAAGCCCGTGGGGACCTCAACTCCCCACGTGGTGGTGGTTGAAGAGATCGTCCCCCGGGCGGGGGTGCCGGCCGTGGCACCGATGGCTGCCTCGGATGAGATCAAGGAGCGGGTGAAACCCGGCCTGCTCCTCAATCAAGTAGAGGCATATGAAAACATGTCTCCCGAGGTCTTCCAGAGCTGGATATACAGCCTCTCTCATATGGTGAGTTTTTCCGCTTCTGTTTCTTTTTCTTCACTTATTTTGTCAATTGTCCTGTTTATTGACCGGTCGGTTTTCACTTCTCGCAGGTCGGATGCATGGCCGCTGGGGCTGAGTCCTTCCTACCTTCTTTGGCCAAGAGGGCCGCTGTTGCTGAAGCTGCTCTGTCTGAGGAGCGAGCGACCTCAGAGGTCAGGGAGACCGCTCTGGCCGTGGAGAAGGACAAGGTAAAAGGTTTGGCCTTAAGCCTTGGTGCTACTTAAGCCGAGCTGACTACAGCCTTGGCCGACCTAGAGGCCGCTCGGGCCAGCGCAGCGGCGGCGAAGGCACGGGAGAAGGCGTTGGCGGGGACAACAGCGACAGGGGCCCGGGAGGAAACTTTTGACGATGGCTTCTTCCAGGGCTACGAAGATCTGAAGTGCAGACTATCCCGGGACCACCTCGAGTGGGACATCTCGTCCTACGAGGGATCGATTTGGACTTTTGGGATATAGGTCCTGCTGCGGGCGAGGGCCCAGCCATTGATGCCGACCTTACTGAGGAGGCTGCCACGGGCAGGGGCTCTATCCCGGGAGGAGGAGCTGACGCAGAGGAAGAGGCAAGGGCAACAGAGGATGTGGTCTTGGTGGATGACGCTTAGTCCCCGACCTGTTTTTATTTTTATTACTGTAGTTTTTTTTTTTTTTTTTTTTTTTTTTTTTGGGGGGGGGGGGGGGGGGGGTGGGAGGAGGCTACTACAACTGCCCCCCCAGCACTGTACAGTTTTTGTATTTAATGAAAAGGCCCTCGAAGGCAACTTTTCCATCAATTGTTTACTATTTCTGTACTTTTGTGTGCCTGAGTTTGCCAATCCCCGACCGATTTTTTTATTTTTAGCTGACCGTTCTTTACCTCCTTGCTTTAGCAAATGGTGTTGGATCATAACCGGTAGTACAATTGGTCTTCTTAACCTGTTTGAAGTTCCCGTCCGGTGTATTATAGGAATTTATCTTGTTTTACTGACATGGCGGTTTTCTCTGGCCTCTGTAGGTACTTAGGAATGTTAGGATTCCAAGCCCTGTTAGTGACCGGTGTGATTTCCTTTTTTGAGTTCGGTGTATCCCCTACCCCCTAAGCATTTTGCTAAGGCAAGTGTCTAGGAAGATAGGGACCATAGGAAACCGACCTAGAACATGGGTGGTTGCAGGGTCATTTAAGGCTTGCCATCATCAGCCACCTCGGGGGTTTGCCCCCATCGCTGGTTGGGCCTAAGCAAAGCCGGTGCCTCGGGGTTAGGCCCGAGGTCTTTTATGCCATGGGTATGTTCCTGAGGTCTTGATGCCTTGGTTTTGAGCCAAGGTTTTCTGCCTCGAGTGTCGGCCCGTGGCCTTTTTTGTTTTGTGCCTTGGTTCTGAGCCAATGTCTTTTGCCTTGGTTTTGAACCAAGGTCTTTTGCCTCGTGTGTTAGCCCGAGGTCTTCGTACACAGAATGCTGACAAGGGTTGCAAAGTAAGAACCATTTCACTACTTTTTGCAAAATCATAATAACTGCTCGAATGGAGCTACAAGTATCCTAACTAGTGTTAATCCACCCATGACTAACTGTTACTGATGGTACTTGTGGAGGTGTTGCACGTTCCAAGGGTGAGATAGATCACGTCCGTCCAGAGTTTGTAACCAATAGGTTCCTGGGCGGTTTATCCGAGTAACTAGATATGGGTCTTCCTAGCTTGGCCCCAACTTTCCATGGTTCGGGACTGATTGACAGCCTTAAGGACCAGATCCCCCACCAGGAAACTGCGATGCTTCACCCTGCTATTATAGTATCGGGACACTCTCTGCTTGTAGGCTGTGACACGAATATTTTTCTGTGTGCGCTTGTGTGCAATACCCAAGTGTAGGTAGACGTGCAAGTAGTAACTGGATTAAGTCCAGATCGATCCCACAGGGAAGGTGTTGAATTAAACTACCTAGATTAGACTCTAAAAAGAAAACAAAAATCAATATTTAAAATGAAGTGTAGAACACAAAGTTCCACAGTTAACAACTACTAGAATTAAAGACAACTAAATTAACTTAACTAACGATTAACTAACTAAGCAAGATTCTAAAAGAAACGGTTCTTCTTAATAAAAGAAAGTGTTGGGATTACGCGAATCCACCGTGACCTAACCTTCTACCATGCAATTGCAATTAAGCTCAAAGGAGTACACCTACTACAGTATTCTGTACTTCTCTAAAGATATAAAATCAATAGCCCTTTCATGACCGGGACTACATCATCACAATGAAGTTTGAAATACATGAAGACGGTTTAATCCAATAGTTAAGACTCTCACCTACAATGGTGTTAGCATTGAGGGTGGTTTGCAAAATATATTGAAAGAAAATGCTTTAAGGCCTTAAGTTTAAAGACTGTTTTGACAAACTGAGCATTTAGGGACAATTTGATAACAAATCCTTAAAACAGAAAGTCTTAGAATACTGTTTTGGGTGTTCTCAAGAATCAGAATCCTCGATCGATCGACGCGCTTTCGATCGATCGAATATCTTCATCTCTCGATCGATCGATATTTCCTCGATCGCTCGACTAAGTCACTGTCTCGATCGATCGACATACTTTCGATCGATCGAACACAGGGAAAAAAATATATTGCATGGCAGAGGCCAGAAATCACGATTTCATCGCGATTTCCCAACCCTAGGACTACTCAGACATTGTCTGGAGTACCACAGATTGATATTTAACGTAAAAGTTCATTGAAACGATGTTTGTTTGAAAGTTTTGCATTAAAACTATAAAACTAGTGAGTACGATCTAATTAACATAAAACTACTCGAGATTAATAAGTATACTACGATTAACTAAGTGCAGAAAACAAATAAACAATAGATCAAGAACCTGGAATGAAGATAACTTGTATTAACTAAAGAAATCTAGTTCACAATGCTTAATCTTCAATGAAACCTAAAAAACAAAGAAAAAAACTCTCTCTTCTCTATCTAAAACTGATAAAACAAAGTTGGGCGTCCCCCCTGGACGTATACAACAAGAAGATATATAGTAAACCTAAGAGCTAGGGTTAAAAACCCGCAACTGCTGCATGCGCGTATAATCTGATAAAAGGGACTTTCGATCGATCGAACATTTCTCGATCGATTGATCGTCTTGAATGTTCGAGCGCTTGAACTTCCGTCGATCGATCGAAACCCCGATCGCTCGAACTATGTCGATCGCTCGAACTCTGCAATTCTTCTTCAATCTTCCTTCTTTGAAACAAAGCATCTCCTTTTTATCAAATCTTTCAGTCTTTTATACAGCAGCATTCACCTGCACAACTAGTAGCTAAAACAATACAACTTATCATAGATTAATCATATTGTCTAAAACTAGCATTGTAATTCAAATTGCAGATAAAACGGGAAGTTGTGATCAAAACTAATGCAATTCTTTCTTTTAGCGCGGTTGTATTTTACAAATACCCCCGCTTTGCACAACCCCCAACTAGCTTATTGCTAGTCCCTAGCGATAAAGCGAAAATAAAATAAAATAAAAAACTCCTAAACTAATACTACCACAACTAAGAAACAACGAAAAACTAAAAACAACCTAAACTAAGATAGAGAAACAAAAAAAAAATCCTAACTCACTTTCGCAGGAATCGCGGTTGCATTTAGCGAATGCAACAAGCCGTTAAACCCCTAGGTTCCCCCTAGTGGACGAGTGTTGTCTCGTGAGGGTTTGCAGTGAATATACCCACAAAATTCTCCAATTTTAAGCTCAAAAAGATTTAGAATCACTTATGACATCTCCCCCCCCATTAAACTGTTAATTCAACTCTACAAGGATATAATATCCTCTATCAACCCATGAAAGAGATCCACATGTTCCCCTATATTACCAAGTAAAATATACAAATGTATTACCATCATGCACCCGTGTGTGTGTGGAATCAACAACCATGCGCCCAACCCTTATTAAGAGTTATCTAGATTATTGTACTTGGGAAACTTGCAGTTTTAGCTCAATTCTCACATTGGTCACACTCACAAACAACGTCTCTCAGAAACTTGCTTTATAATGATCGCACATAGTATGAAAGCTTTGATAAAGATGATATTCTAAGTGCTAATGCTTTCATACCTGACTCTATGAAAAACGGACATTTAAGAGTGTATAGTCTCATGAACGGAATACTACTTACTAGAGGAGCGAAATACCGTGGATAACTCAACTCACACTTCCATGTTCAAATCAATTGTTGAGAATCTTCAAGACTTTGAATTATGGCTTTTATTTAGTAGGTGGGGGTGTTGTAGAGAAGAGTGTGTTTTTTTTTTTCTTTAGTATGTGATGGAATTTCCACTTCTCTTTTTATTCTTCATTCTTTTCTCCACCCAATCTCCCATTCATTTCATATGTTTTTTTTTTTTTTTTTTTTTTTTTTTTTTTTTTTGGAATGTCCCACAACAACTTCCTTCCATTTCACATACTTTGATGACTCATTCTCAATAAAATTTATCAAACAGTTCGATGAGGTCAAGGTATAAATCAAGGATTTGGATTCTTGTGATTTTTATTGGAAATATTTATCTGAGGTGGGATCAAGGGGTGAAACGAAGCAATGAATGTAGGTGGGTTATATTAAGTAAAGGAATGGGTAATACGATGGCTTGAATCATTTTCTCAACTTTCAATTTTTAGCACTTAAGTGTTCATTGAGTTTAATTGGTAAATCCTGAACATTCTCCTCTAACAAGCAGTCAAAACTTTTAACGAAAACTGAGACTTAACAACGAATTCACCAGTATATGCAAGAAAAACCATTCGACAATGTATGAGAATTCCCTCAGAAATGAAGATTGGTTCAAAAACTCACAAAGGGTTATTAGCTTCCACTACTTGTTCTTTTCGTACAATATTCATTTTAACTCAATTTTCAGGTTTTCTACATAGCTATCAATTAGTGTGCACAAATATTGGGTACATACTAGCTTTACAAATGCAATTTATTTCAGTGATACAGAAAATGCGTGGATTTAATCCATAAAAAGATAAGAATACTACAAATGTATCATTGCCTAATTAACCAGCAGGAGAGAGTATTCAGAGTTATTCTATCAATACGATCCAATAAAATTTCAAAATTTCAAAATTTTAACAAACTGTGTTCTTAAATTTAAAGCATATCCAAGTGCAAAACTAAATCGTCACGGGTGTATACCTATCTATTATCTCCTACCCCCAACTGAAAACAACATAGTCCCAGAAGTTGATTTTCAACAATTAAAATAGATAGGTATCACCTGTATAGTGTAACGCGATGATACGAAGCATAGCAACCTGGCATAGAAATATAAAACACAATCTCCAAAACAACAGATCAATAGATAAAACAAATAAAACTATGATCCAACAACATTAACCACTGGAATCAAGAGAAATGAAATATCAGTAGTAATATCCATACATACCAAAAACAACCACAAAACAAAAAAACATAAAAACAGAAACCAACCTGTCCAACCAAACCAAACCAAAATACCAAAAAAAAACATAAATACAGAAACACCACCTCCCCTAAGAATACTAATCAACTCCAGACGGAGCATCCTCAGCCACATCAGACGGGATGTCGATGGGAACAAGCGGTGGCTGAACGGTAGCTGGCGGAATATCAGCAGAAGTAGATGGAAGATCGGTCGTGGATGGAGCGGATGATGATGGATCAGCAGCAGTGGTAACAGGAACAACAGTAGGGGATGGATCAGCAGCAGGTGGTGGTGCAGTGGCAGCAGATGGGGGCACAAACGGGTCAAACCCAAGCTGGACCAGCAGTGTAGTCAGCAGGGTAGAGATATGATCAATCTTACCCTCCAGCCGCATCCGTGCCTCCCTCTCCTCCAATAATAGATCGTGAATAGTCGGGGGAGGCGCAGATGACGACTCTCCCTGGGCTGGAGCCTGAGATCTCTGTCTCAGCTCAAAACGTGCCACCTCCTGAACGGGATCATCCTCCTCCGAATCTGGCTCCTCAGCCTCAGTGGGCGTCCCAGAAGCCGCACCCTCAGTATCGGTGCCATCAGCTCTCTTCCTCTTCCCTCCAACTTTCGCCTTCCCCTTGCCCTTTCTTCTCCTCCTCTGAGCATCTGAGCGGCGAGAAGCAGCCTCACCAAAACGACTGCGAGCCTGTGATGTCGCATCGCCAGGTAAGGGAAGGAGGCCAGCATGCTCAATCACTCTGTGTATAGCCCAAGCACCTTTCAGGTGCTTCTTGGCAGCAGTGTAGCGAGTGGGGTGCCTCATGAAGTCAATATATAAGCGAGGCAAACAAACAGGCAACCCCGTCCCTATGGCATATAACACATGAGCATACCAGGGGGCAATCTTCTCCCGGTAGGAGGTGACCAATAAACAGTTGCTCAACGCGAGGTGGAGCATATGGTAATCATCGGTCAAGTAAATATCAGCAATCAGTGCCCTACCATCCCAGCTCGGTAATGCACCTCCAGTAAGCTCTCGGATCACAGCAGTGGGTGAGAGCACTGGTGTACCGTCACGGTGTGGGCAAACACAATCAGGCACCTCAGGGACTCCAATAGCAGCGGAAACGGTAGCAGGGCTGAACACGATCTCCCGGCCGCGAAAGAATGATCGTAGTGTGAATGCGGCACCGGGATCTCCGATCATCGTCGCGCAAGCTGCGCGAATCCATGCGAGATTCACTCTCTTTGCCCGAGAGAGCAAATCGTACCAGTGTGGCATGGCCTGGATGCGGGCGAGGAACCAGGGGATATCGAGCCAGACTGTCTCGAGTGGTCGCTCTAGCATGACCGGCCTAGTCTGAAAATATCTCGTGAACCACTGGCGGTCGGGGGTGTTCCGGAAGCCATGGTGTGGGATCGGATCAGGAATAGCAAGGTCAAAGGGCTTCTCCCTGTGGTAACCCGTAACAGGGTTCATTGTGGGCCCCTGAAAATAGAAGAGAAACAGAAAAGAAATCAAAACAAGACAAAAATGAAAAGAAAGTGAAACTGTTGGAGTTCGAGCGATCGAACAATGTTCGATCGATTGAGAAAAGGCAAAGTTCGAGCGCTCGAAACTAGTTCGATCGATTGAGAATGTGCAAGGTTCGAGCGATCAAACCTATCTCGATCGATCGAGAACAGCGAATGTGCGGGAACCATTTCCGAGAACAGAAACGGCCCCAAACACAAACAAAAACACGACAAATAAGAAAAGAAGAGGCCTAAAAACACAATGGGGGCACGCCCTCAAGAAATGGAAACAAGTGAAACGGGAGGGGAACTCGAGGTCTTACCTCGAGTTGCGTGTAGTGGTGAGGATGCCGGAGTGGAGGGTGATGATCTGGGGAGGGAGAGCTCCTTGAATAACCGAGTGGAATGAAGGGAAACCAAAAATCGCCACGGGTGTGCTCCTCTGCGCTCAATCGCTCGAGAGTGATGAAGGAGATGAAAATACTGAGGAAATGTACGCTGGAAGCCTCGGTTAAATACAAAGCTCGATCGATCGATATTGTTCGATCGATCGAAACTTAGATCGATTGAAAGTGTTAAAGCGATCGAGGATAAGAAATCTTCGATCGATCGAGATACATTCGATCGATCGAACTTGGAAATTCCAAGATATCACAGAATGGATGAAATAAGTACCCCCAACAGATCTAAAATATTCTGGACAAACAGCAGAAAGAAAAAAACAGTGCATAAACAGGGCCTGTAAGCCAAAAACTCATCCTTACACTAGAAAAATCGCAATTTGATAGAAATAAAACCTTTTAAAAAAACATCCAAACTACACAGTATTGCCTCCCAATTGGTACTTAAACCTTATTTAACTAAAGAAAACTAAAATAAAACTAAAACCAAAAACATGTCTGTCAAAGATTACACTCCAATGGCTAAACATAAAAGGAAATGAATGAAAACAACTGGAGGGTGGCACTATTCTTCGAGTGTGAAAAGATCCTCTTCCACAATTGCTTCATGCCGCACCAAATCTTCAAAAACGGAGTCCAGGCTCGATGATTCCCTTTCCCAGAATAGTCGGAAAGCAGCAAGGACATCATCGAACAAATCTGGAGTCTCTAAGGAAGTGATAGCATTATCAAGAGGTGATCCGCATGGAGATAGAGATAACGGAGTGATATTGCGCAATGGACATTCCTCTTGTGGCGGAGTCTGTGGCCGTTGAATGTATAAGCCATGAAAGAGCTGATGTGGAAGGAAAATAGGTGGGTACGGAAGATTCATAGTGACAATCCTGACAAAGAAAAGAAAAACAAAAATCATAAAATAAACAAAACGACAACAAGATAACGGAACAAAAGAAATACAATACGAAAGGAAAAACAAGGAACAGAAACAAACAAAACACAGAAAAATGACCAAGTTCCAACCTCACTATCGGCAGAGATTCCCAAAATGCACTAGCAGGCAAGGGGCATTGAAGCCTGAAAAGCAAATAGCTCAAGTGCACATAGCGGTATGGGACCAACTCAAGCATGAGGAAATCATCCACGAAAACAAAGACGGCATTGTGGCGTTCTGGGACGACATCCTGGAGGATATGATCTTCCCATGGCTCCCACATATCATCGTTTTCCCATTGGGCCATGAGGGCATCATCCACCATTCTCCCCATGTACAGGTCGTCTTCGTCATCCAACTCCTCCTCATTAGGAAAATCCATATTTTCAAACGGATTGATGTCCAGGAGAGCAGGGTCGAATGGGATATATCCGATGGAACCATTGATTCGAGTGTGAACCTCAGGATCATAAGGATGCAAGGGGCAGGGTGTGGGTTCACCCTCAGTCCAGGTGCCACAACAACACTCGGAATCAGCCCATGAACCAATAGAATGGACATCATCTCCTCGCATATTCACCTGCAGCAGAGTGGTTTAAGGAATAATGGATTAGAACTAAATCACAATTACGAAAGAAAGAACAACTAAACACAAAAGAAAGAAAGAACTAAAATGCAAGGAAAGAAAAGAAATACAACAACAAGTTGGAATTCCACTTGAGATTTTTAAGTGGTGAAATAGGTGGGCTCATCCAGCTGGATGTGCTCCACTTCAGTGCGAAAATTCTCCAAGAACGGCTTCAATCTTTGGCCATTGACCTTGAAACACTCATCGTTCTTGGGATTGACAATCTCAACCGCCCCATGTGGAAAAACAGTCTTTACGATGAACGGGCCTGTCCACCGGGAACGGAGTTTTCCTGGGAAAAGATGGAGGCGAGAGTCATACAGCAACACTTTCTGCCCTGGCTCAAATGATTTACGAAAAATCGTACGATCGTGTCGAGCCTTCAACTTTTCCTTATGCAACTTTGCAGAGTCATACGCATCTCGTCGTATTTCCTCTAGCTCTGCAAGTTGGAGCTTGCGTAGCTGGCCTCCCTCTTGAATATCAAAGTTCAATGAGCGTGTCGCCCAATAAGCTTTATGTTCAATTTCAACCGGAAGGTGGCAAGCTTTCCCGTAAACTAGTCTATACGGGGACATTCCAAGATTCGTCTTATAGGCAGTACGGTATGCCCATAACGCGTCAGTCAATTTGTATGCCCAGTCTTTTCGATTGGAACTAACCGTTTTCTCGAGAATATGCTTGATTTCTCGGTTAGCCAATTCTGCTTGCCCATTTGACTGTGGATGATAAGCAAGAGCGATTTTATGATGGACTCCGTATTTCTTGAGAAGTGACTCCAAGGGCCTATTGCAGAAATGCTTGCCTTGGTCACTTAGTAAAGCTTTCGGAGTACCAAAACGAGACAGAATATGTTCTCTGAGAAATGACATGACCGTTCTGTGGTCATTTCGTCTCGTTGGTATCGCTTCTACCTATTTCGATACATACTCCACAGCAAGGAGTATGTACTCACAGTTATTCGACTTGGGAAATGGGCCCATAAAATCTATGCCCCAACAATCAAATATTTCAATTGTGATGATAGGGGTTAGAGGCATAGAATTCCTTTTAGAAATGGTTCCAAGCTTTTGACAGCGTTGGCATGTCTTACAAAAGGAATAAGCATCTTTGAAGACTGTGGGCCAGTAAAAACCGCTTTGCAACACTTTTTGTGCGGTCTTCTGCGACGCAAAATGGCCACCGCATGCCTCAGAATGGCATGACGCTAAGATAACGGTTATATCCTCGTTGGGTACGCAACGCCTGATGACCTGATCAGCACAGTATTTGAAAAGGTATGGGTCATCAAAGAAAAAATGGCGTGCAAACGAGAGGAACCGTTTCCTATCTTGATTCGACCAATGGGTCGGTGTTTCACCCGTGACCAGGTAGTTTACCACATCAGCATACCAAGGCAGACTACTTACTGCCAGTAGCTGTTCATCTGGGAACTCATCTTTAATGAATTGGGATTCAGTGTTTTCGGTAAAAGTCAACCGGGATAAATGATCCGCAACCACATTCTCTACTCCTTTCTTGTCCTTGATTGTTAAATCAAACTCTTGGAGTAAGAGTATCCAGCGGATAAGCCGTTGTTTAGCGTCTTTCTTTGACAAAAGATACTTGAGGGCCGAATGATCTGTAAAGCAGACGATTGGCGACCCTATCAGGTAAGACCTAAACTTGTCCAGAGCGAATACTACGGCCAGCAGCTCCTTTTCAGTAGTAGTGTAATTCATTTGAGCTTCATTTAAGGTTCGGCTGGCATAGTATATCACATGCGGCTTATTGTCCTTCCTCTGGCCTAGGACTGCGCCAATGGCGTAATCACTAGCATCGCACATTAATTCAAAAGGCAAACTCCAGTCGGGTGCCTGTATTATAGGTGCGGAGGTGAGGAGATCTTTTAAATCCTCGAAGGACTTCTGGCAACTCTCTGACCATTCGAAAGGTGCATCTTTGACAAGAAGTTGACAAAGGGGTCGAGAGATTGCACTGAAATTCTGGATAAATCGACGATAAAAACCCGCATGCCCCAAAAATGAACGAATGTCTCGCACTGTACGGGGGACGGGTAGGTTTGAGATTATGTCGATCTTAGCCTTATCCACTTGGATTCCTTCATCGGATATTATGTGGCCTAGAACTATACCCTTGGTCACCATAAAGTGACACTTCTCCCAATTCAAGACTAGGTGTTTGTCCTCACACCTCATTAAAACCTGTTCGAGATTGCTGAGGCAATCCTCGAAGCTATGGCCGAATACTGAAAAGTCATCCATGAAAACTTCAAGGATGTTTTCGACCATATCACTAAAGATGCTTAGCATGCACCGCTGAAATGTAGCCGGTGCATTACATAAGCCAAATGGCATTCGTCGGTAGGCGAAAGTACCGAATGGACACGTGAACGTGGTTTTCTCCTGATCTTCAGGAGCAATCTCAATTTGATTATACCCACTGTATCCATCTAAGAAGCAGTAGTACTTATGACCCGCCACTCGTTCCAGCATTTGATCCATGAATGGCAAAGGAAAATGATCCTTTCGGGTCACAGTATTTAGCTTCCTGTAATCAATACACATTCTCCATCCAGTGGGGACACGTGTCGGTACTAATTCACCTTCTTTGTTCGGAATGACCGTTATGCCCGCTTTCTTTGGAACTACTTGGGTAGGACTAACCCAAGGACTGTCAGATATTGGATATATCATCCCAACATCAAGTAGTTTAAGCACTTCCTTCTTAACCACTTCTTGCATGTTGGGATTCAGACGCCTTTGCATTTGCCTTGAGGGTTTGGCGTCTTCCTCCAGATATATCTTATGCGTGCATATGGATGGGCTTATGCCTTTGAGGTCAGCAATTGTCCATCCCATAGCATCCTTATGCTTTTTCAGCATATCCACTAGCTTTCTTTCCTGTTCATGAGTTAAAGCTGATGAAATAATTACAGGATAAGTTTTTCCGGTTCCTAGGAATGCATATTTCAGCTCTTTTGGGAGCTCCTTCAATTCTAACTCCGGGAACTGGAAACTAGAGGGCATTACCAATTTGGTTTTAGGAGGCAGTTGTTCATATGGCATGACCCACATGCAATCGGCTCTATCCTCCTCTATCGTATCCATCATAAGACACGTCTGATTTAGGTCAGCATCCAATGGAGTTGATTCTTCAGGCTGATAGTTATCGCCAAATTGTGTCATCACAACTTCCAAAGGATCTTTGTAGTCGACCAAATCAACTTCATCTTCAATAACCGTGTCTATATAATGGACTTCCTCCTCATCATCGTATTCTTCAGGTCGGGGATTAGAAAAGATCTTGACATTCAATGTCATGTTCCCGAATACGATTGTCATGATACCACTTCTAATTTTGATTGTGGCATCGATGGTGTTGAGGAACGGCCGTCCAAAGATAACCGGGATATGTGCACCAGGATTAGACACAGGTTCCGTGTCCAATATCACAAAATCCACCGGAAATACAAACGAGTCTATTTGGACCAGGACGTCCTCTAATACCCCTCTAGGGTACTTCACGGATCTGTCTGCCAACTGCAAAGCAACTCGAGTGGGTTTGAGTTCACCCAACCCTAGCTGTTTATAGACTGAATATGGCAGCAGATTCACGCTTGCTCCTAAATCAAGGAGTGCGTTGTCTATCTTTTGATTCCCAATTCTGCATGAGACAGTAGGTGTACCGGGATCTTTGAGTTTTGGAGGCAACTCGTTTTGAATGATCGCGCTAGCTTGGCACGCGACATAAGCATGTTTCTTCACGCTTTGCCTCCTCTTGACCGTGCATAGATCTTTGAGATACTTTGCATAAGCCGGCACCTGCTTGATAGCATCTAGGAGTGGAAGGTTAATCTTAACTTGCTTAAACAATTCCAAAAACTCCTGATTCTTCGTCTCATTCTTGGGTTTCTTCAACCGTTGAGGATAAGGTGCAGGAAAGGGGCATTTTGGTGGTTCTTCCTTAACAGATTCCTTTCCCGGCCTTCGCTCAACTTCTTCTTCTACTCTAGGAGCTTCAAGGTTTTCCTTTATTGGTTCGTCATTAGTAGACGGCTCCTCCTCTCGAGTAGATGGTAGCTCAACTTCTTCATCCAACACTTCCCCCTCTTTGTACACTTCGGGAGTGGACAGAGGTATGCCTTTTTCTATGACTTTTCCACTTCTCAGTGTGGTCACAGCTTTAGCATGTTCTTGATTATTAGGACCATTGTTATGTCCCTTGGGGTTCGGAAGTGGTTGGGCAGGGAATGTTCCTCCTGAGCTCTCTTGCCGTGCATCTATCCTCTCTAACGTGGCAGACATTTTACTCATCATTTGGATGAGTTGTTGCGTTAGATTGGCATTAGCAAGTGGCTCCTCCTCTTGTACCTTCTTGTGCGGGGGCACATAGGCATTGCTTTGTGGTGCATTGGAGGGTTGAGCTTGATTGTAATTATTAGTTCTGTTTTGATTGTAATGCTGGGGCGGCCTATTATTTTGCCCTTGATACTGATTATTGTTGTAGGGCTGCTGTTGATATTGATTTTGGGCCCCAGCGTTATTTCTCCAATCAAAACCGGGGTGATTCCATCTATTATTGCTTTGGAAAGTATTATTGGAATTCCCCGCCCCTCGAAAACCTTGCATGACATTCATCTCTACAGGGGCTTGCTCTTGAAAATATGGCACATTAGGACAATACTGAGTTGTATGTCCCAACATGTTGCATGTGCCACATGGTTCTTCAGGCATGACTTGCCTAGAACTCTCTCCTTTCATGCTTAACTCTTCCACCTTCTTTGCTAGCTCTGCATACTTAGTCATGAGGCGATCTTCATTGGTTAGCTGATATAAGCTTTTCTCTTCTACACAGGATATCTGTGATCGTGAGATATTGTCAGAATTTGACCATTCATGAGCGTATTCAGCTAACCATTCGAAATGGGCCTCAGCCTCTTCAGTGTTTTTTCGCAGAAATGGCCCAGAGCTCATTGTTTCCACCAACTTCTTTGTTTCACCATTTAATCCCTGATAAAAGAAGCTGATCGTTCGCCATTTCTCAAACCCATGGTGTGGGCATGAGAGCAGCAAATCTTTGAAACGCTCCCACGCTTGTGTGAAGGTTTCATTGCTCTTTTGTTTATAGGAATTAATTTGACGCTGAAGATCTGTGGTCATGCGAGTAGGATAGAATTTCTTCAGAAATGCGGTGCTCATCGCATGCCAGGTGAAAATTGAATTAGGCTTTTGGGAGTGAAGCCACGCCTTCGCTTTATCTTTCAAAGTGAAGGGGAATAGCATTAAATGCGTCACCTCCCTAGGACAATTTTGCGAGAATGTTTTGCAAACATCCTCGAAATCGGTGACATGTAAATACGCCTTCTCGCTGTCCATCCCATGAAAAGTGGGAAGCAATTGAATCATCCCATTGCGAAACTGAAATTCGCCATTGTGTGGTGGGATTTGAATGCAAGAGGGCGTAGGTGCATGTTCTGGTTGCATAAGATCGCAAAGAGGACGGAGTGCCTCATCGATTGGCACCACAACATTGTCACCGTTTTCACTCTGATGATCATCCATTGATGCAGTTGGAGTGATAATCGGGTTGATGGAACTATCAGAGTCAGAGCAGTAGAATGGATTTCCAAAGAATCCTTCGATAGAATTCTCGGACATGAACTAGGAGAGTCCCTAGGGTGAAGGTTTACCTAGAGAACTAAAGAATAAAGAAAACAAAAAGAGAAATAGATGAAGAGAGATTGAGGTAATCTAAGAATTAACTCGTCGTCTTCCCCGGCAACGGCGCCAAAAAACTTGACACGAATATTTTTCTGTGTGCGCTTGTGTGCAATACCCAAGTGTAGGTAGACGTGCAAGTAGTAACTGGATTAAGTCCAGGTCGATCCCACAGGGAAGGTGTTGAATTAAACTACCTAGATTAGACTCTAAAAAGAAAACAAAAATCAATATTTAAAATGAAGTGTAGAACACAAAGTTCCACAGTTAACAACTACTAGAATTAAAGACAACTAAATTAACTTAACTAACGATTAACTAACTAAGCAAGATTCTAAAAGAAACGGTTCTTCTTAATAAAAGAAAGTGTTGGGATTACGCGAATCCACCGTGACCTAACCTTCTACCATGCAATTGCAATTAAGCTCAAAGGAGTACACCTACTACAGTATTCTGTACTTCTCTAAAGATATAAAATCAATAGCCCTTTCATGACCGGGACTACATCATCACAATGAAGTTTGAAATACATGAAGACGGTTTAATCCAATAGTTAAGACTCTCACCTACAATGGTGTTAGCATTGAGGGTGGTTTGCAAAATATATTGAAAGAAAATGCTTTAAGGCCTTAAGTTTAAAGACTGTTTTGACAAACTGAGCATTTAGGGACAATTTGATAACAAATCCTTAAAACAGAAAGTCTTAGAATACTGTTTTGGGTGTTCTCAAGAATCAGAATCCTCGATCGATCGACGCGCTTTCGATCGATCGAATATCTTCATCTCTCGATCGATCGATATTTCCTCGATCGCTCGACTAAGTCACTGTCTCGATCGATCGACATACTTTCGATCGATCGAACACAGGGAAAAAAATATATTGCATGGCAGAGGCCAGAAATCACGATTTCATCGCGATTTCCCAACCCTAGGACTACTCAGACATTGTCTGGAGTACCACAGATTGATATTTAACGTAAAAGTTCATTGAAACGATGTTTGTTTGAAAGTTTTGCATTAAAACTATAAAACTAGTGAGTACGATCTAATTAACATAAAACTACTCGAGATTAATAAGTATACTACGATTAACTAAGTGCAGAAAACAAATAAACAATAGATCAAGAACCTGGAATGAAGATAACTTGTATTAACTAAAGAAATCTAGTTCACAATGCTTAATCTTCAATGAAACCTAAAAAACAAAGAAAAAAACTCTCTCTTCTCTATCTAAAACTGATAAAACAAAGTTGGGCGTCCCCCCTGGACGTATACAACAAGAAGATATATAGTAAACCTAAGAGCTAGGGTTAAAAACCCGCAACTGCTGCATGCGCGTATAATCTGATAAAAGGGACTTTCGATCGATCGAACATTTCTCGATCGATTGATCGTCTTGAATGTTCGAGCGCTTGAACTTCCGTCGATCGATCGAAACCCCGATCGCTCGAACTATGTCGATCGCTCGAACTCTGCAATTCTTCTTCAATCTTCCTTCTTTGAAACAAAGCATCTCCTTTTTATCAAATCTTTCAGTCTTTTATACAGCAGCATTCACCTGCACAACTAGTAGCTAAAACAATACAACTTATCATAGATTAATCATATTGTCTAAAACTAGCATTGTAATTCAAATTGCAGATAAAACGGGAAGTTGTGATCAAAACTAATGCAATTCTTTCTTTTAGCGCGGTTGTATTTTACAAATACCCCCGCTTTGCAGGCTGCAACTTTTAGATACGCCCGGTCTCTTTTCTCCTCTACCAGGTCGAGCTCCGCCCTGAGTGCATTTTCATTGTCTGGCTCGCTATAATTTGCCACCCGGTATGTAGGTAACCCAGGCTCCATGGGGACCACTGCCTCGAAACCGTAGCTTAGAGAGCACGACGTCTCGCCTATTACTGCCCAGGGTGTAGTGCGGTAGGCCCACAGAAGGGTCGGTAGCTCTTCAGCCCATAGTCCTTTGGCGTCTTCGAGCCTCATTTTTATTGACTAAAGAATAGTCTGATTTGTCACCTCGGCTTGGCCTTTGGCCTGGGGGTGCTCGGGAGATGAGTAGTGGTTGGATATCCCGTAGCCCGAGTAAAACTCACTAAATACCAGGGTGTCAAACTACCTACCGTTGTCATTAACCAGAACCCGGGGGACACCGAACCTGCTGAGGATGTTCCTCTCCATGAAGTATTCCATTTTCTTCTCAGTAATTATTGCCAAGGGCTCGGCTTCCGCCCATTTGGTGAAGTAGTCCACGGCGATGACAACGAACTTGACTTGTCCCTTTCGCGTTGGTAGGGGACTGACAATGTCAACGCTCCACTGAGCGAACGGCCAGGGGCTACAGATTGGCGTCTATAGTTCTCCCAGACGGTTGATCATGGGAGAAAACCTTTGGCACGTATCATACCTCTGGACATATGCTTGAGAGTCTCTGGCCATGGTCGTCCAGTAGTATCCTTGTAGCAGGGCTTTACGCGAGAGTGCCCGGCCTCCGATGTGGTTCCCGCACACCCCTTCATGGATTTCGTGCAACACCCCTTGGACCTATGTAGGATGGACACATCGGAGATATGGTATGGAGAATCCTCTTTTGTAGAGGATTCCATCAATAATGTGGTATCTCGCCGCTCGGTATTTAACCCGGCGGGCTTCCTCCTTACCTTTCGGTAACACGCATGTTGCCAGAAATGCCATGATTGGGTCCATCCAGCTAGGTCCTGGGGTGACCGGTTCTACCTCCATGCATTCTGAGTTGATCACACTCAGAGGATGAGGCGAGGCAGGCTAACCGGTCGGTTCTAGTATTCTCTTCCCTTGGTATCTGTGTGACGGAGAAACCCCGAGGCTTCTTCAAAACTGCTCAGATAAGGGCTAGGTAAACTATCATGTTATCTTCCCGAGCCTCGTACTCTTTGTTGACTTGATTTACCACGAGCTGAGAGTCACTATACCCCTGGACCTGTGATGTACCCATTGAAGCGGCCAGTTATAATCCGGCCAAGAGGGCTTCATATTCGGCCTCGTTATTGGAGGCTTTGAATTCGAACCTAAGCGCATACTCAAGGTGGATCCCGTCGAGCGTGGTTAGGATGATCCGTACTCCACTTCCTTGTTTTTTGGATGATCCATCTACATGGAGTACCCAGGTTGGGATGTCTGACTGGAAACCGGGCGGCAGGACCGGTGGGTCGAGCTCTTCAACCGGGTCTTCTTGGTATGTGAATTCAATAAGGAAATCCGCTACTGCCTGTCCCTTGATTGTTGTGCAGGGTCTGTAGACCACTTCGAATTCTTCTAACTCCAAGGCTCACTTGACGAGCCTTCCGGACGTTTCGAGCCTGCTCAAGATCTTACGGAGGGGTTGATCCGTAAGGACCACGATAACGTGGGCCTGGAAATATGGGCGCAGTCTCCGAGCTGAAGTGATGAAGGCGAAGGCGAGTTTTTTAATGCGGGAGTATCTACTTTCTGCACCCTGAAGCGCTCGGCTTGTATAGTAGACCGGGAACTGTATCCCATGCTCTTCTCGAATGAGTGCCGAGCTGACTGCCGAGAGTGACACTGCCAAGTACAAGAACAGCTCCTCGCCTAGCACGGGCGTTGAGAGTAGAGGGGGTGAAGATAAATACTTCTTGAGCTCCCGGAACGTCTCCTCGCACTTTTCTGACCACTGAAAAGCCTTGCGAAGGATCTTAAAAAATGGAAAGCACCGATCGGTTGCTCGGGACACGAACCTGTTCAATGCGGCAACCCATCCGGCCAAACTCTGTACTTTTTTGGTTGACCTGGGCGACCGCATGTGGACAATGGCCTGGATTTTCTTGGGGTTTGCTTCGATTCCCCGCCTGTTGACCAGGTGCCCTAAGAACTTTCCAGATGAGACGCCAAATGTGCATTTGGCCGGGTTCAACCTCATCCCGAACTTCTTTAAAATGCTGAAGGCCCCGGCCAAATGTTCCAGATGGTCGGACTCATCCCGACTTTTGACCAGCAGATCGTCGACGTATACCTCTATTGATTTCCCGATCAAGTCTTTGAACATGTAATTGACTAGGCGTTGATAATTTGCCCCGGCATTTTTAAGGTCGAAAGGCATGACCTTGTAGCAGTAGGTCCCCTGATCCGTGATGAATGAGGTCTTTTCTTCGTCCCCGGGGTACATGCTGATCTGATTGTACCCGGAGTAGGAGTCCATGAACGAAAGGAGCGAATGGCCGGCATTGGAATCCACAAGGAGATCTATCCGAGATAGTGGATAGCAGTCATTGGGGCAGGCTTTGTTTAGGTCAATGAAGTCCATGCACATCCTCCACTTCCCATTACTTTTCTTGACAAGTACTACGTTTGCTAACCAGTCGGGATAGTGGACCTCTCGGATAGATTGGGCTTTCAGGAGCTTCTCAACCTCCTTACACATTGCCTTTTATCTCTCAGAGGCCATGCCCCGTCTCTTCTGCTTCACCGACCGGCAGTCTGGATCGACATTGAGCCGATGAGACATTACTCGCGGAACGATCCCGGGCACATCTTCATGGCACCAAGTGAACACATCCTGACTCTGTTACAGGAATTGAATCAGCTTCTCCCTGAGGCGGGGCTTCAGCTGGGTGCCGATGCTGACCGTTCGGTCTAGGAGTTGTGGGTCCAATGCCACTTGTTCCAATTCTTTGATCGGGCCCACTCTATGATTCTGGTCCCTCGAGTCCATCTCCTGGACGTTCAATGTCTCTGTGATGACTTCCCGGCGAAGGGAACTGACATAGTAACTCCGGGCGGTCGATCGCCTGATCTCTACGCAGGCTCCCAGGTCCATGAGAGGTCAAGAACTTGACTGTCAGGCTATGAGTAGAGACGGAGGCCCTGGCTTTGTTGAGTGTAGGCCTCCCGAGAATGACATTCTAGGCAGATGGGGCCTCCACAATTACAAAGTTTTCCAACAAGGAGATTTGCTGAGGGTAAGTTCCCATAAGCACGGGGAGCTCCATGGTACCATGCGGTTGGGTGCTGGATCCATTAAAACCCACCAGGGGAGTAGCAACCGGATAGAGGCGATCCCTGGCTATCCCGAGCTGGTCAAACGCTGACACGAACATGATATCGGTCCAGCTGCCTGTGTCCACTAATACCCTTTTGACCACGTAATTGGCTATGGAGAGCGTCACAACTAACGGGTTTCCATAGGGGTAGTGAACGCCCTGCAAATAGTTGGAGGTGAACGTCAGTATGTCACTTGGCGGGGAGCCGGTGGATTGGACCTTCCAGAAATCCGCCCGGGACGCCCGAGCATGCCTCTTCCTTGCCGACTGTGAGTCCCCGCCTCTCGACGTTCCTCCGAAGATCACGTTGATTTGACCAAGAGGCTGTATTTGACCGGGAGCTCGGGCTCCTTCCGTAGGCTGTCCATCCGTTGCGATGAATTCTACAAGGTGACCCTGCTCGATAATTTTTTCTATGGCTATCTTTAGCTTGAAGCAATCCTCTGTGTCGTGACCGTGGTCTCTATGGAAGCGGTAAAACTTATCTCGATTCTTTTTTCTGGGCGGGGCTTTGAGTTTTGCCGGTTGTTGAAGCAACCTCTGCGTCTCGGCGGTGGCCATGACCTCGTGGATTGGTCGAGACAGAGGCGTGAAAGCGATCTAGGGCTGATCCCGACCTCCTCTCCGCTGGTCTTGCTTGGGCTTTTTTACCGGGCCCTTTTCAGAGCCCTCACACCTCTGCTTGGCTTTCGGGGACTCATCTCCCGCGAAGCCAGTGCGTTTGGACTTCAGAAATTCTTTTGTGTCTATATACTTTCTGACCCTCTCCGAGAGTTCCACCAGGGTTGCCGGTCGGTCTCGATGGAACGACGTGGCAACCTTGGTGTGTTGAACTCCCGAGCAGAAGGCCATGATAGCTGCTGTTTTGTTCAAATTACAGATCTGGAGCCTCTGCTAATTGAAGCGATCCACATACTCCCTTAGGGATTCGACCTTGCGCTTCTTGACAGTCAATAGTTGAGTGTTCAGTTGAGACCGGTCAAGCATCCCCATGAACTGGCTAATGAATAGCTTGCTCAGCGTCTTGAAGTCATCAACCGTTCGGGGCTTGAGGGTATGGAACCACTGCACGGCTGGCCCCTTGAGAGTGCTAGGGAAGGCCAGGCACAGTAATTTGTCGACAGTGGTGACCAACACCATCTAGGCCCTGTAGGTGCGAATATGGTACACTGGGCTCCCTATCCCATCGTAAGAACTGAGATACGGTGGCTTAAACTTCCGCGGGATGGGAAATCTGGTGATCCGAGCGGTATTGGGCGACTCGATCTCCGTGTTGGTATGGTCGTGACGCTGCTTGCGGCTTAGTTGTTCAATTTGTTTCTGCAAGCCCTGGATTTGAGCATTCACGTCTTCCCACTCAGTCTTCCTTTCAATGTCCGAGCGGTAAGTCGGACAAACGATGAGGCTTGCTCTTTGAAGTGTGTTGACCTCGAGGATAGAATCCAGCTCTGGCTCCAGGTAATCATATGCCTAAGATCTCCTCGGCTCTGGGCCAGAGGGTCTTTGGCTGATTCCCGGGGCTTTAGCCCTGACCCCCCCCCCCCCCCCCCCCTGGTGGCGCGTCGCCTGTTGATGATGTCTCTGGCGTCTTCCACTCGACGAGGATTGGTCCGAGCTCGCCGCCTGGTGCGCCTGGGCGCTCTGCTACGGTCACCATCCCGGGCGTGTTCCCAATCCGACGGGGATACAGCGCAGAGTGGGTATGGTTCCGGACTCTTCCAGGCTCCCGATCGGGGGCACTCTTCCCAGTTTGGTTCTCTGATTGAGGGCGCTTCTCCTGCAAGGCCAACAACGCTTTGATTTGCTGCTGGGTTTGCCGTTGGCCTTCCAGAAGTTGCGCGAGAGCCGCTGCCACCTGCTCGGAGGTCATGGAGGCGGCCTGCTACTCGAGCTGCAAGTTCTCCTGACAGACCGGAGCGGTATTTTTCTTACCCGTCTTCGGTGGCATGTTGATCAGTCAAGAAATTTGTTGATGAGGAACTTGTCGTTTCCCACAGACGGCGCCAAACTGATGATGCCGAAAATTCTTAAGAGAGATTAAGAAAAGAGATATGGCGACACGATCAATTGTGTGTGGTTTGGCCCCGTTAATGAGGTGACCTACGTCCACGGGTGTGTCAATGCGCTTCACTAGCAGATCACCGGCGGGCCTGGTGAGCCAACAGTTGGGCGGCGCTACCAGTAATACTGGCCGAGTGCATGCGTATAAAATCAATTTAAGCAGTTATTCTCTAGGTTAAGAATGCGATTCCTCTTAATGGGGGTGAATGGCCCCTTTTATAGGTGCAAGAGACCACCCGTATAAGGCAACTGATTAGATAAGGAAGCTCTATCTAATTACAATTTGATGAGCAAAAATCGTGGGAGGTTTCCTAAGTGGCTTAGGAAACTATTTGCACTTTCCATTAGTCTTCAGATTGATTTAGGAAACTGTTGAGCGGCTTGATTGTCAGACTGCACATCATGGAGAGCTGTTGCGTTGCATGCCCGGGCTGTGCGAGCATCCTGTGCTGTAACAGTCGAAAGACCTCAGGATTGGTGGGCCACAAGCGCCCGAGCGGTAATAGTCCGGGTCCTTTGCTGCTGACGTGGCGGTTTGACTTTAGCATAATATTTCTGGACGTATCAACACATATATACAAAAGGGTAATTTACAAAAAACAAAAAGGTAATTTGGTAATTCAATTTAACAAATGGGTAATTTGGTTATTCAATTTATAATTATACACACTTTAAACTTTGACAAAAGGGTACTTTATAAAAGGCAAAATGGTAATTTTAATAATATAATAAAATAATATATATTTATATATATACACACAAGGGTAATTACAAAGACAAAAGTGTAATTTGATAATTCTATTTAACAAAAGGGTAATTTGGTAATTCGATTTCTAATTGTACATACTTTAAACACATAAATAATAGTAATAAATTATAATATGTTTACATACACACACACACACAAATACGAAAAGATAATTTACAAAAGTAACTTAAGGCTTGTTTGGTAATTATAGGATTCCTTAAAAGTTGTCTTAATGCTCAAACAAGCCTTGCCAAACAAGCATTAAATTTCAAAAGTAATCTAAGACTTATTTTAGAAAAGTGAGTGAAGGCTTGTTTGGTAATTTAAAGATTCCTTAAAAAGTTGCCTTAAGGCTCAAACAAGCCTTGCCAAATAAGCAATAATTTATAAAAGTTATCTAAAGCTTGTTTGGTAATTCAAAGAAACAGTACAAAAAACACAAACAAATGTTAGTGTTTTGTTTGGAAAAACCAAAAAAACAAACACAAAACAAAACAAAATCAAACAAGGCATAGGCCAATTCGGATTGTGTGGTGCCTTGTTTGTGTTAGTGGTTTATTTGGGAAAACCTTAAAAAATAAAAATAAAACCAAACAAGTTAGTGACTTGTTTGGAAAGAAGGAAAAAACCATACATACCACAAAGCCAAAAAGCAGTTGTGCCAAACAAGGCACAACCTACAATTTGTTGACTTTGGGGTGTTTTGAACCAAATTGTAAATATTTATAATTATTGCTTGAAAAGTTGGTTGAATAATCACTTGTAGATTAAATAATTTTAAAAGTTGAATCAAATTGTAAATATTTGTAATTATTGGTGGAAAAGTTGATTGAAGCATCATTTCTAGAATAATTATTGGTTGAAAAGTTGATTGAATCATCCTTTCTAGAATAATTTAATTTAAAAGTTGACCTAATAATAATAAGGGTTGTTTTGTGGGTGAAATGACCAACCTACCCTCACAAAATGACAAAAATCAAAGTGATCATTAAAGGAAAATGGAACAAAAGATAAAAGTAAGGGTAAAACCGTCATTTCAAACAAATTAAGAAATAATTGGACAAAATTAAAATTGAAACCACTCTAAGCCTCTTTTATAGGAAACCACTCTAAGCCTCTTTTATAGTATAGTTGAATCAAATTATAAATATTTGTAATTATTGGTTGAAAAGTTGATTAAATCATCATTTCTAGAATAATTTAATTTTAAAAGTTGACCTAATAATAATAAGGTTTGTTTGTTGGGGAAATGACCAACCTATCCTCACAAAAGGACAAAAATCAAAGTAATCATTAAAGGAAAATGGAACAAAAGATAAAAGTAAAGGTAAAACCGTCATTTCAAACAAATCAAGAAATACCAAAATTGGACAAAATTGAAATTGAAACCACTCTAAGCCTCTTTGATAGGAAACCACTCTAAGCTTCTTTTATAGTATAGTTGAATCAAATTGTAAATATTTATAATTATTGGTTGCAAAGTTGATTGAATCATCATTTCTAGAATAATTTAATTTTAAAAGTTGACCTAATAATAAAAGGGGTTGTTTTGTGGGTGAAATGACCAACCTATCCTCACAAAAGGACAAAACTCAAAATAATCATCAAAAGAAAATGGAACAAAAGATAAAAGTAAGGGTAAAACCGTCATTCAAACAAATCAAGAAATACCAAAATTAGACAAAATTGAAATTGAAACCACTCTAAGCCTCTTTTATAGTATAGTGTAGATATAGTGTAGATGATGAGATATCCTTTGAAGTCATAGTAAAGGCTATGTAGTTGTCACACCCGTTCCAGAAATTTGTGATTTTTAAAATGCATCATTTGAGATTTTTGAAATTATTAATGTTATTAATAATTTGAGTTGAGGTTGACTGTGAGTCAACGGTAAGGTGTCTGTGAGGACACGAGAACATGGCAGTTCATATTGCATGGGCATGACTAAATGACATTTATATGATTTAAATGTTATTTGACTTTATCTGGTATTGGATGAATAGTAATTTTATCGGTGTTGTGGGAATTCTGGTAATCTTTGATATTGTTATATCATTTTGAGAACTGTGGTGAGAACGTGAGTGATACGTTAATTAAAAAGGTAGGTTGTGTAGAGATTCTACCTAATATAATTTTCGGACGTTATTTTGGACCCAAACGAAACCTAGTCGAAAACTTTTATAAATTATAGTCTTCACTCGTAAAGTTATAAAATGGACGTATGCGACGTTTTGAGACTTGATTAGAAGTTTTGAGAACTCGAGGGGTGGTAAACGCAATTCCTTGAAAGTTTTTCTATATATAGTAAAGGATAAGAATTCATTTTCCAAAACTTGCCAAAAATATCTAGAGAGAGGAGAGAGAAAAAAGATTGGAGCCAACGGGCTTTGCGACGACAAACGGCGACCGTTCGTCCGTCAGATTTTCTCCAGATTCAAGATTTGAACTCGTGGAGGTAAAACTCGTAGGAATCGCGTATAATTTGAAATCCGACGTTTATTCGGGCCTCTAGTCGATCCTTCAAAGTTTCGGAGAAATCGCACGAGGTATGAATTCTAGATCTATGAAATATATGGATTTCCATGTTTTGAACATCAATTTTGATATTCTTGGATCCGAGCGAAATTCATGTATTAGTTAGGCCCGTTAATTATGCACGTAAAATTATGTGAAAAGCACGTATAACTGTTTATGTGAGCATGTTATGTGTCTACTTGGGTCAAAGGGGAGTTTGGTGCAAATTCATCCGGGGTAAGCTCCTCGAACCTTGAGGATTGTGATTTTGATGGAATTGGAATTGTGGTTGTGTCTGGATTGGAGGTGGGCCCAACTAGTACACGGTACCTGGTATGGAGGAAGGCCCAACCAGTGTACGAGATGCGTGGGAGAGGTGGGCCTCCTACGGCATCGACCGGATGAATGCGTACCACTCACCCTAGAGACTATTTCTATGTGTTTTAGATGCTTAAAGCATGAACTGTCATATAAGCATACATTTAGAATTGTACGCTCAGCATATAGCTGAGCAGTGGAGATGTACTCCATTGCAGGTAAGAAGAAAGACAAGAAGAATCGTGAGGAGTGAGGCCGAGGAATGCCGGGGAAACATATTTGTATATGTTTTTGTTTTAAATGCTTAAACCTTGTGTAAGGATTTGAAATTGTAATAGTACGTTGTAATAGATCTTTGGATTTGTTCTGTAACAAGGTAATTCTGTATTTGAACGTCTGTAGTTAAGTTTTAAATGTTGAAAATCAGGTGTGCTTGTATTGGTGTTGTGTGGAGAAAGCATGAGTTGTTAATTATCAACACAGGGCTGCCCAGCAGGGGAGTAGTCGACTGAACCCAAGATCAGTCGACTGGATCTCGTAGGATGGAGATACTGAAAGTGAATAGTAAGAGAAGCAGTCGACTGGACCCTTGATCAGTCGACTGAACCACTGTTGAATTTGGCCACTGCTTTGATTAATGGTAAAACCAGTCGACTGGGTCTCCAGATCAGTCGACTGGACCCCTTTTGAAATGTTGCATTTTGGTTCTGCTTAACACAGTCGACTGGGGACCTGGATCAGTCGACTGAGAAGTCGACTGGGTTCCCTGATCAGTCGACTGGACCTCTGTTGAGAATTTTAAGTTTTGGTTTCTGCTCAGTGTAGTCGACTAGGAGCAGTCGACTGAACCCTAGGAGCAGTCGACTGAACCCCTGTTTTCAAAACTGATTCTTTTGAATGTGTTTTCCATTGGCCAAAACTTTTTATAACTCTGATTTCAATGGATTTTACAAACTCAGAGGGTAATGTTCCCTAAGTTTTAATTACCCAGGGTTGTTTTAAAGTTCTTTCCGCTGGGTATAGTAATATTGATGTTTGGATGAGCCTTGGTGGCGTGCCACGTGTCCTATTTCCACGCGTAGTGGGATGGGTCGTGACAGTAGTATAAAGGCAAAATGACATATAAGGAGAAAACAATTGATGAAATGACAAGCAAGGACAATTGAAATTGAAAGACTGTAAGGCTCTTTTATATTATAACTAGGAATATGGCCCGTGCAATGCACGGGCGTTGGTTTTCTAGAAAAAATATAATGTATATTTTTTTTTAATGTGAACAAGAAAGAGAAATAAGTTTTATTAAATTTTAAGGAGTTAGAAATATATGGTTTAACAACAACTATATTAATT
Organism: Hydrangea macrophylla; assembly: GCA_033977485.1. NCBI lineage: Eukaryota > Viridiplantae > Streptophyta > Magnoliopsida > Cornales > Hydrangeaceae > Hydrangea > Hydrangea macrophylla. Next base: position 113,050,575 of record CM066997.1, on the reverse strand, counting down.
GATGTTGACCTACAATTTAAGGCTCTTTTCTTTAACGTATATATCTATAATAAATATGTATATATATACATTTTATATGTATATATACATACATATATACAAAAAGGGTAATATAAAAAAGACTAAAGGGTAATTTGGTAATTCAATTTAACAAAAGAGTAATTTGCAAAAGGCTCAAAGGTAATTTGATTATTCAATTTGTAATTGTACATACTTTAAACTTTTAAGTTCTTTCTTTAACGTATAGAGAATATATATATATATATATATATGCACACACGCACGCACACTCGTATATACAAAAGGGTAATTTATGAAAGACAAAAGGGTAATTTGATAATTTGATTTAACAAAATGGTAATTTGTAAAAGGTATAAGGGTAATTAGATTATTCAATATATATCTATGTGTGTGTGTGTGTATCGTAATATAATAAAAAGTTTTTGGGAATCCAATTTAACGAACGGGAATTCATAATTGTAAACACTTTAAATTTTAAATTCTTTTATTTAAGGCATAGAAACTAAGGGTAATTTGCATAAGGCATAAGAGTAATTTGGCTATGCAATTTATAAGTGCACAAAGTTTTATTCAATTCTGGTATATAATATATTCAATATATATAATATAATAAAACAATATATGTATATATATATACATACAAGGGTAGTTTTCAAAAGAATAAAAGGCAATTTGATAATTCAATTTATAATTGTACACACTTTAAATACACAAATAATAATAATAAATTATAATATGTATATATACATATACACATATATACAAAAGGGTAATTTACAAAAAATAAAAAGGTAATTTGGTAATTCAATTTAACAAATGGGTAATTTAGTTATTCAATTTATAATTATACACACTTTAAACTTTGACAAAAGGGTACTTTATAAAAGGCAAAATGGTAATTTTAATAATATAATAAAATAATATATATATATATATATATATGTATATATATATATGTATATATATACATACAAGGGTAATACAAAAGGCAAAAGGGTAATTTGATAATTCTATTTAACAAAAGGGTAATTTGGTAATTCGATTTCTAATTGTACATACTTTAAACACATAAATAATAATAACAAATTATAATATATTACATATACACACACATATACGAAAAGATAATTTATAAAAGTGACTTAAGGCTTGTTTGGTAATTATAGGATTCCTTAAAAGTTGTCTTAAGGCTCAAACAAGCCTTGCCAAACAAGCATTAAATTTCAAAAGTAATCTAAGACTTGTTTAGAAAAGTGACTGAAGGCTTGTTTGGCAATTCAAAGATTCCTTAAAAAGTTGCCTTAAGGCTTAAACAATCCTTGCCAAACAAGCAAAAATTTATAAAAGTTATCTAAAGCTTGTTTGATAATTCAAAGAAACAGTACAAAAAACACAAACAAATGTTAGTGCTTTGTATGGGAAAACCAAAAAATGAAAAACAAAACAAAACAAAACAAAATCAAACAAGGCATAGGCCAATTTGGGTTGTGTTGTGCCTTGTTTGTGTTAGTGGTTTATTTGGAAAAACCCAAAAAAATAAAAATAAAACCAAACAAAACCAAACAAGTTAGTGACTTGTTTGGGAAGAAGGAAAAATCATACAAACCACAAAGCCAAAAAGCAGTTGTGCCAAACAAGGCACAACCTACAATTTGTTGACTTTTGGGTGTTTTGAACCAAATTGTAAATATTTGTAATTATTGCTTGAAAAGTTAATTAAAAAATCACTTGTAGATTAAATAATTTTAAAAGTTGAATCAAATTGTAAATATTTATAATTATTGGTTGAAAAGTTGATTGAAGCATCATTTCTAGAATAATTATTGGTTGAAAAGTTGATTGAATCATCCTTTCTAGAATAATTTAATTTAAAAGTTGACCTAATAATAATAAGGGTTATTTTGTGGGTGAAATGACCAACCTACCCTCACAGAAGGACAAAAACTCAAAGTAATCATTAAAAAAAAATGGAACAAAAGATAAAAGTAAAGGTAAAACCGTCATTTCAAACAAATCAAGAAATACCAAAATTGGACCAAATTGGACAAAATTAAAATTGAAACCACTCCAAGCCTCTTTTATAGGAAATCACTCTAAGCTTGTTTTATAGTATAGTTGAATCAAATTGTAAATATTTATAATTATTGTTTGCAAAGTTGATTGAATCATCATTTCTAGAATAATTTAATTTTAAAAATTGACCTAATAATAATTAGGGTTGTTTTGTGGGTGAAATGACCAACCTATCCTCACAATAGGACAAAAACTCAAAATAACCTTTAAAAGAAAATAGAACAAAAGATAAAAGTAAGGGTAAAACCATCATTTCAAACAAATCAAGAAATACCAAAATTAGACAAAATTGAAATTGAAACCACTCTAAGCCTCTTTTATAGTATAGTGTAGATATAGTGTAGATGATGAGATATCCTTTGAAGCCATATATCTAAGATTAGTAAAGGCAAAATGACATATAAGGAGAAAACAATTGATGAAATGACAAGCAAGGACAATTGATATTGAAAGACTCTAAGGGTGTGTTTGATAAAACTGAAAATTAAGTACTGAAAATTAAGTGCTGAATTTTAAGCACTAAAAATTTTAAGCGATTGAATTTACAGTACTAAAAATAATTTTTCAAGTACTGAAATAGATTGCATTCAATGATTATTTTCAGTAGAAAATTTTCACTTAAAGCTTTCAGTGATTTTTTGGCTGCTTTTTCATTTAAATGATACGTTATCAAACGCACTGAAGCAAAATAAGTGCTGAAAAGTTTCTTTTTCACCACTTAATTGAGTTATCAAACACACCCTGAGACTCTTTTATATTATAGTGTAGATGTAGAAAAAAATCTCGTACTCTAAAAAGTGAACACATTTCAAAAGTAACCCAAACGGTGTCTAAGTAGATAATAAGCAAGGGCTGTCACAGCCATATGTGGAGCTGGCTATAGCCCATGGCCATTTTTTTAGGAAAGTATTCTTATGTATATTCAGCCCACTCCCATCCAAAAGCCCACATAATTTATCCTAATCCACAACTCACTCCCTTAGATATTAGGCCTTTATTCTTTGCTTAATAGTATCCTTCTCAAATTTGGTTTCTAAATGTCTTAATAGTTGTGCCATACGTGAGACAATGATGAGTAGTACTACATACCACTGCATGTGGAACAACTGGCAAAATATCTAAGAATCAAATTTGGGAAACAAAATATTTATTTCTTTCTTTCCACGTAAGATCTTGTAATAACATTTCTGCATTTTTTTTTTTTAAATATGGACTAATCTATATGAAGGTTTTTGTTATGAACATCCATAATTTTTTGTTACTAGCTTCTATTTGAAAATTTGCCCGCCCCTTTGAGACTTCCCGAGTCCGCCAATGTTAATAAATCAAGAGCGGAGATGATTAATTTTATAGAATTTTAGTGATAAATTCCTCAAACTGGATTTTGTAAGTATAAAGCCCATCCCCTTTTTAATTTTGGGCAAAAGTTCATCCTTAGTAAAACTTAAGTACACCAACTCACTTGACTCATTTGACCCACTAATATCAAGACCAAAATGCCATCAGCCCTTCTATTTCTACTTCTCTCTCTCTCTCTCTCAAAGGACAATCCCACACCACGTCCGTCCTCTCTCTCTCTCTCTCTCAAAGGACCATCCCACACCACGTCCTTCCTCTCTCTCTCTCTCTCTCTCTCTCTCTCTCTCTCTCTCTCAAAGGACCATCCCACACCACGTCCGTCGACCATCACCGTCAACAACCTTCCCACCACCGATGACCGTCGTCACCCAACCTCCACTGATCGTCGTCTCCCAACCTTAATTGTTCAATGTCCAACATCGCCTTGAATAACTCCACCAAAAAATCTGTTGACGATGGTTGATCTGATGAAGATGGTGACAAATGGATCTGCTAGAGTGAACGATCTGATGAAGATGGTAACTGTTGACACCAACTAGCTTTTGATTAGACTCTTTTGCCCTATCATAGCCCAAATCAAATTGCATGGTTACTTGTTGTAAATTATGATCCCCCATTTTCTCTCTCTAGCTCCATATATCTATGGTTATCTAAATTTACTTGTTGTAAATTTAGAGATAACTCTCTAAATTTGCTTTGGTAGTATCTCCATTAGATGTAGTCGGTGATGAAAGTCGCTAATAATTTAAGTTATGCCAAGTGTTTATTTTCTACTTCTTTGTTGATACAAGTGGGTATGTTGATGCCTTTGTTTCATTTTTATGAAATTCTTCTAATTGTGTATTTAAGGTTTTGTGAAATTAAAAGTTTCACAGAGCTGATTTTGTGAAAGTGAAGTTATGTGAAATTTCACAGAACTACTTACTAGTTATACTACGATTATTACCAGAGTTTGCAGCCTCACCCTCACCCAGTCACCCTCCTTCAATCGTAATCCTCAAACTTCGGCACTTATGTCCTCGCACTAGGCCAACACACCAAAAGATCAAAAAAGGTATGTGAAATTGGTTTAGGGCTTGTTCGGCAAAGGGTTCCTCTTCTACCAACTTTCGAATTTCACATGATTAGTTATGTGAAACTTGAAAGTTATGTAAAATTTACCTAACTTCTCATGTGAAAAAGTTATGTGAAATTTTACGCTGAAAAAAGTTGTGTGAAACTTCACATAACTATTGCGGAAAACAAAAGTGGGCTAATTTAGACTTTGTTTTAGAAGAATTTTTTTGCTTTGCAATTTGCCTGAAATTTCACACTAAAAAAAGGTTGTGTGAAATTTTACACAACTTTTTCTGAAAAAACATTGAGACAACTCTCTCTATTTTATTCTCTCTATCTTTCTCGAATGAAATTTCACACTGAATATAGTTGTGTGAAATGTCATATGACTTTTTTCTTTTCACAAATTTCACATAGCTAGTTTGTGAAATTTCACATAGTTGTCATGTCAAATTTCAAATAATTTTTTTCTTTTTCACAAATTTTCACACAATTTTTTTATGTGAAATTTTACACAACTATCTATGTGAAATTTCACACAACTTTTTTTTTCCAAAATTTTATAGCGACAATGGTACTTGTTTGATATATCTTGTCGAATAGATTATGAAAATATAAATTTTTCAAAAAAAATGATGTCTAGATTGAAAGTTACGGATTTTTGAAGTTTGTAAAACAATATAAGAAGTTTGGTATGAGTGACTGCACACTATAAATGTTAAATGACCAATCAGGCTCGGCCTGGGCCAAGGCCTTGGGCCCCCAAATTCTTGCATATTTTTAGGGGCCCCCAAATGTTTTCAGCTATACCACTATTATTAAGCCAAATCTCTCAGCACAATTGGAAATCAACCTAAACTAAAATACTTCGTTTATCTTTCCCAATCAAATCCTAGTCCAAGGCCCCCAAGATACTTCTGACTCCCATTACGATCAGAGTGATCCCCCTCCCCAACATCAGAAACATAAGAAGAAGCTTAGAAAATAAAGTGTAGTTTTGCTCACCCTAAAATTGTTCATCTTTTGTCTACCCTCCTCTCTCATTGATTAATGCAGTGAGGCCCATTAGTATTGGGATTCTATCTTAGCTCAATTTTTGTGTTGTTCTAAGACAAAAATCAATTCCATATAAATTAATGAGGTTATAACAAGTACGGGACATTTCTCTTTCATGAAATTTATGGATGATGATAGTTTGAAGACTTCTTGTGTCAACCTTGAAAATTTTCTAGAACATAACATGCAATCTAATATTGGTGGAGAGAGACCTATTTTCCGAATTGCAAGTCTTGAAAGAAGTTTTACCAATAGAAATAAAATTTTCTAGTACTTAATTATTTGATAAAAGGCCAATCATGAAATACAGTTGTTTCCTAAATGTATGGATTTCTTATAGAATATTGTTTCCTAAACCAGTTCCAGTTGCATCTTCTGAAAGAAGTTTTTCAAAGTTGAAGTTGATTAAATCCTATCTTTGATCAACCATGTCGCAAGAAAGACTGAATAGATTAGCCATGTTATCAATTGAGAAAGATATGATAGAAAAGATTGTTTATACAAGCTTACTTGGTAATTTTACAGCTAAAAATGTGAGAGGTAATGTTTCAGTGGTAGATTAGAATATTTTTGCCTTGTTGTAAAGTAGATTTGTTCTAAGTAAATTGTATGCAGGGGTTTTTTTTTAGTCGCATATTAGTTAATTGCTTTACGACGTCGAATTCATGATTATTTTTGTGGTTTACAATAGTTAGATACCTTAAGATAGCTAGTGCATACTAATATATAGACGACTCTATTTTAGAAGCACTACTAGGGCCTCCAATAACTCAAGGCTGGCCCTGTGACCAATACACGCGTGCAACATACAAGGAAGGTTAATTTCGTCAAAAAAAATGTAATAGACCTTCCACTAAAATTAAAAGCGTGATAGAGTTTTTACCAAAAAAGTATGTCCTTTAAAACTTTTCACTTTATGTCCCTTAATTTTAATGGGGTTAAGAGATTGTTTTTCAATTATCACTGAACCTATGGGATAGTGAGGCTGAACACAAGCACAACATGGTAATTAAGGACTGAAATAATTTATTTATCCTTTCATAATGTAATGTCTGAGCATATAATAACAAGCCTAATAAATGTGAAGGGTAATGCTATGTGCACAGATTTAGGCCATTCATTTTGATGGGGTCTATAGACTCCAGGGGCGGAGGTGAAGAGGTACAAGGGGGGGGCTTAGGCCCCTCCTAGGTTTTAAAAAAATTCTACATTGCACTAAAAAAATAATAACAATTAGCCCCCCTGAAAATTACACTTAGCCTCCCTAATATTATAAAATTGTCATACTAAGCCCCCTTTCTTTTATATTTTTGTGCTAATTATAAAATCTCCCTCCCTCCTATGTTTTTGGGTTAATTTTTTTAGCATTAATTTACATCATCTACACAATATATACACAAAATACGTATAAATAGGTCCAAAAAAATCATCAACTAAGGGAAGAAGCCCCACAAAAAATACAAGCCTAAATGAATTAAGGAGCCAAAACAATGGGGAACATCATTTTAAGGCCTTAAGCAAAACCAAAATGTTTTATCTTAGGAGATTCTGGGCAGCCCATGATCACTGTTCTTCCCACTTCCCAAGACTGTAGCCCTTTTATATTTGGGTTTTTTAGTATTATATCCCCATAGTATAGTATTTTTTGGGGGCAGGTCCCTGGGTTAAGAATGTATTGTATTAGGTACCTTGAATATTTTCAGTTCCAAAAATACCTCTGTCTTCATTCGCGCGTGTTGGCTCTTAAAAGCTGAAGACTTTAGTAATTGCACCCCCATTTCAAAACCGTTACTTCCCCAAGATTACTCCCCAAAATTTCTCCCCCAATTTCAGGACTTGAATGTACAGGAAGTTCAAATCGGACATAAACACCACCATAAACATCTTCATCCACCATCCAGGTGAACGCAAAACAAGGGTTTGCTTGGCACAGTTACGGCGAGCAATATATGACTTCGTTGAAGATCCGGTGAGGTAAAGGCGTTGTGGTTGTTTAACAACATGCAGAGCTTCAAATATACATATATTCGTGATGAAAGGTACGGTTTTTTAGTGAGTTTTAGGGTTTGATTGATCAGGAATCATGGAAGACCCCGAATTGAAACTCTACTGTAAGAAGTGAATTTTTCACAGTACATGCACATCTTAATACTTAAGAAGACAACTTCACTCTTTTACAATTTTTCACAAACACTCCCAGCCCAATGTGTTGGGTTTGAAATACAAAATATGAGGTAGTTTAGTTGTTAATTTCTCAATTTCACAAAGGGCTTGTGCTGTTTGGACTGTGAGATTGACAGTGTAGACATTAGATTAAATACTTAAAAGCGATATGTAGCAAAATTTGCAACATGTGAATTTCTCGGATGTCAGCCCCTTGTTTAGTTTTGTTTTAGTGATGCTAACAACAAATGAAGAATTAATTTTTAAAAAAATAAGCCTTTTTTGGGTTACTCACATTCCATAAATTTTAAATTGTGAATTTCGCAAAATCTCAGTCACCTATTCAGTTTTGTCCCTAAAAGCACCCGCGATGCGTTGTTTGATCGAGTCGTGAACTTCACAGTTCAAATGAGTGACTAAATTGCAGAGTCCTAATCTCTTGTGAAATTCACAATCAACTTATTGGACTGCACACACATTTCATTAAATAAAACTTGACCTCGTCACATCAGTTTCGTGTTTAAAAGCATCTAGCAACACCAGTTCAATCATCAACACATGCTTAAGAAATTGAGTTGATGTTTTTAGAGATATATGATATGTATTTTGCATTTGAGGCAACTGTGAATTTCAGTGTTTTGAAAATATCGTATCATTTCATTTCGAAATTCACAAAATAAGAACAAAACACTGCGGTTTTAACATTCGTGACAATTTTACAGGTATGGCAAAAAAATGGTGCAACACCTGCCGAATCTACAAGGGAAACAGAGAAGCATGCTCAATATCGTAGTACATTAGTGTCAACGGCTAAGTTGATGAAGAAGTTGAAACTCCGGCCGGAACACCTCAATGAATTAAGGAAGACCCCATTTTGGGAACTAATAAATGCCTTTACAGAGAAAAGGGTGAAGTCCACGCGCAAGTTTGACATCAATACGGAGCGATTGATTGGTTACTATAACTTGGTAGAAAAAGGATTTAGAATTGGCACAAGAATCCTGAAATTATATCCGTCCGACATCGAACTCATTTTTGGGGTGGAATCGGGAATCCGACAAATTGATTTATCTTATACACCCAAGAAATTGACACCCTTCATCAAACGGAGGTTTAAGAATGAAGAAAGCATGGACGACGTGAACATCAAGAGAGCACTCGATGCTGCATTGCATGGAAGGAAGAATACTGACATTCAAGATGTTGCCCGATTGATTTGCTTATTGTTGTGTCTTACACTATTTTTCGCCACAACCGGAAACACAATTAGATGGGGGTTTATTGCATACGTGGAGAATCTTGATATGATAAGAGAGTATGCATGGTCTGATGCAATACTAGATGAGCTGATGACTTCTATCAATCGATCCAACCTTGATCCGACAAAAATTACAGGGTGTTCATTGGTTCTGCAGGTAACATAAGTACGAAAACTAATATATCCCACACTTTTATTAGTATTAACGTTTTTTGAAAAAATAAATAAATTAGTATAAACAGTATGTAAAATTCACAAAACTTCCAAACTATGGCAGTATTGGTTATGCGAGCACACTCGAGTACTCGATCCAGCGAACAATGACGTTTTCCCAAGATTCCTAAAATGGAACTTGACATCTTTGGACCGAAGGCTGAGAGGCATCGACCTACGAGCACTGAATCCATCAGAGGTATGGTGATTTGTTTAATATTTCGTAGACTTTATGTCTTTTAGATCCCTTGCAACTCGTTGAAACCGCGCAGGGCTGATTCGATGTCTCTTTGTAGGTGTTTGTTGGAGAGCTGCCCTTAACAAAATATGAGGCAGAACTTTATGGGGAGGAGTATGCACAACGTGAGAAAGACGAAAGGGTGGAGGATAATAACAGATCCAATAGGGCAAGTGAAGCACATCAGATAATCTCACAATCTGATGGAGCTAGTGAGAAGAACGGACCAAGTCACAGTTTGTCAAGTGACGAGATTGATCAGCCAGAGTCAAAATCTTCCAACCGTTCAGAGTGTGCATTGCAGCTACAACCCGATATCCAAGACTCACTCGTACACTCTACGGACGGCAAAGTGACACCCACAGGAAAAATGGATTGTTCTACACAATCACACGATGCCCGCCACTCACCTATGGATTTCAACATTGAGCATCACCAAGACATATGTGGTAAACTGTACGACTGCGATGTTCATGAAACTATCGTTCCCAATGCGCAAACAGAAAGGGATAGTCCCAGTGACGATAGAAGTGAAGTTGATAGAATACATAAGCTTGAGTTTGATATTCAGGAATTACGCGAGTCACTTGCTGCTACGCAACAGACTGTAGCAGACTTACAGATGAAGCCGAACAAACTAAGGACCAACAAGGGAGATTGCAATGCGAATTTGGTGGATAGTACAGAGCATATGGTGCAAGAGCTGCAAAAAAAGGTAGTAGCATTGGAAGCACAGCATGTCAGAGATGAGGCTTTGGCGAATAACCTCAGGCGTTATTACCAAATCTTAGAATCGGAGATGAAAGAGAAGGATTCCCGTATTCAATACCTAGAACTCATTTTAGCGAAAAGGGAGGAAGAAATGAGGGATGTTGTAGACGATGCTCATGCTCATCAGGTGACCCAAAATATGCGTAGGTCTGACCGTGTGAAAGAGTTGGAAGCAATGCTTCAGGAGCAGGAAACCAAAGTAGCGTATTTTGAAAAACTGTTGGATGAGCACAACAAACGGAATGAAGAGCCCGTTACTGAAACTAATGAGGTACAATTGCACGCTGTAACGTGAGATTCACATATTAAGAACCGAAAAAACTAGCAATCTATTTAGTGAATTTCTCTAACCATGACATCTGCACTAGGCACCACTGATAAAAAATAACAACAGATGATATTGTGAACTTTACAGGATTACTTTTGAATATATCATAGCTGTGGAAGCTGGTTTTTGTGAATTTCGCATATCACATTGAATAAAACTCAGAATTTACTGTGGGGATGTGAAATTCACAGTTTTCAAAAAATGGGAAATTCACAAAACCTGTTGTTTTGATCATGAGAAATTCACAAAACTAGCTTTGCGAAAGTGTGAAATTCACAATTTCACTAATGATTGTTGTGTCATGGTATGTGAAAGTCACGGTTTTTGGTAATGATTGCAGGAACATGTTGATTTGGGGGGAAATAGTTTCATTCGGGACCTTAAGACAAGAACTAGAAAACAAAAGGAAATGCCTGACTTCGAATGTCCGCCTCCCAAGAGGGTACGCAAAGATAAAGATATAGGAAAGGGCTTGAATGATAATGCAGTTGTTAGAGTTGATGAATGTGCAGACCCTATAATTAAACTACCGACACATGCTCGGGTCTTTCAATTGCTCCCAAAGGCGGACCAGGACCTGCTACACAAAATTAGCACATATGGCGAGCCATTGTAAGTTCTTTAGTTATTGTTCCTTACTATATACGCATCGTAACTACAAGTAAGGCAATTTGAATGTGTGCGTGTGAATGTAACAGTTTCACAGTCTATAAACGAAAGAATACTCAAGACGTAATCACGCTTGCAGACATCATCTCCATCATTGAGGAGGAAGAGATAGGGAACAATGTAAGATGGAAATTATTTGTTTGTAGGATGTCAACTATGTTAACCAAGCATTGATTAGGATCGGGTAAAACAATTCGGCAACAAATCCAAAACCCAAACTAATAAAATCTTACACCAGGTCATTGATGCTTAGGCTGGTCTACTGATGGATATGCAGCGGGATGGTGATATAGTCCAGGAAACGGATTTGACAGCCGGCATATCGTACGTACACAATGGCCTATGCCAGGTAGATAAGGATTTCACCCATACTGCCTGTCACCACACCTATACACTGATCAAAAATTTATTGCTGTAACCATGCAATGTGAATTAAATGCAGAAATATGTGAGGGATAAAGATCAAACAAGTTTGAACATATATATTGACAAGCCCCTTCGTGCTAACCTTAATAAGTATCGTTACTACCACTTCCCGATCATATCTAATGGTATAACCGTTGGTGGGAGGCACTGGACTCTTGCGGTGTTCGACACAGTTGTTGGACTGTGGAGGTTCTACAACTCACTCTGGCCAAGGACGAGTAAGCACAAAGACCGTTACGTGGGCGAATTTCTACAGTTGGTAAGGACATTATACAACTTTCAGCTTTTATATCTCAAATAATTTAATGCTTAAACACTAAAAGGGCAGCCTTACTCCACAGCGTGAATATGTTGAGTAATGCATTGCTTCGGCAATATCACCAACAGCAGTAGTGGGAACACAAGATAAGGAAACCAGGCTTGAGGAGGTGCGCACATCACCGCAGCAAGATAAGCCCTCGTAAGCATTTTAGGGACAAATCAATTGTATTTAAATTGGTTGGTTGATACCCAATGTTCATGTCTATTTGTTTAATTTATTTTTCTTTTCCAGCAACTACGATTGTGGAGTTATCGTGTGCCATGTAATGGAGATGATTTTCTTGAATCAGCCCTTGGGAAGCAATTGTGATGCGAAGAAGATGAGAGCAAGAATCATTCATCGATTCTTGCGCAGTCGTGGGACATCTGGGACACAAAAGTATCAAAAGAAGAGAGCCTCCAAATGATAACAATTGAAAGTAGTTTTATGCTTCTCCATTGATTAGGAATTTTGATGACTTGTTGGGAATTATATTAATCCTTGTGGGCGATCACTGAGAATGTATTTTTTATTTTATTTTTGTTGGCAAACTTGGCTGTGACATTTTTTTCATTCCAATCATATATATTATGCATTTTTGTGTTTTGTCGTGTTTTTCACCATTACAATAACGCTGAATATTGTACTTGTCAGTTGCCTCCAATTAACTAAGGAAGTAGCTACCCATATACTCATTGTGAATTTCACAATGCACAGAGTCGACATATTCATCAAATTTGCAAACAATAAGCCATACACTGATTGTGAATTTCACAATACAAAGAGTCAACACAAACAGTCAACATTAAACAAGAAACAAATCGGCAATTACTCTTACTTGTGGGATTCGTAAAACCATCATTTTTACTTTTATATTATAAAGCTACTATTCATATACATGTTTGTCAATCTGCTGGAGAATGAAAATCGCAGTACACTGATTGTGAATTTCACCATATAAACTATAAACATTAATCCAATTCACAAATCAGCTTTGAGTCCTACTTGTGATATTCACAACCAACACTTGTACTTCGTATAGGTGGTTATCAAGCTGCAAAATATTAAAAATCAAGGGACAACCTTAGTTGAAAGTAAGAAAATTGCGTGCTGTTAACACACAGATTTGTGGAAAGAAGATACAATGTAAGACGCAAAAAGAACCATTAAAATAACGCTGAAAATTGTACTTGTCAGTTGCCTCCAAATAACTAAGGAAGTAGTTACCCATATACTCATTATGAATTTCACAATGCACATAGTCGACGTATTCATGAAATTCGCAAACTATAAACCATACATTGATTGTGAATTTCACAATGCAAACAGTCAACATTAAACAAGAGACAAATCAACAATCAGTCTTACTTGTAATGGGAAGAATGTTTCAAAAATTAAAGCCTAGAATTTATTCAGAAACAATACCATAATCCATCCTAAAATTTATTCAAAGACTCAAATGCTCACTACCCACAGCCCCACATTGCAAAGAAAAACTCATAAAAGACTCATTTCTCGATGGCTGCCCTGCAAGTCTTCCGGTTGTGGCTTCCCTTGATTCCGCATGAACCGCACCTTATACGCCGCACCCTTTCACCACGTGAAGGTATCCTCCTGACCCTTGGTCGCCCCGGGAGTCTCCTTTCAAGCGGAGGGAATATAAAACCATCCGGGGAGCTGTTTACCGGTCTATCAAACGTCACAACGGGATGTATTGCTTTAGCATAAGATTGTCTATAATAAACTGCGTGAAAGTATGGTTCGACAAAATCAGTTAATGTTTTTCCGGTCACCAGAGCACTTTTTGAAATTACTGCTGCAGCATGCGCACATGGAAAACCATTTGACTGCCATCCGCCGCAAGAACACAACCGAAGTGCTGTGTTAACAAAAACCGACGGGTGACAATGTACCTCAAATAAGTTGGCATCTGATACGTTAATATTCCAGGTTGCCCCTTCATCCAACGCAAGTTGTAGTCGTTTTTGCATTGCAGGACATAGGATGCCTGACCATTCAGAAGATGCCCTCATTCTCTCTGCCATGTCCGTCATTATTTGTATCCTTATCTTATCGATCAAGTTCGTGATGGGCAAATGACGTGCTTCCCTAATCTTTTTATTCCAAGATTCAGTGACATTGGAGCACATCTCCCCATATCTTTGCCCCCGAAAATACGAATTGCACCAGTTTTGGTGTGGGAGATCACTTATGAAATTTCTCACCCTCTGCCCCCCTTCCAACAACAATTCATCCAACTTAATTGCAAATTGTTCAGCATTGGGTGCATACGCACATTGCCGAAACTTGTAGAGAAGTCGTTCTATAAGTTTTGGGTTGAGTCCTCTCAATTTGTCTTGCAAATTCAATTTCAAATGGAACATGCAAAAACCGTGATAGTGGCCCTCGAACACAGTTCTTACTCCTTCAATCAAGCCAGGATGCCTATCCGAAATGAACGTTCTCTTGCGGTTTTCACCAACCACTCTCCTCAACTCTCTAAGGAACCAAACCCAATTATCTGTGTCTTCCAATCGGACAATGGCAAATGCAAGACTGAAAATACCTGTCACAGATACGATAAAAAAAAATTGGCGTTACAAGCAACACAATACCATTGTGATCTTTCTGAATTCCAGACATAATTGTGAAATTCACAGTATGATCTGTAGATGTAATTGACAACGCGTTTTTTTACAATAAAATTGCCGATAAAATATCATCGTTTTAAGAATGTAGGAGCAACACAATACCAGTTTTGGTTGTGATCATTCTAATTTTCAGACAGTTTTGTGAAATTCACAGTTTGACCTGTGGATATAATTGACATAGAAATTTCTCGGTCTAAAAATTGCAATAACAACAAGGAAAAAAAGAGTGACCAAGAAAATAGACCTTGGTTACCATCCTTGCAAGAAGCAGCGAGCAACACACCCTTATGTCTGCCTTTCAGGAAAGTTCCGTCCAAGAAAACCATTGGTCTAACAAAGTTGAACCCACTCAAGCACGCGCCAAACGCAACAAAACACCTTTCAAACCTTTGTGTTTCCGGCTGAAGGTCAACAAACAAATGGCTTCCGGGATTAACTCTTACTGCCTCACGAATGTACCACCTAAGCTTGTCGAAAGACAATTCATGGTCCCCGAAAATCTCCTTCCTCGCGTTTTCAACAACCAACCAAGCGTGATGATACTCGATATCAAGTCCATAATTCTTCTTAATATCATCAATAACGTCCACGGGACTTGTCAAAGGCCTCCTGCGTATTTTATCAATCACGAGGCTGCGAACAAGGTCGGACGTCACGCGTGGGTGCTTTGATGTACGCACCACGTGTCCACACGTGTGTGTGTGTGTGTTGTTCATTTTCTTTATGTAAAAGAACTTATTTACGGGTTCTTTTGATGCATGAACACGCCATGCACATCCCTTCTCTTTCCGATAACTGCACTCAGCAGTAACTCTCTCACTGTCATTCTTCACATACTTGAAATGAAAACCAACCTCAATAGCGTACTTGATGAGCGTTGTTCAAAATTGCACAGCACCACCTTGGAACTCCTGGACAACACCTCGAATCTCCTGCGACCACCCCGAACCCATCAGCAAACTGCCTTCATGGGAGTAAAAGCTTGGCAGCAAGTCCGTCTCAACGCTTACTTGATCACGGTTATCAACGCAAACATCATCATATTCGTCGCTCCCACCGGACAATCCATTCAGACTCGACTCTGCATTCATAGAAACAACAACATCAACACAATCCACCCCCAACCGTTGTGCCATTTCCATGAGGTTGACCAGCTCCTCATCACTGTCAAGCATATGGCTGTGATATCCAGGTAACGTGTACGAGATAGACACCATCTCGCTATTAAGGTTCGTCCATCGCTTGGAAATAAAATGAGCCACTTCATCATAACACGAAGACCCGGAGACTTTTTTCAAAGCAATCTCTGAACCATGTGAGCAGCACAGGGTCAGTTGCTTCTCCATAATGCACTTGCTTGGACTGGCCATTTGAGAATTTAGAAACGAAGAACATAAAACAATTCAAGTATGTATGTAATTGATGTTGTAGTTCCATGTTTGAGGTCCTGATATATGTCAATATATATGGTGCAGTACCTATGTAATTGATGAATCACATAAATTGTCATAAAAGAATAGAATCAATGATTGTAAACAAACTAAATACCAAAATTGTAACCGCCGGTTGTCAATAAATGGGTCAAGAATTTATATAGGCATATTTTTATTTTTCTTGGGAAAGTAAATCATCAACATAAATGGGTCTCCATAAACATTAAGTTTACAATGCGTATGGAAATTGTATGATATAAATGCTTGTTGTGTGTGTATGCAAAAGAGTATATACAAGGGTATTCATGGAATTAAAAAATCCTCAACCATGATTATGTTGTATTAACCATGATTTTGGGGATCTTGTCCTAAAATAAAATATCCGGTGTCCTTTATACATGAAAGTGTTGGGAAGGAGGATATAGTGGCAATTTTCTATTTATATTTTACTATTTTAACAACATCAATTAACATATCTTAAGTTCAGGGTATTCTACAAGAAACATCCCTCAACTATCACTCATTTTCACTTATTACCCCTAAACTAAAACACTTGACACACTTCTTTTATAATTAAAACTTGGTAAACGCTGACCATAACTAATTTTTTTTTTTGGTAATCGGGGGTGTCCGGGCCAGCTTGCGCGCACCTCGACTAATCCCGCGAGGCCTGGAGGCACCGGGTGAATACTCCAGTGGTCACGCCCCCCATGACTCGAACACTAAACCTCTTGGGTAGTACACCCAAGAAGCTTACCACTCAGCCACAAGGGACTTGGTTGTGACCCCATAACTATGCACAAACTATATTTTCTCTGTTCTGCTCCTCCAATGCGTTTATACGTGTAGCACAAACCTTTTTTATTCCTTCATTTCCATGTAATTCGTCGCGAATCTTTGCCCCTAAAGACCACTATTTGCGACAAAAAGAGTTTGTTATTAGACCAAATTGAAACACTAATCAAACTTGGGGAGGTAATTTGACCCCAAAAAAAAAATCACTATGAGGGCGAAATTGAAATTGACCAAAAGTCGGGGTGAGAAAAGTATAAATATTTACCCTATAATTAATTTACATATTGAGGCCTATGCTATGCATTTTTTGGTTTTAACTTAACGATAAAAAGCAGCAGTTTGATTTATCTGTTTCAAAAATTCTGATTTTCAATTCCAAAAGACCACAAAGTAGCAGTCATCACCATCAACTACAAGTGTACATATATGAACTAAATATCATCATTAACTCCAGCCGGCAGAGGCTCTGGGTGGGACCACCATGAACCTCACGATGCTCTCGATGCCCCTGAAAATTACAATTAGACCCTCAAATCACCTCTATCACCTCACAATGTACGTCACTTGTTGGGATTTGACAAAGTAGAGTTCATCGAGCGTCGTGAGGTTCATGGTGGTCCCACCCAGAGCCTCTGCCGGTCGAAGAGGTCATTTCCGTCCCTCGGGTAAAAACTAGGGGTGCCATTTGGAACGGAAATTCCGATTCCGATCGATTCTGATCTAAAAAAATCCGATTTCGGCAACTAAATATGCATTCCGAATTTCAAAAAAAAATCGGACCGGAATCGGAATTGTTTTTAGGATTCCGAAAATTCCGAAAAAATCCCGAAAACATTCCAAAATTGTATTTTCCGAAACTTTTCCGAAAATATTCCGAAATATTCCAAAAATTTTCCGAACATATTCCGAAATTGTATTTTCCGAAACTTTTCCGAAAATATTTTGAAATATTTCTAAAATTGTGTTCATCCCACATCGAAAAAACACAAAAAATGGGATGTGATGTGCTTCTATAAAAGGCCTACAAGTCTCCAGTGAAATCCCATTAAACTTGAATTCCGAATATTCCGAAAAATTCAGAAATCATTCCAAATATTCCGAAAAATTCCGAAAATTCCAAAATTTCCGAAATTTTGGAATCGGAAATAATTTTGGAATTTCCGAAATTTCAGAATGGAATTTGGAATGCATTTTTGGCTTCCGAAAGAGGTGTTTCCGATCCGTTCCAGCCAAAACACACCCTTAGTAAAAACTATGTACATCGATCACAAACACAAGAACAACATGAAGTTGATTATCATTCAGTAGCTCGTTTCCTATATGGAAATGTAATCTTTGTTTTGCCCTATCAGACTTCAATGTTTTTTTCCCGTTAGAGAGAGAGAAATAAAAATTAACAAAAATGAGGTCTCCATCATTTTAACAAAAATGAGGTCTCCATCATGAGAAGTGTTCTATATATATACTAGGATAGAGGCCCGTGCAATGCACGGGTCCGTCAAAATTGGAAAATAAATTAGATGTATTTATTGTTGATACATTTGTCATTTTGTCACTTGAAAAAAATAAAATCAAACAATACTAAATCCTAAAAAAATAAAATCAAACAACATTAAATCCTAAATGTATTAAATATGTACTACTAACAAAATAAAGTTGTAAACGTAAAAGCTTCAATAATCCTAGATGGATGCAAATATATTTTCTTTTCTTTATTTTTTTTTTCATTTCCAAATCTTTCTTTGGTATTTTCACTTTTGTTTGTTTTAGCATTTCTCTCCTTTAATTAATTTATTTTTTGAACCACAATTTATTGTATGAACTATGTACAAAATAATACAACTACTTATAAACTTTATACAATAAAGTTGAGAGTAATGTTGTTTAAAAGTAATAACTTATTTTTAATATCATAACACGTGATATTTTGAAAAACCTTATCATCTTTTTGTCTTTTGTCTTTTGTCTTTTGTCTTTTGTCTTTTTTGTTTAATTACATACAAACTTCATACAATAAAATTGAAAGTGTTATTTAAAAGTAATAACTTAGTTTTAACATTATACCACATGATATTTTGAAACCCTCCCCCCCCCCCCCCTTTTATGGGAATGATATGAAATTGCATGAAATTATAAATTTCAAAACAAATTAATTAAATTTATTAAAACTATTATTATTATAGATTTATTATGAGTATGTAAGTAATTGTAAATTACAATTTGTCTTTTAAGTTTGCAAAGTATTTGATATATTTATTATGCGTATGATAGAAGTGTATGTGTGTGTGTGTGAGTGTGAATTAGAATTATAGGAATGCGTACGTAATAAAATATGATTGTAGATGTATTAGTAATTGTAAATTATAATTTGTCTTTTCACTTTGCAAAGTATTTCTTATATATGTGTTATTATTATTATTATTATTATGTATTTATGATGATGAATTAAATTTATTATATCTATTATTATAATATATTTATGAGGAGTATGAGATGATATGAAATTAAATTTAAAAAGCAAATGAATGTATATGTGTGTGAATTAAATTTATAGGTATGTGTGTGCAATAAAATATAATTTTAGATGTATTAGTAATTGTAAATTACAATTTGTCTTTTAACTTTGCCAAGTATTTCTTATATATGTATTATGATTATTATTATATATTTATTATGTGTATAAAACAACAATGATAGGGATACACAGCAAACGACACACTGTGCTTTAAATGCATGTACCATGTACTGTTTGAATTTTTTTACACTTTTCTATGCATCACTTACACAGCACATGGTACATGCATTTAACGTTGGAGTGTCGTTTAGTGTGTAATTTGGTGTGTATCCCTATCATTTTTTTAGCATGAAAAGATATGAAATTGTATGAAATAATAATTTTATAAAACAAATGAATTAAATTTATTAAGTGTAAATTATATATGCGTAAAGACTTATTTGGGAATAACCAAAACAAAAACCAAAGCACAAAATCGATTTGCCAAACAAGGCACCAAAATTGTTGACTTTTGATCCAATATATGTGTGTAAAGCATTGTTTGGGAAAAACGAAAATAAAAAAACAAAAATAAAGCACAAAATCGGTTTGCAAACAAGGTAACCGAAATTGTTGAGTTTTGATCCATGGGTTTAGTGCCTTGTTTGGGGAAAAGTGGAAACAAACAAGATAAACAAAGCCAAAACTGATTTGCCAAACAAACCCTATTAGTTTTTGAGTGCCTTGTTTGGGTTTTAAAAAAAAACACAAACACAAATAAAGGCAAAATTCAGTTTGCCAAACAAGGCATAGCATCTCAATGTATGAGTAAAGGCAAAATTACATATAAGGAGCAAACAATTTAAAGAATTCCAAATTAGGACAAAATTGAAATTGAAATCATTGTTAGGCTCTTTTATAATATAGTGTAGATATATATTCATTGCACAGACTTACACAATTTATATGTAACAGTAACTCAGATTGCACATTGGCTGCGTGTGTTTTAGGTATCAGGCCTCTCTAAATTCCAAATCTTAGGATAAGAATGGTAGATTTGAAATGCAACTAAAAGTTGATTATCAACATTGCACACGTCTTAAACATATAACATTTCATAAGATCATATTTTAATGTGTGGTGATATTTTATTTACTAACTTTCTAGATTAAATATTTATGTTTATCTCTTAATATGAGAATCAAAGCCCTTCTTTGCTGTCAATTTTGAATTTGTTGGTACTTTGTATACACTGTACATGACACTTAGAGGATCTAGGTGTAAAAAACATCTGCTATTTTATATCTATATATATTTATATATAGATATAAATATATATATATATATATATATATAGAACACTTCTCATGATGGAGACCTCATTTTTGTTAAAATGAGGATTTCTAAACATAAATAAATGTTTTTTACAACCTACTGTATGCAACCTAGGATTTCTGTAAGAAAGTAACCTACTGTATGCAACCTCCCAGTTTGGGGTGAATACCACTTTGGTCATTACTATAATTGTAATTTTGACGCATTAAAATGGTCTAATGTCAAATTTGTTTCAATGTATGTAGTCCCCTCGTCAAAATCCAATATAATTTTTGACGAAAATGTGTAATTTTAAACGCCAACAAAGAGACGCATTGTCCCACTTCCGTCATAAATTAAAAGAATTTTTGAAAAATTGAAACAAATTTAGAATTAGGTTTAATTTGCAAAATTGAAATTACAAGGACCAAAGTGATTATATCCCCATACCATAACTGTGCAAATTTTGCTTTCTTTCTAAAAGTAAATAAATAAATGCGAGTAATGCTATGCTTCCCAAAAAGTGTTTTCTAACATATGTGGCAGTGAGATCCTCTTCAATAATAGTAGGGCCACTTCAACATTAACCAATCAGAATCAACTGGACTCACTGCCACATGTGTTGGAAAACACTTTTGGAGAGAAAAAATTGGAAATTATAACATTGTTCAATAAATGCACCCCAATTACGGTGAACATAAATTGGTAATAAAATTCTCTAATGTTGGTTTCTCTATTTTTCCAATTTGTGCAGAAATTGTGGAGTTTTTCTTAGTAGATACAACTCCATTCGAAGATAAATACTTTAATGAGAAAAAGGGCAACACATGTGATTGGAGAGGCGTCCTTCCCCGCGAAGAATACCTCTCAAATCTTTTGAAGGTAAAAAAGTAAATAATGTGTCTAATAGTTGGTCTTGAATATTTTTCATACTACTACCAATGTTTTTTAAGTTCAAAATGTGCAAGCTATTTAGATGAACTCTCTAGGTAATGTTACACCCACACTCAAATTTCACACTCATCCATCCATAACTTGATGTGGACCAATGAGGAGATGAGAGAGATTGTGAAGTGGTGTGGACCACAATAGATTCACAATGTGGACCAATGAGGAGATGAGAGAGATGTGGACTAATAGGGAGAGGAGAGAGACTGTGAATCTATTGTGGTCCACACCACTTCACAATCTCTCTCATCTCCTCATTGGTCCACATCAAGTTGTGGATGGATGGGTGTAAAATTTGAGTGTGGGTGTAACATTTCATCTAAATAGCTTGCACATTTTGAACTTAAAAAACATTGGTAGTAGTATGAAAAATATTCAAGACCAACTATTAGACACATTATTGACTTTTTTACCTTCAAAAGATTTGAGAGGTATTCTTCGCGGGGAAGGACGCCCCTCCAATCATATGTGGTGCCCTTTTTCTCATTAAAGTATTTATCTTCGAATGGAGTTGTATCTACTAAGAAAAACTCCACAATTTCTGCACAAATTGGAAAAATAGAGAAACCAACATTAGAGAATTTTATTACCAATTTATGTTCACCGTAATTGGGGTGCATTTATTGAACAATGTTATAATTTCCAATTTTTTTTCTCCAAAAGTGTTTTCCAACACATGTGGCAGTGAGTCCAGTTGATTCTGATTGGTTAATGTTGAAGTGGCCCTACTATTATTGAAGAGGATCTCACTGCCACATATGTTAGAAAACACTTTTTGGGAAGCATAGCATTACTCACATTTATTTATTTACTTTTAGAAAGAAGCAAAATTTGCACAGTTATGGTATGGGGATATAATCACTTTGGTCCTTGTAATTTCAATTTTGCAAATTAAACCTAATTCTAAATTTGTTTCAATTTGTCAAAAATTCTTTTAATTTATGACGGAAGTGGGACAATGCGTCTCTTTGTTGGCGTTTAAAATTACACATTTTCGTCAAAAATTATATTGGATTTTGACGAGGGGACTACATACATTGAAACAAATTCGACATTAGACCATTTTAATGCGTCAAAATAAAAATTATAGTAATGACCAAAGTGGTATTCACCCCAAACTGGGAGGTTGCATACAGTAGGTTACTTTCTTACAGAAATCTTAGGTTGCATACAGTAGGTTGTAAAAAACATTTATTTATGTTTAGAAATCCTCATTTTAACAAAAATGAGGTCTCCATCATGAGAAGTGTTCTATATATATATATATATTTATATCTATATATAAAAATATATAGATATATAATAGCAGATGTTTTTTACACCTAGATCCTCTAAGTGTCATGTACAGTGTATACAAAGTACCAACAAATTCAAAATTGACAGCAAAGAAGGGCTTTGATTCTCATATTAAGAGATAAACATAAATATTTAATCTAGAAAGTTAGTAAATAAAATATCACCACACATTAAAATATGATCTTATGAATTGTTATATGTTTAAGATGTGTGCAATGTTGATAATCAACTTTTAGTTGCATTTCAAATCTACCATTCTTATCCTAAGATTTGGAATTTAGAGAGGCCTGATACCTAGAACACACGCAGCTAATGTGCAATCCGAGTTACTGTTACATATAAATTATGTATGTGCGTGCAATGAATATATATATATATATATAGAACACTTCTCATGATGGAGACCTCGTATGATCAAAAATGAGAATAGGGCCAAAGTATATATATCAGCCACTGTGTCCTGTAACATACCTCGGCTGGCCAGGGTATTTTCATTTTTCAGGTCTCAATCGTCGAATAAATCCATCTTCAAGCTAAAATACAAAATATGCTTTAAACACAGAAGATCAGTAGTGCTTAAAAAATATCTCACTGAGAGTTCAAAAATTAAAACCAAACTATCATGCCCGTTTTGAAAGCCATAAAATAGGATTTCCCTCCTTTCCTTTTCTTTCCTTTCCTCTCTCTTTTCTTTCACCAAAATCTATGCACCAAATAGGGCTCTGTTTGGTGCATAGATTTCGTGAGTGAAAAGAAAAGAAAAAGGAAAACAAAAAGGAGAACTAATTTTCTCGTGTTTTCCCTTATGTTTTCCTTCATACTTCTTGAATCACATTAAAAATTAATTTCTTAAAAATATAATTGTACTATATAAATAAAGGAAGGAAAATGACTTATAGCATTTAAAATGTTTATTTTCATTCTCAACCTATTCTCTTTTCTTTCCTATTAATCGTTTTCCTTATTAACCAAAAAAGAAAAAGAAAATGTTTCCCTCTGTGTTAATTTCTTTTCTTTTCCCTCGATCACTATATCCAAGAACCAAACAAAGCCCTTAGACCTTAGTGACACATGCAAGGTATTCATACCCTGGATGAAAATCATAGGTCCTGCATCATTTCAGATCTTATATATTAAATGCATCTGAACCATGAGATGAGAACCTGACACAAGCTCTATGCTCTATGTGGCCGGCCACTTCACCATTATTTTATTACACCATGAAAAAGAACTCAAAATGTACAAATGAATTAGACTTGCAAGTATATCATTCGACCCCCTGCAAATCTTTTGAAAAGTATGATATGTATATGCAATTAGTAAAGTTTGGAGTCTATTAAATTTTTTTAAAAACTTCGATATTATGTCATTTTAAAATTTCTAAACCCTGACCATTCCGAAATTTTTGAATGCTTTGATGTGTATACGTAATTTTATAAATTTAAACCTCTAGCTAGTCATTCCAAAAAAAATTTGAACTCTTCGATATGTACATGTAAATACTAAAAATTAAAAATAATCTACATATTGACTGCTAAGTTTCTAAGTTTACAATGTGGTCTAAAGAACTCGGTTTGGAAGTCAAGAAACCTAAAAGAAACAAACATAAAATCACTCCCTCGGCTCTCGCTCACCCTCAGCATCCCAAGCTACAAGATTTATGTGTGTTGTTACTGAATATGCCAAGGATAGGTGGAAACAGAAGGTTAGAAGTATATACTATCTGAATTGGTTTAAGATGCTTATATATCCTTCTAGGTCATATTTGCACGCATATACTTCATTAGTTGGATCTTTTTGCTCATTAATTAGGAGATTTAGATGCCAAAATCGACAAACATATATAGAACTTAATACTTTTGGCTTATGTGTTTTTTTTTTCCTATATAACCTTCTGCTAAGTTGGCCTCCCCAAGTGCAAACACCTGGGTCTGCCTCTGTTCTCTAGGGAAGGTTTTAGATGTCCACTGGACATCAGTGAAGTCCAGTATGATTCTAACTATTTTTTCCTTCTCACGAGTTACTGTTCATATATTATAGAGCCCTTCTTTGGTTTTTTAGTAGATCTAGAAGAGGGAAGTATAAAAGATTTCAAGAAATGCCTTTATTCTTAGTGATTCTCCTTGACTCTAGTTCACCTCTAACGTTAAAAGACTATAATCGCCAATAGAATGCATATGCATCAGAAAAAGAACAAATAGGAAAAATGGAGTGCAACATGAGTGAGGCTATGAACTAAAACCAAGTCAGAATGGGAAAGAAAAAAAAAATCATGCAGCTAACAGAAATTAGTCGGTGAACAAGTCTTTGTATTTTGTTTTGTTGTAGTAGTAGTAGTAGCTAATATAAGTTCGAAATTATTAGTAGAAGTAGAGAAGTATCAAAAACACCACAAACATTGAATTCATTTAATGACTACTATACAGGGAGAACAGCCGAAAAACACAAAGAAATTGATATCAAGATCAAAACAGAGAGGAAATTTTTAAATGTCTAAACAAAGAGGAACTTACATGGTCACAATTCACAAAACCAGAGTCTTCAACTTCGAGAATGGCACCTTATCTGGTCGGGGTGCAAGAGAAGATCCTGACTGGTTATTCTCTGTATAAAATGATGGAAAGAACGACTTGAAACCACTAATGAACAGATTTGAGGAGCTCTTCACAAACATGACTTTCCAATCTCAACCATGTAAAGCACCCAATGTAACTTTAATCGTTAAACCAACAAGAAAGCGAATGCAAAACTCAGAAATCACAAATTAGAAGCCAATTGAAGGTGCAAAAATGCATGGTTGTTAGAATCTTTCGATTCATACGAGTCGATTTGAGTTTCATACAGCCTGCCGTGATTCACGATTCATAATTTTGAACTTCGAAGTTTTAAGTTTTAAGTGGAAACATTTCAACATTTTGAACGTTGATATTGAATGAAACTAGTGTGATATTACTTGTGTGGTAAGACGTGAGACTAGGAACACACTTTAACTCCAAACAGAAACAAGCAGGTTCTACAGGACGGAGTATGAAATCTTCATAACCAATTTAAAACATCCTTTAAATTTGAGAATGTGCATGGAACTCGCAAGAAATGCAATAAGTCTGATGAACTAAATTCTTGGAAGTGGTTGAGTTAAACAAAACAAGGATTGGGCAATCATATGCTCGAGTATCGTACACAAAAAACCCAGAAGAATATAGAATGCAAAATATTCTGAAAACTCGACAAATTGAGTAAGTCAATAACCTTCATGAGTTTATAACACTATTTTGCGATAAACAAAATAACAAGTACGGGAAGCTTAGAGAGGATACTAGTATTGTCACAGCCCGGTCCCACAATAGCAGAAACCGAAGCCCGTGGCATGCCACCGAGGCTAAACCAATTCCTTAAAGTTCCCAAGAGATTTTAGTTTTAAGAACACTCACAGCGGAAAACAAAACAAATTTCAACCCAGAGGTCCAGTCGACTGATACTTGGTCCGGTCGACTGAAGACCTGAAGCAGAGAGTTTTCCAAAATGTTAATAGCCCATCTAGTCGACTGAGACTGGGGTCCAGTCGACTAGGGCCTCCATTTTTCAGTCGACTGAATGTCTCCGATCGACTGAAGCTCCAGCAAAAACAAAAACCATATTTTCCTTCAGGGGTTCAGTCAACTGAAACATGGCCCAGTCGACTGGTTTTGCCATATTAAAAGTAGTAGCTAGCAAGGCACAAGGGTCCAGTCGACTGAACACTGGACTAGTCGACTGATCCCCTGACAGCAACCCATTCTGCTGAAATTCTAAGTTTAAAAGCTTTCTAACTTCAACCAAGGGTCAAACTGTCACACCCGTTCCAGAAATTTATAGTTTAATCATGCATGATATGAAATTTTATGAATTATCATTGATATATGATAATTGAGGATAAGTGGTTGACTGTGGTCAACGGTAAGGTGTCAGTGAGGACACGAGAATATGAAAGTTCATATTGCATAATCATGAGTAAATGACATTTATATGATTTAAATGTTATTTGACTTTATCTGGTATTTTCTGTGAATAGTAATTATACTTGTGTAGTATAATTCTGGTAATCTTTGATATTGATTATATCATTTCGAGAACTGTGGTGAGAACGTGAGTGACACGTTAATTAAAAAGGTAGGTTGTGTAGAGATTCCACAGAATATAATTTTCGGACGTTATTTTGGACCCAAACGAAACTTAGTCGGAAACTTTTGAAATTTATAGTTTTCACTCGTAAAGGCATAAAATGGACGCGTGCGAAGTTTCGAGAGATAATTAGAAGTTTGAGAAACTTACGGGGAGGTAAACGTAAATTCCCGAAAGATTGCCTATAAATAGTGAGGATGAGATTCATTCTCATCCAAACTTGCCAAAAATATCTAGAGAGAGGAGAGAGAAAGGAGATTTGGTTGCTCCGGACTTTGTGACGCCGTTTGACAACCTTCCGTCTGTCAGATTTTCTCCAGATTTCAGATTTGAACTCGTGGAGGTAAGACCTACGTTTTGATACCACTTAGGTCATGTTTGGCCAAGTTTTGTTAAAATCTTAATTTTGGACTTTTGGGAAAAATCAGGTAAAACTTGTAGGAATCGTACCAAATTCGAAATCCGACGATTATTTATTCTCCTAGTCAATCCTTCAAAGTTTGAAGAGATTCGCACGAGGTATGAATTCTAGATCTATGAAATATATGAATTTTCATGTTTTGGACATCACTTTTGATATTCTTGGATCCGGGCGAAATTCATGTATTAGCTAGGCCCGTTAATTATGCACGTGAAATTATGATAAAAGCACGTATAACTGTTTATGTGAGCATGTTATGTGTCTACTTGGGTCAAAGGGGAGTTTGGTGCAAATTCATGCCGGAGTAAGCTTCTCGATGTTTGAGAATTTTGGTAGCGACGGCTACTGTGCATGGTTGTAGGCTTGGACTTGCCATGGCACTGGTGGGATGTAATGGTTGTAGGCTTGGACTTGCCATTGACATCGCGGTTTAAGGCTTGGACTTGCCGCTACCGGATGAATGCGTACCACTCACCCTAGAGACTATTTTTATGTGTTTTAGATGCTTAAACCATGAACTGTCATATAAGCATACATTTAGAATTGTACGCTCAGCATATAGCTGAGCAGTGGAGATGTACTCCATTGCAGGTAAGAAGAAGGATAAGAAGAAGCGCGATGAGTGAGGCCGATGAACGCCGGGGATAACATTTATATATGTTTTTGTTTTAATCCTAAACTTGTGTAAGGATTTGAATATTGTAGTATGTTGTAATAGAAACATGGATTAGCTTCTCAGTATTGTAATCTTGTAATTGAACGTCTGTAATTATGTTTTGAATGCGTTAAAATCAGTTGTGGTTGTGATTGTTATTGGTATGGAGTAGTAGGACATGTAAATTTCCAACTCAGGGCTGCTAGCCGAGGAGCAGTCGACTGAACCCCCTGATCAGTCGACTGGACCTCGTGTATTTGAGAAACTGTAAGGAATATTAGAGAAGCAGTCGACTGGACCCCTTGGGAAGTCGACTGAACACTGTTTAGTGGAGCCACTGCCTCCTTCGATTGAAAAGCAGTCGACTGATTTCAGAAAGCAGTCGACTGGGCAGTCGACTGGACCTCTGATGAGATTTAGGGTTTTGGTTCTGCTTGGCACAGTCGACGGAGCAGTCGACTGGACCCTAGTGCAGTCGACTGAGCAGTCGACTGAACCTCTGTTTTCAAAACTATTTTCTTTGAATGTGTTTTCAATGACCAAAACTTTTTATGACTCTAATTTCAACGTGTTTTACAAACACAGAAGGGAACGTTTTCTAAGTTTTAAAACTACCAGGGTTGTTTTATAGAAGTTCTTTCCGCTGCGTATTATTAGATGATGTTGGATGAGCCTTGGTGGCGTGCCACGTGTCCTATTTCCACGCGTAGTGGGATGGGTCGTGACATTTATTGGTATCAAAGCTAGAGGTAACAAAACTTTGGGAACGTTCGACGACGAGTGGAGTGTTGAGTGATTTGCCACATGTTTTCAATTGCATTCATGCATCTTAGAGATGTTTGATGCATATGGATGTTGTTTTACATACATACTATTGTTATTGTTGTACATGCATAGTGTTTATGCATTGAGAACTACAGGATTGTAATCATGAGTGACGAAGAGCGAGAGTTATCACCCCATACCCGACGAATGAATGAGATGGCTGAAATGATGGGGAACATGGGAGAGATGATACGAAATATAGCGGACAGATTACCTCCAACACCTCCATTGGAGCCAGAACCGATAGTTGTAGTACATGCGCCTGAAAATAGGGGTATGAGGTCAATATCAGAACAGTTTGCTCGCAAGAAACCGATGGAATTTCATGGGACACCCGACCCAACGCTCGCAGAACATTGGATCATGGATATGGAGAGAATTTTCCGATCTATTCCGATGACCGATAAGGAGAAAATTGAGAATGCCAGTGATGTGCTGAAGGGTGAAGCCCAGAATTGGTGGGTAAATGTACTAGATCAAGGGGCACCGATTACTTGGGAGGGGTTCAAGGCAGAATTCAATCGCCGGTTCTTTCCGCGAGCCGCCTACAATGCAAAGAAGAGAGAATTTGATAACTTGAAGCAGGGAGATATGACTGTGACAGAGTATACTTCCAAGTATAATGCGTTGTTGAGATTTGGTAAAGGTTCTGTACCAGGAGAGGAAGAAAGGGCAAGGAAATTTGAAGAAGGCTTAAGGGAAAATATCCGTTTGAGGGTAGAAACCTACGAGCATTCAACTGTTGCAGCAGTACAACAAACGGCGCTTGTAGCCGAAAGTGGAATAGAGAGATCGAGACAAAATCACCAAGGAAAGCGAAGTCATGAGGGTGGTGACCGAAGTCAGGGTGGATCTTTCAAGAGGCCGTTTCAAAGAGGCTCTGGTTCTAGTTTCAGTGAATTCAGGAGAACGCCAAGTAGCATACCGTTGTGTTCACTTTGCAACAGACCACACTCAGGCCGATGTTTCATGACCAAACCCCAGAACGAGAACCAAGGCGGGGGTAGTACTAATTCGACACCCGACATGAGAGGCAAGTGTTATGATTGTGGAGTGTTTGGGCACCAAGCCAAGGATTGCCCGAGGAGGTATTCTCAACAAGGAGCTAGTTCTATGGCTTCTAGTGGTTCGAAGCCTAAACAGTCTAATGACGGAGGACAAAGGACAGAGCAACGTCAGGGAAGATCATTCCAGATGAACCCTGGAGACGTGGCTGCTACTGATACAGTGGTCTCAGGTATGGTGCTTGTATGTTCGCACTTAGCACGCATACTCGTTGATTCGGGATCTACGCATTCGTTTGTATCTCATAACTTTGTGGAACATTTAACTGTTAAGTCCGCGCCACTAGGATATGAATTGTCTATTGCTGTGCCACTTAGTAAAGCGATAATGACATCTACTGTATATAAGAACTGTGAGATCAAATTAGGTGAGAAGTTGATGACCGTAGACCTTATACCGATTGGAGTAAATTATTTTGATGTAATACTGGGAATGGATTGGTTAGCTCTGAATCAAGCCACGATAGATTGTGAACGGAAAGAGGTTAATTTTCGATCACCGGTATATGGGAACTTTTGTTTTCAAGGAAGTGGGGTTACACCGCCGCCGTACTTGATTTCAGCTATCCGAGCAGGAAAATTATTGAAAAAGGGATGTCATGGATTCCTATGTTCAGTGACTGATGTCTCAGCGACCGAATTAAAAGTAGAAGACATTCCGATAGTACGAGAATATCCAGATGTATTTCCTGATGAGTTACCAGATGTTCTTATTGAGAGAGAGGTCGAGTTCACTATTGAGGTTATACCAGACTCAAGGCCAGTATCCAAAGCACCGTATAGAATGGCACCAGTAGAATTGAAGGAACTGAAGGTTCAACTACAAGAGTTACTTGATAAGGGTTTCATTCGACCAAGTATTTCGCCTTGGGGAGCTCCAGTATTGTTTGTGAAGAAGAAAGATGGCTCCATGCGTATGTGTGTTGATTACCGGGAACTGAACAAGTTGACGATTAAGAACAAGTACCCGTTACCCAGAATTGATGATTTATTTGATCAACTTCGTGGAGCACAAGTATTCTCCAAGATAGACCTAAGATCGGGTTATCATCAGTTGAAAGTGAAGGCCGAAGATGTTGAGAAAACAGCTTTTAGAACGCGTTATGGACACTATGAGTTCTTAGTTATGCCATTTGGGGTTACTAATGCACCAGCTGCGTTCATGGATCTTATGAACCGCGTCTTTAAGGACTATTTGGATGATTTTGTGATAGTGTTCATCGACGATATCCTTGTCTATTCATCGGGTGAGATAGAACACGAGAACCACTTGAGGTTAATACTTCAGAGATTACGAGAGAAACAATTGTTTGGGAAATTCAAGAAATGTGAATTTTGGTTACCTAGTATTACTTTTCTTGGTCACGTGATTGACAAGAATGGAGTATCAGTTGATCCTCACAAAGTAGAAGCTGTATCAAATTGGCAAAGACCGACTTCTGTATCCGAAATTTGAAGTTTCTTGGGATTAGCGGGATACTACAGCCGTTTTATTGAACATTTCTCGAAGATTTCATTGCCAATGACAAGGTTGATGAGAAAGGGTGTTAGTTTTGAATGGAGTCAGGAATGCGAAGACAGTTTTCAGGAGTTGAAGTCAAGGTTGACGAGAGCACCTATTTTGACAATACCATCTGGAACCGAGGGGTTTGTGATCTATAGTGATGCTTCACACCAAGGGTTGGGATGCGTGTTGATGCAAGGGGGTAAAGTGATTGCTTATGCTTCTAGACAGTTGAAGACACATGAGATTAATTATCCAACTCATGATTTGGAATTAGCTGCAGTAATTCATGCTTTGAAGATTTGGAGACACTACTTATACGGGGAAAGGTGTGAGATATTCACGGACCACAAGAGTTTGAAATATATTTTCACCCAACGGGACTTGAATATGAGACAGCGAAGATGGTTAGAGTTGATGAAGGATTATGATCTTTCGATTGAGTACCATCCGGGGAAGGCGAATGTAGTAGCCGATGCATTAAGCCGGAAGACGCCAAGGAATTTAGCCGATGAGTTAACACAACAAAAAGAATTGGTAAAAGAAATGGAACGTTTGGACTTGGATGTGATACCAAAGGTTAGTGGTGGCTTAATGATGGCAATCATGGCACACCCAGATATTATTGATGAGATTCAGAAAGAACAATTCAACGATGTCTATTTATGTAAAATGAGAGACGAGATACCTTTGGGAAAACGACCTGGTTGTGTATTAGAACAAGGAACGTTGAAACTGGGAAATCGATTATGTGTACCAAATGTGAAAGACTTGAAAGAGAGAATTCTAGAAGAAGCTCATAGTACGAGATATTCAGTACACCCGGGAAGTAACAAGATGTACCGAAACTTGAGGGAAAACTTTTGGTGGAAGGGTATGAAGCGTGAAGTTGCCAAGTTTGTATCCGAATGTTCGGCATGTCAACAAGTCAAGGCCGAGAGACAAGTACCCGCGGGGTTACTACAACCTTTGCCAGTGTCGGAATGGAAATGGGACGAGATTACGATGGACTTTGTTTCTGGATTTCCACGATCAATCAATAAGAATGATAAGATTTGGGTTATAGTTGACCGGTTAACAAAGTCAGCTCATTTTCTACCGATCAAGACGACTAAACCGTCCAAGTTAGCGGAATTGTATGTAAAAGAGATTGTAAGACTACATGGAGTCCCAGCTGTGATTGTTTCAGATCGTGATAGTAGTTTTACGTCAAGATTTTGGGGAAGTTTGCAAGAAGCTATGGGTACAAAATTAAGTTTCAGTGCTGCATTTCATCCTCAGACCGATGGGCAGTCAGAACGTATGATTCAGACATTAGAGGATATGTTGAGACTTTGTGTATTAGATTTTGGGGACGATTGGGAGCACCACTTGCCGTTGATTGAATTTGCTTATAATAACGGATTTCAGTCAAGTATCGGGATGGCACCGTATGAAGCTTTATATGGCCGTAAGTGTCGATCACCGGTTTGTTGGACCGAGGTTGGGGAAAGGAAGCTATTAGGACCTGAGTTAATACAGGTGACTACTGAGAAGGTGAAGTTGATTCAAGAGCGACTTAAGGTAGCTCAGAGCCGATATAAGAGTTATGCAGATTTGAAACGACGACCGATGAATTTTGAAGTAGGAGATTTCGTATACTTGCGGGTATCGCCTTCAAAAGGCATTGTACGATTTGGGAAGAGGGGAAAGCTCAATCCGAGATTCATAGGACCTTTTGAAATCCTAGAGAGGGTTGGTCCAGTAGCTTATCGTTTGGCCTTGTCATCAGAGTTGGAACATGTGCACAATGTGTTTCACGTGTCTATGTTGAGACGTTGTATGGCTGACACGAGTAAGATCATTGTACCTGAACCGTTGCAAATTCAGGGAGACTTGACTTATGTGGAACAACCAGTGGAGATTCTAGACCGCAAAGAACAAGTTTTGAGAACCAAGACTATTCCAATGGTGAAAGTACTATGGCGTAGTCATACAGTGGAAGAGGCTACGTGGGAAAATGAGGAGGACATGCGGAATGAGTATCCGTACCTGTTCGACGTATGAGGTATAAGTTTGGGGACAAACTTCCTTTTTGGAGGGGAGAGTTGTCACACCCGTTCCAGAAATTTATAGTTTAATCATGCATGATATGAAATTTTATGAATTATCATTGATATATGATAATTGAGGATAAGTGGTTGACTGTGGTCAACGGTAAGGTGTCAGTGAGGACACGAGAATATGGAAGTTCATATTGCATAATCATGAGTAAATGACATTTATATGATTTAAATGTTATTTGACTTTATCTGGTATTTTCTGTGAATAGTAATTATACTTGTGTAGTATAATTCTGGTAATCTTTGATATTGATTATATCATTTCGAGAACTGTGGTGAGAACGTGAGTGACACGTTAATTAAAAAGGTAGGTTGTGTAGAGATTCCACAGAATATAATTTTCGGACGTTATTTTGGACCCAAACGAAACTTAGTCGGAAACTTTTGAAATTTATAGTTTTCACTCGTAAAGGCATAAAATGGACGCGTGCGAAGTTTCGAGAGATAATTAGAAGTTTGAGAAACTTACGGGGAGGTAAACGTAAATTCCCGAAAGATTGCCTATAAATAGTGAGGATGAGATTCATTCTCATCCAAACTTGCCAAAAATATCTAGAGAGAGGAGAGAGAAAGGAGATTTGGTTGCTCCGGACTTTGTGACGCCGTTTGACAACCTTCCGTCTGTCAGATTTTCTCCAGATTTCAGATTTGAACTCGTGGAGGTAAGACCTACGTTTTGATACCACTTAGGTCATGTTTGGCCAAGTTTTGTTAAAATCTTAATTTTGGACTTTTGGGAAAAATCAGGTAAAACTTGTAGGAATCGTACCAAATTCGAAATCCGACAATTATTTATTCTCCTAGTCAATCCTTCAAAGTTTGAAGAGATTCGCACGAGGTATGAATTCTAGATCTATGAAATATATGAATTTTCATGTTTTGGACATCACTTTTGATATTCTTGAATCCGGGCGAAATTCATGTATTAGCTAGGCCCGTTAATTATGCACGTGAAATTATGATAAAAGCACGTATAACTGTTTATGTGAGCATGTTATGTGTCTACTTGGGTCAAAGGGGAGTTTGGTGCAAATTCATGCCGGAGTAAGCTTCTCGATGTTTGAGAATTTTGGTAGCGACGGCTACTGTGCATGGTTGTAGGCTTGGGCTTGCCATGGCACTGGTGGGATGTAATGGTTGTAGGCTTGGACTTGCCATTGACATCGCGGTTTAAGGCTTGGACTTGCCGCTACCGGATGAATGCGTACCACTCACCCTAGAGACTATTTTTATGTGTTTTAGATGCTTAAACCATGAACTGTCATATAAGCATACATTTAGAATTGTACGCTCAGCATATAGCTGAGCAGTGGAGATGTACTCCATTGCAGGTAAGAAGAAGGATAAGAAGAAGCGCGATGAGTGAGGCCGATGAACGCCGGGGATAACATTTATATATGTTTTTGTTTTAATCCTAAACTTGTGTAAGGATTTGAATATTGTAGTATGTTGTAATAGAAACATGGATTAGCTTCTCAGTATTGTAATCTTGTAATTGAACGTCTGTAATTATGTTTTGAATGCGTTAAAATCAGTTGTGGTTGTGATTGTTATTGGTATGGAGTAGTAGGACTTGTAAATTTCCAACTCAGGGCTGCTAGCCGAGGAGCAGTCGACCGAACCCCCTGATCAGTCGACTGGACCTCGTGTATTTGAGAAACTGTAAGGAATATTAGAGAAGCAGTCGACTGGACCCCTTGGGAAGTCGACTGAACACTGTTTAGTGGAGCCACTGCCTCCTTCGATTGAAAAGCAGTCGACTGATTTCAGAAAGCAGTCGACTGGGCAGTCGACTGGACCTCTGATGAGATTTAGGGTTTTGGTTCTGCTTGGCACAGTCGACGGAGCAGTCGACTGGACCCTAGTGCAGTCGACTGAGCAGTCGACTGAACCTCTGTTTTCAAAACTATTTTCTTTGAATGTGTTTTCAATGACCAAAACTTTTTATGACTCTAATTTCAACGTGTTTTACAAACACAGAAGGGAACGTTTTCTAAGTTTTAAAACTACCAGGGTTGTTTTATAGAAGTTCTTTCCGCTGCGTATTATTAGATGATGTTGGATGAGCCTTGGTGGCGTGCCACGTGTCCTATTTCCACGCGTAGTGGGATGGGTCGTGACACAAACACACACTTCCAAAGGTACTCCAAAGTAATCCTAACTGTATTAAAATATTACCAAGCATAATTACAACATGCTACTAACTGTTACAACATTTTAGATCCATTCCAATATACTAAGTTAAACATAAGTTAAAACATTCAAATCCTTATTACAACATTCTTATCGTCCAAAACTACAAGATCAACATTCAGATTGTCTTCTAAGTGAACTCTCACTCCCCCATGCTCATTTCTCTGATTTCTCGTTAGCATTAATACCTGCAATAGTTATTTGAATAACCAAACATATTCAATTTGTTTAAGCTAATGCTTAGTGAATAAAATAACAAATGCACATGAATGATAAACATGCTCGCATTCACATCTCTACAACTTATACTAGTCTCCGGAACCTCACGTGTATGTCTCATACTCCCAATCTGCGACTCCTCGCCAATAAATCCACGCAAAAGGGTAAGACCCACGATTCTTCTCTTCAATCGTGCGACCTTAATGCCTATATCGTCTCCACAAAATGGCTCAGTAACCACATGCTCCTTTGACCCAAATAAGCAACTCAACATGCTCAAATACATATCACCATACTCGCGGTAAACAAAACATATCACCATGCTATTGGGCCTACTTATCAATGTAATTGCCCAATATGAACTACACAATATATCTCTATGAATTAAGACATGCTATTCACACAAAACATGAATACATGTCAAGAAATCATTCCAAAAACATAATTGAATCACTCACCTCTGATTAACACTCCTAAAGTTCGTTCCAAAGAAAACCCGTGTACAAAGAACGTGCAGAAAACCCTCTAGTACATTTCCTATGGATCAAACGTCCAAATGTCAACTTTTATGAAAAAATCTAGAAAACAACTTTTCGGAAAACTTAGCCAAGCACGGCCTAATAGGTATCAAAACAACGGCCTTACCTCGAGGAGTTCGAATACAAAATTTGATGAAAAACCAGCGGACGAACGGTCGTCGTTTGGCGTCGAGAAGCTCTAAGCAATCAAATCTCCCTTGTTGGCCTCCTCTGAGTTTTAGGTTAAGCTTTATGAAAAATATCAAGATCATCTCTATCTATATATAGGCAACACTTTCGAAAATTGTGTTTACCTCTCCACGAGTTTTCAAAACTCCTCATCAGTCTCTGAAACTTTCTAAACAGCTAATTCATAGCTTTACAAGTGAAACCTCAAAATTTTTAAAGTTTTTTACTAAGTTCCGTTTGGTTGCTAAAACGCAAATTTTTACATGACGTTTCCGAAGCTGCTAATTAGCCTACCAAATTAATAGTGTGTTAATTTGTCCTCACTAGGATACTAAAATTAGCAACATAAATTAATTCTAAACTAGAAATAATACAGATAGTGAAATACACAAGTAAACATTTAATTTCATATAAACATTTAAAGTATTCCACAATGACTGTCTCATACTCAGAGAGACGTCACAACAACAAAATACTCATCAACACAGTCTCAAAGGGTTCTCTAACACAGACACCCAAATCAACTCGTGAGTCAAAACTCACACAAATATGTGCCAAAATGCACAACACATCACATTATCATGCATGAGAATGTAACGAAATGCAATAACACATATGTGTGCGTTATAAGTATGGAGTCTCAGATGTTCAATGGAAATCAATCGCATTGTTCTGATTGGTATTCAACTGAGTCATTTGCATCTCTACCATCATTTAAATTTGGGTATCGTCTAATGATTCTACTGAATGACTTCACTTTTATTTTGTTAAGTGTTCATTATAACTCTGGTGATGTTTATTTAACCCACCAAATTGAATATTTAAAAATGCCAAAACATAGCCAAACCATGCAAAATAAACGCTCCAAAAGTATGGACTGGGAGGGGGATGGAGCAAACATGAGTAAGTGATGATAGGTAGATTACGTGGTAATTTAAATCCCACAACTGCAAAATTGAAATTAAGTGTATGCTCACCCATAAGCTTGAAGAGCTTTCTCCACAATCTCAACAGGAAATGAAACAAGACTTTGAAAAAGTCGTGTTCCAGTGTGCATTGTGCCAAGAGGACCCACCACCGGCCATATTATAAGTAGATAGAAAGGGCTGATACCACAAACCAGTAGTTTTGTAATTTGATGTTCTATCATAACCCAACCCACCACAAGCGGATTAGAACACGTGTAACAATGCTACAAGCCCCCCAATACACTAATTAGCAAAGAAAACCTGTAAATCTTAAAGAAAGGCATGAATTAAACAAAATAAAATGACATTTTTCTAACAAAACAGCCCCAAGGGAAAAATAGTCGTAAATAAAATATGGTCAAATTTTACATAAAAAAGATAGCTTTTTGAGTCCCGGTTCCAACGCAACAAAATGGTGCGCGAATTCGAGTTTTCTAGAAAGAGTTATGCACGTTCCTGTAAAAGTCAACGTGCTGTGAAATTTGTAAGCAGATCGATTCGCCCTTTAGGGCTGTAACACCCGTACCCAGGAAAATGGTTAATTAATATGTTTATATGCATTAGTGTATATAATGGTTAAGGGGAGGCTTTAGATCGCCCGTGGAAAAGTCCCCAAATAAAAATATTTGCATTTTACGTGGTTAATGCATTTATATGATTATATGAATATTTGTTTAAAATGCTTTATATTATATGATGATATATGTGTTAGCATTTGGTAATAGATTGAATACCCAAATAAGGGCATAACTGAAAAGATTCATAATTACTAGGTGCGATAGCAACTTCACAAAATATGTGGGACCCACGTTGGGACTATTCGGGACTTAGACAAACACCCACTTAAGTTTTGGATAGTTAATAAAATGTTCAGGGGTTTTCATAATAGGAACTTAAGAAATTTGGAGGGTGTAAATGAAAAGTTGGAAGAAATGTGGGATTGAAACCACACAACATGCATTGCATGTGTGTGTCAATAGGAGAAGACTCTCCAAACTAAAAATTATAGAAAATTAAAAAAAAATAAGAGAGAGCTCGGGAGAGAAGACGGAGACGAGATGCCGACGTCGTTTTTCTGCCGTTCCATCGCCGTCGTTCGTCCAATTCACAAACCAAAGCCGTTTTCGGACTCGTGGAGGTGAGATGATCATTTCTATACCTTTAATTTACGCTTAAATTGTCGGATTTTGGTAGCTCATACTAATCGGTGAGACACCGTCTACCGAGTTCATGCAAGATTCACTTGGGCGTAGGAATTGAGCTTTAATTTGGTGAAATTCAGCATCTTCTTGGTTTAATTTGAGTAGATCTTGCTAAGGTGAGTTTTTCTAACTAAAGAATGATTGGGGTTTTATGTGCATAATGCTTCAATGATAATTGGTGTTGTAGATTTATGCTTAGAACTCGTGGAGATGCTAGATTATCAATTGCATGTTAATTATAAGAGAATTTGTTGTGCTTACATGCTTATGTGTTTATATGCTTACATGGTAATCAATGAACATTGGGGAAATGACTCATTGTTGGGAGTAACAAGGGAGGAGAAGTGGAATAATCCGATAAATACGGAAGCCTAAGGAATAGAAGTGACCAAGGGACCAAGGGAAGGTCATCGGGTTTGAATGAGTCATAGAACCGGTGATTCGGCGATTACGAATATGAGATATCTGGTTAAATTGTAGTATTGCACATGTTAAACATTCAATCATATTTAGAATTGCTCACTAAGCGTGTAATGCTTAAGAAAATCATTTTTCTATTTCTGTTGTGGTACATAACAACCACCGCAGGTTCGGAGCTATTCCCAAAGAGGAAATGACAAATGTTGGGAGAGATGGGAGAGATTTGGGGCTAGAGCATGTGAACTCTCTTTTAACTTGTAATTTGTTGTAATTATTAGTTCATAAGATGGTGGATTAGTTCTTAGCTTGTAACCAAGAGGTTTAGTTCTTCCAACTTGTCATTTGGTGATTTTGAAGTTGGGTTGAAAACACTTATGTAAATTTCCATGTTTGGGTTGTTTATGCAAAAGTTGTCGTGTTGAGCCGATCCGTCAAGTTTATATCATGTCATTAGTGTTGTGGACAAGTTTTGGTTGTGTGTATGATATTGGTTTAGCTTTGAGTTCATTCCCAACAAATTTTATGAACTTTTGATGAGAATTGAGTTTCAAAGCTTTAAAGTTTGTTTTGATTCAAATGAATTGAGTTCATGGATTATATTGGTCCAAATGTAGTTGTGTATGTGTTCCACAAGTTTGGTTTATGTTTAAACATGTTTAGAAATGGATTTGAAATGGTTTCCTAATGTTCTATGAAGTTTGGTTTATTTTTGGATATGATTTGGTAATGTTTTGACAGAGTTTTTAGTAGCAAAAACATGTTCTGCAGAGCCGGATCGATCCGGGGTTAAAGGGCGGATCGATCTGGCCCTTTTCGAGGGACTTAGTGCTAAAAAAATGCATTACGGATCGATCCGAGCTAAGGGCAGATCGATCCGCCTAGTCTTTTCACAGCACGTCGCCTTTTACGGAAACGTGCATAACTCTTTATAGGAAAATTGGATTCGCGCGCCGTTTTTTGCATTGGAACCGGGACTCAAAGACCTATCTTTTGGTATAAATTTTGATATACTTTATTGAAGAGCATTTTGCCCTTGGGTCTGTTTAGTCACAAAAAATGTTCTTTAAAGAAGTTTAATTCATGATTTCTCTTCCGAATTAGTGTTTTTTGGGGCGTATAGTATTGTTACACGTGTCCTGATCCACCAGGGGTGGATTGGGGTGTGACAAGGGCAAATAGGGAAGATCGATCTATCTTAGCATTTCTTTTGCAGAATGTTCATCGATCCGTCCGTTAACCCGGATTAATCCGGGATCCTGCAGAATGCAATTCTGCTGCTAAAAACCTTGTTAAAACATTTCCAAAACATACCAAATCAAAACCAAACCTCATGGGATTTAGAAAAACATTATCAAAACCATTTCCAAACATACTTAAATATTTCCAAGATATATCTAAGTGTGTTCAAACATCAATCAACATGTAAAACCCCATTTTATCTACAACTGGATCATATTGAACCATTAAGACCTCA
Source organism: Hydrangea macrophylla (assembly GCA_033977485.1). Lineage (NCBI taxonomy): Eukaryota > Viridiplantae > Streptophyta > Magnoliopsida > Cornales > Hydrangeaceae > Hydrangea > Hydrangea macrophylla. The sequence continues at coordinate 113,009,797 of CM066997.1, read as the reverse complement.
AATGTTGCCAAACTTGCACAAGCATAGAAAACTTGTTGGAAAGGAATTCATAAACTTTGCAAATAACTTTATTACAACCAAAACTCATTTACAACATATACACAACTTCTTTTGAGTCAAAACAACCCATATGGGAACATCCATATCATTTCAAAAGTGTTTCCAAATGTCTTCAGACATTAACCAAACACCATGAGAGTTTTCAAAAGCATTTCAAGCAGCTGAGAAGTTGTTTTAACACTCAAAGCACATTAATCATTCACTGACAACATAAACTTGAATCAAACTCCTCACTTCCCCAATCAATACACATAAACATTCAAGCATAAGGAAAAAAACCAAACTAACTAACATCCATAGTTAGTTAACTCTCAAGTCCCCTCCCAATATACACAACTTGTGGTTTGCAAGTGCAACCCATATAATAAAACTCATAAACAACATCAATTTGGACTTGACATATTACACCCTCCCAAAACTCAAGTTATTCAAACATTAGAGTTACATTTAAAATTAAACCATCTAAGCATATGGACATAACCACACATATTTACAACTCCCGTGCCCAACCCATTGTGCTGGTCATTTTCTCTCTTACTCCCGTTTCGCACCTGCGATGGTTATTCAATAACCACAACAGAAAATATATTCATTTAAGCTTGCGTTTAGTGAGTAAAGCTAATCACATGTATGAATGTAATGTCATATTCAATGCACAAGTCAACAATCAGCATATTATTTAGTCTCCAAAAGACCTAATATCAATTCACTGTGACGTTGTTCTTGCCTTTTTATCTTATATGCATATAGCACCTCTAAATCACACCATCTCACATACCCTTCCACAGCTAGGACGTCACCCACACATCTTTACACAATTAAGTGGTGAGTACCATTACACAGATTGGGTTTTCCATGCTCCTTATTATGGAGTAAATCCACGGTAAACCAACATAAGGCTTTCTTCAACCCACATAACACATAATCACATAATCATCTCAACATGAAAATCCTTGCAAAATTAGGTATAGTAACTTCCAATTTTGAGTAAATTAATCAAAACCCACATAGATTCACATGCTAATATTCACAATTCTATATCCATGCATTAATCTACAAAAATTTAACATAATAGCATAAAATTAACACATTAAATATTATTTTACATTCAGCCCATGGATTAAAGTCACTCATCTCTTATAGATTTTACCCCAAACAAGCGAATTCCTTAACGATTCCTATCCAAATTCTACTCCGGAGTAACTCCTACAAGTTTTTGGCAACCGCGTGTCACCTATTAGAATGAGCTACCAAAATCCGACGATTAAAATGTAAATAAAAGACATAGAAATGACTATCTCACCTCCACAAGTCCGAATACGGCTTCAGTTCGCGAATTGGACAACGAACGGCGATTTTACGGCATCGGCTACTTGTGCTCGTCTTTCTCTCTCGACGTCTTATTTCTTTTCTAAATTTTTTGTAATTCTTTCTCTTTGTTTGAGACTAAACCCTCACACATGACACCTATGCATACACATGCATTGAGGTGTCACAAACTTTACACTTCTTTACACTTACACCCTCCAAACTTCTTAAGTTTTTATTATGAAATTCCCAAACATTTCATTAACTATCCAATTATCTAAATGGGTGTTTGTTTAAGTCACGTATGGGTCCCAAATGGGGTCCCAAATATTTTGTGAAGTTGCTATCATACCTACTAATTATGTACCTTTTTTTTTCTTCATATATGCCCTTATTTGCTATACTAAACTAGCATTTTAACAACTAACATATCAATCAATGTAATATGAAAGCTATTAAACATATCCCAACTAATCAGATAAATGCATCTAGTCATTTAAATGCAAATTTCATAATCCGATCCCTTCACTGGATCTTACTTCATTACATGTCCCTCCACACTAGGGTCTTTTTCACGGGCGTGTCCAAAGCCTCCCCTTAATCCAATTTATACACTAATCACATGAATTAACGCATAGGTCAAACTACACTTTAGTCCATTAAACTATAACATGTTTTCAATTGGGTCCATAAACTTTTTTTTTTTTTTGCAATTGGGTCCTTGAACTTCAAAAATTCATTCAATCCGATCCAAATTTTGACACTGTTAGCTTAAACTATTAGAAATTGTCACGTACGTTGCGCGTAATGCTTACCTATCACATGTTAGGTTAAGACAAACACGGGAGATTGTGAATAGTGTAAAAAATCAAATTCAATCAGATCCAAAATCGCGTTCAATCAAATTCAAAAACACATTCTACTAGATCCAAAATTTCATTCAATCATAACCAAAATCACATCTTTTTTCAGCCATTCACAGTCTCCCGTGTTTGTCTTAGCCTAACATGTGACAGGTAAGCATTACGTGCAACATACGTGACAATTTCTAATAATTTAAGATAACAATGTCAAAATTTGGGTCTGATTGAATGAATTTTTGAAGTTTAAGGACCCAATTGAAAAAATAAATTATGGACCCAATTGAAAACAGATGTATAGTTTAATGGACTAAAGTGTAATTTGGCCTAACGCATATTAACATATTGATTAACACTTTTCCCCAGGTACGGGTGTTACACAGTCTCTTTCCTACACAGAAAACCAACATGATAAATAAATTGATACACATCTGCACTGTCCCATCTTTCTTCTTTATAAATAATACTAGTGCACCCCACGGAGACACACTAGGCCCAATAAAACCCTTGATTAGCAACTCTTGTAACTAAATCTTCAACTCTTTCAACTCAACTGGTGCCATTCGATACGGTGCTCGTGAAATCGATTGAGTTCCTGGCATAACATCAATACCAAATTGTACTGACAAGCTGGGGTATTTGTAAATTACAACCGCGCTAAAAGAAGAAAATACATTGATTTAGTTCATAACTCCTTGTCATATCTGCACTTGGTATTACAATGCCAGCTTTTACACAATATGATTAATCTATGATAAGTTGTATTGGTTTAGCTATTATTTGTGTAGATTATTGTTTTGCTGCAAGAAGAAATGAATAACAGGATAAAGGGAATGCTGGATTGCAAACAAGAGAATTCAGAGCTGAAATACAGAGTTCGAGCGATCGAAGATGTTCAAGCGTTCAAGCTTTTGATCGATTGAGGACTGTTAAAGCGCTCGAGTAATCCAGAAGTTCAATCAATCAAGTGATGTTCGATCGATCGAACATGTCTTTTATCAGAACTTACACGCACGCAGCAGAGACGTCTTTAGCAACCCTAGTTTTAGGTTTTCTATGTATACTCGTTTTGTATACGTCCAGAGGGGGCCGAACTTTTGTTTTTCTACAATTGCTAAATAGAGAGAGAAAGAGAGAGAGAGAGAGGGAGAGAGAGAGAGAGGGAGATTTTATTGGTTTTTGTAGGTTTTTCATACATTGCTTTGAAGATTCATAGTTCAATACAAGTTTCAATTCATTCAGGTTCCTTATTATTGTTTATCTACAATCTGTTAGTAGGTTCTCGTAGCATAAGCAGTATTAATTGTAGTAGTACATGTTAGATTATTGTTTAAACCATAGATTTTTGAAGTTTTATGTTTAAATCGCAACCAAACAAGACTTTGATGAATATTCACGTTAAAAACAAATCTGCGACACTCCAGACCATGTTTGAGTAGTTATAGGGTTAGGAGATCACGATGAAACAGTGATCTCCAGCCTCTGCCATGCACCAGAATAATTGATGTGTTCGATCGATCGGAACAGAGATACAGTCAATCGATCGAAGACATTTCGATCGATTGAGAGATGATGATGTTCGATCGATCGAAAGCGCGTCGATCGATCGAACCTTCAGATTCTTGAGAAGGTCCTTTACAGTATTCCTAGACTTTCTGTTTAAGAGATTCATTATCAAACTGTCCCCAAATGCTCAGTTTGTCAAAACAGTTTCTGAACTTTAAGCCTTAAGGCATTTTTCTTCAATAACTTTTGCAAACCACTTTGAATGCTAATACCATTTAGAGTGTGAGTCTTAACTATTGATTTAAACCGCTTTCGTGTGTTTCAAACTAACTGTGATGATATAGTCCCGGTCATGAAAGGGCTATTGATTATTTATTTTTAAAGAAATACGGAATATTGTGAGTGGATGTACTCCATTGAGCTTTAATGTAACTGCATGGTAGATGGCTAGGTCACTGCGGATTTGTGTAATCCCAACGTTCCCTTTTATTAAGTAAAAACCCATTTTTAAATATCGATTTGGTTAATTAGTTAATTGTTAGTTTAATTTAGTTGCTTCACATTTAGTAGTTGTTAATTTTGGAACTTCGTGTTCTACACCTTGCTTAAATCTTGAATTTTCTTTTCCTTTTAGAGTTTAATCTAAGTATTTAGTTCTCAACCTTCTCTGTGGGATCGACCTGGTCTTAACCAGATTACTACTTGCACGTCCATCTACACTTGGGTATTGCACCAAGCGCACACAAAATAATTCTCGTATCAAGTTTTTGGCGCTGTTGCCGAGGAAGGCAACAAGCTAACGCATAGATTACCTCAATCTATCTTTATCTCTTTTTTATTTTCTTTTTCTTTTAATTCTTTAGATTAAAACCTCTTAGGATCTTTTCCCTTTCATGTCCGATAATTCCATTGAAGGAATTATCAAAAATCCATTCTACTTATCTGATTCCTCTGATTCTATTAATCCCGTAGCTACACCCACAGATTCAATGGGTGACAATCAAAGCAAAAATGGGGATAATGTGGTTGAACCAATTGACGATTCGTTACGTCCTTTGTGCGATCTCATGCAACCTGAACACGCACCTACACCTTCTTGTATTCTCATTTCACCCCATGTAGACGAATTCCAATTTCGCAACGGGATGATTCAACTCCTTCCAACCTTCATGGAATGGAGAGCGAGAAGGCATATCTACACGTCAAAGATTTCGAGGATGTTTGCAAAACATTCTCACATAACTGTCCTATGGATGTGACGCGCCTAATGCTATTTCCCTTCACCCTGAAGGATAAAGCAAAAGCGTGGCTACTCACCCTTAATCCAAATTCAATCTTCACCTGGCATGCGATGAACACTGCGTTCTTAAAGAAATTCTTTCCACCTCGCATGACCACTGAACTCAAACATCAAATAAACTCCTACAAACAAAAGAGAAATGAAACGTTCACCCAAACTTGGGAGCGTTTCAAGGATTTGCTTCTCTCATGCCCACGTCACGGGTATGAGAAATGGCGAACTATCAGCTACTTTTATGAAGGGTTAAATGGTAAAACAAAAAAACTGGTTGAAACCATGAGCTCAGGTCCATTTCTTTGCAAAAACACCGAAGAGGCTGAAACCCACTTCGAGTGGTTAGCTGAACACGCTCATGAATGGTCAAATTCTAATGACATTCCACGCCCACAAATATCAGGTGTAGAGTAGAAAAGTATCTATCAGCTAAAAAGTGAAGATCACCTAATGACCAAATACAGGGAACTAGCAAAGAAAGTAGAGGAGTTAAGGATGAAATGAGAGACTTCTAGACAGGTTTTACCTGAGGAACCATGCGGAACATGCAATATGTTGGGACACACCACTCAATACTATCCTAATATGCCGTACTTTCAAGAACAAGCCCCCATGGAAATGAATGCCATACAAGGGTATAGGGGGCTGGGTAATTCCTATAATAACAATCGATGAAATCACCCCAGTTTTGATTGGGAAAACGATACTGGGACACAAAATCAATATCAACAACAGCCCTACAACAACAACCAATATCAAGGGCAATACAATAAGCAATCCCAGCCATTCAATCAAAATAGATCAAATAACTAGAACCAAGCTCAACCCTCTAATAATCAATAGTCAAATGTATACGTACCACCACACAAAAAGGTGCAAGAAGAAGTCCTACTATCTAAGGCAAATTTAACACAACAGTTAATTCAAATGATGAGTAAAATGTCCGCAACATTAGAGAGAATGGATGCACGACAAGAGGGGTCGAGTGGAACGTTTCCTGTCCAACCACTTTAAAACCCTAAGGGATACAACAACAGTCCCAATAATCAAGAACATGCTAAAGATGTGACTACTTTTAGAAGCGGCAAGATTATAGGGCAAAACATGCCTCATTCTACTCTCGAAGAGTATGAGGAGGATGAAGTGGTAAATAAAAACGAATCATCCACTCAAGAAGAGGAGCCGTCTACTAATAACGAACCATTAGAATCAAATGATGACAGTCCTAAAGAAGTAGAAGAAGTTGAGAGGAGGCCCGGAAAGGAACCTATCAATGACACATTACCTAAATGCCCTTTCCCCGCGCCTTATCCTTAAAGGCTTAAGAAACCCAAAAATGAGATAAAGAATCAGGAGTTCTTGGAACTGTTTAAACAAGTCAAAATAAACCTTCCACACCTTGATGCAATCAAACAAGTGTCGGCCTATGTGAAGTATCTCAAAGACTTATGCACAGTCAAGAGGAGGCAAAGTGTGAAGAAAGACGTTTATGTCACTTGCCAAGCAAGCGCAATCATCCAAAATGAATTGCCCCCAAAACTCAAAGACCCCGGTACCCCTACTATCTCATGCCAAATTGGGAATCAAAGGATAGACAATGCACTCCTCAATTTAGGAGCAAGCCTAAACCTGCTGCCATATTCAGTTTATAAACAACTAGGGTTAGCTGAACTCAAACCTACCCGAGTTGTACTACAACTGGCAGATAGGTCAGTCAAATACCCTAGAGGAATACTGGAGGACGTCCTGGTACAAATAGACAAGTTTGTCTTTCTGGTCGATTTTATAATTTTAGACACTGAACCTGTGTCAAATCCATGTTCACAAATCTCGATGATTTTTGGATGTCCATTCCTCAACACAATAGATGCCACAATAAAGATAAGAAGTGGTGTTATGACTATCGTATTCGGGAACATGACATTAAACGTCAAAATCTTTTCAAATCCCCGACCTGAAAAATACAAGGATGAGGAAGAAGTGAACCTCATCAAGACAGTTATAGAGGATGAGGCTGATCTTATTGATTATAAAGATCCTCTGGAGGTAGTTGTGTCGCAATTGGATGTTGTTTACTAACCTGGAAACTCTACTCCATTGGATGCTGACTTAAATCAAACTTGCCTCATGATGAAAACAAAATAGGAGGATAGAGCTGATTACATGTGGGTAACACCATATGAACCATTACCTCCCAAAATAAAAATAGTTATGCCCTCCAACTTTTAGCTCCCCGATTTAGAATTGAAGGAGCTTCCAAAGGAGCTCAAATACGCTTTTCTAGGAACTGAAAAAACTTATCCAGTACCCTAAGTCTGGAACAAGAGGGTAAACTAATTCAGATGTTGAAACAACACAAGGGAACATTGGGATGGACTATTACTGATCTCAAAGGCATAAGCCCGTCTGTCTGCACCCATAAAATATATTTGGAGGAAGACGCTAAACCTTCGCGACAAATGCAAAGGCGTTTGAATCCCAACATGCAAGAAGTGGTCAAAAATGAAGTCTTAAAGCTACTTGATGTTGGGACCATATACCCAATTTCTGATAGTCCTTGGATCAGCCCGACCTAAGTAATACCAAAGAAAGCGGGCACCACTGTCATTCCAAATAGTGACGGTGAACTAGTACCGACACGCATCCCCACCGGTTGGCGGATGTGTATTGATTACCGAAAATTGAATACTGTGACCCAGAAGGACCACTTTCCGCTATCATTCATGGATCAAATGCTAGAAAGAGTGGTAGGTCACAATTATTACTGCTTCCTAGACGGATACAGTGGATATAACCAGATCAAAATTGCTCCTGAAGATCAGGAGAAAACAACTTTCGCATGTCTGTTCGATACTTTCGCTTACAAAAGAATGCCATTTGGCTTATGCAATGCACCTGCTACCTTCTAGCGGTGCATGCTCAGTATATTCAGTGATATGGCCGAGCAGATACTTGAGGTGTTTATGGACAATTTTTCCATGTTCGGTCATAGTTTCAATAATTGCTTAGAAAATATGGAACGTGTGTTAGCACGATGCGAGGACAAACACCTGGTGCTAAACTGGGAAAAATATCATTTCATGGTAACTAGTAGGATAGTCCTTGGCCACATCATTTTAGACGAAGGTATCCAGGTGGATAAGGCAAAAATTGATATAAACCTCCATGCTCCTTGCACAGTTAGAGATATCCGCTCTTTTCCGAGACATGCGGGTTTTTATAGGAGATTTATCCAAAACTTTAGTGCCATCTCCCGACCACTCTGTCAACTGCTGGTAAAAGACATACATTTCAAGTGGTCGGACGTCTGTCAAACATCTTTCGATACACTAAAGCAACTCTTCACAACTGTACCTATTATCTGAGCTCCTGATTGGAGTCTCCTATTCGAATTAATGTGCGATACTAATGATTACGCCATCGGCGCAGTCCTAGGCCAGAGGAAAGATAACAAGCCTTATGTCATATATTACGCTAGCAAAACTCTGAACGAAGCTTAAATGAATTACATAACTACTGAAAAGAGCTACTAGCCATAGTCTTTGCCTTGGATAAATTCAGATCTTATCTGATAGGGTCTCCAATTGTCTATTTTACAGACCACTCAGCCCTTAAATACCTTTTATCTAAGAAAGATGCAAAACAAAGACTCATTCATTGGATAATACTACTTCAAGAATTCGACTTGACCATAAAAGACAAAAAGGGAGTAGAGAATGTGGTTGCTGACCACCTATCCAGGTTAACTTTTATTGACAAAACTGAACCAACTCTAATTAAAGAAGAATTCCCAAACGAGCAGTTTTTGGGGGTTTCAAGTTTGCCTTGGTATGCAGATATAGTAAATGGTCAAATCAAGATAGAAAATGGTTCCTCTCGTTTGCATGTCATTTCTTTTTCGATGACCTGTACTTGTTCAAATATTGCGCTAATAGGGTCATCCAACGTTGCGTTCCGAATGAGGACATAACCGTAATTTTGGCTTCATGTCATTTGGAAGCCTGTGGTGGCCATTTTGCTTCACAGAAGATCGCACAGAAAATCTTACATAGCGGATTCTATTGGCCAACCATATTTAAAGACGCGTATTCTTTTTACAAATCGTGCCAACGATGTCAAAAGCTTGGTACAATTTCAAAAAATAATGCTAAGCCTCTAACCCCTTTTATCATAATTGAAATTTTTTATTATTGGGGCATAGACTTCATGGTTCCATTCCCGAAATCAAACAACTGTGAATACATACTCCTAGCTGTGGAGTACGTATCAAAATGTGGAAACCTTAGAGGGGGGGTGAATAAGGTTTTAGCGGAAATTAACCTTTTAAAAACTTAACAACAAATTAAGCACAATCACAAACAATAATGTAAAGAGATAAGGGAAGAGAAACTTGCAAACCGATTTTTTAAGTGGTTCGGCAATCGCACCCCGCGGCCTACGTCCACCCCTCAAGAACACCTCTTGAGGATTCCTTAATCCGATCTACTTACGGGTGTAGACCAAACCGTTTCCTGGAGCACTTACGGGTGTGCACCAAACCGTTACAAGAGCCTATGATCTCTCCCAAAGAAGAACGCCTCTTCTTTGCACACAAGGGTTACTAACCCTCAACCTTTACAAATTGATTGAATACAAATTGATAACTCTCTCTCTAGAGTGGATAATACAATTAAATCTCACTATAATTCACTCTCTCAAAGATTACAATTGAAAGCTAGAGCAAATTGATAAACTCACACAACTAGGGCTCAATTGTGAATGATTTAGAATCAACAAGTTGTGTGATTGAAATAGATGTTTTCCAATTGATTGATCAACATGAAATGGTGTGGGAAAACATATATTTATAGGCCAAGAAAGATTATAGCCGGTGGTGGCAAGTTTGGTAAATAAAAGCCCCTCTAAAAACTAGTCGTTATGCCTTTCCAGGTCGATTCAGTCGACTGGACCTAGAAGCAGTCGACTGGACCTTAAAGCAGTCAACTGAGATGTGTTTACAGAGGGTTCTGTTTTCATTCTGCTCACTTCAGTCGACTGAATCGGGCCTTCAGTCGACTGCCCCTCCCTGTTTGGCAGACTGACACATCTCCACTAAAATGGCCATAACTTCCTCTACAAAACTCGGATTTTCAATCCGTTTGATGTTTTGGAAACTAGATTCAAATACCTTTCCAACCATATAAGATTCAACATTTAATTAATTTCCAATTGGTTGGGACATTGCTTTAAAGATGATCCATTTAAAATTTGTTTACAAAACTTTAACTTTTAGCATTTGTTTGAGCCCCTAAGAGTGTGAGATCAAGATGCCTTACAATGATGGTCCTAGACTTCAACCAAGGATGAAATATCTTCAAGCTTGATCCTTGTTGAGCTCCTTGTAATCTTGATCTATATCAATTGAATCTCATGCACACAAAGATGTTAAAACATTTATACAATATTAATACATGAGATTATATATGAGCATGAAAATGACTATGATAATAACAAAGAATGAATTTATATGAATCATGTAATTATCATAGCATATTTGACATCATCAAAACATAATTAAATATGCCTTAATAAACCTTAAGGCTAACAGAGTTTTTACCCGGTTGCTTTGGCGGAGAGGTAGATCAGGTGCATGAGCAGATCCATCAGTCGGAACAGGCAGCTCGGGAGACAGCAAGGTGGATGACTCAATTAGGGTATCTGTGCCAGGAGAGGCTGATGGGGGCAGTATGTCAGGAGGTAAGGCTGTATCAGTAGGATCCGGGAACAGGTCTGCGGAAGGATCAGTGAAGAGGAGAAGGGTACTATCAGAGGATATGTGAAATTTGGATAAAGAAGAAAACATCTTGTGTTCCCAGAAGACAACATGTCTGGACACTCGAAGACGCTTGGAGTAAGGATCCCAACATCGGTATCCCTTATGTTCAATACCATATCCTAAGAAGCAGCATAAGCGGGATCTAGACTCTAGTTTTGTGCGCTCATGCGGTTGTAGGAGAACAAAACAGGCACAATCGAAAACTTTGAGTGCGCTATAGTCAGGGGGCTTGCCATAGAGACGTTCATATGGGGATTGATTTTCAATGACTGGGGAAGGAACACGGTTCTTTGTGTAAACAGCTGTAAGCGCAGCCTCCCCCCAAAAACGCTCAGGACAGGAGGTAGAGATAAGAAGAGTACGAACAGTGTTTAGAATATCTCGATGTTTGCGCTCAACCCGTCCATTTTGTTGGGAGGTACCGGGGCAAGAACAATGTGGAAGAGAACCATGTTGTCGAAGGAAATCAAGGACTCCTGAATCAGTATATTCAGCTGCATTATTAGCACGAAATACTTTGATATCACATGAGAATTGAGTTTTAATCATATTGGCAAAATCACATTATAACTGAGGTAATTCAGACCGACTATGCATAAGAAAAATCTAAGTATAACGAGAATAGTCATCAATAAAAATCACAAAATATCTGGAGCCTCCCATAGTGGCAGTTGGTGAAGGGCCCCAAACATCAGAGTGAATTAAATCAAAAGGAGCCAAGGAAAAAGAATCACTTTTATTGAATGGCAATGCCGATTATTTTGACACTTGACAGGGAAGACAATCAAAATATTCCTTATTAACAGAACCTAACTGACCACTAGATACTAAAGTTTGTAAGCGTCCAACAGAGGCATGCCTAAGACGAGAGTGCCACAGACTAAGTGATGGACTGGAGGTGACTGGAGCAGTTATTTGAGTGGATGAGGAGAGGTGTGATGGAATGTGAAAGTTGAGGAGCTCAAAGAGCCGTCCAACCTTACGGCCTATCCCAAGTGTCTGTCCTGTCTGTGGATCCTGCACACAACAACCAGAAGGAGAGAAAATCACTATAAGACCAAAATCGCACAATTGACCAATAGAAATAAGATTTAGAGTTAAATTGGGAATGCAATATGTATCTGGAAGTGAAGTGTGTGGGGTGGAAACCTATCATACCCGCTCCTGCGGTATTTATTTATATCATTTTAGCATGCGTAGCATGCTTATGGTTGTGTTAATTAACGTGTGTGAAGTGAGTGATGACTCACTAGTTGTTGGAGGGTGTCTTTTGAGAACCCTGTATTTGGCCTTAAAGACAGTTTGGAAGGTGTCAAGAGAGGACACGGGAACATGGAAAATCATGTTGTATTGGCATAGCTAAATGACATTTATGTGATTTAAATGTTATTTGACTTATTTGGTATTTTCATGAATAGTAATTATACCTGTGTAGTATAATTTCTGATAGTTTTGATCTAGTTTTAGATCGTTTGAACACTGTGGTGAGAACGTGAGTGATACGTTGTTAAAAGGTAGGTTGTGTAGAGATTTCATGGAAAATAGTTTTCGGAACGTAATTACGGCGACAAACGAGACTTAATAAAAAACTTCTGAAATTTATAGTTTTCACTCGTACAGTTATAAAATGGAAGTGTAAGACGTTTCGAGGAATAATTAGAAGTTTTGAGAACTCGCGGGGAGGTAAACGTAAATTCTGGAAAGTTTGTCTATAAATAGCAAGGGTGAGAATTTCATTAGTTGTAAATTTCTAAAAATATCTTGAAAGAAGAGAGAGAAAGGGAGATTTAGTTCTCCGGGCTTTGCGACGACGGTCGGCGACCTTCCATCCGCCTGAACTTCACCAAATTTCATATTTGAACTCCCCAAGGTAAGGGCTACGTTTTGATAGTCTTTAGGCCATGTTTGGCTAAGTTTTTATAAATTCCTAAATCTAGGAATTTGGGGAAAATACGTGTAAACTTGTAGGTTTCGCGTAGGATCGGAGATTTGGCGTTTAATCGGGCTTCTAGTCGTTCCCTCAAAGTTATACAACGATAGCTCGAGGTATGAATTTCTAGCCTATGTTATATAGGTGAAATACATGTTTTATATTTCGGCGACGAAATTGAGATCTGGGCAAAATCCATGTGTTAATCTTAGGCCCGTTAATTATGCACGCGCTTGACTATAGAAAGCATGTCAAATTTAATGCGAGCACGTATATGTGATGATTTGCTAGTTGAGCATGTTTACGTGCCTATGTGGGTTAAAGGGGGATTTGTGTTAATTCACCGTGAGACGTCCTCTCGAGAATGGGGAGGATTAGTAGTGATGACGATCACTTGCCGAGAAAGGCATTAACGTGACATGTCGAAGGGGCATGGGTCATGGTTGAGTCTTAAGACTTTGGATCGGTGAATGTGCACTTATTCCCTAGAGACCAATAGTTATGTGTTATGATGAGATTAAAGCATGATTTGTCATATATGCATATGTTAGAAATTGTGCACTCAGCATATAGCTGAGCAATGGAGATTTACTCCATTGCAGGTATGAAGAAAGGCAAGAGGAAGCGAGAAGAGTGAGGCTGATGGGAATGCCGGGGATCCTCTTGTATATGTTTTATCTTCTTTGCTGATCATTGTAATAATGAGCTTTTGAATAGCTAGAACCCTGGATTTAACTTGGAGGCTTTAGTGTGGATTTCACGATGTTGTAATAGGTATTAAAACTCTTTTGGGTTACGTGGTAATGAATCCGAACTCATGAATTCGTGTTTTGAATACTTAACTTGTCAAATTCAGATTTTAAAGGAACGTGGTTAGAGTTTTGTGAATTGCACCAAACAAGCCTTAGCTTGTTCCGTTATTCTTTCTTTTCATGGATTAGTAAGATTAAACTTTGTTTTTGATAGCTTGTTATAGCTTGAGACGTTTGGATTAATGTAAGTGTGATTGGAGTAGTAGAATTGGTGGAGGTTGGATGCCTTAAGCAAAATTCTGCAGCATTGAAGGAATTCTGCGAAAGGGTCATTCGACCGGTCGAAGGGGGTCATTCGACCGGTCGAAATACCCCCTGCCAGAATTCTTTTTCTACCTCTTCCGAAAATTATTAAAAGGTTTTGATTGGTTCTTAGGGTACCTTTGGGATCCCTTTCAACATAAAATCATTCGCTTTGAAGTATAATTACGTTTTCAATTTTATACAGATTTTATAACTCGGAGGGTAATGTTTTCAAAGTTTTATATACTCAAGATTGTTTTAAAGTTCTTTTCCGCTGCGTATAGTTCTTGTTGAGCCTTGGTGGCGTGCCACGTGTCCTATTTCCGCACATTAGCGGGATGGGTCATGACAAAACCTATCCTATATGACTAACAAACATAGGAGTCCCATAAGCTATTTGAATAGTTGGTGTATGAATAGCAGAATGTTTGGTAGAGAAGAGAGTAGGATCAGGTGTCATATGATTACAGCAACCAGAGTCAAAGTACCAGGAAGAATTACCTGACATGATTGATGGGGCAGTAGAGGATGAATTACCAGAATGGGCGAGAACTTGTTTGATAATATCCTCAATGTGAGAGGCAGAAATCCTTTCGGCAATAGCATTGGATGCGGAATCACTAGCAGTAGTAGCAGCGGATTTGGAAGGACCACTTCGAGGCATGAAATTTGACGAGTGTCTTGCAGGATTCTGGAAGCAGTCAAACTGAAGGTGGCCAGGGCCTTGTTTTTGACAATATTTGCAAGTACGAGTACAATAGTCCAAGAGTGTATGTCCGGGTATCCTTCAGTAGTTGCACCATTGTTTGGAAGATCCAGAAGGTCCAGAAGTAGAGAAGTTATAATGAGTTTTGGGTAGAGATCCCCTGTGAGTAGCGAGAGCAGCATCAGAATGAGGGCCTTTGGGAGTAGCGAGAACATTATGGGTAGGTGGTGTCTTGTGAGTACCAAGACGAGTTTCATCTGAGAGAAGTTCAGTAACTGCTTGATCCAAAGTCGGCAAAGGACTACGATGGAGGAGAGATACACGAACATGCTCGAAGTCATCAGTGAGAGCCATAAAAAAAGAACTAGATGTTGGCGATCTCGATAGGAAGAAAACTTCTCGGCACTGGTGGCATCGGTAAATTCAGGTTCAGAAGAGGTGAGTTGATCCCAAATATAGTGTATCTCTGAGAGAAAACTGTTGATTGTTTGCCCAGGTTGTTGCTTCATGCGGTGGAGAGTACTTAGAAATTGGTATTGGTGAGCAAGATCAGCGGTGGTGTAACGCTTGACCAGAAAGTCCCAAAGAGATTTGGCAGTGGTGAATCTACCAAACTGGAGACTGATGGAAACAGCACAAGTATTGCGGACCCAAGTAATAATTTTGTGATTTTTGCTATCCTAATCCTCAAGACGATCATTAAATTTAGCTTTATCTTCATCTACGGCGGGGGTGGGCTCAGTGATATCACCAGTGATGATGCACCAAAGTTTGTGTCCTCGTAAAAAATTGGACATGGCCTGAGCCCAAATGATGTAGTTGGTACCATCCATAATGATGGAGATTGGTTGGGAAGCCTCAGTACGCTCCATATAGAAAGGTGAAGAGCTGGGTGTGATTCGAACAGAGAGGGTATGTTGGGGTGGTGGTAGTGAGGCGGGTGTGGAGGGTTGATCGGTGGTGGGGCCTTGCTGCTTGCTGGTGTGATCTTGTGTGGGGTCAGTGCTGGCGTGGTTGAATTGATTGTGATAATTGAGTTGCTTGTGATATGAGTGTTGAGGTTGGTGTTAGGGATATAGACTAAAAGCCATGCTTTATGTAGTTGATTTATTATTCATTTAATAAAATCAGTTGATCCATTTTTTATGAGAATCTGTGGGCAATATTTGTATTATATTATTTATTTAATATTATGCATGTGTGTCTTTCATTCTATATAGTAGGTGGTTTGGTGTGTAGAGTTCGGCTTACACACGAAAGATCAGGCCATCAGATATTAAAGAATGTAAGATTTTGGTTTACAGTCTTAGATGGGATTGGACACACCATCGGTAGGACTGCAGCATGATGTTGTAGTAGGTTTGTCTTGTTTACGGAAAATGGTATAGTTTCAACTCACTATGCTGGTACACTTTGTGTATTAAACGGGACTGACTTAGGATAATTATCTTTATACTGACTTATAAGATAATTAATACCTCATGGCTATTATGAGTGCTTATGCTCTAAATCCTAAGTTAATTTGTAGACACGTACATTTGATATTTACACTTTGATCCCTAAAATGGTGAGATCCTTAAATGGGTCAATATCTCATTGGATTGGGTGGCAATATTAATTGTGTGGTGGATATTAATTAATGATGGCATCCATGTCTCAATTTTGAGATTGATGATATCCCCTTGAGAAAGCTTATAAGTTTTGATTATGTCAAACCCTGCAAGTGGATTTTGTATTCGACATATCAGATAAGTTAAGCAGAGGATCTCAAGGAATTTTAAGAGACTAATTAAATATGATTGTCAGTAATTATATTTAATTAATGGATATCTGTAATCTTAACATGGGAAGATAATAAGCATTTAATAACATGAAGCTCGAAATATATTTTTGAGATAAGGGTAGGAGTGCAATTATAATTCTTTAGTGGTATGAATTATAATTTATGAAAATAGAAATCTGATTCAGTTCGAATTAGGGTTTCCTAATTCCATAAGGAAGCCTATTCCTTATTGACTTCTTATGGTCCCTATCGTAGCCTATATATATGCTGCTTTGGCTCTCTTCTCAGTTTGCGTTTTTCTATATAGAGAATTATAACTCGGAATAGAAAAGAGAGCGTAAAAGAGGGAGAGCAGAAAATAGAAAGGATTTCGAAAGAGTCCACACTCAGTTCCATATTCTGTCCGCAGAGGAATACGGTAGAAGATCGTAAGCTGTTATCGAGCCCGTGTTCTCGATTCGTCTACTACAGCAATCCGTTTTAGCAGTTTATGGTAACCTTAGTTCCGCCCTTTGTAGGGTTATTGTAGTTTTCACGTAATTTTTTTGCAGTACCAACTTATACGCACTGTCAACGGATTCTGGGAACGCAGTTTTCTAACAGTGGTATCAGAGCAACGTTGATTCTGCGTATGGGTTGGACGCAACCATGTTGTCCAATAAAACAGATCTTATGCGTGTTTTGATGGATGGATAGAACGTAGAACCGTGCTAACCCTTGTTTTGCAGCGTTCTTATTCCACTATTATGGTCATTGATTTTGTGTGATTGGATCCCACGATGGGTTTTATTCGTGGTTAATATTGCTATTTTGATATAGCATGTGAACTCCTTTATGGAGGCATAGGATTTGTATGTATTGGATCCCACGCTTGATTGATGCGTGGTTAATTTACTGCAAATATATAGCATGTGAACTCCTTCACGAAGGCATAAGGTTTATGTAATATATCTCAAGTAAATCCGTGAAGATGGTTCGTGAGAGCAGTTTTACAAGCAGTTTTCGAAAGTGATCTAGAAGCAGTTTCAGAAGGCATTTTCAGAAGACTGTTTCAGAAAATAGTTCTCGATCCCTGCGGGGGGCGGTGCCCCCTCGACCCCCTTGCGTAGTGGCGACCTAGAGCTAATCGGGTTCAATGAAGATTTCTTCACAAGAGTTGCAGCTTGACCATAATAGTGGGATTCCTATTTTATTGTGGTTTCCTTATTTATGTGTGATTGAATGATTATTATTGTTTCATGTTTAATGAATAGGACAACATGGATAATTGTTCCTAGACCTATTTCAGATGTCTAGCTGCATGTTTAATTTATATTAATTTAAAATGATGGACAACTACATGTGTATTTAGAAATAAAACTAATTCCATAATTTGAAAACATAAGTACTTATTTTCTAAAATCATGAGAATAGAATAATTTTATTATCTACACATGTGGGTTTCACAAGTAAGGATGAATTAATCCTTCTCAAGTATTCCATTATTTTTTATTAATTAAATTAAAAGTTTTTCTAAAAAAATTATAACCCTCAATTTTTTTTAAAAATTCTAAGTGGGAGAGGGAATTTATCAAGTATAAATCCCGTGGTCTCCATCACTGTTTTGTAGATGATATGATTAATTTTGTGTGATGGCTCTAGTGTCATCCTCCCCATCGGATGTAGTTGATCATGGAATCATCAGTACAAACTTTTTTAAAAGAATGTTTTGGGTGATTGTTGGTGTGGGTCACCTCTCCATCAGAGGTGTTCCTCACGGAACTCTTAACCTAGAATTAAGTGATGGTATACACTTAGCTATAAATAATAATATCCTCTCCATCTGAGTCACTGTTGTTATTTATAGGATCAAAGCAAGTCAGCAGTTTAATTTTACTAGGCAATGTACATTGCCTGGATAGTAAAATTAAAAGGCAATTGCCTATCTGAACAAATGATGGATAGTATATGGCTTCCCATCGAGTCATACTATTCGCGATGTATCAGGTTGCTGGCGGATTCCTTTCAAATATGGTAGAGGGAACCAATATTTTCAACTCGAATCCATAGTAATTTTTGCCCAAACGTAATTATTTATGTTATGTGATTCTCAGGCTTTTAAATGGGTACTTTCAATCCACTTGCTGTTATACTTAAAGAAAACAAACTTACTGGACCAAACTATATAGACTGGAAAATGAATTTGGATATTGTATTAACTGCTGAAGAGTACAAGATTGTGCTTACTCAAGAATGTCCTGAGCAACCTGGTGAGGAGGCAACCGCTGAGGAAACCCAGGCTCACAAGAAATGGGTCAAGGCTGATGAGATGGCGCGGTGTTACATTTTGGCATCCATGTCAAATGTTCTGCAACATCAGCATCAGTCAATGACCAGTGCCTATGACATGATGGAGAGCCTCCGAGAGATGTTCAGGGATCAAAGTCGTGCTGCTAGGCAGGTTGCTATGAAAGACTTGATGAACACAACCATGGCTAAGGGGATGCCTGTAAGGGATCATGTTCTTAAGATGATATCTCTTCTTAATGAACTAGAGATCCTTGGAGCTAAAATCGACGGGGAAACCCAGGTCGATATCGTACTCCAGTCACTGCCAGAGTCTTTTAAGCAATTCCGCCTCAATTACAACATGAATAAATTTATATATACCTTGGCGGAGCTGCTTAAAGAACTCCAGGCAGCTGAGGGTCTCAACAGAAAGTCAGGGAGTGCTCTTGTGTTTGAGAAAGGTTCTGCTTCAAAGCCGAAAGGCAAGAAGAAAATGAAAAAGGCTCAAAAGAAGGCCGCGGGTCCTCTGCCAATCCAAAGGCCACGAGGACAACCGGGAAAGCCTAAAGGCAAATGTTTTGTTTGCAAGCAGCCAGGACACTGGAAGAAGCAATGTCCAGTTTATCTCGCCAGACAGAACAATCAAGGTAAATCTCATTTACTAGTTGTTGAATCGTGTTTAGCGGTCCGATCTACCGGTACCTGGTGTGTAGATTTACTAGTTGTTGAATCGTGTTTAGCGGTCCGATCTACCGGTACCTGGTGTGTAGATACGGGAGCCACTGATCATGTATGCAATTCTTTGCAGGGGTTCCAGGGAACCAGGCAGCTCAGTGATGGAGAGATTTATCTATATATGGGAAATGCTACGAGAGTAGCAGCAGTTGTAGTAGGAGATCTACATGTTAGTTTTGGTAGAGATAGGATTTTAATATTAAGAAATTGCCTTTATGTACCTTCTATTAGAAGGAATTTAGTTTCAGTTTCTAGTTTAGTAAAGAATGGATATTCAGTTCATTTTAATAAAGTAGTAGTTATTAAAGAAAATAAACGTTTTATTTGTTCTGGTCAATTGGTGGATGATCTTTATATTATAAATCCTATCTCTCATATACTGCAACTTAATGAATTGAATAACACAAAGAGTTTTCCATTTAAGAGAAAAGAACCTTCGAGGATGAACCAAACGCATCTTTGGCACTTACGCCTTGGTCATATTAATTTGAAAAGGATTCAAAGATTGGTTCAAAATGGGCCATTAGGCTCATTGGAAGTGGAGGCACTTCCAGTTTGTGAATCCTACTTGGAAGGTAAAATGACCAAGAGGCCATTCTCGGCCAAGGGCTATAGAGCTAAAGAGCCGTTGAAACTGGTTCACTCTGATTTGTGTGGTCCTATGACTGTCCAAGCAAGAGGGGGATTTGAGTACTTTATCACTTTCATCGATGATTACTCAAGGTATGGGTACATTTACTTGATGCGGCGTAAGTCTGAATGCTTTGAGAAATTCAAAGACTTCAAGGCTGAAACGGAGAAGCGTCTAAGTAAATGTATCAAGACACTACGATTTGATCGTGGTGGAGAGTACCTCTTGGGAGAGTTTAGGGAATACTTATTGGAGCAAGGGATTACATCCCAATTGTATGCACCTCGTATGCCTCAGCAGAACGGTGTAGCAGAAAGAAGGAACATGACTCTTATGGACATGGTAAGATCTATGATGAGTTATTTGGATTTACCAATTTCCTTTTGGGGACATGCATTAGAGACAGCCGCATACATTCTAAACTTGGTACCATCTAAGTCAGTACCTACTACTCCCACGGAATTGTGGACTGGGCGAAAGCCTAGTCTACGGCATGTTCGGATCTGGGGTAGTCCAGCACATGTGCTGAAAGGGAACGCAGAAAAGTTGGAATCGAGAACAGAAGTATGTTTCTTTGTTGGGTATCCAAGAGGAACTAAAGGTGGTCTGTTTTATAGTCCTAAGGATCAGAAGGTTATTGTTAGCACCAATGCCACATTCTTAGAAGAGGACTATGTTATGGACCACAAGCCCAGAAGTCGTATTGTTCTAGAAAAAATGAGAGGAGAGACACCGAGACATACTTCTTCGATACCAACGGTACGAGAAGAAACACCACAAGAAAGAGTTATCGATATTTCATTACCACGTCATAGTGGGAGGATTATCGAAACTCGTGTAGATCCCGAACCAACCATTAACACGCAGGTTCCTGAACCAGTACAACATGTAGATAATGGTGTATTAAGTTCAGAATCTTCACAACAAAATATCAGTGATACACAGAAACGGGTTGTGCCTCATCGTAGTGGGAGGGTTATTATTCAACCTGACCGGTATATGTTCTTGGGGGAGTCTTATGACCGGGTCCCTGATGAACAAGGTACCGACCCTGTAACTACAATGAAGCACTCCAAGATAAAGATGCAGATCTTTGGAAAAAGGCTATGAAGTCTAAAATGGAGTCCATGTACTCCAACCAAGTCTGGGATCTTGTAGAACCACCCAATGAAATAAAACCCATTAGATGTAAGTGGATCTATAAGAAGAAGAGAGGAGCAGACGGTAAGGTGGAAACCTTTAAAGCAAGGCTTGTTGCGAAAGGGTTCACTCAAAATGAGGGAATCGATTATGAGGAAACCTTTTCGCCGGTGGCCATGCTAAAGTCTATCAGGATTCTCTTATCCATTGCTGCACATTTCGATTATGAAATTTGGCAAATGGATGTCAAGACAACATTTCTAAATGGGATCTTGACGAGTGCATCTATATGATGCAACCAGACGGGTTCATTGCAAAGGGCTAAGAACACATGTTGTGCAAGCTTAAGAAGTCCATTTATGGACTTAAGCAGGCATCTAGGTCTTGGAATATCCGCTTTGATCAAGCAATCAAGTCTTTTGGTTTTGATCAATGTGCGGATGAATCCTGTGTGTACAAGAAACATGATGGAAGCGTGGTGGTGTTCTTAGTGCTATATATGGATGGTATCTTGCTAATCGGAAACGATGTGGGGGTATTATCTTCTGTAAGGGTAAGGTTGTCCAGTCAATTCGATATGAAGGACTTGGGAGAAGCCGGTCACATCCTAGGGATCAAGCTTATGCGAGATCACAAGAATAGGATGTTGGGCTTGTCACAATGCACTTGTATTGACAATATTCTTGCAAGGTTTAGCATGCAAGATTCCAAGAAGGGATTCCTTCCCTTCAGACACGGAATTACTCTATCTAAGGATCAGTGTCCTAAGACACCTGATGAGATAGAGAAGATGAAGGCAGTTCCTTATGCCTCGGCAGTAGGAAGCCTAATGTATGCTATGCTATGTACTAGACCTGACATCTGCTTTGCTGTTGGCATGGTTAGTAGATATCAGTTTAATCCAGGGCAAGAACATTGGACTGCGGTGAAAAATATTCTCAAGTACCTGAAAAGGACTCGAGACTATATGTTAGTTTACCAAGCAGACAGTCTTATACCAATTGGGTACACAGATTCTGATTTCATGTCAGATAGGGATTCCAGAAAGTCTACCTCAGGATATGTGTTTACCCTAGGAGGTGGAGCCATTACTTGGAGGAGTATCAAGCAGTCATGTATTGCTGATTCCACCATGGAAGCCGAGTATGTGGCTGCTTCGGAAGCCGCTAAGGAGGCCGTTTGGCTCAGAAACTTCCTTATGGATCTAAGAGTAGTACCTGCGGTACAACTGGCTATTGCTCTTTATTGCGATAATAGCGGAGCGGTTGCTAACTCAAAGGAACCAAGGGCCCATAAGAAGGGAAAACACATTGAGCGTAAGTATCACCTGATACGAGAGATCGTGCAAAGAGGTGATGTTGAAGTGCCAAGATAGCATCAGCAAATAACTTGGCAGATCCTTTCACCAAGAGCTTACCGGCCAAGAATTTTGACAGTCATGTAGAAGGGATAGGAGTGAGGTGTGTCGCATCATGGCTTTGAGTCTAAGTGGGAGATTGTTAGGGATATATATAAAAGCCATGCTTTATGTAGTTGATTTATTATTCATTTAATAAAATCAGTTGATCCATTTTTTATGAGAATCTGTGTCGGCAATATTTGTATTATATTGTTTATTTAATATTATGCATGTGTGTCTTTCATTCTATATAGTAGGTGGTTTGGTGTGTAGAGTTCGGCTTACACACGGAAGATCAGGCCATCAGATATTATAGAATGTAAGATTTTGGTTTACAGTCTTAGATGAGATTGGACACACCATCGGTAGGACTGCAGCATGATGTTGTAGTAGGTTTGTCTTGTTTACGGAAAACGGTATAGTTTCAACTCACTATGCTGGTACACTTTGTGTATTAAACGGGACTGACTTAGGATAATTATCTTTATACTGACTTATAAGATAATTAATACCTCATGGCTATTATGAGTGCTTATGCTCTAAATCCTAAGTTAATTTGTAGACACGTACATTTGATATTTACACTTTGATCCCTAAAATGGTGAGATCCTTAAATGGGTCAATATCTCATTGGATTGGGTGGCAATATTAATTGTGTGGTGGATATTAATTAATGATGGCATCCATGTCTCAATTTTGGGATTGATGATATCCCCTTGAGAAAGCTTATAAGTTTTGATTATGTCAAACCCTGCAAGTGGATTTTGTATCCGACATATCAGATAAGTTAAGCAGAGGATCTCAAGGAATTTTAAGAGATTAATTAAATATGATTGTCAGTAATTATATTTAATTAATGGATATCTGTAATCTTAACATGGGAAGATAATAAGCATTTAATAACATGAAGCTCGAAATATATTTTTGAGATAAGGGTAGGAGTGCAATTATAATTCTTTAGTGGTATGAATTATAATTTATGAAAATAGAAATCTGATTCAGTTCGAATTAGGGTTTCCTAATTCCATAAGGAAGCCTATTCCTTATTGACTTCTTATGGTCCCTATCGTAGCCTATATATATGCTGCTTTGGCTCTCTTCTTAGTTTGCGTTTTTCTATATAGAGAATTATAACTCGGAATAGAAAAGAGAGCGTAAAAGAGGGAGAGCAGAAAATAGAAAGGATTTCGAAAGAGTCCACACTCAGTTCCATATTCTGGCCGCGGAGGAATACGGTAGAAGATCGTGAGCTGTTATCGAGCCCGTGTTCTCGATTCGTCTACTACAGCAATCCGTTTTAGCAGTTTAAGGTAACCCTATTTCCGCCCTTGTAGGGTTATTGTAGTTTTCACGTAATTTTTTTGCAGTACCAACTTATACGCACTGTCAATGGATTCTGGGAACGCAGTTTCTTAACAGTTGGATGTCTACAGTGTTGATTGTAATATGGGCTGAGATATAAGTTTGATGATAGGAGTCTTGGAATGATGGTGATGTTGGCTAGATGATAGGAGTCTTGATTGTAATGGATGATTGTTTGGTGGGGTCGGGAATGTCAACTGAGAGGGTTGGGAAGTTAAGGCAGCGGCGAGTTTGTGATGAGCGGTGATGGATTAGGGCTCTGATACCATATTAGAATTGGTAGAAAATTGTATTGAATTGATATATATATATATCATACATTATAGTAGGGTGCCTTTATATAGGCTAAGAGAGAAACCCCAAATGGAAGGAAAGAAAGGGGAGTACAAGTAGAGTACAAAAGGGGAGTACAATAATAGTACAACTAAACTTAGACAATGTGTATGATAAAATACATAGAGTACTGTACAATATTCTAACAAATATAATGGATTGGTCTTCAAGAATTGGGGAAGAATGAAGAGAGTCTAGGGTTCGAAGATTACCCGATGATGGCATGTTTGACGCGGATCAAATCAGAAATTGGCTCATTGCTTGTTGTACCTCCGTAGCCATAGTTATCTGTAACCTTTGTTCCAAATCGTTCTTCAATTGATCCATCCTCAACTCCAAAATTGTATCAAATTTTCCTTGAACTTCAAAACGAAATGTTTGCAACTGAGATTCCAGTTCAATCGTCATTGATTGAAGCTTATTCTCCCAAACAAGCTAGGTTTGAAGTTTGTAGAGGTTCTCCCATGGTGATCGAAATTGTGCTCTGATACCAGATGTGAAGACCCAATCCAAATCAAGAATAAAACATCCAATGGATAGAGAAGAAAGGAAATACAATAATGAAATCAGAGGAAGAGAAAAAGAAAAGAAAAAAGGAAACAAAAACAATTTACTGATTGCTAACCACAGTTCAATAGAAATCAGTACAATTCATCCCTGACTTCTCTCAAAGTGAATCTAACCCATATAGGAGAAGAAGAGATTGAGCCGTGCAAGGTGTGACCTCTCCCTAACTACTCCAACTAGAAAATAGAAAATAGAAAAGAAAAGGAAGTAGAAAAACTAGAAATTAGTTGTGGGCTGTTTGGGAACAGAGGCACCAATGATTGGATCCTTGCAGTTTTTTTTTTTTAATATATATATATTTTTATCTGAAGACTTTAACATCGTAACAATTGCGTTATGAGTCTTATGACGGACAAAAAAAAAAAAAAAAACCTCCGTAACGTATAAACTGCGTCAAAGATATTTCTAATGCTGACATGGCGATTTTTTATTGGTCGTGACTCTGTATTAAGACGTGGCTCCATTTTCAAAGAAACCAAAAAAAAAACCCTACGTCAACACACTTTTTTATGGCTCCGGAGATGCATTAACCTACCCCCGTCTCAGTAAAACCCTATCCTGCAAAAAGGGACCAAAAATTCTCTCTCTCTCTCTCTCTCTCTCTCTCTCTCGCGGCATCACCGATCTGTATCTCCTACAATCCCTAAAGAGAGAAAGAGCGTATAGCTGTTTCTGTTTCTCATTTCCCAGGTTAATCTGTCTCTCTCTACATCGTGTGTGCAAATTGAATTTCGTTTTATTCTCACAAGAAAAACGCTAATTGGAAGAATACAAATTTTGAGTCACTGAATTTTTAGGCGATTAGGGTTTGAATTTGATTTGATCTTAGCATTGTTCTTGATATAAAATTACATTTTTTTTTTTTTTTTTTTTAGTTTTGAATCTTGAAAGATCTAATAATTTTGATCATTGAAGACGTTTTTTCGTTTCTGTGTTTTTTTTTTCCTTCTAGCAGATTGAAAGTTTTTCCAGCAGTGTATTAGCGACAGCAAATTAATCGAAAGCAGTTACAAATTTGCTTGCCCAAAGCGCACTAATTTTTCTTAGTTAACGATGAAGAACAGTGAGCGGTTTGCTAACATTGCTCTAGCAGGTTAGTAACTTCTGTTTATTTGACAGTTTCTTATTACTATATATTTACTTTGTATAGGTCTGTCCATTTACTTTATTGTTGTTGTGATTTTTAGTCAAGAAATGGGTGAAGTAGATCAGATATTCATGATAACCATATTAAGGCAGAGCTGATGAGTATTTAGGCTTAGTTTGGCCTCCATTTTGGTGCTTCTCCTTTTCCTTTTTTAAAGCACAATTTCATGTTAATTTATTTGGTAACTAGTTTATGAGCTTTGCAAAAATTGAACTTAGGGTTTTTTTTGGGTTTGGGGGGGGGGGGGGGGGGGGGCTGGCTAGGGCTTTGGTTTCATGAAGTCTTAGTGTGTCACTAGTATAAAATTATCAAACAACTTATAAATGAATTTCATAAGCTCCTTTTAAAAAGCTACGTGGGGGGTCAAACTAAGCCTTAGTGTGTTTGATTTGTGCCCAAAGCAAATTGTTGACTCATCATCGTCATCTACTCGTCATGAATATAAGCTATTTCTCTGCCTTTGGAGTGGAGTAAATCTCCTTCATTTGCTCATCATGGAACTTTACCACCAATTACTCAAGATGAAAGCTTTTAGTGGAACCATCAATCTCAATGATCCCGGAATCTTTGAGGTCAAGTACTAAAGATGTTTCTTTAGTTATATGTCCGTTCTGGCGATTTTTCTGTAATCCCACCTCTTTTGTTGTTACATCAAAGTTTACATTCCCTTCCCTTTCCCATTCAGTTTCTTAAGCCAAAGAGACCAGTAACCACATGAGGCTTATACTGAGTGACTGTTTGGATTTCTGTAGGCTTAGACTACCACCTTGGTCGAGATTTCTCTAACAATGGAAGCTTGACTAATTGACTTTACCTATGTTGGTTATCGGGATATCCCTTTTTGGCATAGCCGAGGGTGTGTGTGTGTGTATTTTTTCCCCTTGACTTGCTCTAATTAATTCTTTCCCAAATGGGTTGTTTGACCTGTTGGGACTTCACAGGCTACATTTTCTGCATATGTGATCAGAAAAACCAATAAGTCATTTGTTTTGTGAGTTTTGTCTTTTTGTTTTGTAACTTTGGTTCCTGAGGGTCTCTCAGATTTTCTCAGCGTCTCTTTTCTAGGTTTCCTGAGGTTGTATGAATTTTGATAAGTGAAGTCTTATCAAAATTCTATGACGTTTAGAGCACTTGGAAAGAACGTCCAGAAGACATATAGAGATGTTTTTTCCCTGATACTCTCTTAGTTGTTGGCTAGCTGAAATGTCTTCCTTTCAGTGGGTTGTCGTTGCAGCTTTTAAGGGTACGCATAAGTTTGTTTATAGTTATTGGGCTGCCATTATTTGGGCTGGGAAATGGTGTTGGTTGTATGTCATGTAAGGTTTTTTGTTTTTCTCTCTGCATTTGTAAATTTTGCCCCCTAATTTGTTTAGTGCCTTGGCCCCTTTTGTTATGTTTGGTAGGTGTGATGGAGAAGTGAAGGAAGGAGGGAGAAGACATATCTCTAGGAAAAGGAAAGGGGTCTTCCCTTCTTTTGTTTGGTTGACTAAATAGGAAGGGGTCTTCCCTTCTTTTGTTTGGTTGACTAAATAGGTTATGTACTTTAGTGTTGCACTCTTTCACAACAGAAGGATGGTTGTACTTGAAGGACAAAAAGGTGAAGTGTCTTCACTTCTCAATCCGTCCACTTTCGGACGGATGAGAAATAATGGGCGTGGAAGGATGCCTCTTCCATCTGCTCTTCTTTCCCTCCCCCCTCCCAATCTACCAAACAAGAAATATTCTCCTCTTCCCACCACCATTTCCTTCCTAGCCTCCTTACTTCACACCAAACAACATTAGAGTAGCTAGTACTTCATCTTAATAGGATCCAAGTTGCAAGTGCTTCAACAAATCCTGGTTAACTGGTAGTCCTTTCGTATATTCTGATTACCAAGTGTTGGACTACTCGTGTATAGTTATGACCCTACATGCAACATACCTTTCATCTAATAGGTATGTCCAGTCTAGTACAACATATTTGAACTGGGAAAATATCAATGCTTGATGTATATAGCTGTTGGATTTAGATTGAGTACCAAACTGATTTGAGAGAGAAACAACAAAGAAAAGAAGGAAAAAATAGAGCAAAGGAAGGAGAGGCAGAGAGTATAGAGATGAAAGAGGGCTGGAGCTATTTTCTTCTTAGCTAACTGTTTTTCATTCATTGCTTAACCAGGACCATCATACAACGTATATATATATATATATATTCTACTACAGCCAAAGACTATCTAGAGACCTCAAAAGTCTTCTTGATACTCTAACAAGGAAATATAAACACACAAATCAAGACAAGAACGGGGAACGAAGAGACATAACTTAAATATAAAAATACAACTACTACTTGACTTAATTAAAGTAAGCATGTGCTGCCCAGCACATTAATTATCAGCATTCGCCCCCTTAATGTGCCGTGGTTGAACTCCTAAGAGTTCTCTGAATTGTTGGAACTTGTCTGTTGGAAGTGCCTTTGTAAAAATGTCAGCAATTTGTTCTTCTGATGTGCAAAACTTCAATTGAATTTCACCTTCTTCAATTGAATCTCTTATGAAATGATGCTTGATTGCAATATGTGTTGTTCGGCTGTGATGAATTGGATTTTTGGCCATGGCAATGGTTGATTTGTTGTGGCAAAACAACTCGGTACCTTCTTCTTGCTTTTCTCCAAAATCTTCCATAATTCTTCTTAACCAAATAGCTTGAGAAGTTGCTAGAGATGCTGACACATTCTCTGCTTCAGCTGAGGATTGAGCCACTGAATGTTGCTTCTTTGAAACCCATGAAAATATCTCGGAACCAAGAGTAAATGCATACGTAGAAGTACTTTTCATGTCATCAATGCAACCACCCCATTCACTATCACAATAATCTCTTAGTTTTGGTTCACAACATTTATCATACATAATACCAAAGTTGGTGGTGCCACAAATATAACTGAGTACTCTCTTTGCTACTCCAAAATGTATTTGGCTAGGAGAATTCATGAATCTTGAAAGTATAGTTGCAGCAAACATAATATCTGGCCTTGTGGCTGTGAGATAAAGCAAGTTTCCTACCAAAGTTTTATGTAATGTTACATCGACCTTTTCTTCACCATCTTCTTTCAACAAATTTTCATTTGCTACAAGTGGTGTGGCCATTGATTTACAATTCTCCGTTCTGAATTTTCTTAAAATATTTTCATCATCTTTCTTTTGTGAAATAAACACACCATCTTCCTTTTAATATATCTCAAAAGAAAGTGATGTAGCAATCATTTCATTCCCTCTCATCGTTTCATTTTTAAACTCCTTGATCATGTTCTCATTATTTCCCGTGAACACAAGATCATCAACATAAAGTTCAACTAAAAGAGTATCGGATGTACCTTGCTTCTTCACGTATAGAGTCGGCTCACTCTTGCTTTTCTTGAAGCCCTTTTTAAGGAAATAGCCATCAAATTGACTATACCATGCTCAAGGGGCTTGCTTAAGACCATACAAGGCTTTTTTTAGCTTGTACACTTTCACTTCTTCACCCTTGATCACAAATCCTTATGGCTGCTCCACATACACTTCTTCCAATTCTTCATTCAAAAACGATGATTTGACATCAAGTTGGCACACGGACCAATTTTTTATGAGCTGCCAAAACAATGAGAGCTAACGGTGTCAACGCGAGCTATCGGTAATCTATCCCGGGCTACTGTGAGTAGCCTTTTGCAATGAGTCTTACCTTGTTTCTTTGAATTGACCCATCAACATTGTATATAATTTTGTAGATCCACTTCAAACCAATGATTTCTTTGTCTTGTGGCTTGTCAACAAGCTGCCATGTTTTGTTCTTCTCAATAACTTGGATTTCTTCTTTCATAGCTTCCTTCCAAGCTTCCTCTTTTATGGCTTCTGCGAAGTTTTCTGGTTCAACAACACAAAAATTGCACCTTTGATAGACATCACTCAAACTCTTCATTTTTCTTGGAGTTGAACTAGGAGAGGATGAACTTGACCTTGGACTTGATGAAGAAGAGCTAGGCGATGATGGTGGACTTGCTCTTGGGAATGAATCTTCAACATTTTCAACTTCATTGATGGTTCTTCTTCCATTTCATCAACAAGAACAACCCGCTTTTCAATCTTGTTCTCTTCCCAATTCCATGTAGCATCTTCATCGAATAACACATCTCGGCTTATGATTACGTGGTTGCTTTTCAAAGAAAACATCCTATATCCCTTTGATTTTGAACTATAGCCCACAAATATACACCTTTCACTTGTTTAATCTAAATTCCGCCTTTTCTTTTTTGGTATTTGAGCATAGCAAACACACTCAAACACTTTGAGATGATTTACTGATGGCTTTCTACCACTCCAAGCTTCTATCATGTTTGGTTCCATACGGCCTTGGTAGGACTCCTATTAATCAAATAAACTGCTGTATGCATAGCTTCTTCCCAAAATATTTTAGGAATCTTTTCATGCAACATGGATTTGGCCATCTTCGTCACAGCTTGGTTTACCCTTTCGGAAACTCTATTTTGTTGTGGAGTATATCTAAACCGTGAGTTGCCTTTCCTGGCTGCCTTCTTCGCAAATTTATTCAAATTCATTTGAGTTGTACTCTTTTCCCCGATTACTTCTCAAGGTTTATATGAAAAAACCACTTTGTTTGTCTACAAGACTTTTAAATTTCCTAAATATGCCAAACACTTCAGATGTTGCCTCATGAAATAAACCTAAGTCATTTAGTATAATCATCAATAAAGAGAATGAAATGCCTGTTTTGACTGTGGGATGTATTTTGCATAGGTCCACAAACATTCATGTGAACTATTTCCAGCATTTGTTTTGCTCTCCACGCACTTTGGAAACAGCTGTCGATGATACTTGCCAAAGAACACAATCTTCACATACATCATGCTTTTCATCAACATTTGGAAGGCCATAAACCAGGCTCTTTTAATGAAGTATCTTGAAACTATGAAAGTTCAAATGCTTAAGTCTCCTATGCCACAACGATGATTGATCATTGACATGAGCTTTCAAAGCAACATTCTCAACATAGTTTAATGTGAGTGGAAAGCTTCTGTTCTTCTCCATCTGTATTTTAGCCACCACTTGCCTAGGATCATCTTTGTCACGAATGATGCATCCACTTGCTTCAAAATGGACTGCATAACCATGTTCAACAAGTTGTCTAACACTAAGTAGGTTTTGCTCCAAATCTGGCACCAATAACACATCAAGAATAAGTTTCAACACCAATGACTCTTTGTCCTTTCATATTGACCAAAGCACCATCCATTCTTACTTGGGATTTGATTGAGGAATCCATGTTCAAAAAAATTGATTCATCACCGGTCATGTGGTTACTACAACCACTGTCAAGATACCAAACATCCTTTGTTTCCTCGGAAGCACTTTGACATGCATAAAACAAATTGCCTTCACCTTGTCATTTTTCAGAAAAGTTACCTTACTGTTTATTTTTTTTTAATCTACAATCTTTAGATACATGTCCAAACTTTTTACAGTCAAAACATTGTGGCTTTCCCTTGAACCAACAGTCTTTTTCTACATGACCGTTTCTTTTACAATTATTGCATTTTTGTGAACCACTTCTCTCATTGGGTCTCACATCAAAATATGTTCTACCTCTTCCTCTCCAACTCCTTCCTCGTCCTCTTGAATTTCTTCCTTGTTTACCACCTCTAAATGATTGCTCTTTTCTTTTGTTCATGCCAAGATTGTTTTGTTTCTGGACTCTTAAAACCCATGTTGAGTTTGGATTGAAACGCACTCTCAACAGATTTTTCGGAGCATCGTGCCAATCTTTGCTCATAGGATTTTAATGAACTCATCACTTCTTGAATACTTAAATTAGACATTTCTTTAGTTTCTTCAATGACGGACACAATATGATCAAATTTTGAGAATTTTCTCAACATTTTTACCACTAATTTCTTCCCCATAGGTTTTCATTGATTTACAAGTTCTGTTAATCTTGAGGAAAAATCCTTTAAACTTTCGGCATCAGTTATTTTCATGTTCACAAATTCTCTTCTAAGAGTTTGAAGTTTGACATCGCTTACCTTTTGGTTTCCTTCATACTTTTGTTCTAACATATCCTATGCTTCCTTTGCCTTTTTTGCTCTCATGATTCTTGGGAAAATTGTATGTGCAATTCCTTGCTGAATCGAGGTTAGGGCCCTTGCATCTTTCTTCTTATGCTCCTTAACTTCTTGTTTCTGAGCATTTGATAAGGTGGTTGTATCTTCTGGTTCTGTGTACCCATCTTCTATGAACTCCCAAAGATCATTAGATACAAATATTGTTCTCATTTTCATACACAAAAAAATCATAATTTTCCCCATCAAAGATAGGAAATGAGGGTTGAGTTCTCTGATTTTGGTTGTTTGAAGTTGTCATCTTAATCTTCTTCTCCTAGGTTTTTTCCCCTGATTTTCGCCCAAATGTTCGCCTCACAAAGCTCTGATACCAATTTTGTTGGGTTTAGATTGAGTACCCAACAGATTTGAGAGAGAAACAGCAACGAAAAGAAGGAAAAAACAGAGCAAAGGACGGAGAAGCAGAGAGTATAGAGACGAAAGAGAGCTGGAGCTATTTTCTTCTTAGCTCACTGTTTTCATTCATTTCTTAACAAGGACCATCATACCATGGTTGTTAGAATCGTACGATTCACGATTCAATTCATACGATGCGATTCTCATACTGAACGATTTGTTTCTCATACCGAACGATTCGAATTGTGCCTATGAATCGGAAATCGCATTGAGTTGGTTTGAATTGTCCGATTCATGGATGATTCACGATTCGCGATTCGAATCATAAAAAATTAGAATTTCGCTAAAAAAATAAAAATAAAAATAAGAAATAAAAATAAATAAACATAAAAATGGTGTTGGCTTAACTTTCGCTCGTGTTACATGACATTTCTTCACTTCTTATTAGTTTACAGGTTCTTAATTTGTGAAACAATTTCTACATATAAAGCTTCTGCTTGTGTGGACATAAAAAGGTGACTAGTCAGAAAATGCCAAGCTTTTTATTAGCAA
This sequence comes from Hydrangea macrophylla, assembly GCA_033977485.1. Lineage (NCBI taxonomy): Eukaryota > Viridiplantae > Streptophyta > Magnoliopsida > Cornales > Hydrangeaceae > Hydrangea > Hydrangea macrophylla. The sequence goes on along the minus strand of CM066997.1, from coordinate 112,976,862 downwards.
ATTAGCAGTATGAGAACTAATTGTCCTTATGTTTGTTCATTTTTCCTATTCACATTCATGCATGTATGTGAAGTGCTGGGCGTCACATCCTAAAAAAAATCACACATTGTTATAATAAGTATATATATACACTTATGTATATACACGTTTTCATATGCATATACAAATATATTATTATTATTATTTTTTTAAAAAAGTGAATCTTATGATTCATGATTCGATTCGATTCACGATTCATAATTTTGGCAACCCGATTCACGATTTGATTCACGACTTGACAACATTGCATCATACAACATATGTATATACAGTCCGGATCTTAAGCGGACCGTAAAAAACGGACCTAAAAGACGGACTGTGTAAAAAGTGAGAATTTCTCACATTTTCAAATTTCTCACTTCTGAATTTTCTCACAAAAAATTGAGAAATTCTCACTTTTTACACAGTCCGTCTTTAAGTCCTTTTTTTACGGTCCGCTTAAGATCCGGACTGTATACATACATATATATTCTACTATAGCCAAAGACTACCTAGAGACCTCAAAAGTCTTCTTGATACTCTAACTAGCATAGGAAATATAAACACACAGATCAAGACAAGAATGGGGAAAGAAGAGACATAACTTAAATATAAAAATACAACTACCACTTGACTTAATCAAAGTAAGCGTGTGCTTTCCAGCACATTAATTATCAACCGTTGCTATCTATGAACTTCAGAATTGATGCTTATATGGAAAGACCATATATATAAAAATTACATAAATATGGAATTCGAGTTCAATATAATGCCTCACCATGATTGATGTCTTTTTTAAGTTTCATGTTGTAGAACATATGTTCAAGTTTCCTGGAACATTGATTTTTGACATTGTCATTTTTTTTGCGTATTATTATTGGCTGCAGGTTTAACTTTGGCACCCCTAGTCGTGAAAGTAGACCCAAATTTAAATGTCATTTTGACTGCTTGCCTCACGGTTTACGTGGGTTGCTACCGTTCTGTCAAGCCAACTCCTCCTTCCGTAAGTGTGCATCAGCCATCCACGTTCCATGTCTTTGCTTCTCTATTTTTCTTTTTTGGGGTATATGTATATGTTTTTGGAGAAATATTTCTTCTCTGTTTGTTTTCTTTGAATTGAGTTTAACCATACCTAAAATGTGGTGTTCAATTTTGCAGGAGACAATGTCTAATGAGCACGCCATGCGCTTCCCCTTGGTTGGGAGTGCGATGCTATTGTCTTTGTTCTTGCTTTTTAAGTTTCTATCAAAGGACTTGGTTAATGCCGTATTGACGTGCTACTTTTTCGTACTCGGGATTGTTGCTCTTTCGTATGTACCTTCCGTATGGTTCATTCTACTATGCTTAAGATTTGATGCAAGTTCTCGAAAAGTAAATTCATTTTGTAATTCTTATCTGATTTTTTTTTTCCTGTTTGCTCTTTATAGGGCGACACTATTACCTGCAATCAAGCGGTTCTTGCCAACGCATTGGAATGACGACCTTGTAGTATGGCGTTTTCCATATTTTCGCTGTATGCTTTACCCTTCTTCCCCTTTCTTTACCAATGCTTAATATTACATTCTCTACGTTTTGTTTTTCAGATCCTACTTTTCTTATCTGTGTGCATTGTTTTGTAATTGGTGCCAATCTGCAGCAATCTTCTTTAACTTGGTTTTTTCCCTTGTACTGCACTTGCTGCTTATTATTCATTTTGCAGTACTGCTAGTCTGCTTCTGTTTTATTCTGCATTTGGGTAGTGTATAATGGCTTATAATTCTTTCCTTTCTTACTCATCATTGTTGCTCGTAATTCCACTGTAGGACTACCCTGTCTTCACATGTCTACGTGGATTTGGAACATATTGCCGTGTTGTGACAAAATTTTCAATTGAGAGAATATTCTAAAATTTGAAGCATCTGGCTGCCTATGAAGTGAAATTTAAAGTGTGAAAATATACTTTTATTGAAGGGTTCGAGCAATCTTTAAAGTGGGTTTCAAAAGAGAAAAAAGGTTGATTTCTAGTAACTTGGCTGATGAGTATTTTAAGAATTTACTTGAGTCTTGGGTGGGGTTAGAGGTCTAGTGGTAATGGGTTACATATGATTTTATTTTGTTGGCCAAGAGGTTAATAAGCATATAGTTAATTAGCATACAGCAATAACTATATTAAGGTTATGTAAGGGCAAAGTTGCTTGTTGGTATAGAAACTGGTAATTATCAAATATTACTTTGGCACCAAGTTACTAAACTTTTATAATCTCGTAGCTTGTGTTATTCAACCTCTCATTGCTGTAACTTGGATTTAGTGCACTGAAATCGGATTTAGTATTTTTATGGCCTTTATTCAAGTGGCGGTTGGGTCCACTGTTATGTGTGTGGGTATCAGTTTGGAGGGCAAAACTTTAGTCAAAACAAAAACGGATTCCATTTATTAATACAGTTAGGGTGATATAGATTTATCAAGAAACTGAAATAAGATACAACTAATTATTACTGAAGAAGACAGTCATTTTTTCCGTCAACTAACATAGGAGGCCCCTTGCAGGAGGGGAGGATGGAATAGAAGAAGAGAACTGAGCTAACCTAGTAGTTTAGGTGTCCATGTAGCCATCTCAGGAGCCCTTGCGCAATGGCTGTGGTTATTAAAAGATCGACATTGCTTAATGGTGTTCCCTAATGCTCTTTATCCAGGGGATTCAGTTAAAGACATACTTTCTTCTTCCTTTGGACTTTTTTAATTTGTGTTATTCAGATTCAACCTATTGTTAAAGGCCTTTTTCTCGGACTCCTCACCCATGCCTCCCGACAGAAAATGAGAAAAAGTTAGAGATAAAATTGGGAGTCCTTAACATTTATGTGCGGCTATTTTGTATTGAGATATTGCAATCACTTGTGGATTATATACTGGGAAGTTTCATTTATTCTGTTTTATGCTTTTCCCAACAATTGTTGTTTTCTACTTGTTTATGCCTTAATTCTGTCTCCATTACATGCTTCATGACTTTTGGCAGATAAAGGTTTTAGTTGAGTCCAGTCCTGGGTTTTCTTTTTCTATTTCCAAATAAGAATCATGTGTTTGTTTACTTGTTAGAATCTGTTTCCCAACTGTTTGAATGCCTGCAATTTGTTTGTTTCTGCTCTTCTCAGATTCATTTGATCTAGTTGACATTATCTTTGCTTGTGATATGCAGAATGATGTTTTCTTTACACATTTCTTACACAGCTTTAGAGGTTGAGTTCACAAGGTCTCAGATCGTTGCAGCAATCCCTGGAACTTTTTTCTGTGCATGGTATGCTTCACAGAAGCATTGGCTAGCTAACAATATATTGGGCCTGGCATTTTGCATTCAGGTTTGACAGCATATCATAATTCCTTGTGGGGTTGCTCTTAATGGTTTATGTACTCTTATGGCCTGTTTTTGCGTCCATGTTTCAAATGCGATAGTTAACAATTTGTAAATATTTCAACGTAGAAATACGTCATCTTGATTTAGACATTTGGAAGACTGGTAGCTACGTGAAAAGTAATGCTTAAAATCATCAAATATATCATGTTTAGAAAGTTTATTATTGACTCTGGAAAAAAAACATTACGTGATTTTTAAATTTTTTTTTTCAAATAACTCAAGTTGATGGATTTCTATATTAAAATGCTTCACAATTTGTGTCTCACATTCCGATTCGTGGAACGCACAAACGAGCCATTATTAATTTTATTTTCTTAGAAAATTCTTTCGCATTTTGTGAACAAATTTTTTATTTTTTTTTTCTGAATAGAGTAGTGATGGGAAAACGTGCTTGTTAACAAAAATATGTGGTCACACAATCAGATAAGAGGAATATAAGAAAGACATGTTGACTTAGGACATTTGAAAAAATGGTAGCTATGTGAAAAGTAAGGCTTAAAATCATCAAGAATATCATGTTCAGAAAGTCTAAAAATGACTACACGTTAACAAGATTAGCACAAAAAAAAGACGACACGTTAACAAGCATTATGTACTTTTCCATTTTGTCAATTATTATTGAATATGATGGATTTCTATATTTGAATGCTTCCCAAACTTCGAATTGATCCATTCAAATTCATGGAACACACAAGCGGGGTATTATTATTTTTTTGTGAACATTTTCGAATAGTGTAATGATGGTAACGAACTTGTAACCAAAAATCAAATTTGTATCTGAATACAAATAAGTCATAAGCATATGAAAATTTAATATCTGAAAATCAAATGCGCGTGCTTGATTTGAGTGTTGCTAGCTCTTCATTAGCAAGCTTCTTATCCATCACTTTCTTTTGCTATAGCCATCTATCTGTTGCATGACATGGCAGTTTGTTAAGCACTTTGAATTGTTCAAATTCGTTCCCCACTCTAAATTTGCAGGGAATAGAGATGCTTTCGCTTGGTTCGTTCAAGACTGGTGCCATCCTTTTGGTAAGAAACTGTAATTGTGGATTTATTTTCTGTATTTCCAGAAGTATTGTTATACTTAAGCTGTCTTGGTAGGTTTGTAGGTAAAACAATTTGAGAATTGTACAGTAATAGTCACACTTTGTGACGTAGGATGAAACCTCAGGTAAGGGAATATAAGGTGGCATACAGTCAAATAATGATGGACTGAGTCTTTGGCTTATGATTGAGAAGGTTAATTAGTGTTCAGAGAGAGGCTACAGTTTGCTAGTTTCAGGTTTAATATGACAAAAATTTCTAGCCTCTCTGGATAGCGCAGAGAAATCAAGTTCTGATGGTTTAATGGTGGAGAAACTAATAGTTAGGCTTGTAAGTTCACAGGTTAAAATTCCTGGGTAGTTGGGGTGTGTGAATGTGTACATTGGTGCTGGAACTAAATAACGAGGAAGAATAAAATTCACTAGAAGAAATGGAAGATAGAACGGACTTAGAATTGTTATAGAGGTCTCACCTAATAAATCCTAATCCTGTGAAGACTAACAAGATCTGCAATGAGTTTTATTTGATCAGAACTTGTTTTAGTTGCTCCAAGGCTCTCTTATTAGAAGCATTGAACTCTTTTATCCGACAGAAGAAAAGAGGCATACATAATCCAAAGACAGAAACTAAATTAGTATTTTGTGAGCTAATTTTCTCAGTATTCATGGGTTTGCTTCAATCCAATTTTCTCTAAAGAGACCTCCACTTGTCTGCCTTCCAAGTGGGAAATCATGATCAACAACAAACAGCTCATCAAAATTGACCACTACTGGTACCGATGCTTCAGTCGTTTTGATGTGTTTGGATATGTTACTTGCCATATTTAATCCAGAAGAGGGTACCCTTTAGGCGTTCTGTGATTGGACTCACAATCTCATATTAAAGGATGCTAACATGAACTCTGCGAACATATTTAACCATCTGGGGTTTTGGCCACCCTTATGGCTTGGATTTTGCTAGGATCTGGCCGTAAACATTCTGCAAGAGAATAACCCCACATTGTTGCATAAAAAAAGAGCATGTTCTTTTAAAGAACTTCCATGGATGAAGAACTTCCATGACTTATCTAACCTGATTTAAACGCTTTTCTTTGCAAGGACAATGTATCACTATATCATCAAGGAACCTAAAGGGCGTGGTTTCTTTGTCATCACACACGTAAATTACTAGGTGCTTTTGAGAGACCATAAGGCATCACGATTCACATAACATCTGCCATTGTAAATACTGTTTTTCATTCATGCCACCTCGAAGTTTGATATTATGACAGCCGTTTCTCAAGTCGATCATGGATCAAACAGTTGATCCTGCAAGCATGTCTAGTATGTCTTCCTAGTTCCAACTTTGGATTGTGATTAGTACTTAATAGTGATCTTATTGATTCCGCGACTCTCCACACGTTGTCGCCAAGGTCCGTCCTTGGAGTAACTCAGGTACCCCCACATGGACTATTACGCAGTAGTCCCTTTGAAAATAGTGGCTCGGTTGAATTGGCTGTGCCTTTTGCGTTTATGCGGAGGCAGTAGTAAAAGCCCTAACCACAATGCATCGTGGTAATTAATATGAATCATTAAACCCCTAGTCTACTCCACGCATCACATTTAGGGTGAAACACCTCTGGACTGGCTTAAGCCAAAATGGACTTTTGGGTTCTAAAGTATTTGCCAAAATAAATCCAGTCAGGATGATATATGTGTTTTTGGGTACCAGAACCACATTTGGGTTCTAATGTGCGCTTGTGAAGTGATTTCAAATAGGCCCTATATCTTCTACTTGTCTTCTATTTCAGCCCGGTGAGCTGGTGGCATTCGGTATGTTGCCTCTAGCACTAAATCAATAGCATACTGAATAGTGCGCACCAGTGGCAGCCCCTTGTGACTTCAGTTCTGATGGATAGGAAGATTTGTTCACCCCTTCACTCTTTAGTAGACTTATCAACCAGCACATAAACAATTCCTGATTCCTGGCTTCCTCAAATTGTCTAGCTAAAGGAAACAGTTACATTTGTTATATTTATGATAATCTGCTGCATCTTCTTCCACTGGTTTAAGATTATCTTCTTCTCATCCTTGAGGAGGGTGTATATATCAGGACTAGTTAGGTGCCGCATTTCATGATCGTATGACCAAGGGCAAATTGGCAGTAATTGCCATGCATCGAGGATTCAACTTTGTATTATTACACCTGAACAAATTAAACCAAATATCTAGTAACCTGAACTAAATTACTTTGTGAAACCAAAATCCCTTAAATGGATGAGGCTTTAGGGTGTATATATCAGGACTAGTTAGGTGCCGCATTTCATGATCGTATGACCAAGGGCAAATTGGCAGTAATTGCCATGCATCGAGGATTCAACTTTGTATTATTACACCTGAACAAATTAAACCAAATATCTAGTAACCTGAACTAAATTACTTTGTGAAACCAAAATCCCTTAAATGGATGAGGCTTTCATTGCTAGCTCAAAATTTTCACTTCTTCGCTGCGATATTCTCGCTACTAGCGCCATCCATGCTCACAATCCATACCCTTTGATCACACTTGCTTGAGTGCGAATTTTTTTTAGACTTTTAGGGTTTTCCACTTTAGGTGCTGTAATAACACGACGAACAACGGCAATCACCTTGTACCGGTAGTATGAAATCTCATGTTCATCCTCTTCCTCATATTGATCTAAGAAGCACCGAACAGATATGGCAACATGGACACGACCCGACACGACAAATCCTATAAAAAAAAAGACATGGAAATGGCGTCGACGCGACAAATCTTACAACATGAAAATAGGATGATATGTAACCATGTAACATGAAAATTACATTTTTTAAATTTTTTTTTGAAAACCAAATGTCAACATAACATGAAAATACGATGATAACACCACTAACTCTACCATTTAATCATCATTACAAAAGCAACTACAATTATAACATTAATAAAGCAACACGATGCAGGTCACATTTACAAGGTAAAGCACTTCAATAATTCAATGTCTACATCCATTCAAAGTAAGTTTCCAATTCCAACCACAATACAAAACTAAAAGAAAACAGAGATAGGATATTAGTTCATTTACCCCCCAAATTATATCTGCTCTTAAAAATCCATACAGTGTCGGGGAAGTGTTGCTGCTATGTCAATGCCAAAAAACATTTGACAAATAGGCTGGCACATTTCTTTGGCACGTCGGATACGTGTCGGAGGTATATCGCACGCGTGTCCGACACGTGCCGAGCCATAATAAAGGTTACATGTTTAGGAAATACACCCTATTTCCTCATAATCCTTTTTATAGAAGCCTACTAACCCATTGACATCCATGCTTCAAGCACACAACTTTTCCCCATTGCGTTATTGAACATCTCATCTTCTTGATACCCAGATTCCTTCCTCGACTAGCAAACATATCTTTTCCCTCTTGATTATTTAAATTTAGATTAATACTTTAGACCCTATGTGATTTCCCTTGGTAACTTTTCTAACTTGTGTGCCACTAGTGCTGACATTGGTGATCATTTATGTCTGTGAACTTGAGAGCATTCTTGGTCAATTCCAGTTCTCATCCCTCATATAAATATCGTCTCTCCAAACCTGCTGAGCGCCTTTAAATCCTTTCCACCACCACACCCACACACATTTTGCCTTGAAGGATGAACCATAGGAGATCCAAACCAGTAGTTGGAAGGGACCAACCCTACATCTAAGATTTTTAGTAGTTTCCCAATCTTTTCTACTCTGCTTATCACAAGAATGTCTCTCTCCTCTACGTTCACCTTCAAGCTTGAAACTGCTTCAAAGAACAATATTACCCAAGTATCTAAGTTGGTCAATCTCAAGATCACTGGCAATGATATGTCATCAACAAATAGAAATGAAAGATTGAAACTAGGCTGTCTCATTTCTGTCCACTACGAACGCTCAACTCATACCACCCTCCACCGTGCAACAATGTACTACTCACTGTCTCGATTATAATAAGAAGTTGGAAGGGAGATGAAGGATCACTGAACCTTAGACCTCTGTAACTAGAATGAACCCTTTAGGCGACCTGTTAACCCAAATTGCGTGCTGAATTGTAGAAGTGAAATTCACAGTTTATTTATTCCACCCCTCCCCGAAATCCTCTCTTCCCAACATATATATCAGGAAATTCCCATTTACATGAATATACTTTTCAATGTCCAAATAACAAACTAGCTCTAATTACTATCCATGTTCTTCAATCTACTCTTCCATTAGCTATGAATGTTGCAACCAAAATCTGTGTGCTACCAACAAATGCATTTTGAGATGTCCTCAAATCGCATGAACTTATTATCCTTTTTAAATTTTTTATTTTATTTTTTATATTATTTATTTATTTAAAATACCTTTCCCAAGCCTGCACATTAAAGGTTTGATTCCTACAATGTGGTGTCTTTCCCTCTTTTGTGGGTTTTCATATTGTCCGTGAGTATTGTTACTATACGGTAAAATGTTCTGGGATTTCTACCCATATTTGGGTCTAGTTTCCATCCACCGATATTTGGTTTAATCAACATATATTAAATGAATGTGGCTTGAGCTTTTATGTTGTGTTCAAATGGGGAGGGTTCATTGAGATGGAAACTGGACCAAATGGCCACTTTATGGTTAACTATGTTTATGAGGTTCTTATTCAAAAAGGAAGATTCAGTTTTCATGGAGCGGAATTTAGAAGGTGAAGGTGCCTTCAAAGAAGTCTTTTTTGTGTGGACGACAAAGTTTGAGGTTATCTTGACTTTAGACAATTTGAGGAGATAAGGCGATGTCATCCCGATTTGGTGTTCTATGTGCAAGAAGGCCGAGGTTACATCTAATCGCCTTCTCCTCCATTGTGATGTGCCCCGATATATGGCTGGGCTTTTTTCCTATCACAGTTTCTTGGAGGGAGGGGAGGCGGATGTGTCCTCTTTGTTTGTGTGGGTTATCTGGTGCGAGTCTAGTAGCAGATAATTTGATAGCACACTATCTGTATTTAGATTGAAGGAGTATATGACTGATACTTTTCTCTTGTGGTTTGCTATGAATTTTATGCATTTTTCTGTAGATTTCTTGAATTACTTCTATTTTGATATTGCCCTTTGTGTATAGGTGGGACTTTTGTTGGTACTCTCTCATACTCCACATGTTGATAGGTTTGCATCTAGGATCATCACCAAGTCCCTAGCTCTTTTTTTTTTTTTTGGCCTTAGTTATGGATTAACTAACTAGACATATTCAAGAGGAGATTCCTGGTGTATGCCTTTTGCTGATGATGTTCTTTTCATTGATGAAAGCAGGGGAGAGTTAAATGCTAAATTCAAAGTTTGTGGAGAAGCTTTAGAGTTTAAAGGGATTAGAATAAGTAGGTCAAAAACCTAATATATGGAATGCAATTTTAGTATGACTATATTAGTAATAGAATGGAGAAGTGTGATTATTTTGGCTCAGGTATATTGGACGATGAGATTGGAGATGACGTAGTCCATAGAATTAAATCACGATGGATCAAGTGGAAGAGTGTTTCTCTCGGATTGTGCGATCGCCATGTAGCTGAATAACATAAAGGAAAATTTTATAGGACAACTATGCTTTGTAGGACCGAGTTTTGAAACTAAGAAACAAAAAATAGTAATTGAGTGTAGCAGAAATGCGTATACTTAGATGGATGTGTAAGACAACAAAGGATAGAAATTGATACTGTAGCAGAAATGCTTATACTTAAATAGGAACGACTACTTGTGAAATGGTGAAAGTAGCGGTCCTTCTATATAAAATCAATTAATGTAGTTTGGCCATGAACAAAAAAAAAAAATCAATAATTGCACCGGATTGGACAATTGATAGTGTACTCCTTGAGGGTAATGCTAGAGGTAGGGAAAGATCAAAATTGATGTGGGTAGAGGCAATAAAGAAAGACTTGATAATGTGTAGGTTGAATGAGATTATGGCCACATTGGCAGAATGGAGGAAAAAGAACAATGCAACCGGCCCCAAAAGTCCCATGTGCTCTCACCCAATCAGTTACCCACAAGTTTTTGTCAAGCAGTGGACCCAACAATGTAAAACAAGCTCAAACATCTTTCCTTGTGTGCTATGTTACCCGGACTCGGGTACGGTGTCGGGTTCGTATAGTTTTCAAAGATTTTACACTATTTTGAAGGGTAGGAGAGAGAAGTACCCTTATCCGGGTGTCGTGTCGAGTACGGGTGCTCCATCCATTATGAAAGGTCAGGGTAACATAGCTTGTGCGGACCCCAACTTGTAGAGTGGAGAGATTGGTACATAACACAAACGCAAAGAATCAGGCATGTTGGGGAAACAGTAATCATCGAGAAACTTGAACCCTGACCTTCTAGGATCAAAGCTCTGATTTCATCTTAGATGACTTAACTCTAACCTAGTAGAGAATGAGGCCCAGTAATTCAGTCAGGCTCCAACAAACCAAATGTCTGTTACAGGTTTTGAAAAATTGTACTGAGACACTGATCTAATATTAGCACTCCGAATTTAGTGAGATGCTGATGTAATTTGGATTAGCTCTCTGAAGTTCGGACTTTTTAAGCCTCTCTTTTCATAGACAATCATTTTTGTATGGATGTTTGAAACTATTAAAATTTTGGGTAAATTACACGGACCTCCCCTGAGGTAAGGTCAAAATACAAGGACCTCCCTCCTGGTATGCAAAATTACACCAACCCCCCTTGAGGTTTTTAGTTGTGTAACACTTACCCCCTTCCGTTAGTCAACCACAGGTTGACCGTCAATTTTTGGGGTTAAGTTTTTGAAAATGACCTCTTTGCCCTTACAAAATAAAAAAAAAAAAAAACAAAAAACAAAAAAAAAACCTTAAAAAAATCCCATTTTTTTTCTCTCTCTTCAACTATGTTTTTTCACTCTCCCTGTCACTGTTTCTCACATATATGCGGAGATATGTACATCTATACATATATCCAAAGCTTATACACCAACATAAATATGTGTGTGTGTGTGTATATATATAAATATATGTATATATTTGTGTGTGTAATAATGTCTACAAATCTAAACCCTAGAGTTTCAAATTTGACCAAATCTTATATATATATATATATACCCAATGATATTGGATTTGTTAGAGAGAGGAGATTGAGAATGAAAACAGGGACTCTCCAACCTCTGAGCGTGAATACGGGTAATAAATTGCCTTGGTTTACCCAAAAGGGCCAAAACATTCTTGAATCTTGATTTCTGTTCACGCATTTTGCTGTGTTGTGCTTTGAAGAGCTATACATAGTTTTACAGAGAGTCAAAACATTAATTGAAGATTGCTCCAATGAAAGTAAGATCTGTACATAGTTTTGACTCTAATTAGCATCCCGCTTCCCCAAATTGCCTTCAATGGTCTGGTCCGTTGCAGATCCCCAACCCCATTGCTATCGCCTCAGCCAAATGCTCATCATCGGGATCACGCCGCCATTAAAAGGTCTGAATCTAATGTGATGGTAGTAAGGCTTGTGGGTGGGTGGCTTGCTGGACTTAGGTTTGTTGGGGGAGAAATGACGTAGTGTTGGGTGGTGTTCTCTATTCATTTTGAAGGGGTGATAATGTCTTTTCATATTAAAAACCAACACTGTTAGTCTGCCTATACTGATTAGGGAGGTCAGTGTAATTTTGCATACTGCGAGGGAGGTCCTTGTATTTTGACCTTACCTCAGGGGAGGTCTGTGTAATTTACCCTAAAATTTTCCTTCGATGCATTTGGTATTTTCTTGTTATCTAACGGAGTTCATACTTAAAAACTGCAGGCTGGACTTTTTGTGTATGATATTTTCTGGGTCTTCTTTACCCCTGTAATGGTTAGTGTTGCTAAATCTTTCGACGCACCTATAAAGGTCAGTATCTGGTCAAGTGAAATATTTCTTGGACTGAATACACTTTCTGTTCTAATATAACTACTTTGATGTTTTGGAATATCCTAATTGAAATTCTATTTCGATTCTTCTTGCAGCTTTTGTTCCCAACGGCAGTCTCTGCACGTCCATATTCGATGCTTGGGCTAGGAGATATAGTGATTCCAGGTATAACATTCAAGTTGAATAAAAAAATTATTTTCTTTTGGAAGGTGAAGAAAATGATTAGTCATTTCTGAACATCCTAGAAAGACATCTCATATTTAGAGTTTCATACTGGACCATATGAATTTATATGTGGAATTTGGTATAGACTTCATCCCTTTTTAGGCTACCTGCAATTAGTATGTTGACCCACATAGGTTGCATTAAAAAATATTTTGGTAGAATACATACGTGACATTGACGAGTCTTTGTGCAAATTATATCCGTGTGATTTATTGTCATCAAAGTGCTTAGATTTATATATTTACTTTTTTTTTTCTTTAGGCATTTTTGTTGCATTGGCATTGAGATTTGACGTGTCAAGACGAACAAAGAGCCACTATTTCAAGAGTGCTTTCCTGGGATACACAGTTGGTTTGGTCCTTACAATCATTGTTATGAACTGGTTTCAAGCTGCACAGGTGGGTACATGATCAATGTATCTTAATTTATTCTCTTAAGTACATGAATGTACCCTTGAGTGAGACCATTCGGGATTATTTATAAATCTATCATTTTATTTTATTTTTATTTTGTAAATTTAACGGTTTTTTTTTTTTTTTAATAATCTTTTTTCTATTTCAGCCTGCACTTTTGTATATTGTACCGGCTGTTATTGGGTTTTTGGCTGTTCATTGCTTATGGAATGGGGAAGTCAAACCGGTATGATTGTCGCCCTTACTTTTCACTCTGCTGTCGTGATACATTTTACTACCCTATAAACGGAATTTTGTTTGTTGGAGGGCTGATTACATGGAGAAGGGCAATTCGGGTTGATCTAAAAGCGTTTGATACTTGCAATGCAAGTATTAATTTCTGGGCTTGCTTTGGTGGGCCGCCATTAATATGGCATTTTAAGAGTGTTTGGTTTATTTGTTGCTTCCACAAGTGTGTAAATGGAGCAATGGAGAAGGCAGATGTCCTCAGTTGTTCCTGTACCAGGATTTGGAGTCTCGTGAAGTCGTCAATGATATTCTTTCGGTGAAATATGGATATGTTCTCAACTATATAGTTAGACTAGATATTTATCTAATTGGTTTCTGCGTTGAATAATGCTATGGTTCCCAAATTTGCCTTTCTTATTTCGTTCCCAACATGTGGCATTGGGGGCACCTACAACAACTTCCAATACAAACTTAGGTGGTCCCTTTGTCATTGAATGTGACCCCATTGCCACTGTTGGGAACTAAATTTGGGATATAAAGTTGGGAACCATAAGCATTAAGTTTGAATATTTGCTTGTGATCATCTTTTCTCAACTATTAAGTTAGACTAGTTGTACTTAATCCAAATATGTAAAATAGGATCAGGTTCAGTCCCACTCCCATTTTCTATCTACTTTTTATGAAACCTAAAATCATGTTGGTTTGACAAAGAAACCTGTTTTAAGAATATTTTAGATTAGATCAGAGAGTGGCTAGAAAATCATTGGTTTCGTGAAAATGCAATAAGTGGCCTTATATAAACCACATGGAATATTTATTGGTACACTGAATATTGGTTCACTACATGTTGCTTCATTTGATTCTTGTTTGAACACTGTTCTGAGTTATTCTCATTTTCTGCAGCTATTGGAGTTTGATGAATCTAAAACTGCATCTTCTGAAGAGGATGATGCGAAATCGAACAAGAAAGTGGAGTGAATCAAACAATTCCCGCATGGTGAAAAAATCAAAGTTGTTTTCAATTGAGGACTCTCAAATGGATTAAAAGCTCAATCTTTGGCTAACTTGTCCAACTGCCACAGATGCTGTTGTATTAGATTTTGCAATCAAGCATTTTTTTAAAAGAAATAATATTATATTATACTAAGCCTCATCTAGGCAATGTTAGATTTACCACTGCCTCTCTGCTCAGAGTGTGTGTGTGTGTGTGTAATCTACAACCTCTCTACCCCCCCCCCCCCCCCCCCCCCCCCCCCCCCCCCCCCCCGGGCCTCTGTTTTTTTTTTTTTAATTCATCATTGGCCATGGGACTTGTTCCTCTAATGGTGTTGGAAGAATGTTTTAGAGGGTGCATCACCTATACGAAGCATGACAGTTTCTTAAACGTATCCAGGAATTAGCAGGATGCTTTATTCCCGACTGCAAGCTCTCTTTCCTCGTAAGAGCTTGTTTGGCTCTGCTTAGGGAGACCCCAAACGTAGTTTTAAAAAACAATTGGCCTTTTTGCAAACCCGACGACTGATCAGTGTACCACTGGCTGCAAAATCAGATTGGCATGCCTGACTGATCAGAACTTATTTTCTTTTCTCAGCCATTGGGCTGTTTAGATCTAGGATTTGAATTTAGAACCATTTGAAGTTTGGATTTCTTTTTTATTTTATTTTTGATGTGTGAAAGCTTCATTCCGAATTATCCTGTAGTTTTAGCTTGAGTTTAATTTAATTTAGATCAAATTACATTTTATAAGACCAGTCTAGTTCCTTTTAATTCTATTCAAAAGTTGATACTCGACCCTTTCTGGCGGCGACTAAAACGAGCATTTACACTTCTATTTTGTGGAAATTTTCTTCACCAAATTAAACACGTGTACATTTGGCTTTAGAGGAGTTATCGTTCTCACTTTTTCATCATTTTCTTACATCTTTCTTCCTCAAACTATCATTATTACCACCAACACAATTGTTACCGCTACATATTAAAAAAAAAAATATGGGAGAAAAGAGTAGTTGAGGTGAACCGTAGGTTGGAGAAGACAGATAATTTTTTGGGTTAATTACACTTACACCCCCTGTATTATGGGTCATTTTCACTTTGACCCCCTGTAGTTCAAAAAAAGTTAACGAAAAAGTGACACTTACACTCCCTGTACTTGTAAAAGACCAAAATGCCCTAAAATTTCTCCTTCTTCAGTACAGTAATTCTTCGGCAAGGCCCCAAGCAATGAAATTAAAACCGAAAACAAAAATTAAAACCCCAAATCAAAACCCAATCAGGCCACCACCAGAAAAGAGAAAGAAAGAGAGTCGTTGACTTCGGCCATCACCATCAGCGACCATTTCTAACCACCTTCAAATCTATGAACATGCGAGAGGTAGAGAATAGGGTTCGATTGAGATAGAGAGAGAAGCTAAATTCTGGGACTGGTTTTTGTGTAGAATGTATAGAGGGTGTTCTTGATTTTGGTATGTACGTTGGGTCGACCAATTTTTTTTGGGTTGATCGAATTTATGAATACATCCCAAAACATCAAACAACTTGAAAATTTTGATCAACCCAAAACAAAATGATCAACCCAACATACATACCAAAATCAAGAACACCCTCTATACATTATGCACAAAAGCCAGTCCTAGAATTTAGCTTCTCTCTCTATCTCAATCTCTCAAACCTTCTTCTGTACCTCTCGCATGTTCACAGATTTGAAAGTGGTTAGAAATGGTCGCTGGTGGTGATGGACGAAGTCAACGACTTCTCTTTCTTCTTCTTTTCTAGTGGTGGCCTGGTTGGGTTTTGATTTGGGGTTTTGATTTTTGTTTTTGGTTTTGATTTCATTGCTTGGGGCCTTGTTGGAGAATTCCTGTGCTGAAGAAGGAGAAATTTTAGGGCATTTTGGTCTTTTACAAGTACAGGGGGTGTAAGTGTCACTTTTCCGTTAACTTTAACGGAATTCCTGACGGTGACACTTTACATTAAAGTATAGGGGGTGTTAGTGTCACTTTTTAAACTATAGGGGGTCAAAGTGAAAATGATCCAAAGTACAGGGGGTGTAAGTGTAATTAACCCTAATTTTTTTTTTTGGAAAAACGGAGGTCTGGTGATGTTCATCATACAAGTAAATGGTTTAAATTGATTACATTTATACTTGAGTGCGGTGGGGCTTGGGCTGGGCCAACCATACCCGAGTCTTACTCGACCCGACATAGAGCAGAAAGTTTTTTTTTTTTGCCAAAGCCAGTCCAAAGAAATAGTAATGAGCCCATGCTCAACCTTAGGCGTCCCTACCTCATAGCTAGACACGAAAAATAAAAATATGTGAAAATGAGAAAGAAAACCATGAATTAGACAACATGAAAGAACTATTTTGACACCAAAATAGTCCTACGGGCAAAATTGTAATTTAAAAAGTATAGCCAAATTTTACATCAAAAGATAAATCTTTGAGTTTCGGTTTCAACGCAAAAAGCGGCGCACGAATTCGAATTTTTTAGAAAGAGTTATGTCCGTTTCCGTAAAAGTCAACGTCTGAGAAAAACAGGGGCGGATCTATCTGCCTACAAAACCCGGATCGATCCGATTTGCTAAATTCTGACAGAAAGTCCCCAAAAAGGCCCGGATCGATTCCCCTTAAAACCCGGATCGATCCGGTTATGAAGAATGGGATTCCTGCTACTACTAAACTATGTTTTTCAAGTGCGAAACACATCCAAATCAAACCAAAACCTCATGAGAACATAAAAAATCATTCCAAAATTATTTCTAAGTGTTTCCAAACCTTAACCAAATTTCATATGAGTTTCCAAACCATTTCAAACTATTTGAGAAGTTATTTTAACACCCAAAACACATTGATTCTCACTAGAAACACAAACTTGCATCAAACTTCACTTAACACCTCAATCTATGTATAAACATCCAAACAAGAAGAATTCAAATTAAATTTACAACAAAACTACTCAATTCTCCCAAGTCTTCTGCTACCACACACACACACACACTTGTGACTTGCTAGAGCAACTCACATCATAAGACATAACTAACATTAACTTGGTCTTGACATATTACAAGACTTCCTAAACTCAAGTTGTTCAAACATACCATTATCCACAAGTTACATTAAGAACGTATACATTTAAACATATGAGCATATCCACACATATTCATAACTCCCAAGCCCTACCCCGTCGCACGAATCATTTCCTCCCCTCCTCCCGTGCCGTACTTGTGGTGGTTATTCAATAACCACATCAGAAAAATATATATTCATTTAAGCTTTCGCTTAGTGAGAGAACTATTCATACTATTGGAATGCTTAATATGTAAATGCAACAATTATCATAAATATCAACAAATTGATCTTCAGAAAGTCAAGTATGCCAAGCCCCGGATCAACAAATATAGAGAAAAATAAATTTCCTTTTTGGTCCATAGGAAATGATGGATGAATGTCACTAAATTGTCCATACCACATAGTACTAGTCTGACAAAACAATAAGAACAATAATATACATAAACTGAATATGTTAAAACCATTTTAGTTGTCACAAAATCATTAGAATTGTCCCCAGGACTACGAAAAGATCTGGAAGCAACATATGCCCAAGTACCAATTCTACAAAAGATCAACGGAAATAAAACCAATGACTATCTAGTTCTTCAGCTGGCGTAAACATAGTCGTCAGCGTAATAGTCTTATCTATCCTCATCTCCTTCCCCCGCCCGACACGTCCTCAGCATTACCTTCCTTCACATAGTAACCATCCTGGTAGTGATTGTCACCTGCAAGGTTAGGAACATGGTAGTAGGGATGGGAAATGTCTAGGCAATAACGACCACCAACTTACTGAGAGCCGAGTGTGTATAAACTAATAGGATACCAATTATATAGCATAATAATAAGTTATGAAGTGATTAAGATATAGTGTTATAATAGTATCTTCATATTTATTCAAAGCATCGTAACCAACCCTTATCGTATGATTATTTCAAGGTCGATAACCAACATACTTTGACTGGAAAGAATTGACTCAATCGTTTAACCTATATCGACATACCATCATTCTGTCCACCGTTCGTTTAGGATATAAATCATCCACAGTATGTTATGGACACTACGTCAGTCCATCCCTCGCTCGTTAAAGATATAAACCATCCACCACATGTCAGGGATATAACGTTTCGAATAACAATATCTCATTCTATTGCCACGACTTAGCAACATATACTAGTGATCCCTATCCGCCACTCGTTAAGGATATAAACCATCCACCACTCGTTAAGGATATAACATAGATCATCTGGCTAACTTAGGATTACTTGGTCCCGCCCACTGCTCGTTTAGGATATAAACTATCCACCGCATGTTAAGGCATATCTCAACCAGGCATTCGCCCACGTACCATTCTCAGAACTTATCAAACCTATTTACGTTCTACACTAATACCGACACATGACAGTTCCTAGGTGGCTTGACTACTCTTGAGTAAAAGGAATGGAAATCAGCCCATTCAAGGACATAGTATTTATCATCATAACGTTAATCCATTATTCTCAATCGTACTTATCTTTGGTATTACATTATCCCTGATTATCCCAATAGTCGTATAATGAAAGTCCGAATCGATAATCGAACAATCGAGCCCTTTATATAGTAAATAATATAAATAATCCATATTCTGTAACTGCCAATTGATTAGGACAAGAGTCTAATCGATTGAGATAAAAACTATAACAATCGATTGAGGAAAAAGGCAATTGATTGGATCCAAAACAAAGACAATCGATTGCTAACTTTGGCAATCGACTGGGTTATAAATAATGGCAATCGATTGAAAAACTATCCAATCGATTAGGTCCAGATTGATGGCAATCGATTGGGAAAAGTCCAATTGATTGAGACTTTGTCTTCTTCAACAAAATTATAAAATAGCTTATATGAACGTCTAATCTTTGTATAACCTTGTAAAACATCATAAAAATGATACCAAGTGAGTTAGGAGTCACTTAGTTGAGTGTGGGGTGTCTGTGGCTATGAAATCTTCAAGCTTTCTTTCTATCTCCTTTTCTCTTTCTCTTTCTGTCTCTGTCCTCTCTCTGTCTCTCTTCTCTTTCTGCTCATTTCTTCTCTTCTTTCTCTTTCTCTTTCACCTCCTTCCTACTTCTTTGTTTAGTGTGTGTGTGTGTATGTGTGTGTATGTGTGGTATATATGTATATGTATATGTATATGTAGGTGTATATATGATATATTTCTCTCTCTCTCTCTCTCTCTCTCTCTCTCTCTCCCTCTCAATCTCAAATTGTCCCAAACAACTCAAGGGCAAGAAATGAACTCATATATATAGCAAATGAGGCCATGTGTCAAACCATGAATCAAAGTTGAAAACTTATCTCTGCAGATGGAAATTGATTGGGATCAAAACAATCGATTGGCTTTAGATATTATAAGGCAATCGATTAGAAAGGAAGGCAATCGATTGGAATAGTACCACGTAGTGAATTCAGGTCGGCATCATGGCAATCAAATAGGAAAGATGGCAATCGATCGATATCTAAAAAGTGGCAATCGATTAGGATAATATGTCAATCGATTGGGATACAGAATTAACCAAAGGAAAGTAAAGGTCATATAAGTATACATGAATCAATATAAAGTTTTATTTATTAATATATATATCTTAGAAATACAGGGTATTACATCATCCACCACTAATTAAAAATTTTCGTCCTCGAAATCAAAAGCAAGCAATTTTAAAACAAAAATGGAAGCTTCTCGTGCATATCTGACTCTAGCTCCCATGAAGCTTCTCCTTCGTCATGATGCTTCCACTGAATCTTCACTAGCAGAATCTTCTTATTCGTGAGCTTTTTAATTCCACAATCTAGGATCCGCACTGGTCCTTCGTTACGTAACATTATCATTGACTTCAATGTCTTCAAAGTTGATCTCATGTGCTGGGTTGTGAGCACACTTCTATAGCATGCTGATGTGGAAAATATTGTACACTCCTGACATCTTTGGCGGTAATGCGAGTCGATACGCAACCTTTCCAACACGTTCTAGAATCTCGAACGGCCCGATGAATCAAGGCGATAGCTTACCTCTCTTCTAACCAAATCTAACGATGCCTCGAACAGGTGAGACCTTGAGAAGCACGTGAACTCCTATTGCAAACTCTAAGTCTTTGTGTTGTTTGTTAGCATAACTCCTATGTTGGGTCTGAGCTGTCTTCATCTTCTCACGTATGACTTGAATCCTTTTGCTGGTTTCTCGTTTCATTTCTGGCGCAAGAGGTTGATTATCTTCGACTTTGGCCCAACATAGTGGCGATCGACAAGGTCTTTTGTACAAAGCTTCAAACGGCGCCATCCCTATGCTCGTATGGTAGCTACTGTTGTAGGCGAACTCGATTAGTGGCAGGTGCATCTCCCAAGAACTCTCAAAATTGATGACGCAAACACGTAGCATGTCCTCTATCACTTGATTAACTCGTTCTGTCTGCCCGTCAATTTGTAGATGAAAAGCTGAACTCAAGTTCAGTGTTGTTCCCATAGATGTTTGGAGACTCTTCCAGAACTCTGCGGTAAAGCGCGAATCTCGACCTGACACGATAGAAACAGGTACACTGTGCAGTCGTATAACGTATTGGATATACATCCGGCTCAAACGTTTGACTGGATACGTCATGCTGTAGGTGATAAAATGTGCAGTCTTTGTAAGTCGATCAATTATTACCCAAATAGCGTCGTAGTTTTGTTGAGACTTCGACAAACCTACCACAAAATCCATGGTTATGTATTCCCATTTCCATTGGGGAATCGACAACGACTGTAGAAGTCCAGGTGGTTTCTAGTGTTCTACCTTTACTTGCTTACAAGTAAAACAGTGAGATACATACTCAGCTACCTCTCATTTCATTCCTTCCCACTAGAAATTCCTTTTCAAGTTCTTGTACATCTTTATACCTCTAGGATGAACAGTCATCCGTGATTTATGTGCTTCATCTAATATTTCTTTTGGGAGATTATCTTCGTTAGGTACACAAAGTCTACCTTTACATTGTAAGGCTCCGTCTGTACCAATACTCCAGACCTCTAGTTCCTTTGTTGACATCTTGGCGAACCATAATTTTAGGTCCTCTGTTGTTTGTTGAACTTCTATGATACGACTGATCAAAGTTGGCTATATCATAAGACATCTAAAATGTTGCCCTTCTGTTGCTTCTACTGGCTGAAGGTCGAATTCAGCTAAAACTTTCAATAATTGCCATTCCCGAATCAATAATACAACGATTACTAATCGAGGTTGACGGCTCAAAGCAACGGCTACAACATTAATTTGCTTTACGCGGATAATATTATAATGAAAAGTGTTAGCCTTAAGGTTTATTAAGGCATATTTAATTATGTTTTGATGATGTCAAATATGCTATGATAATTACATGATTCATATTAATTCATTCTTTGTTATTATCATAGTCATTTGTATGCCCATATATAATCTCATGTATTAATATTGTATCAATGTTTTAACATCTTTGTGTGCATGAGATTTAATTGATGTAGATCAAGATTACAAGGAGCTCAACAAGGATCAAGCTTGAAGACTTGAAGATATTTCATCCTTGGTTGAAGTCTAGGACCTTCATTGTAAGGCATCTTGATCTCACACTCTTAGGGGCTCAAACAAATGCTAAAAGTTAAAGTTTTGGAAATAAATTTTAAGAAGGTCATCTTTAAAGCAATGCCCCAACCAATTGGAAAATAATTATATGTTGAGTTTTATATGGTTGGAAAGGTATTTGAATCTAGTTTCCAAAACATCAAACGGATTGAAAATTCGAGTTTTGTAGAGGAAGTTATGGCCATTTTAGTGGAGATGTGTCAGTCTGTCAAACAGGGAGGGGCAGTCGACTGAAGGCCCGATGCAGTCGACCGAACTGAGCAGAATGCAAACAGAACCCTCTGTAAACACATCTCAGTCGACTACTTCAAGGACCAGTCGACTGCTTCATGTTCCAGTCGACTGAAGCGACCTGAAAAGGCATAACGGCTAGTTTTTAAAGGGGCTTTTAATTACCAAACTTGCCACCAACGGCTATAATCTTTCTTGGCCTATAACTACATGTTTTCCCACACCATTTTATGTTGATCAATCAATTGGAAAACATCTATTTCAATCACACAACTTGTTGATTCTTAATCATTCAAAATTGAGCCCTAGTTGTGTGAGTTTATCAATTTGCTCTAACCTTCAATTGTAATCTTTGAGAGAGTGAATTGTAGTGAGCTTTCAATTGTATTATCCACTCTATAAAGAGAGTTCAATTTGTATCAAATCAATTGTAAAGGTTGAGGGTTAGTAACCCTTGTATGCAAAGAAGAGGTGTTCTTCTTTGGGAGATATCATAGGCTCTTGTAACGGTTTGGTGCACACCCGTAAGTGCTCCGGGAAACGGTTTGGTCTACACCCGTAAGTAGATCGGATTAAGGAATCCTCAAGAGGTGTTCTTGAAGGGTGGACGTAGGCCGCGGGGTGCGATTGCCGAACCACTTGAAAAATCGGTTTGCAAGTTTCTCTTCCCTTCTCTCTTTACTTAACTTCTTGTGATTGTGTTTTAATTTGCAATTTCTTTTAAAAGGTTAATTTCCGCTAAAACCTTATTCACCCCCCCTCTAAGGTTTCCACTTTTGGGCCAACAAAAAGTCACAATCCTTGAGCAACTCCATCCTCCTTCGTTGTCGCATGTTCAACTCCCTCTGAAAGAACAAATACTTCAAGCTCTTATGATAAAAAAATAGATCAAACTTCTCTCTATAGAGATAGTGTCTCTAGATCTTCAATGCAACACTATTGCTGCTAACTCCAGATCATGTGTAGGGTTATTTTACTTATGTGGCTTCAATTGTCTAGATCCATAAACAATGACATTCTCATCTTGCATTAGTACACAACCAAGTCCTTGGTGTGATGCATCACTGTAGATGATAAATCTTTCTCCACTTCTGGGTATCGCAAGTATTGGTACAGAGGTCAATCTTTCCTTTAACTCCCAAAATGTACCTTCATGCTTGTCTATCCATTCATACTTCATCTCCTTTCTCATCAGATTCGTCAGAGGTCCTACAATCTTGGAGAATCCCTCGACAAATATCCGATAATATCTTGCTAGACCAAGAAAACTTCTAACTTCTATAACATTGGTCGGTCTATTCCAACTCAAGACTGTATCAATCTTAGATGAGTCCACAAATCTTAGATGAGTCCACAGAGATACCATCCTGAGATATAACATGTCCGAGAAATATGACTTCTTGTAACCAAAACTCATATTTTCTAAACTTCACATATAGCTTACTATCTCGAAGTGTATGTAAAGCAATCTGTAAGTGCTCCTTATAATCTTCCTTTGTCTTTGAGTAGATCAGGATGTCGTCGATAGGCACTATAATGAATTGATCCAAATAAGGTCTGAATACTCTATTCATTAAGTCCATGAATACTGCTGGCGCATTCGTCAATCCGAAAGGCGTAACCAGAAACTCGTATTGCCCACATCTCGTCCTGAAAGCAGTCTTTGACACATCCTCTGGTCGAACCAGTAGTTGATGATATCCTGAACGTAGATCGATCTTCAAAAAGATCCTTGATCCTTGCAGCTGGTCGAATAGAGCAACTATCCGAGGAAGTGGCTATCTATTCTTGATTGTAACCTTGTTTAACTCTCTATAGTCTATACAGAGTTGAAGTGTTCTGTCATTCTTCTTCACAAATAGAACTAGTGCTCCCCAAGGTGACGTACTCGGGCAAACAAATCACAAATCTTCAAGTTCCTGAACTTGCTTCTTTTATTCCAACATCTTAGTTGATGCCATCTGATATGGAGTCTTAGATATCGGTAATGTGCCAGGTACTAGTTCCACGCAAAAGTCTATATCCCTCTTTTGTAGAAGTCCTTTAATATCCTGGAATACATCTTCAAAATTTTGTACGGTAGGAATCTGATCCATCATAGGTTTCATACTCGTACTCCCAATCACGACTACACAACTTGTTAGGAACATGTCACTCGTCGGCTGACATTGAAATCTGATTGTTGAATATCTAGGTATCGAAAATACAATCGTCCTGGTATGGAAATCTAAGTTGGCACTGTACTTGGTAAGCCAATCCATTCCTAGGATAATGTTAACTTCTAACATTGACAAAACTACCAAGTTTGCCAGAAGGTTCCGATCTTCTAGAGTCAATGGACAATCTTTACATACTTTACCCATCTCAATAGTCACTCCCAATGGTGACACAACATTAAGTGTTGGCTCAAGTGTCTGGGGTTCTAAACCCACCTTACGCACAATCGTAACAGCAATAAATGAACAGGCAGCACCAGTATCGAATAATGCTTTAACTTGACTATGAAAGAGCACGAGTGTACCTTCCAGATGCTACTGTTCATCAGCATTAAAGCCTGCTTCCATGGGAATTATGGAATTCATTCGCTTCTGATATGGGGGTCCTTGTATTCCCTGAGCTGGTGCCCCATAGTATCCTCCGCATGGTGCACGATAATCCCTGCTCAAGTGCCCTTACTTGTTGCAATTCCAGCAGATAACATCTGTCTGGTGGTTAACCCTGGAGGCTGTGCAGAACTTGGCAATGTGCCCTAGATTTCCACAATTAAAACATCCATTGTTACTTGATTGTGGTGCAGTAAACAGTGCCTGAGACTGTGGTCCCTGCTAACGATATTGTTGGGGTCGAGGATAATTCTGCTGAGACTTCCTGTCTCCATCCTAGGTGCACTTGTTCCCTTGAAAGTTACCCTAAGGTCTCCACCCTTGGGTGTTTCTTAGTGGCGTGTTCTAGAAATTCCTTGTTGAAAAGTTCCTTAATGGCTGGGGTCGATTCATCTGTTGTCGCTGTACTGGATAGGCGTCCTTCTCCAAACTCACAGCAAGTCTTACCAATCCTTCAAAACTCTGATTCAAGTGCCCAATCATCATATGGCGCTAATGAGGGTTCAACCCTTGGTGAAACCTTTTTAACTTATTCTGCAGGGTGTCAATCATGTGTGGAGCGAATCTTGACAATCACTCAAACTGTGTTGTATATTCTTGTACAGTCCAACTCCCTTGTACCAGGCTAAGAAAGCTCTTCTCATGTTGATTCTTCTCATCCTCCGGAAAGTATTTTTCCAAAAATCTTCCTTTGAACATTCCCTAAGGCATCCTCCTTGCAGCTTCAACTCCTATGGTGGCTCGTTCAACTTTCACCAATCCGTGGCAGCATAAATAACCTGAAATATAGCAAGACAGTGCATATCCTGCTCATTACACTCTAAGGCTTCAAATATCAGCTCATCTTCCTTATCCACTACTCAGCTCTCTATGGCTCGGTTAACCCATCAAACTTCTCCGAACGTAATCCATGGAAACGGTCGAGTAGTTTATCTCTTGTCTGTTTAGGCGGTAATGGTACAATTGGGTGTTGGATAGGTCGTTGATTGGTAGTTTGGTTGTAGGTATCCCCTACATGCTCTATCCTCTACATAAATACCTCAAGACACCTGTTGGATCCATGCTCTCATGAATAGGTGCTCCAAGTCACGGCAGATTCTTCTAGGTCTAACTAATACTACTGCTCGTATATATATAAAAAGATGTACTATATAGTACACACTAGTCAGACTGTGTACTACATGGGACATAGGCTAATACAGTACTAAGGTCAGCTATTTATAATGCTACTACTACTTATAAACTTTTATACAAAAGTTATGGTGCAATAGCTATCTCTCAAGCTCCCAAAAACCATGTGGACAATATGTCCTGAAAAATTGACAAAAATATAAACCCTGCATATCCTGACTCAAAAGTCGTCAGCATCTGATCCTGCTGGTGGTGCCTCATCCTCAGATGCAATGTCCATCCCTACAGGTGGATCATCCTCTGCAAGAGTAGCTAGACCTCCAAATACCACTCCAATATCTCAATCCTCCACCATCTCATTAACGTCCATATCCTCAATACCGAATACTGGCTCGGCAATATCGGTGACTATCTCGGTAAATCCCCCAACTACGACCATAGCCTCTACTAACTCAACCTGTCCTATAATGAATCCATTTGGCTGTGCAACCATTTGTGCTACCCACTCTGTAGCCATATTAGCAATGGCTGCCATATGTACCATATTAGCAATGGCTGCCATATTACCGAATACTGGCTCGGCAATATCGGTGACTATCTCGGTAAATCCCCCAACTACGAGCATAGCCTCTACTAACTCGATCTGTCCTATAATATTGAATCCATTTGGCTGTGCAACCATTTGTGCTACCCACTCTGTAGCCATATTAGCAATGGCTGCCATATGTACCATGGGTCCTGCTAGTAATACAGGTAACACGGGTATTTCAGGTGCAACGATCTCTCCATCAGAAACATCGTCCTCGGCTACCTTAACCACCTCATTGTTTCCTATCAATATTTCGTCCTCCGGAACTACTATATCCTCATCAGCTACGTCATCCATATCAGCTGGCTTTGGATCCTCTAGATCATTCTCTGGGTCATCTGCTGGTGCATACTCTGGCTCCTCAGGGTCATCCTTCGGTTCCTCGTCATCACCTACATGCTCCTCTTTACCATTCCTGTCTATTTCCTCATCAGGATGCTCATTCTTGGGCTCCTCGTCATCCAGAATCAGCTCTGGATTTCGATTATCTGGCTGATCTTGTAGCTCTGGGACTGGTATGTCGGGTACCGGTGATGCTACCTGTACTACAGGTACTGGCAGAATAGGTCCTACCAAAATAACTCGCAACTCGATCACATCCATCTCCAGCTTACTCTAGATTAATCGAGCCATCTCCTAGTATATAGTTGCTCGGGTCATCGCATAGTGATACGCATTCATGCGTATTTCTGTCAGGTATGTCATGACCTCAACGTACAGAGAAATCCACATTCTCTCCTCTAGATAATGACTAGCTGTATGGAAAATATGGCTAAGATATATCTCTGGTATAGCAGGCTCAACTGTATCTCCGTGAATCATGTGTCCTCCAAATGGATAATCCACAAACATATGGAAGTCTAGATCCATGCTAACCTGCAAGATAACAATCTATCGTCAGAAGGACGAACTTATCTTATCATATCTCATCTCAGGTATCTTAAATGCTAGGACCATATGGTGTTGAACCATTAGTGAATGAAAGTGTCAACCTAAGGCTCTGATACTAAAAATCCTATCACGCCTCGGAATAGCAAAAATAAAGAAAAGTAAATTTCCTTTTTGGGTCCATAGGGAATGACGGGTGAATGCACTAAATTGCCCACACCACACAGTACTAGTATGACAAAACAACAAGAATAATAATATCATAAATTGAATATGTTACAACCATTCTAGTTTACAAAATCATCAGAGTTGTCCCCAGGACTACGAAAAAGTCTGGAAGCAACATATGCCCAAGTACCAATTCTACAAAAGATCAACGAAAATAAAACTAATGACTATCTAGTTCTTCAGCCGACGTAAACATAGTCGTCAGCGCACTAGTCTTGTCTATCCTTGCCTCCTTCACCCTACACGTCCTCAACATAACCTTCCTCCACATAGTAACCATCCTTGTAGTGATTGTCACCTGCAAGGTTAGGAACAAGATAGTCAGGACGGGGAATGTCCAAGGAATAAAGGTCGTCAACGTACTGAGAGTTAAGTGAGTATAAACTAACAGGGTACCGATTATATAACATAATAAAAAGTTATGAAGTGAATAAGATATAGTGTTACAATAGTATCTTCATCTTTATTCAAAGCATCGTAACCAACCTTTATCGTCTGATTATTCCAAGGTCGATAACCAACATACTCTGACTAGAAAGAACTAACTCAATCGTTTAACCTATATCGACATACCATCATTCTATCCACTGTTCGTTAAGGATGTAAACCATCCATTGCATGTCATGGACACCACGCCAGTCCATCCCCCGCTCATTAAGGGTATAAACCATCCACCATATATTAGGGATATAAAATTTTGAACAACAGTATCTTATTCTATTGCCACGACTTAGCGACATATACCAGTGATGCCCATCCACCACTCGTTAAGGATATAAACCATCCACCACTCGTCAACAATATAATGTGGATCATCTAGCTATCTTAGGACTACTTGGTCCCGCCCACTACTCGTTAAGGATATACACTATCCACCGCATGTTAAGGCATATCACGACCAGGCATCCACCCACGTACCATTCCTAGAACTTATCAAATCTACTTACGTTCCACACCAATACCGACACATGACAGTTCCTAGGTGGCCTGACTACTCTTGAGTAAAAGGAACAAAAATCAACCCATTCAAGAACATAGTATTTAGCATCATAATGTTAATACATTATTCTCAATCATAGTTATCTTTGGTATTACATTATCCCTAATTATCCCAATAGTCGCATAATGAAAGTCCGAATCGAGAATCGAACGATCAAACCCTTTATATAATAAACAAGAAAAATAATCCATGTTCTGTACTTGCCAATCGATTGGGATAAGGGTCCAATTGATTAGGATAAAAACTATCATAATCGATTGAGAAAAAAGGCAATCGATTGGATCCAAAACAAAGACAATCGATTGCTAACTTTGGCAAACGATTGGGTTACAAATAATGATAATCGATTGGAAAACTATCCAATCGATTGGGAAAAGTCCAATAGATTGGGACTTTGTCTTCTCTAGCAGAATTATAAAACAAAGTTATATAAACGTCTTAAGGACGTGTTTGTTACATCTAATCTTCGTATAAACTTGTAAAACATCATATAAACGAGACCAAGTGAGTTAGGACTCACTTAGTTGAGTGTGGAGTGTGTTTGGCTATGAAATCTTCAAGCTTTTTATTTTTCTCTCTCTCTCTCTCTCCTCTTCTCTTTGTCTTTCTGTCTCTCTTCTCTTTCTACTCCTTCTTTCTCTTTCTCTTTGTCTTCCTTCTTTCTTCTCTGTCCAGCAGAGTGTGTGTATGTGTGTATGTTTATGTGGTGTATATATATGTATGTATACATGTATGTGGGTGTATAGATGATATATATATATATATATATCTCAATCTCAAACTGTCCCAAACAGTTCATGGGCAAGAAATGAACTCATACATATAGCAAATGAAAGTGCCATGTGTCAAACCACGAATCAAAGTTGAAAACTTATCTCTACAGATGGCAATCGATTGGGATCAGAGGCAATCGATTGGCTTCAGATATTATAAGGCAATCGATTGGAAATGAAGGCAATCGATTGGAAAGGAATGGATAGTGCCACGTAATGAATTCATGTCAGCAGCATGACAATCGATTGAGAAAGATGTCAATCGATTAGTATCTAAAAGGGGCAATCGATTGGGATAACATGTCAATCGATTGGGACACAGAATTAAACAAAGGAAAAGCAAAAGGCATGCAAGTATATAGGAATCAATATAAAGTTTTATTTATTAATATATATATCTAAAAAATACAGGGTATGACAAAGTAACTCCAGCCACTACCCCCGGATCTTCCTCACTTTTGGACGCATATATCGTATCACACACACTCTTGTGACCCCGAAGGCGACACCATTTTATCATTGTGGTCGTCACCACATCCTTCTCTTGAGGACTTATTATCCCTTACATATAGGACCTATAAATGGTGACCACTACTTAACTTCCCTTTGATCTACATAAGCAATTAAGCAAATAGACATATAACATGACAACTTCCATACAATTGACATGCTTTCAAAGAATTCATCATCATATATTCATATGAACGTAAACTAAGCAATCTTTGAAAACAATTATCACATTCACATATCTAAACACCCAACTATGGGATTAGAACACTCACCTCTTTGGATTATAACCTAATTAAGCCTAGAATATCCTAACCTCTTGCAACTTTCACCTCAAATCCTAACCGGTGATAATTCTACATGGTTTTTACATATGAAGAGTTATCAACCAAGAACGGTCGCTGGAAAAATGTTACCAAAACTGAAAATAAAATACGTGCATGTGATCTTCTTATCTCCACGAGTCCAAATATGGTCTCGATTCATAAATCCGACGTCGGACGGTGAAGGAACGACGTCAAATGTTTGGCGAAAACCCCTGTCATCTTCGTCTTCCCTTTCTCTGCGTGTCTCTCTCTCGATAATTGTGTTATGCTGATTGTAATGAGTCATCAAACTCATTTAGGAGATATAGATTCAAGGTTTTAGCTTCTTTTCATTTACACCCCCAGCTGTTTCTAAGTTTTATTATGAAACCCGCAAATATTCCGTTAACTACCCAATTATCTAAATGAATTTAGTCTATGTCCCACGTGGGTCCCAAATGTGGTCCCACATATTATATGAGGTTGCTATTAAACATACCAATTATGAACTGTATTTATAAACGTTCTCACAAGGGTACCCAAACTGGTTCCCTTTACCTGACATATGACATAATGATATCTTTAAACATTTAAACAAGTAGTCATTTAAACATATAATGACATCTTTATGCAAATTATATTGACTAGACCCTCATTGGGCCCCACTTTTATACCAGTTTCACTTGACTTTAATCTGTGTTCGCATTGAACACCTTTTTACCTGTGGGTTCATAACCCTACCTTAAACCATCATAAGCATTAATTATCATTAATTATCACACATTAACATTAGATTAGTCTTCTTTTCTGGGTACGAATGTTACAAATATAGAACAACATGATCTGCTAATAATAATTAAGGTTCAATGTAAAATATGATCCCACAGAAAAAGGTTATGATGCTAAATATAACACCTAAGAATCACTACAATAATACATATAGAATAATAGTACAACTTCAAAATAGAATAATCCATAATATTACTAAGAGTCAGGTCAAACCACAGAGTAGCAATTTTAAAAACATAATCGAAAGAGTTTAGTGGACATTTTCTCTGTGGAATGATCTCTTGCTTTTTTTGGGTTCCCAATCATGCCTTCTCTTCATCACCCTACAGAAGGTGTTTGTATCCAAGTAAAGTTTCCTTCCCATTTTGCATAACAATCTGATTAATGATGAAAACACAAAATTAGAAAAGAAAAAAAATGTATATACTGCTATTTTAGAATCAATGAATCATATATATGAGTAATATTTGGGTGACAAACACTTTCTACAAACACACTCTATCTCTCTCTCTTGGGTGGCACTGTGGGGTCCGTATAATTTTAGTGGACCCCACAGTACCACCCACGAGAGAGATAGAGTGTTTGTAAGTGTTTGTAGATAGTGTTTGTCACCCTAGCATTGTTGTGTATATATAGATATATAGATCTACTTCACCTCACTATTTTCTTTCCGACTTAACAACCTCCATTTATTTATCCGGTTGAGGTCTCTATCTATCCTATCCCAGTTTTGCAAATGTTCAAAAGAACTTTAAAGTAAAATGATTTTTTAAAAAAAATTATGGTTAATAGAAATCCAAATAATGTTATAACAAATATTTTGGGAAAACAATGTGTTGAGGTGCTCAATCCATCTTCTGGAAGAATGAAAATGCAATCATAATTTATTTTGATGTTTTTATTTTCCTAAAATGCATTTGGTTTTCTTTTTCGTTTTCTAAATCTAGAACCTTAAATGGATACACAACGAAAGTTAAAAAGGAAACTTAAGGTTTTATTGTCCTTAACCTCAAAGGCTAAGTATACTAAACATGCTTTTTATCAATATGATACACAAATAGAAATGAGGGTAAACTAGGATTTAGTCTTTTATAACCTGGTTTTGAGCAATCTTCTAAAGATATTGGTTTTGAACCAGAGCATTAGTAGATTGCCAATTGAGGGTAGATTCAGCAGTGGTAATGGGTTTTTTTGGTTCAGAAATGGTAACGGATGGTACAGGTATTTTATGGGCATGACGAAGGTTATCCCCATGGGAAGCGAACTGGAGAGGAGGGAAATTATCATGGTAGGATGAGGTTAGGGGTGTGTTACGGCTGGAACGGATCGGAATACCCTCTTTCGGAAAAAATTCTAAAAAATTCAAAAATTAAATAGGTGTTATGATTTCTGTTTCGATTTTTTTTTTCAGAATTTCATTTTCCTTTCCAATTTTGGAATTTTTCGAAAATTTATGGAATCGGATTTCTTCGAAAAATTTTGGAATTGAAATTGGAAATTTTCATAATTTTTGGAAATTTTCAAATACAAATACTATTAAAAGGGTAAGTCATGTTTTTATAGAGAGTCCCCTACTCTCTCCTTTCTATTCTTATTTGATGTGGGACAAACAAATCTACATTCTTCTAAATTTTTGAAAAATATTCGGAAAACATATTTTCTGAATATTTTCAGAATTTTCGAAATTCTCAAAACAATTTAGATTTTTTTTTTCCAAAATTTTTAGAATTCGGAATTTCAGAATTTAATTTTTGATGCCAAAATCGAAATTTTCGTTCTAAATGACACCCCCTAAATGAAGTAGAAGATAAATCAATCATATAACATGGGATTTGTGGATCTGGAGGGTCAGGTGGACAAGATGGCTAGCATGGTGAGTGAGGATTGATGAGTGGTACCTTATCTGAGTAAAGCACATAGTAGTCAAACTTGCTAGAAGGTTCACCAAGCAAATCTACCGAAGGATCACTAGCTTCGTAGCATTCTTGTAAAAGATGCTAAGAGGACTTTTTTTCCTTTTAGGAATATCATCATCTCCATAAAATCATCAAGAGTGCATTCATCACAATCATAGAGATCAAAGTAATTGTGTCCAGTAATAGGATCTTGGAAATAATAGACCGGTTGTCCTGTGGATGTGAAATACTCCACCCGTCTAATTTTATGTGTCCATCTTTCTATTTTGGGCCATCCCAAAACTGTTGTCCACTTACAATATTGAATAATTAATTTTTAACTATTTTCCAAAACTACCCTTAGTGGTTTAACACATCAAACTACTTTCTTAAGCAACTAAGGGCAATTAAGGAAAAAAGTCACATTTTATGCCACATGTGAAGTGTAATCATTATGTTCCCTTAAAATTTTAAATTCCCCAAAATGGACACATAAAATGGGATGGATGGAGTATTGAATATGTGGGTTTTTTGAACCACAATTGGACTGATCAACAGGTTGCACCATATGAATTTCAGTATGAAAAATGAGAGTTGCAGAATCTGAGGGCCGACCAAAAGAAATTTCTACTGTGCCATCAAGCTTAGTAGTGAGTTGGATCCATAGTTTGACAGGCTTGGAAGGACACACTTTTATAGAAATAGGTCCATTCCAAAACTTAATGTAGGAATTAGTCCTTCACCTATTTTGAGTACCAAAATACTCTCATATCATGCATTATAGATATATATATACACACACACACACACACACACACAATATGGTAACTGAATTTAATATTTAAATATATATATATATGGTTACTGAATATAATTTTTAAATTTCTCATGCTTTGAATTATCATTGTTCTGCTATGACTAAAAAGTGAGAAATGTGTCATATTTTATTACTTGATTGAACAGATCATGGTAACAAATTCTTATATACAAAGTGATAAATTTCTAGTAAACAGAAAATTATAAAACTTCTCACACTTTGAATATATTAAGGCGAATTGATGAGAATTTCTTAGTTTTGAGAAAATTTTGAGAAATTTGATGAGAATTAGATAAGAAATTTCTCATTATTAAGTTAAAAATTTTTCACTTAATATGTAAGAATTTCTTATTCAAGCAAAGTATGTACGTAAAAATTCAAATCGTTTCGTCTTTAGGCAGAATTAAAGCTGTGAGTTAAATATATCACTTACTTCATCCCCATAATAAATGCAAAATTTCTATATTCAATTCTGAAATCGCCGCTAGTGCGGACACAATTGAGGCAAATGTATTGGATTCGATTTAATTGTAATAAACATATTAATATGTTGCTTTGATTAATATTGTACAACCTTTAAATGTCTTCTTCATATTAACCAAAATCAATGCTTTGCAATTTCACAATTCAATTGGAGGTCGTGCTAATGTGTCTATATATTGGTAAATTTCACAATTCAAACAGTGGAAATGAACACATGCCATGGTAGCAGCAATTGGTTTTACTTCTATAATTCACAAACCCTCAATACTAGATTTCACGAAATTTCTCATCTAATTCTCATCAAATTTCTCAAAAATTTCTCAACATTAATCAAAGCAACATATTAATATATTTATTACAATTAAACTAAATCTAATACATTTTTCTCAATTGTGTCCGTTCCATCGGCAGTTTCAGAATTGAATATAAAAATTTCTCACTTATTATGGGGATGAAGTAAGTGAGAAATTTAACTCACATCTTTAATTCTTCCTAAAGACAAAACTATTTGAATTGTTACATACATACTCTTTTTTGAATGAGAAATTCTTACATATTAAGTGAGAAATTTCTCACTTAATAATGATAAATTTCTCCCTTTTAATTATGCTCAAATTTATCCCTTTTATTTGAACAGAAGTGAATTTCTCATCTAATTCTCATCAAATTTCTAATAAATTTCTCAAAAGTGAGAAATTTCTAATAAATTTCTCAAAATTGAGAAATTTCTCATCAAATTCTCGAAATAGAGCGATAGAGGACTAATTTGTGCTAGTTTACTAATTATATTAGGTAATGTCTCATGAGAAATACAAAGGAATTTGAAAGTTTAACAAAATAAGGAAACTTCTTGATTTTAACAATATTTATTTCCTTATCCACGATCTCCATAGATTTCGCTTGCCATAACTGCCTTTCACATGCCTCATTTGTATTGATGGTACATATATACATATGCATATATCTAATTATAAGAGCAATTTCGTCCATAGATATTACATATATTTGGAAAAAATGACTAATTTTTAAATACAATTGTCATTAGGGACTAAAGTGACCAAAAAGGAAAGTTAGTAAACATAATATAAACTTTAACTTTAGAATTTTTTTTTTTGAAATTAAAAACTGCAAAAATTTGCAATTGTAGCCTTTGGTCAAAAGTAACACCAATGCAAAACAGCATCAAAACAAATCGGTATTTGAAAATCAAGAAACTTGTACTTTTTCTGATGGGCAAAATCAAGAAACTTATATTATCTAAAACATATGTGTCAAATAAATTCCAAATAACCGGAATGAAAAAAACATGTTACTTAAATTACTTAAATCCAAAAACTGATTTAGGTTCACATATGATCATCACAACACCAATTGCTTCTGACTATGAAAAAAAAAAAAGAAGTAAGAAGGAAAAAATACCAACTGCCGTTTCCATTCACATATGATCATCACAACATTTAGGAAATTGGACCTCTTTGCTTGATCATACAATTAAATTACCAAAAGAAATTTAGAAAGCAACTTAAATAATAAACATACAAAAATTGTACTTTACAAAAATTTCCAAAGGAATTAGAGCTTCAAATAGAAAAACCCAGAGAAATTTTCATCAGAAGATTAAATCTCAAAAATTATATTCACAAATTCCCAAAAACAAAATGATGAGAGAGAACAACAAATTTATAAACCAGATACGCACTGTCACGCCCCGGAGTAGCAGAAATTAGGAGGAAATTAAAATTTCCTTTCTGGGTCCGTAAGCTATGACTAGTTACATTAACTAATTATCCACAACACACTATATAATAAAAGAATAACTTAGGCGGAAGCATAAACTAAATATATACATCAAAAGGTTACTAACTATTACATCAGAGTTTTCGGTTTCAAAAGGAGAAATAACAAAAGAGATTAAGGCGTTGGACGCTGTTTACATCTTTATATGTGAGGACAAAAGAAAGTGTAAGATTGTTAAAGTAAGGCGTGTGACGCCAATTTACAACTTAGTATAACTGGACAAAAATCTATAAAGGACGACCAAGTCTTCTTCCTTGAAGCCGCGCCTCTAACTGGCATAGCCGTAACCTTCATCGTTGTAGGCTTCCCCTTCGAAGGCTTCCTCCTCGTAGGCTTCTTCTGGGTAGTGCTCCTCCGGGTAGTCATATCTTGTGAAGCCTAGACGTTGGAATGTCCAGGGCGCAGTATGTCATTAGCTATAATAAAAGCTAAGTGAGCGTCCTAACCAAACACTCCTAATAAAAATACGTATCCGAAAGTACATAGCGAATAGTTGTGACTGTTGAATGAATTATCATGAGATCGTGCGTGAACTATGCATCATCGATATATTCGACTTCACTCGACTTAACATCCGACTCACTTGACTGTGTTACATTACCAGTGTAACGCTGTTGGATTAGAGTGACTCGCCCAGTGGGTCGAGCTACGGTTACTTTAATATCGTTATTTACCTCTCCGTGGCCACAGTAATAATCTCGCTTTACAAGCTAACCAAATACTCTAGGTCCCCGGGACCTTGCCTTATGAATATCGTCGCCGATTTGCGAAACAGTTACTTTACTATCATTGGTCGTCGCGACCGCGGTAGTAATCTCGCCTTACAGGCTAACCATGTTTATTCATTTCTCGATTTCTTCATATCAACATGGTTACTTTGCTATCATGTTTGCCTCTACGTGGCCATAGAAATAATCATCGCCGACATGCGATCCTGTAATTCCATTTGACAGTACCGACTCAATATCTTAACTTTCGAACCTCTGCGGTCAACTATATGTATTTTCAAATGCATACGGACTTGGTTTCCGTGACTGTCCAACTCTACACCCGTATACGTCGAGTTGACGTTACGACATCGATTCCTATGTGAGGTGTATCATGTGACATAAACAGGTGTTATTCTTGAAATATAGTTCGCGCTCTAAGCTCGTAGTACTACACGTTAAAGCATGGTGTTAACCAGACTAATAATTATAATAAATCATAATAATAATAATAATAATAATAATAATAATAATAATAATAATAATAATAATAATAATAATAATAATAATAATAATAACAATAATGGAATAATATGTTCGGGGGACAACATGTTAACATAAGGTTAAACTTGAAATAAATAAATAATAATAATAATAATATTAATAATAACAACATTATTAACGGAATAATAATACTGACATTAATATGTTCGGGGTACAACATATTAAAGCAGGATGTTTATTCATAATAAATAATAATAATAATAATAATAATAATAATAATAATAATAATAATAATAATAATCGAATATAATGAGAATAATGCTATTCACGGAATAATGAGATGGACATAAGTTTTCAGGGAACGTATGTTAAACATGATATTTACTGGGCTATAATAATAATTGGCAATAATAATAATAATAATAATGGAAACACATAATACGGGTATTAGTCTGGTACCACTGGTTTAATCATGGTATCAATCAGAAAATACTAACAAAATAATAATAATAAAAATAGACTGATAATACGAGCCTAGGTTAGGGACACCACATATTAAGCACAATATTTCTTAGAAATAAAAATAAAATGAAGATAATTCAGGTATTAATCTTGTATACCAAGTGAGTTAGGAACTCACTGTAGGGTCGAGGTCGCAGTGTGGCTCAGGGGCAAAGCTTTCTTTCCTCTTCTTCTCTCACTCTCGGCCAACTCTTTCTCCTTCTCTCACTCATTTCTTTTATTTCTCTTACACTGACTTTGGGGTAACCATTGAAATAAGGGGGAGGGGTAGTGCATTTATAGGGGGAAAATGGTGGTTAATATATAAGTATATGTATGTATACTATACTATATACCACACACAACCTACCACACCAAACACACTGCCACACCAACTCACACGCCACACCATTCACACAGACACACTACACCACATACATGCACTACACATACATAAACTATGCATATACCACACAAGCATACAATCATCACACACCTTATTGCCACTCACACACGACACACACAAACACAGCATACACTCACTCATTGTTGCACTCTCTCTCGGCTCACTACACTCATACACATACCACATGTATATACTAGTGTGTAAGTAGTTTGATGGGGTATGGTGGTGGTAGGGTGATGTGAGGGTGGAGTGTTGGTGTAGGATTAGTGGTTGGGAAAGGGGTATGGTGAGTTGATTGGTTGAGTGTAGGAGGGGTTGTGTAAGGGGTGGGTGAGTACTTTTCTACAATTCAAGAGATTGTGACCGATGTGATTGATGTGATGTGTCTCGAATTGCGTGCACTTTTGGAGTACATACAACACAGGTATAATTACGGGTTCGCATGTAAATCTCAGTCTGGGTCTATTTATATCATTTTGGGTTCTACTATTTCTACGTCGGTATAAATATTATAACTATACTATAAATAAAATTTAAATGATACTGGAAATTTAAAATGTGTATTATTATTACAAAATTTGAAAATAAGAAATACAGTCTAGCGAGTACATTCCAAAAATTAGAATTTACATAAATTAAATAAAAAGAAAAATTATAGGTATTATACGCACACTCACACATACTTACCAGTCGGTGCCATGGTGCAGTGGTGTCGCTGTTGGCGATGGTCGGTTGGAGGAGTTCTTACCGGCTATGTGGTGGTGTTTGAATAGTCGGTGGTGGAGCAACAACGGAGAAATACTCAGCCGTGTGGTGGTGTCCTAAAAATCAGAGTGGGGGTCCCACCAGAGAATCATCCGCATTCTTGGAATCAATGGTGGTGGTCAACAAATTGGGGTTGCCTCGTTCGGTGAGTCCTCCTAATTAGAGTGGGGGTCCCACCAGAGAATCGTACCCGTTCTTGGAGTCGATGCTGGTGGTGGTCTCCGAATTGGAGACCACATTTATACCAGTTCTCCCATTTACAGAACTTTCATCTGTGTCCACATTTGAACACCTTTTTACCTGTAGGTTCATAACCCTACCTTAAACCATCTTATGCATTAATTATCTTATATTAGCACATATTAATATCAAATTAATCTTCTTTTCCGGGTACAGGTGTTACATTTCTCCCTCGCTTTTAAGAAGTTTGTCCCCAAACTTTTTGTTAACTCGTCAGTAGAAAAAGTGCGGGTACTTCTCCCTGATCTCGTCCTCT
This sequence comes from Hydrangea macrophylla, assembly GCA_033977485.1. Lineage (NCBI taxonomy): Eukaryota > Viridiplantae > Streptophyta > Magnoliopsida > Cornales > Hydrangeaceae > Hydrangea > Hydrangea macrophylla. Next base: position 112,937,551 of record CM066997.1, on the reverse strand, counting down.
ATATCCCAAGTTGCCTCTTCAACGCTACGATTACGCCAGAGGACCATGACTAACGGAATTGTCTTTGTTCTTAACACTTGGTCTTTTTTTTTTTTTTTTTATCTAGAATTCGTACTGGATGCTCAACATATGCCATGTCTTCTCAGACTTCTAACAGTTCCGGTTGAAGAATATGACTCGGATCCGACACAAAACGTCTAAGTATAGACACGTGGAACACGTTATGAACATGTGCCAACTCTTGTGGCAAATCCAACCTGTAAGCTACCGGTCCCACCTTATTCAGAATTAGAAATGGTCCAACATATCTTGGACTTACCTTACCTTTCTTACCAAATTGTATAAGGCCCTTTGAAGGAGACACCTTCGAGAACACATAATCACCAACCTCAAACTCCAACGGCCTTCTACCCGTATCAGCATAACTTTTGTAGCGACTTTGCACAACTTGTAACCGTTGCTTAATCAACTTAACTTTGTCGGTGGTAATTTGAACTATTTCCGGTCCTAGAAGTTGCTTTTTCCCAACTTCTGTCCAATATACGGTGATCTACACTTCTGACCATACAATGCCTCAAAAGGCGCCATTCCAATGCTTGTCTGAAAACTATTGTTATAAGAAAGCTCAATTAACGGCAAATGAGTTTCCCAGTCAGCCTTGAAGTCCATAACACAGACTCTAAGCATATCCTCAAGAATCTGAATAACTCGCTCCGAATGTTCGTCAGTTTATGGGTGAAAAAAGCCATACTAAAGTGTAAAGCTGTCCCCATTGCTATTTGTAGTCCTTCCTAGAATCTGGATATAAAACGTGTATCACGATCTGATACTATAGATATTGGTGCCCCATTCAATCTCACAATCTCTTTAACATAAAGTTCTGCTAACTTTGTCGGTTCTGTGGTTTTAATCGGCAAGAAGTGGTCTGACTTAGTCAACCAGTCAACGATCACCCAAGTACTATTATTAGATCTAGGAGATCTTGGCAACCCAGACCCGAAATCCATCGTAATGTGCTCCCATTTCCATTCCGGTATCTCAAATGGTTGTATCTCCCCAGCGGGTCATTGATGCTCAAGTTTTACCAATTGACATGTCATACATTTGTCTACATACTCAGCGACTTCACGTTTCATAGCACTCCACCAATAAACCTCTCTCAAATCTCTATACATTTTTGTACTACCTGGATGTATGGAATACCGAATGCTATGAGCTTCTTCCAAAATTCTTTTTTTAAGGTTACCAACATTAGGCACACATAATCGATTAATGTACCATAACACCCCATCATGTAATCTAAATTCTAGCCGCTTACCTTCAGGTAATTTATTGACAACTTTCTTTAAGTTTGGATCCAAGAGTTGATTTATTTTAATCTCTCTAATCAAATTAGGTTGTGCTACAATCGCTGCCATCAAGCCACCTTCAACTCTAGGATTCACTTCCAACTTCAATCGTTCAAATTCTTTCACCAACCCTTCTTGTGCCATCAAAACACATGTCAAACTTTCTGACGATTTCTGACTTAAAGCATCGGCAACCACATTCGCCATACCCGGATGATATTGAATTTTTAGGTCGTAGTCCTTCATTAACTCCAACCATCTTCGTTGTCGTATATTTAGATCCCTCTGAGTAAACAAGTACTTTAAGCTTTTATGGTTAGTGAAATTTCACAAGTTTCCCTGTATAAGTAGTGTTGCTAAATCCTTACAGAAAAAATTACCGTGGCAAGTTCTAAATTATGAGTCGGATAATTCTTCTCATGAGTTCTCAATTACCTCGAAGCATATGCTATCACCTTGTCTCCTTGCATAAGGACACATCCCAAGCCTTGATGAGAAGTGTCACTATAAATGCTAAATCCCGCGGTGCCTGTCGAAATTACAAGGATAGGAACAGAGGTCAACTTACTCTTCAACGTTTGGAAACATTCTTCACATTCCTTATTCCATTCAAACGGAAAATCTTTTCTCATTAATGTAGTCATCGGAGTCGCAATCTTTGAAAAATCTTGAACAAACCTTCTATAGTACCTAGCCAATCCCAGAAAACTACGAATCTCTGACACATTAGTTGGTTTTGCCCAATTCATTGCTGCTTCTATTTTATGCGGATCAACTGACACACCATCCTTGGAAATAACATGACCAAGGAAGGTAACACTTGTTAACCAGAATTCACTTTTCTTCAACTTTCTGAACAACTGCTTTTCTCGAAGCCATTGCAACACCAATCTCAAGTGCTTATCATGCTCTTCTGGACTCTTTGAGTAAATAAGGATATCATCTATGAAAACAATAACAAATTCATCACGGTACATTTTAAAGACCGTATTCATTAAGTCCATAAACGCAACCGATGCATTGGTTACCCCAAATGGCATTACAAGAAACTCGTAGTGGCCATATCGAGTTCTAAAGGTTGTCTTCTCAACATCCTTAGCTTTTACATTTAACTAATGTGTGAAAACACTTGAGCCCCTTATAGTTGGTCAAATAAATCATCGATCCGTGGCAGTGGGTACTTGTTTTTAAAAGTCACCTTGTTGATCTCACGATAATCAATACACTTTCTCATCGTCCTGTCTTTCTTTTTCACAAAAAGAACCAGTACACCCCAGGGTGATACACTTGGCCGAATGAATCCCTTATCCAATAACTCCTGTAACTGAGTCTTCAACTCTTTCAACTCTATCGGAGCCATTCTATATGGTGCCCTCGAAATGGGTTGTGTTCCCTGTATCACATCTCTGCCGAATTTGATCTCTCTCTCTTAATCAAAATACTTGGTAGTTCTTCTGGAAATTATCTAACCACTGGTATGTCTTCCAATTTTAGTTCCGTACTTCTCGTATCCAATATACTATAAAGGAAACCTTTACACCCCTTCCTAATTAAACGACAAGCCTTGACAGTAGATACTAGATAAGGTGGTGACACAACACCTACCCCTTAAAAAGAGAAGACTCCATGAGTCGATACCTGAAACTCTACCCTTTTATTCTCATAATCAATGACCGCGTGATTTACTGATAACCAATCCATCCCCAAGATGACGTTGAAATGTTGAATTACTAGTGGTATTAAATTAGCAGTTAACACTTCATCATTGATTTTAACTTCACAATTCCTATAAACTCCCAAACTCACCAATGATCTTCCCAAAGGAACATCAACAGACAAATCATATTCTAGAAGTTCTAAGGGTACATTCATATTTCTAGCGAATTGATGTGATACAAATGAGTTTGTAAAACTAAAATCCATTAATACATTAGCAGGTGTTGAGAAGATAAGAACTTTGCCTGACACGACCGTGTTAGCAATGGGGGTTTTCCCTTGGTTAAGCTAGAAATAATAGCCTTGGCTTTGTTCCCTTCCTTATGGTTGTTGTTGTTGAGATGGTCGCGGTGTTGGTGCTCTACTCGCAATTGCATTAATACCTCCTTATCTTGGCCTACGACAATTGCGCATTCGGTGTTCAAGCTCTCCACAATTATGACAAACCATTCCACTTTCATCGGTACGTCTCATCGGAACATTTGTACTTGGCCTTATACTTGGACAATTCTTCGCCACGTGTCCTATTTATCGACAGTTGTTATACACTGTTGTCGGTAGATTGCACACAACCCAATAAAACTTACCACATGTGTTGCATCGCGGCTTGTTACCTCCACCACCTAAAGAACTCCCAAAACTTTGCCTTTTCGAACTTCTTTGATTGCTATATTGACTTGAACTTGGCCTTTTGTATTGTTGAGTTATTGGTGCTTGCGAACTTTGTTGATATCCCATATCTCTCTCAGCGATTGAAGCCACACCCAATGCCTCTACAACTTTATCCAATCGTTGCACTTATACTTGACGTCGAATCTCGTCTCTAAGTCCCGTCACAAACTTTGTAGTTCGATCCCCTTCATTCGGTACTATATTTTCAGCAAATCGTGTTAAACTTGTGAATTTGGCAGAGTACTCCCGAACTGTCATTCCCCTTTGTTTTAGTTCCACAAACTCTTGAGCTTTCAAATCTTCAAATGATTTCAGAAAGTACTGCTTCTTGAAGAGTATTACGAACTCCCTTCAAGTATTCGGCCTATCAGGTCCCAATTTTGTATGCCACCAGTACTGTGCTGCTTATTTTAAAGTATCAACGACAAATAGAACTTGTTGAGCCTCGGAACACAGAAGAACCCTGAATATCCTCTCCATGTTGGATAACCAAAAATCAGCTCTCATAGGATCAGTCTCCCCCCTGAACATTGTCGGTTTCTGCTTATAAAATTGTGAGATTGTGGTCACCTCCTTCGTCGAATTAGGATTTGGTTGTTCACGTCTTCACTCTACCGCATGACTTTCAACAACTTGTACCAATCCGGCTACTACTCTTTCCATTCTTTCCATTTGTGTAGGCGATGTCGAACCATACATTTTCTCTCTGGCATTCACAATACATTTTTACATACACATTATGTTTATACTTTTCAATGCATGCTCAACATCATTCAATATACTAAGTAAACATGCATGCATGATTTATACATCATTAATCATTTATGGTTATTACACATCGTAATCATCACTCGTCCCCAAAGGCTCTAACCTATTGCTCTGATACCAAAAATTGTCACACCCCAACCCGCCTCGGGCAAGTTAAGACACGTGTAACAAAGCCCACATACCAAAACTACACTAATCATTAAGGAAAAACATGATTTAGACTCCATAAAAGAGCTTTCTTAACACAAACAGCCCCCAGGGAAAAATGGTCATTAATAAAATATATCAAATTTTATACTAAAAGATAGGTCTTTGAGTTCCGGTTCCAACGCAAAAAATGGCGCGCGAATTCGTGTTTTGTAGAAGGAGATATGCTAGTTTCCGTAAAAGTGGACAGTCAAAATCTACAGGGGCAGATCGATCCGCCCTTTAAGGCCGGATCGATCCGTAAGGCCATTTTTTAGCAGAATGTCCCCGAAAAGGGGCGGATCGATCCGCGAAAAGGCCGGATCGATCCGGCTTCTACAGAATGGTTCCCTGCTGCTTAAAAACATCAATTTTCCATATCAAAACCAAAACCAACCCTAACCAAACTTGTGAGAATATCAAAGATCATCTCTAAAACATTTCCAAGTGCTTTAAAAACATTAACTTAAGACATTTAAGAGCAATACAACAATCAAACACTCAAATTCTTCTCATGGATCATGATTTAACATTGAAAATATGCTTTTTCTCAATATTTGCAAAACAACACAACAAAGAGAAATCAAGCTTTAGTTTACAACCAAAAGTTATCTAGTTCCTTCCAAATTCTTCCCCAATATACATGACTTGTAACTTGCAAACACAACTCATAGTTTGGTGCATAAACAACCAACAATACCTAACTTAGCATATTACAAGTCTTCCAAAATCCCAAGGTACTCATAAATTGTCAACAAAAGATACATTTGAAATATAAACTAGGCTTATAAACATATCCACATAGACACAACTTTCACGCCTAACCCATCGCACAAATCATTTTCTCTCCTCTTCCCCTGCCGTACCTGCGATGGTTATTCAATAACCACAACAGAAAACATATTTTTCGTTTAAGCTTTCACTTAGTGGGGGAACTAATCATGCTATTGGAATGTTCATTATGTAAATGCAACAATCATCAAAACAACAATGTAACGATCTCCGGAAAGTCAAGTCATTCCAGCCACCACCCCCGGGTCCTTCTCACCCCAGATCTTTATCACTTTTGACGCATATAGCACAACACATACTCTCTTGTGACCCCGAAGGCATCATCGGCATTTCATTGTGGTCATCACCACGTCCTACTCATTGAGGATTTCCTATCCCTTACATATGGAACCTATAAATGGTGACTACTACTTGACTTCCCTTTGATCCGCATAAGCATATAAGCAACTTTGCATATAAGCATAACAAATTCACATACTTGACATGCTTTTTACCCAAATTCATCAATATACATGTACATAAGCAAGAGTTAAGCATCTACTACCAACAATCACCACATAAACATAACTAAACATCCAATTTTGGGGTTAGAGCACTCACCTCTTCGATTTTTCTAGCAATTAAGCTCCTAGAATCCAATTTCAAGCTAGATTCAAATCCAACTCTTGTTCTAGAGTATTCTACATAATTTTGGTACAACAAATGTCGTCTATCAAGAACGTCCATCAAAAAAATGTTGTCAAAAAAGAAAATAAAGAACATCAATGCAATCCTCTTACCTCCATGAGTCCAAATATGGTCTCGGATCGTAACTCCGATGTCGGACGGCGAAGAAACGGCGAGAAACGTCGCGTAGATTTCCGTCCCTGACTCAAGAGCTCTCGTTCTCTCCTAAACTCAATTCCCAGCTGTGTTGTACAAGCATGAGACACATATGCATCTCATGCATATGTGTTGTCATGTGGTTTTTCCTTAATTCCATTTACCTCTCCCAATTTTCTTTAGCTTTATTATGAAACCCCCTTGTTAATTATGTTAACTATCCATCTTTTCTAAAAGGATTTAATCTAAGTCCCGCGTGGGTCCCAAACGTGGTCCCACATAAATTATGAGGTTGCTATGAAACCTACCATTTATAAATTGTTTTCAAATACGCCCTCACACGAGTACCCAAATTGGTCCCCTTAACCTATCATAAGACATAATAATATTTTTAAACATTTAAACAGGTACCCATATGAACATATAATAACATCAACATGCAAATTATTTTAATTAGACCCTCGTTGGGTCCCACATTTATACTAGTTCTGCCTTTTACAGAACTTTCATTTGTGTCCGCATTTGAACACCTTTTTACCTGTGGGTTCATAACCCCACCTTAAACCATCTTATGCATTAATTATATTAAATTAGCACATATTAATATCACATTAATCTTTTTTTCCTGGTACGGGTGTTACATCCTATCAACTGTTTGACAATCTTGAGTGTCAATAGGAAAGCTTTGGTCCGTCAATGCACTATAAGCACTAGCATATTTAACTAAGAGTTACACTCTAGTGATTGAGATTAATCACTCCATCCAATGGTAGTTAATCATGCTACAGTGTAAACTTGATGAGATATCCAGTCTCATCATCCACTGTGACAAGTTCTAAGTATCAAAGAATAGTAATTCTTATCTTACTTGTATGTATCTCATACACACACGAATTACTTACTATGATACTTAAGGATTAAACAATCATTTCATGAAAGAAACATACACAATGAAATGTAAAGCTAATATCCATATATTAAAATGTCAATGTCTCATACACAAAGTAATGGTTTGAGGGCACAAACCCAACACAGTATCCTAACAATTACCTCTATCGGATAATTGCGCCTATGTCTGCCCCCGTCTTCTTGGAACCCATCAAATTATTTTCTCCAGAAGGACATACTTATTGTATCCGGAATCTAACAGCCCAAGAGAAATGCCCATATGAGTGGAATGTGAGAACCTCTCCACCATACGCAACCTGCTACAATCACAGTAGCATTAAAATTATTTTTCGACCCTAGATCCCAACCTGCTGCAATAGATATAGGATCTATGACCAAGAAAAATAAATTCCAATCCATGCAGGATTTCATAAATCTGCACCCACAGATGAATATATAGCACCCAAAAACCTTAGAATCATCTCTGACCCAAATTCCAATCAACATAGCTTATCCCCACAAGCTCCTTGAAATTCCAACCAATCATGATTCAAGTTTTGCTACACCATGACACACTTCAAAAAACAAATCTGAAGCCTATCATTTACGGGGCCACGATCATGACCACCGTCATCACGTTGTAAACATGTTCACCTGTTCCTTTTTTTCTCTTCATCATGTGTTATCTTTTAACCACCATGCTGCTAATCTCCACTGTCACCGCGCGCCTTTGTCACCATGATCTGACCACCATAGCTCTATCTAGCATGATCTCAACAACCTGGATTTGATGCCACTTGTTGGAAGTTTAACATGCGGAACCAAATTCTCCCAAATAAACACGCACATGAGCAGTAATTAAACATGAACACCAAACAAAAGACACACAGATTTCTACATGGTTCGGCCAAACACCTGCCTACGTCTACACCCGAGAGATCCATTCTTTCACTATTGAGTAGAACATGGTACAAGTTATATGGATTAAATCCCATAACCCAAATACAAACCCTTGTACACTCCCCACTCAATACCCCAAAGAACCTGACACAATCACTGTAATACATAGAGAAATCATAGAGATAAAGAAATACCTATCCCTACCTCATATCCCTATCATTGTGAACAACCCTCACAGAAAATTACCCCAATGATTAATATCTCTCTCACCCTAGACCATGCACCCCCATAAGGGGAGACCCCCAACTTGGTACACAGGGGCTTCCTAAATTCCTATACAACATCCCTATATACAGAGTTTGCAACCCATTACTTATTGGATAAGTAATACGACTCTATCATAAAGGAAACCAAATCACAATAGGAATCTAGCCAAATCACAATCCCTATATTAATGGGATTATTCCACATGTGATATAATCCCAACATTAGGTTTAGTTGTCGCCCTTTTCTTTGGTCCATTGGGTATTCTTGATTCTAATGTGGTTGAACTAGAAGCAATTCACAATGCCCTTCATTGTTTCATCGAAGCCGTTTGGATGGGAAAAAAGGAGTTAATAATCGAATCTGATTCTGTAATCGCAAGATCATGGGTTAAAAATTGTAATTTGAGACCGTGGAATTTATGGGATACATTTGTCGACATTGATCTCTGCTTGTCAAAAATTGGTATTGTGTCTTTTGTGAATTTTTTTTAGGGAGGGTAATGGATTCGCGGTTGGATCAGAACATGGGATTTTTTTTTTTTTGGGGGGGGGGGGGTATGTGCTTGTGGGTGGACGTGATCTATTATCGTCGAGTTCCTTTTGTGTGTATCTTTTGGTTTGTGACCGTTTTTTTTTTCGTGTGGTGTGACAGAGTTTTCGTCTATGTGTAATTTTGGGTGTGTGTTTCTGTTGGTGACTCGACGGGGTGTGTGCGTCTGCTTTGTGATTGTATTCGATTGGACTGGGATATCGACGGTTTATGAGTTCAAGAAATGCTTAAAGGCTCTCGTGGTTCTGGTTCTTCAAGCTCAATTTTGTTTCTGGCAGAGTTTTGGGGAAGTTTTTCTGTGTTTTCGGATAGAGAATTGGCTTTAAGAGGAGTTGCTTTTGCTTTGCTGAAGTGTTGTGGGCTTTGTTTGTGTTTAGGATTAGTAGGAGGCAAGCTGCTGGTTTCTATTCAATTGATGCCATTTTGTCTTGGTTATCTTCTCGGTTTATGGTTGCTGTGTCTGTCTCTGCTTCTTTGATTTTGGTTTGAGGTTCATGTTGAGGTGTTGCTGGCTCATTTCTGTTGCTATGATGGAAGCTTTATTTTGCTTGTTCTGGTTTGGCCTGAAATCGGTAGATATTTTGACAATTGTCGAGGTTGGTTGCAGTAATGACAAGCTAGTTTGGATTATTGATTGGCTCTTTTCAGATTGGATAACTCTTGGGGCACATAAAAATCTCACAAAAATAAGATACATAAACTTTATATGTCTATCTCCGATCTCCTCTGTGGATCCCACCAGTGTCAGTAGATCCCACCAAGGGAGAGATGGACACGTATATTGTGGTTTATGTATCTTATTTTTGTGAGATTCTTATGCCCTCCAAGAGTTATCCTTTCAGATTTTCGTCCTCAATTGCTGCAATTTTGGGTCTCCTGTTTTCTTGGTTTACTGGGGTGGTCTGAATAGGGAGAGGGCCTGGCTTGTTGCAGTTTTTCTCAGGGGTACCGTTTGTTGCTTTTTATCTCAGTAGGACATGCTGGTGGACGTTGGTGGAATATGATCTGTTACTTATTGCAGTTTTTATTTTTTCTCTTTGGTTCTTGGCTGTTTGTCTTGATGTCATGTCATGTATTTGGGTCATCTGCTAGCTACTTTGGGTGTGAAGTGTTAGGTGTGATATTCTTTATCCCATGGCTATGCCATGATGAATAAAATATCTTTGTTGAGGAAAAAAAAAACTCATTACATGTAATTTTGCAATTCGTAGTCCACTCACATTGGATGAAACTACACGGAAGGTTTTCACATTTGGGTGCATTTGATAAAATTGAAAATTAAGTACTGAAAATTAAGTGTTGAATATTAAGTACTGAAAATTTTAAATGATTGAATTTACAGTACTGAAAATAATTTTTCAACTACTGAAATAGATTGCATTCAGTGATTATTTTTAGTAGAAGTTTTCAGTAATTTTTTGGTTGCCTTTTCAATGAAGTGATATGTTATCAAACGCTCTGAAACAAAATAATTGCTAAAAGTTTTCATTTTCACCACTTAATTGGGATATCAAACACACCCTTAATCTAATGGGATAAGAGTTTGTGATAAAAGAAAAATGTACATTATTTTGCTGCTGTCACTGATTCTTTCATTTATTTTTCAAACCCATACGGTGAAATGCACTGTTAGGGCCTGGCTGGGGATGCACGAATTAAACAGACTAGGTTCAATCTAACTTTTATTTTTGTATGCTTCTTATGAAAATAACTATCATGTTGATTTGATAAAAAAATAAATTTCAGGAGTAATTTTAGGTTGAACAAGGACTCTCGTGCACACAACAAGGTGGAGAGTGCATTTAGGGTATGGAGAGTGCATTTTTGCTCCAATTATTGTTTGCTTACCATTGCTCACCCACCAATAATATTTCGACACGTGTTTCATTTATACATGTCCTATTCGATAATTATGTTAAGAGAGTAAGGACAAAATGTGGTTGAAATAGAACACCTTCAGAATACTGTTATGAGCAAAAATGCTCACGAATTTTTTGGCCAACGATTAAGACGCTTCGCAGAAGTATACCGTGCAAATTAATCTATAATAAATGCAAAATATAAAGCATTTTGAGTTGCCCATTTTGGTACCAATGTTGACAGTAAACTTGGATATGGACAAGTTAAATTTGATTTTCAGAGTACTAGCTAGAATATATAAAGCCCATTTGAGCTTTTCATTTATAAGCAGTATTTTTCTATATATGTCCCTTGTCACTTCGGAACTTTTTTCCATTATCATATCTAAAGTGCATGACTTGTTCAAAATGTTCACTTGCACAAACAAACAATGAGGCACAAGACAAATATTTAAGCTGAATTATTAAGTTTTGAAAATTGCAACTGTGGCTTGGGTTAGATGGAGATCACTTAAAAAGTAATATCCACTGAATGTTGACATTTTGTGTCAAAAATGATGTTGGATACCTTGTGATAAATCTGTCTATATATAAATCATATAAATACATATATGGAGAAATCCTAACCTACTATATAAAAGTACGTATATATATATATATATATATATATTGATAAAACAGTCCTTACTATCTCATTAAAGTGAGGACACCAAAAAAATTTGGAATGAAGCTAAAGTAAATAATAGTTGTGACCTTATTGCAAAATTCATTAATTACCTTCATTTCAAATGAAGTGACAAATACCTTATTTGTCTATTTAAAATTTAACACAACGCATGCTACTATAAGAAGAGGATAGCAATGTCCTATACATATATGTATATATACACATATATATATATACACATATGTATATTTACATACATATTATGCATATAAGATGCACAACAGGCCATTTCCTAGTTAAAGTTACACATCTGATTTTCAGTGCAATTTATGTTTGATGCAATTAATCTGTACAATAAGAATACAATTTGAATACTGTTTATTGAAATGTCAAGCCTACATTTTAAAAAGGGATTGACGTATATATATATATATATATATATGTGGTGAGAAGTAGATTCAGTCACATGTTTCAGCTGATACGTTATATATACTCACAGATGATGTAGACAGCCTCAACTCTGCCTAAATGAGACAATATGTGTTTTTTAAATTTAAAAGTTAAGACTATAGGACTCTTTTGAATTTATCAATGGCTTACAATATGTGTTAATCTCTCCTTTGTTTGTTGAGTTGTTTATTCATTTTCCATTTTCCAGACTTCAAGAAAAGCAAAAAAAAGCTAGATGCTTCTAAAAAAAAAAAGGCTTAGGGTGTGTTTGATAACCCAATTAAGTGGTGAAAATGAAAACTTTCAGCACTTTTTTTTTCCAGTGCGTTTGATAACATACCACTTAATTGAAAAAGCAGCCAAAAAATCACTGAAAACTTTAAGTGAAAAATTTCTACTGAAAATAATCACTAAATGTAGTCTATTTCAGTAGTTAAAAATCTGTTTTCAATACCACAAATTCAATTGCTTAAAAATTTCAACACTTAAAATTCAGCACTTAATTTTTAGTACTTAATTTTTAGTTTATCATTATTAATTGAATATTGGACGAATTATTTTACAAGTATTATTTTGAACCCACTTCTAATTTTCGTACTGATGGACTCTTCCTGAATTTCAATGGTTGAATTTTTTTAAAAATATTTTTTTCATTAGTTGGACCAACCGTGAACCATAGACAACTTTATGAATCTGTTTTTAAAGTATTATTTTGTCATACGAAATTTATCTCATCACAGTCCAAGTAGTGTGAAGCTTATTGTAACTACTTGAGCAATTGATGGGTACTATCTAACATGCAGACGTGGATACATTAACCCAATGCTAGCATTGGGTGAGGGTTTGCTTCACCCAAATAATTTACCTACATTAGTTGCACGGTATTGTGTCAACATCAAGTAACACCGTGGGAGTACCTAAAAATTTTTCACTTGCAAGACTCGAAGTGATACAGAAATCCCAATTATATACCATTGGACCAAGTGTGTGAGAGACTACATGGAAAAATTACTTTTTGGTAATTATTTTGTGAGTGTCTCTAAATGCACCCCTTAATTTTCTCTTTATACCCCTATCACGAGCAAAGATCAAGAAGGCCCACTGCCTAGGGCCCCCTAAAGTTTGTTAATTGTAGTGTCCTAAGATTACACTCATTTAACTAATTCAGTCCAAAACATAGCCTCAAGACAAACCTATTTTGGAGTTTGCTGCTTAGAGTCTCCAACAACTCAAAGCGGCCTGTCACATGTAGAACGGAGGATGTTACATCTACTGCTTAAGATGTGGGTACATTTAGAATATCCATAATTTTGCAATTTAGGTCAAACGGGTGTTCACTAAGTCCAATTAGTTAGCTGTAAGCATGACTTTCATATAAATCTCACATGCTAATTGTCAATATATGTGTAATAAAGTTAAAAATAGGAGAAATATCTACTCTAGCATTACTTAGAAGTGCACGTCTTAGAAAATTATATCACGGCAACTGTGGATGTTGACTAGATGCAATTAACATTGTCACATGGCTTAAGATTCAAAATTAGAGCTCAAAGGCGTACATTTTGATCAATGGCGCATCTAATTAATTGGGGACGGATCCAGTAATCTAGTTTAGAGAAGGAGCTTAATAATTTTCAAAAAAAGTTAGGAGGCGAGTATGTATAGTTAAAACATATTTATATAGGAGTATCATACTAGTATAAATAGAAGTTTTTTTTTTTTTTTTTTTTTTTTTTTTTTTTTTTTTTTTTTTTTTGTTTTGTCAAATCTAGGGATGACGGAAGAAAAGATGGTGAATAAAAGAAAAAAGGTACTTCTACTGTTGCCCCCTTCCCCCTTGATCCATCCTTGCAATTAATTACTACCATAAAACATACACAAATAGCAAATATAGCTCGTTTAACACCGAATTGGGTATTAAGTTCCTCCATTACATAGATCGAGTGTTCAATCCCAACCCATCTCCCTTGTAGTAGAAAAATAAAAAATAAAACACACACATACATAAATACATATATGAATGCAAATGTATCTCTTACCGAAAAATGTACTCTATATGTATAATTTTTTAAAACAACAATGCTAGGGTGACAAATGTTGGGAGTTTAACATGCGGAATCAAAAATTTTCAAATAAACACACACACATGAGCAGTAATTAAACATGCACACCAAAGAAAAGACACACAAATTTCTACATGGTTCGGCCAAACACCTACCTACGTCCACACCCGAGGATCCATTCTTTCACTATTGAGTAAAACATGGTACAAGTTACATGGATTAAATCCTATAACCCAAATGCAAGACCCTTGTACACTCCCCACTCAATACCCCAAAGAATCCTCACTCTCTCACCCTAGACCGTGCACCCTCATGAGGGATACCCCCAACTTGGTACACCAAGGGCTTACCTAAATTCCTATATAACATCCCTATATATAGAGTTTATGATTCATTACTTATTGGATAAGTAATACAACTCTATCAAGAAAACCAAATCGCAATATGAATTTAGGCAAATCACAATCTCTAAATTAATGGGATTATTCCACATGTGATATAATCCCAACAATCACCCCCTCTATCACTTGTGGGGAGACTGCCCAATTATTCTATCACACATGACCAGCACCCCCTTCAACCAGAGCACCCACAAAGTTGACGACTTTGTAATCATTTGCCATTGACTGTCTTCCGTACCAGCTTGCACACTCCGAATCTCAACATCCCCGATTCGTTAAACTACGACCAATACATGTGCAAGCCCGAAGTTAATTATATCCATTAACTCCACCAGAGAAGAGCCTCGATCCCTGTTTCTCCCCAACAGGATTTCCCCCCACCATCGCATGAACCATGAACAAACCATCCACGCACTCACTCATATAAAAATTTATCATCGAAGACTTGGGAGTACAACTCTACCAACCAGACGACACAAACTAGACGACACAAACCATCCTCACTTCTCTCAACCGCCGTGTGTGATTTTAGCAACAATATTAGATTCCTCCGCAAAGTTGGGGAAAACTATAACACCACCCAAATACCGAGCTTGCTCCAAAAATATTTGATCAGCGTTCCTACGTGTAGTATACTAACAATTACCTTTGTTGGATAATTGCGCCTGTATCTGCCCCCGTCTTCACTACAACATATTTGACTTTTTGTGGTGCGCAAAGTGCGTCACAAATAATCAAAACGCTTCACAAATACTTATTTGTGACGCGGTAACGCGTCACATCACAATTGGGGTCACAAAATCCCTAGTCGCAAATAATTTTTTTGTGACGTAGTCAACGCGTCACAAATAATAATGTTATTTGTGACGCCATAGTGCGTCACAAATAATAAAATACGGCGTCACAAATAAACTGCCATGAGTACCAAATACACGCGCCACAAATAAGAGTATTACTTGTGACGCACTATACGCGTCACAAAGAGTGATTATTTGTGACGCATAGTAGGCGTCACAAATAATAATTTCCATTTTAAGAATATTAATTGTGACGCCTGTATATGCGTCACCAAAAAAAATTTTCATTTTAAGAATATTAATTGTGGCGCCTCTATATGCATCACAAATAATAATTTCCATTTTAAGAATATTATTTGTGACGCATATATATGCGACATAAATAATAATTTCCATTTTAAAAATACTATTTGCGTCACAAATACACTATCAAATTTTGTATAGTATTTGTGACGCATTATAGTATTTGTGACGCATTATAATGCGTCACAAATGCTATAGGGAAATTATATATTTTTTTATTATTTTTTCCTAATTAGGTAATTTTTACATGCTATATACCTGCGCTACATACCTGCGATAATTTCAATATTTCAAAAACACAACTACGAAACACATGCACAAGAAATAAACATCCAAAATACTAATTCATACAAATAAAAATTTAAAGATCAAGTCCAACAACCAAAATTCTAATTCATACAAATAAAAACTTAAGTGTTTTCCAATACAACACTAAAATTCAAAGCATCCAACATTTGGGATCACTAAACACATCCAACATCTTCCACCATAAAATGTAACTCCAAACCTGAAATGTGAAAAAAAAATTACATTTTAGCCAATCCAAGAAAAATATAAAATGAAAAACTAAAAAAACATATTTATTTTGAAGTCTAACTAGGCAAATGAACAAATATAACTTGTGATGCGTTATTTGATAATCGGCAGTCCGTTTTACATTCCGTTTGTTCCGACAACTTTAATTAGGCGTGTTTGTGTTGCTAGTTAAGTTTCACGTCCATCGGATCGGAAGTTTATGAATGACCCCCCAAAACCCCATAAACCAAGCATTTTCAAGCCTAAGTACGTCAAAACTAGTTTTTTACGCGTTATTTGATAACCGAAAGTCCGTTTTGCATTCCATTTATTTCGACAACTTTCTTTAGGCGTGTTTGAGTTGCTAGTTAAGTTTCACGTCCATCGTATCGGCGGTCTACGATTTGACCCCCCCAAACCCCAAAAACCAAGCATTTTCAAGCCTAAGTATGTCAAAACTAGTTTTTTATGCGTTATTTGATAACCGAAGGTCTGTTTTGCATTCTGTTTATTCCGACAACTTTCTTAAGGCGTGTTTGTAGTGCTGGTTAAGTTTCACGTCCATCGGATCGGCGATTTACGATTTGACCCCCCCCAAACCCCCAAAACCAAGCATTTTCAAGCCTAAGTATGTCAAAATTAGTTTTTTACACGTTATTTGATAACAGGAAGTCCGTTTTGCATTCCGTTTATTCTGACAACTTTCTTTAGGCATGTTTGTAGTGTTGGTTAAGTTTCACGTCCATCGGATCGGCGGTTTACGATTCGACCCCCCCAAACCCCATAAACCAAGCATTTTCAAGCCTAAGTATGTCAAAATTAGTTTTTTACGCGTTATTTGATAACCGGGAGTCCATTTTGCATTCCGTTTATTTTCACAACTTTCTTTAGGCATGTTTGTAGTGCTGGTTAAGTTTCACGTCCATCAGATCGGCGTTTTATAATTTGACCCCCTCAAACACCATAAACCAAACATTTTCAAGCCTAAGTATGTCAAAACTAGTTGTTTACGCGTTATTTGATAACCGGAAGTCCTTTTTGCATTCTGTTTGTTTTCACAACTTTCTTTAGGCATGTTTGTAGTGCTGGTTATGTTTTACATCCATCAGATCGGCGGTTTACGATTTGACCCCCTCAAACCCCATAAACCAAGCATTTTCAAGCCTAAGTATGTCAAAACTAGTTTTTTACGCGTTATTTGATAACCGGAAGTCCGTTTTGCATTCTGTTTGTTCTGACAAATTTCTTTAGGTGTGTTTGTAGTGCTGGTTAAGCTTCATGTCCATCGGATCGGCGGTTTACGATTTGACCCCCCCAAGCCCCAAAAACCAAGCATTTTTAAGCCTAAGTATGTCAAAACTAGTTTTTTACGCATTATTTAATAACCGGAAGTCCTTTTTGCATTCTGTTTATTTCCACAACTTTCTTTAGGCGTGTTTGTAGTTCTAGTTATGTTTCACGTCCATTGGATTGGCGGTTTACGATTTCACCCCCCTAAACCCCATAAACCAAGCATTTTCAAGCCTAAGTATGTCAAAACTAGTTTTTTACGCGTTATTTGATAACCGGAAGTCCGTGTTGCATTCCGTTTGTTCTGAAAACTTTCTTTAAGCATGTTTGTAGTACTGGTTAAGTTTCACGTCCATAGGATCGACGGTTTACGATTTGACCCCCTTAAACCCCATAAACCAAGCATTTTGAAGCCTAAGTATGTCAAAACTAGTTGTTTACGCGTTATTTGATAACCGGAAGTCCGTTTTGCATTCTGTTTGTTCTGAAAACTTTTTTTAGGCATTTTTGTAGTGCTGGTTAAGTTTCACGTCCATCGGATCGGCGGTTTACGATTTGACCCCCCCAAACCCCCAAAACCAAGCATTTTCAAGCCTAAGTATGTCAAAACTAGTTTTTTACGCGTTATTTGATAACCGGAAGTCCGTTTTGCATTCTGTTTATTCCGAAAGTTTTCTTTAGGCGTGTTTGTAGTGTTGGTCAAGTTTTACATCCATCGGATCGGCGGTTTACGATTTGACCCCCCCAAACCCCATAAACCAAGCATTTTCAAGCCTAAGTATGTCAAAACTAGTTTTTATGCGTTATTTGATAATCGGAAGTCCGTTTTGCATTCTGTTTGTTTCCACAACTTTTTTTATGCATGTTTGTAGTGCTGGTTAAGTTTCACATCCATCGGATCGGCGGTTTACGATTTGACCCCCTCAAACCCCATAAACCAAGCATTTTCAAGCCTAAGTATGTCAAAACTAGTTGTTTACGCGTTATTTGATAACCGAAAGTCCTTTTTGCATTCTGTTTATTTCCACAACTTTCTTTAGGCGTGCTTGTAGTGCTGATTATGTTTCACATCCATCGGATCGGCGATTTACGATTTGACCCCCTCAAACCCCATAAACCAAGCATTTTCAAGCCTAAGTATGTCAAAAACTAGTTTTTTACGCGTTATTTGATAACCGAAAGTCCGTTTTGCATTCCATTTGTTCCGACAACTTTCTTTAGGCGTGTTTATAGTGTTGGTTAAGTTTCACGTCCATCGGATCGGCGGTTTACGATTTGACCCTCCCAAACCCCAAAAACCAAGCATTTTCAAGCCTAAGTAGAGGTGTGAAAGGTGCGAGTCAAGTTTCATGGTTACCGGATCGACGGTTTGCATTTTGACCCCCCAAACCACTAAAACTTAGTCTACGAGGTGAAAGGGTTATTTTGTAGTGTATCTTGATAACCGGGGGTCTGATTCTCATTCCGTTTCTTCCTGCAACTTTATATAGACGTGTGAGAGGTGTGTGTTAAGTTTCGTGGTTACCTAATCGACGGTTTACAATTTGACCCCCCAAACCACCAAAACTTACTTTTTCATAGTCTACGAGGTAAAATAGTTATTTTGTAGTTGTATCTTGATAACCGGGAGTCCGATTCCAGTTCCGTTTCTTCCTATAACATTCTTGAGAGGTGTGAAACGTGCGAGTCAAGTTTCATGGTTACCGGATCGACGGTTTGCATTTTGACCCCCCAAACCCTAAAAACTTAGTCTACAAGGTGAAAAAGTTATTTTGTAGTGTATCTTGTTTACCGGGAGTCCGATTCTGGTTCCATTTCTTCCTGCAACTTTCTTTAGACGTGTGGGAGGTACGAGTTATGTTTCGTGGTTAACGGATCGACGGTTTGTATTTTGACCCCCCAAACCCCAAAAACTTAGTCTACGAGGTGAAAAAGTTGTTTTGCAGTATATCTTGCTAACCGGGAGTCCGATTCCTGTTCTGTTTCTTTCTGCAACTTTCTTTAGACATGTGGGATGTGCATGTTAAGTTTCGTGGTTACCGGATCGACGGTTTGCAATTTGACCCCCCAAACCCCAAAAACTTAGATTTTAATAGTTTACGAGGTGAAAAAGTTGTTTTGTAGTGTATCTTGATAACCGGGAGTCCGATTCCGGTTCTGTTTCTTCTTGTAACTTTCTTTAGACATGTAGGAGGTGCGTGTTAAGTTTTGTGCTATCCAGATTGACGGTTTGCAATTTGACCCCCCCAAACCCTAAAAACTTAGTTTTTCATAGTCTACGAGGTGAAAAAGTTATTTTGTAGTGTATCTTGATAATCGGGAGTCCGATTCCGGTTCCATTTCTTTCTGCAACTTTCTTTAGACGTGTGGGAGGTACGAGTTATGTTTTGTGGTTACTGGATCCATGGTTTGCATTTTGACCCCCCAAACCCCAAAAACTTAGTCTAAAAGGTAAAAAAATTATTTTGTAGTGTATCTTGATAACCGGAAGTCTGATTCGCGCTCTGTTTCTTCCTGCAGCTTTCTTTAGAAGTGTGGAAGGTGCGAGTTAAGTTTCGTGGTTACCGGATCGACGGTTTGCATTTTGACTCCCAAAACATAGTGTACAATGTGAAAAAGTTGTTTTACAGTATATCTTGCTAACCGGGAATCCGATTCCTGTTCCGTTTCTTCCGGTAACTTTATTTAAATACTAGGGATTAAATTGTTGATTTTATTTGTGGCGCATAATATGCGTCACAAATAGTACGGATTTTATTTGTGATGCATCAGATGCGTCACAAATAGTAAGGATTTTATTTGTGGCGCACTATATGCATCACAAATTGATGGGATTTAAATGTGGATTTATTTGTGGCGAACATGATGCGTCACAAATAGTAGGAATTTTATTTGTGGTGCACCAGATGCGTCATAACTAGTAATTGTGGCGCACCAGATGCATCACAACTAGTAGGGATTTTATTTGTGATGCACCAAATGCGTCACAAATAAAGTCCAATGATTGGTCAACCTAATTTTTTTGTGACATCTGTAAGTGCGTCACAAATACTAAATACACGCCACAAATAATGATCTTTTGTGACGCGTTTACGCGTCACAAAAAGTGCGCGTCACAAAAAACCATATTTGTTGTAGTGCTTCTTGGAACCCATCAAATAATTTTCTTCGGAAGCACATACTTACTGTACCCAGAGTCTGACAACCCAAGAGAAATGCTTGTAAGAGTGGAATGTGAGAACCTCTCTACCATACATAACCTGCTACAATAACAGTAGTACTGAAATCGACTTTTACCATAGATCATGACTTGCTGTCTCATCCAATCTATCACCCAAAAGTACGATCTCAAACCATGCAAAATCTCGCAAATTTGCACCCATCGATGAATTTGCAGCGCCCAATCAAAATACTTAATTCGTTACAACTTGCCACACCAAATCACATCCCTATCCAAGGCTTCGCGCTCCAGCAAGTCATCCACGCCCACGACCAGTGCCTCACGACATCACCCACGCTGCTCCACTAATATATATATATATTTTAAATCTTATATTATCTTTTCACCATGCTCTATCCCACTGTCACCATGTGCTCTGCCCGCCATGATCTTATCAACCTAGCTCTGATAACACTTGTTCGGAATTTAACACGCGGAACCAAATTCTCCCAAATAAACACACACACATGAGCAGTAATTAAACATGCACATCAAAGAAAAGACACACATATTTCTACGTGGTTCGGCCAAACACCTGCCTACGTCCACACCCGAGAGATCCATTCTTTAACTATTGAGTAAAACATGGTACAAGTTATATGAATTAAATCCCATAACCCAAATACAAGACCATTGTACACTCCCCACTCAATACTCCAAAGAACCTTCACTCTCTCACCCTAGACCGTGCACCCCCATGAGGGATACCCCCAACTTGGTACACCAAGGGCTTACCTAAATTCCTACATAACATCCCTATATGTAGAGTTTATGACTCATTACTTATTGGATAAGTAATACAACTCTATCATGGAAACCAAATCGCAATAGGAATCTAGGCAAATCACAATCCCTAAATTAATGGGATTATCCCACATGTGATATAATCCCAACAACAAACACTTTTTACAAACACTTACAAATACACTCTATCTCTCTCCTGGGTTGTACTGTAGGGTCCACTAAAATTATCCAGACCCCACATACCACACCTAGGAGAGAGATAGAGTGTGTTTGTAAAAAGTGTTTGTCACATTGATAGTGGTGGGGACATGAACTCAGAACCCTAATTTCTGAGCCGAAACTGAATTTCATTATCAATCCGAACTCAAACTCGAACTGAAATTTAGTCTAATATAGAGAACGCGAAGCCGAATGAAACATCACCCAAACTAATCAAACTGATTTTTTGAATTATATTTTAGTCCGGAATTCGGTATAGATCCTACCAATGAATCCGAACTCCCACCCCAAGTCGTTGACCAAAAACAAAAAAAACTCAGCCTGCCTCTGTTTCAGTATCTTATAAGTATGTTTCGTAGATAGTATAAATTTAATATGGAAGGAACAAATGTCATGTGTCAAATCAAGGCTAATGGACCACATGAGATATAAAATTCAGAATAGTACTATATTTATCGAATTTTCTATACGAAATCAAGAGCAACTCCAATAATGATATATTGATATTTGTTTCAGCTAGCTAATTTAATAAAAAATTATTTTAATTATTTTCTATTTGACCTTTAATTCCAGTAGTGTTCTTTAATTTACCTAATCATCTTACTTTATTACATTTTGTATGGTTAAGATTTGTGCCAATTCATATTAGAAAAAATTTTCAAAGGCTAAGATTTAGAGAGAGAAAATAGAGAGCCATTTCTTACTAGATAAATCTAGCAAGTAAAAAATATAGAAGTTAGATAGCTAGCTATGTAGCTAGTTTATTGGAGCTCAAAATCTCATTTCTGACTAGCTATTTTGATTGAAAAGTTAAAATAATTAGCCTCTTAGAGATATGCTCAAGGGATCACCACCTACAGGTGGTGGTTGGTTCAAATTTATGGGGTAGAGGGTTTATGGGTTGGGAGAGCACTATGTCACCTCGTGTAATGCATAATAATAGTTAAAAAATAATTTGCATACCAAATGTGATTCCCAAACACATGTGGCAGTGAGACCACCTTCATTAATAATGGTGAGACCACTTCAATATCCTCAAATAAAAATTAATTTAATGGGTTCACTGCCACATATTACTAACAATAAGTTCTTATGAAAAACACACACATGAAAAATAGTAGTTATCCCAAATCCAATGATGAAAGATTTTATAGCAATTAACAAATGCTACCACTATTGCCAAAGCAATGGTGGCCATTGTCAAAGTAAACTGTCTATGTATATAAGTTCCAATTTGCTACATAATCAGTTTGTTTTGATAATAGCCACGATTGTTTTGACAATATAGTGGTGGACTTAACAAAAAAAAAATAAAGAATTTCATAATACTGATAAACAATATTAGGTAATGCAATACAACATATGTTGAAATGTTACTATTAAATTGTCGTAGCTCATCACATGGCCCTTGGATAATTGGGTTAGATGAAAATGTGGGTGCAATGGGTTAGAGGAAAAAAGAAGGAAAATGAATTTCTAGAACTGGTTCAAGGGAGCCTGACTATATCGGAGTACACCCGATGATTCAAAAATCTGTCTTGTTTTGCATATCATATGGTAGATACTCCCAAGAAGAAGGTGAGGAAATACAGTCAAGGTCTCACCCCATCTATTCACAGGTTTATGATGGGACATTTGAACCAATCATTTAAAGCCATTGTGGAGATGACCACAGATTTAGAGGAAGACGTGCGGATTAACAAAACACAAATGGAATCTTGATTAGCACCCAAGAACCACTTTAAAGCAAGACCGTCAACTCATAACACTAAAAATAAGAGGAAATGGAGTGGGGAAAAGAAACCCCAACTAGTAAGTTCTCAGAAGACCCCTGAAAATCCTCGACAGTAGCTGACGATAACAGAAGGTGATCCCGACGATTGTTTTAACTATGGAACCCTCAGACATTTGGCGAAGGACTATTGTGCTCTACGGACGTTCAGTCACCCTGACATCATATGCTATAATTGCGACAACCCCGGTCATATGAGCAAAGTTTGCAAGGTGCCTCATCAAGGAAATTATAGACCACCGACTGAAGGACGGTAAGACCAGGCTAGATTGAATACGATTATTCCAGAGGGAGCTGGAATTGAAGAGAATGAGCATTGGAAGGTACGCTGACTCTCTTTAATAGTCGCGTAAAAGCTTTATTCGACACCAGAAGTACTCATTCGTTTATTGCTATTCAAGTTGTGCAAAGATTGGATTTAGTACACCAGATATTAGAACACGCACTAAACACAGTCTGCCACAGCCCGGTCCTACAATGGCAGAACCAAAGCTCGTGGCAAGCCACCGAGGCTAAATCCATTCATTAACGTTCCTGAAAGAATTAGTTTAAAAACACGCAACAGAAAGAAAATAAGACATTTTTAAAATCAACAATCCAGTCGACTGATCAGAGGTCTGGTCGACTGGAAATGCAAGATACAGAGAGCCCAAAAACTCAGCTGCCCGTCCAGTCGAGTGGTCCCCAAGTCTAGTCGAGTGCTCCCCAAGTCCAGTCGACTGGGGTAAAAAATTATCACTCGACTGAACTGTCCGGTCGACTGAACTATAGTCCAGGCAGAAAATATCTGATTCAGAAATACCATCCAGTCGACTGTGTTGGGGGACCCAGTCGACTGTTTTTCACAAAACGTGACAGTGAATTGCTCAGCAAAAGTTCCAATTGACTGTTTTCATAAACCAATCGATTGATTTATTGCAGCAGCACATTATGCAGAACTTTCCAAGTTAGAAGTTTTTCTGAAATTATCCAGGGACTAAACACACACCCCAAACTCATTCTAAAGTGGTCCTAACTGAAATATAACATTACCAAAATATAATTACAAAAAGTTACTATCTATTACAACATCGCGAATCCGATCTAAGTCAGCAAGTTAAACATAGTGTAAAAGTCATGAAACTCTTATTACAACATTTCTATCACAAAGCTACGAGGTGCACAACCTCCAACGTCTTCTAATAGAATTCTCAATACCCTGCGATCACTTTCCCGATTCCTCGCCAGCATTAACGCCTGAAATGGTTATTTGAATAACCACACATATGCGATTTGTTTAAGTTAACGCTTAGTGAATAAAACAACAATGCATATGAATGATAAACATGCTCGCATTCACTTCCTCTACATTTCATACTAGTTTTCAGAGTCTCGCGTGTACATTCCACACTCCTAGTCCTCGACTTCTCACCAATAAGTCCACGCGACTAGGTAAGATCCATGTTTCTTTTCTTCAAATGTGCGATCTTATGCCTATAATGGCTCCACAAAATGGCTTGGTACCACGTGCTCCTTTGACCCAAATAGCAACTAAACATGCTCAAATACACTTCACCGTGCTTTCGACATAATCTAAATATTTCACCGTGCAATTGGGCCTACTTATCAATATAGTTGCCCAATATGAATTACACAATATATATCTATGAACTAACACATGCTTTTCATACAAAACATGAATACATGTCAAGAAATCATTCCAAAACACATAGTTGAATCACTCAACTCTGATTTACGCTGCTTAAATTCATTCTAAAGAAAACCCGAGCACAAAGATCCTGCAAAAGTCTGTCTAGTACAATCCCTATAGATCAAAAGTTCAATTATCAACTTTTTACGAAAATTCTAGAGAATGAGTATTCGGAAAACTTAGCTAAACAAGTCCTAATGGATATCAAAACGAAGCTCGTAACTCTAAGAGTTCGAATATGAAATCTGGAGAAAAACAAACAGACAGAAGTTCGTCGATTTGTGTCTTCAAGCTCTAAGCCAAGAAATCCCCAATCTCCTCTTTCTTGAATTTCTAATTTTAGGTTAAACTTATGAAAATATCTCACCTCTTTATATATGTAGGCACAACTCTAAAAAATTATGTTTACCTCCCTGCCACATCCCAAAACTCCTAATCATTCTCTGAAACTTCTTACACACCGAATTCATTGCTTTACGAGTAAAAACTATAAATCATAAAAGTTTTCGCCTAAGTTCTATTTAGTTGCTAAAACGCGATTTCACATAATTTTACAAAATTACTAATTAGCTTATCAATTATGTAGTGTGTTAATTCGTCCTCGCCAGGATACTAAAATTAACAACAGGAACATATTCTAAACTAGACACTAATATAGATAGTGAAATACACAGGTAAATATTTATTTTCAGATAAACATTTAGGGTATTCCACAATAACCGGTCTCAATCTTGGAGAGACGTCACAACATCAAAGGGTTTTCTTACACAGATACCCAATTTAACTCATGAGTCACAACTCACTTACACATGTGCCACAAATGCACATCACATCATATTATCATGCATGACAATGTAATAAAATGCAACAACACACATACGAGTGTTCTATAGTCTTTTCATTAGGAGTCACTATAAATTGAGTAAAGTGTGTAAGGATTGCACTCTTACTTTGGAAGATCGAGAATTACCCCACAGATCTCATTGTCTTATTAATGAAGGAATTTGACATGTTTTTAGGAATAGATTAGCTTACTAAGTATTTCGGATAGTAAGGCCATTACATTTTTAGTACCTGGAGTAGAAACTTTCAACTTCTAGTGTAGTCCTGGAAGTGACACTTTTCTTATAAGTCGCATAGCTAGTATTGAGACTACTAGTGTAGAACCTACCCCAGTATAGATATCCGAAGTTTGAGATTTTGAGGATGTATTTTAGAATATCTCTGAGTACCACCCAAGAGGGAGATTGATTTATGTATCAAATTAGTACCTGGTTTTTTGAATATACCCTATTAAATGGCCCAACAGAAAGGCAAGAACTAATGAAACAAGTTCAAGAGTTAGAGGATTTGGGATTTACATCAACTTGGGGAACACCAGTTCTATTTCAGAAAAAAGAAGGATGGATCAATGAGACTTTGTATCTAGTATAGAGAGCTAAACAATGTAATGAACAAGAATAAGTATCCTCTACCATGGATGGATGATTTATTCGACTAGTTCAAGGAGCAACCACATTCTTAAATATAGATTTCAGATCAGGATATCACCAGCTATTTGTACAGCCTGGGGATGTGCTGAAGACAACCTTTTGAACATGATATAAACACTATGAGTTCCTAGTAATGTCGTTCGGATTAACTAATGCACCGATAGTATTCATGGACTTGATGAATAGAGTATTCTGACCTTACTTGGATTAATTCATCATTATGTTCATCGATGACATTTTGATTTACTCAAAGACAGAAGAAGAACATGAACAGCATGTCCAGATAACCATGTAGACATTAAGGGAATCACCATTTGTTTGTAAAGTTCAGTAAGTGTGAATTCTGGTTAAAGGAAGTAAAATTTTTGGACATGTAGTCTCTTAAGATAGAATTGCTATAAACTTGGCAAAGATAGAGGTAGTCCTAAGCTAGAATAGACTGACAAAAGAAATTATGTAGAGGACTTTTCTTAGATTAGCAAGATGCTATAGGAAGTTTGTAGAGGACTTTTCTAAGATAGCTGGCCCGCTAACCAGTCTGAGAAAGAAAGATTAAAAGTACAAACAGAAAGATAAGCACGAAAGTGCATTTCAGGAGTTGAAGAAAAGACTTACTTCGGTGCAAGTGATCCCCATACCTAAGAGTGGAGAGAAGTTTACCATCTATAGCGATGCTTCACATAAAGGACTAGGCTTTGTCTCGATGCAGGAAGGCAGAGCAGTCATATATGGATCGAGATAATTGAAGCCACACGAGACCAGATATCCGACTCATGATTTATAGTTAGCTGCTATAGTGTTTGCCCTAAAGATTTGGAGACATTATTTATATGGTGAAAAATTTGATATGTTTTTGGATCACAATAGCCTGAAGTACTTGTTCTCTCAAAAGGAGTTGAACATGCAATAGAGACAATGGGTGGGACTATTGAAGTATTATGACTTTACATAATCTTGATAGAGCTAACGTAGTCGCTGATGATTTGAGTCGCAAATCACAAGTATTGATTGCATCTTTACTAATAAGAGAATGGAAAGCCTTATAGGCACTGGCAAAATTTGATATTCATGTGCCAGAAGAAGGAGAAGGAAAATTCTTTGAATGTTTGGAGGTCTAACCTACCCTAATTAGTCTAATATTGGAAGCACAAGATAAGAGTAACAAGTTCCAAGTGTGGTTCTCGAAGATGGCAGAAAAGAACCTAATCAAATTGAACATTAGAAATGTGTACTTGACATTGATGGATTGAAGGAGAAAATATTGAAAGAAGCACATAAGTCGAGATTCACAGTACATCTTGGAGGTACCAAGATGTATAGAGATCTGAAGAGGAATTTTTGGTGGGAAGGCATAAAGCGCGATGTAGCAGAGTTCTGCCTAGATGCCTTACATGTTAATAAGTCAAGGTTGAACACTAAAGACCTTCGAAACTTTTACAACCATTACAGTCCCATAGTGGAAATGGGAACATATCACGATGGACATTGTAGTTAGTTTACCAAGATTAGGGGTGGCCATGGATCGGGTGAGTTGGGTTTGACCCCCACCCGTTCATCAACCCGAATCTCATCGGGTTGAGCATCTAGAATCCGTCATCCATCCATCTAGTCGGGTGTAACCAACTCGTCGGTTTCGGGTGGAGTTGGTTCGGTTTCGGGTGGAAACCCATAAGTCAAATTTTAGTTCCAAAAAATAAAAAATAAAAAATAAAAAAAATTTGACCTTGGCAAATTAGATTTAAAATCAACAAAGTGGAAATATTTTTTCTCATTAACTACTGTGATAGTCAGAACATAAGGAAAATAAGAAAAAAAAATAAACCATAGCCGCAGCCCGCAGATCTGTAATTGATCCAAAAAAAGAAGGCGACATGTGGATAAGATGGGTTTAGATGTAGGGTCTTTTCTTAGAGAGAGGTAGAGAGAGAAAGAATCTGATCAAAAAATGAAGAGAGAAGAAGTTCGTAGAGTCTAAAGATTGAACAATAAAATAAATGTAGATGTATGTTTATTATTATATGTAAATCAGCGTATGTATTGAATATTAAAGAACAGTTTTATGCTTACCGAGTTGGGTCGATTTTCATCGGGTTTGGAAGCATAGAACCGAGAATCGACTCGAATTCGTTAGGTTTAGAAGCATTCAACCCGTGACTTATCCGTGAACTCATCCAAATCGACAAATCCCCTTTGGGTCAGTCGGGCCGAGTCGGTTTTGTCG
The DNA here is from genome assembly GCA_033977485.1 of Hydrangea macrophylla. NCBI lineage: Eukaryota > Viridiplantae > Streptophyta > Magnoliopsida > Cornales > Hydrangeaceae > Hydrangea > Hydrangea macrophylla. The sequence continues at coordinate 112,908,917 of CM066997.1, read as the reverse complement.
GGTGTCGGGTTAGTATGGCCAGCCCTAACCAAGATCATAATTAAACCATAATGCAATTTGGGTAGTCATAGACCGACTAACAAAATCATCCCATTTCATCAGTTACAACATGGTTTATCTAATCGAGAAGATGAGTCGGTTGTATATACAGAATGCTGTGCAATTGCATGGTATACCAATTACCACTGTGTTTAAACGTGACAGTCGTTTTACTTCAAGGTTTTGGGAAAGTCCATAGGAAGCCATGGGAACTTCCCTTAAGATGATCGAGTACTACTTTTCACCTACAGACACAGTGTACGAACCAAGTAATGGAAAATATTTTGACGGCTTGTGTTATTGATTTTGAGATTGCATGGGAAACATACTTGCTATTGGTTGAGTTTTCCTACAACAACAGTTATCTAAGTTGAATGCATAGATCTTGGAAAAAAATATAGAATAAACACACACACACACACACACGCACACCAGTAGAAGACTCCTACTCCAGCTCAGCTAACTAGCTGATAAGATTTGAAGGGTGCTAAACCAGCCATTGACTAGCGGTTTCCTTATCCGAATTGCTAAGATATGATTAATGTACTTCAATTAGGTCTCCTAAACTAGCTAGTTTACCTAACTTGTAAAAGAAGACCCCCTGTTTTATAAATGGGGTTTTTTTTTACCTAAAAAGAGGATCAAAAACTTTATCTCCTGAACTAGAATCTCTCTTGCTCGGTGTCTTCTTGAGGTTGCTAACCTTAGCCAGTAAAAATCTCCCTTAGATCGTCAAGATCATATGTGTAGAGCAGATTCTTGATAATTCTAGTTCTATTGTTGGGTCATCGGGACCTCGTACACCACTCTTGTAAGTAGTTTGTTATAGTGGAAGCACCACACACACCTTCACGAGTGGACGTAGGCTGCTTCATTAACAGCGCTAAACCACATACAAACCTTGTCTCCTTCTCTCGATCTCATACTTACTGCACACCAAATATCTAATCCGATCCGAGTATCAAAATCTGGCATCATCAATAAATATATGATATAAAGAGAGTGGTATGCCACTACTTATGTGGAAAAAATCGCAAATTATGGCCATTTTAACATGGTAAAGGCAAATAACATGTTACTTTCATTGAAGAAATGTTAATGTCTTTACCTAGGCAGTAGCGTAAAGATTGTAACATCTGCTAAAATAACCATAACTTCACGATTCTTTGGCCAGTTTTGGATGAATTTCTTTTTTGGGGACAATTTTTCGCGATTTGTGAAATGGAATTTTTTTTGGGTAAAAAGCATTTTACCCCTTCAAACTACACACGCTTTTGCAATTCACATCCCAAACTTTAAAAAGTTGTAATGTCTCCCCTGAACTATTTATGATATTTATGATTGTTAATTTAGAAACAAAAGGTGAAATGTCATAAATACCCTAGAAATTTGGCATGTGCGTCCCACATGAACAAATTCCATCACATTTCTTGACAGAATGTGATGGCAGGGTTGACATTACAACACGAAAGATAGTTCAGGAAGGACATTGCAATATAGACGATAGTTCAGAGAGAGAGAGAGAGAGAGAGAGAGAGAGGGGGAGGGGGGGTGGTTTCAACTTTTTGAAGTTAAGGGGGGCACATTGCAATCTTCAAGATAGTTCAGGGGGTACATTGCAACTTTTTTAAAGTTCGGGGTATGAATTGCAAAAGCGTGTATGGTTTGAGGGGGCAAAATGCTTTTTATCCTATTTTTTTTTCAACATTCGTTTTTTAACACCAAAATTTTGTTTTTTGTTTTTTTGTTTTTTTATAAATAATTTAATAGCCAATTTGGATACTATTTTATAGAACTTGTTTTTATAGATCACAGATATAAAATTGATCAATCAAAAATCGATTTGTATTTTGAAAGTTATGGCATTTTAAAAAGGGTAATGTTATTGCCACTCCATCATTGAACCAAGGCATTCCATGGTACCACTCTTGAAGCATGTGGTATCATGCATGTCATGCATGTCATGCATTGCATACATGGTACCACATGCTTTGAGGGTGGTACATAGAGTGCCTTGATTCAATGATGGAATAGCAATAACAATTCCCTTTAAAAATTGAAAGGATTTTTATTTATTTTTTATTTTTGTTTGGGAAGTGTGCTGATTAGTTGGCTAAAATGGGGGAAGAGGCACACAAATATCATTTGTGTCCAATAAAAACTCTGAGACTTTTGGGGTTAAAGAAAAAAGGCAGAGACCTAAAGAGTGTGCAGAGACTCTGAAAAGTGTTGGTTAACCTATGGCCATTACTCCCTTAAGAGTATGCTTTGATTCTCATTTGCAATTACCTAATTATCCTTTACTGCATAATAAGAATACCATAATAGAACCATTTGTTCACGTATGGTCAACTCATTATTTGAGTTTGACAAAAAAAAATTTGTTCTTTCCATCATATGTTGTCACGACTTATCTCGCTACGCGTGGAAATAGGACACGTGGCATGCCACTAAGGCTCATCCAATTCCATTAAAGTAAAATAGCAGCGGAAAACACAAGTAAAATCCATTAAAATCAGAGTTATAAAAAATTTTACCCAATTGGAATACTTCCAAAAAGAATCCATTTTGAAAACAGAGGTTCAGTCGTCTGTGACGGGGATCCAGTCAACTGGAGGTTAAAAGCAGTAAGTATTTAAAAGTCTAATGGCTTCGTCCAGTCAACTGTGTTGGGGACTCAGTCGACTGGGCCCTCAATTTCTCAGTTGATGGACCAGCTCTAGCAGAATGCCAAGTTTTTGTGCAGAAACGAGTCGACTGATTCCCGTCTTTCCGTCGACTGAAGCCTTTGAAAACTAAAAGGAAAACTTGTTTACGCAGGGGTCCAGTCGACTGTGTCGGAGATCCAATTGACTGATCTCCCTCAAAACTGCACATTCTGCAGCAGCTCAAACCCAAGGTTCTCCAATCCAATACCAACATAAACACAACTATATTCTCACGATTCAAAACAATTATAAGAGTTTACTAGTGATTACAATACTACAAAACTATCCAAAATTCTATTACAACATTTTACAAGCTTCCTAAATCCTTATTACAAGTTTAGAATGAAAACAAAAGTATAGACAAGTAGTGATTCCCCAGCGTTCCTCGACCTCACTCCTCTCACTTCTTTTTTCCTTTCTTCTTATCACCTGCAATGGAGTAAAGCTCCACTACTCAGCCATATGCTGAGAGTACAAATTCTAACATATGCATATACGACAAAACATGCTTTAATATCATAAATCACATCAAATAGACTCTAGGGAGAAATCCGGTGGCGACAAGTCCAAGTCTTAAACTGCGATGCCTACGGCTAGTCCAAGCCTACAATCGTTACACCCCAAGTGCCATGGCAAGTCCAATTCTTAAACCATGCACAGTAGCCGTCACTACTAAATTCTCAAACATCGAGAAGCTTACTCAGGCATAAAATTGTATAAGTCTCCCCTTTGACCCACATAATCAACTCAACGTGCTCGCGTAAAAATACATATGCTTTTCACATTTAGCGCGTGCATAATTAACGGGCCTACTGTTAACACATGAATTTTGCCCGGATCACAATTTTGTTGTCGAAAGTTAAAACATGTATTTTCCTATATAACATAGGTTAGAACTTCACACTTCGTGCGATTGCTCTATAACTTTGAAGGATCGACTAGAGGCCCGAATAAACGTCGGTTCTTAGTTTATACGCTATTCCTACAAGTTTTATCTAATTTTTTCTAAATTTTTAGAAATTAGATTTTCGTAAAAGGTTCCCAAACGTGGCCTAAGAGGTATCAAAATGTAGCTCTTACCTCGAGGAGTTTAAATCTAGAATCTGGAGAAAAACTGATGATCAGAAGTTTGTCGATCAGCGACGTGAAGCTCGTGGGAACCAAATCTCCTTTTTCTCTCTCTCCCAAGATATTTTTAGAAGGTTTTGAAAATAATGAATCTCACCTTCACTATTTATAGGCACCACTTTCATAAATTATATTTACCTCCCCACGAGTTTCTAAGACTTCTAATTATCTCTCGAAACATCCTAAACATCCATTTTATTACTTCACGGGTGAAAATTAAAAATTATATAAGTTTTCGTCTAAATTCCGTTTGGGTCCAAAAATACATTTTGAAACTAATTCTGTGAAATCTCTATACCACATACCTTTTATGCAACGTATCATTCACGTTCTCACCACAATGTTCAAAATGATCCAAAATGAGGTCAAAACTACCAAAAATTTACTTTACACAGGTAAAGTTAATATTCATAAACTACTAGATATTTTTTATAACATTTAAATAATATAAATGTCTTTTAATTATGCCAATTCATCATGAATTTCCAAGTTCTCGTGTCTTCACTTGACACTCACCAGGGACTCACAGTCAACCTCATTCACAATTATCAAATGACATTGATAATTCACGTAATTCATTTATGCATTTTTTTAAATGACAAAATTCCCGGGATGGGTGTGACAACTCTCTCCTCCAAAAAGGAAGTTTGTCCCCAAACTTATACCTCAAAGGTTGAATAGATGCAGATATCCATTCTTCATTTCCTTTTCACTTTCCCATGTAGCCTCTTCAACTGTGTGACTATGCTATAACACTTTCACCATCGGAATCATCTTTGTTCTCAACACTTGTTCTTTCCGATCCAAAATCTCCACTGGATGTTCTATATAAGACAATATCTCTTGGATTTGCAACGGTTCAGCTACTATAATCTTTCTCGTATCCGTCATACATCGTCTTAATATAGACACATGGAAAACATTATGCACATGCTTTAACTCTGATGATAAGGCTAGTCGGTACGCCACTGGTCCTACCCTTTCTAGGATCTCAAAAGGTCCTACAAATCTCGGATTGAGCTTTTCCCTCTTTCCAAATTGAACAATGCCTTTCGAAGGCGATACTCTCAAGTATATAAAATCTCCCACTTCAAATACCACCGGTCGTCGCTTAGAGTCCGCAGAGCTCTTAAAATGACTCTGAGCTACTCTAAGTCGCTCCTGGATCAGCTTCACTTTTTTCGTGGTCAACTGTATTATCTCTGGTCCTATCAACCTTTTTTCTCCAACTTTGGTCCAACTAATCGGTGATCGACACTTACACCCATACAATGCTTCATAAGGCGCCATTCCAATACTTGACTGAAAGTCTGAAACCCATTATTGTAAACAAATTCGATTAACGGTAGATGATTTTCCCAATCACTTCCAAAGTCTAGAACATACAACCTCAACATATCCTCTAATGTCTGAATCATTCGCTCTGACTGTCCGTCGGTTTGAGGATGAAATGCAATACTAAAACTCAACTTCGTACCCATAGTCTCTTGTAAACCTTGATGTAAAACTACTATCATGATCCGATACAATAACTGTTGGAACCCTATGAAGTCTTACAATCTCTTTCACATACAACTCAGCTGACTTAGACAACTTAGAAATCTTGATTGGTAGAAAATGCGATGAGTTTGTCAATCTGTCTACTATATCCCAAATCTTATCGTTCTTATTAGAAGATTGCAAAAATCCAGAAACAAAATCCATTGTAATCTCATCACATTTCCACTCTGACACTAGTAATGCCTGTAGTAATCTCGCAGGTACTTGTCTCTCTACCTTAAGTTGTTGACACGCTGAACATTCTGACACATACTTAGCAACTTCTCATTTTATGCCTTTCCACTAAAAGTTCTCTCACAAATTTTTGTACATCTTAATACTTCCCGAATGACCTGAATGCTTCATATTATGAGCCTCTTCTAAAAGCCGCTCTTTTTAAGTCCTTTACATTTGGTACGCATAATCGATTTCCAAGTATCAATACTCTTTGTTCCAAAATAAAATCGGGTCATTTCCCCAAAGGTATCTCGTCTTTCATCTTGTACAAGTAGAGATCGTTGAACTGTACTGCCTTGATTTCATCTATAATGTTTGGGTGAGCTATGATCACCATCATTAAGCCAACACTGGTCTCTAGAATTATATATAACTCCAAACGTTCCATCTCCCTTACCAACTCTTTTTGTTGGGTTAACTCATCGACTAAGTTCCTTATCGTCTTTTGGCTTAACGCATCGTCTACTATATTAGCCTTTCCCGGGTGATACTCAATCGAAAGGTAATCCTTCATCAACTCTAACCATCTTCTCTGTTTCATATTCAAATCTCTCTGCGTAAAAATATATTTCAAACTCTTGTGGTTAGTGAAAATCTCACACTTTTCCCTGTACAAGTAACAAAGCATAGATTATCGCGGCAAATTCAAGATCGTGAGTCGGATAATTCATCTTATGTGTCTTCAACTATCTTGAAGCATAATCAATCACCTTGCCACCTTGCATGAGTACACACCCCAAGCCTTGATGTTAATCATCACTATAGATCACAAATCCCTCAGTTCCAGATGGTATTGTCAAAATAAGTGCTCTCATCATGTCACACCCGTTCTGGGAAAATCATGATTTCAACTTGCATATTCAAAATTCGTGAATTATCAATGTTGTTTGATAATTGGTGTTGAGGTTGACTATGAGTCAACGGTAAGGTGTCAACAAGGACACGAGAATTCGATAATCGAGATTTCATTGGCATGGTTAAATGGAATTTATGTGATTTAAATGTTATTTAACTTTTTGGTATTTCATGAATAGTAAATTATACCTGTGTAGTATAATTTTTGGTAATTTCAATATTGTTATACATCATTTTGAGAATTGTGGTGAGAACATGAGTGTCACGTTATATAAAAGGTAGTTTATGTAGAGATTCCACAGAATTTAGTTTCCAGACGTGATTTTGGACTCAAACAAGACTTAGTCAAAAACTTTTGTAAATTTTAGTGTTCACTCGTAAAGGCATAAATTGGACGTGTGCGGCGTTTCATGGACTAATTAGAAGTTTGAGAACTCGCGGGGAGGTAAACGCGATTTCTGAGAAGTTTTACTATAAATATGTGGGGTTGAGAATTTCATTTGCCAAACTTTATAAAATATCATTGGAGAGGAGAGAGAAAAGGAGATTTGTTGCCACGGGCTTTGCAACGACGATCGGCGACCCTTAGTCCGTCAGTTTTTCACCAAATTTGAGATTTGAATTCGTGGAGGTAAGACCTACATTTTGATACTACTTAGGCCATGTTTAGTAAACTTTTGTAAAAATCTTAATTCTAGACTTTTGGGAAAAATTCAATAAAACTTGTAGGAATCGTCTGAAATTCGAGATCCGATGATTAATTGCCCCCTAGTCGATCCTTCAAAGTTTGAAGAGATTCGCATGAGGTATGAAGTTCTAACTTGTGAAATATAGGGAAATACATATTTTAAATTTTGACGACAAAATTGTGGTCCGGGCAGAATCCATGTGTTAATCTTAGGCCCGTTAATTATGCACGCGATTAATTGTGAAAAGCATGTCTACTTTTATGCGAGCACGTTGAGTTGTCTATGTGGGTCAAAGGGGAGTCTTATACAAATTCATGCCGGAGTAAGCTTCTTGATATTTGAGAATTTTAGTAGCGATAGCTACTGTGCATGGTTTAAGGCTTGGACTTGCCAGGGCACTTGGGGATGTAATGGTTGTAGGCTTGGACTAGCCATTGACATCGCGGTTTAAGGCTTGGACTTGCCGCTACAAGATGAAGGCGTATTTTTCTCCCTAGAGACTATTGATATGATTTATGAGATTAAAGCATATTTTGTCGTATATTGCATATGCTAGAACTTGTGCACTCAACATATAGCTGAGCAGTGGAGATTTACTCCATTCCAGGTAAGAAGAAAGACAAGAAGAAGCATGAGGAGTGAGGTCATTGTGAAACACCGAGGAATCACCTTATTCATATCTTTGGTCTCTTCCTTAAACTTGTATAAGGATTAGAAATTATAATATGTTGTAATGGAACCTTGGGAATTAGTTGGTGGTTATGTAATCTTGTATTCAAACTCTTGTATTTATGTTTTAAATCATTTGTGTATCGTTGTGTTTGTGTTGGTTTTGAATTGGAGGAGTGTAGCTTGGAATGGTGCAGAGAATTAGTGTACTGATGCGAATCAGTCGACTGGTTTTTGTTTCAGTCAACTGGATCGCTGTGTGAGATTGAACACTGCTTTGATATTTGGGGATCAGTCGACTGGGTTGAGAAAAACAGTCGACTGGACAGGATCCCAGAACATGACTTTCTGTTAAAATGAAGTACCAGTTAACCGGATGACTTTAGTTGACTGATAATTTTGGGCACCAGTCGACTGGGTCCCCGACACAGTCGATTGGACCAGGCTGTTGAATTTTTTTTAACCTTACTGCTTGATGTTCAGTCGACCGGAGCCCCGACCCAGTCGACTAGACCTCTATTTTTAAAACTGAATTGTTTCTCTAAGTTTTTTTTTATGGATAAAACTTTTTGTAACTCTGATTTTAAGGTTGGGGCTTATGTTTTCTGCTGCTAATTTTACTTTAATGGAACTGGATAAGCTTTGATGGCGTGCCACGTGTCCTACTTCCACGCGTAGCGGGATGGGTCGTGACATTTATTGGTATCAGAGCAATAGGTAACAAAACTTTGGGAACGATCGACGTCGAGTGGAGTGTTGAGTGAATTGACACATATTCTAGAATGCATCCACATATTGTAGAGATGTTTGATGCATATGGTATGTTGTTATACATACATGATTATGTTATTGTTATACATGCATATTATTTATGCATTCGTGAATCGATGGAATCATATAGATGTAGAGCTGTGTGATGAGTTGAGGATTACCGTGCGTTATCATAGACCTTATGAAGGGACATGAGGGAGAGATAATATCTTGGTAGTGATGAATAGTGGGATTTCTAAACGAAACTAAAATGGTTTTTGGATCGAATCGGTGGATGTTTTCAACGATAGTGACGAGTGTCCTTTGGGGGATCTAACCGAGAACAAAGTTTGAGTAGTGAACGTCAAAAGAGATTTCATTATGTTCACGTAGAGAATGAAAAAAATGATTGTTCGCAGTTAAGTTCTTCAGACATGGGTTAGATGCTATGACGTGAGAGAATAGAGATGAACAGTTGGAAAATACTTGTGCTCCACGAAGTTGATCAAATAGATCGTCAATTTTTAGCAGCGGATACTTGTTCTTGATTGTTAACTTATTTAATTCCCGATAGTCAACACACATACGCATTGAACAGTTTTTCTTCTTCACAAATAATACTGGAGCTCCCTACGGTGATATGCTCTGTCTAATGAAACCTTTGCCAAGTAATTCTTGTAGTTGTAACTTCAATTCCTTCAGCTCTACGGGTACCATTTTATATGGTGCTTTTGACACGGGTCTTGAGTCTGGCATTATCTCAATAGTGAACTCAATCTCTCTTTTAATTAGAACATCTGGTAGGTCATCAGGAAATACATCTGGATATTCTCTCACTATCGAAATGTCTTATACTTTCAATTCGATCGCTGTCGTGTCAATCACTAAACACAGAAATTCCTGACATCCTTTTCTCAACAACTTACTCGCTCGGATAATCAAAATCAAATAAGGTGGTGGTGTAACCCCACTTCCTTGGAAACAAAAGTTCCCATGCATCGGTGATAAAAAATTAACCTCTTTCCATTCACAGTCTATCATGGCTTGGTTAAGGGCTAACCAATCCATTCCTAGTATCACGTCAAACTAATTCATCACAATCGGTATAAGATCTACGGTCATCAACTTCTCACCTAGTTTGATCTTACGACCCTTGTAAATTGTAGACATTACTATCGGTTTACTAAGCAGTACAATAATGGATAATTCGTATCCTAGTGGCGCGGACTTAACATTCAAATGTTCAACAAAATTATGCGATAAAAATGAATACGTAGATCCTGAGTCAACAAGTATGCATGCTAAGTGCGAACATACGAGCACCATACCTGAGACCATTGTCTCCGAAGCAGCCATATCTCCTAGGTTCATCTGAAATGACCCTCCATGACGTTGCTTGGTCCTCTATCTCCCGTCGTTGGGTTGTGTAGGCTTCGATTGACTGGAAGCCATCGAACTAGCTCCTTGTTGAGAATGCTTCCTTGGACAATCCTTGGCTTGATGTCCAAATACCCCACAGTCATAACACTTGCCCTCATGTCAAGTGTCGAATTAGTATTACCCCCTCCTTGGGTCCTGCTTTGGGGTTTAGTCAGGAAACATCGACCTGAGTATGGTTGGTTACAAAGTGAGCATAATGGTATGTTACATGGTAGTCTCCTAGAATCACTAAAACTAGAACCAGAGCCTCGTGTAAACGACCTCTTGGGCGATGCGCCTTGGTTCCAATCACCTCGCTTGCTTTGCTACTTTTGCCTTGACCTTTCAATTCCACTTTCGGCTACAAGCGTCGTTTGTTGCACTGCTGCCACAGTTGAATGCTCGTAAGTCTCTACCCTCAAATGAATATTCTCTCTTAACCCTTCCTTAAACTTCCTTGCTTTATCCTCCTCCTCTGGCACTGAACCCTTACTAAATCTTAACAATGCATTAAACTTGGAAGTATATTCAGTTACAATCATGTCTCCCTGGTAGAGATTATCGAACTCTCTCTTTTTCGCGTTGCGAGCGGCTCGCGGCAAGAATCGGCGATTAAACTCTACCTTGAATCCTTCCCAAGTTATTGGTGCCCCTTGGTCCAGAACATTTACCCACCAATTTTGGGCTTCCCCTCTCAGCACATCACTTGCATTCTTAGTCCTCTCCCTATCAAACATCAGGATAGATCGGAAAATCCTTTCTATGTCCATAATCCAATGCTCTGCTAGTGTTGTGTCAGCCATTCCATGAAATTCCGTTGGTTTCTTCCTTGTGAACTGTTCTGACACTAGTCTCCCGCCCCGAATCTCAGGTGTATATACCATAGCTATCGGTGCTATCTCAAATAGAGGTGTCAAAGGCAATCGTTCCGCTATATTCCGTATCATATCTCCCATGTTTCTTATCATTTGTCATTTGGTTCATACGTCGGGTATATGGCAATATATCTTGGCCATCGTCACCAATGATTATTCAATCCTGTTAATCTTGATGCATAAACTCTATGCATGTATGCCAATAACCAATTTTATGCATGTACAACCACATGCCATATGCATCAAACATCTCTACAACGTATGGATGCCATCTAGAATATGCATTCAAACACTCAATACTCCACTCGTCATCGCACATTCCCAAAGTTTTGATACCTATTATTTTGATACCACTAAATGTCATGACCCATCCTGCTTCGCATGGAAATAGGACACGTGACATGCCACTAAGGCTCATCCAATTCCATTAAAGTAAAATAGTAGCGGAAAACACAAGCAAAATCCATTAAAATCAGAGTTATAAAAAGTTTTGCCCAATTAGAACACTTCAAAAAAGAATCCATTTTGAAAACAGAGGTCTAGTCGTCAGCGATGGGGATCTAGTCGACTGGAGTTTAAAAGCAGGAAGTATTTAAAAGTCTAATGGCCTCGTCCAGTCAACTGTGTCGGGGACTTAGTCAACTGGGCTCTCAATTTCTCAGTCGACTAGTACCTTATCCGGTCAACTGGACCAGCTCCAACAGAATTTCCATGTTTTCGTGCAGAAACCAGTCGACTGATTCCAGTCGTTCAGTCGACTGAAGCCTTTGAAAACTGAAAGGAAAATTTGTTTACACCGAGATTCAGTCGACCGTGTCAGAGACCCAGTCGACTGATCTCCCTCAAAACTGCACAGTCTGCAGCAGCTCAAACCCATGATTCTCCAATCGAATACCAATATAAACAAAACTATATTCCACAATTCAAAACAATTATAAGACTTTACTAGTGATTACAATATTGCAAACTATCCGAGATTCTATTACAATATTTTACAAGCTTCCCAAATCCTTATTACAAGTTTGGAATGAAAATAAAAGTTTAAGCAAGTAGTGATTCCCTAGCGTTCCTCGACCTCACTTTTCTCGCTTCTTATTTTCTTTCTTCTTATCACCTGCAATGGAGTAAAACTCCACTGCTTAGCTATATGCTGAGTGTACAAATTCTAACATATGCATATACGGCAAAACATGCTTTAATCTCATAAATCACATCAAATAGTTTCTAGAGAGAAAAACACGCATTCATCCGGTAGCGGCAAGTCCAAGTCTTAAACCGCGATGCCTACGGCTAGTCTAAGCCTACAACTGTTGCATCCCCAAGTGCTATGGCAAGTCCAAGTCTTAAACCATGCACAGTAGCCGTCTCTACTAAATTCTCAAACATCGAGAAGCTTACTCTGGCATAAAATTGTATTAGTCACCCATTTGACCCACATAATCAAATCAACGTGCTCACGTAAAAGTAGACATGTTTTTCACATTAAAGCGCGGGCATAATTAACGGGCCTACTATTAACACATGAATTTTGCTAGGATCACAATTTCATCGTCGAAAGTTAAAACATGTATTTCCCAATATAACATAGGTTAGAACTTCATACCTTGTGCGATTGCTTTATAACTTTGAAGGATCGACTAGAGGCCCGAATAAACGTCGGATCTCAGTTTATACGCAATTCCTACAAGTTTTACCTGATTTTCTCCAAATTTTTAGAAATTAGATTTTTGTAAAAAGTTTCCAAACGAGGCCTAAGAGGTATCAAAACGTAGCTCTTACATCGATGAGTTCAAATATAGAATCTGGAGAAAAACAGACGATCCAAAGTTCGTCGATCGCCAACGTGAAGCTCATGGGAACCAATCTCCTTTTTCTCTCTCTCCCATGATATTTTTAGAAGGTTTTGAAAATAATGAATCTCACCATCACTATTTATAGGCACCACTTTCATAAATTATGTTTGCCTCCCCACGAGTTTCTCAAACTTCTAATTATCTCCCGAAATGTCCTAAACGTCCATTTTATTACTTCACGGGTGAAAACTACAAATTATAAAAGTTTTTGTCTAAGTTTTGTTTGGGTCTAAAAACACGTTCTGAAACTAATTCTGTGAAATCTCTATACCACCTACCTTTTATGTAACGTAATACTCACGTTCTTACCACAGTGTTCAAAATGATCCAAAATGAGGTCAAAACTACAAGAAATTTACTCAACACAGGTAAAGTTACTATTCATAAAATACCAGATATTTTCGATAACATTTAAATCATATAAATATCATTTAATCATGCCAATACATCATGAATTTTCAAGTTCTCGTGTCTTGACTTGACACTCACCGTGGACTCACAGTCAACCTCATTCACAATTATCAAATGACATTAATAATTCACAAATTTCATTTATGCATTTTTTTTAAATAACGGAATTCCCGAGACGGGTGTGACACATGTTTCTGCTCTAGGATTAATTATCATTTCAATGCTGCTAATGACAGGGTTGATAATGTACAAAACCTCAAACTCCATCGATCCAAAATAGACTTTTTATATTAAAAATGTCAACTTAGGGGAGATTTTTAAAAATTTGATGGGCCTTCCCATTTGGGAATATAGTATTACTTGTATAATTAACTTCATGGAAAACTGAACTGTACATCAATTGTGTGCGAAGTTTATAAAAGCCAATGAAATTGTCAACTTTGTGGTTTCTTCAAGTGCAAATTTAATCGCTCACATGGTTGAAAGTGCAAAACTAAGAGGTCAATGACAATAACAAATTTTGAACAATGTTTTTGATGGTTTTATGTTCGATTGTTAGATTCACCCATATTGGTTGAAGTATATGGATAAAAAGCCTACTACAAAAAGTCCAGGTTAGGGTTAATGGGTAAACCCGGTCTAGTTGGAACCCACTCAATTTAAACCCAAAACCAATCGGGTGGATATTGGTTGTGCCCATTTGTTGTATTGCCCCCTCTCTACCCAATTCGTCCATTTGTTAGGTCTAGAAGTCAAAGAATCAAGGTCGCAGTTCCCTAAAAAAAGGCCTTATAACAGTAGCAGTCTCTTATTTTACACAACGATTTTGAAAATAGAGAACTTCAATATATGTTCAAATAAAGTAGTTGGAAAAAAAAGTTGCTTATCATTATTTTATATTGATCTCTTAAAAATTGTTAATTGAAAACTTTCTGATATGTCCAAAATTATCCGGTCATTGAGTCAAGTCGCCACATCATCAGAGGATCCCCGAGCACTCCGTCGAAGGCGCCTACGATTCCGTGATCCCGAGCTTGCTCGCTACAACCGCTCAGTATGGGGCGCACAGCCTGGGCGCATATGGTGGCATTCCGGTTAGAAGATTGAAGGGATGAATGTAGTAGTTTCCTAAACCACTTAGGAAACTCTCTCAAAATCATGCAAGATAATTGTAATAAGATTAGGCTTCCTAATCTATAGAACTTACCATGTATAGGGGGTCTCATGTATCTATAAAAGAGACCGCCTACCCCCTACTAGGGGGAGGACATTCCAACAAAAAAGAATAGCATATTATTCTCACTCATAAGCATACACCTAGTCGATTTTACTGAGAGTGCCACCCAATTGTTGGCTCACCAGTCCTGCCGGTGATCTCCTAGTAAAGCACTATGACGCACCCGTGGATGTAGGTCACCTCGTTAACGGGACCAAATCACATACAAACTCTTGTGTCCCTCTAAATCTTTCTTACCAATTTTTGGCATCATCAGTTTGGCGCAGTCTGTGGGAACCGACTGCTTTCTCCGAAAACAAATCTCTGACTGATCAACATGCCTCCAAAGAAAGGTAAGAACACCACCGCCCCAACGGGGCCGACCGCCTCTATGACTTCCGAGCAGGTCACGGCAGCTCTCGCATAACTCCTAGAAGGTCAGCGGCGGATCTAGCAGCTAGTTTGAGGCGCTGCTGACCCAGCAGGATGAGCTCCCCCAAATTGAGGAGCAGCCAGGGAAGGGCGCACCCAACCGAAAGCCTCCACGGATTAGACAACATAACAACACTACGCCTGCATCCCCGCTAGGTTGGAGACGGCGTGGAGATGACGAACATAGCCAGGCGCCTAGGCGAACTCGACGACTTGCCCGGGCTAACCCACGCGAGGTGGAAGATGCCAGAGACATCATTAATAGTATGTGGGCTGCCCGAAAGGAGGGGCTAGGCCATACAGCCCGGGAATCGGCCGAAGACCACCCGGCCACAAGTCGAGAAGATCTCAAGCACACGATCACCCATAGCCAAAGCCGGGTCCTATCCCCAAGGGCGACACACTTCGAAGAAGAGGCCTCGTCATCTGACCCGACCTTCCGCTCGGACATAAAAAGAAGACTGGGCGGGAAGACGTGGAAGCCCAGATTGAGGACTTACAGCAGCAAATCGAGAGGCTGAACCGTAAATCTGGCCACGATCTCACCAACACGGAGACAGAATCACCCTATACTGCCCGGGTTACGCAGTTCCCTATCCCGCAGAAGTTCAAACCTCTGTATCTCAGCTCTTACGACGGTTCAGGAAGCCCGGTGGGCCACGTCTGCACTTACAAGGCTCATATGGCGTTAGTCACCACTATAGATGAGTTGTTATGTTTGGCCTTCCCAGTACTCTTAAGGGGCTAGCAGCGTAATAGTTCCATGCTCTCAAACCCCGCACGATCAGTGATTTCAAGTCGCTAAGCAAGCTCTTCATCAGCCAGTTTGTGGGGATGCTCGATCGATCGCAATCAGACACTCAGCTATTGACCATCAAGCAGCGCAAGGGAGAATCCCTAAGGGAGTACGTAGATCGTTTCAATTAGTAGAGGCTCCAAATCTGTAACTTGAACGAAACAGCCGCAATCATGGCCTTTTGCTCGGGAGTTCAACACACCAAGGTTGCTACATCATTCCATCGAGATCGACCGGCAACTCTGGTAGAGCTCTCGGAGAGGGTCGGAAAGTATATTGACACGGAGGAATTTCTTAAGTCCAAACGCGCCAGCCTCACAAGAGATGAGTCCCCAAAAATTAAGCGAAAGCGTGAGGGCTCTGAGAAGGGTTCGGGAAAGAAGCCCAGACAAGATCAGCAGAGAGGAGGTCGGGATCAGTCCCCGACCGCCTTCACGCCTCTTTCTTGACCAATCCACGAAGTCATGGCCTCAGCCGAGGCACAGAGGTTGCTTCAACAACTGGTAAAACTCAAAGCCCCACCCGGATAGAGGAATCGGGATAAGTTTTGCTGCTTCCATAGAGACCACGGCCACAACACAGAGGATTGTTTCAAGTTGAAGATAACCATAGAGAAATTGATCGAGCAAGGTCATCTTGCAGAGTTTATCACGACAGATGGACAGCCTCCGCAGGGAGCCCGGGCTCTCGGTCAGTCACAACCTCTTGGTCAAATCAATGTGATCTCCAGAGGAATGTCGGGCGGCGGGGACTCACAGTCGGTAAGGAAGAGGCATGCTCGGGCATCCCGGGCAGATGTCTGGCATGTTCAATCCATCGGCTCCCCACTAATTGACGTATTGACGTTTACCTCCGATGATACGCAAGGCATCCACTGCCCCCACGATGATCCGTTAGTTGTAACACTCTCCATAGCCAACTACGTGGTCAAAAGGCTGTTGGTGGACACATGTAGCTCGACCGATATCATGTTTGTGATGGCGTTCGATCAGCTCGGGATATCCAGGGATCGGCTCCATCTAGTAGCCACTCCCCTGGTAGGTTTCAACAGATCCAGCATACAACTGCTCGGTACCATTGAGCTTCCTGTCCTTATGGGGACCTACCCTTAGCAGACCTCCGTGCTGGGAAATTTCGCAATCATGGAAGCCCCATCCGCCTACAATGTCATTCTCGGGAGGCCTATACTTAATAAAGCCAGGGCCCTCGTCTCTACTCACAGCCTGACAGTTAATTTCCCGACCTCCCAGGGACCTAGGAGCCTGCGTGGAGATCAGACGACTGTCCAGAGTTTCTATGTCAGCTCTCTGCACTGGGAGGTCATCGCTGAAACACTAAATGTCCAGGAGATGGACCCGAGGGATCAGAATGACAGAGTGGGACCGATCGGGGACCTAGAACAAGTGGTGCTGGACCCACAACTCCCTGACTGAACGGTCACTATTAGCACCCTGCTGGAGCCTTGGACACGCGGAATTCCACTTCTTGTTTGATTTTTTGTTTGAAATTGATTTGGATCAAAGAAAGGAAAAAGAAGGTCTATTAAAAACAGATACAGAGTCGCCACTGGGTCTTTAAGGAACCAAGAAACCTAATTTGACTCACCTAAACGGATAAAGGGTACCGGCCCTTCATAACCAAAAGACTTGGTTCGGGGTTTTGGTATGAGAGAGGAAGGAGCCTTTGTCATGACTAATACACCCACAACTCGCCCCGTCTCTCGACGGGCCTCAATTAGCATCCAAATAATCATCTTTTACTATGTTTGGTTCGACAATTAATACTATGATAGGTATATTACATCATATAAGAATCTTGAAATGGAATATCTAAAGATAAAATATCATTCATAAGATCCAAGCCAAGTTTCACACAATGCAAAGTGAAAGATCATACAAACAAACCTAGGAAAAATTGTCTAATCATATATCAAGTAATAAAGTTTTCCTAATCTAAGGGGACATGAATTGTTTTTGAAACAAATAATCAAATAAATCAAAATATGCTTAACAAGCTAGAATGATGCATGTTAATCTTTGAGGAAAGAAGACCTCTCGATCCCCGGGATGGATGAGAAAGGAAGATTAGATCGAGGGGGAAGCATGAACGTGTGATCTAATTCATTCCTTATAATCTTCTTAGATTAGGAGTCACGAAAACCCCAAATCTTTGCGTGGATGCAGTGTATGTATCTAAAATGTGCCAAGGTGGTAATGTGTTTTGTGTTTTGTAATGTGTATGTATGAATGAAGGAAATCATTATGGGATGTGTACAAATGTAGTATGAACTACTTCCTAAGACATGAGCTAATTTGGAGTGCATGTAAGCATCAAATCAAAGGATGGAAGTAAAAGTGTGCTTGCTGTGAATAGTGGACAGAACAGTGACATGATATTTTGGAAATTGAAAAGAGGGGTTAGGAATGTTTTCAATGCATGATTTGTTATGGAGATCTTTATTATTGTGTCTAGAACACAAACCAAAAAGCCAATCTTTAATAACTATTATAGATTGAGAGAAATAATATGAAAAGTAGAGGTTACTTAGAAACAGAGTTCGTACTATCGACTGAAATGTAAAAAACTCTTAGAAAATGAAAACAAATGATCTAGGGGCCCATTTTATACAAACAGTTCCCTAAGACACTAAAGTGTAAGGGAAAAATAGTTTGGGACCACTCCTTTTGGAAAGGTTTTCTGTAAAACAAGTTGAAAGTCGACCAAGCTGCTGTGACAGTAAAGGCAGAATATCTGGAGAGAATGTTTGGACCAAAATGGAATCCTTCCAAATATTTCCAAGTCAAACCAAAAATAATGGGTGTTCTCTAATGAGTTAGGAAGACTTTCCAAGTGGTCTTGCATCCATACATTGAGTATTGAGTTCTAGAGAAATCTTTGAGCTCAGATCATTCACTGTTTTGACTCACTGTTTTAAAGATTTTGGGAAAAACTTGAGTTTTCTTTCTTAAGATCTAAATGAGAGGGTTTGAGTGGGGTTTTGAAATAGAGGTTTTGAAAGTATATTTTCAACATCAAATAGAGATTATGGCCTCTTGGAATATCAACATCAAACATCAAGAACCCCCAATATTATTAGAGAGATTCATTTTTATTTTGAACATAACTTCAAGGATACCATGGAGGTATTGAAGTTATAATCATCATCTATTAAACATGTTTTTGAGGTCAAGAGCTACTATCCATAAGGATTCACTCACCTAAAACTTCATGTCATCATTTAGATGATGAAGAGCAAGTAAGTAAATAAAAAAGAAAAAGAAAAAGAAATGAGATTAAGAAGAGATGAACATAATATGAACAAGCAAGTAAATAACAATCAATAGATGATAATCAATGTGATTTTGGACTTGCAGCTTGGTGTTTCACTCATAGATATTGACATTTGGATATGGAAGTAGCTCCCTAACTCATGAATGCTTAGAGAAATGGTGGTTGGGTGTATTGATGATGAAGTATATAGAAGGATGATGGAAGAACTTGAGTTTAGAACTCACTTTCTATAGAAAATCAGTGGGATAAGCTCCCTTTCTCTCTTCTAAACCTATCTCTATATCTCTTTCTCTCTAAAACTTTCTCAAGTTTTTGCACTTGCCCCTCCCCCCCAAAATGAAGATCAATGGGGGGTTTATATAGGCTAATTTGGGGGTGGTTTTGGGGTTTTAGAAGTACTCCCATTGGTCCTAAACATCTGTGAACATAAAACTACATCGTTTTGGTTTTTAATTAATCAAATTGGACCCCCAAATAAATTACAAAAATGGACCCTGCGAGGGTTGAGTGCCGCCGCGGCACTAGACATGTGACGTGGTGGCAGTGGCCCAGTGCCTCCGCGGCACTGCTCCTCAGATGCCCAAAAAATTATATTTAGGCCCCAAGAGGTTCCGGTATTCGCGAAAAGGCCCTATTTCGTCCGAAATTCATAAAAAATGCGTACGAACTCCAAACTGAGCTTGTTATATACCATTGGAAAGGTATCGGAGTCTAATTTCTATGTAAAATGTTTCGGAGTCAGGTCACTTTGAAAAGTTTTACAGTATTCGCGATAAAAGTCAATTTGCTCGCCTTTTTCACCTTCAGAAATTCATAATAAATCCGTTTTAAATCCAGAAATTATATGCGATATACCATTAGAAAGATATTGACCTCTAGTATCCATGAAAAATGTTTGAAAATTGTTACGATGCTCCGGTTTCAAAGTCAACTTTTGGTCAAACTGGTCAAACTTGGGATTCCCGGGAAGTTCTGGAAACCTCTGGGAGATCCCAGGAGCTGACGTTTTCGTTCGATTTTCTTTTAAAACTCATTTTAATATTTTCCACATGATCTAGAATGATTCTGAAACTTTTCGGCGAATTTGTACGATTTCAGTCAAACCTTGGTTAAATTTGGTCAAACATTGGTTAAACCGGTCAACGGGGACTTTCCGGGAATTTCTGGGACTTCTGGGGGTCTCTGGGAGCTGACGATTTCATCTGATTTTACTTAAAAACTCATTTTCTTACTTTTCTTATTACATAGCATGTTTCCAGAACTTTTGGTCTAAATCTGGGAGTTTTCGGGCTTTTAGGGGCATTTTGGTCATTCTGACCATTTTGAGAAATAGAACTAACTTCCAGGAGTCCTTTAGAGTCTTTTTCGATCATTGTGAACCACCAAGCTATGGGTCTCCTAAATCTAATAGCCGACAAAATGGGGTATCTACAGAGCCCGGCCTTAGGGAGAAGCTAATTCAGTTCCTGCGACAGAGTCAGGATGTGTTTGCTTGGTGCCATGAAGTCATGCCCGGGATTGATCCTCGGGTAATGTCTCACAGACTTAATGTCGACCCAAACTCCCGACATGTGAAGCAGAAGAGACGGGGCATAGCCCCCAAGAGGTAAAAAGCAGTGTGCGAGGAAGTCGAGAAACTCCTCATAGAAAAATCTATCTGAGAGGTCCACTATCCCGACTAGTTAGCAAACGTAGTATTGGTCAAGAAAAGCAACGGGAAGTGGACGATGTGTGTGGACTTCACCGATCTGAACAAAGCCTGCCCCAAGGACTGCTATCCAATGCCCAGGATAGATCTCCTTGTGGACTCTACAGCCGGTCATTCGCTCCTCTCGTTCATGGACGCCTACTCCGGGTACAATCAGATTAGCATGTACCCAAGGGACAAAGAAAAAACCTCGTTCATCACGGATCAGGGTACCTACTGCTGCAAAGTCATGCCTTTCGACCTCAAAAACGCCGGGGCAACCTATCAACGCCTGGTCAATCACATGTTTAAGGACTTGATCGAGAAATTCATGGAGGTCTATGTTGACGATCTGCTGGTTAAAAGCCGGGACGAGTCTGACTATCTTGAGCATTTAGCCGGGGCCTTCAGCATTTTGAGAAAGTTCTGGATGAGGTTGAACCCGGCCAAGTGCACATTTGGCGTCTCATCCGGGAAGTTTCTTGGGCACCTAGTTAACAGGCGGGGGATTGAGGCGAACTCCGAAAAAATTCAAGCCATCATAAACATGCGGTCACCCAGGTCAACCAAAGAGGTACAGAGTTTGGCCAGGCGGGTGGCTACACTAAACAGATTCGTGTCCTAAGCTACCGACCGGTGCCTGCCATTCTTCAAAATCCTTCGTAAGGCCTTTCAATGGTCAGACAAGTACGAGGAAGCATTCCAAGAACTCAAGAAGTACCTGGCATCGCCCCCTCTACTCTCAACGCCTGCGCCAGGCAAAGAATTGTTCTTATACTTGGCGGTGTCACGCTTGGCGGTCAGCTCGACACTCATTCGGGAAGAGCACGTGATACAATTCCCGGTCTATTACACAAGCTGAGCACTTTAAGGCGCAGAAAGTAGATACTCTGGCATTGAAAAGCTCGCCTTCACCCTCATCACTTCAGCTCGGAGACTTCGCCCGTATTTCTAGGCCCATGTCATCGTGGTCCTTACAGATCAGCCCCTCTATATGATCTTGAGTAAGCCTGAAACGTCCGAAAGGCTCGTCAAGTGGGCCTTGGAGTTAGAGGAATTTGAAGTGGTCTACAAACCCCGCACAACGATCAAGGGACAGGCAGTGGCGGACTTCATTATTGAATTCACATACCAAGAAGACCCAGTTGAAGAGCCCGCCCTACCGGCCTTACCGCCTAGACTACAGTCAGATATCCCAACCTGAGTACTTTATGTGGATGGTTTTCCCAACAAACAGGGCAGTGGAACAGGGATCATCCTAACCACGCCCGATGGGATCCAGCTCGAGTATGCGCTTAGGTTCGGATTCAAGGCCTCTAATAACGAGGCCGAGTACAAAGCCCTGTTGGTCGGATTACAAATGGTAACCTCAATGGGTGCACTGTAGGTTCAAGGGTACATCGACTCTCAGCTCGTAGTAAATCAAGTCAATCAAGAGTATGAGGCTCGAGAGAATAACATGATAGCTTATCTAGCCCTTGTCCGAGCAGTTTCAAAGAAGCTTCAGGGGTTCTCCGTCACGCAGATACCTAGGGCGGAGACCACTAGAGCCGACCGGTTAGCCCGCCTTGCTTCATCTTCTGAGTCAGACTTGTCCGGGATAAGGATAGAGTACCTACCCGAGCCAAGTGTGTTCAACTCAGAATGTATGGAGGTAGAACCGGTCGCCTCAGAACCTAGCTGGATATACCCAATCATGGCATTTCTAGTAGCAGACGCATTACCAGACGGAAAGGAGGAAGCCCGCCGGGTTAAATACCAAGCGGCAAGGTACCACGTTATTGATGGTATTCTCTATAAGAGGGGATTTTCTATACCATACCTCCGCTGCGTCTACCCTGAGCAGGTACAAGCAATACTGTACGAAATCCACGAAGGGGTGTGCGGGAACCACATCGGATGCTGGGCACTCTCACGCAAAGCCCTGCTGCAAGGTTACTACTGGCCGACCATGGACAAAGACTCGCAAGAATACATCAAGAGGTGTGATACGTGCCAAAGATTTTCACCCATAATCAACCGCCCAGGTGAACTTCAGACGCCAATCCTCAGCCCATGGCCGTTTGCTCAGTGGGGCATTGACATCGTCGGTCCTCTACTAATGGGAAAGGGACAAGTCAAGTTCGCTATCATTGCTGTGGATTACTTCACTAAGTGGGCAGAGCCCGAGCCCTTGGCAACAATCACCGAGTAGAAAATGGAAAACTTCGTGGAGAGGAACATCCTCAGTAGGTTCGGCGTCCCCCGGGTTCTGGTTAACGACAACGGTAGGCAATTTGACACCCCGGTATTCAGGTAGTTCTGCTCGGGCTACGGGATATCCAATCACTACTCATCCCTCGAGCACCCCTAGGCCAATGGTCAAGCCGAGGTGACCAACCGGATTATTCTTTAGTCAATTAAAACAAGGCTTGAAGACGCCAAAAGACTATAGGCAGAGGAACTACCTACCCTCTTGTGGGCCTACCGCACCACTACCCGAGCGACAACAGGCGAAACACCGTTTTCACTCACCTACGGCTTCGAGGCAGTAGTCCCCACAGAACTCGGGTTGCCCTCTTATAGGGTGGCAAACTTCAGTGATCAGAGCAACGAAGAGGCCCTCAGAATCAAACTTGACTTGGTAGAAGAAAAAAGAGATCGGGCCTATCTAAAAGTGGCATCATACAAACAGAGAGTCTCTCGATACTATAACAGCAAGGTCAAACATCGGAGTTTCCAAGTGGGAGACCTCATCCTAAAGGCGGTAAACCAGTCTACCAAAGTCTCGAGCTATGGAAAATTGGGGCCAAACTGGGAAGGACCGTATATAGTCACCCGGATCAACCGGCGGGGCACCTACTGGTTACAAACTCTGGACGAGCATGAGCTCCCTCACCCATGGAACATACAACACCTCCGCAAATACTTTCAGTAGTGCTCGGGGACGAGCGGGTTAGCACTGGCTAGGACTTTTTGTAGCTCTACTTGAGCAATCACTATAAATTTTCAAATAAAATAAAGGTTTCTATTTTACTTTGTGAAAATTATTCCTAACAGTGTTTCGTGAAAAATTGAAAGACCTCGGGCCTAACCCTGGAGCTCCTCCAAAGACCTCGGGATTATACTTGAGGTATAAAAGACCTTGGCTCAAAACCAAGGCACAAAAAGACCTCAAGCTTAACCCCGAGGCACAAGCTTCGCTTAGGTCCAACTGACGATGGGGACAAACCCCCTAGGTGGCTGATGATTGCAAGCTTCAAAGGACCCTGCAACCACCCATGTTCCAGGTCGGTTTCCTACGGTCGGTAATCCACACACACCCTCTTGGCAAAAAGCTTGGGGGATAAGGGAATACCATACCAAAAAAGGGAATCTCATAAAGCTTCGCTTAGGTCCAACCGATGATGGGGGCAAACCCCCTAGGTGGCTGATGATGACAAGCTTCAAAGGACCCTACAACCACCCATGTTCCAGGTCGGTTGCCTACGGTCCCTCACTCCTAGACACCCGTCTTAACAAAATGCTTGGGGGGTAGGGGGATACCAGACCAAAACAAGGAAATCACACCGTTCATTAACAAGGCTAGGAATCATAACTTTCTAAGTATCTATAGTGATCAAAGGAGAACCGTCCGGATAGTAAAACAGAACAAGCTCCTAAAGTACACCAGGAGGACCTTTAAAACGGGTTAAGAAGACCAAGAATTCCACCGATTATGGTCTTAAACCATTTGCTAAGGCAGTGAGTTAGATTGGTCAAAACTGGTCGAGAATTGGCAAACACAGACACACAAGTACAGAAACAGTAAACAATTGATGGAAAAGTTAGTCTCAAGGACCTTTTCATTAATAAAAAATGATTTGTACAGGGCCTGGGGGGCAGTTGTAGTAGCCTCCAAAAAAAAAACTACAACACAAAGAAAATAGTTCGGGGACCTTAGTCATCCACCTTGACCACATCTTCAGTCTCCCCAGCCTCTTCTACTGGGGCAACTCCTTCTCCAGTTCCCGAGCCCCCACCAGGGGCAGGCTCAGTAGCTCTAACACCAGCAACATGATCCTCACCAGTCTCGGGATTGACGTCCTAGTAGCCCGAATCAATCCCCTCGTAGGATGAAATGTCCCACTCAAGGTGATCTCGGGCAACCCACCGTTTCAGATCCTTGTAGCCCTGGAAGAAGCCATCATCAAACGCCTCTTTTGTGGGCCGTAGTACCTCAGCTGTGGCCTTTGCTTGGGCCTCAGCCGCCACTGTGAGGGCTCAGGAAGCTTCCAAACCGGCCTGAGCAACTGGCAGATCTGCTTGGTCTGCACCCAAGCTCAAGGCCAAGGCCTTGGTCTTATCCTTCTCGATGGTCAGGGCTGTCTTCCCGGCCTCCGATTCCGCCCGCTCCTTTGACAAGGCAGCTTTGGCGGTGCTGGCTCTCACGGCCAAAAAAGACAGGAAAGACTCAGACCCGGCGACCATGTATCCAACCTGCGATGAAAGGAAGAAGACTGGTCAGTTAACAAGCCAAATAAAAGAAAGAGAAAAAGAAACCGTGCGGAAGGCAAAGAAGCTCACCAAATGAGAGAGGATGTAGAGCCATCCCTGAAAGTCTTCGGGAGACAGGCCTGCGCATGTCTCCACCTGGCTAGGGATTAGGGCGGACTTCACCCTCTCCCTAACCTCAGCGGGTCCCCCCATTGGCAAGATGGAAGGTACGTCCGCCCGGGGTCCTGCCTCCTCTACCACCATCACTTGGGAAGCTGACGCCCCCACGGGTTCCGGACGGTTTGAAGTCTCATGCCGGATCTGCCTAAGGGGACGCTCGCTACCCGAGGCATCAGCGGCAGGCCTTTTTCCCTGTGACACTGCCAACCGGGCGGTGGCAGCAGCAGCGGCAGCGGCCTGTCTGGCCCTCGACTGCTCCAGATCCCTCTAGGGGGCAATTTCTGCAAAAAAGAAAACTACCCAGTCAGAAAATGGAGGAGGCAGCAAAAAGGGAAATGTGGAACGGGAAGACAGGTAGCCCAAACACTCACCCGGAATGATTTGGAGAGAAAGTGGGAGCTTAGACGGGTTCCTCTGGAGAGTAGGACTGGGCGAAATCGCCCGTCCGGGACAGTACGTTCCAGATGTTGGTAGGCAGCTTCGCCAAACTTAAGACCCTGGCCTGGCACTCCACGGGGATCCCTGGAGGGTTGGACGACCCAGCTACAACCAAAAACATGAAAACAGTTAGCAGATTTACAACCTTCTAAAGTAAAGAAAAGAAAAAAGAGGCATACTAGGAGGTCTTACCCCTCAATTCCCCCGCCCAGGAAGTCCTTAACTGGCTTCCCAGGGCCGGGTCACAAAGATCAAGGGTGGACACCTGGAAGAACTTGCTCTTCAACCCCTTGTTATTGCTCGAGCAGTTGACAATGATCTTCTTGCCCTGTCGGGCTGCAAAAGAGAAGAACCCGATTTCCCGGTGTACTGGGAATGGATGGTGCGCCCATATGAACTCTTGAAGGATGAGTTCATACCCGAACGCTTGGGGCCAAAGGGAGATTGACCCCATCAAGAACTTCCACCCATTAGGAGCTAACTGCCCGGGAGCAATCCCGAGGTAAATCAGGACATCCCGGGCGATTGGGTGAAGCGGAAGGTGGAAGCCAGCCATCAGTTCATCCTCAAACAGGGTAACGAAGCCTGGCTGCTAGAGGTGTGCTCCGCCGGGGTAAACGGCTAAAGAAAAACCATAAGGGAGGGAATACCTCTCCCTAATGCGCATGAGATCTTGGGAGCGCAAGATAGAGGGGTAGACTCGCAGGCGAACACTACCTCTGGGTCAGGTCTCCCCGGTGTCTCATCACCCAAGCCCCGGGAAACGGAGGCAATGGGGGCCTCCTGATCAGACTCACTGTCGGCTACACGAACAGGAATCCTGCCCTCACTCTGGTAGTCAGATGGGGAAGCGAAAGGTGGATCTAAGCTGGTGTCATGTATTCCCAATCGGGACATCTTGCTCTCTGATCGGGAAGTAGAATTGAAGTCGGAATGCTCCATCACTGGTATTCCTATGGTAGGGTGAGGAAGCAGGTTACGACCTAAGTATGGGTCAGAGACCCCAAGCCTGATATACAAAGGGGGCAGGGTCATTAACCTAAAAGGCAAAGAGTAAATGGTACTCAACACTAGGTGGCACACTCTCAAGACTACTCCGGCGACACCTGCTCGGTCCAATTGGCCCAAATTACCTCCTAACCTAAAAAAAGGACAGAACCTAAGAAGGAAAAAATCCCACTCCCACTCGAATCCCAGGGGGTTTACTTCCTCCAGCCTTGCTTCGGAAAGAAAAATAGAAGGGGGAAGAAGGAATTTGGAGGGGAAAGAGACTTATGAAAATCAACGCAAGAAAGGGCTCAAAAATGTTGACCGGGAACTTTTTGCTCTCAAACCGCTTGGGAATATACATCTTGGCAGCAGGAATTCAAGAAATGAACAAGTATTCCTTATATAAGGAGCACGGACGGCCAAGATCAAAGTAGATCCAACGGTCCAGACACGTTCCCGCCGAAACTGCCTGACAACTATCGCCTTGGGCACATGAAGCGTCGCCTCAAAAGGCGAGCGCATTAAATGCTTGATGGGACAATCTGGTTACCACACAACTGCTTAGTTACTTTCAGATCGGACTCGCTAGATCCTAACCAGGCCAACCATCAGTTGACATGTGGCAGATGCCAACCATGGTCCCGCAGGGTCACCACTCGGTATGGACCCTGGTTGACCGATGCGACCGGTCCGACTCGGGGTAGATACCCGACCTCTCTACCGGACGGTCCCCCGAGGCAATACTGATTTTCGAATCTTATCCGATGAGGCCTCGTCTCAGTTTCAAAAATGGGGGGCAGCTGATATGTCCAAAATTATCCGGTCATGGAGTCAAGTTGCCACATCACAGAGGATCCCCGAGCACTCCGTTGAAGGCTGGGGCACACAGCCCGGGCGCATAGGGCGGCATTCCGCTAATCCAGCTTGACTAACAAGTTTTTGATCCGTCTCCTAATCCGGTTATAAGATTGAAGGGATGAAAATAGTAGTTTCCTAAACCACTTAGGAAACTCCCCCAAAATCATGCAAGATAATTGTAATCAGATTAAACTTCCTAATCTACAGAACTTACCATGTATAAGGGGTCTCTTGTATCTATAAAAGAGACCGCCTATCCCTCACTAGGGGGAGGACATTCCAACAAAAAAGAATAGCATATTATTCTCACTCATAAGCATACACCCGGTCGGTTTTACTGGGAGTGCCGCCCAATTGTTGGCTCACCAGGCCTGCCGGTGATCTGCTAGTATAGCGCTCCGACGCACCCGTAGATGTAGGTCACCTTGTTAACGGGACCGAACCACATACAAACTTTTATGTCCTAATATCTCTCTCTGAATCTTTCTTACCAATTTTCGGCATCATCACTTTCTATCTCTCACAATAGTTTAGGATTGATTGTTTTCTATATATACATACGTAGATCAAACTACTTCTTTAATTCCGAGTAGGTTTAACAAATTTAAAATATACAAATATATTCTTAATTTTCCTTTTAATTAATATGAAAAAAAATGAAAAAAAGGGAGTACACAATGATAGTATGAAAAAAAAAGTTTTCTTAATCTCGAACATTACCAAAAAGGCGAGAAAAATGAATTTTTTTATTATAAAAAAAAATTCATAATAACATTTTTTAACAAAGGGTTAATATTACCTACCACTCGTGAGATTGACCTAAAAACACTCTCACGTTTGAAGAATATCACTCCCCGGAGCTTTTATAAGTCAAAACAATTCCCCTTTTTTTTGTTTATTGGCTAGTTGTCAAACTGATAGAATAGTGGTGGATTTATTAAAGAGCAATTCTTTGGTGACAATTTTCATACAACTTTCATACAACTGATGTGTCTATCTCTCTCCTGTAATGTCACTGGACCCCACAGTGACACAGGAGAGAGATACACACATCTTTTGAGAGCTTGTGTGAAAATTGTATGAAAGTTATCACCAAAAAATTACTTTTTATTAAAAATGTACCGTAACTATCCTTACGTAAGTTTTAGAAGACTGAATGCTTCACCTTCTATTCTCATAAGTATTTCTACCATTTATGTGATACTTCAAAATTACATAAATTAGAAATTAATTTATACTAGAAGATATGAAAATTCATACTTTGGGGGTACAAAACACATGTTTTAAAGAATCGTAAAAATGTTAACCCTTAAAAAATAATGATCCCACTTAAATGTGTGCTTTAGGGTTCTCTCCTATTGAGCCGAACCTGTATAGAAAGCCATACAGGATTGACCATAACCATTTCCACTTCCATGTGAAAAGTTATTAACAAATTTCTTTAGGGGAAAAAAGTCCGTCTTTGTGAATACAAGGCCTTTAGTACTCAAATGTTAGAATTCAAATTAAATGCTTGCATATGAGTTTGTCCTGTATTTATTCTTTTGCTATCGCTGCGTCATTGCATGCCTTCTCTCAAAAGCGTGTGTTAATGTGTGTCGGCCTTGGCAGTTGGCCCAGAATGTAAAACACGGTCTAATAGCTAAAAATCAATAATTAACATTTGGTATGTATATGTTTATATGTGTATATATATCTTATCTACACAGGGGCGGATTTAGAAAATCAATTGAGGAGGGGCTTGATATACCGGGGTTCGGTGGCCCGATTTTTTTTTTTTTGGACTTATTTATACATATTTTGGACTTTTTTATGCATATTTTAGACATATTTATATATTTTTTTGTGTATATTTTGGACCTTTCTATACATATTTTATAATTAGTACAAAAACTTAAGAGAAAGGGAACTTAGTATGATAATTTTATAATGTCGGGAGGACTTAATAGGTAATTTTCATAATTAGGGGGGTTGAATGAAATTTTAGAAGGGGCTTAAATATAAAATATTTTTGCTCAAAAAATAATATTTGTAATTTTTAAAAATTCGAGAAAGACTTGAGTCCCTTGCTCTTTTCGCCACTGCATATACCTTCAAAATGGCGGTGACGTTTTTTTATTAAAGCGTCACGGTTATTTATAACTATTCTTTATGTACAAGGATTCTCTAAAGAGGGCTCCCTTTCTTTATTATAGAGAGGGCCTTTGTTTTAGCCGTTAGATCGTGTTTTCATTAAGGGCAGTGTTGTCATTTCACAGTTTTTAAATACAATCCGACGGTCAAAACAGAAGCCCTCTCTTTAATAAAAAAAGGGCGCCCTTCTTAGAGCCTGACTGCTTTATGTATAAGAGAACGTAGACTCCTTTTAGAACTATCATTATCATGGTGATAAATGATAAAAGGTCGGTCTCATGTTTATTTTGACCTTTACCATGCATAGGCAAAAAGATAGGTCATTTGACTCAGTTTTGGGCCTCCCATCCTCATGTGGTGCAGTGTTTTCCACAGCCACTTGGGACCAAGTCTGATAAGGAGGTTGACAGTGAAGGCTGGGTTAGGCTTCTATTCTTTACAATTTCTTTTTATTTTTTGATAATCGTGGATGTCTGGATCAGCTTGCGTGTACTTCGACTAATTCCACGAAGTCAGGGCGTCCGGGTGAATCACCTGTGACCACCCTTTTGAGATTCGAACTCGAGACCTCTGGGTACAACATCCAGAGACCTTGTCATCCGACCACAAGGGAAGTGGTTTTCTTTACAATATTGCTTTCAAATAATTATAGTTACTAGGGATACAAATACGTACATCCGACCACAAGGGAAGTGGACAGCCCATTTTTTTTTTGGGTCGAAACTCCATGATTAGTAAAACTTAATAGGATCAAGTCCTATGTTTTAAAAGTTACGTGAAATTCACATAATTAGGTCAAATTAACAAAAAATATTTGAATTTCATAGAACTTTTGTAAAGTATAGACTTTTTTTTTATAACTAAAATTCCCTTTTTTAAAAAAAAAAAAAAATTGATTTCAATTGAACAACAGTTTAGGACTAGTCTCAGTCGTCATATTTTTTTACAATCATATATCTACAATTGAAATTGATTAAAAAATCGAAGATCTTAAGCAACACAATTTATAACAGAGTGTCTAACTAATCTTGAACAATGGGGATATCTAGAGAATAAGAGGTTTGTTATTTAGATTTTTCTAAGATATCTTTTTTTTCTATAGTGATTTTTCAAAAAGTTGTTTAGTACAAATTTTCTTTTTCGATCTGTGGACGAGTGATTGGTTGGAGATCACCTGATTGTCCTAAAACATAATAATAACAATTAAGCATAATAATATTGGTCATGTAACTAGTTTAACAACAGCATAAATATTAAACATTAACAGGTCTTACAAATCCAAATATTACAGACCCTCATAGTCCAAAGAAACGGAAATAACTGATAGTCTCACGATATCCAGTGTCACTAAATCCAATAGTCAACAAATGATTATAACATAAATGGAAAGAAAAGAAAATAGCTAGGAGGGCACAGTCTTCAACTGACAAAGCTATAACTCTCTTCGTAGTAATCCTTCCCAGAATATTCCTCTTCATAAAGGCCCCGTTAGCAAAACCTTCCGTAATGTAGCCATCATCACCATATACGCCCTCGGGCTGAAAATCACCTGCTAAATCTGCAATAGCTGGACAGGGAAGGTCTAGCAGCATAAAACACCGTCATCGTGAATACAAGCCAAGTGAGCATAAAGCCTCAAATAGCATCGTTAGAAAAAGTTATGCAACATACAGAGGACCATCATTCATCTTATAAATCAAACCGTAAGTTATAAAAGCAGTTAAGACTAAACCAGAGCAATGAGAGGGACCCAAACTTGATCAAGAATAACTCCAAGACTCACGATGGAGAACAAACTAAACCATCAAGAGTTAGCCCCAAAACCACCAACCTCTTCTCATCACTAATCTGACATAAGCCGTTAGGTTTAGAATATAAACGTGCTTTAACAGCCACTTGGTGAGTAAACTATCATGCTTTAACAGCCGCAAGATCATAGTAATATGATTTAACAGCCGACTCAACCAAGATATTCAAGGTCCATGAACTATCCACACATGAATATAAACAAGCCTTAATGTCTGCTTGATGTATAAACTATCGGGCTTTAATGGCCGTTGGAGCATAGTAACGTGCCTCATCATCCGACTCAATCAAGATATTCATTTAACGGATCCCGTAACCTTAATCGTCTATCAATCCGACCACTGATACTAGACACAGACATCGACAGTCGACTGGACGCCCATGACTTGATAGATAATTCGAGGACTCCCATTTGACACTTAAATTAAAATCAAGAGAGTGGACAAAAGTACAAGAGCGTATTTACGCATATGTTATTCCCATTATCTGACACTTTACTAAGGATGTCGTCCTTTTACAAGAGTTCATAAGTAAAGGATCAAAATACAGATGTCTCGAGCACTTAGAGGTACTCGAGCGCTTGGGACTCAAGCGCTTCGTGCAGTTCGAGCACTTATAATTTGTTAGAATTCTAAGTATGCAGTTAAGGGTCTGATTCTATATAAGCAAAAACATAACATGCACAGATTTTAAAAATAGATTACTCATTTAACATTTGAGATTTTGGTGTGGTTGATTACATTAACATGTAAAGTTGGGATCATAAGATCCATATATAGAAATGTAATATGCAAGGATATTCGCATACTGATAAGTCATCACAGCATAAGGATCAAAAGAAAAACTATATATGTGGGTGCTCAGGTGTTCAAGCGCTCAGTCTCAAGGGCTCCAGAGAAGGGCGAGCGTTCGGGGTTACGATATAGCAGATTTCTTAGACAACTCATATGCAAGAACATACAACGGTCTAAAGTCACATGTATGGCCATATATAATATATTGTAAAAATCAGTTTATAAGGGCATCTAAGTGAGGTTAGATGTTCACCTAAGTATACGTTGTGTACGTTTGGTTGATAAAAATGTGAATGTATATGTTGAGAATGATTGTTCGTTGAGCTAGAGAGCTTCTATTCTCTTCTCTTCTACTTGATTATGTAGATGATCTCCTTCTGAACCTCTTTTTCAAGTTCTTCGCCTTGATTCAGCTACAATGTGTGTGTTGGTGTGGGAAATCAAGTGTGTGTATAACACCCATATTTGTGTTATTGCTTTTTGCATTTCATTGTCATGCATGATAATGTGATGTGGCGTGTCTTTTGACACATGTTTGGGTGAGTTTTGACTCACGAGTTGATTTGGGTGTCTGTATTAGAGAACCCTTTGAAACTGTAGTGATTGAGGATTTGTTGTTGTGACGTCTCTCCGAATGTGAGACGGTCACTGTGGAATACTTTAAATGTTTATCTGAAAATAAATGTTTACCTGTGTATTTCAATATCTGTATTTATTTCTGTTTTAGAATTTATATCTGTTGCTAGTTTTAGTATCCTGGTGAGAACGGATTAACACGCTATTAATTTGGTAGGCTAATTAGCAACTTCGGAAACGTCATGTAGAAATTCGCGTTTTAGCGACCAAATGAAACTTAGTCGAAAACTTTTATAATTTTGAGGTTTCACTTATAAAGCTGTGAATAAGCTGTGTAGAAAGTTTTAGAGACTGATTAGGAGTTTTGAAAACTCGTGGGGAGGTAAATGTAATTCCCGAGAGTTTTGCCTATATATAGATAGAGATGAGTGAGATATTTTACAAAGCTTACAACCTAAGTTTCCAAAAAGAGGCCAAGGGAGATTTTGTTGCTTCGAGCTTTGCGACGCCAAACGACGACCTTCCGTCAGTTTGTTTTCTCCCAGATTTCATATTCGAGCTCCTCGAGGTAAGAGCTTCGTTTTGATATATGTTAGGGCTTGTTTGGCCAAGTTTTCGGAAAAGTTGTTTCCTAGGATTTTTCATAAAAGTTGATAAATGGAATTTTGATTCATAGGAATTTTACTAGACGGACTTCTGCACGTTCTTTGTACACGGGTTTTCTTTGAATCGAAGTTTAAGAGCATAAATCGGAGGTGAGTGATTCAACTATGTTTTTGGAATGGTTTCTTGACATGTATTCATGTTATGTTTGAATAGCATGTGTTAATACTTAGAGATATCTTGTGTAGTTCATATTGGGCATTTATATTGATAAGTAGGCCCAATAGCACGATGAAATGTTTTGATTACCGCGAGCATGGTGATATGTATTTGAGCATGTTAAGTTGCTTATTTGGGTCAGAAGGACCACGTGGTCACCCTGCCATTTTGTGGAGCCGATATAGGCATTAAGGTCGCACGATTGAAGAGAAGAATCGTGGGTCTTACCCTTTCGCGTGGACTTATTGGCGAGGAGTCGCGGATTGGGAATATGGACGGGCACGTGAGTCTCCGGCGACTAGTATGAATTGTAGAGATGTGAATGCGGACATGTTTATCATTCATGTGCATATGTTGTGTTATTCACTAAGCGTTAGCTTAAACAAATCGAATATGTGTGGTTATTCAAATAACCATTTCAGGTGTAAATGCTGGCGAGGAATCACAGAAGTGAGGACGTGGGTTGGGAGTTCTTTTAAAAGGCAACTTGAACGTTAATCTTGTAGTTTTGAGATAATAGGAATGTTATAATAAGAATTCTTATGGTTTTTAGTTATGTTTAACTTGGTATGTTAGAATAAATCTAAAACGTTGTAATAGTTAGTAACATGTTGTAACTGTGCTTCGGTAATATGTTAATACAGTTAGGATTGTTTTTGGAGTACTTTTGGAAGTGTGTGTTTGATCCCCGTTTGAATTTAAAAAGCTTTTAAACTTGTTTTCTACAGATTTTGGGCTGCTGTCAGGGGAGCAGTCGACTGATCCAGTGTTCAGTCGACTGAACCCTTTTGCCTGCTAGCTACTGCTTCTTATTATGGCAAAAGCAGTCGACTGGGCCCTGCCTCAGTCGACTGGACCTCTGAAGGTTATGTGTTCATTTGGTTCTGCTTACTTCAGTCGACCGAAGGGGGGGATTCAGTCGACTGAAAGTTGGAGGTCCAGTCGACTGGACCCAAGTCTCAGTCGACTGAATGGTCTGTTAAACTGTTTTGAAAACTCTCTGTTTTCTTCAGTCGACTGAGATCCTGACCCAGTCGAGTGAACCCCTAGTTTTGAAAATGTGTTTTGTTTTTCCGCTGCGTGTGTTCTTCAAACTAAATTTTGGGAACGTTAATGAATTGGGTTAGCCTCGGTGGCGTGCCACGGGCTCCGGTTCCGCTATTGTAGGGCCGGGCTGTGACATTTAGTGGTATCAGAGCATAAGTTTAGAGCCTTGGGAACGAGTGACGTTATATTTGTTGAGTGACGTCGAGTGGAGCATGTAATGATGAAGATAATTATTATCATTGTAGAAATGCTTCACGTGTTAGCATTTATTGATTGTGATGAACTGTGCGCATATATTTATATTATGGCATAGCATGCATGGTCATTATGCATTGAACTCAACAGGGGAATATTTGAAACATTATGGCGGATCTGCCGAGAGAATTGTCACCGTATTCGCGGATGGACCAAATAGTGAATATGGTGGGAAATTTCATACAAGCGGTAAGTGAAAGAGAACAGATGAACGTTCAGCCTCCACAAGTGGAAATTCGTTATGTCAATGCACCACCGGCACCGCGACCTCAACACACAATCGTGGAATAGTTTCATAAGCGGAAACCGACCTTGTATCATGGACAGGTTGACATAGACTTGGCCGATCATTGGATGATGGACATGGAAAGACATTTCCGTCAGGTAAAATGTACCGATGAGGAGAAAATTTTATGCGCATCCGATACGTTGATGGGCGAAGCATTGGATTGGTGGAACAACGTACTTGACCAAGGGAAGCCGACCACGTGGGAAGCATTTAAAGAAGAATTCAACAAACGTTTCTTTCCGCAATCTGCTTATACTCAGAAACGCCAAGAGTTTGCAAGTCTGGTTCAGGGAGACATGACTGTGAGTGAGTATGTATCCCGTTACAATGCCTTGTTACGATTTGGGAAAACTACCGTTCCGACTGATAGGGATAAAGCTCGTAAGTTTGAGGAAGGACTTAGGGAGAATATCTGTGGCCGTGTGGATATGTTACAACACCCGACCGTTTCTCTCGTTGAGGAAGCTGCTCGTATTGCTGAGAAAAGTGTCGACAGATATCGACAGGGACAACAAGGGAAGAGAGCAAATGACAGTCGGGGTAAGAGTCAAAGGAATGCGAAGAAACCGTTTACGTAAGGTTCGGGATCATATATGAGTAGCCAAGGAAGGAGTACGTTCATGGGGGACTCGAGACCATTGTGTCCAACATGTAACCTGCGACACAGGGGAACTTGCTACCAATTGAGCACCTGTTACTTTTGCAAGCAGTTAGGACACATATCCCGCAATTGTCCTTTGAATGCAAACTCGACCGCACCAAATACCTTTCCGAATACAAAGAACTACAACCCAGAAACGAGAGGAAAATGTTTTGAGTGTGGATAACCGGGACACATAGCAAAGAACTATCTGAGTAAGAGATAAACGGGAATGAGTACCGGGGCATCAAGTTTGCCAAGCGGATCAAGGGTAGAACCTCGAGTGGATAAAGGGAAATGAGTCGCGCAACAGCAAGGACGATACTTCCAGCTTAGGCCGGGGAATATAGATGATACCGTCGTATCAGGTATTCTTCCTATTTGTTCGTATCCTGCACGTATACTTATGGATTCTGGTTTAACGCATTCATTCGTATCACGTGATTTTGTTAAGCATTTAACTATTAAGTCAGAACTGTTAGGATATGACTTGTGTGTATCATTGCCTAGTAGTGAACCGCTAGTTACTTCTTCGATATTCAAGTCATGTGAGATCAAGATAAGTGATAAAGTCTTGAGCATTGATTTGATTCCGTTGACGGTGAATTACTTTGATGTTATCTTGGGTATGGATTAGTTGTCGGTTAATCAAGCCAGAATCGATTGCGAACAGAAACGGGTTAGTTTCTATCCGTCAGGGCGAGAAGAGTTTACTTTTCAGGGTAAGGGAGTGACCGTACCACCGTACTTGATATCGGCGATTCAAGCAAGTAAGATGTTAAAGAAGGGTTGTTCGGGTTTTTTTATGTTCAATTGTCGACACACGAGTTCTTGGACCACTAATAGAAGACATTTCAGTAGTTCAAGAATTCCCAGATGTTTTTCCCGATGAATTACCCGACGTATTGATTGAAAGAGAACTTGAGTTCACAATAGAAATAGTACCAGGGTCACAACCGATATCTAAAGCGCCGTACCGAATGGCACCGATAGAGTTGAAAGAATTGAAGGTTCAGTTACAAGAACTACTTGAGAAGGGTTTTATCCGACCGAGTATTTCGCTGTGGGGAGCTCCAGTCTTGTTTGTGAAGAAGAAAGATGGAACGATGCGTATGTGCATCGACTACCGAGAGTTGAATAAGTTGACCGTCAAGAACAAGTATCCGTTGCCACAAATAGATGACTTGTTTGATCAGTTACAAGGGGCTCAGGTATTTTCGAAGATCGACTTGAGATCCAGTTACCATAAGTTGAAAGTCAAAGAGGAAGATGTTGAGAAGACAGCTTTCAGGACTCGATATGGTCACTTTGAATTTTTGGTTATGCCATTTGGAGTGACTAATGCACCAGCTGCTTTTATGGACTTGATGAACCGTGTTTTTAAGGATTATTTAGATGAGTTTGTTATCGTGTTCATAGATGACATCCTAATCTACTCCAAAAGCGTAGAAGATCACGAGCATCATTTACGATTAGCTTTACAACGATTGCGTGAAAAGAGATTATTCGGTAAAGTGAAGAAGTATGAGTTTTGGTTGACCGAGATAGCTTTCCTTGGACATATAGTGTCGGCAAAGGGAATTTCTATAGATCCTCAGAAGATAGAAGCAATTACTAACTGGGTGAGACCAACAAATGTGATCGACATCCGAAGTTTCCTAGGATTAGCTGGGTATTATCGGAGATTTGAAAAAGACTTTTCGCGTATAGCAATGCCGATGACACAGTTAATGAGGAAAGATATTGTTTTTGTTTGGAGTCTAGAATGTGAAGAAAGTTTCCAAGAGTTGAAGGGTCGACTAGTGAAAGCACCAATATTAGCCGTTCCGTCAGGGACCGAAGGATTTATTATTTAAAATGATGCTTCATATAGAGGTTTAGGTTGCGTTCTTATGCAAGGTGATAAAGTCATTGCGTATGCATCGAGACAACTTAGACCGCACGAGAAGAATTATCCAATACATGATCTAAAATTGGCCGTCGTGATTTTTGCATTGAAGATTTGGCGTCATTACCTATACGGGGAGAAATGTGAGATCTATACGGATCACAAGAGTTTGAAGTACTTGTTTACACAACGAGATTTGACATGAGGCAAAGGAGATGGTTAGAGTTGATGAAGGACTATGACTTGTCAATTCAGTATCATCCGGGCAAGGCGAATGTCGTCGCCGATGCTCTTAGTCGCAAAGTACCAACCAACACCGCATCAGATTTGACTTCTCAGAAAGAACTGATACGAGATATGGAGAATTTGGAGCTTGAAGTGATACCGAGGATTGAAAGTGGCTTGATGTCGACGATGGTGGCACAACCACTCTTGATTCACGAGATCGTAGAGAAACAACTTCAAGATGTGGCTTTGAAGAAGATTTGTGATGAGATTCCAATGGGCAAACAACCGGGATTTACTTTTGAGAATGATGTTTTGAGATTGAGGGGTAGAATTTGTGTGCCTAACGAGAAGGAGTTGAAACGGAACATCCTAGAAGAAGCACACAATACGAAGTATACCGTTCATCTGGGAAGCACCAAGATGTATAGAGATTTAAGACATGTTTATTGGTGGCCGGGAATGAAGAGAGAAATAGCACGCTATGTTTCGTGTTGTACTAGTTGTCAACAAGTAAAGGCCGAACGCCAAGTACCCTCAGGATTGTTACAACCGTTACCGATAGCCGAGTGGAAATAGGAGCACATAACAATGGATTTTGTTAGTGGGTTTCCGAGGTCAAAGAGATCGAACACTATTATTTGGGTGATCGTTGATCGTTTGACGAAGTTGTCGCATTTTCTACCAATCCGAATAACTAAGCCAATGACGTTAGCTAAGTTGTATATTCGCGAAATTGTGAGACTACATGGTATCCCAGTTTCTATCATTTTGGATAGGGATAGTAGTTTTACATCGAAGTTTTGGAGAGCCTTGCAAGAAGCAATGGGTACCAAATTGCACTTTAGTACCGCTTTTCATCCTCAGACTGATGGCCAATCAGAGAGAGTAATTCAGATTTTGGAAGACATGCTTCGGTTATGTGTACTTAATTTCCAGGGTGATTGGGAAGACCACCTGCCGTTAATTGAGTTCGCATATAACAACAGTTTTTAGTCGAGTATTGGAATGGCTCCTTATGAAGCTTTATATGGTCGTGTATGTCGTTCACCAATTAGTTGGACAGAGGTGGGAGAAAGAAAGATTGAAGGGCCGAAAATTATACAAGAAACGACGGATAAGATAAAGGTAATTAGACAACGATTACTGACAGCCCAGAGTAGGTATAAGAGTTATGCCGACAAGCACAGACGGCTGTTGGAATTCGATATAGGAGACTTGGTGTATTTGAAGGTGTCACTTTCAAAGGGAATAACCAGATTTGGTAGATACGGGAAACTCAACCCGAGGTATGTAGGACCTTTTGAGATTATTGGGAGAGTTGGACCCGTAGCTTATCGTTTGAAATTGCCGCGTGAGTATGCTCAAGTGCATAACGTGTTTCACGTGTCATTGTTACGTAAACACTTAGTAGAGGATAGAGATCAAGTTATGACTCGGATATCGAATAAGATTCAGAGTAATTTGAAATATGTTGCGTATCCGGTAGAGATCTTGGATCGGAAGGATCAAGTCTTACGGAACAAAGTAATATCGAAAGTGAAAGTGTTATGGCGTAGCCAAACTACGGAAGAGATGACGTGGGAAATAGAAGATGAGATGCGTACCCAGTATCCACACCTTTTTTAGACATGACGTATAAGTTTGGGGACAAACTTCTTTTAAGGGGGAGAGTACTATAACACCCATATTTATGTTATTGCTTTTTGCATTTCATTGCCATGCATGATAATGTGATGTGGCGTGTCTTTTGACACATGTTTGGGTGAGTTTTGACTCACGAGTTGATTTGGGTGTCTGTATTAGAGAACCCTTTGAAACTGTAGTGATTGAGGATTTGTTGTTGTGACGTCTCTCCGAATGCGAGACGGTCACTGTGGAATACTTTAAATGTTTATCTGAAAATAAATATTTACCTGTGTATTTCAATATCTGTATTTATTTCTGTTTTAGAATTTATATTTGTTGCTAGTTTTAGTATCCTGGTGAGAACGAATTAACACGCTATTAATTTGGTAGGCTAATTAGCAACTTCGGAAACGTCATGTAGAAATTCGCGTTTTAGCGACCAAACGAAACTTAGTCGAAAACTTTTAT
Source organism: Hydrangea macrophylla (assembly GCA_033977485.1). NCBI lineage: Eukaryota > Viridiplantae > Streptophyta > Magnoliopsida > Cornales > Hydrangeaceae > Hydrangea > Hydrangea macrophylla. The sequence goes on along the minus strand of CM066997.1, from coordinate 112,868,830 downwards.
AATTTTGAGGTTTCACTTATAAAGCTGTGAATAAGCTGTGTAGAAAGTTTTAGAGACTGATTAGGAGTTTTGAAAACTCGTGGGGAGGTAAATGTAATTCCCGAGAGTTTTGCCTATATATAGATAGAGATGAGTGAGATATTTTACAAAGCTTACAACCTAAGTTTCCAAAAAGAGGCCAAGGGAGATTTTGTTGCTTCGAGCTTTGCGACGCCAAACGACGACCTTCCGTCAGTTTGTTTTCTCCCATATTTCATATTCGAGCTCCTCGAGGTAAGAGCTTCGTTTTGATATATGTTAGGGCTTGTTTGGCCAAGTTTTCAGAAAAGTTGTTTCCTAGGATTTTTCATAAAAGTTGATAAATGGAATTTTGATTCATAGGAATTTTACTAGACGGACTTCTGCACGTTCTTTGTACACGGGTTTTCTTTGAATCGAAGTTTAAGAGCATAAATCGGAGGTGAGTGATTCAACTATGTTTTTGGAATGGTTTCTTGACATGTATTCATGTTATGTTTGAATAGCATGTGTTAATACTTAGAGATATCTTGTGTAGTTCATATTGGGCATTTATATTGATAAGTAGGCTCAATAGCACGATGAAATGTTTTGATTACCGCGAGCATGGTGATATGTATTTGAGCATGTTAAGTTGCTTATTTGGGTCATAAGGACCATGTGGTCACCCTGCCATTTTGTGGAGCCGATATAGGCATTAAGGTCGCACGATTGAAGAGAAGAATCGTGGGTCTTACCCTTTCGCGTGGACTTATTGGCGAGGAGTCGCGGATTGGGAATATGGACGGGCACGTGAGTCTCCGGCGACTAGTATGAATTGTAGAGATGTGAATGCGGACATGTTTATCATTCATGTGCATATGTTGTGTTATTCACTAAGCGTTAGCTTAAACAAATCGAATATGTGTGGTTATTCAAATAACCATTTCAGGTGTAAATGCTGGCGAGGAATCACAGAAGTGAGCACGTGGGTTGGGAGTTCTTTTAGAAAGCAACTTGAACGTTAATCTTGTAGTTTTGAGACAATAGGAATGTTATAATAAGAATTCCTGTAGTTTTTAGTTATGTTTAACTTGGTATGTTAGAATGAATCTAAAACGTTGTAATAGTTAGTAACATGTTGTAACTGTGCTTCGGTAATATGTTAATACAGTTAGGATTGTTTTTGGAGTACTTTTGGAAGTGTGTGTTTGATCCCCGTTCGAATTTAAAAAGCTTTTAAACTTGTTTTCTGCAGATTTTGGGCTGCTGTCAGGGGAGCAGTTGACTGATCCAGTGTTTAGTCGACTGAACCCTTTTGCCTGCTAGCTACTGCTTCTTATTATGGCAAAAGCAGTCGACTGGGCCCTGCTTCACTCGACTGGACCTCTATAGGTTATGTGTTCATTTGGTTCTGCTTACTTCAGTCGACCGAAGGGGGGGATTCAGTCGACTGAAAGTTGGAGGCCCAGTCGACTGGACCCAAGTCTCAGTCGACTGAATGGTCTGTTAACCTGTTTTGAAAACTGTCTGCTTTCTTCAGTCGACTAAGATCCTGACCCAGTCGACTGAACCCCTAGTTTTGAAAATGTGTTTTGTTTTTCCACTGCGTGTGTTCTTCAAACTAAATTTTGGGAACGTTAATGAATTGGGTTAGCCTCGGTGGCGTGCCACGGGCTCCGGTTCCGCTATTGTGGGACCGGGCTGTGACAGTGTGTGTGCGTGTGTATGGTCAACACGTGCAAGAGTGTATAAGAGTGTATGGGGGGTGTGTATGAAGGTGTTTAACCATGAAAGGTCTCTCTCTAAACTGCTATTTGCTTTATCTGTCTGTCTGTCTGTCTGTCTGTCTCTCTCTATCTCTCTCGCTCTAACAGTTATATGAATTCATACAACATGAAAGAGCATTGAAGGTATTTATAGGCAAACTAAATCGAGCGCTCCAGCTAAGTTTGAGCGCTTGGGTTCAACTTTTATCCAAAGCTTCCCAAGGGTTCAAACACAAGCATCCAAACAATCTAGATAATATAATAGAGGCAGGAAAGATTGTCACACCCGTCCCAGAATAAGTGCATTCATTTTTAAACGCATATTTGAATTTCTGAAAATTATTGTTGTTGATTAATAATTGAGATGAAGTTGACTAGAGGTCAGTGGCGAGTGTCAATGGAGGACACGATAACTCGAGAATCACGAGGCATTGACTTGATTTAAATGATATTTATGTGAATAGATGTTATTGACTCTATCTGATATATATGACTAGTAAGTTTATCTGTTTTAAGTATTTTCTGGTAGTTTGGATCTTGATTCAGATCATTTTGATTGTTTTAACAATAACCGATAAGATGCGTTGCATAAAAGGTAGGTTATCTAGAAATTCCATGAAATTAGTTTCTGGAATGGAATTACGATGACAAACGGAACTTAGACGAAAACTTTTTTAATTTTCACTTTTCACTCATGAAGTAACAAATTAGATGTGTAAGACGTTTCGAGGAATAATAAGAAGTTTTGAGAACTCGCGGGGAGGTAAACGTAATTTCCAAGAGTCGAGCCTATAACTTGAAAGTCGCAAGATATTTGTTCATTACAACTTTTTTCTAAAAAGCTAAGTTGAGAGCTAAATAGGGAGATTTGGTTGCTTCGGACTTTAAGACACCAATCGACGTCCGTTCGATCGTCAGTTTTCACCAAATTCAAATTTTGAACTGTCGCACCCTCGCTCTCGGAATGCTAGGCTGTCGTTGTGGGCCCGACTTTCTGAAAGTGGGTGAATTGTGGCATGATTTTTGTTGGGAAGGGTAAAAGAGTATAGTAGGGCCTATTTGAAATGTTCAGAGTCACTATCTAACATTTGGGGTGTTAGGACCCTTGCAAAGACAATTAAAGTGATTCATCTTTGACTTTTAAAAAACAGCTTTGATAAAAGTGGGCCTTTTAAAAGTGTGACTCTGAATAATCATGCGAAAATTAGAGATTTTGAGATGGGTTTGGGGACTCGATTATGTCGAGGGAAGGTATTAGGCACCCTCATACATCTGTGCGAACACTGTTGCCATTTTCAGTGATTTTTATTAAAATGGGGCATTTTGATTGAAAAAAAGAAGCTTTTTTTAGAAAGTGAAATAGGACAGAAAATGGTGATGGGTATGACCGCACTCTTTGAGAGTTGCTTACGTATCCCGAGGCAGGAATCAGGCCAAACGTAGTTCTGACTTTTGTCAGTGTAAGTGTATGCAGGTGATTTTAAAAGGAGTGGTCACGTTTGACAGTGCACGTGTGATTGTAGACACCCCATTTTGTCGGCTATCGGATTTAGGAGACCCATAGCTTGGTGGTTCACAATGATCGTAAAAAGGGGACTCCTAGAAGTCAGCTCTATCTCTCAGAATGCTCATATTGACCAAAATGCCCCTGAAAGCCCGAAGACTCCCAGATTTGGTCCCAAAGTTCTGAAAACATGCTATGTCATAAGAAAAATGATAAAATGAGTTTTTAAGCAAAACTGGAAGAAATCGTCAGCTCCCAGAGACCCCCGGAAGTCCCGGAAGTTCCCCGAAAGTCCCCGTTGATCGGTTTGACCAAGGTTTGACCAGGTTTGACCAGAGTTTGACCAAGTTTGACCAAGTTTGACCGAAATTGTCCGAATTCACCAGAATCATTAGAAAAGTATTAAAATGAGTTTTAAAAGAGAATCGAGCGAAAACGTCGGCTCCTGGGAGCTCCCGGAGGTTCCTAGAACTTCCCAAGAATCCCAGGTTTGACCAGTTTGACCAGTTTGACCAAGATTTGAATTTGGAATCGGGGCACCGAAACAATTTTCAAATATTTTTCATGGATACTAGAGGTCAATAGCTTTCCAACGGTATATCGCACATAATCCCTGGATTTAAAACGAATTTATTATGGATTTCCAAAGCCGGAAAAGGCGATCAAATCGGCTTTTATCGCGAATACCGTAAAACTTTTCAAAGTGACCTATCCCCGACCTATTTTTTTTTATGTAAATTAGATTCCATTACCTTTCCAACGGTATATCACAACCTCAATTTGGAGTTCGTACGCATTTTCTGTGAATTTCGGACGAAATAAGGCCTTTTCGCGAATACCGGAACCTCAGGGGGCCTAAACAGCATTATCTGGACGAAGGAGGAGCAGTGCCGCCGCGGCACTGGCCCACTGCCGCCGCGGCACTCCCCTCCAGAATGGTGTTTTTTTGTAATTTTTCTTGGGGATTCATTTTGATTAATTAAAAACCAAAACGACATAGTTTTATGATTTCAGATGTTTGGAGCCAATGGGAATACTTTCTAAATCCCAAAACCACCCCAAGTTGGCCTATTTAAACCCCCCATTGATCTTCATTTTGGGGGAGTCAAATACAAGTTTAAGAAAAGTTTGGGAGAGAAAGTTGTAGAGATAAGGTTAGAGTAGAGAGAAAAGAAGCTTTCTTCTTTGATTTTCAAAACAAAAAGTGAGTTCTAAACTTTGTTTCTACCTCATTACTCCTATTTACTTCAACATTCAATACACCCAACCACCATTTTAGTGAGCATTTAAGAGAGTGGAAGCTTCTTCCATGTCCAATGTCATTACATATGAGTGAAACATCATGCTACAAGTTCAATACTTCATGAATATCATCTATTGATCATCATCTACTTGCTTGTTTATTCATTGTTTATCTCTTCTTACCTCATTTCTTTTGATTTTCTTTATTTACTTACTAGTTCATCATCATCTAAATGATGACATGAAGTTTGGGGTGAGTGAATCCTTATGGATAGTAGCTCTTGACCTCAAAAACATGTTTGATAGATGATGATCATAACTTCAATACCTCCAAGGTATCCTTGAAGTGTATTGAAGTTATGCTCAAATAAAAATAAGTTTCTCCAACAATCTTGGAGGTTCTTGATGATGAGTTGAATGTTGGCATTTTAAGTGGTTATAATCTTTAATGAGTATTAAAAATGCACTTTCAAAACCTCTATTTCAAAACCCCCCTCAATCCCTCTCATTTTGATTTCAAGAAAGAAAACCTTATTTTCCCCAAAATCTTCAAAGCAGTGAGTTAAAACAGTGAGTGAGCTGAGTTCAAAGATTTCTCTAGAACTCAATACTCAACATATAGATGCAAGCCACTTGGAAAGTCTTCCTAACTCATTGGAGAACACCCATGATTTTTGGTTTGACTTGGAAGTACTTGAAAATGGTCCATTTGGACCCAAACATTCCTTCCAAACATTCTGCCTCTGTTGTCACAGCAGCTTGACTAACTTCCAACTTCTTTTTCAGATATATTTTCCAAAAGGGGTGGTCCCAACTTATTTTTCCCTTAAACGTCAATGTCGTAGGGAACTTTTTGTATAAAATGGGCCCCTAGATCATTCGTTTTCATTTTCTAAGATTTTTCAACATTTCAGTCGACAGTACGGACTCTGTTTCTGAGTGACCTCTGTTGTTCATATGATTTCTCTCAATATGTGATAGTTATTAAATATTGGCTTTTTGGGTTGTATTCTAGACACAATAAGGAACATCTCCATAAAAAATCATGCATTGAAAGCATTCCTAACCCCTCTTTTCCATTTTTACATGATCATGCTACTGTTCTGTCCACTATTCATAGCAAGCACATTTTAACTTTCATTCTTTGATTTGATGCTTATATGCCTTCCAAATTAGTTCATATCTTAGGAAGTAGTTCATACCACATTTGTACATATCCCATGATGATTTCATTCATTCATTCATACACATTATAGACTTCTAAGTCATTCTAGGAATCCATGAACACAAAGCACACTACAACCTTGGCACATTCTAGATACATACATTGCATCCATGCAAGATTTGGGGCCTTCATGGCTCCTAATCTAAGAAGATTATAAGGAATGAACTTGATCACACGTTCATACTTCCCCCGATCTAATCATCCTTTCTCATCCGTCCCGGGGATTGAGAGATCTTCTCTTCTCAAAGAATAGCATGCATCATTTTAGCTTGCTAAGCATCTTTGTTTTCTTTGATTTATTTGTTTCAAGAACAATTCATGCCCCCTTTAGATTAGGAAGTCTTGATTATTTGATACATGATTAGACGATTTTTCCTAGGATTATTTGTGTGATTTTCACTTTACATTGCATGATATTTGACTTAGATCTTATGAATGATATCTTATCTTTTGATTTTCAATTTCAAGATTCTTATGTGATGTAATATACTATCATAGTATTAATTGCCGAACCATACATAGTATAAGATGATTATTTGGATGCTAATTGAGGCCCGTCGAGAGACAGGGCGAGTTGAGGGTGTTTTAGTCGTGACAAAGGCTCCTTCCTCTCTCGTACCAAAACCCCGAGCCAAGTTCTTTGGTTATGAAGGGCCGGTGCCCTTTATCCGTTTGGGTGAGTCAAAATAAGGTTTCTTGGTTCCTTAAAGACCAAGTGGCGACTCTGTATCTGTTTTCAACAGACCTTTTCTCTTTCCTTGATTCAAAAAATCAAACAAGTTTCAAAAACAAAACGAAGCGGTGGAAACCCGGTATCCACAGTGATGTAGTGACTTGAGAAAGAGTCGGTGTCACTAGGAACTTTAACTTGTACGGCGTAGTCCTAGACTTTAACTTTTTGAAAGTGATGGAGATTGAAATGAGATTATGCAAGTGATTGGATATTAAAGTTTTTTTTTCAGCCCTTTTAATTCTATATCGGAAGTAAGGATCTGTGCCCAAATGACTGAAAAGTGTACTGGAACTAAGGGTTGGCACCTATTAAAAGTGTGAAGACATACCTGTCTTACATGTGCTGTTTGCAGATTCCAAGCAGAGGTGCGTTGGAGTTTTATTTGAGGAAGTCCATTTTTGAATTTTTCTTTTTGTCTTCTTCTTCTTCTTTTTTTTATTTATTTATTTATATTTTACACCAGAAGTAAGGGACAGTGCCCAAATGACTGAAAAGTGATTTTTTTTTTTGTATTTTTATTTTATGCCAGAAGTAAGGGTCGGTGCCCAAAAGAAAGAAAAAAAATGTGAAGTGAGTGTAGGATAAGAAGACTTACTTGTGAATATCTCCTAATGCAAAGGCAGTTGTTGAGTCCGATTAATCATTTCTTTCTTTTACTAGTTTATTTATGTGAATTGAGCAATCTTTCTTATTTAGACATGAATTTCCATATTAGAAAATCGAGTAGTCCACAGTAGAACATAGGTCCCCGTATTAGCAATCGCGTCATCTCCAGTAAAGCATTGCCCTCCTTCTTAATTAGAAACCACGTGGGATTTCTGTATTGGGAACCATGTAATCCCGAGCGGGACGTGATTTTTGTATTGGAAACTGACACGACTAAAATGTTGTGCGCTCTTGTGTAGCACCCAAGTGTAGGTGATCGTGCAAGTAATACTGGATAAGTCTAGGTCGATCCTACAGTGAAGGAATAGGAAGAATATCTACTAAGTTAAAAACTAAAGAAATTGAAAAATTAAATTGTAGGAGTGAAGATTCTAACAAATCCTAATTAATTAAATTAAACTAAATAACAAACTAAAGCATAAAGAAACATAACTAATTAAACAGATAAACTAAAGGTGTTGGAAATATGTGAATCCACATTGATCCTAACCATCTACCATGCATACTCATTGATGTTCTATGGAGTTCATTCCTTTTCAGCATTCCGTATTTTTCTAAAGATAAAGATTCAATAGCCCTGACATGACCGGGACTACATCATCACAGTTGATTTAAAATACTTGGAAGACGGTTTAAAACAATGGTTATTACTTGCACTCTAAATGGTGTTAACATTCAAAGTGGTTTTCAAAAGTCATTGAAGAAAAGGCCTTAAGGCTTTAAGTTCTAAAAATTGTTGTGACAAACTGAGCTTATAGGGACAATTTGATGACAGATTTCTAAAACAGAAAGTCTTGGAACACTTAAAAGAATCTTCTCAGGAATCAACAGGTTCGATCGATCGAAGCTCTCTCGATCGATCGGACAACATCATCCTTCAATCGATTGAAATTTCTTCGATCGCTTGACTATGGTTCTGGTTCAATCGATCGAAATATCTTCGATCGATCGAGCCCAGGTTTTCTAAAGATTGTATGGCAGAGGCTAGGAATCAATGATTCATCACATATTCCCAACGTTTAAACTACAGAAACATGAATAAACTAATACAAAAATAGTAAAACATAACAATCATAACTACTATATTCATAAACAATGCAATAAGGGTAAAGGAAAAGAAAAACCTGAAATAAATCTGAATATAACTTGTAATAAACTTGTAATCTTCAATAATCTTCAGTATAATAATGAAAAAAGAAAGAAAAACATGAATCTAACCTATTCTACTCCTACTTGTAATCTTCAATAATCTTCAGTATAATAATGAAAAAAAGGAAGAAAAACATGAATCTAAACTATTCTACTCCTAATCTAACCCTAAAACTACCCTAAAACTGCTGTTTTTTTGTGTTTTGGAGCGTCTTCCTTCGTCTGGTATCAAAATGACTTATTTATAGAGTTCCTGCAGAGTTTACGCAACTTTTGGGGGAAAATAAAGTTCAATCGATCAAACTAGAGTTCCTGCAGAGTTTACGCAACTTTTGGGGGAAAATAAAGTTCAATCGATCGAACTTAGTTCGATCGATTGAACTCTCAATCGATTGAACTCTCCTCAATTGCTTGAACATCTCTGAATTTGACAACTCTGTGCACTGATGGGACAATGGCCATAACTTTTCACTCGGACCTCTGATTGACCTCCCGTTTGACGCCACGTGACCGTAACTCAAAGATCTGCATTTTTGTATTTCTAGGAAAACCTTTCAAAGCTGAAGTATTCATTGTCAAAATTGGCATTTTCTCAGCTAATTCCATTGTTCTCTTCACCAGAATCACTTTTCTTTAGCTTCACTTCATTGATTTACATTCTAATAGCTATAAAACAATGCATAAACATATGTTTTAGCATTAACACAATAAAAAGAATATTGTTATTAGAATGCACCTAAATGTAGGGACTTTGGGGATAAAAGTATGCATAAAAGACCATGTAATACGCTATGAACATGCACTTTTCACCTCGAATCACACCCCCCAACTAGCTCGTTGCTAGTCCCTTGCAATGAAGCAAACTACAGCAATGTTTATTTGAACTCTAAAAATTAAAAACAAAGGAAAGTAAAAATCCTAACTCACTTTCGCAGGAATCACGATTGCATTTAGCGTATGCAACAAGCCTTTAAACCTCTAGGTTCCCCCTAGTGGACGAGTGTTGTTTCGTGAGGGTTTGCAGTGATTCTACCCACAAAATTCATGTTTATGGTAAGGTTTCTTGTTTAAATGTTTTCAAGAATTTTTTTTCTCTCATTTAGCAATGTGGTTAAGCTCAACAATCTCATGAAACTCTCTAGCAAGCCATAACAATGCAACACACACATTACAGTTAATCTACTATCAAAGTTATTAGAATATTCCATACCTATTAATCATCAAGTGTGTGTGTGAATGGAAAACCAAAATACAAAACTTTAATTTCAAAGCTAGCATAACCTAAGATTCTATCAAGATGTTTTTTTGACTAAACTCTCACGGGGATTACACTCTCAAGATGAAATCACTCCGAATTAGGTGTAATAATTGTCACTCATGATATGGAAGCTATAAAGAGTAAATGTAAATGGAATCTAATACTTCTCATATCTAAATTGAAAAATGGATATTTTAGTGCATAAAGTCTCATGAAATGACACTTTTCACTAGAAGAGCGAGATACTGTGGAGAACTCTCTTATTACCTTAACTTCAAATCCAATTTACTTAAAATCATCAGGACTTTGACAGAAGAAAGAGGTTCGTGATATTTAACTGGGTCAACGGATGTGATTGGAATATTTGCTATAACTTTTCAAACTTTTCCACATCTCCAATCTCTCTCTCTCTCTCTCTCTGTTTAATTTTTTAATTTTTCTTTCCCACACTGTTCTTCTCATTTTGATTTTTTTCTTTTGTAACAACCATTGGCATATTTATTTATTATTTTCTTGCTTTTTTTTCTTTCTTTTTTTTTTTTTTTTTCTTTTTTCTTTTCATCATTTTTTTCTTTGCTAACTTACCCTTATTCACACAACCAAACTTCTTGTCAAGATAACACATCCCAATCACTCCTAGGTAGAGAAAAGAAGCTCAAACTTGTATTTTGGAGTTAGACATAGATTTTAGGATTGTAATGACAAGAAAATTATGAGAAGGCTCATGAGGTGAAGTAAAGGAATATCATAGAGGTAGGCCAAGGCTGTATTATACATGTATGGTCAAAAGATAGCCTAGATCATCTTCTAAGTTATTAAGATAATTTATTTCAGTAAATTCAAGAGCTCTAAAGTTGGTAAATCCTGAACGATCTCTTCTAGTGATTAGTCAAAATGAAGAAGAAAAATGAGACTTTCAACGAATTAAAACGCTTTTAAAAAAGTAAGAGTAATTTATAAAACCCTCAAAAATAAAGAATGATACAAAAACTCACTTGGGTTATTAGTCTCCACTATAGTCTCTCAAGACACCTAAGCTATGCTTACTAATCTATTTTAGCTAAGTACAAGGTTGTCACAACGTGCTCAAAGTTGTTTGAAGATTAAAAAGCATAAAACATACTATAACTAAGATAGTAAAGAAACTATCATTGTGTATCACATACTCATAACATATAGAAAATAGCACTACTGCATCATAACTAACTACATTAACTAATAGAGAAATACGAGAACCATTCTATTATCTTTAGAAAAAAATTTAAAAATTTTAAATTTTTTGACAATTTTAATTTACTGAGTTACATGTTGCTAAGCAGGTATATTGACATTAAGGCACAAAAAAAAAATGAGGCATGCAATGACTCACTCCCCCCCAACTAAAACTAAGCATTGTCCTCAATGTTCTAAACTAAGCATATGGACATGTAAAGTAAAGCGAGAGAAGGAATGATGTTACCTCGAGGTGTTGATATCCAAATTGTATTTATTTATTTATTTATTTTTTAGTTACCTGCAAAATTATTAGTAGCAACAAGGAAAAATAGAGAATATAATACAACTACTCAGTAAATAAATTCGGTTAATCAAGATTTTTATTATAAAGTAATAACCGAAATTTTTGAGGATGTTCCCAGTGAAATAATTTAATAGTGAGAAGACTTTTGGGATCCTCATAAAAATGCAACTCCCCCCAACTAATGTCAGGCTCAAGGTCAAAGGAGATGATACAAAACCTATGGCCTCCAAATTTGTTAGGGATAGTTATAAGAGGAATACCACACTTTTTAGGAATTATATGCAATAAACGATCTTTGGTATTAGTAGTTCCTATAATAGCCTCTATTTTAATACAAGGAGGTGGCCACGGTTCGATAAAAGGGATAGTGTCTAAGTAATGTTCTAATAAAGTTTCATTACCCTCCTCTTGTCCTAGAACATAATCTATAGAGATATGATCATAGGAATTTAATTTTTGTTCTATGTACATGGTTTTGGACTAGACTTGGATAAAACTTTCTATTTGGGCCTCTATGTCGTTATCATTCAAGAAGGTCAAACAATTTAGAAAATTACTAGCTTCTTGTGGAAGGTGAAGATAGTCAAATGTGGGCCCAATATTTCCTAAGTCCTCTCTCACAGAATTTTGAAAGTTAAAATTTTGTGCAGTGCATATGCTAGAATCCTCACCATCCTCTTCCACAATGCATTCTATTTGTTCAATAGTGAGGTACACATGATTTTCAAGCTTGGGATGAGAGCTTTGATTGATAGAGAGGATAGGAGATGGACAACTTGGTGACACCACCTCTTCAGCCAAAAGAGGTGAGGGTTCATGAATATCACAAGAATCTAAATGGGATTTAGAGTTTTTAGTTACGTCCTCCCTAGGGTCACTTTCAATGGTAGGGGTAGAGTCAATAGGTAACTCATCCTTTCCTAGTTGTGTGCAATCACCTAAACTCACATCATCTTTGAAATCCTCATTCTCATCCTTGTAATTCTCCTCACTATATTTATCGTCTATTGAGCTGTTTTGGACAAAGAGATTGTGCAATTTTATCCAGGTAGTGAAGGAGTTGATGTCTGGGGTTGTATATTAAGGAGAAGATGGCTCTACAACTTCATGCTCAATGGTTTGGTTTTGGAGTTCGTGTTGGGTTATCACTTTCTCGAATGAGTTGTTAACCTCATTCGGTATAACCTGTCACTATCCTCCAATTTTATTCCATTGTTAGTGTCTTGAAATTTGGGTTGTAGTGTTGAAGGACTGGTATAGTCTTCTAAAGGTTGGCTAGCATATGCTTGTTGATATCTAGTTTCTAATTTATCAAGTGCACTATCTAGACTTTTCATTTCACTAAGCAGCAATTTTAACATAGCATTATCCTCAACTTGGTTATTCTCCTCATTATTACTATATGAAGTTTCGCCCCATTGTTGTTGAAGATAGTCCTCTTCCCATTGCGTTTGTGGACAAAACTCGCCAAAGGAAAAGTCTTGGTATGTTTGGTAATCATGGGAAGTACTACTATATCCTATGCTATCATTTTGGTTATATCCCCATTGTGGTGGTTGGTAGTCCAAGGGTTGATAATGCGCGTCATATGTGGGTGCTTGCCAACTTGGGGGATGATTATTTTGATTACCTAATGTGTACTTATTCGTGGTGTTTGTGTTTGTGTTGTATGGAGGGTAATATGGATAAGACATGTATACCCAAATTTTTTTTAAAAAATAGAATTTTTGTTTATTTATTTTTTTACTTGTGAGAGAAAAAGTCCAAAGTTTTTCTTTTTTTTTTTTTTTGAAAAGTAAGGAAAATTGGAAATAACTTAGTAAACTCCTAACCTAGTTGCCTTCCTCGGCAACGGCGCCAAAAACTTGACACGACTAAAAAGTTGTGTGCTCTTGTGCAACACCCAAGTGTAGGTGATCGTGCAAGTAATACTGGATAAGTCCAGGTCGATCCCACAGGGAAGGAATAGGAAGAATATCTACTAAGTTAAAAACTAAAGAAATTGAGAAATTGAATTGTAGGAGTGAAGGTTCTAACAAATCCTAATTAATTAAATTAAACTAAATAACAAACTAAAGCATAAAGAAACATAACTAATTAAAAAGATAAACTAAAGGTGCTGGAAATACGTGAATCCACATTGAACCTAACCATATACCATGCATACTCATTAATATTCTATAGAGTTAATTCCTTTTCAGCATTCCGTATTTTTCTAAAGATAAAGATTCAATAGCCCTTACATGACTGGGACAACATCATCACAGTTGATTTAAAATACTTGGAAGACGGTTTAAAACAATGGTTATTACTTGCACTCTAAATGGTGTTAGCATTCAAAGTGGTTTTCAAAAGTCATTGAAGAAAAGGCCTTGAGGCTTTAAGTTCTAAAAATTGTTGTGACAAACTAAGCTTATAGGGACAATTTGATGATAGATTTCTAAAACAGAAAGTCTTGGAACACGTAAAGAATCATCTCAGGAATCAACAGGTTCTATCGATCGATCGAAGCGCTCTCGATTTATCGGACAACATCATCCTTCAATCGATTGAAATTTCTTTGATCGCTTGACTATGACTCTGGTTCGATCGAGCCCAGGTTTTCTAAAGATTGCATGGCAGAGACTGGGAATCAATGATTCATCACATACTCCCAACGTCTGAACTATGGAAACATGAATAAACTAATACAAAAACAGTAAAACATAACAATCATAACTACTAGATTCATAAACAATGCAATAAGGGTAAAGGAAAAGAAAAACTTGGAATAAATCTGAATATAACTTGTAATAAACTTGTAATCTTCAATAATCTTCAGTATAATAATGAAAAAAATGAAGAAAAACATGAATCTAACCGATTCTACTCCTAATCTAACCCCAAAACTATCCTAAAACTGCTATTTTTTTGCGTTCTGGAGCGTCCTTGTTCGTCTGGTATCAAAATGACTTATTTATAGGGTTCATGTAGAGTTTACGCAACTTTTGAGGGAAAATAAAGTTCAGTCGATCGAACTAAGTTCGATCGACTGAACTCTCAATCGATTGAACTCTCCTCAATCGCTTGAACTTCTCTGATTTTGACAACTCTGCGCACCAATGGGAGAATGGCAATAACTTTTCACTCGGACCTCGGATATGACCTCCTGTTTGCGGCCGCGCGACCGTAACTCAAAGATCTACATTTTGTATTTCTAGGAAAATCTTTCAAAGCTGAAGTCTTTATTGTCAAAATTGGCGTTTTCTCAGCTACTTCCGTTGTTCTCTTCACCAGAATCACTTTTCTCTAGCTTCACTTCATTGATTTACATTATAATACCTATAAAATAATACATAAACATATGTTTTAGCATTAACACAATAAAAAGAATATTGTTATTAGAATGCACCTAAATGTAAGGATTTTGGGGATAAAAGTATGCATAAAAGACCATGTAATACGCTATGAACATGCACTTTTCACCTCGAATCAGAAACCAAGTAATCCCGAGTATGACGTGGATATTATTTTATTTTATTTTTTTATCAAGCAAGAATAAAGATGATATGTACAAGAGAAAAAATGCAAAAACCTGAGTTATTAGAGGAACTCGAAAAATCGGCTAGAGTATTGATGGTAAGTGACTGGGATGTTGGGCAATGATTTGAGGTGGTACAGTGATGGTTGGGCGGCAACAGATGATGGTAGTGGTAAAGCGGTCGTGAGGTATGTTGATGAGAATCGTGATGGTATGATAGTTAGGTGGAGGGTGGTGATTGTAGTGGTAACCATGATGGTGGTGGTTAGAAGAGTTGATATGGTAGTGGAGAAAATGTAAACTCTTTTTTTATTATTATTAATGGGATTTTGGGTATTTCATGATGAAGTGGGGGAGATGGAGGGGAAGATGAGGGGGATATAGAGTGTGAGGGAGATACCGAGGAAAATGAAAAACCTAAGTTATTAGAGGAACTTGAGAAATCGGCTAGAGTATTGATGGTAAGTGATTGGGATGTTGGGCGATGATTTGAGGCTGTACA
The DNA here is from genome assembly GCA_033977485.1 of Hydrangea macrophylla. Classification (NCBI taxonomy): domain Eukaryota; kingdom Viridiplantae; phylum Streptophyta; class Magnoliopsida; order Cornales; family Hydrangeaceae; genus Hydrangea; species Hydrangea macrophylla. Next base: position 112,853,746 of record CM066997.1, on the reverse strand, counting down.
ATGATAGTTGGGCGGCAACAGATGATGGCAGTGGTAAAGCGACCATGAGGTATGTTGATGAGAATCATGATGATATGATAGCTAGGTGGAGGGTGATGATTGCAGTGGTGACCTTGATGGTGGTGGTTAGAAGAGGTGATAATGGTGGTGGAGAAAATGTAAACTCTTTTTTTCGCTCGTCAGACTATCTTGAAATTGACAGTATGTGATGGCCCATGCCTTTGAAATGATGTAAAAGTATGATTTAATAAATCCAACAAGACTTGTGTCAATCATAATAGACTTTTAGTGGATTGTATTGTAGGCCAGGTTCATGGGTTAAAAAATGAAGGATCACATGAAGGTTCAAAATATATTTTTTTGAAAGGTGACTGCTATGCCTGAGATCACCTCAAGCTTTGTTTTTTTTTTTTTTTTGCCTACTCCAATCTAGTACGGGGTAAGTATTACGTAGCGAAAATTGACTTGTGGGAGAATTGTCTCAGTTTGAAATATAAGTCGGATAGTATTTTGTGGGTTTGTTTCTAGTTTCTGTATTGAGCTCTCTTTTTTTCTTGTTTTTTTTTTCGAGCTACTTTTTTTTTTTTTGCATTGCCCTAGTGTGGTGGGTGATCCTCAGGGGGTTTGAATTATAAGAGAAATTTTTATTGTATGGCTCAAGTGGGCTAGCAAGTGGAAATAGTGTATGGATAGTTAAAATGATTGCCTCTCGTCATTTTGACACAAGTATAGTCAGATTTTAGAAATCATATACGCGCAACATTGAAATTTATAGATTATGAGAATGTGCAATGTAATGGTGAGCAATAGGCTGCCCCAGTTGATACTTGATCGAGGTGTGACACGTTTTGAGTTTGGATCTGAGGTATTCTTGCCCTTAAGAGTGTACTGTCCATATGGTACAGCAGTTGGAGAACAATATGTACTTGCGATGATGAGCAGTGTCAGATATTGTAATGATCAATTATAGACTTGAAGTCTTTTTGACATGTTCTGTCATGGACTGTGATTGCATGGTAATCGGACATGTGTTGTGTCCAAAAGTCCAATGCGATGTCCAAATTTGTTTCAACAAGTTACAAGACAGTCATATCCAATGAATCATGAGAGTTTAGAGCAATATGATAATTATTAAATAATGAAGAAAGTATTTTTTTTTTATTTTGTATTTTTTTTAATTTGTATTTTTTTTTAATTTAAAGAAATTTATGTATTTATACAAAGCAAACAATGCATATATTCAGTAATGGAGAAACTGCCCCTTTTTGGCATTTTGATGCATCATAAGGAGTGGCATTCTGGATAGTGGGTGGAGATTTAGTCTTTTGCGAGAATGACCCAACGGCTTGTGGGTGTGTCTATGGAGAACCAGAATGTTGGTAAAGGGTATAGAAACAGTGAATGGACTGGATGGTTGGGAACAACTCATATTAATTGGTTGCCCATGTATTTACATAATCCTTGACATTAACTTTTTACTGATGATTTTTTTTTTGTGATACATACAAGAACAAAGAGAGAACAACAAGAAAACCCTTACATTTTTATTAAATCTTTGTACATTGGTAAGGTCACTCCACACAACAAAATAAATTGAATCACGGGAGCAGACTGAGTTTCGAAGAGCATTTTCTAGTCTTCATGAACTTCTTCGTTATCAAGCCATTTCAACAAGAAGTACCATGCCGTCATAATAGCCATACTGAGAAGAAAGTACACTTCCCAAATTAAAATCATCTCATCCAAAACCATATTATTCTAGAATAGCAGGTATGAAGTAATATCACTTGGGTGGTATAGACCAAACTTTTTGACAATCGTAGAGAGTAAGATCATCCCCTTAGTCTTTGTTGTAATCACAAGGCACAACGGTGAAGTATAGTGACTATGGGTATGACAGGGAAAGAGAAAGAAGGAAACAAAGGAAAAGATGTTAGGGTGAGAAGGGAAAGAAGCAAGAGAGGATGCAGAGATGAGAGGGGGAGCTGCGGTCGAGAAGAAGTAGAAGAAGAAAGAAAGTGAGAAAAAAATGAGGGGGGAGATGATTTATGCTCTTTTTTCTCTCTCTCCACCCACACATACACACACACACACACACTCTCTCTCTCTCTCTCTCCCTCTCTCTCTCTCGTCTTTTCCCTTTTTGACTCTTTGTGTGTTTTTTCATATTTTTTTAAGTAAGAATGTATTTGAGAAAATAGAGCAGCCTATTGATTTGGTAGCGAGATGATTTGGACAGTTGCGAATGTGCTGGTACTTCTTGGATTTGATAATATCAGTGTTCGCAGTATGGACTTGCACCTGTTACCATTATATCGGATTAGGCTTAAGTGAAGGACTAGCAAGGATCGAGCGTGCCTTTTTGGAGTTAGGACACATGTCAACCTTTGAGCTGGTTCAGATTGATTATAAAAACACAAGTGGGTCATGAAAGTGATGGGGATTAGAATCCTCATTTTAGAAAGTGCACTTATGTTATTAATAAGAGATAGTATTTCCATAGCTGATTTTTGAACTGATAGCCCTATGTGAGGGTACATTGCATAAGAAGCGAAAATAGTGATATGAAGGATTTTTTTTTATTTTATTCTAAAGCAGTAGAGATTACAACATGCATATACACTCGGATGAGTGGGAGGTTAACCAAGCTAACAATGTGAGGCTACATTCTAGAGGTCAAAATGCTAACGACATCCTATGCACTTTTCAGCAACCATATAGATCATGTAGTCCGTTCCACAGAACTATGAGTTAATGTTCTTCAGGACTTACTTCTGAGGATAATACCGTCCTGGGATGCTTACCCTCCCAGTCGCTCTATAAAACAGTAACCAAATGCCCAAACTACATTAAGCTGGTGGAGGGACACGTGTAGTAAGACATGGGCTCAATCCCACACAAACTTCGACGTACAAGGACCACCTCAAATCCGGACCATGTGATGTTCATTCCATTTTTTTTTGTTTATTTTTTTTTGTTGAAAAAACCTTAGTTCAGGGCTCATACCACCATGTGAATTTTCTTCTCTTCTTTTTGAAGGCATGTTGACTCTTTATCTTGTCAATTAATCCCAAGAAGGGGCTTTGAGCTAAGTTATTAACAGTGAAGAAAAAGTAAGATCAGTGGATGGAGTAGGTGAACTCGCTTGAAGATTTGGGGGGAGATTTGGATATTTTGGGACCCTTAATTTTTATGTTTGACCCAAAGGGAACTGGGACTTGCTAGATTGTGAGTGTTGGACTAGATTAGACCAGTGGGAGCAAGTTGGAGTAACAGATGGGGGTGTGGTTAGGACTAGAGACTGGAAAACTTGTGTTGAAAGTAGAGAGACCCAAAGGACTTGGAAAAATTTGGTGGTTATTGCTAGATTGCGAGTGTTGGACTAGATCAGACCAACGAGAATGAGAAAATGTTGTACACATTTGAGTGACAGAAGGAATATGGGTAGGGCTAGAGATTTCAAAAGAGATTGGAGCAGTTGTGATGAGAGAAATGAGATTGGAACATTTTTGAAGAATTTTTATGTCGCGACCTAGATCATCTATGGCGTAGTTGAGCCAAGGATTCAGATTAGGCTCTTTGGATTGTTTAGGTGATTCTTTTTTTGATTGAGCTTGAAGTTCTGAAACATGTTCCTTCAGTTCCTGAACTTGTTGTTCAAGGAGAAAGACGTAAGAAACACATCCCAAAATGGGCTCCTGAAGTCTAGCTGTTGATAGTTTGTTGGTTATCTACCTCCGATACATTTTGTGTAAGGCGTAAGAAGTTCTTGTATCCAAAAAATCTGTGAATTGCCTCATAATCCTTGATACTTCCTGCGTATCAAGAGTAGGGACAATCATCTTGGCATTGTCTTCTATTATAAGGATTCAAAAAATACTGGAACCACGCCTACACAAGCACATGCACCACAACGATGATATGTTGGCACTGTCTCTTTTTTTTTCCAAGAAGAGAGATGAGTTTCTGCAAAGAGATGGAAGGGGGAGGAGAAGAAGAAAGAGAGAAGGAGAGTGAGATAAAGAGAGAGGGATAATGGGTGAGAAGGACAGAGAAAGAGTGGGACATGGAGGGTCTTTAAAAGAAGAGGAAGAGAGATGGGGAATAGATCCATGAGGGGGGAAAAGGAAAAGGGGGCATGTGAGAAATAAAAGAAAAAGAGAGAGGGGGAGTTAGTGAGAGTGAGAGAGAGAGAGAGGGGGGGGGGTGTTGAGAGTGACAGAGAGAGAGGGAGAGTTTGCGAGAACGACAGAAAGAAAGGGAGCAGATGAGAGAGAGAGAGAGACTGTGAGAGCGACAGAAAGAGAAGGAGAGAAAAAAATGAAATCACGTGGAGAGAGTGAGAGCATGTGGAGAGGCTGATGTCTAATGCAAACTTAAATCAGGTCTGGTCCCCAAACCTTCAGACCTTTAGCGCCGAAGCACTTTTTCAGGTTGGTGGTTTGAGTAGGGGAACTTTTGGTACTAGTTCTGGTGATACTATCACAACTGCCATGCCACTTACTAATACTCATATATAATTATGTTATGCTTGCATGCCAGTGTGTAGTGTGCATGATAGTTAAAGATTTTGGCATTGGACTTGCAGTTTAATTTCAGCCTGAGTCTCGAACACCTGTACAAAAGAATATGAATTTACAAAGAAAAGGTAAAACCAAAATTGATAGTACAAAAGAAATGCCCCATTGTAACGAAAATCACTAAAGTGATGGCCTGAGTCTTCTTAAGTGTAATCCCCAGCAGAGTTGCTAGCTGTCGCGCTCGCGCTCTCGGAACACCAGGCTGTCGGTGTGGGCCTGGCTTTCTAAAAGTGGGTAAATTACGGCTTGATTTTTATTGGGAAGGGTAAAAGAATATGGTAGGGCCTATTTGAAATGTTCAGAGTCGCCACCTAACATTTGGGGTGTTAGGACCCTTGCAAAGACAATTAAAGTGATTCATCTTTGACTTTTAAAAAACAGCTTTGATAAAAATGGGCCCTTTAAAAGTGTGACTCTGAATGGTCATACAAAAACAAGAGATTTTGAGATGGGTTTGCGGACTCGATTATGTCAAGGAAAGGTATTAGGCACCCTCGAACATCCGTGCGAACATGGTTGCCAATTTTAGTGATTTTGTTTTATTAAAATGGGGCATTAAATTGAAAAAGAAAAAAATTTACTGGTATCCCGAGGCGGGAATCAGGCCAAACGTAGTTCTGACTTGTGTGTGAGTGCATGCAGGTGATTTAAAAAAAAAAAAGGAGTGGTCACGTTTGACCGTATACGTGTGATGTAGTGATTTGAGAAAGAGGAGTCGTCGCAAGGAACTTTAACCTGTATGGCGTAGTCCTAGACTTTAACCTTTAGAAATTGATTGAGATTGAAATGAGATTATGCAAGTGAGTGGAGAATGAAGTGTTTTTTTTTACTTTCTTTTTTTTTTTACTTTTTTTTTTTTCAGTCCTTTTAGTCCTATACCAGAGGTAAGGATCTGTGCCCAAATGACTGAAAAATGTATCAGAAGTAAGGGTCAGTGCCTATTAAAAGTGTGAAGACCTACATGTCTTACATGTGCTGGTTGCATATGCCAAGCAGAGGTGGCGTTGGAGTTTTATTTTAATTTCTTTTTGACTTTTTTTTTTTAATTTTATACCGGAAGTAAGGGACGGTCCCCAAATGATTGAAAAGTGATTTTTTTTTTTTTTGTATTTTTATTTTATACCGGAAGTAAGGGTCGGTGCCCAATAGAAAAAAAAAATGTGAAGTATGTGTAGGATAAGAAGACTTACTCGTGAATATCTCCGAATGCAAAGGCGGTTGTTAAGTCCGATTAATCATTTCTTTCTTTTATTATTTTATTTATGTGAATTGAGCAATCTTTATTATTTAGACATGGATTTTCATATTAGAAAATCATGTAGTCCCCAGTTGAACATAGGTCCCCGTATTAGTAACCGCGTCATCCCTAGTAGAACATGACCCTCCTTATTAGAAACCACGTGGGATTTCTATATTGGGAATCATATAATCCCGAGTCGGACGTGATTTTTGTATTAGAAACCAAGTAATCCCGAGTATAACATGGATATTATTTTTTTTATTAGTTTCTATCAAGGAAGAATAAAGATGATATATACAAGACAAAAAAAGAATGAAAAACCTGAGTTATTAGAGGACTCGAGAAATCGGCAAGAGTATTGATGGTAAGTGACTGGGATGTTGAGCGATGATTTGAGGTGGTACGATGATGGTTGGGCGACAACAGATGTTGTCAGTGGTAAAGCGATCGTTAGGTATGTTGATAAGAATCGTGATGATATGATAGCTTGGTAGAGGGTAGTGATTGTAGTGGTGACCTTGATATTGGTGGTTAGAAGAGGTGATATGGTGGTGGAGAAAATGTAAACTCTTTTTATTGTAGGTTTATTGGTATTTAATGATGAAGTGAGGGAGATGGAGAGGAATGTGAGGGAGATATAGAGTGTGAGGGAGATACAGAGAGGAAGTTCCCCCCCCCCCCCCCCCAATTCAGTTTGCAATGGCCTTCATTTACTAGCCCAAACATGAGCTGAGCTTCGGTTTTTTTTTTTTTTTTTTGAAGCATTCCACTCAAAAAAAAGAGGGACTCACTCACTTCTTACTTCCTTTTTTTTTTTTTTGGTTTTCTTGCCTTTTTTTTTTTGGCTTTTGCTTTGGTTTTTTTTTTTCCTGCTTCTTTCCTTTACTCCTCCACCGAGTTTGTCTCTCATGGGTTTGTGGAGGAGGAGGAATTATTGGGTGTGATAGGGTGCATGCGGAATTGTTGACCCTTTAACCCCATAGCTTTGACTTGCAATTTCTTTCCTGTTCGAGGTCAGATTGGGAGATTCAAAAAGCGATAGGCTCGTGTCAATGAGTACTTATTTTGAAATGATTGGGTTGGGGAAAAATAGGGTGTTTACATGAACTCCTCGAGGTAAGGACTTCATTTTGATACCTATTAGGCCACGTTTGGCGAATTTTTATAAAGATCCTAATATTAGAATTTTGGAAAAAATATGAGTAAACTCGTAGGAATCACTTGAGATCGGAGATTTTACCTTTAATCGGGCAACTAGCACTTCTCTCAAAGTTATATAGGATGTTTACACGAGGTATGAATTTTTTGCCTATGTTATACAGGAAAATTTACATGTTTTGATTATCAAAATCAAAATTGTGATCTGAGCAAAATTCATGTGTTAATCTTAGGCCCGTTAATTATGAACGCGAATGACTATGAAAGCATGTCTAAATGTTATATGAGCACGTTACGTGAATATATGAGTCAAAGGGGGGACTTATACAATTTTATTCAGAGTAAGCTTCTCGATGTTTGAGAATTTAGTAGCGATAACTACTGTGCATGGTTTAAGGCTTGGACTTACTAGGGCATTTGATGCAATGGTTGTAGGCTTGAACTAGCCGTTGGTATCACAGTTAAGGCTTGAACTTGCCCCTACCGGATGAATGCATATTTTTCTCCCTAGAGACTATTTGATGTGAATTATAATGTTGAAGCATGATTTTCATATATGCATATGTTAGAAATTGTGCACTCAGCATATACCTGAGCAGTGGAGCTTTACTCCATTGCAGGTGAAAATAAGAAAGGAATGAAGAAGCGAGAAGAGTGAGGGAGATGGAACGACTTGTATATATTTTGTTTCCATTCTAAATGATGCAAGTTTGGGTAGTTCGAATTATGTTCTTAACTTAGAACTTTGGAATGGATTAGTATGGTTGTAATATGTTTCAAAACTCCTTTTGGTTAAGTTTGTAATGAGTCTGAACTTATGGATTTGCATTTTGTATATTAACTTGTCAAATTCGGATTTTGAATGAATGTTGTTGGTACTTTTGTAATCGAGCCAAACAAGCCTTAACGATGGATTAGTATGTCTTAACTTGTTCCGTTATAGTTTCTTTTCATGGATTAGCATGTTTTAACGATGTTTTTGAAAGTTTAATATAGCTTGTGAAGTTTGGATTACTGTAAGTGTGTTTGGAGTATTGAAAGAGGTAAAGGTTGGGTGATTCCTTAGAAAAATTTTGCTGCTTGAAGGAATTCTGCTAAAGGGTCATTCGACCAATTAAAGGGAGTCGTTCGACTGATTGGGGTGAAGTAGTTCGAAATAACCCCCTCTATGTAATCTTTTTCTACCCCTTCTAGAAATTATTTAAATGTTTTGATTGTTTCTTAGGGTACCTTTGGGATCTCTTGCAACATATATTCATTCGTTTCAAAATATTAATTATTACGTTTTCAAATTTATACGGATTTTATAACTTGGAGGGAATTGTTTCCAAAAGATTTGTATACTAAATGGTTGTTTTAAGTTCTTTTATCGGTGATATAATCTTAAAGTGGATTGGATGAGCCTTGATGTCGTGGCAAGTGTCATATTTCCACGCATAGTGGGATGAGTCGTGACAAAGATGATTTCATATACATAATAGAAAGATTACAGAGATAATATACATAAATTTGGGAAAGTAGATAGGAAAATATATGTGCTACATGATTGATCTGTGTAAATAATATTTGTACAAGTAAACCAATTAAGTCAAAAAATAGTACTCTACCTACACAAGAACTGTAGGCTTCTTTCATTGAAAAAATCTACAACACAATCATGTACTTTTGGTTATGTGATACATAATTACATATATTTGATAGGTTCCAATGGGTAGTGATAAAGTGTTATTGTGTTGTAATTTTTCTAAGGTGCTGTTTGACAGAAAAATGCATCATTTGGTAGTAACTTTCCTTAAGTACCACTTGATAGTACCAATATTACATAAGATAGTAAGAAAATTAACGCCAAGGAATAGCAACTTTTAGTATATGTATACTATAAGCAAATACTTGTTTGTATTCTCAATTATACGCTTCTATCTATATGTATATTAAGTAAAATAAGTGAATGCAAGTTGGTGTCATAATTTATTTGGGTGGTTGAGTAGAATGCCTCTTTGGTCAATGGAAGTTGGCACACATGAAATGTGCATTAAATGTTCAAGAACTAATAATAATAATAATAATAATAATAATAATAATAATAACAATAAAAAAGAAGTAAAAAATTGGGAAGATTGAATGTTGAAAGGTAAGAAATTAAGATGAGCATGAATGCACGATTAGTACGTGAAACTAAACATGAAAAAATAAATGAAATTTACGCAAGACTGAAAATGGTATTCGTTACTCTAAAAAAAAAAAAACAAAATGGTACTCGTAATAGATAGACAAGGTCGGAGTTGAGGGGCAGACTAGAAAGTAAGTAGAGGTGTGGGTTGAAATAAAATATATTGAGGGGGGACTAAATTGAGAAGTAAGAAGAAAATATGTGGGCTGACTAAAAAGAGAGCATTTTTGCACACCCATTTTTGGTCCACTATTGCTCACCCAGACTTCACTGAGTGACACGTGTTCCATTTCATTCCCAATTTGCCCCTGTATGGCAGGCTTTTATAATTTTCAGGTGGGGCTTAGAAGGTAATTTGATAACTAGGGAGGGCTTGAAGAGTTGGTTGAATTAAAATTGGTCAATATATTAAGAGTAAATATCACCTATCTCCCCTGAGATTTGACCTTAATATACATATCTCCCCCCACGTTTCAGGATTCTCAATTACCTCCCTTATTTAAGAATTTTAGTGATAGATTCCCTTAAATTTTCTAACGATTTCTTAAAGGGAGGGAGAAATTGATACTAAAATTAAAAAATAAGGGAGGCAAGTGAGATTCCTGACACATGAGGGGAGGTATATGTATTAAGGCCAAACTGAAAAGTAGAAAATGCGTGGGTGAATTAATTAAATTAATCCATATATAACATACAAGAGAGAGAGAGAGAGAGAGAGAGAGACTCTTTCCAAATCTAGGAAGATATGGAAAAGCAAGTGAGGGACAAGATCTCTCCATATGCATGCGGAAAAGAAAAACAAGGAAAACACAGTAACACGTCCTCGTGCACCTAAGAGAGGTAACCAAAGAGAGTTTATACCCACATTCTTGAAAGCTATGAGAACCCCCATCCACCGAAATACCAGAGCACCACCTGGACAGGTAGGAGGTCACGGTTACCGCTTTCCTCGAGGAGAGAACTTAGATGTGTCAGAATTGGCGTGAGAACCCCAACTCTGGACATGACAACACTGAATTTGCAAGAAATCAACCCTAATGATTTGGCTTCATACTAAAAAGACATAGATCACTGAAATAAAAGGAATAGGAAAACATCAAAATTTTTATTTAGTTGTAGTGTCTAAATTAATTTAAGTTGTGTCATAGCCCGGTCCCACAATCGCGGAACCACAGCCCGTGGCACACCACCGATGCTAAACCAATTCATTAACGTCCCCAAAAATTAGTTTTAAGAACACACGCAGCGGAAAGAAAACAAAACATTTTGAAAAGCAGCAGTCCAGTCGACTGTACCTTAGGCCCAGTCGACTGATATTGGTTCAGCAGAAACTTGATTTTTCAAATATAATCCAATCGACTGTTTTCTAAGTCCAGTCGATTGGTACAGTCCGTTCGACTGAAGTACAGCCTGGGCAAAAATCTCTAAATTGAAAACATGACCCAGTCGACTGTGTCGGGGACCCAATCGATCGACATAGTCGACTGATCTTCTATAAAAAGATGCAGTGAGTTACTGAAAAAGAGGGTCCAGTCGACTGTTCTACGAACCAGTCTGTTGGCCCAAATATGGAAACCTTAGAGGAGGGGGGGGTGAATAAGGTTTTAGCGGAAATTAACCTTTTAAAAACATAATAGCAAATTGAACACAATCACAAGCAATTATGTAAAGAGATAAGGGAAGAGATACTTGCAAACCAATTTTTCAAGTGGTTCGGCAATCGCACCCCGCGGCCTACGTCCACCCCTCAAGAACACCTCTTGAGGATTCCTTTTAATCCGATCTACTTCACGGGTGTAGACCAAACCGTTCCCGTAGCACTTACGGGTGTGCACCAAACCGTTACAAGAGCCTTCAATCTCTCCCAAAGAAGAACACATCTTCTTTGCACACAAGGGTTACTAACCCTCACTCTTTACAAATTGATATGAATACAAATAGATAACTCTCTCTCTAGAGTGGATAATACAATTAAAGCTCACTACAATTTTTCTCTCTCAAGAAATACAAATGAAAGATTTGAGCAAATTGATAAACTCACACAACTACGGCTCAAATGATAATGTTTAAAGATCAAAGAGATGTATGATCAATACTATGTTTTCCAATCAAAATCTCAACCCCAAATAGCTTGGGAAAACATGTATTTATAGGCCTTGGAAGATTATAGTCGTTGGTGGCATGTTTGGTAATTAAAAGCCTCTTTTAAAAACTAGCCGTTATTGCCTTTCAGGTCGATTCAGTCGATTGGACCTTGAAGCAGTCAACTGGGCCTTGAAGCAGTCGACTGAGATGTGTTTACAGAGGGTTCTGTTAGCATTCTGGTCACTTCAGTCGACTGCATCGGGCCTTCAGTCGATTGCCCCTACCTGTTTGACAGCCTGGCACATCTCTACTAAAATGGCCATAACTTCCTCTACAAAAATCGGATTTGCGATCCGTTTGATGTTTTGGAAACTAGATTCAAATACCTTTCCAACCATATAAGATTGAACATTTAATTATTTTCCAATTGGTTGGGGAATTGCTTTAAAGATGACCCATTTAAAATTTATTTCCAAAACTTTAACTTTTAGATTTTGTTTGAGCCCCTATGAGTGTGAGATCAAGATGCCTTACAATGATGGTCCTAGACTTCAACCAAGGATGAAATATCTTCAAGTCTTCAAGCTTGATCCTTGTTGAGCTCCTTGTAACCTTGATCTACATCAATTAAATCTCATGCACACAAAGATGTTAAAACATTGATACAATATTAATACATGAGATTATATATGAGCATAAAAATGACTATGATAATAACAAAGAATGAATCAATATGAATCATGTAATTATCATAGCATATTTGACATCATCAAAACATAATTAAATATGCCTTAATATACCTTAATATACCTTAAGGCTAACACAGTCGACTGATTTATGGCAGTAGCACACTCTGCAGAATTTTCCTGACTTTGAAAATCTCCAATGACCACACACACTCTCCGCACTCATGCCAAGGTGATCCTAACTGCATTATAACACTACTAGAACATAGTTATAACATGTTACTATCTATTACAATATCTCAAATCCAATCTACGATTCTAAGTTAAACATAACTAAAAGTTATAACGATTCTTATTACAACAAGTCTTACAAAACGGTGAGATCAACATATCGAGTCGCCTTCTAAGTGAACTCCCCAAACTCACGTGTTCACTTCTGCGATTTCTCACCAGCATTAATACCTGCAATGGTTATTTGGATAACCACACATATTTCAATTTTTTTAAGCTAACGCTTAGTGAATAAAACAACAAATGCTCATGAATGATAAACATGCTCGCATTCACATCACTACATTTCATACTAGTCTTCGTAGTCTCACGTGTACGTTCCATACTCCCAATCCGCGACTCCTCGCCAGTAAGTCCACGCGAAAGGGTAAGACCCACGATTCTTTTTTTCAATCGTGCGACCTTATGCCTATAACGGTTCCAACACAATGGCTTGATACACGCACTCCTTTGACCCAAATAAGCAACTAAACATGTTCAAATACGTATCACTATGCTCTCGGTAAACAAAACATTTCACCATGCTATTAGGCCTACTTATCAATATAATTGCTCAATATGAACTACACAATATATATCTCTAAACTAACACATGCTTTTATCAAACATGAATAATTGTCAAGAAATCATTCCAACAACATAGTTAAATCACTCGCCTTCGAATAACACTCTTAAACTACGATCCAAGGAAAACCCGAGTACAAAGAATGTGCAGAAGTCCGTCTAGTACGATCCCTATGGATCAAAAGTTCAAATGTCAACTTTTATGAAAAATTCTAGAAAATAACTTTTCAAAAAACTTAGCCAAACATGCCTTAATAGATATTAAAACGAAGCTCTTACCTCGGGGAGCTCAAATATGAAATCTAGAAGAAATCAGACGGGCAGAAATTCGTCGTTTGACGTCAGAAAGCTCTAAGCTCCTAAATCACCCTTTTGGCCTCCTCTTGAGTTTTAGGCTAAAAAGTTATAAAAGTATCCAAAGTCATCTCTATCTATATATAGGCAACACTTTCAAAATTGTGTTTACCTCCCCGCAAGTTTTCAAAACTCCTAAACAGTCTTCGAAACTTTCTACACAGCTAATTCATAGCTTTACAAGTGAAACCTCCAAATTATTAAAGTTTCTGACTAAGTTTTGTTTGGTTGTTAAAACACAAATTTCTATATGACTTTTCCGAAGTTGCTAATTAGCTTACCAAATTAATAGCGTGTTAATTCGTCCTCACCAGGATACTAAATCTAACAACAGAAATAAATTCTAAACCAGAATTAATACAGATAGTGAAATGCACAGGTAAATATTTATTTTCAGATAAACATTTAAGGTGTTCCACAGTGACCGTTTCATACTCGGAGAGACTTTACAACAACAAACCGCTCAATCAATATAGTCTCAAAGGGTTCTCTAACATAGACACACAAATCAACTCGTGAGTCAAAACTCACTCAAACATATGTCAAAATGCACAACACATCATATTATCATGCATGACAATGTAATGAAATGCAATAACACAAATGTGGGTGTTATAAGTTGGGATTATTATTAAAATAGAACAAAAATACAATTCATGAAATTCACTTGATAATTAACGTCTCATTTAGATGGCAGTAATCAATGATGGAAATCCTAAATGCATTCCCATCGATGAGTTACGTAGCTTTGATTTAGGGGTATAAGTAAAAAAATCGAAAACCAAAAATCGACTGTTCAAAAAACTAATTGATTGATTTTATAAATGTATGTTCAAGCCAAAACCAACTGAAAGCTTCGAAAACCAACCGACTGCCACTGTCGGCCGTTGTTTTTTTTTTTTTCATAAAAAAATCGACCGAAACCAATCGTTTATACCCTTACTTTGAATGGTCATTGCAATGTTATTACTTTATTTTGGCTTGTGTTAGATATTGTGTCCCGAAGTACAGTAAATCAAGTTTTAAGGAACTAAATAATGAAAATAACTCTCTCCTTTTATAGTCTAATTGTTGGTTGATTTAGTTCTCTCTTTTCTAAAACTAGGATAGAGGCTTATGCAATGCACAGGTTCGTCAAAATTGAAAATTAAATTTGATGTATTAATCGTTGATACATTTATAGTTTTGTGACTTAAAAAAATTAAATCAAATAATACCAAATCCTAAAAAATTAAATCAAACAATATTAAATCCTTAATGTATTGAATATGTACCACTAACAAAATAAAGTTGTAAATATAAAAGCTTCAATAATCTTGGATGGAAGCAAATAAATTTTCTTTTCTTTTCTTTTCTTTCCCTTTTTTTTTTTCGTTTCCAAATCTTTCTTTAATGTTTTCACTTCTGTTTGTTTGCATTTCTCTACTTTTATATTTTTAGCCACAATTTATTGTATGAACTATGCACAAAATAATGCAACTACATGTAAACTTTATACAATAAAGTTGAGTTTATATCATAACTCATGATATTTTGAAAAACCTTATCATCTTTTATCTTTTGTCTTTTGTCTTTTTTGTTTAATTACATATAAACTTTATACAATAAAGTTAAAAGTGCTATTTAAAAGCTATAACGTAGTTTTAACATTATAACAGATGATATTTTGAAAAAAAAACTAATCATATTTGTTCTTTTCTTTGGCTTTTTTATGGGAATGATACAAAATTGTATGAAATTATAAATTTCAAAAACAAATGAATTAAATTTATTAAATGTATTATTATTATATATTTATTATGAGTATGAAATGATATGAGTAATTGTAAATTGCAATTTGTCTTTTATGTTTGCAAAGTATTTCATATATATATATATATATTTAATATGCTTATGATCATAGAATTGTACATGTGTGTGAATTAACATTTTGATATCATAACTCACAATATTTTGAAAAACCGTATCATCTTTTGTCTCTTGTCTTTTTTTTGTTTAATTACATATAAACTTTATACAATAAAGTTGAAAGTGTTTAAAAGTAATAACTTAGTTTTAACATTAAAACACATGATATTTTGAAAAAAAAAAAAAAAAAACTAATCACATTTGTTCTTTTCTTTGCCCTTTTATGGAATGATATGGAATTGTATGAAATTAAAAATTTATAAAACAAATGAATCAAATTTATTAAATCTATTATTATTATTATAATATATTTATTGTGATTATGAAATGGTATGAGTAATTGTAAATTACAATTTGTCTTTTAAGTTTGCAAAGTATTTCTTATAATGTATTATTATTATTATTACTATTATTATTATTATTATTATTAGTATTATTATTATTATTATTATTATTATTATTATGAGTATGAAATGATATGAAATTGTGCAAAGTATTTATTATATATGTATGATTATTTTATATTTATGATGAGTATGAAATGATATTTAAAAAACAAACGAATGTATGTGTGTATGAATTAAATTTATAGGTATGTGTGTGTGATAAAATATAATATTAGATATATTCGTAATTGTAAATTACAATTTATTTTTTAACTTTGCAAAGTATTTCTTATATATGTATTATGATTTTTATTATGAGTATGAAATGATCTGAAATTGTATGAAATTATAAATTTATAAAGCAAATGAATTAAACTCATTAAGTGTAAATTACATGTGTGTAAAGCCTTGTTTGGAAAAAACCAAAGCACAAAATCGATTTGCCAAACAAGGCACCAAAATTGTTGACTTTTCTTTGTTTGGGAAAAATAAAAACAAAAAAATAAAAACAAAGCACAAAATCGGTTTGCCAAACAAAGTAGCCGAAATTATTGACTTTTGATCCATGGGTTTAGTGCTTTGTTTCGGAAAAAGTGGGAACAAATAAGACAAAGAAAGGCCACAACTGGTTTGCCAAACAAACCCTATTATTTTTTGAGTGCCTTGTTTAGGTTAAAAAAAAACACAAATACAAATGAAGGCAAAATTAAGTTTGCCAAACAAAGCATAGCATCTCAATGTATCAGTAAAGACAAAATTACATATAAGGAGCAAACAATTGAAAGAATTTCAAATAAGGAGAATTGAAATTGTCAATCACTCTAAACCCTTTTTTTTTTTTTATATATATATATATTAGTATAGATATGAAGGAAGAAAAAAATATTAGCCCATCAAAATGAAACGTTATTCACATGGAGTACTGTATATTATATATACGGCTATATTATATAGAAGTACCACCCATTTTTCTAATAGAAGAGGTTGGGATAAGATTCCTTGATAGAAAAATGAGCAATTAATATTTCATAAAAGCATAGAAAATTATGAAGAATCTGGTGAACTTGGGTTCACTTCGCTTTTATATCTCAATTGATCAATGCATGTGCCACATAGTAAGACTAAGTGATTAAAACAGCCAAGATTTTGGAATGCACGAATTTAATTTGTTATTTGTTCTTCTTCTTTTTCGTACGAATATATAACTTAGCTTGTTGCTATTTATAAAGTAATATTATCTTTGCTAAAAGTAATGATACTGTACTATCACATGCTTTAATAGATGTGCAATATGTTGACAAAAGTCAACATTTTTTGGGTAAGCCGTAAAGGAGTAATGATATTATTCTTAAATTTATATTTCAAATGGTGTAATAGAGGGTCCGTTGAATTTTGAATAAATGATGTTGAAATGTTTTCACTATTAATTAGTGTTATGTTTTTCAAATTTTAATCTCAAATTCACATCTCAAATAATGTGGTAGCAATGTGGCAGTGAGACCACATTCATTAATAATATAACCATTTTAACATTATCCAATTAAAATTCAACGAGCTCACTACCACATCATTTGAGATGTGAATTTAGAATTAGAAATCTCCTAAATAAGTTTACTGAATGATGCGGCTATTTGAAACCTTTTTTTTACTTGTAAAACAGAAAACCATGAATATTGTATTTAATTTAAAGATAACCACTACCACATCATCCGGTAAATTAAAAAACTTAAAAGGTAACTAAATTAGTTGAAGGTTTTTTTTGGATGACATGGGGGAGAGGAAGGTTCGAACTTCGAACCAATATCTTGAAATGGACTTAAATGTTAAATTCTTTGCCACTTAAACTATGGCTCGCATGGTAAATTAGTTGAAGTTAAGCTATAAAAAAAAAAAAAAAAAAAAAAAAAAGTTCGTTGAAGTTTACATTTTCCTAATAAGGTTAGCTTCTACTAATCCCGAAATCCCTAGTCACAGTCTAGAGAGAGAGAGAGAGGGAGAGAGAGTGCGACTAATTAAGCCACATCCAAACCATTGTGACTTTGAAAGAACATGCATAGAAAACACTGGAAGTACTTACTTAAAACCATTGTGGGCTATGTTCCATGTACGTACCACCGAAGGGGGCAAAATCAATGTTTAACCATGGTCAAACATATCCCACATTTGACATTTTAAACATACGGTGACCCTTATCTTTGATAAGTTTGTAATAACAAGTCTAAAGTTCTAAGGTTAAAAAAAAGTACACCACTTGAGCGAGAGAGAGAGAGAGATTCAAAGCCGACATAGCTGACCACCGACCCCTCTTAAAACACAACTAAAACAAAACCAACCTTGACTTTCTCAAAGTCAATCCTACCACTATATAAAACCCTAATATCCTTCTCTTTCCCATTAACCCATCAAAACAAAAACTCAAAAAGCACCATTATCGATCCCAACTCATATCTCTCTAGCTAGCTCTCCTCTTTCTCTCTAGCTCATGGGTAATGCAATATCTCCTTGCTGCCACCCCAACACAAGTTCATTAGTGAAGCTAATCTTTTGGGAAGGAACCACAAGGACTCTCACAGGAAAACAGCTGGCAGGACAGATCATGTTCGAGTTCCCAGACCGAATGGTTTGCCATGCAGGCTCATTCTACATAGGTCACCCCATTCCGGCCCTAGGCATCGACGACGAGCTCATGTCTGGCCAGACCTACTTTGTACTTCCCTTGGATAAATTCACATGCAATGTTTTGACGGCCTCCTCTATCGCGGGCTTGGGTTCTGGCTCAGGTTTGTCTAGCCCAAAACCTAACTTCAAAGGCTGCCCTTTTCATTACATAAAGGATAAAAATGGCAGAGTGATGATCAAGGTATTGCCTGAGTTTATGATTAATCTTATTACTAGAGGTAAAGGAATTATGGAAGTGTCAACTATGATTAGCCCTAATCATAGTTTTCTTTGTAGCACACCAGAATTGAAGAAGCACTATGATCAACTTGTTGGGGTTAAAGATCAAGTTTGGTCACCTAAGCTTGAGACCATTTCTGAGTATAAAATTAGGTTTTCGCCGTGTAGATTTATAGGGTTGGAGTGGAAACAACAAGAAAATGATTATTGACTCATTTTTATTTTTTTGGTGGTAAGAGAAGATATATTAGAGATAAGATTATATATGAAGATAGTGATCAAATGATCAGTGCTGTATTTTTATTTTATTTGTACAAAAATTATCATGATACTGTACTTGTTTAGAGGGGTTTTGTTAAATTGAAATTAAATTGGCTCCTTTGTGTTGTTGGATCTTATTTCCCTTAATTACGTCTTTCTATTCATTACATAGACAATCCTTTTAAGTTGAATCTTGACTCAAATTAATCCTAGTTAACAAATTGTCAAATTGATCCTGATCTTAAAGTTTGGTGGAGAGTGGTAATTACTGTGCGCTTCTTTGTGGTCCGTATGGCTTGCTCGTTCGATAAGAAATTTATTTTAAGGGAAAGAAATGGAGAATTTCGCTCTTCTAAAATTAAAGTTAAGTCGTTTTATTGGATTCAAGCATAAAAAACCAAGAAGATGGAATGCTATTGACAAGGTCTGGCCTTAGCAGGGTTTGGGATTTCTTGGGTCTCTCTTTATAATGAATTAAGTTAGGGTTTAATGTCTGCAAACATAAAACACCAAGAAGATGGAATGCTATTGACAAGGTCTGGTCTTAGCAGGGTTTGGGATTCCTTGGGTCTCTCTTTATAATGAATTAATTTAGGGTTTAATTGTCTGCAAATCCACGAATTTGAATGGTATCATTCATATATGTTTTAGATTAGAATTTCGGTATAGAAATCTATCATCTTAAACGCAGTCATTTAGGAGACTGTTATCTATGTTTAAAAGTTGTGTTTAAACTCATAAACTATAGCACTATAAGTGATGCAGTAATTATATTAGTAGTCTTTTATGTTTTATTAGTGGTGTCTTTTATGTTATTAATTATTTATTTGGATTGTCAATTAATTAGCT
Organism: Hydrangea macrophylla; assembly: GCA_033977485.1. Taxonomy (NCBI): domain Eukaryota; kingdom Viridiplantae; phylum Streptophyta; class Magnoliopsida; order Cornales; family Hydrangeaceae; genus Hydrangea; species Hydrangea macrophylla. Next base: position 112,834,316 of record CM066997.1, on the reverse strand, counting down.
AGTATGAGTCACAACCATGGGAGGTTAGTAGATGTTTAGTATGTATAAATATTAGGAGGCTAGGGTTGAGATCTAGAGTAGTTAGTTTTGATATATATATATATATATATCTTGTTTATAAACTGGTACTGGTAAACTAAGTGAGTCTAAAGATCTGTAATGGAGATTTACTTTCCAAAATTCTAGGGGTTGAATTTCGCTTCATTTCCTCTTGTGATTGTAAATATCTTTACATCATTTGGTATCCGAGCCTATACATACCTGAAGCTAGGGATTAAAAGAAATCTCTAACCAAGCAAAGCCAATTAAACAACCCTTGTGATTGTTAACAACATTAGTCCACCTTCGCAATTACATTTGCTACTCGATCGAACCAGCCGGATCAATTTCTAGCTAGCCTTCGAATCTTCTTAGAGGAGAATCAAACCACCAGATTGGACTCAACCATATCCTCTAGCCTTGAATTAATTAGCTCGAACCAACATTGAGCATCACAACTAACCGAGACAAATCGAAGGAGACATGGGGAATCCGATGGCAAACACAACCTTAACCTTTGTGACGCAGTTTAAACCAAGCATTAGATGAATCAAGGCCATAATCCGACCAGAGTTGATCCAAAATTTGAACCTAACTGAGTTGCCGCTGAATTCGTTCAACCAGACTGAATTGCGAACTAGTGGGTTTTGAGCTTCGAACCAGATTTAGTGTATGAGTCAAACTTATACAATTGAAGAGGAAAAATGGTCCCACGTGGACCAATCAAATAGTATGATTCAAGAGAATAAAAATGGTGATAATTGTTCATCTAAGGACTTCATATACCAAATATGATTTTTAAAAATTGTTAAAGATAAGGGAATAATCTAGTGAAAACGAAGTAGTTTTAATAAAGGAAATGGGAAAAAATCGGAAATTGTCTCTTTTTTTTTTTTCTGTAAGGAATTGGTCTTTGAAAATATTTTAATTGATCGAATCCAAATAGGGGGTGTTTGTTAATTGCATTAATGATTTAAGTAAGCTAATAAATGGAAGGGAGAAATAATTTATTTAAATGATATTAATGAATTAACATGCAGTGAAGATAAACTGTAGTATAATTCTACACAGTTTTCATATATAACTATTTACATGCAGAGGATCTTTCGACCGTTCAAGTGTACCCTGTTCAAGATTCCTTTGCAAAACTCAAATTTCACGAATTTGTCTAAGTATAGGATCCCAAAACCTCACATACATTCAACCAACTATTAAAACATTTGATTCTCAACTTATTATACAAAATTTCCGATCAAGACTTACATCTTTAAGTATTAATTACAAAATGCCATTGGCACCAAAAACACAATAATTCTGCAAATTTCTCAAATTTCTACTGGAATACCGGAACATGATATAAAGTCCACTGTTCAAAATCCCGAGTTATTACACGAAGTGTGAGAACTCCTTATTCCTTCTCTTTACTCAAGTGCTTATAACCGAAGTCATCCTTAAATCAAGCATGCTCATTCCAACATTTAACCATGTCAAATGCCCTATTCCAAGATCAACCTTAATCGACAAGTATACGAGTGATTCTTTTCGCAAGTTGATACCACTAACAACATGTGCCTTAGTCTAATGTAATAGCCTGTACTTGTGGATGTATATAATATAAATGAGATTCAGTATGACTATCTTAATTGGTTTTATAAATCCTAACCAATTGATTGGACCTAGGGTGTTCATGGTCGATTTTTTTTTTTATTTTTTAGTGATTTAAAATTGATCATTCGGTTTCAGTAGGTCGGTTTTAGACAGTGTCGGTCGGTTTTGACTTGTGCACTACATTGAAAAACCGACCAATCGGTGTCTGGTCGGTTTGGTTTTGGTCAATTTTCAATTTTTTTTGTTTTCTTGAACACCCCTAATTGGACCCAACTCAATCGATTGGACTTGACCGCATGTGACCAATCGAATGAACCCCATCCAATCGATTGAATGGGTCTGAACTTGGTCTCCAAGTTTGATTGGAGTTTTGACACATGACATACTCTCAAATCTATATATATGCACGAATTTCTTTGTTTTGGTTTGGTTTACAGAAATTACAAAAATGGAGAGATATTTTGTGATATATATATATACACGTACATATACCCATGCATACACACCCACAAACACAAACACATACATACACGCTGCTCTGAGGAGGAAAAGAAGAATAGGAGAAAGAAAGAAAGGAAAACATAAAGAAGAAAAAGAAGGAGAAAGAAGACAGAGGAATAGGGGAGAGAGAAAGAGAGAGAGAGAGGGAGGCCATTGAAGCTTGAACTCCCAAAAGCTCACCAAACACACCATTAACATTTTGGTGAGTCCCAAACTCACCTAGTATCATTGCATTGATGTTTTTTATAAGTTTAAAAGAAGGCCAGGAATGTTGCGTAGAAGTGGCTTTCCCGAATTTCAGGCCATCTCAGACCAGTTCTGAGAAGAAGACACCGACCCAATCGATTGGAAGGATTCCAATTGATTGAACCCTACCCAATCGATTGAAAAAGGTTCAATCAATTATAAGAGACCCAATCGATTAGATAAGATCTCGATCAATAGTAAAATTACAACAACCTGTAATTCACTCATGATGAAACTCCAAATTATTTGTTTTTGCAAAATTTCTAACACCAATGCATAGATCTCGAAAAAATACATAAAATCGAGAAAAAAAATGCACAAAAAGGTTATAAAAAAAAAATCAAGTGATGGTCATTCAAAGTTGTTATCTGTTTGTAAATAGATGCAATCACTGAAAAACCAATTAAAAAATTTGATTTTTTTTTCATTGGAATCTCATGATGCATATGGATGTTAAAAGATCTCGATCTCACGATTCCTAAAATAATTTTTTTATAAAATATATAAAAAAAAATATAATAATAAAAAACGAGTTGAAAAGTGAAAGTCAATTGCAAGGATTCCAATTGATTGAACCCAACCCAATCGATTGAAAAATGTTCAATCAATTGTAAGGGACCCAATCGATTGGATAAGATCTCGATCAATTGTTGTCACAACCGTTCCAAAGATTCATGGTTTTAACATGCATATTTGAATTTCACAAATTATCGATGTTAATTAATAATTTGTGATAAGTAGTTGACTGTAGTCAACGGTGGAGTGTCGATTGAGGACACGGTAATCGGAGGACCATGAGGCATCCGTATGACTAAATGACATTTATATGCTTTAAATGTTATTTGAACTATTTGATATTTCATGAATAGTGAATTTATTTGCGAAGAGTAAATTCTGGTAATTTTGGTACTGTTTTATATCATTTTGAGAACTGTGGTGAGAACGTGAGTGACACGTCATAAAAAGGTAGGTTGTGTAGAGATTCCACAGAATTCAGTTTTCGGACGTATTTTTGGACCCAAACGAGTCTTAGTCGAAAACTTTTGAAATTGATAATTTTCACTCGTAAAGTTGTAAAATGGACGTGTGCGAAGTTTCGGGAGTTAACTAGAAGTTTAAGAAACTCACGGGGGAGTAAACGAGATTCCCGAAGAGTTTGTCTATAAATAGGAGTGGATGTATTTGCATTAGTTACAAAACTTATATAATATCTTGGGAGAGGAGAGAGAAAGGGAGATTGATTGCTACGGGCTTTGCGACGACAAACGGCGACCGTTCGTCCGTCAGTTTTCAACCAAATTTGAGATTCGAACTCCTTGAGGTAAGGGCTTCGTTTTGATACTAGTTAGGACTAGTTTGGTTAAGTTTTATAAAAATCCTAATGATAGAATTTTGGGGTAAACGCATGTAAACTTGTAGGAATCGCTTGATATTCGAAATCCGACGTTTAATCGACCTCCTAGTTCATCCTTCGAAGTTATAGGAAAATCGCACGAGGTATGAATTCCGAACCTATGTAATATAGACAATTTTGGATATTTTAGATATTTTGTATGACTTGTGATCCGGGCAAACTTATGTGTTAAATTAGGCCCGTTAAAGTTAGCGAGTATGTATAGAAAAGCACGGTGACATGATTATGTGAGTATGTTAAATGTCTATGTGGGTCAAAGGGGAGTTTGATATAATTTTACGCCGGTGCACGCCTCTCGATGTTTGAGAGTTTATAGTAGTGACGACTACTTGCTTGGTGTGGGAAGTGGCCAACCAGAGCAGATTGGTGTAATGGTTGAGTGATCCTTGGCTAACCATTGACATCGCGGTTTAAGATTTAAGACTTGCCGATATACTGGGTGAATGCGTATCTCTTTCCCCGGAGACTAAATTATGTGATTTAGATGTTTAAAACATGAATTGCCTCATATGCATTTGTTTAGAATTGTACACTCAGCATATAGCTGAGCAGTGGAGATTTCCTCCATTGCAGGTGACAGGAAGAAAGGGAAAAAGAAGCGCGAAGAGTGAGACCGCGGGAACGACGGGATTGAACCACTTTGTATATGTTTTTGTCTTCCATTCCTTGGTTGAAAATGTAATTTTTGGAAGTTAGGACTAGAAACGTCACTTTTAAGTTTTGGAATGGAATTGTAAGGTCATGTTATGTACTTAACTCCTTTTGAATTCGTGGTAATGAATCCGAACTCGTGGATTCGTGTTTTGGAAGGTTCTACTTGTAAATTTAACGGTTTGAAGGATTGTACTTGTTCTTTTATATTTTGAGCCAAACAAGCCTTAGCTTGTTCCGTTAATTATCTCTTTCTGTGGATTATTATGTCGTTATGACGATCTTGAAAATCTAGTATAGATGGTGAAGTTTAAAAAGTTTCAACATGTTAGGAAGCATGGAAGTGAAGAGGTTGAGTGATGCTTTGGCAAAATTCTGCAACATTCTGCAGGATTCTGCCAGAGGGTCATTCGACCGGTCGAAATACCCCCTGTCAGAAATTTTTTTCAATACCTTTCGCAACTTTTGGAAATGTTTCGATTGGTTCTTAGGGTACCTTTGGGACCCCTTTTAACATAAAACCATTCGTTTCGAAATGTAATTGCGTTTTCAATTTTACACGGATTTTATAACTCGGAGGGTAATGTTTTCAAAGTTTTATACACTCGAGGTTGTTTTAAGTTACTTTTCCGCTGCGTATTGTTATAAGACGAAATGGTTGAGCCTTGGTGGCGTGCCACGTGTCCTGTTTCCGCACGTTAGCGGGATGGGTCGTGACATTTATTGGTATCAGAGCAATAGGTAACAAAACTTTGGGAACGTTTGACGACGAGTGGAGTGTTGAGTGAATTATCATATTCTAGAGTGCATCCATACATTGTAGAGATGTTTGATGCATATGTATGTTGTTTTACATACATGATATTGTTATTGTTGTACATGCATAGTATTTATGCATTGAGATTGACAGGACTATAATCATGAGTGACGAAGAACGAGAATTATCGCCACATACTCGCTGAATGAATGAAATGGCTGAAATGATGGAGAACATGGGAGAGATGATACGAAATATAGCGGAAAGATTACCTCCAACACCTCCATTGTAGCCAGAACCGATAGTTGTAGTACATGTGCCTGAAAATAGGGGTATGAGGTCAATATCAGAACAGTTTGCCCGGAAGAAACCGATGGAATTTCATGGGACACCCGACCCAACGCTCGCAGAACATTGGATCATGGATATGGAGAGAATTTTTCGATCGATTCCGATGACCGATAAGGAGAAAATTGAGAATGCCAGTGATATACTTAAGGGTGAAGCCCAGAACTGGTGGGTGAACGTCCTAGACCAAAGAGCACCAATAACTTGGGAGGGATTCAAAGCAGAGTTTAATCGCCGATTCTTTCCAAGGGCTGCTCTTAATGCGAAGAAGAGAGAGTTTGATAATCTCCGACAAGGGGATATGACTGTGACGGAATACACTTCAAGGTATAACACTTTGTTGAGGTTTGGAAAAGGGTCTGTGTTGACAGAAGAAGATAGAGCAAGGAAATATGAAGATGGGTTGAGGGATAATATCCGCTTGAGGGTTGAAACCTATGAACATTCAACTGTTGCAGTAGTACAACAAACGGCACTTGTAGTCGAAAGTGGAATGGAGAGATCGAGGCAAAATCAGCAAAGCCAACAAAGGAAAGAGAAACCACGAGGGTAATGACCGAAACTATGGTGGACCTTTCAAGAGGCCGTTTGCAAGAGGCTCTAACTCTAGTTTCAGTGGATTCAGGAAGCCGGCAAGTAACATACCGTTGTGTCCATTGTGTAATCGGCCACACACCGGTCGATGTTTTATGACAAATTTCTAGAACAAAACCCAAGGGATGAACAGTGCAAGTGCTACACCTGATATGAGGGGCAAGTGCTACGATTGTGGAATGTTTGGACATCAATCCAAGGAGTGCCCGAGGAAGCGTCCTCAACAAGGAGCTAGTTCTATGGCTTCTAGTGGTTCGAAGCCTCGACAGACTAACGATGGGGGACAAAGGACGGAACAACGACAAGGGAGGTCATTTCAGATGAACCCAGGGGATATGGCTGCTTCGGAGACAGTAGTCTCAGGTATGGTGCTTATATGTTTGCACTTAGCGCGCATACTTGTTGACTCAGGATCTACGCATTCATTTGTATCGCATGCCTTTGTTGAACATTTGAACGTTAAATCGGCACCGTTAGGATATGAATTGTCTATCGCGGTACCACTTAGTAAATCGATGATGACGTCTACTGTATATAAGGACTGTGAAATCAAATTAGGCGAGAAGTTGATGACCATAGATCTTATACCTATCGTTGTGAATCACTTTGACGTGATCTTAGGAATGGATTGGCTAGCCCTTAACCGAGCCACCATAGACTGTAAACGGAAAGAGGTTAACTTTCGATCACCGGTACATGGGAACTTTTGCTTTCAAGGGAGTGGGGTTATACCGCCGCCGTACTTGATTTCAGCTATCCGGGCGGGAAGGTTATTGAGAAAAGGATGTCAAGGATTTCTGTGTTCGGTGACTGACGCCGCAACGACCGAATCAAGAGTAGAAGACATTCCGATAGTGCGAGAATATCCAGATGTATTTCCTGACGATCTACCAGATGTTTTGATTGAGAGGGAATTTGAATTCACCATTGAGGTAATGCTAGACGCAAGACCTGTATCCAAGGCACCGTATAGAATGGCACCTGTGGAATTGAAAGAGCTGAAAATCCAACTACAAGAACTACTTGACAAGGGTTTCATTCGACCTAGTATATCGCCGTGGGGAGCTCCAGTGTTGTTTGTCAAGAAGAAAGATGGTTCAATGCGTATGTGTGTCGACTATCGAAAACTGAACAAGTTGAAAATTAAGAACAAGTATCCACTGCCGAGAATTGATGACTTATTTGATCAACTTCGTGGGGCACAAGTATTCTCCAAGATAGACCTGAGGTCGGGTTACCATCAGTTGAAAGTGAAGGCCGAAGATGTTGAGAAAACTGCTTTCAGAACGCGCTACGGACATTATGAATTTCTAGTCATGCCATTTGGAGTTACAAATGCACCAGCTGCGTTCATGGATCTTATGAACCGGGTCTTCAAGGACTACTTGGACGATTTTGTGATAGTGTTCATTGATGACATTCTTATCTATTCATCGAGTGAAGTAGAGCACGAGAAGCATTTGAGACTTATACTTCAGAGATTGCGGGAGAAGCAACTGTTTGGAAAATTCAAGAAATGTGAATTTTGGTTACCTAGCATTACTTTTCTTGGTCACGTGATTGACAAGAATGGAGTTTCAGTTGATCCTCACAAAGTGGAAGCAGTATCAAATTGGCAAAGACCGACGTCTGTATCTGAAATCCGAAGTTTCTTGGGATTAGCAGGGTACTATCGCCGTTTTATTGAACATTTCTTGAAGATTTCTTTACCTATGACCAGGTTGATGAGGAAAGGGATTACCTTCGAATGGAGTCAAGAATGTGAAGACAGTTTTCAAGAGTTGAAGTCAAGGTTGACAAGGGCGCCTATCTTGACAATACCATCTGGAACTGAAGGATTTGTAATCTATAGTGATGCTTCACACCAAGGATTGGGATGTGTGCTTATGCAAAGTGGTAAAGTAATTGCCTATGCTTCTAGACAGTTGAAGACACATGAAGTAAACTATCCGACTCACGATCTTGAATTGGCCGCGGTAATTCATGCCTTGAAGATATGGCGACATTATTTGTACGGGGAAAAGTGTGAGATTTTCACTGATCATAAAAGTTTGAAATACATCTTCACCCAACGGGACTTGAAGATGAGACAGCGAAGATGGTTGGAGCTGATGAAGGATTACGATCTTTCGATTGAGTATCATCCGGGAAAGGCTAATGTAGTAGCCGATGCATTAAGCCGGAAGACGCCAAGGAATTTAGCCGACGAGCTAACCCAACAAAAAGAATTGATAAAAGAGATGGAACGCTTAGAATTGGATGTAATTCCAGGGACCAATGATGGCTTAATGATGGCAATCAAAGCGCACCCAGATATTATTGATGAGATCAAGAGGGAACAGTTTAATGATGTTTACCTGTGCAAAATGAGAGACTAGGTACCTTTGGAAAAGCGACCTGGTTTTACCTTAGAAGAAGGAACGTTGAAACTTGGAGATCGATTATGTGTACCAAATGTGAAAGGCTTGAAAGAGAGGATTCTGGAAGAAGCACATAGCACTAGATACTCAGTATATCCGGGAAGCAATAAAATGTACAAAAATTTGAGAGAAAACTTTTGGTGGAAGGGCATGAAGCGTGAGATTGCTAAGTATGTTTCTGAGTGTTCAGCATGTCAGCAAGTGAAAGCAGAGAGACAAGTACCCGCGGGGTTACTACAGCCGTTACCAGTGTCAGAATGGAAGTGGGACGAGATCACGATGGATTTTGTATCCGGATTTTCGCGATCACCCAATAAGAATGACAAGATTTGGGTTATAGTTGATAGATTGACGAAATCAGCACATTTTCTACCAATCAAGACGACTAAGCCATCCAAGTTAGCAGAATTGTATATGAAGGAGATTGTAAGACTACATGGGGTTCCAGCAGTGATAGTATCAGATCGCGATAGTAGTTTTACATCGAGGTTTTGGGGAAGTCTACAGAAAGCTATGGGTACTAAGTTGAGTTTTAGTACTGCATTTCATCCTCAGACCGATGGACAGTCAGAACGAACGATTCAGACCTTGGAAGATATGTTGAGACTGTGTGTTCTAGATTTTGGGAGTGATTGGGAGCACCACTTGCCGTTAATTGAATTTGCTTATAACAATGGATTCCAGTCAAGTATTGGAATGGTACCGTATGAAGCTTTGTATGGGCGTAAGTGCCGATCACCGATTTGTTGGACCGAGGTTGGAGAAAGAAGATTGTTAGGACCTGAGATGGTACAAATGACTACCGAGAAGGTAAAATTGATCCAGGAGCGACTTAAGGTAGCTCAGAGTCGTTATAAAAGTTATGCGGACTCTAAACGACGACCGATGTCATTCGAGGTAGGAGACTTTGTATACTTACGAGTATCGCCTTCGAAAGGCATTGTTCGATTTGGGAAACGGGGAAAACTTCACTCGCGATTTGTAGGACCTTTTGAGATCCTAGAGAGGGTAGGGCTAGTGGCTTACCGATTAGCCTTATCATCTGAGCTGGAGCAGGTGCACAATGTGTTTCACGTATCGATGTTGAGACGATGTATGACAGACACGAGTAAGATCATAATACCGGAACCGTTACAGATTCAAGAGGACTTGAGTTACATAGAACATCCTATGGAGATTTTGGATCGGAAAGAACAAGTGTTGAGAACGAAGACGATTCCGATGGTGAAGGTATTATGGCGTAACCATACAATCGAGGAAGCTACGTGGGAGAATGAGGAGGAGATGCTGAGTGAGTATCCGCATCTTTTTGACCGATGAGGTATAAGTTTGGGGACAAACTTCCTTTTTGGAGGGGAGAGTTGTCACAACCGTTCCAAAGATTCATGGTTTTAACATGCATATTTGAATTTCACAAATTATCGATGTTAATTAATAATTTGTGATAAGTAGTTGACTGTAGTCAACGGTGGAGTGTCGATTGAGGACACGGTAATCGGAGGACCATGAGGCATCCGTATGACTAAATGACATTTATATGCTTTAAATGTTATTTGAACTATTTGATATTTCATGAATAGTGAATTTATTTGCGAAGAGTAAATTCTGGTAATTTTGGTACTGTTTTATATCATTTTGAGAACTGTGGTGAGAACGTGAGTGACACGTCATAAAAAGGTAGGTTGTGTAGAGATTCCACAGAATTCAGTTTTCGGACGTATTTTTGGACCCAAACGAGTCTTAGTCGAAAACTTTTGAAATTGATAATTTTCACTCGTAAAGTTGTAAAATGGACGTGTGCGAAGTTTCGGGAGTTAACTAGAAGTTTAAGAAACTCACGGGGGAGTAAACGAGATTCCTGAAGAGTTTGTCTATAAATAGGAGTGGATGTATTTGCATTAGTTACAAAACTTATATAATATCTTGGGAGAGGAGAGAGAAAGGGAGATTGATTGCTACGGGCTTTGCGACGACAAACGGCGACCGTTCGTCCGTCAGTTTTCAACCAAATTTGAGATTCGAACTCCTTGAGGTAAGGGCTTCGTTTTGATACTAGTTAGGACTAGTTTGGTTAAGTTTTATAAAAATCCTAATGATAGAATTTTGGGGTAAACGCATGTAAACTTGTAGGAATCGCTTGATATTCGAAATCCGACGTTTAATCGACCTCCTAGTTCATCCTTCGAAGTTATAGGAAAATCGCACGAGGTATGAATTCCGAACCTATGTAATATAGACAATTTTGGATGTTTTAGATATTTTGTATGACTTGTGATCCGGGCAAACTTATGTGTTAAATTAGGCCCGTTAAAGTTAGCGAGTATGTATAGAAAAGCACGGTGACATGATTATGTGAGTATGTTAAATGTCTATGTAGGTCAAAGGGGAGTTTGATATAATTTTACGCCGGTGCACGCCTCTCGATGTTTGAGAGTTTATAGTAGTGACGACTACTTGCTTGGTGTGGGAAGTGGCCAACCAGAGCAGATGGGTGTAATGGTTGAGTGATCCTTGGCTAACCATTGACATCGCGGTTTAAGATTTAAGACTTGCCGATATACTGGGTGAATGCGTATCTCTCTCCCCGGAGATTAAATTATGTGATTTAGATGTTTAAAACATGAATTGCCTCATATGCATTTGTTTAGAATTGTACACTCAGCATATAGCTGAGCAGTGGAGATTTCCTCCATTGCAGGTGACAGGAAGAAAGGGAAAAAGAAGCGCGAAGAGTGAGACCGCGGGAACGACAGGGTTGAACCACTTTGTATATGTTTTTGTCTTCCATTCCTTGGTTGAAAATGTAATTTTTGGAAGTTAGGACTAGAAACGTCACTTTTAAGTTTTGGAATGGAATTGTAAGGTCATGTTATATACTTAACTCCTTTTGAATTCGTGGTAATGAATCCGAACTCGTGGATTCGTGTTTTGGAAGGTTCTACTTGTAAATTTAACGGTTTGAAGGATTGTACTTGTTCTTTTATATTTTGAGCCAAACAAGCCTTAGCTTGTTCCGTTAATTATCTCTTTCTGTGGATTATTATGTCGTTATGACGATCTTGAAAATCTAGTATAGATGGTGAAGTTTAAAAAGTTTCAACATGTTAGGAAGCATGGAAGTGAAGAGGTTAAGTGATGCTTTGGCAAAATTCTGCAACATTCTGCAGGATTCTGCCAGAGGGTCATTCGACCGGTCGAATGGGGTCGTTCGACCGGTCGAAATACCCCCTGTCAGAAATTTTTTTCTATACCTTTCGCAACTTTTGGAAATGTTTCGATTGGTTCTTAGGGTACCTTTGGGACCCCTTTTAACATAAAACCATTCGTTTCGAAATGTAATTGCGTTTTCAATTTTACACGGATTTTATAACTCAGAGGGTAATGTTTTCAAAGTTTTATACACTCGAGGTTGTTTTAAGTTACTTTTCCGCTGCGTATTGTTATAAGACAAAATGGTTGAGCCTTGGTGGCGTGCCACGTGTCTTGTTTCCGCACGTTAGCGGGATGGGTCGTGACAATTGTACAATTACAACAACCTTTAATTCACTCATAATGAGACTCTAAATTATTTGTTTTTGCAAAATTTCTAACACCAATGCATAGATCTAAAAAAAAATGCATTAATAAAACAAATGCCCAAAAAGGTTTAAAAAAATGATCAAGTGATGGTCATTCAAAGTTGTTATCTGTTTGTAAACAGATGCAATCACTAAAAACCACCTGAAAAAATTGATTTTTTGTGTCGTTGGAATCTCATGATGCATATAGATGTTAAAAGATCTCGATTTCACGATTTCAAAAATATGAATTTTATAAAATATAAAATAATAATAATAATAATAAAAACAAGTTTTAAAATTGGAAGTCATGGGATTTTAAAGTTAAAAAAAAAAAAAAAAAACTAACTAACTAACGATGACATGCAAAACTAACTTTCAAATCGTAAAAATGACTGCAAATATTGTTATCTGTTTGTGTTTGTACCATAAATATAATTTTAATATATTATTGCAATATTACTATATTATTGTATAATATATTTATTGTAAACTATTTGGCTTGCCATGGAAGCCATTTAGTGGTTTAACTTGCAGGATACTTGGCATCGTAGGAGTATATCAAAGATGGTTAATTGAATATCAATGGTGATGATGAAGATGGAAGTTGCTTGAAGACACTTGTCATCGTAGGAGCATCTCTTACTAATTGGTAGTTGTAAAATTTGAATTATTAGTTATTGAAGTTGGAGGGAAATGTAATTCAAATTTGAATAGTTAGTTATGTAATTCATCTATAAATAGATGTTTTGTACTCCTTGTAAGAGATCCTTGACCAACAACAAACATTTCAACATTATGTAATCCTTTTTCATTTGGCCACCTTGCATGGCTATGACTTTACTTTACATTAGTTTAGCTTTAGTTTAATATTTCTTCAATGCTTTACTTTCCTTTAATGCAATTCTTAGAAGTAGTCATAGAATAGTTCAATCAGTTCGAAGGTATCCTTCGAACTCTCTCTTCTTCTTCTTTTCCTTCTTCTTTTCCTTCTTCTTTTTAGTTTTCTAGTTCATCTCACACAATAAAAAGTCCTTGTTAAGGCATCGAACGGTCACAATTGGCCTGGTGAGGCGCATTTGGCTTATACAATCACACTATCACATTGGCATTAACTTGCCTGGCACGCTCGCACATACAATATTACACTAATATCCTTCGAAGGATAAATAGCCAAAACATTTTTGGCACACCCGATGGGACCCAAGTGTCAAGATGAATTTTGAACGGGTGAATGTTTTACCCTCTTCAACACCATATTTTGGTGATAACAATTTCGAATGGTTGTATGTTTTACTACCATTATCACCAAATTTTGGTGATGGACATTGGTCAAATGATTTTGTTCCATCGTTGGAAGAATTAAAGGATCAAGCATTTAGTTTGAAAACTAAAATGTATGAAATGGCTCAGGGGATGTCAACTATTATTCAAAATTACGAGCCAATGAATGAAAATAAATTAATGATGAAGAATCTACATGATCCTTTAATGGTGGAAACAAAAAAATCACCAATGCTATCATCACCCCTATTGGTTAATCAACCAAATAATTGTGGTGAAAATATACTCTAGGGATGTATTTTTCAACCAAGTATGGTTGAGAACCATGGACAACCTCTTGTTCATAGATCGATTTGAGTTTTTCAATATAATGCAAAGCGTTGAAACTTATGAATTATTTAAGCCACTTATGACTTTAATTGGTCAATACCCATTTTGACTTTGTGGTTTGTTGGGAATGGGCCCACAATCACAACAAGAAAAACCACACCCACAAAGATGGAGATACACAGAACAAGAACGACATAACCACGAAAGAAAAATCAAGCAAACCAACACAACAAGATTTAAATGTGGTTCGGCCCAACAATGCCTACGTCCACGTGCAAAGGCGATCACCTCGATTAATATGAAGATTACAAGTACTCAAGACGTCACGTGTATAACTCTCCAACCAAGTTATATGACACACACAATTGCTAGAAACTAATCTCTCCCTCACTAGTTTGTAGCCCTCTCTTGTGTATGTAGAAGATTTCCAACCAATCTTATCAATCCCTTGAGTAAGCCCTATATTTATAGAGATTGTATAGTCCTAATCCTAGTTGTAGTAAGATTTACCCCTATGGTAAGTCTTATACAACAAGGAATACTCTTACACACATTCCTATATAAACTAGGAACTTCCACCATCAAAGGAATCCTTATTTGATAAGGAAACCACCAAATAAGGAATCCAATTATAATTAGGAAATCATTCCACTAATGGAATTTTAGGCACAATCCTAACAATCTTTACCTTGCCTCAAATTCCTTCCCATCAGTCCTCAGAGTCTTCATCTTGTAATCTTCAACTTCCACATCGATAGTACATCACCTTTGCCATCCCCCAAGCTATTCAGCTACACCATTACTCAAGTTCACATCCCCCATGAACTTGAGATCGCCAACGTCGTCAAATACGAAACGCACGAGCTCCGCTTTGCTATTGTGGTCGTCTTCACCTTGAGTAGAAGTTGTCATCATCAAAGTTGTTGGAGCCTCATCATCTATTCCCTCAATAGATTTCCCCACCGGCTTCCATACCCTCTTATTCTTCATGATATCTCCAAAATCTATACTTCCCAACTAAACGTACAAATTTCCAACCTTTTTTCCCAAGAAAATTATACGAGAATACCGCTTCACCTTCATGAAGCCTCTCTTCGCGACAAACGAGCATCCTTTGGAATCCAACATTCCCAAGGAAATTATGTTTCTCTTCAAACCCGGAACATGAAGCACATCTGTCAAAAGCCTTGTCAACCCATTTGAAGTCTTGATTCGAACGGTTCCAACACCCTTGATTTCTCCAACTGTGTTGTTCGCCATATAGACTTTTCCCTCCATCGGTTTGTAGGATGAGAACCAATCTACATGCGAACACAAGTGAGCAAAACAAGCTGAATCAAGAACCCAATCCGTGGTTTTCTTCTCCTCCTCTGTAATTGTCATGACTTCTACGACATCTTAATCCGAATGTTCCAACACGTTTGTAGCGGTACCACTATTATCTTTCTTTGCTGGGCAATCTCTGTGGACACGCGGAATTGGACCACTTCTCTTGTTTGAGATTGTTTTGAAATTGATTTGAATCAAAGAAAGAAAATAGGTCTGTTGAAAACAGATACAGAGTCGCCACTTGGTCTTTAAGGAACTAAGAAACCTAATTTTGACTCACCCAAGCGGATAAGGGCACCGGCCCTTCATAACCAAAGAACTTGGTTCGGGGTTTTGGTACGAGAGAGGAAGGAGCCTTTGTCGCGACTAAAACACCCTCAACTCGCCCCGCCTTTCGACGGGCCTCAATTAGCATCCAAATAATCATCTTATACTAGGTATGGTTCGACAAATAATACTACGATAGTATATTACATCACATAAGAAACTTGAAATGAAAGATCTAAAGATAAGATATCATTCATAAGATCTAAGCCAAATATCACACAATGTGAAGTGAAAGATCACACAAATAAACCTAGGAAAAATCGTCTAATCATATATCAATTAATCAAGTTTTCCTAATCTAAAGGGGGACATGAATTGTTCTTGAAACAAATAATCAAAGAAATCAAAATATGCTTAGCAAGCTAGTATGATGCATGTTAATATTTGAAAAAAAGAAGACCTCTCAATCCCCGGGATGGATGAGAAAGGATGATTAGACCGAGGGGAAATATGAACGTGTGATCATGATCATTCCTTATAATCTTCTTGAATTAGGAGTTACAAAAACCCCAAATCTTTGCACGGATGCAATGTATGTATCTAGAATGTGCCAAGGTTGTAGTGTGCTTTGTGTTCATGGATTCCTAGAATGACTTAGAAGTCTAAAATGTGTATGAATAGATGGATGAAATCAATATGGGATATGTACAAATGTAGTATGAACTACTTCCTAAGATATGAACTAATTTGGAATGCATATAAGCATCAAATGAAAGAATGAAAGTTAAAATGTGCTTGCTGTGAATAGTGGACAGAACAGTAGCATCATCTTTTGGAAATTGAAAAGAGGGGTTAGGAATGTTTTCAATGCATGATTTTTTATGGAGATGTTCCTTATTGTGTCTAGAACACAAACCAAAAGGCCAATCTTGAATAGGTATCACATATTGAGAGAAATCATATAAACAACACAGGTCACTCAGAAACAGAGTCCGTACTGTCGACTGAAATGTTAGAAAATCTTAGAAAATGAATAAGAATGATCTAAGGGCCCATTTTATACAGAAAGTTCCCTAAGACATTGAATTTTAAGAGAAAAATATGTTAGGACCACCCCTTTTGGAAAAGTTTTCTGTAAAAGAGGTTGGAAGTGGACCTAGCTGCTGTGACAGAAAAATCAGAATGTTTGGAACAAATATTGGGATCCAAATGGACCATTTCCAAGTACTTCCAAGTCAAACCAAAAATCATGGGTGTTCTCCAATGAGTTAGGAAGACTTTCCAAGTGGCCTTGCATCCATATGTTGAGTATTGAGTTCTAGAGAAATCTTTGAACTCAACTCACTCACTGTTTTGACTCATTGTTTTGAAGATTTTGGAGAAAACAAAGTTTTGTTTCTTGAAACCAAATGAGAGGGATTGAGAGGGGTTTTGAAATAGATGTTTTGAAAGCACATTTTCAATACCCAATAAGGATTATAGCCACTTAAAATGTCAACATTAAACTCATCATCAAGAACCTCCAAGATTATTGGAGAGATTTATTTTTATTTGAACATAACTTCAATACATTTCAAGAATACCTTGGAAGTATTGAGGTTATGATCATCATCTATCAAACATGTTTTTGAGGTCAAGAGCTACTATCCATAAGGATTCACTCACCCCAAACTTCATGTCATCACTTAGATGATGATGAACTAGTAAGTAAATAAAGAAAAGAAAAAGAAATGAGATAAGGAGAGATGAACATATATATAATCAAAGCAAGTAAATAGCAATCAATAGATGATAATCAATGTGATTTTGGACTTGTAGCTTGGTGTTTCACTCATAGATTTTGACATTTGGACATGGAAGTAGCTTCCTATCTCATGAATGCTCAAGAATGAGGGTTGGAGTGGACTTTGAATGTGAAGTATATAGAAGGATGATGGAAGAAAACAAGAATAAAACTCACTTTCTTATGGAAAATCAATGGGAGAAGCTCCCTTTCTCTCCTCTAAACCTATCTCTATCTCTCTTCTTCTCTACAACTTTTCAAGCTTTGCACTTGGCCCCCCCAAAATGAAGAGCAATGGGGGGTTTAAATAAGCCAATTTGGGGTGATTTTGGGGTTTTAGAAGTACTCCCATTGGTCCCAAACAACTGTGAACATAAAACTATGTCGTTTTGGCTTTCAATTAATCAAATTGGACCCCCAAAAAAATTACAAAAATGGATTCTGCGAGGGATGAGTGCCGCGGCGGCACTGGGCCAGTGCCGCGGCAGCACTGCTCCTCAGATGCCCAAAAATTTACGTTTAGGCCCCCAGAGGTTCCGGTATTCGCGAAAAGGCCCTATTTTGTCCGAAATTCACAGAAAATGCATACGAACTCCAAATTGAGGTTGTGATATACCGTTGGAAAGGTAATGGAGTCTACTTTACATAAAAAATAGTTTGGGGATAGGTCACTTTGAAAAGTTTTGCGGTATTTGCGATAAATGCTGATTTGATCGCCTTTTTCGCCTTCGGAAATTCAAAATAAATTCGTTTTAAATCCAGGAATTATGTGCCATATACCGTTGGAAAGCTATTGACCTCTAGTATCCATGAAAAATATTTGAAAATAGTTTCGGTGCCCCAATTCCAAAGTCAAATCTTGGTCAAATTGGTCAAACCTGGGATTCCCGGGAAGTTCTGGAAACCTCCGGGAGCTCCCAGGAGCTGACGTTCTCGCTCGATTTTCTTTTGGAACTTGTTTTAACACTTATCTCATGATTTAAAATGATTCCGGTGAATTCGGATGATTTTGGTCAAACTTGGTCAAACTCTGGTCAAACTCTGGTCAAACCTTGGTCAAACCGGTCAACGGGGACTTTCGGGGAACTTCCGGGACTTCCGGGGGTCTCTGGGAGCTGACGATTTCATCCAGTTTTACATAAAAACTCATTTTATCTTTTTTCTTACGACATAGCATGTTTTCAGAACTTCAGGACCAAATCTGGGAGTCTTCGGGCTTTCAGGGGCGTTTTGGTCATTCTGAGCATTTTGAGAAATAGAGCTAACTTCCAGGAGTCCTTTTTGAGTCTTTTTCGATCATTGTGAACCACCAAGCTATGGGTCTCCTAAATTTGATAGCCGACAAAATGGGGTGTCTACAGTTTGCCCCTCTTTGGCAGGAACTTGCGAGGCAACACATGTCGCAAGCGAGTGCCAAAGTTTTGAAGAGACAGGACTTTTTGGAGGCTATAGATTTAGGATAAAAACGTTGCAAAATATGCAATGATGAAAAAAAATATGCTGAGGTCAGTGCTGGTCGTGCTCTGCGTGAGCTGCCTACGTATCCCAAGGGGAATCAGACCAGGACGTAGTTCAGGGCACAAAGGAACAAATCACACATGCACAACAAGACATGCGGATGCTATGCTATGAGGATGATATGCAATGCATGGATGTGATATGAATTGTGTCATGGGTCCTATCATGCCTAGTGTTATGATCCTAGTATGAGCAGGTGCTGTGGGGTGTGCCACTCCGAGTGGGCTGGTGTTGTGTTAGTATTTGTGACTGTGATGTGGTGGATGACCAAGGCTTAGGAGGCTCAGGGTCTGGGGGCAAAACTTTTGAAACTTGGGAAGTGCGTTTTGCAAACGAGTGAGGCAGATCAGATGTGCTTTGTTTAGCAGACGACAGCCAAAGGTGACCGAGGGATTTTGTGATAAAAATGGACAGATGAGAAAGCTCATGATGATCAGTGGACACGGATCCTTGAATTGTGAATAGATAGTGCTTGCCCTGGGAATCAGGGTGATTTGACTGTGGATGATGTTTTCAATCGTTGGCAGATCCTTATGATGACAAGCCGGAGAATCGGTCCGGACTTCTGTTATCTTCTGCAGGGGATGGTAGGGGACTCTCTGAGAATCTCTCTTCTTGATCGGGGACCAGGATCCATCTCTGAATCTCTCACGGTTGATCAAATCTTTCGGCGCTCAATCCAAGAGGGTCGGTCGGGGCCTCCGGGAGCTGAAGGATAACATACTCTACTAGGAAGAAGGAAATACGTCTGTTAAATGGGAGTGAAGGTATCATTCTTATTTGTGACAAAGATGATTTGCGGTGGTTTGACACTGATGGAGGGTGATAATCAATAGCAACTTATGGACTTATGTTGCATGAATGAAGGAGGATGACCAACAGCCACTCATGGACTTATGTTGCTAGGAGAAAGGAAGATCATCAACAGCCATTTGTGGACTTATGTTGCATGAAGAAAGAGAGATCAATAGCCACTCATGGACTTATGTTGCTAGGAGAAAAGAAGATCATCAACAGCCATTCGTGGACTTATGTTGCATGAATGAAGGAGGATGACCAACAGCCACTCATGGACTTATGTTGCTAGGAGAAATGAAGATCATCAACAGTCACTCATGGACTTATGTTGCATGAACGAGGAAAGATGATGAATCAACAGCCACTCATGGACTTATGTTGCTAGGAGAAATGAAGATCATCAACAGCCATTCGTGGACTTATGTTGCATGAATGAAGGAGGATGACCAACAGCCACTCATGGACTTATGTTGCTTGGAGGAAGGGAGTTCAATAGCCACACGTGGACTTATGTTGCATGGACGAAGGAAGATCATCAACAGCCACTCATGGACTTATGTTGCAAGGAGATGATGGTCAACTTTCGATGGTTTGGAAAGGGATGAAATTCGCATTTGCCCTAAGTTTGGACGCTTCTCATGCTGACGCCTTAACCGGTGCAGTAATGGTATTTGGTACTCCTGCTTGTATTGGCATGCTCTTTATAACTTGATTTGAAAATTTTATTAGTCGCTGTTGACTTACACATTTGAGACTACAATAGACTCAAAAACTTGACAGACATTGACGCACGAGGATGACATATTTGACACAAGCTCGACTTGTCAAAACTTAATGTGCTTTTGTCATAAACGATGTACCATTTCTCTTTTGGTGTTCACCCCTCATCTTAACATGGTAGCACTTTGCTGATAAATCTGATTTTTGAAAATTCCTCCCTAGTGATCTAGTCAATTTTTTGCTTCTCCCAGGAAGTGCTTTGAATTAGTGCCTTAGCTTTTAGAGTAAAAGATGCTTTATTTCAAAATTTTCAAAACAACTTGGTAACTTGAAAACTCGCCCTTGGTGTGAAGGGATTGTGTTAGGCAAACAGAGTTTGCCCCTAGTTTGAGCTGTACAAAGTGGGATTCATAAGCAAACGAGGTGGGTGACCGAAGTTTGCCCCTAGTTTGGATGATGGTTTATTGGAGGTTTTGGGCAAACGAGGTAGGTGACCGAAGTTTGCCCCTTGTATGAAGGGTAGATAGTAAAAGTCAGGCAAACGAGGCGGGTAGCCGATGTTTGCCCCTAGTGTGGAAGGTGATTTTCTGGCTTGAGGCATGGACCGTGACTTTAATCTCTCAAATGCTCATAACTTTTGCCTAGGCACCAGTGTGGTGACCTAGCAAGCTCTTTTCTCTCTTTTGTTATTGCTCACCTTGGATTTAACTCTAATTTTGCCTAGGCGTCCTTTCGGATTTTCGGCCTAGCGAGCCATCCTTCTTTTTTTCTTTTTCGAAAGTCTGCCTACGTACCCCCAAGTGGGGATCAGGTCCAACGTAGTTCGGGCATGGTTGGGAGGAAGCGGGTTGATTTTTGGGTAGGTGAGGTGACCGAACCGATGCGGTTGCCTACGTATCCCCGAGTGGGAATCAGGTCGAGCGTAGTTCAAGGCAAGACTTGAAGGAAATTGGTTTGATTATGATGGTGTTGACCGAACCGATGTGGTTGCCTACGTATCCCCGAGTGGGAATCAGGTCGAGCGTAGTTCAAGGCAAGGCTTGAAATAAGGGGTTTGAGGTATGAGGGTTTTTCAAACCAATCGTCAAAGAAGTTCAAACTTGAGCCACTTGTGGTAGCTTTGAATAAAAAAGATTCAGTTTTAATCTCCCTTTCTTTTCTTTTTCTTTTTCTTTTTCTTTTGTTTTGAGGATTGATCCTTTTCTCTTTTGCCTAGCCAGTCAATTTTTGCTTTTCATGTAGTTGATTCTTGCAAGATCCTTCAATCGCAATCTCAGAATTCCATAATGTGCATGTCAGCTCTCGGAATTTATTTGTGGTTGTTCCGTGCCTTTGGAAATGTGATCTAGGCACATACGATTCTCTCATTTGTTTTATTTCTTTCATTTTCTCGATTATTTTGACTGGCTAAGGTCAGATCTTGGAAATCAATACCTTTTCAGCTCTAACTTTTGCCTAGGTGCCCTTTCGGGTTTTCAACCTAGCGAGCTTTTTTTTTTTTTTTTTTTTTTCTCTTTTTTTTTTTTTTGAAAGTGGAGATGAAACTCATTGAAATGTTTAGCTACCATCAAGGACCAAGTCCGCACAGGTTCGCATGGCTATCAATTGGGTTGGGCCCAAGGCTCTGAAATGGTAGAAATGGTGGAAAGGGATGTTGGGCAAGCCCCAAATCAGTCTCAAGTATGTCTTTTCGAGATTTGAGCAAAAGCATCTTTAAATTCTTAAAGTAAGACTATTCAATTCTCGGCTCTTCATTGGTGTCAGCGCAAAATTGATTTTGACCTTTCAGATTTTTTTTGTTTGAGTAAAAAAATTACCCTTTTTTTTTTTAGCACAGTAATATCCATGGTAATTTGAAAAGTGACACTTCAGTTCAGCGATTCATGCATCTATGACTAGGCACATCAGATTAGGCAAAATGAGACTTCATTCCATCAGTAGAGAAGGATTACAGACTCATTAACAACTTGATGACAGACAGACTCGACCACAAGAATAAATATACAACAGACTCGACTAGACTCGACCTGGTCTCAAATGGAATGTCACAGTGACTCACTTATTCTTTTTATTTCTTTTTTTCTAAAGAGCATCTTCATTTGGTTTTCTAGCAAGAGTCCCAAAACACCATCACTTCACCAGCACAGGTTCAACATTCATGGGCCTCAGCGAAGAGGATCATTCGAACGGATAGGTCAAGGGTTGGTCCAGACCGAGGTAGTGGATTGGATTAGGGTGCGGCGCATCATCTAAGAGATCCTGAATTGAGTGACGGAGCCTCTTACAGTTGTCGGTCTCATGGCCTTGGTCTTGGTGGTAATCACAATACTTGGATTCATTGTACCCAGGAGGTGGGTGATTAGGAGGCTTACTGGGCTCCAAAGGTACAAGGTGGCCCTTTTGAATAAGCTGATTGAGAGCGGAGGATAAGCTCATGTCAAGCGGTGTGAAGACTCTTTGGTTTCCTTTCTTGTGCCTCTTACTGCAGTCATTTTGGCTTGATGATGGGCTTAAGGAATTGACATCTAGGCTCTCTTGATCTTCACCAAAGGTATGGGGTCTCTTCTCCTTTTTCAGTGACCCAGCTCCATTGATCTTGCCTTCACAGATAGCATCCTCGATTCTAGTCCCAACCTCAAACAACTCTTCAAATGTTGAGATGGATTGGTAGAATAGTTTTTCATGGTATACCGGTTGCAGGTTCTTGACCAGCATACGTACTTGCTCTTTCTCAGCAGGCCTGTGGATCATTTGGGCTACTTTATTCCTCCATCTGCTCAAGAATGCAGCGAAGGACTCATTGAAATTCTGCCTGGTAGTTTCTAGATCTCGGATGGTGACATCAAGCTCTTGGTTGTAGGAGTAATGATCAATGAAAGTTCTAGCAACATCTTCCCAAACTCGGGTCTTGGAAGTTTCAAGGGTTAGGAACCAGGATAGTGCGGCTTTCTGGAGGGTTTGAGGGAACAGCATAGCTATGTGCTCATGGGTGCAGCCCATTGACTGGAAAATGCTCATACAAAACTTCACGTGGCTCTTCGGATTTCCAGTTCCATCAAAACGCACTACAAGAAAAAACCCTTTTTATGACTTTTTTTATTTTGGGCTAATGACTATTTTAAAAAAAGAGTCATAACAAATACTTTTTTCTAACATATATGACTCTTTTTGCAAATATAGTCATAAGATTGGTAAGTGGTGTTTTATTTACGACCATTTTTTTTATTAGTCATAAATAATAAGATTGTTTATGACAGTTTTTTTTAAATGGTCATAAATAATAAGATTTTTTATGACAGTTGTTTTGAAAATGGTCATAAATAATAAGATGGTCATAAATAATAAGAGTTTTTATGACAATTTTTTGAAAATGGTCATAAATAATAAGAGTTTTTATGACAGTTTTTTGAAAATGGTCATAAATAATAAGACTTTTATGACTTCATTTTTTTGTAGTCATAAATATTCTTTATTTTTATGACTCTTTTTCTTTGAATTCTAGAATCAAACGTAAGTACTGTTTTGGAAAAAATAGTGAAAAAAAGACAATATGTTAAGATTTTTAAAGTTAAGATTCTTGATTAGGGAAAGGTCCTCTGTACAAAAATATTTTGTGAAATTTTACTTGGCATACACGAATATTATGTGAAATTTCACTAAATCTTTACATGAATATTAAGTGAAATTTCACTTAAATCGACCTTTGAGAGACTAGTTTTTAAGAAATTACTTTTTGAAATTTGACTATTAACACTTGATAGTTACTTTTAGTGTCAAAAATTTAGATTTTATTAAGAATCATATTAGATTTTTTATGACAGTTTTTTGAAAATTATCATAAAAAATAAGATTTTTTATGACATGTTTGTGAAAAGTGTCATATATAATAAGTATTTAGAAAAGTGTCATAAATAACAAGACTTTTATGACTTCATTTTTTGGTAGTCATAAATATTCTTTATTTTTATGACTCTTTTTCTTTGAATTCTAGAATCAAAGTACTGTTTTTTGGGAAAATAGTGAAAAAGACAATATGTTAAGATTTTTAAAGTTAAGATTCTTGATTAGGGAAATGTGCGCTGTATAAAAATTTTAAATAAAATTTCACTTGGTATACATGTAACACCCCGTATTTTCTTTATGTAAATATTCATTTAAAAAAACAAAATAATGAGACAACCTAAATTGGTTATTTATTTATATGTGTGTATTTATTTTATTCATTAATTATTGTGTGAAATTTTATAGAGCTAAGTGGTGGAGTTAAGTTGTAAAAACTTAAGCTGAACAAGTCATTGAAGAATTGATGTGTTTATTTTTTTTGTAGTGATTACAGGCCCGTGAATGTGTTAATTTGTGTTTTTAACATTTAAATTAAGTACCCGGGTTATGTACACCCATTGGGTCACTCATTTTAGAACTTTAGAATGTATTTCGGGCCCATATAAAGCCTTTTTGTGAGGCCCCTAGACAAAAAACGGGATTTTTAGCCTTTTGTGTGTTTGTGTTATAATATATGTAGGTGTATCATATATACATATATACATAATATATATACATACATAATATACCTCCTAGGGTTTTGATAACAAAACAAAAGAAAAGAGAGACATGAGAAAAATAGAGCAGTCAAGAGAGAGAGAGAGAGAGAAGAAGAAGAAGAAGAAGATAATAAGAGAAGAAAAGAGGAACCCCAAATATTGTTTTACGAATCTTCATCAACATTGAAGTCCTAAATCGGTGAGTTAACTTGTTATTTTCTTCAATCTCGTTTGATTGAAATTTAAATGGATAGATTATTAAATTAGTATGGGTATGAGTTATGAGATTTAGGTTTTTATTTACAATGATTGAAGTTATGATTTGAGATTTATAGATGAGCCTTGGATATACATTTGAGCAATTATTCAATTTTCGGATTTGGGATTTTCATGGATCAGATTTTAGTAGAAAATTCCTAATAAATCATACGTTACAGTTTTCGTGATTCTGTCCGCGTTAGCCTGTAGGAAACACAATTCTGGACAACTTTCGTCTAATGGTAATTTTCCCAATTCC
Organism: Hydrangea macrophylla; assembly: GCA_033977485.1. NCBI lineage: Eukaryota > Viridiplantae > Streptophyta > Magnoliopsida > Cornales > Hydrangeaceae > Hydrangea > Hydrangea macrophylla. The sequence continues at coordinate 112,809,094 of CM066997.1, read as the reverse complement.
GCACCGTTTGGGCAAAAAATTTATATTACAGTAGCAGTTTTATGAATGTTAAAATAAGCGTATTTGCTATATCATATTTTTGTGTGATTTCGTGTTCGTTAATATAAATTAATTTATTTGTACATAGAAAGATATGAGTTCTCATGTATAATTGAGCTTTGTGAAATTATGACTGTGTGATTTTGTGTGGGTTATGAATCTGTGTGAACATGTAGCTGTTAATATAATTTTAACGGAAATTTGAGTTGAGATATATGAATCTCTTATGAAGTAGAGTTTTGTGAAAAACGTGGATGTATGAATCTCTTTGTGGTGTTTTATTCTTGCATTTAGAAGTTGAATTATAATTAATTACCTCGTATTGTGGTTGCATCGTAGAAAGTTGTGGACGCTTAGTCATCGAATTTTCTAATAATTTTTCGTGTTGTAATCGTTGTGTGTGAGAATATTGTCTTGAAGTGACGTTTTATTATCTAATTTTAACTTTTAATATTGTCTTGAAGTGGACTCAAGGCTTTAAATTTCAAAGGGAAAAGAAGGCCAAAACCAATTTGGCAATTCGTAAAGGTAATTAAATCTGAATAAAAACATGGTAGATATAATGGTAGTTGTTTAAATTATACTTAGTATGTTATGGTTAATGTATTGATATAATGTATGTTGCGGTTATTCAATTGTTGCTGGGTATGTTTTCATTGTTTGAAATTTTTGGGAGGTTCTATTTATAGAGGAGACTCTGTCGAAAGTTTTAGAAATTCTAGGTCAACATTCATTCCAAGATAAGTTAGTTTTACCACGACTTGTGATTGCAGTAATTTATTGTTTGTCTAATATTTGTTATACATTTATTCATAGGGACCAAAGCAACCAGAAAATTATGAATGTGGATACCATATGTTACTTTTCATGAAAGTGATAATGGAGAATCCATCCAAATCTATCAAGATAAAGGTATTATCATAGTTTTCTTTGTAAATGTGTCGCCAAATTTTCTCTTCTTCTTGTTTTACTTTGATTCATAAATTATGGAATTTTTTTTTTCATATGTGTTGGAGGTGGTGGTGGTGGTGTTGTGGGGAGGGAATACATCCTTAACATCTCATTCTTTCCTGAACTTTTTCAGATGAAAAAGTTGTCTCAAAAAGTGAAATATGAAAGCCACGAGCTAAATGTACTTCAACTTGAGTTCATTGAGTTCATTCAAGAATACATTTAAGTATTGAAAATTTCAACATTTTTTCCTTTTTCCAGGTAATCTATATTTTTACAATTTAAGAAAATTATATACTCGTTATATAGAATCTAATACATTGATTTCATTTTTGTTTCAGTGTTACACAGTTAGACTACATGGAACAAATATTGCAAATAAATTGATGTACTAGCGGAGATTGAAGAGTTTAAATAGACACTGATCTTGTTTTTATTTATTTATTTATTTATTTTTATTTTTTTTAACAATGTTACATATACATTATTGGTTTGTCGGTTTAATACATACTTAGTGGTTACTATTACATTTTCTTGTACATAACTAATTATTAGATTGATTATTGAAAAATTTTGGTTGGAAGGAAGATAATATCTGAATATGGTTCTTGAGTTGATTTGTAACATGCATGTTTTGATGATGTATTTGAATTGTGTAATCTTGATTGTTGGATTATCAATAAAATATTTTTTTTTTCTTTAAATGTGTTTTATATTATATATGACTGTTTCATAAAAAACAATCATAAATTAGCAATAGTTCTACTAAATTTATAAATAGTGTCATTATTTATGACTTTTAAAATGTTATTTATGACTGTTTTGAAGATTATTTATGACTATAAAAAGATTATTTATGACTTTTTGAAGGTTATTTATGACTATTTTAAATATTATTTATGACTATTTAAAGGTTATTTATGACTTTTTTGAAGATTGTTTATGACTTTTTAAATGGTTATTTATGACTAATTTGAAGATTATTTACGACTTGTTAAAGGGTTATTTATTACTTTTTGAAGATTATTTATGACTTTTTTAAAAGGCTATTTATGACTTTTTTAAAGATTATTTATGACTTTTTTAAAAGCCTATTTATGACTTTTTTGAAGATTATTTATGACTGTATCAATTAAAAAACTAGTCATAAACAATTTGAAAGCACTCATTTTTTACGACTATTTTTTTAGAACTGTTGTAAAAGTAATAATTATTTATGACTTTTTTAACAAACTCGAACTTATTTATGACTGCAATGTTATGACTTATTTTAAAAGCTTAAAAAAGAGTCATAAATTTATGACTCTTTTTTAAAGTCATAATAAGGGTTTTTTGTTGTAGTGACGGTCGATTTCAGGCATCTTGAAGTTCTCGGGTAGCCTCACCTTGTTGGGCTCAAACAATCCTTCCAGATCTAACATGTAATCGTCGACTCCCTTACTCTTCCTTAGTATGCTCTCAAGCTTGTCGACCTTGTCCATTTTCTCTTGGAGCTTTTTCTCATATACAGGCGGCGGGACCTCTTGAAACCGTTCTTCTTCCCCATTGTTCTCGGGAGGCGGTCCAAATCTAGGCGGTGGTGGTGGCATGAACCCTTGTGGTGGTGGGAACCTAGGTGGGTACTGTGGTTGCTGTTGTCGGAACTCTTCCATAAATTTCAGGACTTGAGTCAGCCGATCTGACTGTTGATTTATTAATTCAGTGACCTTGGCTTCCAAAGTTTCCTGATTCATGTTGAATTTTCTCGGCGGACTAATTTTAACCAAATGACTGCTCGAACTTCTGACCCAGGATGGGGATCTCAGTGGCTGATTTTGGGAATCTACAATGACCTATAGATTCGAGAGGAGTGTATCAGATTCTGATAGTGATGACTAGAAAGACAATGACAGTGAGGTTAAGGAAGATGGACTGACTTATGTACAGACTGACTGAGATAGTGTGCGCAGACTGATGAGAATGGTGCATGCACATGAGACAAGCATGCAGATGCAAGCCCTAATCTATATGATGCCCCTACTTCTAACAGATAGAAGTTAAACAAATAAGGTCCTAGCCATACAGAGTGTGCTAACCTTACTTTCCAGTATGATCACCAAGGGGATAACAGGGATTTCCGGGATACTTTGGGAATTTCGGATAGAGTTTCTGGGAGAAACATGGGTTTGGAAGATTCGGAGAAATTTCTAGAAGTCATTTGAGTTTCTAGGAGAAATAAGGATTTCTGGTTGATTTGGACTGAGCTTCTAGGAGAAACTGGTATTTTTGGGTATTTCTGAGGAATATGGATAGAGTTTCTAGGAGAAACAAGTATATCTGGAAAGATAGGACAGAGTTTCTGGGAGAAACTGGTATATCTGGGAAATCAGGGAGATTTAGACAGAGTTTCTGGGAAAAACGGGTTAGTACGGTTATATATGGGATATCTAGACAGAGTTTCTGGGAGAAACAGGTTAATATGTATCTGGGATGTCTGGACAGAGTTTCTGTGAGAAACAGGTTAATATATATCTAGGATGTCTGGACAGAGTTTCTGGGAGGAACAGGTTATGATGGTTATATCTGGGATATTTGGACAGAGTTTCTGGGAGAAACAGGGGTATCCTAATGAGTTGGGTAGAGTTTTTGGAAGGAATAGGGATATACGACGAGAATAGGTGATGATGGTGATCATACTGTCTAGCAAGTTTTCATACTCCTATGTCTCAAGACCGACAAACAAGGTTTGCGGTGTATATCTTTGCGAGCATGGAGCAGACATCCTTGTCATGATGCTTAGGCAGGTCAACTCAATGTGATCACATGTGAGTGATTGCCTTGGGAACCATAAGAAAGGGGTTCTGTTCTATGCCACATAAGCGTCTACACCGCGCAGGTAATCCCGTCAGGGCATACAACAGTTATATCACATTGTCCTATCTGAAAAGATAAATGAACAGTCCTATGAAAGGTTCTACAGGAATCTATATGCAAAGGCTGGGTTTAGTCAAAGAGGGTCCGTTGACGAGAGTTCCAATATACCGTCAGGGAGACAGTACGGAAGTGTTTACTCTTTTTGATATACCTTGGAAGGTACAGTATCAACGGTGACTTGTGCCCTGGCACAGCAAGACCTGAACAATGTCAGCGCCGCGTTTCAGACACAGTCGGAGGGGGGGGAATGCAAGAGTGCAATGCGGTGAACCAAACACAGTAAAAAGATGATTTTAAGGATGCTTCTTATGAGTCAAACCTCTGTATTATTTTGTTTTAAAATAAAAATCCCCAGCAGAGTCGCCAGATTGTGGACACGCGGAATCGGACCACTTCTCTTGTTTGAGATTGTTTTGAAATTGATTTGAATCAAAGAAAGAAAATAGGTCTGTTGAAAACAGATACAGAGTCGCCACTTGGTCTTTAAGGAACCAAGAAACCTAATTTTGACTCACCCAAGCGGATAAGGGCACCGGCCCTTCATAACCAAAGAACTTGGTTCGGGGTTTTGGTACGAGAGAGGAAGGAGCCTTTGTCGCGACTAAAACACCCTCAACTCGCCCCGCCTTTCGACGGGCCTCAATTAGCATCCAAATAATCATCTTATACTAGGTATGGTTCGACAAATAATACTACGATAGTATATTACATCACATAAGAAACTTGAAATGAAAGATCTAAAGATAAGATATCATTCATAAGATCTAAGCCAAATATCACACAATGTGAAGTGAAAGATCACACAAATAAACCTAGGAAAAATCGTCTAATCATATATCAATTAATCAAGTTTTCCTAATCTAAAGGGGGACATGAATTGTTCTTGAAACAAATAATCAAAGAAATCAAAATATGCTTAGCAAGCTAGTATGATGCATGTTAATATTTGAAAAAAAGAAGACCTCTCAATCCCCGGGATGGATGAGAAAGGATGATTAGACCGAGGGGAAATATGAACGTGTGATCATGATCATTCCTTATAATCTTCTTGAATTAGGAGTTACAAAAACCCCAAATCTTTGCACGGATGCAATGTATGTATCTAGAATGTGCCAAGGTTGTAGTGTGCTTTGTGTTCATGGATTCCTAGAATGACTTAGAAGTCTAAAATGTGTATGAATAGATGGATGAAATCAATATGGGATATGTACAAATGTAGTATGAACTACTTCCTAAGATATGAACTAATTTGGAATGCATATAAGCATCAAATCAAAGAATGAAAGTTAAAATGTGCTTGCTGTGAATAGTGGACAGAACAGTAGCATCATCTTTTGGAAATTGAAAAGAGGGGATAGGAATGTTTTCAATGCATGATTTTTTATGGAGATGTTCCTTATTGTGTCTAGAACACAAACCAAAAGGCCAATCTTGAATAGCTATCACATATTGAGAGAAATCATATAAACAACACAGGTCACTCAGAAACAGAGTCCGTACTGTCGACTGAAATGTTAGAAAATCTTAGAAAATGAAAAAGAATGATCTAAGGGCCCATTTTATACAGAAAGTTCCCTAAGACATTGAAATTTAAGAGAAAAATATTTTAGGACCACCCCTTTTGGAAAAGTTTTCTGTAAAAGAGGTTGGAAGTGGACCTAGCTGCTGTGACAGAAAAATCAGAATGTTTGGAACGAATATTGGGATCCAAATGGACCATTTCCAAGTACTTCCAAGTCAAACCAAAAATCATGGGTGTTCTCCAATGAGTTAGGAAGACTTTCCAAGTGTCCTTGCATCCATATGTTGAGTATTGAGTTCTAGAGAAATCTTTGAACTCAACTCACTCACTGTTTTGACTCATTGTTTTGAAGATTTTGGAGAAAACAAAGTTTTGTTTCTTGAAACCAAATGAGAGGGATTGAGAGGGGTTTTGAAATAGATGTTTTGAAAGCACATTTTCAATACCCAATAAGGATTATAGCCACTTAAAATGTCAACATTAAACTCATCATCAAGAACCTCCAAGATTATTGGAGAGATTTATTTTTATTTGAACATAACTTCAATACATTTCAAGAATACCTTGGAAGTATTGAGGTTATGATCATCATCTATCAAACATGTTTTTAGGTCAAGAGCTACTATCCATAAGGATTCACTCATCCCAAACTTCATGTCATCACTTAGATGATGATGAACTAGTAAGTAAATAAAGAAAAGAAAAAGAAATGAGATAAGGAGAGATGAACATATATATAATCAAAGCAAGTAAATAGCAATCAATAGATGATAATCAATGTGATTTTGGACTTGTAGCTTGGTGTTTCACTCATAGATTTTGACATTTGGACATGGAAGTAGCTTCCTATCTCATGAATGCTCAAGAATGAGGGTTGGAGTGGACTTTGAATGTGAAGTATATAGAAGGATGATGGAAGAAAACAAGAATAAAACTCACTTTCTTATGGAAAATCAATGGGAGAAGCTCCCTTTCTCTCCTCTAAACCTATCTCTATCTCTCTTCTTCTCTACAACTTTTCAAGCTTTGCACTTGGCCCCCCCAAAATGAAGAGCAATGGGGGGTTTAAATAAGCCAATTTGGGGTGATTTTGGGGTTTTAGAAGTACTCCCATTGGTCCCAAACAACTGTGAACATAAAACTATGTCGTTTTGGCTTTCAATTAATCAAATTGGACCCCCAAAAAAATTACAAAAATGGATTCTGCGAGGGATGAGTGCCGCGGCGGCACTGGGCCAGTGCCGCGGCAGCACTGCTCCTCAGATGCCCAGAAATTTACGTTTAGGCCCCCAGAGGTTCCGGTATTCGCGAAAAGGCCCTATTTTGTCCGAAATTCACAGAAAATGCATACGAACTCCAAATTGAGGTTGTGATATACCGTTGGAAAGGTAATGGAGTCTACTTTACATAAAAAATAGTTTGGGGATAGGTCACTTTGAAAAGTTTTGCGGTATTTGCGATAAATGCTGATTTGATCGCCTTTTTCGCCTTCGGAAATTCAAAATAAATTCGTTTTAAATCCAGGAATTATGTGCCATATACCGTTGGAAAGCTATTGACCTCTAGTATCCATGAAAAATATTTGAAAATAGTTTCGGTGCCCCAATTCCAAAGTCAAATCTTGGTCAAATTGGTCAAACCTGGGATTCCCGGGAAGTTCTGGAAACCTCCGGGAGCTCCCAGGAGCTGACGTTCTCGCTCGATTTTCTTTTGGAACTTGTTTTAACACTTATCTCATGATTTAAAATGATTCCGGTGAATTTGGACGATTTTGGTCAAACTTGGTCAAACTTGGTCAAACCTGGTCAAACCTTGGTCAAACCGGTCAACGGGGACTTTCGGGGAACTTCCGGGACTTCCGGGGGTCTCTGGGAGCTGACGATTTCATCCAGTTTTACATAAAAACTCATTTTATCTTTTTTCTTACGACATAGCATGTTTTCAGAACTTCAGGACCAAATCTGGGAGTCTTCGGGCTTTCAGGGGCGTTTTGGTCATTCTGAGCATTTTGAGAAATAGAGCTAACTTCCAGGAGTCCTTTTTGAGTCTTTTTCGATCATTGTGAACCACCAAGCTATGGGTCTCCTAAATTTGATAGCCGACAAAATGGGGTGTCTACAATCTCGCATAAAGTGACCATTCTCTCCACAATAGTAACACTCCTTATCCTTCATAGGAGTTCTATGTCGTGCTCCTCCACTACCGCCTCCACTAGAGTTCTTCTGCCCTTGCCTTGGCCTCCCTTGTGTAACAAGTGCTTGTACATCTTCCAACTTTTCCTCTTTGTTATCCATCTTCTCGCTAGAGAATAGAGCTTTCTTCACCTGTTCCACCGTTATGGTATCTCTCCCATACAACAATGTATTGAATAATTGATTATGGGTAGATTTTACCGACGTAAGGAGAATGATAGCTTTGTCCTCGTCATCTAGTTTGAAGCCAACGTTGGATAACTCGCACAACAACTTGTTAAACTCACCTATATGGGCTTGAAGATCAACTCCTTCTTTCCGCCTAAACGAGTACAACTCTTGCTTCAACATAAGACGGTTGGTGAAGTTCTTCCCCAAATAGAGATCCTCAAGCTTTTCCCACAGAGCTTTTGCGGAGGTCTCCCCCATGACGTCGTACACCACATCGTCCACCAAACTAAGCCGCATGGTGCTAACGGCTTTAGAGTTAATCCTCTTCCACATCTTGTCGGTCATCCCTTCCGGCTTGTTATCTTCACCGCACAATGCATCCTATATACCTTGTTGCACCAAGGCGTCCTTCATACGCACTTGCCACATGCTGAAATTCTTCTTGCCATCGAACTTTTCTATTGCCATTCGCATATCCCCAAGCGAACTATCTCCAGCTGCCATGGATTCTCAACCGAGCTTTGATACCACTTGTTGGGAATGGGCCCACAATCACAACAAGAAAAACCACACCCACAAAGATGGAGATAAACAGAACAAGAACGACATAACCACGAAAGAAAAATCAAGCAAACCAACACAACAAGATTTAAATGTGGTTCGGCCCAACAATGCCTACATCTACGTGCAAAGGCAATCACCTCGATTAATATGAAGATTACAAGTACTCAAGACGTCACGTGTATAACTCTCCAACCAAGTTATATGACACACACAATTGCTAGAAACTAATCTCTCCCTCACTAGTTTGTAGCCCTCTCTTGTGTATATAGAAGATTTCCAACCAATCTTATCAATCCCTTGAGTAAGCCCTATATTTATAGAGATTGTATAGTCCTAATCCTAGTTGTAGTAGGATTTACCCCTATGGTAAGTCTTATACAACAAGGAATACTCTTACACACATTCCTATATAAACTAGGAACTTCCACCATCAAAGGAATCCTTATTTGATAAGGAAACCACCAAATAAGGAATCCAATTATAATTAGGAAATCATTCCACTAATGGAATTTTAGGCACAATCCTAACATGGTTCTCATAAAAAATGGGTTATGACCATGTGAATTTTTCTATGACAAGATTTTCATGAGGAAACCAAATTTTTTTTACCGAAATTGTAAGCAATTCGGTCACTGCATTAAATTAGATAAATTGGGCAATGCAGGAAAGGATGACAAAGTCGATCGGTTGTATTGCCAGGCCATATCGAATCACATGCTTGTTTCAAGGCTTACTGCCTTGTTTCATCAATGGTTTAGCATGCACCAGCCGAAGTTTGTTCTGAAGTGCATAAAATGCATCATATGTGGGGTCCAATTATGATCCATTAATGGTTGCTGGAAGTATGTAATGTTTGGTTATTCTATTTTGAGTCTCTTTTGGTGGGCCCTTAACGATTAGAGTCTTGGGAAGAGCTTCATAGTTATAGGATTTAATTTATGTCATTTCATGGTTAGAGGATGTAAATGTTAAGGAAGCTCTTTTGAAAAAAAAAATTAAAGAAGCAAATGCTCTATTTGATTTTATTCGATGTTCGGTTCTGTTTAAAAGGGTAGCAGTATAGCACCCAGTCTTCGAAGTGGTAATAATTTGTGGTTCGAAGCAGTTCGAAGCGGTAATAACGTGTGAGTCTTCGAAGTGATAAAATTTGTGAGTCTGACAGTTATATGGGATGACAAATACCAAAAATGGATCCAAATTTGGCTCTTCAAAATTATCAATAGTGATTCGTTAAATGGTAGTCTTTATTGAAACTTGTGTATTGGTTTCAAAGCCAGTTTAAAGCAATTTATTTTGTATTCGAGGCTATTACATTGGATTCGAATCAAATTTAAAGCCGTTATTTTGCACAATTATTTTGTGATGAAAAGACACTCGAGGTGTATCTTTCAAGTAAACATGGTTGAAAGTGATGAACAAACTTTTTTGTTCGTGACTCTAAGTTGTTTGACATTGTACAAGATGTCAAAACATGTGAATTTTTAAAGCCACTATATATTTTGGTTTTAGTCTATCAATACCCACTTTGGCATTATGGTGCTTATCAAATTGGGTTATGATCATATGGTTTTTTTATGGTACCATTTTTATGAAAAAGGAAAAATATTTATATCTATATTTATATATTGATGATTGAATCACAGTCACCATTATAATCAGAGTCATAATGTAGTGAGCAAAGAGTTTGCTTTGTTGAAATTTGCTTCAGACTGATTTACATACAAACACATCTTAATTGTGTTGTTGCCGCCGAAGTTACACATGCAATTGGTGTATTCGATCAGGTGAGGTGGGTTCAAAGTAAAAGTGAGATCAAAGTCTCATAATTCACTGTCGTGAAGTCTTGTGGTAGGTGAAGTTGCCAAAGATAATCAGTTAGTGGGCCCATGTATTGAAATTCATGTGTTAAGTGCATGACATGTGAACTAGTAAGTTGTAAAGTGTGGTACCCATTCGAATTCGTGTGATTGTTAATTAATTTTGGCTTCGAATCAAGTTCTAAACCACCTAATTTGTGTTTGAACCTACTGTATTAGTCACAAATGCTACTTTAAAGTCATATTTTGGTGTTCAAAGCTATTGTTTTGGCTTCAAAATAAATTAAAAATAATTTATTTTATATTCAAAGTAATTTTATTGGCTTCGAATTAAGTCTAAAGCCATTTTTTGGTGTGGTGTTGAAAGTTACTTTATTGGTTTCAAACCAATTTAGAAAAATTTATTTTGTGTTTGAAATTATTACTTTGGCCCCGAAGCAAGTTATTTGATATTTTAATCCTTTTTGTTGGCTTCGAATTAAGTTTAAAGCCATTGTTTTGACGCTCGAAACTATTGTGTATACTTCTAAGCAAGTTTGAAGCCATTATTTTATGTTTGAAGCTTTGATATTAGCTTCAAAGCAAGTTTAGAGCCATCTATTTTGTGCTTGAAACTATTCTATTTATCTCAAAGCAATGTTTAAAGCCATTTTTTGTGATTTGAGGTTATAGTATTAACTTCGATGCAAGCATAGAACAATTTATTTTGTGTTCAAACTTTTTGTATTTGCTTCAAAGTAAGTTTAAAGCCACTCATTTTGTGTTCAAAGCTATTGCATTGGCTTCGAAATAAGTTTAAAGTCATTTAGTTTATGTTCGAAGTTTTTAGATTGGCTTTGAAGCAAGTTTAATGCCATAATTTGGTGTTCGAAGCTATTACTTTGGCTTCAAACAATATAAAGTAGTTCATTTTATATTTGAAATTATCTCATTGACTTCGATTTAGTTTAAAGGGAATCTAATTCGTGTTTGAAGTTACTATATCTGCTTCGAATCTAATCTAAAGTCACCGTTTTGTACTAATTACATTGGCTTCGAAGCCAGTTCGAAACTCTGTTTTGGTGCTAATATTCCGACTCTTCAAGAACTTTGTTCTTAAAAGAGCCGTGAGGAGTATGTTTGTACCATAAATATAATTTTAATATATTATTGCAATATTACTATATTATTGTATAATATATTTATTGTAAACTATTTGGCTTGCTATGGAAGCCATTTAGTGGCTTAACTTGCAGGACGCTTGGCATCGTAGGAGTATATCAAAGATGGTTGAAGATCAATGGTGATGATGAAGATGGAAGTTACTTGAAGACACTTGTCATCGTATGAGCATCTCCCACTAATAGGTAGTTGTAGGAATTTGAATTATTAGTTATTGAAGTTGTCGGCTTAACTAGATTTTACACCTCTTAGTTTGCCCTTTGTGTCAATTTGGTCCCTGTAATTTATAAAGTGTCATTTTAGTCTCTGTAGTTTTATAAGTGTGTAATTTAGTCCCTCAAACACTTTTTGTGATAAATCTTTTACTTTCAGTGACAAAATTATTCGTTACTAAAGGACTTATTTGACACTTACGAAACTACAGGGACTAAAGTGACACTTTCTAAATTACAGGGACCAAACTGACACAAGTGTCAAACTACAAAGGTGTAAAATATATTTAACCCTCAACTATAAATAGATGTTTTGTACTCCTTGTAAGAGGTCATTGACCAACACCAAACATTTTAACATTATGTAATCATTTTCATTTGGTCACCATGGCTATTACTTTACTTTAGATTAGTTTAGTTTTAGTTTAGTATTCCTTCAATGCTTTACTTTCCTTTAATGCAATTCTTAGGAGTAGTCATAGAATAGTTCAATCACTTCGAATGTATCTTTCGAACTCTCTCTTCTTCTAATCTTTTCCTTCTTTTTTTTAGTTTTCTAGTTCATCTCTCACGATAAAAAGTCCTTGTTAAGGCATCGAGCGGTCACAATTGGCCTGGTGAGGCGCATTTGGCTTATACAATCACACTATTACATTAGCAATAACTTGTCTGATACGCTCGCACATACAATATTACACTAATATTCTTTGAATGATAAATAGCCAAAACAGTTTGTAAACAGATGCAATCACTGAAAAACCTCCTAAAAAATTCGATTTTTTTTCCGTTGGAATTTCATATGGCATATGGTTGTTTTTTTAAATGATCTCAATTTTACGATTCTAAAAATATAAATTTTATAAAAATAAAAAATAAATGAGTTTAAAAATTGAAAGTTACGAGATTTTAAAGTTTTTATAAAAAAAAACTAATCGACATGCAAAACAAACCTTCAAATCCTAAAAAGTACCGAAAAAGAGAGTAGCGAATGGCCTTAGTTAAATAAGCCAAAAACTTGAATTTTTGCTTGTACTTTGAGGGATTTCCCACCAAAATTCCCTTCTTTCACTCACATTCTTGCTAGAAGTAATAAGATGATCAAACTCATTGTCAAACCAAACTAGTAAAACTTCATACCATGCCTTCAAATTTCAAAAGCTTCACACCCTTCTACATCCCCCCCAGAAAGTAAAAGTCCAATAGCCATATGGGCTTTCTTGATTTCACTTGGCCCGTCTATGAAAGCTCAACCCATTTCATAAAATAACATTTTTCGCCCATAGCTTTGTCCTTTAGGTGGGCTTTCTAACTCATTATTCAATGTATAGCATGTTTTGACTTGATTTTAAATTGCATCACTCACAATTTTTTTGTACAGTATTTTTTTTTTTTTTTTGAAGTGTTTCTTCTGAATTGTTCAAACAATTTCATAAGATAAGAAAACATTTTGGCCCATAGCTTTGGACCTTCAGGTGGGCTTCCTATCTCATAATTCAATAATATCATGTTTTGACTTGATTTTAATTGCCTCACTCACATATTTTGTATAGTATTTTAGCAGTTAAAATCAACTTCACAAATAGATTCATTCAAACTGATGATCTTTCTAATCAAAATGCTATACAAAACTCTGACAATTCTATCGATGTTTAAGCCGTGTGTATTTTTAAAAAATCGACCGAACCAATCGACTCGTTGCGATTGGTTCGGTCTGTTGGCTTTCCTTACTCCCCTATTTAATTGGAACCATAAACGTGGTTCCCAATGAGAATCAGGTTCGGCTTTGATTTTTTCTTATGAAAACCAACACATATTTGTTTAACTAATATAAAATAAAGACTTTAACACGACTCAGACATGAGAATTTGAAGAATTAGTTCACTTGTGGACAACTAATAGTAGATACAATTAGTGGGCAAGGACAAGGAGTCCCCAATATTTTCAAAAAAGAAAATTTTGCACTTAAAAAAAAAAAAAAAAAAAACTTATGCTTTACTGGTAATAGTTTTTGTATTTAAATTTTTAGCACTAGCTTTCTATCTTCTACATTAAAAAAAAGAGTCATGCTACACCCACACAATGAACCACACACTTTTTCCACACACTTCTTTAAATGCTTGTACCTTGTGCTGCTTGAATTTTTTACACTTTTTTGTGCTCCACTTATACAGCACAAGGTACAAGCATTTAAAGAAGTGTGTGAAAAAAATGTGTGGTTCATTGTGTGGGTCTAGTATTTTTCTAAATAAAAAAATATGAATCGACCCAAACAATTCTCTAGGGTGCTCCCCCGAGCAAAGTTGGTCACCCTATGACCCTAATATACAACTTTTTAGTTTCACCCCTAGAATGCCCATTAACTAAGCATTTTTACATTTTGCCCCGTAAACAAGACTGATTCAGCGCCTACCCAAACAATACATGATCAGAATGTCTCTGGCAAATAATTAATCACATTTTTAAGCAATTCCGAAACAATTCCTTATTAAATTTGCCAAAGGAAAATTTTGATTAAATGGAGAGAGAAAAGAAAAATCACCATCCAACCAAGCCAAGGGGGCGGGGTGGACTTTTAAAGAGAATGTACTGACCATGCAGAGGTGGCAGAGGGTGGGCCCCAACAAAGTTCACAGAAGAAGTTAAACAAAAAAAAAAAAAGTGGAATGCAATTCCCAGATCAGGAGCGACCGTCCGTGAGTATACCCCCCCGTCTGGTAAAGCCTCCAAGATTGTGACACGTTTTCTATTCTTGGCCTTTTTTCACCTAGGGCACAGTACAGATGGCCTTATAGGCTTCTCTTTTTGAAGTTTAAACCCCAAATTCAAATGCTAACATCTGAACCCCCAACGTTCTATGCGCGTGCCTTCACACGCCATACTATTAATAATTTATGTACATATACAAAGGGGAAAGGCTGATTTACCTTGACAAAATTTTTTATCATTAATAATTAAAAAAATTTGATATTAAATACCAAATTAGAAGAATTATTTGGTTATAAGACATAAAGGAAAAATATTTGGAGACAAGGATATGTTTGGTGGAAATTGGTAGGGGTAAACTCAATTACTTTTAGTTCTGACCAATATACCCTTTTCATTTATTTCCATTTCCAGTTAGAGAGAGGCAGAGATCGCCATCACCATCACCATCACCATCGGCGACGATCGCCGGCCAGCACCACCATCGTCGTCGATTACCATCACCATCGCCGTCGTCGCCACTACCACCACCACTATTGCCATCGCGTCTCCACTACAACCGTGGATCGCCACCACTACCATCGCCATCGACGTCTCTAGCACAACCATCATCGTGGATCGCCACCACTACCATCACCATTGACATCTCCACCACCACCATCGCCGATAATCATCATCACAGTCACCATCATGACCACCACCGCGAGATCTAAGATCTAGATCTAGGTTCTATGCCTCCGCGATGCCTTCTTCTTCTTCTTCTTCTTCTTCTTCTTCTTCTTCTGCACTTCTCTCTCTCTCTTTCTTTCTCTCTTAGTTTTTTTTTTTTCAAGACTAGCCTTGAGAAATTTTAACACAAAAAAGTCTGATAAATTTCTCTAAAATAGTTTGAGAAATTTATCAACTCTTTTTTACAGAGGTAACGGAGATGTTGTGGTGTTACCCCCAATCTGGATGTTTGTTGTTTGGCTGTGAAGAGATTAATCAGGTGAGGTCGTGGTTCTTCTTCTTCTGCACTCCTCTCTCTCTATCTCTCTCCATGTCTTTTAGTCTTTTTTTAAGGCCAGACTTGAGAAATTTAGTTCAAAAAAGTATGATAAATTTCTCAAAAAAAGTTTGAGAAATGTCTCAATATTTTTCTGAGAAATTTATCAAACTTTTTGTAATAGAGGTGATGGAGTTGCAGTGGTGTTGCCCCCAATCTGGATGTTTGTAGTGTGATTGTGAAGAAATTAATCAAGTGAGGTCGTGGTGAAGGTCGTTGGAGGCCAGATGCATTTGTGGTGGTGATTGCAGGAGGTCAGGAGAGGTTGTGGTTGTGGTTATTGGAGAGATCAAACAAAGTAGTGTTTGTGGTTGCTGGAGCTCCGACGAGGTCGCTTGAGCTCCGACGAGATCGCCGGAGTTCAGGGGAGGTCTTGGTGGTGGCCACCGGAGGTCAAGCAAGGTCTTGGTGGTGGTCGCCGGAGGTCCGGTGAGGTAGTCGGAGTTCATTGTAGTGTCACGCCTATTGTGTAACAATTTTAGCAAATGGTGAGAGTAGTGTAGTCAATTGAAGGGAGAGAGGACTTGTAACTAAACTTTTTGCTTGATAGGGTTAATACTAAAACATTACCCTAAAATACATTTATCAGCAATTGACCCTAATAATTATACAAAAAACTACTAATAAATGTATAAATGTTACAAAAATATCATACAGAAACTACTTTTAGTTTCTCCTAAAATCTCTCTATTCACAAAGGGTTTGTGAGAGTGCTTATGTCCACTAAAATTATTTGGCCCACAATGCCACCCAAAAAAGAGAAAACATTTGTCTAAAGGGTTTGTGAGAGTGCTTATGCTCCAAACATTACTCTTTGTGGAGATTATGTACTCATAATTAGGGGGTGAAAGATAAAACCGAACCGAACCGAACCGTACCGATCGGTTCATCAGTTCTCATTATAAGTTCACAATGTTAAACCGAACCTAAAAATTAAGCCAAAAACCGAACCGATCGATTTTGGTCAGGCCACCCCCCCCCCCCCCCCCCCCCCCCCCCCCCACCCGAAAAAAAAAAAGATTTCGACCGAGCCGAACCGATCCAATTTTACCCTTACTCATAACTATTCGGTTTAGTGTGTTTGCTTTTTCTATTTTTCCGGATGACGAGGACAAATTCCCTACTCTGACCTTTGCGACTTTAGGATTCCTACCACTATCTCAGATGATTAACTTATTGGTATTTCATCTAAGTAGAACAGGGAGGAGACGAACCCCAGGCACATACACCCCACAATACACGGACCAGGTAAGTCGGGTGGTGAATGTGCAAGTATGATTCAAATCCCACGCCAAACTCTAAACACAATTCGTCATTCTAACTCACTCATACAATCCCTAAGAGTTTTGAAACCCTATCTTCCCTTAGGGAGGCCAAAGACTTTGATCAAATCTCTTGTTTTTCCTCATGTAAAATCTCGAACTCAAAACCAAGGTAGTAAAACACCCCCTATCTTGATTCTCCAATTAGGGTTACAGGGGATTTGGTTGTAATTTATGGAGTTGTAACGGTAGAACAGTGATTTTAGAATTGCGTGATACAAACGCAATAAAAATGAGAGCGTGGAAGATAAGGCTCGTGATCCTATCGAAAGAAACAAAAAGTACGGTGCAAAATCGCGGGTTTTATTGAGCTAGTGGTCACCTTTGCAGGGCTCGAGGCACCCTACCTCGATATGCTCGCTCCAAGCCTAGAGAGAGAGAAAAATCACAAGAGATTAAATCAAACTAGATCTCTGCGCCGTATTCATATTTAGTAGGAGTGGTAGTACTCTCTTCTTTTTCATAATTTGAGTTTTACTGTTGGAGTTTAATTTTTTAAGGAGATAAAAATACTAGTTTATACTTATTACATTTTAAAATTATCTTTAATTATTATAATAACTTTTTGTTTTTAAAAATTTGACAAGATTTCAAGGGTAGTTTTAAAAAATTGGCGAACTTTACTTACCAATTTAAAAAAGTGACACAATTTTGGAATATCTTAACACAAAACGGAACGTTGGACTCTAATTTTGGGACGGGAGGAGTACTAATTTTTTAAAGCGACTTCCATACAATTTCTTAGGAACTGTTGATCCTATTTCTCTCCCAAGAAGAACAATGATTTCAATATTTTCAGTTCAAAGGAACTGCACAGAAGTTTCTGACTTTATCCCTAATTTTTATAGGGGACCCCGCAGTACCATTAAGAGAGAGATAGAGTGTGTTAGTAAGTGTTAGTGGATTTTGTTAGTACCCCAAATATTACTCTTTTTTATACTCCGTATGAGAGATATAGATCAGCTCCCCCCAATCTCCAAAACTCCACCTTCTTTACACGCTCTTGTAGTACAAAACATTGGGTTAATTGCACTTTCCTCCCCCCGATGTAATATCAAAATTAATATCGACACCTCCCTTTTCTTTTTCTTTGTTTCTTTTTTCTAAGAACTACTTTTCTCTTGTTGTGTTCATAATTACACTAACATTTCCACAAAAAAGATGAGGTAATATGCATATACTTTTTATTTACTTGAAAGCACACAACATTATCAACGAAATTTAAGCATTTCAAAAATATACTTTCATATTCATATCAGAAAACTACTGTATAAACCTTTCACTGACTTTGATAATTAGGGCAATTTTTTTATTTTATTATTCAAAGGTTTTAACAAACAATATTGACCGCTGATTACTAGAAAGGAAAAAGTGTTACTCAACTCTTAACAATAAGAGAGGTTATTATATTTTTTTTCATACCATAGGGGAGGTAAGTGTAATTAACCCTAAAACATGGGACGTGGTCTGCACAACCCTTGCAGTGATACATTTGCATGAGATGAAGCATCAAAGAAGATAATTCAATTTTAGAGAGAGAAATTAAGATGAGAAAGAAGATAGATACATAAATATATATAGCATGTATATACAGAGAGGGTGGGGGAAACAGAAAAATAGAGAGACAGAAAAGTCCTTTCCTTATGAGAGCGCCGCTTTTTTGTTTAAAGTGAGTGGACAGATGTACTGAGTGGTGTGACGGAGAGAGAGAGAGAGAAGAGAGAGTGGAAAACTTTTTGTGTTGGGGACTGTAGTGTATTCTCTGTATGTCTCCACTTTCTCGTTCCATTTACTTTTTACTATTTTGTCTCGGTAAAGTCAATAAATCATATACTCCATACAGCTATAATCTATTTAGACAGATCAGCAAAAAAAAAAATCTATTTAGACACAATTAAATGGGGTGATGCTATTGCCCTCTATCATTGAATTAAAGTACTTTATGGTACTATTCTTAAATAATGTGATATATGCATGTCATGTATTATATATATAGTATTACATGCTCTGATAGTGGTACCATTAAGTGTATTGGTTCAATGATGGAGTGGAAATAACAATTTTCTTTAAATATTGTTTGTTGTGGGACGTTTGTAATAGATTGGTGTGTATAATAGTGTATAATAATTGAATTTAGAGGAATTTATATTTAGTGTACAGTAAGTTTTACTAATGCACGAAGGCTACGGCAGTGAGTGTGCCGTTAGAGTGTACACGGCACACACAAAATCATGCCACTCCCAAATGACACATACTGTGTCATGTGACACACAATAATTATCTCCCAAACGGCACACACTGCGTTTGGCTTTCCCTTTTTTTTTTTTGTTTGTTTGTTAGTTTCTTATGGTGCACTCACTCACTTTTGTGTGTGTCGTGTGAATTTTGAGCGGCATTGTGTGTGTTGTGTGAGTTTATGCGACATTGTGTATGCTTTTTGAACAACTTATCCATTATTAATGTATTAGATCTATACATTAAACTTAATATTTTCCTCAAATTTACTGTACGTATTGTGGATGCTATTAGGAGTACTCGTTTTATTCGTGAAGCAAACAATGTGCTATGGCATTGGGTGGGGCCAAGAAAAGATGAGGCCCAATGGGCTCGTTGCCGACCCATTACACAAAGGAATGAAGATGATGTAACTTTAGGGGTCCTCTTTGAAATGTTGCAAACGATAAAGGTCAGGCAAAGTTTTTATTTATTTATTTATTTAAATTTTTATTTTTTTTTGGTCAAAAGTTCAGGCCAAGTTAATTTCACTTTTGCCGGGTTTTATGAAAATGGGTGTCATCTTAGTTTTGAAAAAGAATTAACTTTTTTATTATTATTTTAAAGTTAGATTACTATATATATAACCATAGAATAATGTCTTGCGTCTTAAATTTTTATATCAAAAGAGTTTTTTAAATGATATGGCACTAGGGTCATGCCTAATACAATGGGACTATTTAAATTTTGATTAAAAATTATTTATCTGACCTCACTGTCACATCATTTAAGAATCAATTTTAAGATAAAAATTTGAGAATCATAACATTACTCATAACCATAACATAGCTAGAGTGCTAGACAAACATCAACAACATTTTTTTTTATTAAAAAAAAAAAAAAAAAAAATTTGTATTTCCCAAACATCTTGTGTGGATTTAAGCTTGTGGCTTCGGTTGTACACATCTGACGACCTTAATGAACAAAAGATTGAGAGGTTCAACTCTCCCTATGAAGAGAATTTTTATGAAGGTTGTATTGTGATGTGGCCTTTGGCCCCTCCTTTCATGTGCGTAAGTGTACGCACGAGCGCGTAAGTGTACGCACGCGCGCGCTTGAATGAGTAAATGAGTGTGTGTAGTTTTCCATAGCAACATATATATATATATATATATACACACACACACACTCTAGTAATTGTCCGTACCTAGGAACAAAGTACCCAAAAAAAAAAACAATGTTACGACAATTGAATAATTTGAGTGCCTTCGGTACTAACTCTATGTGCCTTGGCTCTTATATCCAAACAGCCCTTAAGCCAATTTTTTTTTTTTTTTTTAAATTTTATGAAAAAACAAAAAATTAATTTTACAAAAAAGATATATAAATAACTCCAACAATTAAATCCATTAGGACCATTAGATTAAAGACTTGGGCTACATTTGTTTGGGTTGGACTGAGTTTGTTTGGGATGTATTTGATTGGGCCATTAGAGAGAGAGAGATAAGAAAACCTTGAGCGATTTTCAACTTTTGGATTAAGATCCAAGGGCTGAAAATGTCTTCCCATAAAGGCATTTCTCATTTATTATATAAACTAATAATTGCCCGTGCCTGGGGCATGGTGTCAAAAAAAAAAAAAAAAAAACCGATGTTACGGTTTGAGTGCGTTCGGCACTAACTCGACGTGCTTTCGGCCCTAATATCCAAACAACTCTTAAGCATATATGTATATGTATATATATATATATATTTTATGAAAAGACCAAAAATTTATTTTTCAAAGAGGACATGTAGATAAGTCCAATAATTAAATCAATTAGGATCATTACATAAATGATTTGGGTTGAATTTGTTTGAGTTGGGCTGAGTTTATTTGGGCTATTAGAGAGAGATATAGAAAAGTCTTGACTAATTGTTAACCTTTGAATTAAGATTCAAGGGTTGAAAATATCTCCATAAAGGCACTCCTTCTTTATTCTATAGAATATTTATATATATATATATATATAGAGAGAGAGAGAGAGAGAGAGAGAGAGAGAGAGAGAGAGAGAGAATCAAGTCTAATACGCACTGGATAAGTGCACTAGGTGAATGTACTTGACTTTTACACCAAAAAAAATTGCGAGACAGCAGGATGGAGCGGGGGTCCTTCCCTTTACTATGAGCTATTGGACATTTGAATCCACATGATTTGGTATTATTGGGTGATTCTTTTGGTTTTTCAGGAGTAATGCTAGGTGCGCAATGAATTGCACAACTAATTGTACAAACGTACAACACAAGGTTGGACCTTGTGCTGAAAAACATGTACACTTAAAAAGATGTGTGCAAGTTTTTCAACACAAGGTCCAATCTTGTGCTGCACGTTTGTACAATTAATTATGCACATAATATTTTCCATTTTTCAGTGCTTTCATAGAATTTAAAGACCCTTAGTTTTCCTTATTTTGTGTGTCTATCCTTTTCACAATCTACGCTTCTCATGCACTTGGTGGTTTGATTTCTACGGCAAAGAATTTTTATTTTTTATTTTTTATTTTTTTTTGCTAAGATCTACTCAAATAATACGTAAGTTCTGTAGCTCTTTGAAGTACAACTCATCTCAATTCACAATCTATCTCTCTCGTAGTGACACAGAGAGATAGAGTGTGGGTGTGATTATTAGTGGAATTTATTAGTGCCCTTAACATTATTTATTTATTTATTATTATTATATTTTTTTTGGGTTGAATCTCTCCCTAGGGATGTTTTCTGAAAACTGTTGTGTTTAGTGATTGGGGCTTTCCTTGCTTCCATTGTTCTTCACATCACATTCAAGGTTTTCGCAAGAGTGCAATTTTGCACACCTATTTTTGGTTTACCATTATTTATTTAGACCTTATAATAAGATAAATTACACTTTAATCTATCAAACGATACACATGTTTTCAATTGGGTTCATAAATTTTTTTTTTTTTTTTTTCAATTGGGTCATTGAACTTCAAAAATTCATTTAATTAGACCCAAATGATGATACTTTTAGTTTAAATTATTAGAAATTGTCACGTACGTTGCGCGTAATGCTTATCTGTCACATGTTAGGTTAAGACAAGCACGAGAAATTGTGAACGGCTAAAAAATTATGTGATTTTGGGTATGATTGAATGCTATTTTGGATATAGTTGAATCTGTTTTTGAATTTGATTGAACGCGATTTCGGATCTGATTGAATACGATTTTTTGCACTATTCATAATCTTCCGTGTTTGTCTTAACATAATATGTGACATGTAAGCATTATGCGCAAAGTACGTGACAATTTCTAATAATTTAAGATAATAGTGTCAGAATTTGAGTCTGATTGAATTAATTTTTGAAGTTCAAGGATCTAATTGAAAAAAAAATTAAATTTATGTAGCCAATTGAAAACAGGTGTATTGTTTAATGGACTGAAGTGTAATTTGTCCTATTAAATAACGTGTCCCATTCTATTCTCATTTTGCCTATATACTAATATAATTATTAAAATGGGACATGTGTCATCCAGTAAAACATGAATAAACAATGGAGAACTAAAAATAGAGTAATATTTGGGACACAACCTTCATACAACTTTCATACAACTTCCCCAAAAGATGTGTCTATCTCTCTCCTCTGATGTCACTGGACAGTGACATCAGAGGTCTCCAGTGACATCAGAGGAGAGAGATAGACACATCTTTTGGGGAAGTTGTATGAAGATTGTGTCCCAAATATTACCCATTCTGATATCCTCCAAGAAGAGTACAAGTATCTTTTTAGAGTAGCACCTAGTAGCCCATTGGATTATGTATATGTTTATACAAAATTCTTGGTATGCTTTCAGCTTCTTCAAATAGGTTGTCTTTTGCATTGATGTTTGTCCCTAACATGTGTATGTAGTCTATTTATTGTATAAAAGAGAGGTAAACTATAAGTCTATAAACACCGCACTTAATTTGGGTAGCTTGAAAGAAGTAAGTATTACATAATGTAGCAAAATGTGCACATTAAAAGTGGACCCTTAGCCTTAGAGAACCTTAAAAATTGTCATCGGGCTCTTACCCTTGACCTCAATGGAATTATCAAAATACACAAAACGTTAACCTTCGGTTTGGGAATTTTTCCATAGCTTGGGCATAACCTTCAAGAGCTTTATGCGATGCCTACTTTGTCATTTGGTATTAATAATTATTCTTTGTATGTAGTTTACGATCGTGCATAATTCAGTACCTATTAAACATGAATATGAATTTGAGTAGTCC
Organism: Hydrangea macrophylla; assembly: GCA_033977485.1. Taxonomy (NCBI): domain Eukaryota; kingdom Viridiplantae; phylum Streptophyta; class Magnoliopsida; order Cornales; family Hydrangeaceae; genus Hydrangea; species Hydrangea macrophylla. The sequence goes on along the minus strand of CM066997.1, from coordinate 112,786,005 downwards.
TCCTGAATTTCATTTTGAGAATGACCATAATCTGGCTATGGTATAAAGGCATGTTTGTAAATATTTAAAATATGATTTTGTTTAGTCTAAGTTCACTTTCTAATATAGTTCTTATGATAATAAAGTGTAGGTTTGTTTGACAGAGAATCAGTTTTAAGAAGTTTATTAGATTGAGAACAAACTCTTATGTAAGAAATAGACACTCATCAAAATAGATTTTAAGATGAACCAGATAAAAATTGCACTTGGATTGAACTAGCTCATATTTTATGTTTTCCCAAACATGCCCTAATAATTGCTCTGTCCAAAATTAAGAGACTCTTTTGAGAATTCCAACTATATAATTAGAGTAATGCTACACCCATATCTAAATCTACACCCAACACATTATGTCCCTTGATTCTGGTGGATCCCATGTTGGACCCATGTGGAGTCCACTGGAATTAATGGCCAGTATTATTGTATGTGAAATTGAGTGTGAATTTAGATATGAATGTAGCATTTTTTATTTAATTAAGGACACTTTTTTTTTTTATATCACTTTTCATAGTTACCCTTCTTTTTAAGTTCAAAATTATGGTATCACATCAAAATGGAAAGTAGGACCATAAAGGGTAAATTTAATAGGTGTTTAGTTAAAATATATTAATTTTTCACAGAGCAAGGACTCTAAAATCGAACATCCCAAAATACAATAAAAGATGCCTAATATCATACGGAAGGATTATCCAACATTCGTCATATATAGTACTATTTGGTGGTTAATAACAGAACCTAAGTATTATGTAGGGTTATTTAGAAGAACTCGATTGTAATAGTGTACCGCACGAAGTGTCTATCTCGGATAGAGGTGGGCATTCGATCAGTTCGGTTCGGTTTGGAGGATTATCAACTGTTAATTGACTGAAATATAATTCGGTTGGTTCGGTTTGGTTAACTGAATTACAAATTCGGTTCGGTTTGTTTATTCGGTTAACCGAATTGTAAAAAACCCATTTTTATTTATTTTTTTTTTCTTTTTTCTCAACTTTTTAATGTTTTTTTTTCCTTTCTCTTTCATATTATAAAGAAAACATACTTTTATTTGTTTTCAATTATAAAAATACTTATATTTTATTATCTATAGTTATGTATAAGTATATTAATAATATAGAAAATAAAAATAAAAAATAAAATTTCGGTTCGGTTCGGTTTGCCTATAGGCAACTGATAACCGAACTGAAATTTTTAATTCGGTTCGGTTTTTAACCGGAGTGAAATTTTTAACTGAAATAACCGAACTGAAATTGAAAATTCGATTCGGTTGATTCAGTTTGTTCAATTAACCAAACTGTTTGTCCACCCCTAATCTCGGAGCAAGAGGTGACAATTTAAAGTGTAGGATCACAAGATATGACCGTCTAATCTCTCTACTACTATGGGACTCAAATAAGACCCACAAAAATACTTAAATCATTATACACTAAAAGTCACGCAACTGTGTTGACCACATGAGATAATTTCTTCGTTGTTGGAGCATGGGGTGATCGATCATGTTGTTAGAGTATGAGATGCCACGTTTTCAACACTAGTCTGATATGGCAACAGTAGGGGTACCATATACACATGTGGCATCCTGTTAAAGTATTTGGGCCAAATTTGATATTCAAATATAGCATTGCAGATGAAAAACAAGGTAATTTGTGATGCAACAAAAACCCTACTCTTCAATCACAATGAAATTGAAATTCAACAAAAAATCCTAGGTTGTTTGGCAATTATAAAATCAGACGGAGTCCAAAATCTTTCTTTTATTTGTTCTTTTAAAATCAATAAAGAACCAATTCTTAAATAATTTGTAAGCCAGACACGAACTCCAATATACCTAAAAATCAAGGTCGACCTTGGACATTAACTAGCAAAACAACCGATTTGAGCCCCAAAATTTCAGTGAATTTGAGGACTCATTGTAATTCTAACATTTGTACTTTTTGTCCATATGTTTATAGACTCAAAATAGAAAACATAGTTACTTAAACCTAGCTCTAACAAAATTGAAGTCCCCAATATATAAGTCAAAAGGATCCAATTCATCCTTTTCTTTTTAAAAAATAGGGTTATTTACATTTACCCCCTCGAGGTTAGGCATATTTCCACTATATCCCCCACGCAGTTTAATAGTGAACACTTAATTCCTTTGTGATTTTGGACTAAAGTGAAACTATCAAAATTTCTCTCAAAATAGCCCAACATAAGGATTTAGTGTTAAAATTAGTCCCATATAGGAGAGTTTAAGTGTAAAAATTTACCTCACATTATCACATAGGCAGTTAATTCCAAAATTTGCCCCACAAAGGGGTTAAATGTTAAAAATTAGCCCGACATAAGTAGGTTAAATGACAGCATTATCCAAACATAGGGATTAACCTCAAAATAAACCTCACAAATGGGTTTATATTAGTGTTACTCCCTCCGTCCTATTTTTTGAGTCCACCTTTGAGAACTCAATTTATTAAGGGGACAAAAAAAATTGACACCTACTTTCCATAGTTTTATTTTCTATTTATTTAGAATAGGTTTTTGTCAAAACAACAGGTTGATTTTTTTATTTTTATTTTATTTTAGTTAAATATATATATATATATATATACATATATATAGAAAATGAGAATAGGCTAAACTTCCTTTATGCCCAAACAATTTTTAAGAGCCTGGCTATTTGGAAATGCTTATAATAAGATTTAGATCTGTCAAAGTCTCACATTTTTTTTTCTTTTTTTTTTTTATCCAATATTATATACATATATGTATATATATACATATATTTTACCAAGAGTCAGTCAGCCTAAGTGGAAAGGGCTTTGGCTCCTTAAGTAAGTGTCTCAAGTTCGAGTCCTTGTGTATGCAAAAAACTATCTTCAGAGAGGTCCCCACTTCGGTGCCCGGCAGTACCTCGGAGGATTAGTCCTGGGCGGAAGGCCTGTGGATACCTTGGGAAACCAAAATATATATATATATATATATATATTTTTTAAGAGAATTGTTATTGCCACTCCATCATTGAACCAAGCCACTCCATGGTACCTTGGGAAACCAAAAAATATATATATATATATATATATTTTTAAGAGAATTGTTATTGCCACTCCATCATTGAACCAAGTCACTCTATGGTACCACTCTCAGAACACGTGGTACCATGTATATAATGCATGGCATGCATAGTACCACATGCTTTAAGAGTTGTACCATGTAGTGCTTTGGTTCAATGATGAAGTGACAATAACATCACCCATTTTTAATTGCATTTAACTAATATAATATAGGTTTGACAAATATTTTAAAATATATATTATATTGAATGTAGACTCTTGTACAAGAAATTGATATTTATAAAACACTTGAATCTGTAAAATATGTTCTTTAATAATAAAGCACAAAACTAGCTATATGTTTCCTAAACAGTCGTGCAGTGTAATTGGGCCAATCAGAGGTTTTAAAATTGTACCTAGAGCGTGTATCAAAAAATAATGAGCACTAAGGCCACGTTTGTTTCGCTGGACAGGATTAGGGGGATTACTTCTCCCCTTCACTATTTGAGGGACTATTAATACCAGCCCCCCCATGGGATAAAATAGTGGCCCATTTGGGGGACTATTTAGTTAAAAAGGACTAATAGTCCAGTGTAAGGTGGCCGAACCAAACACCGGACTATTGAATTAAAATGGACTAATAGTCCTATCCTCCCCTATCCGGCCCTTAATCCTGCGAAACAAACGAGGCCTAAAGGTTTTAAAATTGTGCCTAAAGGTTTGTGATGTGCGAAAGATCAAAGAATGTCAAGATTGGATGACCACTCCGATGCCCAACACCTACGTTTCATGGCTAGCTTTAAATATGAGCAACAAATCTGATCCTATGCAATGAGAACATAAATCAAAGAAAATATAGTTAGATTATTGACTTCTAACTATAAAATGATCAACACAGCACATGGTAATGGAAATTCGTTGTCAAACTTAATGACATACAATAACTTTGTCCTCTGTTTGGATTGTAGATAGTGCAGAGACAAGGAAAACGAAGACTAACTTGGAAGGCAAGTAATTAGAATCTTTTATGGAAATTCGAACTCTCTTCTTCCTCTCTGGAGAGAGAGGGAGATTATACCAATTGGACTATGGCCCGCTCAATTAATATTAAAATTTTAAACTTAAGAAAGATAATTAGAAAAATTTTGAACAAATAAAAAGGGTTTCTAAATAAATGTAGTTCTCAAAAGAGACGAACAAAGAAGAAAGAGTACATAAAGAGTGCATTTTTATTCGCTCATGGCTCCTCTACCAATAATTGTATACCACGTGTCCCACTCATGTTATATTCGCTAATTGCAGTGATAGAATATCGGTTTGAGTAATTTTAAGGGTAGTTATCAAATTTGGGTATTCAAAATGATATTTAATTACTTAAATAGTGTTTTACATACCAAATAAGTCTCATGCACTCCAACTATAGTAACCATAACTAGTAGCTAATTTATTGTTTAATACGGGGTATATTTTGATATATCTCAACCATAGTTACACTAAAAATATTATTTTATTCTCAAACCAATGATCGTCCCACTAAATATGCATCCCCTCACTTTCTCTCTCCAAAGGCTATAAGTTTAGAGACTCAAACCATGAGTTTGCATAATAGATCTCTTTTTGGATCCTCCATTAGAGTGCATTTTTTGAAATGAAGGGATCCATTTTAGCATCTTTTAAATTTGAATACTCATATGCATTCCCTTTAGAATTGCTCTTAGTATTCTGTCAACACAAACATAATTACCGAATTGGACAAAGAGTGAGACATGTGTCATAAAACTATTGGTGGTTTGAAAAAATGCTAAGGGTCTTGCTAGGAGCACAAACAAATCTCACTAACATTTACTAACACACTCTATCTCTCTCCTAGTGGTATTGCGGGGTCCACTGCGGACCCCACAGTACCACTAGGAGAGAGATAGAGTGTGTTAGTAAATGTTAGTGGAATTTGTTAGTGCCTCAAATATTACTCAAATGCTAAAGAGCTTCGTGATCGTAGGATAGTGGGATGCATGCTAGATTTCCGGATGATAAGGCGTACGGACAATCGACATGGTCGGTGATTTTATTTATGGAGCAATCTATAGAAGCTGTACCCACGTGACAGACGAATCTAACTTTCTCTTATTAAAAATTCTAAATAATGATAATGTTATGTTATTAGACATATATATAGATATATATATATATATATGTATATATACACACATGTGTGCATATAAAGAGAGAGGGTAAGACCCGGAAGAGGCAGAGCTCGGTGCTCAAGAAGTGAGGGTGGGGGCCGTGTGGGGCCAATGACTGAGATAGAGATAGAGAGACAAGTGAACCTTAATTTAGGGAGGAGGTGGCGTGATGTTAAAAAACCCGCCGTCCACTTTTTACGTATGTCCTACCAATTAATCAATTTTTTTTAAGTATCTCAACGCCCCCAATAATCGCACCTCCTATAAGCAGTTGAGCTATCATAGTTCTTTTTTTTTATTTTATTTTTTTCTTATAAAAAAAGTTTTTTTTTCTTTCTTTTTTCTTTTTTGGCCTTATTTTCATGAGATAAAATTATACTATTCAGATCATCCGTGTAGAGGGTGGTATTTACGGAACCCCACTCATAAACTGCCATGTCATTCATATGATAAAAGTATACATGAATACGTTGCACTGAATAGTTTCCCACGATAAGATTTCTCAACTTCTCCTTCCAGAATGATTCGGGTTTGTCCACCTTTCAAGAAATTATTTAATGAGCTTGTCATATTATGTTATTATGTTGATGTCGATAATGTGGTGTAATCACGTCAATTTTAATCATACACATTAACACTATTTCAAATTAATAAAATGTCAATGACTCGTCAAAATTCTCTAGAAATACGAAATATGTGTATGATTAATATTGAATGGTCAAATCATATCAACTGATAACGTGGTATGACGGACCATTGTATAATTTTCCCCCGGATCCATAAATGCTCACATTACAGATGAGCTGTCTTCAATGTAAACCCTATTTTCATATGCAATTATTCTTGTTTTCTTGTGAGCGCGATCAAGAAGTAAATTAATATTTATATGAGTAATTGAAAATAAAAATTACTCCGCAAGTATGTAGAATTGAGTTAATTTGAAATATAAACAATAGGAAGTTATAGATTGTATGTCATTATGCAATTGGATATTGAGATCTTAATTGTTAATAATTTACTTTTGACTTTTGTTCAAAACAATCTGTATATTTTCATAGAAAGTTTTTCGGCAACATATGACTAAGTCACATGGCATCTATTCTTTGAAAACATTATTATATAGATTAATCATGTTGAAAGGGCCATGCCATGGTTGTAACTTTTCTTTTTTATTTTTATTTTTTTTTTGACTAATTCCCCGAGATTCTAGAGTCGTCGGGTGAATCATCTAATAATCACACTTAAGGATGGATTTAGAGGGGATTTGGAAAAAAAAATAGTTAATTATACTAGTATTATTCGAAAATACACATTAAGTATAAATACTCGCCCCCCTAATTTTTTTTCTAAATTATTAAGCTCGCCCCCTTAGATTAATTTTTGAAAAAGTTTGGTGTGTGTTTATAAATATCAATTCTGAATTTAGTTTACAAATTGCTCCATACGTTGTTGATTCAAACAATTTGTATTTATCTCTCCTTATATATTTATGTCATTATAAAAATGTATAAATAAACTCCTTTTTTTTTTTTTTTTTCTTTAGGGACGCTGCCCCGGAACCTCCTTATAACTTCACCCCCCACTAGACTAGATTCCTGAACCGTCCTTGACCACACACCCCATGACTCAAATACTAAATATTTTAGATAATACACCCAAAAATATTATTAAAATGACTTACCCGTAATTTGGTTAGTCAAAAAATAGTTGAAAGGGCATACCGCAAGTCAAAATAAGATTAATAATGTTGAAAGGGTCTAACCGTAATCATATTTGTTTGAAACTTATAATTGTAGTTTTGTTGATTGCAATTGATCAGAGAGGGATGTGGTTATTTTGTTAACAGTAACTGTTGCTATTTGGAGCTTGTTGTGAAACGCTATTAAAATAGCACAAGTTAGTTTACAATTTCACCTCATAATTATTACACGTATTTAAAATTTGGAGATCAATACTTAGAGATAAAAAGGATACACTTTTAAATTTGGTCTTGATTTTACAAAAACATCGGGAGAGGTATGTGTTATTTTGCCTTTGATTTTGTTAAAATTGATCAGGTGCTGTGTCGCTCAATTACGCAGCTCTTTTTTCTGTTCTTTTTCTTTTCTTTTCTTTTTTTTTTTTTTTTAAAAAAAATATATAGGATGTAGTGGCATGTAGATAATTTACTATTTGGGTTATGTGACTATTTCTTCCATTATTAGAAATTTATTATATCTCACACTACTTCGGTTGGATTACTGCTAACCTGGCTAAGTCATATCAATTATCAAGTGACACCATCTAGGTTTAGGTTTCGTGAACTAAGCTCTTGAACTCGAAGTCCTGTGCGACTACTCCTAACGAGCCTGAAGCAAATCTGATGGACTTGCATGCGGCTATACGATCTGGTCTTTTGCCTAGGATATATGTGGTCCAGAGAACTCGAGCCCAATAGCACCATACTCACTAGCTCAGTGAGTATTTTTTTTAGAAAAAATTGGTGAAAATATCATTATGAGAAGTTTTATTGGGATTAAAGACAACTTAAAATAAATATTAGGGATATATAAGTTCTACTAATATCCACAGACCAAAATACCCTCATTTTCATCCTCCAACCCTAACTAAACCCTAGCCACCATTACCTCCACTCAAACAACTTCTGACCACCACCCATGCCACCTCCAGTCACCACTATCGCCATCTCCGACAACCACCACCACCCTCGCCATCTCCGACGACCACCACCATTTCACCTCTTGATCATGTCAATTATATATATGCATTTCTATGTGCAATCTCACCCCGTATCATCTCATGTTGTCGGCTCTCGTCCCCCAAGGTTCTATATATACTTAATTGTGCAACGCATTGAAGTAACTTCTTTTACAACATATTGCTCTGATACCAATAAATGTCATAACCCATCCCATCACAGGCGAAAATAGGACACGTGGCATGCCACCGAAACTTATCCAATTCAATTAAAGAATATAGCAGGGGAATAAACATAAGTAGAAGCAGTGAGTAGTTAACTCCTAGAGATTCAATACAATATTAAATTCAGAGTTATAAAAAATGTTTTCCCATATGAAATACTTACAAACAAAATTCATTTTGAAAAAAGAAATCCAGTCGACTGATCAAGATTCTAGTTGACTGCTTTGGAAATTGCAGAGAGCACGTAATCTCATAAATCCAATCCAGTCAACTGACCAATTGACTGTATTTGCAGAAGATGGTATCAAATCCCAATCGACTGGTACTCATCCAGTCGACTAGACTGAGTCCTCCAGAAACTCCAGTTTTGAACATGCATCCAATCAACTGTGTAGAGCAACGCAGTCGACTACTTTTGAAACTGGAAAAAACTATTTTGCCCAATAAACGAATCCAGTTGACTGTTTTCTAAACCAGTCAACTATTTCATAAACCAGTCAACTGTTTCCCAAACTGTAGAGCATTGTGCAGAAAACCTTGTTTCTAAGCTTACCAATTGTTAACCAGGGCTAACTACACATACCAGACTCTTTCCAAAATAGTCTTAACTGTATTACAACATCTCCATAACATATGAAAAACTTAGAGAAGATCAAATACAAAGTTATTACAAGATGTAGATACTAACTAACCTCATCCCAAAACATAATTGCAAGAGTTTGGATTCGTTTCAAACCTAACCAAAAGAGTTTTACTACATATCTTACAATGGGACACAAAAGTATAAACAAGATACGATCCTAACATCCCATCGGCCTCACTCTTCTTCTTCCCTTTTTTCTTCTCACCTGCAATGGAGTAAAACTTCACTACTCAGCTATATACTGAGTGTACAATTCTAACATATGCATATATGAAAATTTATTGTTTAAATCGTCAAAACACATTAACTAGCCAGTCTTTAGTGAAAGAGATACGCATTCACCTGGTATACCAGCAAGTCCAAGCCTTAAACCGCGATGCCAATAGCAAGTCCAAAGCCTACAACCATTGCAACCAAGTGCCCGGCCGGTTCCCAAACCATGCTCAATAGTCGTTGCTACTAAAATTCTGAAACATCGAAAAGCATACCCCAGCAAGAAATTGTATAAATCTCCCCTTTGACTCACAGAACACCTAGCATGCTCACGTTATCATATAGACATGTTTTTCTCAATAATTCACAATTTAATTAATGGGCCTAAACAAACACATGAATTTTGCCCGGATCCACAATACCATACTTGATACTTAAGTCATGGAATTTCCTATAAACATAGGTTTAGAATTTATATCTCTAGCAAAGCTCCTATTACTTTAGGAGGATCCCTAGAATAGCGATTCCATGCTAAATGTCCGATGACAAACGATTCCTACGAGTTTTACATGATTTTTCCCCAAATTCCAAAATTAGGTTTTTGAAAAATCTTTGCCAAACAAGGTTTAACAAGTTTCAAAACGTAGATCTTACCTCTAGGAGTCCAAAAATATAAATGAGGAGAATTTCTGATAGACAAACGATCGTCGTTTGGCGTCGCAAAGCCCAAAGAACTAAGTATCCCTTTTCGCTCTCCTCCCTCTCATTTAGGTTAGGAATGTAAAATGAAAAATATCTCATTACTTTCTATTTATAGGCTTTTCTTTCCAAAATTATGATTAATTCCTCACGAGTTCGTTAAACTTTTTAGCATTTCTCGAAACTTCTTAAAATGTTTGAAAACCACTTCACGAGTGAAAATATCTAAATCCCATAAGTTTTTGTCTAAGTTCTGTTTGGGTTTGTAACTACGCTCCGAAAACTATTTTCGTGCTATTTCAACGTATCAATTACGTTTACACCATAACATCCAAAATAATCATAAACATGATCTTAACTATCAGTAAACATACTGCACATGTATATTCACTAATCACAGATAAAGCCAATTAAATAATATTTAATCACATAAATATCATTTAATCATGCCAATTTCTCATTGATTCCCAAATTCTTGTGTCCTTATTGACACCCACTGTTGAAGCACGGTCAACGTCATCCATAATTATTAAACCACGTTAATAATTCTCAATGAAACAGTTATGCATTTAAAATAAATAGATTTTCCGGGACGGGTGTAACAAATTTAACATAATATCTACTAAAACTATACGGATTTTGTCTTTTACATATGCTAGGAAATTTGAGGAAATCCATACACTTTCCTCGAAACCTGAATTTCTGTTTTAGTTAAACTTTCACTTGAACAGTCTAAACAAATTTAAAGTCTAAACAAAGTTACTAATAAATGATTCCCTTGTATATGTAGTACTAGGGGGAGGCTACGTGCAATGCACGTGATTATTTTGGTTATGGTTAATTGCGTTTCTTGATTTTTGGTATGCTAGTTCATCCCACATTTTGTGCGTGTATCTAAAAATTTCAATATCATGCTAGTGATATAAAAAAAATAATAATAATAAAAGAGATAAGAGAAAAATAAAAAAATAAAAAGTGTGTTCTAATTTATCACTGTATGCATATTTGTATATATATATATATATACACATGCGTGTATATGTATACAAATGTAGTCACAATCACTTTAACATAACTAATGTAAAGTGCGATCCCTTTACATTACTGGCTTCAATATTTATTTTTCTTTTCTTGGTATTTTATTTTCTTCTTCTTCATTTTTTTGGTGTGTGTGTGTGTGTGTGTGTGTGTGTGTGTGTGTGTGTGTGTTTTTCTGAATGTTTCCTTGGTATTTTCACTTTTATTTGTTTTAGCCTTTCTCTCCTTTTTTTTTTCCTTAACCCACTTCATATGCGGATTTTTTTTTTTTACTTTACATGACTAATGTAAAGTGATATCAATTTACATTACAGGCTTTAATAATCATTTTTCTTGTCTAGGTATTTAATTTCTTCTCTCTTTTTTTCCCAAGATCTTCCCTTAGCATTTTCACTTCTATTTGTTTTTAGTCTTTCTTTCTCTTTTTTCCCTCCCTTTTCCCCACTTCATATTCGGATGAATAATAAATGTCAAAGAAGGCTTAAGGTATCAATTGGAGGGGAAAAACAAGGATGAAGATGTAATGACAAACAACATTGGTATTTTCACTTCTATATATTTGTTTAAACCTATATCTTTTTTTTCTTTTTCTTTTTTTCCCATTTTCCTCACTTCATATTTGAATGAATTATTAATGCCAAACAAGCCTTAAGGTATCAATGGGAGGAAAAAATAAAGGATAAAGAGGTAATGCCAAACAAGCCTTAAGGTACTAATGCCAAAGAAGCCCTAAGGTATATAAATGGGACATGATGAATAACTAATGTCAAACAAACCTTAAGATATAAAAAGGTGGGAAAAATGAGGGGATGAAGAGGTAATGCCAATCAAGCCTTACCAAACAAGCTCTAAATGTTAATGGCGATAATAACTTGATGTAGATAGATGTGAAATGACCAAACAAGCCAAATAGAAAATGTATGGATAAGAGATAATGAAGGAAAAAATCACAATTGTACATATTGTAGGCTTTACAACGGGTAAAATGGTAATTCAATTAATAATTGGATGCATTGTAGGCCTTCAAGCCTCTTTTATTAAGGATTTAGAAATGGATTTATAAATAAACATCTAAACATTGTTGAATTGAAAATATGCCCTCTCCTTACCATATTTATCAAATTTATATACCAACTAGTTTTTTCCGCAAGTTTGGGACCATTTCTATGTTTTCACACTTTTTGCAAAATCTTGAAACTGCAACTGGCATTTTAGAAAATTAATGGTATACACGAGTTGAGCCGCTCAACAAGGGCTCGTAGCTTGACTCAGCTAGGCTCACCACGATAGAGCTTGTGAGCACATTTGATTAACGTTCGTGAGTAGGCTCATGAAAAAGCTCGTTAATAGGCTTGATAAAGAGCTTTGTATACTGACTTATATATATTTATTATACAACTATGTAATTTTAGAAAAAATATGAAAACCACGTAAATAGGCTTGATAAATGACTGGTTTTTTTTTTAAACTATATAATTTTAAAGGGTGCTCGTGAGAAAACTCTTTAAAAAGCTCGCGATCACTTGAAAGCTCAACTCATTTAAGCTCGTGAGAAAGATCACAAATACACGAGCTCAGCTCGGCTCGTATACACCGCTAGTTAGTGGCAACATCAATCTAACAATTTTTTAATAATAGTATAGGAGAAGGCATTAGGTTAATCACGAGCATAAAAAATAGGTCAATATATATAAATATTTGTCACAAATATCAAATTAGATAATCTAAAGACCCTAGTGGAGGTAAATGGTATCTATCCTTGTTTTTAACAATTTTGTTAATTTTGTGCAAAATGATAAATAATTTTGTTGGACAAAATCTATTTCGTTTTATATGTGTAATTAGTTTTTAAAACTTTGAATTCAATTTGGTGTGACCAAAAAAAGACCTAAAATGCCATGACATATGGTATAAATTCATGTTAGAAAGTGGGTCAGCCCAACCCCAATCCCATCTAAGATATTGTCCACATAGTTGTTAGTCTGTTTGAATAGCCCACAGCCTTAATCCAACATCGAGCCCATGTGGTTTTGTCCTTTTGGGCTTTAACCCAAAAGGCGCTTCAATGGTTTGAGGAAGACCCACACTTATATGCAGGGCTTTTACTCGATGTGGGACATGATGGGTTAAAACACATTCTAACACCCCCACCTCGGCTTAGGCACTATCCTAGCTCTGATACCACTATTAGAAAGTGGGTCAGTTCAGCCCCAATCCTATTAAGGCATTGTCCACATGGCTGTAATACCCATAACCGGAAAATAGGTTTATATTATGTTAATATGTGTTGATTTATGTTAATTAATACATATGACAAGTCAAGGTGGGGTTGCACCAACTCACTTATATGTGACAACTGACATCATCCCAACGATAACATGGACCCTTGGATCAACACTTTGCACGTAGCTCTACATCCCACACTACTTAACTCACTAAGCCCGAAACGAATTCCCAACTCTATTACACATAAGCCTGACATGTAGTCCCAGCTACGACTATCTCATAAGCATGACACGTAGTCCTAGCTTTTCAACCTAATCAAGCGTGACACGTAGTCCTAGCGTTTCTGATAGTAAGCCTGACACGTAGTTCTAACTTTTCAACCTAACCAAGCCTGACATGTAGTCCCAGCGCTATAACACACAATCACCACCACACACCAATGAGTAACACCCGACATCATACAATCTCCGTGATCGTAGTTAACAACATCACATTAATCGTTATTCAACTAGTTCCACTTATGCAATGCATTAGGGATTCATTATTCAAGCGTGCGTACTATTCAATAGCGCACTAATAGTCAACATATAACATATATCAATGTAAAAGCTCAACATCTATAAACAACTGAAATATTTAACAAATAAAAGTGTACAATCAATTGGGTTAAGAGTGCAGTCGATTGAGATAACTAGAAATTCAATCAATTGGGTCAAGAGTGCAATCGATTGGGATAACTAGGCATTCAATCAATTGGGATAAGAGTAAAATCGATTAGGATAACAAAACAATTAATCGATTGGTTAAAATTATAATCGATTGGGATACTAGGGTTGGAAATCGATTGGGGGGACTAGAAATTGATTGGGATTAAATGGCAATCGATTGGATATAAAGTCAATTGATTGGGAAGTCATCTTCTTCTAAAAACTGTCAACTACAAACTGAGTTATACTGACATATTCTAGGTTCGTTCTTTCTTAATAAAATGCATTTACACAAAATAACTAAGCTACTAGGTGAGTATAAACACTCACCAGTAAGTTTAGTGATGCTCGGAGGTCCTCAGGGTGGTTCGGGTTCTTGGTGAGCTCTATCCTTCTACTTTTCCTTTCTCCTTCTTCTGCTCTCTGTCTTCTTCTTCTTCAATTTGCAATTCATACTCTTCTCAGAGTGTGTGTGAGAGTATGTGTATATATATACGGGTGTGTGTATATATATATGTATGTAAGTGTATGTATATATATAACTCTCTCTCCCTCTCCAAAACTCAGTAACCATGTGTCTGTATATGTGATACATATATATGTTAGAGGGGGACCAATTTCAGCCATACGATACAAACATAGAGACCATTTTCAGCTACTACCAATCAATTGGAGTTAGGTGGTTAAATGACAATCGATTGGTGAATAGTCCAATCGATTAGGGTTAGGTTAGTTGCAATTGATTGATCTCAAGTGTCAATTGATTGGAGCACAAAATTCATCAAAGACAATGAAAATCAAAAGTTCTTATTTAAATATCAATACACAGAAATTCCAATGGAAATTATAGGTATTACTCTTGCAATTAGCTAGAACTTTTAATTTGCATTTTATCAGATTTTATTTTCCCCATTTTTGTCACAATTTTTCATATTAACTAAACAAAGGAAAGTTCATATCTACAAGGGAGGTGTTTGATGTTTTTGTCAAAAAGAGGGGCTTTGTCAATTTTGAGTTTAGGGTTTGATTGTTGTGTTGATTTTGGGGTTGTTTCTTGTTTCTCCTCGTCTGTTTCTTGGTTTTACAGCTTAAAAAATCTATATTATAAATTAGAACTTTGTCCTACAAGGACAAGTGAGTAGGATAAGAAAATGTGACTTGGATTGCTGAGTTGGAATGTGACTTGGATTGTTGAGTTGGAGTGTGCTATCTAATATATATATATATATATACTAGCAGTGAATCAAGTAACTAACTCCACATTCCATTCTTTGCCCATGTATTTAATACGTTGACAAAAAAAATTGGTCCACACAAATTTTGAAATATTACAACTGAAAAATACAATAGAAAACATCACAGACCAAAAGAATAAAGTAATTACTTGTTTTAATATTTCCCTTTTTAGGAATGTAAAGTTGAATTGCCATTAGGATTACGATTAAATTATATATAAAAAAATCCTATACCTATTAATATTTGATGTCTCTCTGGATATCCGGTTAATAAAAAGTATGCTTAGGGTTCTGGATACAAAAATGTTAGGTTTCATTTTAAGCTTTTGGTTAGGTATCCATTTGAGAAAAGGAAACAAATACATTCTTGGAAAGGAAAAAAAAATCATAGCGTTTAACATCTGAATTTTCAAGTTTTGAATTCTTTTTTCATTACTACGTGTGAAAATGTTACTGTGCACGTGTGTGTATGTTAAGTGTGTATATGGTATCTCATATCTGAACCACAACTAATATTAATGCTAAAAAAATTACCTCCAAATTATATTAGGAATGTATTAAATAGTAAAAACTTCCAAAATTTTAAAAATATTATCTTTCGTCTAAATTATGACTCCCAATCATAATTTCCAAAATAAAACCTTCCAATTGAATTAGGATTAAGATTGCAATTGACCACCATAACTAATATTAAATTCCAAAAAGTACCTCAAAATCATATTTGGAATGTAATAAATACTAAAAATTCAAGTCCCAAAATTATTGCACGATAAATAAAAGTTTCCATTTAAAGTAGGATGGCCATAATTCCAAAAATAAAAAACCCAATTAAATTAGGATTGCAATTAAATATTTACAAAAAAAAAAGAAAAAAAAAGAAAGAAACGAAAAGAAAAGGGAATTGCTATGTACACCCAAATTCCTTTATTCTAATTATTTTTTTTTAATAATTCTTACTTTTAGAAAATTGAGCGGTGTACATAGCAATTCTCAAAAAAAAAATGCCTAATATTTAAATGCTCTTTTGGTATATTTCCTATCAATAAAAATATGTTTACTCTCCTTAAATTCAAAATTAAATTACTGTTAGGATTAGATTGATTGCCCAAGAGTAACTAACATTAAGTTCCAAACCAGAGCGTCCAAATCATATTAGGAATGTAATAAATAGTAATTACTTTCAATTAACATATGATTAGGATTGCCCACCCCTAACTAACATTAAATCTAAAAAAAAGTGCCTACAAATTATATTAGGAATGTAAAAAATTGTAAAAAATTTCCAAGTACCTTAGAATTATGATTAGGATTAATATTGTCCACCCATAACTAATGTTCTATTCCAAATATATATATATATATGTGTGTGTGTGTGTGTGTGTATGTACTCTTATTAGGAATGTATTAAATTGTGAAAAATTTCAACTAAAAAAATTAACAGTTAAAAATTCAATAAGGACGCCACGTACTTCCAAATTTTTTTTTTAAAAAATTGATTTAATTATAATCATGATTATGATTGCAAATTAATTATAAAAACAAAATCCTACAGCTTATACTTAATTCTCTTTGGATGGATATCTTATAAAAGTATGTTTAGTATACTTAGCCTTAGGGTGCAGGACACTAAATCATTAGGTTTCCTTTTAACCTTTTGGTTGGGTATCCATTTAAGGATTTAAATTTAGAGAAAGGAAAAAAAATGTGAGGAATAAATAAAATAAAATAAAAACATAGACATGTTTTTCATCATTAATCAAATCGTCGTGCACGTTCTCAAATGGAAAGGTGCATTTAAGCACGGGCAATATTATCTAGGTGCGGTATTATCTTTGTTGCTTTATAAATTGAGTATCAGTTGCCTTTGTTTAGTTTCTCATGGATTCAAATATATGCATTTCCAATATTTTGGTTGCAATTCTAGGTGCGGTATTTTGAAATTTTTGAAGGACCATGTTCTTATGTATTTGTTATTAAATACATGTGCAAAAAAAGGTACATATAGTTACTAGCAACATGTGCAAAAAAAGGTAAATTGAGTTAGTTACTAGCCGAACACACATATGATTAGAATTGTTGTTAAAGTACAGTTAGAGAGGTTGATAAGCTATTGGCACCACATTATTTTACTGATATTAGATGTTAATGTTAATGTTAGAGGTTGATGTTAGTTATTGGCATCGCATTCATTACTTTGCTTAAAATTCATATCAATTTTAAGTGTCGCATGCAGGGTTTGAATTGCTCGGTAGTGGCTTTAGCCACGGGCAATATCTAGTAAATAAATAAAATAGAGATATATATATATACCGTCTGGTTCTAGGGTGAACCGGGTTGATGAACATACCCAATGAACATGGGTTAACCCTGGTCACTTAAAATTGGGTTAAAACAATTTTGGGGAAAAACCAAAAGTTGGCTGAAATATTTGGGGGCAAACGTATTTCTCTCTCTCCCTCTCTCTCTCTCTCTCTCTCTCTCTCTCCCTCCCCTCACTGTCCTGACGGCCAGGTCGTCGCCGGCCTCTCGATCCTTCCATGTCACAGCTTCGGTCTCTCTCTCCAGGTAAGCTCGAGATCCATCTCTCACTATCTCGTTCTCCATCTCTCACTCTCTCGTTCTGTATCTCTCACTTACGAGCTCTCTTTGTCTTTGCAATGTCTTTGGAGTTTTTTGGTTTCTCACTCTCTCGATCTATCTATATAATGAGGTTTTTAAAAATTTTAAAAAATTTCCCTCTCTGTTTTTTTGACAGAACAGCCCTGGGGTAGCTTGTGAAAATTTACCTCTCTATTCTAAGTGAATTAATACCAATTACATTTACATTTCAATTTCAGATTATTTTCTTCACAGAAAAAAGGCCATCTACTTAACTAAAACATCCAACTAATACCATCCATGAACTACACTGACAAAATAAGAAGTTGCCGATAGTATAGAAAACACAAAATGAACTATACCATCCATAAAATTATTTGTTTAAAGGCCAAATTATACTTCAGTCCATTAAACTATACATCTGTTTTCAATTGGGTCCATAAACTTTTTTTTTTTTGCAATTGGATACTTGAACTTCAAAAATTCACTCAATTAGACCCAAATTCTGACACTGTTAGCTTAAAATAGAAATTATCACATACGTTGCGCGTAATGCTTACCTGTCACATGTTAGGTTATGTGGACACTCGGAATCGATCATCCACTCTTTTTGGTTTGAGATTGTTTTGAAGAAAACAAGAAAAAAATGAAGGTCTATTGAAAACAGATACAGAGTCGCCACTTGGTCTTTAGGGAACCAAGAAACCCAATTTCACTCACCCAAACGGATAAAGGGCACCGGCCTTTCATAACCAAAGAACTTGGCTCGGGGTTTTGGTATGAGAGAGGAAGGAGCCTTTGTCACGCCTAAAACACCCTCAACTTGCCCCGTCTCTCGACGGGCCTCAATTAGCATCCAAATAATCATCTATTATGTATGGTTCGACAATTAATATTATGATAGTATATTACATCACACAAGAATTTTGAAATGGAAGATCAAAAGATGAGATATCATTCATAAGATCTACGCCAAATATCACACAATGCAAAGGAAAAAGATCACACAAACAAACCTAGGAAAAATCGTCTAATCACATATCAAGTAATTAAGTTTTCCTAATCTAGGAGGGGACATGGATTGTTCTTGAAACAAATAAATAAAATAAATCAAAATATGCTTAGCAAGCTAATATGATGCATGTTAATCTTTAAGAAAAGAAGATTTCTCAATCCCCAGGATGGATGAGAAAGGAAGATTAGGTCGAGGGGGAGCATGAACGTATGACCTAGTTCATTCCTTATAATCTTCTTAGATTTGGGATAAAAAAACCCCAAATCTTGCATGAATGCAATACATGATCCTAGGATGTGCAAAGGTTGTTGTGTGTTTGTGTACATGGACTTCCTAAAGTGACTTATGAGTCTAAAAGATGAATGAATGCATGGAGGAAATCATCATGGGATATGTAGAAATGTAGTATGGACTACTTCCTAAGATATGAACAAATTTGGAGTGCATGTAAGCATCCAATCAAAGAATGAAAGTAAAAGAATATTTGCTGTGAATAGTGGACAGAACAGTGACTTGATCTTGTGGAAACTGAAAAGTAGGATTAGGAATGTTTTAAATGCATGAATTTTTATGGAGATTGTCCTTATTATGTATAAAACACAAATCAAAAATCCAATCGTCAATAACAATTACAGATTGAGAGAAATCATATAAACAATGAAGGTTACTCAGAAATAGAGTTCGTACTATCGACTGAAATATTGAAAAATCTTAGAAAATGAAAACAAAAGATCTAGA
This sequence comes from Hydrangea macrophylla, assembly GCA_033977485.1. Classification (NCBI taxonomy): domain Eukaryota; kingdom Viridiplantae; phylum Streptophyta; class Magnoliopsida; order Cornales; family Hydrangeaceae; genus Hydrangea; species Hydrangea macrophylla. The sequence goes on along the minus strand of CM066997.1, from coordinate 112,766,717 downwards.
GGCCCATATTATATAGAAGGTTTTCTAAGACATTTAATTTTAAGGTAAAAATAAGTTGGGACCACTCTTTTTGGAAAAGTTTTATGGAAAACAAGTTGGAAGTCAATCAAGCTGCTGTGACAGTAAACACAGAATGTTTGGAAGGAATGTTTGGACAAAAATGGACCCCTTTCAAGTACTTTCAAGTCAAGCCAAAAATGATGGGTGTTCTATAATGAGTTAAGAAGACTTTCCAAGTGGTCTTGCATCCATACTTTGAGTATTGAACTCAGAATAATTCTTTGAAATTAAACATCTCACTGTTTTGAAGATTTTTTGAGAGAAATAAGATTTATTTCTTGGAATCCCAATATTAGGGTTTTAGATGGGTTTTGAAATAGGGGTTTTGAAAGTATATTTTTAGCACTCAAAGAGGATTAAAAACTCCTTAGAACATCAACATCAATCTAATTTGGAGAGCATTCAAGATTGTTGGAAATACTTGCTTTATTTTGGAAATAACCTCAAGAATACATGGGGATGTATTGAGGTTGTAATCATCATCTATCAAACATGTTTTTGAGGTCAAGAGCTACTATCCATAAGGATTCACTCTCCTCAAACAACATGTCATCTAGAAGATGATGAACTAGTGAGTAATAAAAAATAAGAAATAAAAAGAAATGGGATAAAAAGAGATGAACATTAGTGTAAACAAGCAAGTAATAGCAATCAATAGATGATAATCAATGTGATTTTGGACTTGTAGCTTGGTGTTTCACTCATAGATGTTGACATTTGGACATGGAACTAGCTTCCTAACTCATAAATGCTTAGAGAAATGGTGGTTGGGTGTATTGATGATGAAGTACATAGAAGAATGGTGGAGGAAAATAAGATTGGAACTCACTTTCTATAGAAAAATAGTAGGAGGAAGCTCCTTTCTCACTTCTAAATCTATCTCTATATCTCTTTCTCTCTTCAACTTTATCAAGCTTTGCACTTGGCTCCCTCAAAATGAAGAGGAAAGGGGGGTTTATATAGGCCAATTTGGGGTGGTTTTGGGATTTAGAAAGTGCTCTCATTGATCCCAAACATCTGTGAACATAAAACTACATCGTTTTGGTTTTCAATTAATCAAATTGGACCCCCAAAATAAATTACAAAAATGGCTTCTGCGCGGGTTGAGTGCGACCGCGGCACTGGCCATGTGCTGCCATGGAAGTGGCCCAATGCCGCCGCAGCACTGCTCCTCAGATGCCCAGAAAATTGTATTTAGGCCTCCAGAGGTTCCTGTATTCGCGAAAAGGCCCTATTTCGTCCGAAATTCACAGAAAATGCATATGAACTCCAAACTGAGGTTGTGATATACCATTGGAAAGGTAATGGAGTCTACTTGAGATAAAAAAAATAGTTTGGAGATAGGTCACTTTGAAAAGTTTTGCAGTATTCGCGATAAAAGTCGATATGATCGCCTTTTTCACCTTCGAAAATTCATAATAAATTCATTTAAATCCAGGAATTATGTGCGATATATCGTTGGAAAGATATTGACCTCTAGTATCCATGAAAAATGTTTGAAAATGATAAGCTGCTCCAGTTTTAAAGTCAACTTTTGGTCAAACTGGTCAAACTAGGGACCTCCAAGAAGTTCTGGGAACCTCTAGGAGCTCCCGAGAGCTGACATTTTTGTCCGATTTTCTTTCAAAAGTTGTTTTAGTACTTTTCACATGATCTAGAATGATCTCGAAGCTTTTCGGTGAATTTGGACGATTTCGGTCAAACCTTGGTCAAACTTGGTCAATCCTTGATCAAACCGGTCAATGGGGACTTTCCGAGAACTTTCGGGACTTCTGGGGGTCTCTAGGAGCTGATGATTTCATCTAATTTTTGCTTCAAAACTCATTTTTAGTATTTTTTTTATGACGTAGCATGTTTCTAGAACTTTCGGTCAAAATCTGGGAGTATTTGGGCTTTCAGGGGCTTTTTGGTCATTCTGAGCATTTTGAGAGATAGAATTAAATTCCAAGAGTCCTTTTTGAGTCTTTTTCGATCATTGTGAACCACCAAGCTATGGGTCTCCTAAATCTGATAGTTGACAAAATGGGGTGTCTACAGGTTAAGACAAACACGAAAGACTATGAATGGCTAAAAAATTATGTGATTTTGGGTATGATTGAATGCAATTTTGGATCTAGTCGAATGTGTTTTCGAATTTGATTGAACGCGATTTCAGATTTGATTGAATGCATTTTTTTTTGCACTGTTCACAATCGCCCGTGTTTGTGTTAAACTAACATGTGATAGGTAAGCATTACGCGCAATGTGCGTGACAATTTCTAGTAGTTTAAGCTAACAGTGTCAGAATTTGGGTCTGATAGAATGAAAATTTGAAGTTCAAAGACCCAATTGCAAAAAAAAAAAGAAGTTTATGGACCCAATTGAAAACATGTTATATAGTTTAATGGACTAAAGTGTAGTTTGCCCTTGTTTAAATTAATGTATAGAAAACACAGAATGGCCTGTTTGGGAACATTGAAAACAAAATTAGGTTCACTTTTGTTTGATCTATATGAAAATACGTATTAGGTTAGTACGACAAAAATCCATTTTTATGCCAATTTTAAGCCTTACATATACTAATGTATCACTAATTAAAGTCAGCGACACAAATATAAAACTATTTAAAACTAGTTATTATGAGCAGATCATTACTTCATGGTTCTAGAGACTTAATTGCACTTTGCTCATTATTTTCTTTATTTAACTTCAGGTATTATGGACAACAACATGGAAGGGAAAAATTTGCCCATAAATGACAATTTGGATAAAGAGTCATAGACTGTTGAATTGAGGGCAGATTATGAAAGTGATGAATGGGGGGACACCTCCAATTGTCATGATATTACCAATCCTCAAGTGGCCACTGATCTCAAACCTAGCTTTGGTCAACAATTTCAAACAATAAAGGATGTTTACAATTTCTACAATGCATACGCTAAATAAAGTGGCTTTAGTATTCGAAGTTGGGTGTCTAAGAAGATGGAAGAAAGTAGAAGGAAGTGTTGTGGTTTATAGGAAGGAGTTTGCATGTTTTAAACAAGGAAAGGGAATAATGGTTGTGGATGTTGCAAGCCAAATGCGTCGGGGAACGGTGTAAGAGGGTTGTAAAGCAAAGATAGTTATGGTGAGATCCAACTCTAGGGTATATGTAGTGACACAATTTTATGAGGGTCATTGTCAACCATAGGCAACCCCTTCAAAATAGCATCTTTTGAGATCTCACCAATCCGTTTCGAGTGCCCAAAAGAGTTTGACTCAACAACTTGGACTTGTGAACATACCCTCACATCAGTAATTCAGTTTTCTCAGAATCCAAGCTGGAGGGTTTGAAAACATTGGATGTACACAAAAAGATTTATATAATCAGTAGAAGGATATGCGTAATGAGAAAAAGGGGCATGCTGGAGAAATGTTGAGTGGGTATTTAAAATTGGAACATGCCAAGAATCCATCATTCACATACAAAATTGAGGCAAATCATGAACAGAGGATAAAACATTGCTTTTGGGTCGATGGGACATCTAGATGGGCTTATAAATTTTGTGGTAAAGTGGTTGTCTTCGATACTACATACAACACGAATAGCTATGGTATGATTTTTGCACCATTAATGGGGGTTAACAATCATGGTCAGACCATTATTTTTGCTTGTGCATTTTTAAGTGACGAAACCACAGATTCATTTATTTGGCTATTAAACCAAATTTTGGAGGCTATGCCAGGTAATGCCCCTTAGATGATCATTACTGATCAAGATCTGGCAATGACTAAAGCAATTTTCCATACTCTTCTGGATACATTCCATAGATTTTGTAGTTGGCACATTTTGATGAAGTTTTCTAAGAAGATAGACTCAGTCAAATATAGTAAGCACTACAATGAGTTCTCCAATTGTATTTGGAATTCAAAGTTTAAGGAAGAGTTTGATGAAATATGGATAGATCTTATTAGGAGGAGTAGGTTAGACGACAATAGTTGGTTGAAGTCAATGTTTGATATTCGGTCGAAATGGGTGCCTATCTATTGTAATCACATTTTCTCGGCCAATATAACAAGTAGTCAAAGAGCCGAAGGCTCTCACCCATTATTTAAAAAATTTGTGAAGAAGGATAATTCATTAGTTAATTTCATGATTCAATTTGGTGGGGGGCTACTACAGCAACGGAATGAAGAGTTGTTGTCCAATCACAAAGATTGGACTGAGAAGCCGAGGGTGAAGATGCTTCATGACTATTTGTTACAAATGGTTGAGATTTATATGTCAAAAGGTTTTATGAACTTCAGGATGAGCTTTGGGAGTCCTTAGACTATAGATACAAGCTTATCAAGGAGAATGATAAGCATCATGTATATAAAGTTCAAAGAAAGTCATTTCAAAGAGTACAAGAAGTTCTTTATGACAAGGAGTTGTGTTTTGCTTCATGTAGTTGCAAATTGTTCGAGAACTCGGGGATACCAAGTAAACATGTGTTAGGATACTTTGTACAAATGATTAATTTTGAAGAATTGCCGGAACGATACATCTTAAAAAGGTGGACTAAAACAACAAAGACCGGGGTGGTGGTTAATAATGACAAGGGCACGCTGGTAACTAATGACAAATCATATCTACTCATGCGGAATGAATTGATTCAATGTTCTTTGGAGGTGATTGACATGGCCTTGACAAGTCCAGAATCCATTAATATTTATAAAGATGCTTTGGCTAGTACAAGTGAAAGAATGGTACATGTTGTTGGTAGTGGTCCAATTTTAGATTGTGCTATGGTTCAAATGAGTTGTAATAATGTTCGTACTTACAATAAACCCAAGAAAGTGAGGCCAAAAGGATGTGGAAAAAGGCTTAGAGGAGGGAAAGAAATGGCACTACGGAAGGCAAAGAAGGCTACAACAAGACGTTGTCATGGTTATGGTCTAGTTGGACACTCCCATGACAAAAGAAATTGTCCAAAGCTTACAAATCAGCATGAATATTTATTTTATTACTGCTTTGTAATTATTTTTATTTTTTTTAAATGTCTCACATTGAATGTTGATTTTGTTTTTGGTTTAACTTTGTGTAGAGCTTCTCACGTCAATGAAGATGCAACTCCATGTTCAAGTTCAGAGGATGAGCTATGCTTCCGAAAGTCCATGAATCTTCATGATTTTTTTTTCTTTATGGATCATGACTTTTAATATGTAATGGTTTATGTGGATCATCACTATGGTTTATTTGTGGATCATGACTTTAAATATGTAATGGTTTTTGTGGATCACGACTTTGAAGAAATGGTGACCATGTGTGTTTTATTGGGTGACCATATGTGTTATGTTTCCATTTTGAAATGATTTTAAATCATGTGATCAAGTTGAATATATATGTGAAATGAATTTACACCATGTGTATCCATTATGGAATGATTTACACCATTTTGGATCATGATTTTACACCATGTGTTTCCATGTTGCGATGATTTTACACCATTTTGGATCGATCATGATTTTACACCTTATGTTTCCATGTTGCAGTGATCTACACTAAAGCATAAGGCAAATTGCATGATAGAATTTTTACATTACCATGAGGGCAATAGGTTACATACTTATTCCACAAAGAGTACAAGAATTCATTACAGTCTACAATGTTTACAGTGTACAATGTCTCAGACAAGTTCAAATTTTGAATATGTTACATCACCAATGTAGTAAAGTCTTAGTCCTACAATAAACAGTGCACAAAATGATCCCAAAAATGCATTGCGATACATCATTTGCCTCCTACGAGCAATCTTGAGATCTCGCATCAACTGACTGATTCGTGTTACAAGTGTAGGTATAACTTCTCTTGCACGATCACACATTGGAGGGTTTACCCATTCGAGGTACCCACATGTTGGTCAAACCCCAAAAAATCCACACCTGACAAATCTTCAGCCATGGTTTCCATTCGTCCTTGCAATCGATCCTTACTGGGGATGGTTCACCACAGTAGCAAATCCTCCCTCCAAATCTTGATCGCACACCATATCTGGTATGGGATGATTATGATGACATTGCAAATTACAGGAACCAATGGTTTTAAGAAATGCCTCGAGGCTTGCCTGCCATTGCACATCACAAGAATCAATGTTACAAAGTATCTTGAGAAAGTTAAGAACCAAAAATATTACTAAGACAAGCCAATTCACCCTAAGAACGCCAATTCATATTACTAATGAGAGCCGATTCATAGTACTAATGAGAGAGAGCCAATTCATATTACTAATGAGAGCCAATCAATTTACCAATTTTGTCCAAGTTTCTATTTGTTACTAAGAAAGCCAATTCATATTACTAAAAAAAACTTCATTGGATTTTGAATTTAGTTAGATATATGTGCAATACGCAACTCATGGATTATACAATCACAGGATTGTGTAATACACATCACGGAAAATACAAAGAGGTATCAATTCATATTATTTTTCTCAATTAGACCAATGAATTAGGACCATTGAGGACAAATATAAGGGGGCTACTAGTGTTAATCAAGAAATACAAAAATAAATTTTCAATTTATTCATTCTTGTTCTTCACTGCTCATTACAAAAAATGGTAGAGCAAATAGCAATAATACTTGGGTTAGAAACCATCTGATTATGTCTAGTTATTATGTGTTCTCTTTTTTCTCCTTCCTCTCAAACTTAAAAGGGTACTCAAGTTTGGATTAAAAATTGTGTTATTCTAAAAGACACTACATCCAAGAAATTTTGAGTGCCTTTCTAAAGCAGATTAGCATTAATTCCTTAAGGTCTCCTTAATTGTTGAACTTCTACTTCAACTCTTAAAATTTTTTGAACTACGATTTTCATAAGCAGTTAATGTTTATGCTTCTCACATATACTTGCACAAACCCATATAACAAAGGCAAGAGAGAAGAGAGAGGTTGAGAAATTACCACCAAAAATGATTTACAAGTTACCCCATGGCTGTTCTGTCAATAAAACAGAAAGGGAAATTTTTTAAAATTTTTAAAAACCTCATTACAGATAGATCGAGAGTGTGAAAGAATGAGAAAACCCCAAAAAACTCCAAACACGTTACAAAGACAAAGAGAGATTGAGAGTGAGACAGACAGACAGATCGATATACTAGGGTCGACCCATCTTGGATTGAACTACAATGGAGGATCTATTACTGTTCAAACTGATGCAATCATTCAAAGATTTGAGTTAAGCAGACATTATTTAGTTTAATCAATTGCTATAGATGGAGGTTAGACCTAAGACCTCAAACTTTAAAAGAATTTAAATTCTACTCTCCAATTCGAGGGAGTGAGAGATACAGAATGAGAGAGTGAGAGATGGAGAGAAAGATAGTGAGAGATGGATCTCGAGCTTACCTGGAGAGAGAGGTCAAAGCTGCGACATGGAGGGAGCGAGAGGCCGGCGATGACCTGGTCGACGGCACAGTGAGGGGAGAGAGAAAGAGAGAGAGAGAGAGAGAGAGAGAGAGAGAGAGAGAGAGAGAGCACAGTGAGTAAGAATGAGAGACGTATGTTTGCCCCCAAATAACTTAGCCCTAACTTTTGGTTTCCCCCCAAAATTGTTTTTACCAAATTTTAAGTGACCCAGGTCTACCCATGTTCATCAACCCAGTTCACCCTAGAGCCGGACCGTATATATATATATATATTTTTTTTTTATTTCTCTCTAAATCCATAAACAAACATAGAATTAAGTTGTGTATCCAGGTTCTATGTTCAATCCTCCCCCCTTCCCATGTAATAAAAAAAATATAAGATCATTTTTTTTCTGACTGCATTGTGAATTTAGTACCTCTAGCGTATCTTTGACTAAACAAATTTAAGTACTTTTTCATTAAGCTTGTGTAGTGCTATTTTGACACATAATTGGTACACATACAAAGACAAGCAAAAATTAAGAAAACTACATAATTTACATTAAAAATAATTAATTTTATGCTCTCCAAATACTTTAACAGTTGTACCATCTACGGTGGTAGATTGGTGGTATCACATGCTACTGCATGTGTACAACTAAAAAAGCATTTGGGAAAGCAAATGCTCTCCTATTTTTTGTAATTTTTTCTCATTTTCATCCCATATTATTGCAACCATTATGTCACACCCGTTCAAGGAAAAGTACATTTAGTTTCAATTGCATGAGTGAATGTCTGGAATTATTAATGTTAATTTATAATTGAGATGAAGTGGTTGATTGTGGGTCAAAGAAAGGTGTCAAGTGAGGACACGACAATCCAACAATCAATGAGGCATTCGTATAAGTAAATGACATTTATGTGCATTAAATGTTATTTGACTTTATCTGGTATATGTGAATAGTAATTTTACCTGTGTAGAGTAATTCTGATAATGTTGACCTTGATTTAGATCACTTTGAATGTTGTAGTGATAACGTAAGTGGTACGTTGCAAATAACGGTATGTTATCTAGAAATTCCAGAGAATTAGTTTTGGAACGTAAATTATGAACCCAAACAGAACCTAGACGAAAACTTGTATAATTTATAGTTTTCACTCGTGAAGTAATAATTTGGGCGTGTCCGACATTTTGGGAGATAATTAGAAGTTCTAAGAACTCGTGGGGAGTTAAACGTAATTCTCGAGAGTTGTGCCTATATATAGACAAACTTAAGATATTTTCATAAATATCCAAAAACTCAAAATATCTTAGGGGAGAGAGAGAGAGAGAAGGGGATTTATTTCCTACGATCTTCTCAATACCAATCGATGATCTTTCGTTCGTCAGTTTTTTCCCATATTTCATATTCGGACTTCTCGAGGTAAGGGCTCATTTTGATACCTCTTAGGCCTCGTTTGGTAAATTATTTTTGAAAAGCTAATTCTAAAAATTTGGGACAAACATGTGTATACTTGTAGGGATCACTTATAAACGAAGATCCGACGTTTAATCGATTCCCTAGTACTCCCCTTGAAATAATTGAACCATAGCTCGAGGTATGAATTCTTAACCTATGTAATATAGGGAATTTTGGATGCTTTGGATATTGTGTATGGAATTGTGATCTAGGCAAAACTCATGTGTTAATTTACGCCCGTTAATTTTAGCAAGTACGTATGAATAGTATGTTTGTATGACTATATGAGTATGCTAAATGACTATGTGGGTCAAAGGGGAGTTTGGTACAAGTTCATGCTAGGGTACGCCTCTCGATGTTTAAGAGTTATAGTAGTGAGGACTAGCCATTGGCATCGCGGTTTAAGATTTAAGACTTGCCGATATACTAGACGAATGCGTATCTCTCTCCCTCGAGACTAAATTATGTGGTTTAGATGTTTAAAGCATGAATTGCCTCATATGAATTTGTTTAGAATTGTACACTCTGCATATAGCTGAGCAATGGAGACTTCCTCCATTGCCAGTGATAGGAGGAAGAACAAAAACAAGCGACAGGAGTAAGGTCGACAAGATGCGAAGGACGTCTATTGTATATGTTTTTGTTTTTCTATTTCAAGTGTTGTAATAAGAATTTTGAGAAGTTAAAACATGTACTTAACTTAGAAATCTTGGGGGTAGTATTGTGATCTGTAGTAAAACTCTTGTATTTATATTTGGAACCATTGAATCATAGTAGCGATTGTGGTTGGATGTTCATAGTTAAAATTTGTAGAATGCTTTGAAATCTGAGGTAAACCAGTCGACTGGTTTATGGAAACAATCGACTAAAGGCCTATTTGAACCAGCCATTGCTCTATTATATTGAAAGGCAATTGACTGGGTCCTCGACGCAGTCGAATGGGTTGTGGGTTTGAAATATGATTTTCATTCGGTGAGGAAAATAGTTGACTGGACTGTCTTTTCAAAATTGGGAATTTCTGTTTTTGTCGATTAGAAGAATTAGTCGGCTGAGAATTTGAGACCCCAGTCGATTGGATAACTGTTGCGCCCGCGCCCTCGGAATGCCAGGCTGTCGGTATGGGCCCAACTTTCTGAAAGTGGGTGAAATGCGATGAATTTTTATTGGGAAGAGCGAAAAGAGTATGCAAAAAGAGTATGGTAGGGCCTATTTGAAATGTTCAGAGTCGGCACCTAACATTTAGGGTCTTAGGACCCCAACAAAGACAATTAAAGTAATTCATCTTTGACTTTTGAAAAACAATTTTGAGAAAAGTATGCCCTCTGAAAGTGTGATTCTGAATAGCCATGCAAAAACCAGAGATTTTGAGATGGGTTCGGGGACTCGATTATGTCGAGGGAATGTATTAGGCACCCTCGAACATCCATGCAAACACGGTTGCCAATTTTAGTGATTTTTATTAAAATGAGGCATTTCAATTGTAAAAGAAAAAAAGTTTTTTTCTTTTAGAAAGTGAATAGGAGGGAAAATGGTGACAGGTATGGCCACACTCTTTAAGAGTTGCTTACGTATCCCAAGGGGGAATCAGGCCAAACGTAGTTCTGACTTGTGTGAGAGTGTATGTAGGTGATTTTAAAAAGAATGGTCACATTTGACCGTACACGTGTGATGTAGTGATTTGAGAAAGAATCGGTGTCGCTAGAAAATTTTAACCTGTACAGTGTAGTTCTAGACTTTGATCTTTAGAAAGTGATTGAGATTGAAATGAGATTATGCAAGTGAATAGAGAATGAAGCTTTTTTTTCCCTTTTTTTTTTATTTTTGTTTTTATTTTTATTTTTTCAGTCCTTTTAGTCCTATACCAGAAGTAAGGATTTGTGCTCAAATGACTGAAAAGTGCACCGGAAGTAAGGGTCGGTGCCCAAAAAGAAGAAAAGAAAAGGGATTTTTTTTTGTATTTTATTTTATGTCGGAAGTAAAGGTCAGTGCCCAAAAGAAAGAAAAGAAAGGAGATTTTTTTGTATTTTATTTTATGCCGGAAGTAAGGGTCGGTGCCCAAAAGACAAAAAGAAAAGAAAAGAGATTTTTTTTTTGTATTTTTATTTTATACCGGAAGTAAGGATCGGTGCCCAAAAGAAAGAAAAGAAAAGAGAAGAGATTTTTTTGTATTTTTTTATGCCGCAAGTAAGGGTCGGTGTCCAAAAGAAATAAAAAAAAAGTGATTTTTTTTGTATTTTTATTTTATGCCAGAAGTAAGGTTCGGTGCCCAAAAGAAATAAAAGAAAAGAGATTTTTTATGTATTTTATTTTATGTCGGAAGTAAAGGTCGATGCCCAAAAGAAAGAAAAGAAAAGAGACCTTTTTTGTGTTTTATTTTATACCGGAAGAAAGGGTCGATGCCCAAAAGAAAGAAAAAGAAAGAGATTGTTTTTGTATTTTATTTTATGCCAGAAGTAAGCGTCGGTGCCAAAAGAAAGAAAAAAATGTTCGAATTTCCTTTTATCAAAGCCATTGAGAAACTTAATAAGTTAGGAGCATTAGGTAAAAGAAAAAGAAATCTTTTTTTTTTCATTTTCTTTCAACTTTTTTGGCAGATTTGAGTTGAGTATTCTAAAAATGGAACGGAGAGGTCTCGATGCTTCTAATTTTATGAATTTTGAGGAAAGGTTACCAAATGAGTCTAGTTTCCATGGTAGAAAACCATTTTGTAATGTCTTTTGTAGATTGGGAGAAATTGAATTTAAAAGCACCCTTACTCAGAATCAGAGACTGCACTATCGACTGAAAGTAAAAGATTTTTTTACAAAAATTACATGATTTTAAAAAGTCTGCAAATAAATTTGGAGATGGGTAATTTTAAAAAGTCTGCAAATAAATTATGGAGATAGGTAGTTCTAAAAAGTCTGCAAAAAAATTATGGAGATAGGTAAGAGGTAGAAGTTGATAAAAAAAAATAGAAAAGAGCAAAACAAAATTTTTAAAGTGCCCAAAAAGAGGACGTTATTGAGCAAACCTATTGTGATTTTTCTGGCAAATTATGAGCTTTATGTGTTTGTGCTTGGAAAGTGGCTCAGACATTTTTTTTATAAAATCATGAAAAATCTCGGACGACTATCATCGAGTTTTGAGGAGATGTCCAATTGCAAAGGCAGTTGTTGAGTCAGATTAGTCATTTCTTTCTTTTTATTACTCTACTTATATGAATTAAGCAAACTTTCTTATTTAAACATGAATTTCCGTATTAGAAAAATCACGCGGTCCCCAGTAAAATATAGATCTCTGTATTAGCAACCACGTCATCCCCAGTAGAACATGGCTCTCTGTATTAGAAATCACGTGCGATTTTAGTATTGGGCACCATGCAATCCCGAGTCTGACGTGATTTTTATATTGGAAATCAAATAATCCCGAGTATGATGTGGATTATTTTTTTTTTTATCAAGCAGGAATAAAGATGGTATGTACAAGAGAAAAAAAATAATGAAATAAAACCTGAGTTATTAGAGGAACTCGAGAAATCTACTAGAATATTGATGGTAAGTGATTGGGATGTTGGGCGGTGAATTGGGGCGGTATGATGACGTTTGGGTGGCGACAGATGATGGCAGTGGTAAAGCGACAGATGATGAGAATCGTGATGATAAGATAGCTAGGTGGAGGGTAGTGATTGTAGTATTGACCTTTGGCGGTGATTAGAAGAGGTGTTATGGTGGTGGGGAAAATGTAAACTCTTTTTTTTTTGTAGGGGTTTTTTTTGTATTTAATGATGAAGTGAGGGAGATGGAGAGGAAGGTGAGGGAGATATACATAGTGAAAGAGATATAGAGAGAGAGACCCTTTTTTGTATTCGTTCCTCATCCTTCCTTTCCTCAGATGGAGTATTTGATCATAAGCAAAAAAAAGAAGAAGAAAAAGAGAGGGAAAAAAAAAAGGAGAGTAGGGGGGGGGGGGGGGGGGGGGACACAAAAGAAAGGAGAAGTGAAAGAAAGAAGAAAAACATATCAAAAGGAAAACGCACCAACAAATGTTGGTGCATTAGTGGTAGGAGATTATATGGTGTGCAAGGGTGTACGTGCTCATGTTGATCTTTGTCCCAATAAACTTTGATTTGTAGCATCTTTTTTATCTGATGTCAGATTGGGATGATTCAAAAAGTGGCAGGCTCGTGTCAATGAGTACTTTGTTTTAAAAGGATTGGGTTGGGAAAAAATGGGGTGTCTACAACTGCCTCTTTGTCATGTTTTTGCGAAGCAAATCGTGTCAAAGATAAGGAGACACCCATCTTTGCCTCAACTCTTTCCTAAATTTTTGTTTTTGTTTTTTTTTTAATGAAAGGCATGTACAAGAATACGAATAATCTCAAAGCCTGTTTGAGATGCCCATGTATCTTATGTGGAGAAGAATCATATCAAGCATAGCTCAAGTGAGTGACGCCATGAGTAGCGAAGAGTGATGTGATTTACCATAGTAGGCAAGTGAGTGGTGTGCCGAGGTAGGCGGTGGGGAATTAGGAGTAGTGTAAGGTTAGGCAAATAACTCCGCTGGGGATTGAAAGTGTCACCAGAATGGGTGAACAACTTCGTTGGAGATTCATGTGAGAATCGAACAGAAGAGGAATGGTGTAGTTGAGAAGTGCATAACCGCGTAATCTCAAACTCTAACTAAAAATGTAGTGAAGTAAGGGTATGGTCGAGCTGTTAAAGTTTCCTATGTATCTCCCGTCGGGAGAATCAGACCATGCATAGTTCATACTGGTCCTGAGTGGCTAAGCGATGGTGAGAGACGGTGTAGTCGAGAAGTGCGTAGACATGCAATCTTGAACTTTAACCGAGAATACAGTAAAGTGAGGGTTTAGTTGAGCTCGCTAATTTGCCTACATATCTCTCGTCGGAGAATCAGACCGTGCGTAGTTCATGTTGCTGAGGAATGAGGGATGTAGCTAGGAAGTGCAAAGCCGCATAATCCTAAACTGAGGTTGATATTAATGATAACGGGATGCTGAAATAGGATGCCTCTTGACGGACTCACTCCTGAGCTTGAAGATGTGAACGGGATGCCACTTGACGGACTCATACCCAATATGTGAGATTATGAACATGATGCCTCTTGACGGACTCACTCCTGAGCTTGAAGATGTGAACGGGATGCCTTTTGATGGACTCATTCCCGATTGTGAGATTGTGAATAGGATGCCTCTTGACGGACTCACTCTTGAGCTGAAAGATGTGAACGGGATGCCACTTGACGGACTCATTCCTGATTGTGAGATTATGAACAGGATGCCTCTTGACGGACTCACTCCTGAACTGAAAGGTGTGAACGGGATGTCACTTGACGGACTCCTTCCTGATTGTGAGATTGTGAATAGGATGCCTCTTGATGGACTCACTCCTAAGCTTGAAGATGTGAACGAGATGCCACTTGACAGACTCATTCTCGAGAGTGAGATTGTGAATAGGATGCCTCTTGACAGACTCAATCATGAGCTTGAAGATGTGAACGGGATGCCACTTGATGGACTCATTCCCAATAGTGATATTGTGAACAGGATGCCTCTTGATGGATTCACTCCAGAGCTGAAGATGTGAACGAGATGCCACTTGACGGACTCATTCCCAATAGTGATATTGTGAATAGGATGCCTCTTGACGGATTCACTCCTGAGCTGAAGATGTGAACCGGATGCCATTTGACAGACTCGTTCCCAATACTGGATTAGGGGAATAGGATACCATTTGACAAACTCATACCTGATGCTGGATGATGTGAACAAGAGGCCACTTGACAGACTTATGCCTAGCAATCGTTGATGTGAGTAGGACACCATTTGAGGACCCTTAGATTTGATAATACAAATAGCCTGGTGATTTTGGATTCAGTTTTTTCTTGGGGCTTGGTCGAGATCCAAGACGCGATCTTGAATTTCTGGGAATTCGCCTGTCCATTTCTTTTTGAGATTCGATTTTCTTGAAAAGACAAAGTGTTTGTACGTTCTACCTGTATGTTAGTGATTGACATGCTAGTTCACTAAGCAGGAACTTTTGAGAGTTTTGAATAAACCTGGATGGAACCAACTGAACCAACCAAATATCGCAATTATTTTTTTTTTGACCCGGAGCTTCATTTGCAACAAAAGAAACCCTTTTCTCGGGAACATAGAGGTTAAATTCTGTATTCTTTAATGTAAACCTTTGGAGCTAACACTTGGTTTTCTTTTTCTTTTCTTTTTTCTATTGTTGAAATGCACTCTTTTACCCCCTTAGCGCCCTTTTGGGTTTCACCGAGTCCGGCTCTGTCATTGTTGCACGTCGGCGCCCTTTCAGGTTTCACCGCGTCGACAGTTTTGTTTCTTGCCATAGCCTACGTTCTTACTCACAGCGCCCTTTTGGTTTTTCACTAAGCCCTTCGATCTGTGCTTTTCTTTATTTATTCTTAGACATGCGATGTTGCAGAGATATGAAGCTAGTGATGTAGTTCATCGGAGTGATGAATTTCGAACAGTGCCGAGATTTGATGATGGTTGTCAGACAAACCTGTATGCTTAACCTTTTGATAAATCTGAGAGGGCTTTAGTGGGTTGTAATGGAGGCCGGGGTGAGATCCGAGAAAGAAAGGGATGGTATGAAGGCTTAAAGTTTGATTTTTTTTTTTTTTTGGTTTTGGCTCTTTGACCATCCTGGGGTTTTTCTTTTGCAACCTTTATGTCGGTAGGCTTTTTGTTTTTTCCTTTTTTTTGTTTTTTTTTTCTGAGCTTCGACTTTGATACATGTATACATTTTTTTTATTTTCTTTTCTTGTTTCTCTTTGATGGCTTATTTAAACGCGAAAATATGTCCTAGTGTAGGTGTTGGTCGTTTTAAAGGAAATCAAATAAAATAGGATAAAAGGCTCAAAGCAACAAGCAAAAGGGAATTTTTATTTGATATGTATGGGAGCAAAAATGAAGGCCTCTCTTCATCTCGATCAAAATGTAGAGCATACAAGTTTGACATTAAACATAAAATCTCTTGACCGAATCGAAATTGATTGGGTCTAGAAAAACATCACCGTCCATTTCAGTAAGTATCAGAGCTTCTCCAGATAACGCCTTCTTGACAACGAATGGGCCCTCCCAATTAGGGACGAACTTTCCTTGAGCTTCCTCTTAAAAGGGAAAAATTTTCTTTAAAACCAAGTCTCCTTCTTTGAATCGATAAGGTCGGACCTTCTTGTTGTAGGCTCGAGCGATCCTATATGGTGGCATTGATCGTGGCATAGGGCAGTCAAACGCTTCTCATTATTTAGCACAGTCGTTGTCCATGGTTAGCCAGAAGTAACCCGATCTCATTATTTTTTTGGTGAGCATGAGACCACTCATTTGTGGGTCGCAGACTCCTCCATGTAGCTTGTCCATTAAGTAGTTGGCTTCTGGTGCTGCTACACATGTGAGTAGTCCTAAGTGATAGCTTCGTTTGAATAGGGTCTTGCCACTGAGAAAGAACTATGAAGCAAGCTTTTAGAGGGTATGTCGTTCGCCCATATTAGCAGCATGGAGGTACTCTTGTTTTTCTAAAACGTTTATGATATCATAGTACCACGGCTCACCGTTTGCCTCTTCCTCGATTGGATGATAGTAAGCTGGCCTGGACTTTACATCAATCATCAGAGGGGGAATCTCATCCATCTCAGGGACCCTGATCATGGATGCCAAAGTTGCGAGGGCATCAACGAAATTATTCTGATCCCGGGGAATGTGGTTGAACTCGATGTAGTCGAGGTATTTGCACAAGTCGACCAGACATCTTCTGTACGGGATGAGCTTAGCGTCCTTCGTAGCATACTCTTTGGTGGATTGCTTGATGACAAGTTCATAATCTCCAAAAATTGTCATTCTGCGAATGTCCATGTCCAGAGCCAGTCTTAGGCCTAAGATTCACACTTCATACTCGGAGATGGTTGTATCGAAGCCTAGCTTGCTACAGACGGGAAAGTGCATTCCTTCTTCCGATACAACAATTGCCCCTTCCCCAGCTTCTTTGCTATTAGATGCTCCGTCGAAGTACATTTGCCAACCTTTGAAGCTTTTATTGTCATCTCACTGGTGGAAAATAAGATAGCCTCGTCTGGGAAGGAAGTATCCATCGGCTCGTAGTTGTCAATTGAAGTCTCTGCTAGTTGATCGACGATTGCTTGACCCTTGATGGCCTTCTGAGTGACATTGGTGATGTCAAATTCTATCAGTAGCATCTTCCATTTTGAGATCTTCCCAGTCATCAATGGTTTCTCAAAGATGTACTTGAGCGGGTCCATCCGAGCAATCAAACTACTATATATCTGAGCAAGTAATGACGGAGTCTGGTGGCAGCCCAAGCGAGGGCATAAGAAGTTCGTTCTAGCACAAAGTATCGAGACTCACAGTCTGTGAACCTCTTGCTCAAGTAGTATATGGCACGTTCCTTTCATCCGGACGCGTCGTGCTGGCCTAGTACACATCCCATCGAATGGTCAAGGACCGATAGGTAAGGCAACAAAGGACGACCTGGCTCTGGAGGGACCAGTTTGGGCGAATTTAGGAGGTACTCTTCTTAATTGTATCAAAGGCAACCTGACAATCCTTGTTCCATGTCTTGTCAGAATCCTTTTGGAGTAGCTTGAAGATCAGCTCACTCTTATCTGTGAGTTCTGAGATGAAATGACTGATGAAGTTGATCCGTCCTAGGAATCCTCGGATTTCCTAATTTCCCTCGTAGGAGCAAGCATTTCAGTAATGGCCTTGATTTTTTTTAGGATCGATCTCAGTGCCATGTCTGCTGACCATGAATCCCAATAACTTTCCTGAGAGGACGCCGAAAGCACACTTGGCTGGGTTCAGCTTGAGCTTGTACTTTCTAAGGTGATCGAAGAGCTTTTTGAGATCAGTGAGGTGTTCCGTCGTCTTCCAAGACTTTATGATCATGTCGTCAACATAGACCTCTAGTTCTTGATGCATCATGTCATAGAAGAGAGTAGTCATAGCCCTTTGATAGGTTGCCCCAACGTTCTTAAGGCCAAATGGCATAACTCAATAGTAGAATGTGCCTCAAGGTGTTATGAAAGCTATTTTCTCCCGATCTTCCTCACCTAGGAGGATCTGATTGTAACAAAAAAACCCATCCATGAAAGAATAGATCTTGTTTCTGGCCATGTTGTCAACTAGTATGTGGATATTCGGCAGAGGGAAGTCATCTTTTGGGCTTGCCTTGTTAAGATCCCTGTAGTCGACACAGACTCTGACTTTACCGCCGTTCTTGTGTATCGGTACCACGTTTGCCATCCATGTTGGATAGTTCACAACCATGATGAAGTTGTCCTCGAACTGCTTGATTACTTCTTCCTTTACTTTAAGGCTCCACTCGGGCATTAGTTTCCTTAATTTTTTCATGATGGGCCTGAATTCCGACTTGATGGCGAATTCATATATGACAATGCTAGAGGCCAGTTCTGGCATATCTTGGTATGACTAGGCAAAGATGTCCTGATATTCCTTCAGGAATTGGAATAACTTCTGTTTATGCCCCTGCGATAATTGATGGCCGATTTTCAATTCTGGAGGATTTTCGATGGTCCTGATTTTGATAGTATTGGTTTCTTCTAAGTTAGGTTTTGGCGTGTCCTCGAGTTCTAAGATTAATCTTCCGAGTTTGTGGGGTGCTTCCTCGTCGGAATCAGAATCTTCTTCTATACCCATGAGATTAGAGTTTAATTCTGTATTGAAGTCGTGTTGGATCTTATCAAGTTATGTGATATCTGGTGGATTAGTTGATTCAATTATAGGTTCCCTGAAATCAATTTTGACAAGAAAAGAGAAAAAGAGACAAGTTTAGAGAGAGATTTGCCTTTGAGACAAAGTGAACTAGTATTTCATTCAAAATCATAAAAGATAGAAAGCCTTTGCAAGTGTCGGATCCGTTTTTCACTCAACTAACTTAAGTCAAGTGAAAGACCTTACATATGTTGTTATCATTTTACCAAAATTCCCCATTCTTGGGTAACAGGTAAACCTCCCAATTGTTCAGGGTTTCGCTTGGCTCGGCTCGACGGATAGTAAGTGGGGAAGTGGCCTCTTGACCGGCGATCATGAAGATTTCCTCTTCAAATAATGCTCGGATGCAACACATTGGGACCGCGGAAGTCTAATCTGTGTCTTGTGCAGGCTGTGAGTTTGAAATGTCCCCCTCTTGAACCTGGTCAGGGGCCATAACCTCAACGTGGAGGGGAAAAGTCTTCCGTGTATGGGGGATGACCACTTCAATGATGAGACCAGACTTTTGGCCCTTCCAAAATTTTTGTTTGTACCCGAGGCCACGGGTGTTGTTCTGAGTTGGTGGATTAACTGGCTTTGGCTGTCCTTGGTTTAGTCTTCCCATGCCCTTCCCCGGCTGATAGCCGTTTGCCTTAAGCTGCCAGACCATGTTGACATAAGCCTTGGAGTATGACAGCTTCCTCTCTACCTTTCCCTCTGGCACATAATTGGTGCATGATAGCACAAAATTTTGGTATGCGATAGGCTCAAACTTTCCACTTGTGCTGATATGTGGGATCGAGGGTTCTCCAAACATCACGCACTCTTTTTCTCCGTGGACAATTATCAAAAACCCTTCGATCGCATATTAACATTTTAGTGTATAATGGAGGAGACTACCCCAGCCGGGTGGATCCATGGTCTGTCGAGGAGCATGCTTTAAGAGGCGGGGATGTCCAAGATTTGGAATGTGACCTGAAACTCGTCGAGTCCAATCTCGATAGGGAGATCTATTAATCCGAAGGTTTCCCTACATCGTCTGATTTGCGTCTGGTCGATGCCTATTCTCTCGATCGTGACCAGAGGACAAACATTTACTGCAGATCCATTATCATTAAGCACTTGATTAAGTATCATTTCTGAGCATTTTATTGTAAGGTGTAGGGCCTTATTATGGCTAGTCCCTTCGGGTCCGATCTCGTCATCGGAGAATGAGTTCAGGTTGGCGGCAGAGATGCTGCCTACAATTTTTGCCAGTTGATCACTTGAAATACAATTAGAGACATGGGCATCGTTCAGTACCTTCAAGAGGGCATTATGGTGAGTCTCAGAGGTCAACAACAGAGATAATACTGGGATTTGGGCAGGGGATTTGCTCAGCTATTCAATGATCTTATACTCACTACGCCTCAGCATTTTCAAAAATTCTTCTACTTCTTTGTCCGGGACAGTTTGCTTGATCGGGCTGTCAGTTAGGATCTGTTTTCCCTCATCGATGAACCTTTCTATTTTTGAGATTTCATTGATGTCCACCTGACCTAGGATTTGATACACCCATGGGATGGCATGGGTGTCCTTTACTGGAGGCTGGATGATGGACTGAAGAGCGTAGAGGACGATGGGAGCCGAAGGTGCTAGTGCTGAGAAGACCTCCAGTATGGATCTTATTGGGAAAGGGTGTGGCTTGGTTACCTTTTGGATTTTTTCTTGGGGTGCAGTTGGTGGTGCAAACGAGAGAGAGAGGGAATACACAGAGATGGGCTCGATCGCCCTTTCGATTGTTGGTGTGGGAATAATTAAGATTGGTACAGATATAGGGGAGAGAGAGTTTGTTCGTGCATGGTTCATTTTGAGGCCCGAGAACCTAGGCATACCGGGATCAAACCACCAACCCATCTTGGTGGGGGGTGTTGGGTGACTGACATAGTAACTGGCCACAAGGAACTCACAATTAGGTTCCAATTAAATGCAACTTAATCTCAACACCAAACGAATCCTAATTACAAGTATCAATCTACATGGATGAATGCATATGAAGAAATGAAACAAGAGTAAGCTATGAATTGTTCATTGATTAGCATCATTTAGCCTCTGGATTTAAGTTTAATTAATCACTATTAAAACATATTTCAAGCCTTAGATTATAGGAAAGTCATTTCAATCATTATTTGCAAAGTTTGTCAAATCTGTCACAGAATTCTGAAAATTACAAAGAGCATACTAGAACTTCAAAAATGGAAAAAGCACGCTTCTCATGGTTTGATTTCAATGATTTTTGGACACAAGATACCTTTGTAATCTAGTTTCTAACCCAAAAAAAAATCAAAGATCAACGGTTCAATCTTTGGGAATAGGACAAAAGCCAGACATCACTCAGAAGTTAATAACTCTATATCCAGAGATTTTGTGTATATTCTAAAAATAGTGAATAAATCTGAATGACTCTAATCTTTTTAGGAGATCGTATTAACACATTAAACTTCATAGAAAAAACAATTTGAAGTCAAGAATGCTTGATTAAGACTCTGATTTACTCATTTCAAGAAAGTGTTACTGTTCTGAAATTCTAGACAGATTATGATTGCTTCACATAACTCATGACCAAACCATTCTAAACATAAAATCTCATCAAAACAAAAATTATAGTGGTAGATCTTTGTGTTATTAACACTCTCCAATTTGTCTCATTCAATTACAATGGATCATTATTTAAATAAAAACATTTGATCAAAAATGGTTTATGAATTCACTGCACCATTATTGAGTTCATTATTTCGGTTGAATCTATCAACTAAACCATAGAAGTTGACTCATCCTAAAACTAATCCTCCTACCCATTGATGGTCATTGGAGATAAAAAAAAAAAGAAAATTAGAAAATAAAAGAAGACTAATCCATGTGAGTCTCAAATGGAACTTGAAAAGAGTTTCATAAGACTTCAAGTTAGAAGACTCAAGTCATGAATTAAGACTTGGACCTACTAACTATGTATGGATGTGGTTGTTCTCATTTGAGTCATAAGCTCATAGAGAATCTAAAAGGACCAACTTAAGGGAATCAAAAAAGGTACTGAGAAACTCATGAATCCCAAGGGATGAACACAACAAGAGAAAAGAAAATCAAGGGTCAAACAATATCCAAGTTAATTTTGTTTTATATTTTATTTGGCCTTGAACCTTAGGTTACATTGATCCAAATCAACAAAAAGAAAGTTCAATCACAATATTAATGGTGTGTGATGAAATGAGGTAGGAAGAGAGTTTTTGAAAATGTGTAAAAGATCTTAAGGAATTCTATATATTGTGATCGAACTCAAGCTAAGAACTAATCAAGATTATAGATTACCTCCAATTATCCTCAATTTCTTTGTGATTTGAGGGTATTCCAAATACTATTCAACCTCATCCTCTAGCTCTCGCTCCTTAATTCTTCTAATTTTCTCTAAGATCCTCATAATTTTCTCTAAGGATATTAAGAGATCCAAGACTAAAAGTCAAGATTGAACTTAAAAATTGAGATTCCTCAAGACCAAGATTGATATTCAAGACCCTTTGTAATGGGATATTTATCCCCTATTTATAGACAAATTTTGAAGGCTTATTTTGGTAATTTCAGGGGTAAAACCCTAATCCCGAATGTCCTTTTGATGGTACAAAATGTACTATATCAAAGCTGACGTACTGTCTAAAAATGCGACACTCAGTGGAGTTGTAAGCGGCACTCAGTAAACGTTGGATCAACACTCACTGATCACCGTCACGGCATTCATTGAATGCCGATCCGACACTCAATGAATGTCGCGGACAACTCCGCAGACTGCCGTCTTTTATTTTTTGCTGCGTCTGAAGATTTTTGCCATGGCAGTTCTCATTGACTGCACTGGAGGTTCTCTCTGACTACCGGTGTAGCTGTCTGGGAGTGCCGCTGCCGTAGCGTGTAACTGCCGCGGGCCTTATTGTGTGTTGTTTTCTCATATTTTTCATGTTCTTTTCTTTTCTTTTTTTCATTTTTTTTGAAATCAAAGAACCTTTTGAAGAGCTTGAATCATCTTTGGAAGCCTTAGATTAGTCAGGCGTTGTCATCATCGGAATTAGAGGTAACACACCCCTATTTTGACGATCGGTCAAAATCAGGGTGTCTACAGTTTACCCTTCTTCGACAGAGCTTGTGGAGAAATGTATGTCACAAGTGAGTGTCGAAGCCTGTTTAAAAACAAGCCTTTGACCAGACTATCGAATTTAGGTAAAATCAAAATGCGTTGCAAAAATAGTCGTGCGAACGGTTCATGCTAGTCGTGCTCGACGGTTAGCTGCCTACGTATCCATTCAGGAATCAGACCGAGATGTAGTTCAGGCAAGGGTTAAACACACAAACACAAGTAGTCATGAAGATGAATGCACCACCTATCCTATCATGATGCACGTGTTCATTCAATGATGGATACCGATGCAATTTCATGCTTCATGCTTTTGAATCATGCTATTTCGATGTATCTAGATGCAATCCATGTCCTAGACTACTTAACGCTTGGGTCACCTCATCTTACTAGGAGGGCTATCTTCAGAACTTAGAGTCTCTTTGACTAATGGGTTAGCCCTCTTCAGGATTCACAGCCATTTTGGCCAATCGAATGAATGCAACTGACTGGGCGGCCCTTCGCAACTTAGGCCCCAGTGTCAACGCAGGTTTACTCTCTTGACGCAATTGATTGGGCGGTGCTTTGTGACTTAGGCCCTGGTGTCAACACGGATTTGCTCTCTCGACGTAATCGACTGGGCGGCGCTTCGCGACTTTGGCCCTAGTGTCAACGTGGGTTTGCTCTCTTGATGCAATCGACTGGGCAGTGCTTCGCGACTTAGGCCTCGGTGTCAACACGGGTTTGCTCTCTCGACGCAATCGACTGGGCGGCGCTTCGTGACTTAGGCCCCGGTATCAACGCGGGTTTGCTCTCTCGACGTAATCGACTAGGTGGTCCTACGGGTTTGCTCTCTCGACGCAATCGATTGGGCGGCGCTTCGCGACTTAGGCCCCGGTGTCAATGCGGATTTGCTCTCTTGTTGTACGATCTTTCGCCAGGGGTATCTCAAGGATTCACTTTCAATTTTCAATTTTAATTCTTAAAATTCATGGTCAATTTGACTCAATTCAAATTGGTTTTAAAAAAATCAAAAATCAATCAGACTCCATTCAATTTGATTCAAAATTTCAAAATCAGGAGTCAATCATACTCAAGTCAATTCAAAATTTCAAAATCAGGAGTTAATCAGACTCAAGTCAATTCAAAATTTTCAAAATCAAGAGTCAATCAAACTCTATTCAACTTTTCAAAATTAGGAGTCAATCATACTCAAGTTAATTCATATTCTAAAATTAGGAATCGATCAAACTCAACTCAAATTTTCACAATCGAGAGCCCGTCAGAATGAAATTAATTTAGGTCTCCAAAAATTGGGAGTTAATTAAACAGACTCAATTCAATTTATTAGCACTGAATCTGTAAGCGGCGCAGGGCATAGCCAAGACCTGTAAGAAGACCAGTAAACCCACACCAGCAGTTTCAAAACGGGAGTCCGACAGACTCAAATTAGTTCAAATTTCAAAGTCCAGAGTTAGCCGAACTCCAAAGAAATTCTAATTCCAGACTCAACTTAATTCAATTCAAAATCTGGATTCAGTTAGACTCGAATCAGTTCAATTCCAAAAATCCAGAGTCCTTCAGATTTAATTCAACTTTCTAAAATCGAGAGTCCATTAGACTAAAACAAATCACTTCTTAGCCAAACTAATTTCATTAAATTAATTTTCAAAAATTCGGAGTCTATCAGACTTAAATCAATTCAAATTTCTAAAATCGAGAGTCCACCGGGCTAGAATATTTTAATTTCCAAATCAAGAATCAATCAACCTTAAATCAATTCAATTTCTAAGCTTGGGGGTTAAGTTTAACTCAAAAGAATTTACTTTCATGAATTGGGAGACTGACAGACTCAATGAGTTTTAATTTCCAAAATTAGGAGCCAATCATACTCAACTTAATTCAAAATAAAAATCTGGAGATAGTCAGATCCGATTTAGTCCAAACTTTCTAATGTTCGAAGTCGGTTAGACTCAAAGAATTCAATTCCAACAAAATTCAGAGTTAAACAAACTCACATAATTTTAAATTTCTAAAACTTGGAGTCAATTAGACTCAAGAAATTTTAATTTTCAAAATCGAGATTGAACAAATAGTTGAGGACTAAAGCAAATGCGAGGTTTCCATTGAAGACTAACATAGATACCATGAAGGACTAACGAGGGTTTCCATCGAGGATTAACAAGGATTGCCGTAGAGGATTAACGGAGATGGCCATAGAGGATTAACAAAGATTGCAATTGAGGCCTGATAGAGATTTCTATTGAGGACTAACAGAGATTACCATAGAGGACTAATGAGGAGAGTCACCAGATTGGGAGTCAATGTCACGCCTCGGAGAACCAAAAATAGAGAAAACAAGTTCCTTTTTGGTCCCGTAGGTTCGTGACTAGTGAATAACCGCATTGTCATCTATACCAACCAACAAATACAACGATAGGGAGGATGCTATTCATTTCTTATTAACATAATCAGAGGCTACAGTGGAAATATAAAAGGTTTGGAAGCAACAAATACCCAAGTACCAATTATAAAAGTCTACTAAATCTATTACAGCAGCTGACTTAGAGTCTGAAGCCTATAACAATAATTAACAGGAGAACAACAGATATACAAACTAACTATTACAAAGCAGCATGCCTTCATCTTTAAGCCTTCAGCTCCAAGTCCTGCGGAACATCAGTCTCCGTCCTCAAGACCTGCCAAGCTCTAGACATTGAAATGTCCAGGGCACAAACGCCATCAGCTTTCAATACAATGCTGAGTGAGTACACAATACAACACTCCTCATCGTTATTGTATAGCATCTTAAAATGCGGTTAATCTCTTAACAATGATGTCATTCATGGACATAGCAAAGGTCTCATTAAACTATACATGAATTCAATGATAGCAGGAAATAAATTAAATAAAAACAATAATAACGATCATGGAATAAATATCTCATCAAGTTTTCACCAAATCCATGCATGTAACCCATACAACCACCCATGCATCTACCTTTACGTTGGGACGCTGAATCCACGACTGAACATCATCTTACTAACCATTCTCATATTCATATCCATTTCTGTATCCATTCACCATATTCATACTCATATTTATATCTCTATCCATCTCTGTAACCATTCGTCGATACAATAATGCCAATGGCAGTAGGTCCCATAATCCCTTGATAGGGTTACTGGTCGTCTACATGGTATCACCTATTTGTAAACGATAGAACGGCACATCGGACGTCTTCAATGATGTGTATACCTTCACTGGTCGTCTATATAGCTAAGAATACATTAGAGCACTAGCTGGACATCTTCAACAGTACGCTAGATGTCTTCAACGGTACACTGGACGTCTTCAATAGTGCATACGCATCACTGGATGTCATCAACAGTGAGAGGCGCACTAGGAACTCTAACCATCCAACTATTAGGGATATATACTAAAAGCCATGCTTTATGTAGTTGATTTATTATTCATTTAATAAAATCAGTTAATCCATTTTTTTATGAGAATCTGTGTAGGCAATGTTTGTATTATATTATTTATTTAATATTATGCATGTGTGTCTCTCATTCTATATAGTAGGTAGTCTGGTGTGTAGAGTTTGGTTTACACACGGAAGATCAGCCCATCAGATATTAGAGAATGTAAGATTTTGGTTTACAGTCTTAGATGGGATTGGACACACCATCGGTAGGACTGCAGCATGGTGTTGTAGTAGGTTTGTCTTGACTACGAAAAACGGTATAGTTTCAACTCACTATGTTGGTACACTTTGTGTATTAAACGGGACTGACTTGGGGTAATTATCTTTATACTGACTTATAAGATAATTAATACCTCATGGCTATTATGAGTGCTTATGCTCTAAATCCTAAGTTAATTTGTAGACACGTACATTTGATATTTACACTTTGATCCCTAAAAGGGTGATATCCTTAAATGGGTCAATATCTCATTGGATTGGGTGGCAATATTAATTGTGTGGTGGATATTAATTAATGATGGAATCCATGTCTCAATTTTGGGATTGATGATGTCCCCTTGAGAAAGCTTATAAGTTTTGATTATGTCAAACCCTGCAGGTGGATTTTGTATCCGACATATCAGATAAGTTAAGCAGAGGATCTCAAGGAATTTTAAGAAATTAATTAAATATGATTGTCAGTAATTATATTTAATTAATGGATATCTGTAATCTTAACATGGGGAGATAATAAGCATTTAATAACATGGAGCTCGAAATATATTTTTGAGATAAGGGTAAGAATGCAATTATAATTCTTTAGTGGTATGAATTATAATTTATGGAAATATGAATCTGATTCAGTTCGAATTAGGGTTTCCTAATTCCATAAGGAAGCCTATTCCTTATTGACTTCTTATAGTCCCTATCGTAGCCTATATATATGCTGCTTTGGCTCTCTCTTCAGTTTGCGTTTTTCCATCAAGAGTATTATAACTCGGAACAGAAAAGAGAGCGTACAAAGAGAGAGCAGAAACATGAAGGATTTCGAAGGAGCCCACACTCAGTTCGATATTCTGGCAGCAAAGGAATACGATAGAAGATTGTGAGCTGTTATCGAGCCCGTGTTCTCGATTCGTCTACTACAGCAATCCGTTTTAGCAGTTTAAGGTAACCCTAGTTCCGCCCTTGTAGGGTTATTGTAGTTTTCACGTAATTTTTTTTTTGCAGTACCAACTTATACGCGCTGTCAATGGATTCTGGGAACACAGTTTCCTAACACCAACGTCCACCTGACTCGTTAGTCATTGATCCCACGGATCCAAAGTACACATATCTCATATCCCACATAAGTCACAATTCCCATTTCTCATCATATTCCCTTATCTCTTCACATTACTATCTTATGTATGCTGACCACATGTTGTGCAATGCTCATGCTCTAGATAGTAGGATTATCACATACTCTATATTCATCACATCTACTCATTAACTAATTATTAGCATGTAGTCATGTTCTGTTCTACTATTTAGTTTATCAATAATAACATATAACAATTAAATAGTTCATCTCATATCAATAGTTAACATAGAATAATTTATCTTGTAATATTAACGATTACTGCATATAAGTCTAGTCCTAACATAGCACATATATATCTTATCCACATATCGCAATAACACATATGATACAACTATTAACAAGTCTGATATATCATAAGCATAAAACACATACAAATAACATTCTTCTCATATCTAATCGATTGGCCAAACATGGCAATCGATTGGATAAAATACCAATCGATTGACATACCAATCGATTGGAACCCAAGGTAATCGATTGGGAATATCCAATCGATTGGATCCAATGGCAATCGATTGGACTTTGTTTTTTTCCTTGGAAACTGCTGGTTTTATATAAAAATGTTGGGGATTCTCTTCTCTTCTCCATACACGTTATTAAGCATACAAATACCTCAAAAACAATCTCTTGAGTGAGTTAATAAACCTCACCTCTCTCCAATGGTCCGATGGCAGCATCCCCAGCTCCGCGGCGACGGCTATGGTGAGTTCTCTCTCTATCTTCTTCTCTGCTCTCTCTAGTCTCTTCTTCTTCTTCTTCTTCTTCTCCTTCCTCTCTCTCTAACCCGAGAATGTGTGTGTGTATATATATATACAATATATATGTATGTGTGTGTATATATATAAGAGTATATAACTTTCTCTCTCCCAAACACACATATAAGCAAACATATATAAGTATAAGGGATAGGGTATATATATAGGGAGGGAAAACAATCACAACCGCACAAATCAAATGAGGTGGCCAAGTTTAGCTACTCCCAATCGATTGGTACCAGGTGCCAATCGATTGGTATGTACCACGTCATGGATTCAGGTCAGCAGCAAGGCAATCGATTGGTAAAACATGCAATCGATTGGAATAGCAATCGATTGGAAAAATATCTAATCGATTGGAAAAGCAATCGATTGGAATAAGGGCAATCGATTAGACTCTCAAACTCATCAAGGACTAAGAAAGGTACTAGGGATATATATATACCTAAAAATACATTATCCACCACTCATCAAAAGATTTTGTCTTCGAAATCTAAAGTAGTAACCCCTATTACCAAAAATAAATCCATCTCGAAACACAGACTCTAAAAGCTCTCGTTCTCGTTTTACGTGAATGATTACATCAGCGGCCAACGGGTTAAAGTTCTAGACACGCGATATAAAGATATTAATGTTCTATGAATACCAGGGTGACAACTACCAATCTCAGGTTTAGATATATGAAATTCGTATGTTGAACTTCGAGAAAAGGTTCTAGGTAACACAATCTAACGATCCTACAAGACTGAAATGGCTCGTCTCCAAGTACATAAGGTTCCTTCCTCAGGTCGAACTCTACGGTGTGAGGGTTCTACCAATCAAGTGTTCTAATCTCATCTAAGTTGTAGTGAAGCATTGTCATCTACTCCTGTCTCCGAAGATGCTTCATACTGTCCTGACGATGTCTGTACTGTATCATCAGTTGATTGTCTTCTATCTCTGGACTCCTTATTATGTTTGTTAGCGTCCTCAGTTGATTTTTTGTTGTACACAATGTCCTTGTTAATTCCCTGGTTGTTGTTGTCCTTCAATTTGTTGATTTAAAAGCATTTTGACTCTGACATCGTAGTTGGTGATTTAAATTCCTCATGTCTCAAAATTCTCATGTACTATTAATATAATCATCTCTTTAAGGTCGTACAATCTGTTGAATGCTCGTTCTGCTTCCGCGTACTGATTAAAGAGGTTAAGCAGGGCTATACACTGATATTGTGAGTCAATCTACTATATAACATCTTGAAAGGATGAAAACAACAGGAACTCGGTGTCGAAAAGTGATCTTCTATGGTACTCTTTATAATTCAGGTGTTGTCTCTGCGTTGCTCGTATCTCTTCTCGTAGACTTACAATCTTCTAGTTCATCCTCTCCGGTCAAGGCTGCGTCTCAAGAAATTGAGATTATTCATCTGCAGTCTCGGCCCAACTTAACAACGATTGGTGTAGTCTTTTGTGTAGGAAGGCTAATAATGTCAGATATGGATGCAATTGATGTCTTATGGGGATGCAAAAGATGCCATATGGGATGCAATTGATGTTATATCTATACTTAGATAATTACTATCGATCAGTCTCAAACAAATTATTCAGGTATCTACCATTTACGGTGTAGGCTAATCCTCTAATAATCAAATCAAAAGAATGCCAACTTCCTACATGTCGGGATCATATGTAATACAAAATGTAGGTGATGAGGGTTGTACCTTCTGTCTAGCTATCGTCCTTGTCTAAGTCAAGATCCATTACTTGTTCAGAAGGTCTGCCCTCGTGATACTTGTTGTGACGGAACATTGTGTTGCATCTCTAGTTCTGGACAAAACTTACGGACATGACCAACTTCACCGTAGTTTAAACATCGTACTCCTCGTCTATTAGATTTCCTTAATGCTCTACATTCTTGGGAATGGTGTCCTGTTACTCCATAATTGTAGCAGATATCTCGTTCTCTGTACTATGTTGGAGTCGCCACTAGTTCTGATTCTTTCTTGTTGTTCCCCAATCTCTTACGCGTTTGGCGGTTGCCCATATAACTTCTCTCTGTGTTTCCTTGTTGAACTTGGTTAGCTACCAACACAATCTAACGGTCCCTTCCTCTTTGATCCGTTAGGAGAAACTGATCGTACTATGGAAATGTTAGATCAGATCGTTGCCCTTCACTAATCTGAGTGTCGTCTTCCAATTTTGTTGCCATTTTTACCAGAGCTTCGAAAGATTGATCTAAATATCCTATAGTCATATGACGGATATGTGGAACTAGTCCCTGATGATATCGTTTGATCTTCCTTCTTGGTGTATCGATCATATGCGGTGCAAATCGTGATAGTCGTTCGAATTGAGTTGTATATTCTGGTACGGTAAAACTACCTTGGATTAATTGTATGAAATTCATTTCCCTTTTGTTCTTCTCGGATTCTGGGAAGTACTTTTCTAGAAATCGAGTCTTGAATGATTCCCAAGTCATTCTTCCTACAGCTTCTTTACCTATCGTAGCTTTCACCGCGTCCCACCAATCTGCTGCTGAGAACGTCAATTGAAATACGACCAAATGTCTTTTCTCAGTGTCAGTACATTCAAGTGTCTAAAATATCAATTCTCTCTGGCAGATCCATTGCTCAGCTTGCCATGCTCCCGTTAATCCGGTAAAGGTCTCTGGTTGAAAAGCACAAAATTCCTTTAGCAGCTTGACTCTCGTTGGACGTACCGGTGCTTCATTACCAATGACACGATTGATGACTTGTTCCATGCAACGGATGAAACCTCCAACCATTCCTCTCTCTCTAACCCGAGAGAGTGTGTGTGTGTGTGTGTATATATACAATATATATGTATCTGTGTATATATATATATGAGAGTATATAACTCTTTCTCTCTTAAACATACACACAAGCAAACATATATAAGTATAAGGGATAGGGTATATATATAAGGAGGGAAAACAATCACAACTGCACAAATCAAATGAGGTGGCCAAGTTCAACTACTCCTAATCGATTAGTACCAAGTGCCAATCGATTGGTATGTGCCACGTCATGGATTCAGGTCGACAGCAAGGCAATCGATTGGTAAAATATTTAATCGATTGGAATAACAATCAATTGGGATAAGGGATATCGATTGGACTTTCAAACTCTCCAAGGACTAAGATACGTACTATGGATATATATATATACCTGAAAATACAGGGTATTACAATCAATTTGACTCAGACATATTTCTACTTCTCAGCAATTCGGAGTCAAACAGACTCATAGAATTTCTCATTTCCAAAATTTGGGAGTCGATCAGACTCAAAACAAATCCTATTTCCAAAACTTGGAGTCCATCCGACTCAAAATTTTTATTTTCAAGTTATGAGTCAATCAGACTCAAAGCATTCAAATTTTTCAATAATCAAGAGGCAATTCAATTTAGTAAGAATTTAAATTTGACAAAATCTGGAGTTCATCATACTCGAAGAATTTCTGTTTCACAAAATTGGGAGTCAAATCGGACTCAAGGAATTTTCAAATTTTCTAATAAAACAAGAGTCGAATCAGACTCAAAGAATTTCCATTTCACAAATTTGGGAGTCCAATCAGACTCGAGGAGTTTTCAAATTTTTTACAAAAAAAGGAGTTGATTTAGACTCAAAGAATTTTCATATTTCCAAAATTTGAAAGTCAATTTAGACTCATAACATTTCAAATTTGCTAACAGAGATTGTGATAGAAGACTAACATGGATTGTCATTGAGGCCTAACAAATTGCCGTAAAGAAGCTGCCATCTAGGACTAACAAGAAGCTGCCATTGAGGACTAACGCTTGTTCGGGTGTCTTCTCGTGCTTACTTTGGACTCAAAGAATTGATTTCACAAAAGTTCGGGAGTCCACGGTCTCAGGGAGTTGATTTTTTTCAAAATTTGGGGAGTCTTGAGACTCAAAGAATTTGGATGGAGCTAATAGAAAGAATGATTTTCTGCAATTGTAGACCTTTGGAAGAAATACATCGATCTTGTCAAAAGAGGGAAGTCACCTTTGCCCCTAGTCTTGGACTCTTCTTATATAGCCACTTTAGCATTATGTTGTGATAGTATTCGAAACCTCTGCTCGTATTGCTCTTGGGATGCTCATGGAGACTTGTCAAATCTGTAATCATCATCTTAAACCCACACAATTGAGACCATTTATTGACTCATCAAATGGGGACAGACTTGACAAAGCCAATTACACAAGACGACTGACTCAAATTCTATATTATTATGAATCCAAGTGCTTTTTTCGTGAATAGTATATCATCTCACTTTTTATTCATCAATTTACAAATGGTACTGCTTTATTGATAAATCTAAACTTCTCCTATTGATTTAGCGAATTCTTTGCCCATCTAGAATGTGCTTCAAATTAGTGCTTTAGCTTATAGAATGAAAGGCACTCTATTTCAATCCTTTCAAAACAAACTCAATTACTTGAGGACTTGCCTCAGGCATAGAGGGCTTTTGGCAAACAAAGTTTGCCCCTGGTTTGAAAGAAACTTACGGGCTTACTTCTATGATAAAAGGGGTTTTCAGCAAACAAAGTTTGCCCCTAATCTGGAATGAGGGATCTATATGTTGAAACGATATTGTTGGTATTTTGCAGACCGAGAACCAAGTGAGTCTCGCCTACTTATTCCCAAATGGGAATCAGGTCCAAAGTAGTTTAGCTAAAGTTTGAAAAAAAGTGCCAGATCATAGAGAGGATGTTGACCAAACAGAACAGGTTACCTATGTATCCTCGAGTGGGAATCAGGTCGAGCGTAGTTCATCAACTCTGGAGGTCTTGAAAAAATAAGGCTTCACGAATTGGTGGGCTCTTCGAGCCATGCTTCCATATGGGTCTAATGAGTGCTCTTTCTTGGGAAGAATTTTTAAAGCAGATTCCTTGTGGTAGCTTTTGAACTGGATGATGAGAACATCAACTGCTTCTTCCTTTTATTTTTTTCTTTTTTTTTCTCTTTCTTTTTTTTGGTTTGTGGCAGTTGATTCTTTTTACCTTTTCACTAGCTAGTCAATCGCATCATGTTTTACTCTATCATACTCACAAAGCAACATCAGCCCTTCAATTTTTTTTTTTTTTTTTTGTTTTTCTCAAAGATATCTCTGCATTGTTTTAGGCCCACTTAGTCATTGAGCCTCTCACACAATTTTGACACTAATTGATACTTTCAAATCTTTCTTTTTCATTTCCAATTTCTTTTCTTTGTTTAGAGCAACACAAAGCCTTGACATAATTTATGTGCCAATGATGTACTTTGAAGCGCCCACGAATTCTCAATCTCATTTATTCCCTGCCTTTTCTTTTCTTTTCTTACCTCACTATCTCGTATTCATTCCATGACTTTGACTGGCTAGAATTAGGATTTTTGAAATCAACACGCATCTTATTTTTGCTTTAACTTTTCCCTAGGCGCCCTTTCGGGTTTTCATCCTAGCGCTTTTTCTTCTTATTCTTTTTTTTTTATGCTCTAACTTTTCCCTAGGCGCCCTTTTGGGTTTTCATCCTAGCGAGCTTCTTTTTATTTTCTCCTTTTCTCTTTTGAAGAAGAAGTTCATTTAAAATATCTGGCTAACACCAAGGACCAAGTTTATGGCTTTGGGTTGTGGGCACATCTTTTAGGCTTGGTATTTGGGAGAAGGGGATGGTGATCAAGCCTCAAGTCCCAAGCTAATCAATTGTCAACCCCTCTTTGGATTTGGCCAAAAATTTGCTTTGTTATTGGGGGATCCATTTTCAATGCAAAGATTTATCAACAAAATATCTTCCATCATATGAAAAGTGATTTTACTTTTGTCTTCTTCCTTTCCTGGTTTAACGATCCATTTATTCACAACTTAATCAAGCAAAATGAGATTTTATTCAACTAGGATATAAGGAGGATTTCATCACTCGACTCAATAAAAAGACTTGAAAATGAAGTTGATAACAGACTAATTCGAAGACTCGACTGGACTTGACATTTGACTCCTACTTGACATAACTGGATCATGGATCATACTAGACTGGATTCGGTCTCAATTGGAGTATCACAGATAATCTTCAATTTATTGGGTCCCCAAGAGCATCCACATTTGATTCGGCAGCAATATTTTCAAACACTATCACTTCATTATCATCATTTAGACCTTCGGGTTTGCCTTTTCTATATTCAGAAATATCATCCACGTCCATGGCCCAATTTTTAGTAGGACAGTATTCATCTGACTTATACCAAGTGTTGTCAATGCCTGTTCCAAATTTGTTGATTAGGCTAGGGCCAGTTAGTTATTATTGCGCACTCATGGAAGCAGCAAATCCCTTATACCAAGTGTTGTCAATGCCTATTCCAAATTTGTTGATTGGGCTAGGGCTAGTTAGTTGTTGCGCACTCATGGAAGCAACAAATCCCTTGGAGGTGCCACTGGGATTGAGAGGCCGGAGAGTAAAACGCTCGCAAGTCATTGTGCCAAAGGTTACTCGATGGATTCAGTGAACGAGTGATGATTTCCTGATCAATGAGATCTTGGATTTCATGGCTAAGTCTCGTGCAAGAATCGGTCTTATGGCCATGGGTCTGATGATAACCATAGTACAATGATAAATTATAGTTGTGGGGTATGGGATTTGGTAGTGGCCTTGGATCTAGGGGTTTGAGGTGGCTGTGGATACCGGGCTTCCACCGCTTTGTTATGTTTTCGAAACTTGTTTGATTTTTGATCAAAGAAAGAAAATGGTCTGTTGAAAACAGATACAGAGTCGCCACTTGGTCTTTAGGGAACCAAGAAACCCAAATTTGACTCACCCAAATGGATAAAGGGCACCGGTCCTTCATAACCAAAGAACTTGGCTCGGGGTTTTGGTACGAGAGAGGAAGGAGCCTTTGTCGCGACTAAAACACCCTCAACTCGCCCCGTCTCTTGACGGGCCTCAATTAGCATCCAAATAATCATCTTATACTATGTTTGGTTCGGCAATTAATACTATGATAGTATATTACATCACATAAGAATCTTGAAATTGAAAATCAAAAGATAGGATATCATTCATAAAATCCAAGTCAAATATCATACAATGTAAAGTGAAAATCACACAAATAAACCTAGGAAAAATAGTCTAATCATATATCAATTAATCAAGTTTCCTAATCTAAAGGGGGCATGAATTGTTCTTGAAACAAATAAATCAAAGAGAATAAAATACGCTTAACAAGCTAAAATGATGCATGTGATTCTTTGAGAAAAGAAGACCTCTCAATCCCCGGGATAGATGAGAAAGGATGATTAGATCAAAGGGGAAGCATGAACGTGTGATCAAGTTCATTCCTTATAATCTTCTTAGATTGAGAGTTACAAAAACCCCAAATCTTGCATGAATGCATTGTATGTATCTAAAAATGTGCAAAGGTTGTAGTGTGTTTTGTGTACATGGATTTCTAAAATGACTTAGGAGTCTAAAATGTGTATGAATGAATGAATTAAATCAACATGGGATATATACAAATGTAGTATGAACTACTTCCTAAGATATGAACTAATTTGGAATGCATATAAGCATCAAATCAAAGAACGAAAGTTAAAGTATACTTGCTGTGAATAGTGGACAGAACAGTAGCATGATCTTTTGGAATTTGAAATGAGGGGTTAGGAATGTTTTCAATGCATGATTTTTTATGGAGATGTTCCTTATTGTGTCTAGAACACAACCCAAAAGGCCAATCTTGAATAGCTATCACATATTGAGAGAAATCATATAAACAACACAGGTCACTCAGAAACAGAGTCCGTACTGTCGACTGAAATGTTAGAAAATATTAGAAAATGAAAACGAATGATCTAAGAGCCCATTTTATACAGAAAGTTCCCTAAGACATTGAATTTTAAGGGAAAAATAAGTAGGACCACCCCTTTTGGAAAAGTTTTCTGTAAAAGAGGTTGGAAGTGGACCTAGCTGCTGTGACAGCAAAATCAGAATGTTTGGAAGGAATATTGGGATCCAAATGGACCATTTCTAAGTACTTCCAAGTCAAACCAAAAATCATGGGTGTTCCCCAATGAGTTAGGAAGATTTTCTAAGTGGCCTTGCATCCATATGTTGAGTATTGAGTTCTAGAGAAATCATTGAACTCAACTCACTCACTGTTTTGACTCATTGTTTTGAAGATTTTGGAGAAAACAAAGTTTTGTTTCTTGAAACCAAATGAGAGGGATTGAGAGGGGTTTTGAAATAGATGTTTTGAAAGCACATTTTCAATACTCAATAAGGATTATAGCCACTTAAAATGTCAACATTAAACTCATCATCAAGAACCTCCAAGATTGTTGGAGAGATTTATTTTTATTTTTGAACATAACTTCAATACATTTCAAGAATACCTTGGAAGTATTGAGGTTATGATCATCATCTATCAAACATGTTTTTGAGGTCAAGAGCTACTATCCATAAGGATTCACTCACCCCAAACTTCATGTCATCACTTAGATGATGATGAACTAGTAAGTAAATAAATAAAAGAAAAAGAAATGAGATAAGGAGAGATGAACATATATATAATCAAAGCAAGTAAATAGCAATCAATAGATGATAATCAATGTGATTTTCATGAAGCATGAGACTTGTAGATTGGTGTATCACTCATATGTAATGACACTAGACATGGAAGAAGCTTCCACTCTCTTGAATGCTCACTAAAATGGTGGTTGGGAGTATTGAATGTTGAAGCAAATGGAAGTAATGAAGTAAAAACAAAGTTAAAACTCACTTTTGTTTTTGAAAATCAAAGAAGAAAGCTTCTTTTCTCTCTACTCTAGCCTTATCTCTATAACTTTCTCTCCCTAACTTTTCCAAAACTCACATTTGACTCCCCCAAAACGAGGAGTAATGGGGTGCTTATATAGGCCAACTTGGGGTGTTTTTGGGATTTAGAAAGTACTCCCATTGGCTCCAAACATCTGAAATCATAAAACTACGTCGTTTTGGCTTTTAATTAATCAAAATGGGACCACAAAACATATTACAAAAATGGACTGTTCTGGAGGGGAGTGCCGCGGCGGCACTGGGCCAGTGCCGCGGCGGCAGTGGGCCAGTGCCGCGGCGGCAGTGCTCCTCCCTTCGTCTGGATAATGCTGTTTAGGCCCCCCCGAAGTTCCGGTATTCGTGAAAAGGCCCTATTTTGTCCGAAATTCACAGAAAATGCATACGAACTCCAAATCGAGGTTGTGATATACCGTTGGAAAGGTAATGGAGTCTACTTTACATAAAAAATAGTTCGGGGATAGGTCACTTTGAAAAGTTTTGCGGTATTCGCGATAAAAGCCGATTTGATCGCCTTTTACGCCTTTGAAAATTCATAATAAAA
The DNA here is from genome assembly GCA_033977485.1 of Hydrangea macrophylla. Lineage (NCBI taxonomy): Eukaryota > Viridiplantae > Streptophyta > Magnoliopsida > Cornales > Hydrangeaceae > Hydrangea > Hydrangea macrophylla. The sequence goes on along the minus strand of CM066997.1, from coordinate 112,729,028 downwards.
TCGTTTTAAATCCAGAAATCATGTGCGATATACCGTTGGAAAGCTATTGACCTCTAGTATCCATGAAAAATATTTGAAAATTGTTTTGGTGCCCCGATTCCAAAGTCAAATCTTGGTCAAACTGGTCAAACTTGGGATTCCCGGGAAGTTCTGGGAACCTCCGGGAGCTCCCAGGAGCCGACGTTTTTGCTCGATTCTCTTTTAAAACTTATTTTAATACTTTTCTAATGATTTCGGTGAATTCGGACAATTTCGGTCAAACTTGGTCAAACCTGGTCAAACCTTGGTCAAACCGGTCAACGGGGACTTTCGGGGAACTTCCAGGACTTCCGGGGGTCTCTGGGAGCTGACGATTTCTTCCGGTTTTACTTAAAAACTCATTTTATCATTTTTTCTTACGACATAGCATGTTTTCAGAACTTCGGGACCAAATCCGGGAGTTTCTGGGCTTCCAGGGGTATTTTGATCATTCTGAGCATTCTGAGAGATAGAGCTGACTTCCAAGAGTCCTTTTGAGTCTTTTACAATCATTGTGAACCACCAAGCTATGGGTCTCCTAAATCTGATAGTCGACAAAATGGGGTGTCTACAGTGGCCTTTCTTGACGAGGTGGTCAAGGGCTGTGGATAATGGTATGCTAAGACTGGTGAAGGTTCTTGGTTTGATTTTTGATTCGACTTTGAGTTTGAGTTGGCTTTTGGGTTAGAGGGGATTAGGTATGGATATGGGCTTGGGATTGGAAATGGGTTTTGGAGATTGGCTGGGTATGACTGTAGATTTTGGTGATTGGTTGGGCTTGGACATAGGCTTTGGTGATTGCTAGGCATGACTGTAGATTTTGGTGATTGGTTGAGCTTGGATATGGGCTTTAGGGCTTAGCTAGGTGATTCATTATTTCCTTCTCCAATTTGTTCACCACTACCTCATCCACTTGCCTTTTGAGTAATTGACAGAGCTCCCGTGTTACATTCTCCAATTGCTTCACCCTCAAATTTTGTTGCTCAACAGTGACTTGTAGCTTGTTCACTCTCTCTTCCAAAGCTCCATGGGTCATTGGTGGATTAATCTTGACATGTTGGTCCATGTTCTCCTTTAATCAAGAAAGACGAATACAAGAAGATTATAAGTGTCGTTACTAGGGGATCTAGTTGTTCCACTCTATCTACAAATCCACAAAATAGATAGGAAAAAGGTTCGCATGCAGAATTGAACAGTTAGCGGTATTTGAGGGACTTTAATCTTGATTGAAAAGGAGATATTGTGAGTTTGTATGCTACATGTATGTAATGATATTGATTGGTGAGAATGCAAAATGTACATGCTTTAACCATTTGATGTGGCTAAATGCATGCACCGCACACATGGCACACGAATGAAATGCAAGTGTGTGTGTGTGTGTGTGTATGTGTGTGTGTGTGTATGTGTATATGTGAGTGTGTGTGTGTGTGTGTGTGTGTGTGTGTGTGCCTGTTCTATATGCAAAAGAAAGGAAAACTGTAGTCCTAGCACATATAGCACATAAGCACATAAAATCCTCACTTTTAATTTCACCTCTCATTGTGATCCTCATTACCCTTTTGAATGTTGGTCACTAAAAAGGCTTTGAAATTCATGATAAAATATTTTGAAAATAATTCTAATTGAGAATGCTTTTGATAATGAAAACATTTCTCCACAAAGATGATCAGGTTGAATTTTCACTTTGAAACTCATTTTGAAAAGTATCTCTTTAGATGGCAAGATCTTCGAAAACAACTCCCAAGGATTCTTCTTTTGAAAACGAGGAAGTGAAAATATATCTCAACAAGGATTGGTTTGGAACCTTAATCAAGTGAACTTCAAAGATTTCGAAAGTGTGATTTTTCAAAAAAACCTTGGGGTAAAGATGATAAAAATTTTGTTTGCTTACAAAGATATATTTAAAATTCATTGGGTAGAAGGATCACATGATCGAATTATCGCCATACTTTCCATGAATTTGGATACATACAAGGTCAATGATATTTAGCTTGACAAGATATAAGAGATGTAATCTTATAATCAAGATTCAACATGTTCCCCAAATGTCATAGGGCATGAAGAGGGGTTGCTAAAAGGTGATAACAGGTTACACGTCTTATCTCAAGCGAGCATCGTCATCATCTCAACTAATCCCTTCCCGGCATAAAAAAAAACTCCTTAGCATATAATCCCAATTAAGAATTGATTTCCTATATTGAAAGGTTTTATAGAAGTTATCATGCAAAGGCCGGATTTTGGTCTAATAAGGGACCCTTGACACATATCCAATAGGATGCTTCATATACCAACATATGGTACAAGATCAAGGGTGATCACGCGGTCCTATGATAACTTGATTGACCTGGTTGCCTCGAGCCTCCAAGGTTATAGTTTCATGCAATCGACTGACGAGACATGCAAGTGCAATGCAATGGGCATACAAAAATTAATTAATTTGATTAAAATGATGCTTTCAAGTCTAATCCTCGAGTGAACCCAAAATAAGAATTATGGTCTGCGAAACTAGAGATTCTGGGTTCGATCCCCAGCAGAGTCGCCAGATTGTAGATTCTCGCAATTTTCTTACCCACAGCATTTTTACAATCATTTTCAATTTCAAAATACAAATACGAGTCGCCACTTAATTTTAAAAAGAAAAAAATTAAGAAACCATTTTAAAAACAAACTGATCTTTTTGAAAACCAGAGATTTCTAGGTTTGGGGATTATGAAATGAAAGGAGAAGGAGGCCGGCGGACTAAAACACCCCCTCTCATCCTATCTCGCGATAGGCCTCTACTCAACATCCTTTTAATCGAATTATTAATTTAAGTGTGCCATCAACTAATAAATATATACATATATATACATTACAAAAGCACGTCTTAAAGGGTGTAAGATTGCTAATGATAAAAATAGCTTTTAAAACCACATAATTCAATTAATAGGCAATATGATATGCAATAGGGTACAAGATAACTTACCCGGGATCCAGCCATGAATATGAAAACGTGTGATGCATGCAAGTAAATAAAAAAAACTAAGGGAGTCTCTAATCCATATTTACACATAAGTTAAGACCTGATTCCAATGTGTCGCACATGAAGTCGAAAAATCAATTAAATCAAGAAATTAAATAGACTAAAGAGGAGTTTGAGAAATCATACCTCAATAGCGCTACAAAACAAAGGGTTAGTCCACATGCCTTAATCAATATATAGTATGAAATTCTAAATAATATCCTTAAACTTCTAGCTTAAATCTAGCAAGTATAATAGAATTGACATAATTATGAATTTCTTCTAATTAGTTGGTAATGCATCATTTCTATAGATATACAAGTCTCAACTAGGAGCCAATGTAATGTCCATATAGAAATGGTGTAGTCTCAACATGGCCACAAGGAACTCACAATTAGGTTCAATTAGATGTAACTTAGTCTCAACACCAAACGAATCCTAATTACAAGTCTCAATCTACATGGATGAATGCATATGAATACATGAATATGAACAAGAGTAAGCTATGAACTATTTATTGATTAGGATCATTTAGCCTCTGGATTTAAGTTTAATTAATCATTATTAAAACATATTTCAAGCTTTAGGTTATAGGAAAGTCATTTGAACCATTATTTGCAAAGTTTGTCAAATCTGTCACAGAATTCTGAAAATTACAGAGAGTAGACTAGAACTTCAAAAATGGAAAAAAAACATGCTTCTCATGGTTTAATTTCAATAATTTTTGGACACAAGATGCTCTGTGAATCTAGTTTTTAACGCAAAAAAAAAAAAAATAAATAAATAAAAATATCAAAAATTAACGGTTCAATCTCTGGGAATTGGACAAAAACCACACATCACTTGGAAGTTAACAACTCTCTGTCCAGAGATTTTGTGTGATTTTCTAAAAATAGTAAATAAATTCGAATGACTCTAATCTTTTTAAGAGATCTTATTAACACATTAAACTTCATAGAAAAAATTATTTGAAGTCAAGAATGCTTAATTAAGGCTCTGATTGACTCATTTAAAGAAGGTGTTACTGTTCTGAAATTCTGGAAAGATTATGATTGCTTCACAAAACTCATGACCAAACCATTTTAAACATGAAGTCTCATCAAAACAAAAATTACAGTGGTAGATCTTTGTGTTATTAACACTGTCCAATTGGTCTAATTTAATTCCAACGGATCACTATTTAATTAAAAATCTTTGATAAAAAATGGTTTACGAATTCATTGCACCATTGTTGAGTTCATTATTTTGGTTGAATCTATCAACTAAACCATAGAAGTTGACTCATCCTAAAACTAATCCTCCTACCCATTGATGGTCATTGGAGATAAAAAAAGAAGATTAATCCATATGAGTCTCAAATGGAACTTGAAAAGGGTTTCATAAGACTTCAAGTTAAAGGGACTCAAGTCATGAATTAAGACTTGGACCTACTAACTAGGTATGGATGTGGTTGTTCTCATTTGAGTCATAAGCTCATAGAGAATCTAAAAGGACCAATTTAAGGGAATCAAAAAAGGTATTGAGAACTTCATGAATCCCAAGGGTTGAACACAACAAGAGAAAAGAAAATCAAGGTTCAAACAATATCCAAGTTAATTTTGTTTTATGGTTTATTTGGCCTAGAACCTTAGGTTACTTTGATCCAAATCAACAAAAGAAAGTTCAATCACAATATTAGTGGTGTGTGATGAAATAAGGTGGGAAGAGAGTTTTTAAAAATGTGTAAAAGATCCTAAGGAGTTCTATATATTGTGAACGAACTGAAGCTAAGAACTAATCAAGATTAGAGATTACCTCCAATTATCCTCAATTTCTTTGTGATTTAAGGGTATTCCAAAGGCTATTCAAGCTCTTCTTCTAGCTCTTTCTCCTTAATTCTTCTAATTTTCTCTAAGATTCTCCTAATTTTCTCTAAGGATATTAAGAGATTCAAGACTAAAAATCAAGATTGAACTTAAAAATTGAGATTCTTCAAGACTAAGATTGAGATTAAAGACCCTTCGTAATGGGATATTTATCCCCTATTTATACGCAAATTTTGAAGGGTTATTTTGGTAATTTCAGGGGTAAAACCCTGATCCCGGATGTCCTTTTGATGGTACAAAATGTACTATATTAAAGCAGACTGTCTAAAAAATGTGGCACTGAGTGGAGTTGGAAGCAGCAATCAGTAAACGCCAGAACGACACTCACTGATCACTGTCACGGCATTCACTGAATGCCGATCTGGCACTCAATGAATGTCGTCTTTTATTTTTTGCGGCATTCAGTGATTGCCGTGGCGGTTCTCACTGACTGCCGGTGTGGCTATCTAGGAGTGCCGCTACAGCAGTGCGTGACTGCCGCAGGTCTCACTGTGTGTCGTTTTCTCGTGCTTTTCATGTTCTTTTCTTTTTCATCTATTTTTTCATTTTCTTTGAAATCAAAGAACCTTTTGAAGAGCTTGAATCACCTTTGGAAGCCCTAGATTAGTCGGACATTGTCATCATCGGACTTAGAGGTAACACTCCCCTAAATTCGACGACCGGTCAAAACTGGGATGTCTACATCTAGCCCACCCCAAAATGTTCCAAACCCAACTTAACATATACTTTGTTGATAAACAATCCCCAAAATGTTTAAATATTACCCCCAATAGATATTATTGTTCTTCAATAGATCTGATTTTGCACCATATCTTATTATCAAATATGTATAAATAGACCCCAAAATTTTCTTTCTTTTGAAAACTTTGTCCCCAAACCCTAGTATAGCTTCCTCGGCCCCTAAAAATAACTCATCTCTACGCCCTTGAGTAGACTTTAGAATTTGTTGGTGCATGAAGGATGAAAGTTGTCTTTGTATGTAATTTGTCAATTTTAAAAGGTTATAGTTTGAAACATAGTTAAATAATTTTTCTATTTTTAAGTTATTCTTATTTAATATTCTTTGCCCGTGCGTGCAAGATTACAAAGAGTTATTAAAAAAAAATAAACAAACAATCTGTAACCAAGCAGGTTTTGTCTAAATGATGTGACATCTTTCTCTTTAGTGAGGAGATTGAGGATTCGGCTCCCCTTATTACTTGCACCCTTTTTATTCTTCAGTCGGACTGAATGACACTTGTTGGGCTTTGGGGTTGAGTTGGATTAGGTTGGGTTAAAGGTATATGTGTAATATGTGTGCGTTCAGTCATAATCCAAGAAAGAACTGTATATAAAATAAAAAAGGGATTATTAGATATCAGTCACCTACTTTATTTAAATTGAAAGGAAATCTAATTCACCTTCATGAATTAAAAAGAGATCAACTTTTGATCTTTTTTGAAATAAAAAAATCAAAAAAATTACATTTACCCCTTATCATCTTCTTCCTCACCACCACTACCCACTACCACTACCACCACCACCAGCCATAGCCACCACCCCCACCACACCACGACCACCAAGACGACCACCATTACACCACGACCACCACCACACCACGACCATGACCACCATCACTACCAACCACCACCACACCACGACCACCATCCACTACCACGGCCACCACCACCACCCCGACCACAGCCTCTCTCTCTCTATATATATATATATGTATAACTAATATATGGCCACCACCACCAAAACCTCTCTCTATCTCTTCTCTCTCTTCTCACCACCACCAGCCACCACCACAGACCTCCTCCCTCATCTACCCCAGAAAATAAAAAATGATAAAAAAAAATATTTTGCAAGTTGCAACAACTGTCCAAACAGCAAAAGCAACTCACCAAACGTATCAAGAGCAACTCAACTCACCAAACGTAAGAAGCAACTCACCAAACTTGGTCATTTCGTGAGTTGCTCCTTATGTTTGGTGAGTTGTTCCTCAGATTTGGTGAATTATTCCTCTAGTTTGGACTGTTGCTCCAAAACTGGAACTCATTTTTTTAGAAGGGGTGAGGGGGGTGTTTGGTGAGTTGCTCCATAGGTTTTGTGATTGCTCGCGATTAGGTTTGGTGAGATGCTCCTCAAGTTTGGACTGTTGGTCCAAACCTGCAGCTTTTTTTTCTTGAGGGAGAGAGGAGAAAGTGAAAGTTCTTCATAGATCTTCTAGAGATATATCTTTATATATGAGGGGAGAGAGATGAAATCAAAGAGAGAAAAAAGATAGAGAGGTTAGGGTTTAGAAGATCCATGAAGAACTCTCCCTTTCTCCCCTCATCTCTCTCTCTCTCTAGAAGATCTATGAATAACTCTCCCTTTCTCCCTCTCTCCCTCAAGAAGAACAAAAAAAAAAAAAAAGAGTTGCAGGTTTGGAGCAACAGTCCAAACTTGAAGAGCAACTCACAAAAGAGTTCAAGGTTTGGAACACCAGTCCAAACCTGAGGAACATCTCACCAAACCTGATGAGCAACTCATCAAACGTAAGGAGCAACTCACGAAACAACCAGGTTTGGTGAGTTGCTCCTTATGTTTGGTTAGTTGCTTCCGATATATTTGGTAAGTTGCTCCTGCCGTTTGGACAATTACTCTAAACTGCAATTTTATTTATTTATTTATTTACTTTTTATTTTTTTTATTTTCTACTTTGGTGGGGGTGAATGATGGAGGAGGCCCGTGGTGGTGGTGGTGAGAAGAGAGAAAAGATAGAGAGATGTTGGGGGTGGTGGCGGCCATATATTAGATATATATACTCATGTATATATATAGAGAGAAAGAGAGAGAGGTTGTGATCGGGGTAGTGGTGATGGCTGGTGGTCATGGTATAGTGGTGGCTGGTAGTAGTGGTGGTCGTGGTCGTGGTGTGGTGACCGGCCATGGTGGTGGTGTGGTGTGGTGTGGTGTGGTGTGGTGTGGTGTGGTGGTGGCTGGTGGTCAGGGGTGGACCGTAAGAGAGACCCGGGGGGGGGGGGATGCCACGGTTCGCGCAAAATTTTGAAAAATTATTATTTAGCCTACAAAATTTTTCAAAATTATAGATATTATAAATATTGGCCCCTGCAAAATTTTGAAAACAGCAGCTATGTATATGTAAATGTAGAAAACTAAAATTAATTTCCTCTACATATCACTACTTTTTTTCTTATGCAATAATAATTGTAATCAAACTCATCCCAAACTATTAGTTAAGTCATAATATCTAAATAAGAAGTTGAAATATAATACAACAATCGTAATAAATTAGACCTTAAATATTTGGATGAATACATTTTTTTTTCAATTCTATGTTTAGCCCAATCCAAGTTGTCTTACCATGAACCCAACCTTTACAAATTAACATCAACGATCACATCTTATTGAATAAAAAAATGATAAGATGCACGTAGGGGCGTGATTTTAAAAAGAGTCGGGAGACAGGGAGACCAAACCATACACTGTAGGAATTGTAAAGTACAATACATCTTAACTCTCGAAATGGCAAGAAAATGTCACAGAACAAAAGGCAATTTTTTTGACATAAAAATATGTATAAATAAGCCTAAAAAAGATTTGTCTCAGGGGCCGCTGCCCCCGAACCCCCGAGTGAGCCTATTTTCCATTGAACCTAAGCCAATAAACTTGGCCCTCCTAAATGTAAATTCCTGGGTCCGCCACTGCCGGTGGCGGTCGTCTTGGTGGTCGTGGTATGGTGGAGTTGGTGGTGGTGGATGGTGGTGGTAGTGGGTGGTGGTGGTGAGGAAGAAGATGATGGTGGTAATATAATTTTTTTGATTTTTTTATTTCAAAAAATTCAAAAGTTGATCCCTTTTTAATTCATGAATATGAATTAGATTTCCTTTCAATTTAAATAAAATAGATGATTGACATCTAAGTTATTAATAAATAGTTGACTGATATCTAATAATCCTAATAAAATTTATAGGACAAATTCCATGACCTCTCTTGAGGTATATGACAATTACAGTGATCTCCCCTCTAGTTTGGAAAATAACACTCACCTCCCTTGTACATACTTTTTGTGTGTAAGATTACCAATTTATCTCTTATCTCCTTTTACATATATATATATACATATATATAAATATATTTTTATATATATGTGTGTGTGTGTGTGCACGCGCGAGCGCATTAGATAAAATTATATATACATTAGAAAATTTTACAGATTTAGATATATACATTAGGAAATTGTAAGATTACCAAAGAGTAATGTTATGCTTACCAAATTTCTTTCCCTAAAGTGTTTTCAACACACGTGGCAATGGACCTAGTTGATTTGAATGATTGATATTAAAGTGGTTCCACAGTGATCCCACTTCAACGTCATTTGGGATAGTTGTAAATTTGTTTCTCTTATATCATTTTTTACGAGATTTATCTCCTGTTTAAGATCTGTAATAGTAATGGGTTTATCAACTTTTTCCATTCTATTGAAAATTTCCTGAATACTAAACTGCATTTGCTTATATTCTTTTTTCTCTGGAGGTTTTCTAGTATGATCGATGCATAATTGTATTACTTTCACCTTTAATTCAGTATCAGTAATTTTCTCATTTATGTCTAGCATATCACTATGTTCTGCCGTGATGACATTTAATGCAAGGCCATTCATAGTAGCAATGGACTTCCAATAATCAGCCTCCTTACAACCATTAGAACATCCATGAGAATCAGATGGTTATCCAAACTTGACACTCTCTTTGAAAGATAAAAACCTGTTTGAAGCCACTACTTTAAAAATTCAAACAGATGGGTACAATTACCTACCAGATACAAGTACTGTTAATACCACATATAGGATATACTACTAAGTTATGTAAATTTGTAAACTATTTAGATTTTATAATCTTTAGCACTAACTTATAATAGTTTACAAATTTACAATATTTTATAGATGTAGTTTTTAATATTAAGTCATTAACTTACAATAGTTTACACACACACACACACACACACATATATATATATAAGGAGATAAAGGGTAAATTGATAATCTTACACACAAAAAGTAGATAAAGAGGAGATAAATGTTATTTTCCAAACTAGAGGGGAGGTCATTGTAATTGTCATATACCTCAATGGAGGTCATTGTAATCAGAGCCGGCCCTGGTGTATAAAATTGTAGGCGCCCGCCTAAAGCCCCCAACATTTTGGATAATTTTAGGCCCCCAATTTCAGACACTGAATAGTAATTGTTAAGCCCAAAGGCCCCAAACACAACCTCTAAATCCCAAGACCCAAGGAAGTCAGCTACTTTGCGATGGACTTATCCACTTTTAGGGGCTTGTTTGGGGAAAAAACTACTCATTAGGTGTACAAAACTGATGTACTTAGTATTTTTCCTATAGAAAAAAATACCTTCTCAACTTTCCTAAATATAAGACTTTTCAATATTTTTAGTCACATTCTTTATATTTTATTTATAGAACTGAATATTTGAAATTTATTGAGCTTGCTTGCAGTTTTTTTGGGGTATCTTTGTACTAAAGCACTCAAATTCTTAGGACAATCTCCTTCCTAAAAAAAACTATTAAGTTTTCCTAAATAGACCCTAATGGTTTTTAGAAACTACATTTCTGGATTTGATAACTGGTTCATGCTTATATATAGAGGGCCTCATTTTATACGTTCGCCTAAGGCCCCCAAAACCTCAGGCCGGCCCTGATTGTAATTTGCCCAAATGTGTGTATATATATATATATATATATGAAGAAAAAAAAAGCAGTAAATTAATTGCTTGATCAGGAATTCAGGATTGACCATTGGAGAAGATAAGAAAAAGGGACATTTACGCATAAAGAGTTAAATGAGTTTTCATGAAGAATAATTTATCACTACTTCAATGTGATTGGATGTCTCGTGGCCGGACTGAAAAGAAGGGAAAGGGAATGTCATCCATTTCAGGGTAGCCATAGATATGACTGTCGTACATATACATATACATATATATATATACACGTATATACACAGACAATGTAGTGGAGGTAAGAAAACAGTACAAAGCAGTAATAGTCACTTACTTTCTTCGTCCCATTTTATGTTTGCATATTTGGTATATCAACTTTTTAAGAGGCACGTGCCCGGGGTTTTCCCCTTGTTCTACTCCGATAAAAACGACAATAGGTATCGATCCCGAAGTCGCGGAGGACGGACATGGGAATTTGTCCTCGTATTCCAAAAAAAAAAAAAACTTTTTAAGAGAATATAATAATTGTCTAAAATAAATGTAATTGTTCTAAAATTACCCATACTTATTTTTGGTTACCTTTTAATTTTTGTTAGGTATTTTCAAAATCAACAAAGATAAGTTTAGAAAATAGCTAAAAAAATTTACCCTTACTTATTTTTGGTTACCTTTTACTTTTTGTTAGGTATTTTCAAAATCAACAAAGATAAGTTTAGAAAATAGCTAAAAATTTCTCATAATGGACATTAATACATAACCAAAAAGGATGTAAAAAGAATAAAGAATGGGGCACAAACAAAATCAAACACAATCTACAAACATAGAACTCACTTTTGTTTTGAAATCAAAGAAGAAAGCTTCTTTTCTCTCTATCCTAACCTTATCTCTACAACTTTCTCTCCCAAAACTTTTCAAAGCTTACATTTAACACCCCCTAAATGAGAAGTCAAGGGGGGTTTATATAGGCCAATTTCGGGTGGTTTTGGGATTTTAGAAGTGTTCCCATTGGCTCCAAACATCTGAAAACATAGAACTATGTCGTTTTGGTTTTTAATTAATCAAAATGGAACCCCAAAAATAATTGCAAAAACATAGTATTCTGGAGGAGAGTGCCGCGGCGGCAGTGGGCCAGTGCCGCGGCGGCACTGCTCCTCAATCGTCTGGATAATCCTGTTTAGGCCCCCAGAGGTTCCGGTATTCGCGAAAATATTTCATCCGATATTCACAGAAAATGCATACGAACTCTAAATTGAGGTTGTGATATACTGTTGGAAAGATAATGGAGTCTATTTTACATAAAAAAAAATATATAGTTCGTGGATAGGTCACTTTGAAAAGTTTTGCGGTATTTGCGATAAAAGCCGATTTGATCGCCTTTTTCGCCTTCGAAAATTCACAATAAACTCGTTTTAAATCCTAAAATTATGTGTGATATACCGTTAGAAAGCTATTGACCTCTAGTATCCATGAAAAATATTTGAAAATTGTTATGGCGCTCAGGTTCTAAAGTCAAATTTTGGTCAAACTGGTCAAACTTGGGATTCCCGGGAAGTTCTGGAAACCTCTGGGAGCTCCCTGAGCTGACGTTTTCGCTTGATTTTTTTCAAAACTCATTTTAATACTTTCCACATGATCTAGAATGATCCCATCGAATTTGGACGATTTGGTCAACCTTGGTCAAACTGGTCAACGGGGACTTTTCGAGAACTTCGGGGTCTTCCAGGGGTCTTTGGGAGCTGACGATTTCATCTGATTTTACTTAAAACTCATTTTATTACTTTTCTTACAACATAGCATGTTTTCAGAACTTTTCGTCCAAATCTGGGAGTTTTCGGGCTTTCAGGGGCATTTTAGTCATTTTGAGCATTTTGAGAAATAGAACCAACTTTCAGGAGTCCTTTTGAGTCTTTTTCGATCATTGTGAACCACCAAGCTATGGGTCTCCTAAATCTGATAGCCGACAAAATGGGGTGTCCACAGTTTGCCCCTCTTTGGCATGAACTTGCAAGGCAACGCATGTTGTAATCGAGTGCCAAAGCTCTGAAGAGACAGGTCTTTTGGAGGCTATGGATTTAGGATAAAAAAATGTTGCAAAAGATGCAATGATGCTGAGGCTAGTACTGGTCGTGCTCTTCATGAGCTGCCTACGTATCCCGAGAGAATCAGACCAGGACGTAGTTCGGGGCACAAAGGAACAAATCGCACATGCACATATACAACAATCAAGCGGATGCTATGCTATAAGAGTGATATGCAATGCATGGATGTGATATGAATTGTGTCCTGAGTCCTATCATGTTTAGTGTTCTGATCCTAGCGTGAGCTGGTACTATAGGGTATGTACCACCCCGAGTGGACTGGTGTTGTGCTAGTGTTTGCGACTATGATGTGGTGGATGACTCGGATAAGGACATCAAAGTTTAGAAGACAAACTTCTGGAATTTGGGAAGTGTGCTTTGCAAAAAAGTGAGATAGATTAGATACGCATTTTTTTAGAAGACGACAGCTAAAGGAAGGTGACTGAGGGATCTTGCGATGAATCTATGAAAATGGACAGATGAGTAAGCTCATGATAATTAGGAGATACGGAGCCGTGGAAGGACGGTGCTTTATTTTCAAAATATGGATGCGGGCAATGTTCTGATTGTTCCTGATGGCCGATTTTTGGGAGTGGGTTCCTCTTTTGTTACTTTCTGCTGGGGGTAGTGGGAACTAGTATCTTTCCGTATCTGTCCTCGGGGGATGACATAGGGTTCTCGGAGAATCTCTTTTTTTCTTGATCGAGAACCAGGAACCATCTCTGAATCTCTCACGGTTGATCAAATCTTTCGGCGCTCAATCCAAGAGGGCCGGTCGAGGCCTCCGGGAGCTGGTATCTTTCTGTTTCTGTCCTTAGGGGATGATGTAGGGTTCTCAGAGAATCTCTTTTTTCTTGATCGGGAACCAGGACACATCTCTGAATCTCTCACGGTTGATCAATTCTTTTGGCGCTCAATCTAAGAGGGCCGATCGGGGCCTCCGGGAGCTAGTGTCTGTCCTCGGGGGATGACATAGGGTTCTTGTAGAATCTCTTTTTTCATTTCTTTGGTGTACCGGCCAAAAACCAGGACTGAAACTCTTGTGTTTGATCAAAATTTGTGACGGTCGTCTTGAAACAACCGATTCGGATCTTCGGGAGTCGATTTTTCTCAGGTTTTGCCTACTGGAGGTATCCCTGACGACTTTTGGACTGTTGGGGGTAAAACCTCATAAATCTTGACCGAAATAGGCCACCGGGGCTGGTCGGGGCCAAAAATGGGCTGAAAAGGGCCAAAACGGGTCAAAACAGGGCAAAACGGAGCAAAATAGAGCGAAGCAGGGCCTGCGGGGAGCAGTGTCGCGGCGACACTGGGTGGCCAGACTCCATTTGTGAATATTTCAAGTTTTTGAGCTTTCCAAGCTCATTCTTGGCCATTTTGGGGTGTTTTTGGAGCTAAAATCCGTCAAAACACAGCTTGTGCGCGCTCAGGTGAGTAATTTTTCCCTGTGGTTGGAATTTTGATTGGTATTTTGTTTTGCTCTAATTTTCAAGAAGAAAGTTTAGTTTTCACTTCCATTTTCTTTGTAGATCCATGGCTTCGGGCTCGAGGAGACCGTCTAAGAAGGCCAAGGAACGAATGAAAGCCGAGAGCCAAACCCCGGAATTGATTTTACAGGACCCCCAACATCATCTTTCTGTCGCGGCTCTAGCGAGCCTGGTATGTGAAACTTTCGATAGTTTAGGACTATTTCCATGCATTGTGCTAGTTTTGTGAGCCGTAGTGTGCACCTAGAGATTGTTAGAAGTTCGATTTGTGTTCAAATGCTGATTTTGTAAAATTGGACCTCGGGTCGTGAATAGTGATTTTATGCATCGTTTTTGTTGTTTTTGGTATGTGCAGGTGCCAGAAGTGACATTGAAGGGCCACGGTAGCCTTGCTCACGCTTTTTTGTGGTACACCATTCTCTCACCTACCGTCAAGAGAACGGTAGACGATGCCGGGTTTGGCGGCTTTGTCCGCCTGGTTTCAAAGAGTAGCAATGATCTGGCACATTTTTACGCTCTGGCTGAGAGATGGTGGGACACCACCAATACTTTTCATCTACCATTTGGTGAGATGACCATGACGCCCTTTGACTTCTCTATGATTACCGGCTTGAGGGTTGGCGGGAAACTCCTAATTCTGGACTACTTCTATGAGATCGACCCTGAGGCTGTCGAGATGTTGATTGGGGCTGTTCCCCCTAATCTGGAGAGGCACCGGTTTCCTTGTGGCTGGCTTTACCGGGCCTACGGCAGAGGGAATCACAACTTGAATAACTCTCAGCTTTTGAGGGTGTATCTTCTGTATGTCCTTGGTTGCTCAATCTTTGCGACACGGAATGACCGGGTGAGCTTGAGACTTCTTTCTTGCCTGGCGACCATTGGTGAGAACCCTTCTTATGACTGGGGGTAGTGTTGCCCTGACCCACCTTTACAAGCATATGGGTGAAGTTTCCCGGGGCGATGTCAAATCGACAGGGGGATTTTGGAGAGCTTGGGAGGTATATACTGCATCTTCTTTTATCTTCTGGCTTTTTGATTTATGTACTCTTTCTGATTTTCTCTTTTGTCTATGCAGCTTTGGAGCTTTGAGTTCCTGAAGATGTTTGCTCCTTCCCCTACCGATGAATCAGGTGAAGACGAGGACAGCATGGCTCCTGTGCCCTTGTTCCCACGAGGCTTGAGATGGCGGAGGGATGTTGTCGGGGTAAGAGCGGGGCTCACCGGATTGTTCTGCTCAGGAACTTCTTATCTGGGTTGACGGCTGCTAGTGTTGATTGGACACCTTGGGAGCATGTTGCCTATACCGCCCCAGAGGAGATACAGGCGGTCAAACCTCTTTCCTCTTGTCGATTTTTGATAGAAAGTACCGAAAGCAGGCAATGGTTCCTCGGCGAATGAGTGTCTCGGCAGGTGGTTGGCGGTTCAAGGTATCGCGTCCCTTATGATCCTCCCGCGATGGACACTGGTGACCTTTCTGGTGATGCTTTACTGGCGGCCTTAGCTAGTACCGACGTTTGGGATCACTTTCTCTCTGAGACCGGCTATGAGACTTACCGTGGCCGCTTTCTAATGCCCAACTTCCCACTCCTAGAGGTGAGTTTCTTTTACATTTCTGTCTCTATCCGTTGCCTATGTTTTTGACTCATCTTTTTTCCTAACTTATTTTGTGCCTATAGCTTCGTGAGATGTACAGGAGACAGGTTCCCCCAGTTTTTGATCCTATCCCTCCTTGGGATTGGACCGTTAACGTTTTGAGTACAAACGGCTCCCCCCAGGTTATGGAGGTGCCACGGGTCACGTGTGGGTATCCTACCCAGCTAGCAGGCATCCTCAACGTCCCCTGGAGTTATGCTGAGGAGGGCCACGCCTTGACGGCTAGCTTACGATCTTTGGTTCTCACGCGAGACCATCAGGTATGTCTCTAATTTTGCGCTCCTTAAGGTTATGAGGTTCTAATCCTAATTTCGCCCTTGACAGATGGATGGTATGCGACAGTTTGCCACCAATCAGATGGCGTCCTTGGTAGGTTTCTGACTCGACTTTGTTTTTGTACTTTTCGTTGTTTCCCTACTAATTGCCTTCATTTTATTTGTGTGCACAGTACCGTTAGGGTGGCGCTGGCTCATCGAGGACTGGACCGAGGTGCAGAGGTGGTAGGAGGAGGCCGTCGCCAACATACACTCTGAGCGGTCCGACAGAGGATGAAGAAGAGGAGGACTGAGGCCTCCTAAGCGGGGATTTTGTTTTATCTCCATTTCATGTTTTCGATTGGGTTGTATTAGTGAATGATGTGACTATGTTTAAGACAATGTGTAGGATGATGTGTGGGATGATTTGTGACCTTTTGGCAGAGTGTGATGATGTTTTGCCTTTTAGGCCGGATAGCTTCCAGTTTAAAGGCGCAGTTGTGTGCTTGCTTTTATTTGGTGATTGTGTGACGATATACATATCTGTGCACTTGTGATTCTGTGATTGTTGATGTTACTGCGATGAGCAGTCTTGTGATAGTGAGTGTGTTTGCCTTACAGGTGGGATAGTCCGTGAAACGGGAAGGTGCTACCAAAATTTTGAATTTTGCTAGAGCCGCGACAGAAAATATGGTTTTGTATGATCCCGCTCAACTCACAGCTTGGCTGAACATGACAGATGGTGTGGAACAGATCAACCTTTTTAGCTACGGCTTGACCGAGCTGTTCTCTCTTCGCCAGATGGCTTTGAATGCTGAGTTCATGCGTGCTGCTATTGTCCACTGGGACCCGGTGAACCATGTCTTCAATTTCAATGGCCTGGAGATATTCCCCCTATTTAAGGAGTTCTGTGCTATCCTGGGCTACGATTCTAATTCTGACCTAGTTCTCCCTTCTGCTGATACCCCCAGTCCTACGCGAGGCTTGGCTGAATATCTGAATTGTTCCATTACTATTTCTCGCCGGCTGATTCATGGTGAGGTTATTGATATTGCTTCCATCATTGCCCGGTATGCTAGTCTTGGGAATCCTAGCGTATATGATGCCACCCACGGGGCTGCTCTAATATTGTGTATGACTTCGCACTTTCTGTTCTCGAGCGCTTCTATTGACTTGGTGCATGTGTGCCTTGGCCTGAAACTTGACAGGAATCCCATGGCCATGGTTCTGGCTGAAACCCTGAATGGTTTGGATTGCGCTTCCAATCAAGGAACGCTTCTACTTTCTGGGGCACCTTTGGTGTTATAGGCTTGGCTATACGAGCGCCTCCAATTATGGACAGGTAATGTGCCGCCAGTTTATTTTCGCAGAGCTGTGCTTCACCCTCATTATACTTCTGCCAATTGGATGGGCATGATGGGTGTTGTATCTGAGGCTGACATTTACTGGATCGTGAGGCGTTAGGGCCTCCATGCTGTGACCACAAGTCTCGAGGATTTCCAGAGGGTGTGGCTGATGGGTCTGAGAGAAACCTCCTTCTATCATCCTCGCCAATTTGCCAGACAGTACGAGCAAGTTCAAGAGGTTCCCAGGGGTTTACTGAGAGGGTCTTTGCTTCCAGAGTCAGAGCCACCACTATTGCTGCTTTCATTAGGAGCTGGGCCGGTCGAGCAAGAGCTTATTTCTAGAGACCTTTGAAGAAATAATAAAATAAATAAGTAAATAAAACTAGGCTTGACTGATTCTGCGTCTTTCCTCTAAGTGTCTTTGATATTTGTGATTGCTTTCTGAAAGAACTCTTTATGTTTTCATTTATCCCTGCTTATGTAATATTCAAAGTTTGTTTATCGGTGAACCTTGGTTACTTAGAGAACCTTATTTTATGCATTTGGCTTTCTGAAAACATTTTTAGTATGATTTTGATCAGATGTTTGCTTTTGGTTCTTGCTTGGGCATGCTAGGACGATTAGAGGTAAACGAGGCGGGTAGCCGAAGTTTGCCCCTAGTTTGGGTTATGGATGGTTGTGAGAAAAATGAGGTGGATGACCGACGTTTGCCCCTAGTTTAGGAGGGTTTTAGGCAAACGAGGCGGGTGGCCGAAGTTTGCCCCTAGTTTGGATTATGGATGGTTGTGAGGCAAACGAGGTGGATGACCGACGTTTGCCCCTGGTTTAGGAGGCTTTTAGGCAAACGAGGTGGGTGGCCGAGGTTTTCCCCTAGTGTGGAGGGTGATTTCTGGGTTATGGTAAGGACCGCGACTTTATTTTTCTCACACACTCATAATTTTTCCTAGACACCAGTTAGGTGACCTAGCGAGCTCTTTTCTCTCTTTTGTTATTGCTCACTCTGGATTTAACTCTAACTTTTGCCTAGGCGTCCTTTCGGATTTTCAACCTAGCGAGCCATCCTTCTTCTCTTTTTGATAATCTGCCTACGTACCCCCGAACGAGGATCAGGTTCAACGTAGTTCGGGCCAAAGCTTGAAAGAAATTGGGCTATTTTTGTGGGTGGAGCGACCGAACCGATGTGGTTGCCTACGTATCCTCGAGTGGGAATCAGGTCGAGCATAGTTCAGGCCAAAGTTTTTGAAAGAAAAGAGGTTGATTATAATGGTGTCGACCGAACCGATGCGGTTGCCTACGTATCCGCGAGTGGGAATCAAGTCGAACGTAGTTTAAGCCAAAGTTTCGAAAGAAAAGGGGTTGAGGAATAGTCAAGCATAGTACTTTTTGAGGCGATCCATGTTGATTGGTTCTTTGAATTCAATGCCATCGAGGTCCATGAGGTAGGTCGCTCCTCCGAAAATGATAGTTTTGACGATATGAGGGCTGACCCATTTGGGTTTGAACTTTCCGCGTGGATCAAAGATCGGGGCTCGCAATTCCTTAAGGACAAGGTTACCCTGGACAATTTTCCTCGAACGAACCCTTTTGTTGAAAGCACGGGCTATCCTCTTTTGATAGATTCGAACATAGTCGACGGCCGCTAGGCGCTTTTCATCTATGAGAGCCAGTTCTTCGTACCTTTTCCTCAACCAATCTGATTTTGAAATTTCACAATCTGCCATTATGCGCAGAGATGGTAGTTCTATCTCGACTGGAAGTACTGCTTCCATTCCATATACTAGTGAGTAAGGAGTTGCTCCTGTGGACGTCCTTATCGATGTTCTATATCCCCAAAGTGCGAATGGTAGCTTTTCATGCCAGTCTTTGTAGGTATCGGCCGATTTCTGCAGTATGGCCTTGATATTCTTGTTTGCAGCTTCGACTGCTCCATTGGTTTGTGGTCTGTATGGTGATAACTTGTGATCAGTGATTTTGTATTCCTCAAATAGATCTCTGACTTCAGCTTTGAAATGACTACCATTATCTGAGATGATCTCATGGGGTACTCCATAGCGACAGATGAGATTCTTCTTGATGAACTTGGCCACTTCCTTGGCCCCCAACTTGCTGTAGGATGCGGCTTCTACCCATTTTATGAAGTAGTCAATGGCCACCAAAATGTATCGATTCCCATTCGAGGCTTTCGGAATGATTTCACCGATGATATCGATTCCCCAGGTTGAGAATGGCCAAGGTGAGGTCATGCTGTATAGAAGGGATGGTGGTACATGCATCATGTTTGCATGGATCTGGCACTTGTGACACCTTCTTACGTATTCGCAACAATCTTTCTCCAATGTTGTCCAGTAGTACCCTTGTCTTACAATTTTCTTGGCCAGCATGTAACCGTTCATGTGCGGGCCGCATGCCCCCTCGTGTATTTTCTCCATCATTCTTCTGGAGCTTTTTCCAAACAAGCAAGTCAGGTTGTGACCATTGTACCCTTTCTTCAACAATTTCCCACTGCAAATGATGAATTACGCTGCGAATCTTCGAACTGCCCTTTTGTCTTTCTCGGTAGACTCTTGGAGGTACGTCCCCTTTTCTATGAAGTTCCAGACATCCTAATACCACGGTGTTTCATTCTCTTCTTCTTCGATTGCGGCGACTATGTTGAACGAAGGCTCGTACCTTTGCTCAATTACCAAAGGCATCATCCTGACTCCCACAGGAATTTTGATCATGGAGGTTAAGGTAGCCAATGAATCTGCCAGCTGGTTCTCTTCCCTAGGCAAGTAGAGGAATGTGATGTTCTTGAACTGCCTCTTGAGTTGATCGAGATGATCATGATAGGGCTTCAACCTTTCTTCTTTTACTTTCCATTCTCCTCTAGCTTGCGATATAATGAGGTTTGAATCCCCGAAAACATCCAGCTTCTGAACTTTCAGTTCTATGGCTGCTTCCATCCCCAGAATGCATGCTTCGTATTCAGCAGTGTTGTTGGTGGAGTTATAATTGAGCTTGACTACCAGCGGAGTGTGGTCCCCACTTGGTGATACTAGAATCATTCCTACTCCGTATCCTTTCATGTTGGTTGCTCCATCAAAGTACAACTTCCACTGTTCTTCCTTGATTTCCATGATATTTTTGTCCGAAAATGGAAAGTCCCCACTTTCTTCGGAGTCAACAGCGTGCTCTGCGAGATGCTCAGCTACGGTTCTCCCTTTTACCGATTTGCTTGTAACGTACTTGATATCGAATTCGGGTAGTAGAAGTAACCAACGGGATATACTACCGGTCAAGGCGGGTTTTTCGAGGAGGTATTTTAGAGGATCTATGCGGGATATGAGCACAACCGGGAAAGCCAGCATGTAGTGCCTTAGTCAGCAAGTGCACCAAACCAAGGCCCAACAGGTTTTTTCGAGGGTAGAGTAGTTGAGCTCATACCCAGTCCTCCTCTTGCTGAGGTAATATATGGCTTTTTCGGAGTGGATTTCTTCTCCTTCTTAGGCTAGTATGCAACCCATGGCATTTTCGGAGACAGATACGTAAAGGAATAAGGACTTATAAGGAGTGGGTGGTGAAAGGACATGCGGATTTTGAAGGTAGGCTTTTATTTTGTCGAAAGCGACTTGGCATTGGTCATCTCATTGGAACTTTTCTCCTTTTCTCAGCAATCGGAACAAAGGATCGCATGTAGTTGTGAGTTTGGAAATGAAGCGGCTGATATGGACTCTTCCGAGAAACCCTCTCACTTCTTTTTCATTCCGTGGTGGTGTCATTTCTAGGATTGCCTTGATCTCAGAGGGATCTACCTCTATCCCCCTTTGTGTGATGAGAAAACCCAGGAGCTTACCAGAGGTCACACCGAAAGTGCATTTCTTAGGATTCAATCTCATCTTGTATTTGCGCAACCTCTCAAAAAACTTATCCAGTGCCACCAGGTGTCTTTCTCTGTCCTTGGACTTCACGATCATGTCATCTACGTACACTTCTACTTCCTTGTGAATTATGTCATGCAGTAGAGTGGTGGCAGCTCCTTGGTAGGTTGCCCCAGCATTCTTGAGTCGGAAAGGCATTACTCTATAATAGTAGGATCCCCAAGGGATGGTGAATGTCGTTTTTTTCCCGATCTTCTGGGGCGATTAGAATCTGATTGTACCTCGAAAAGCCATCCATGAATGACAGTAGCTCATGTCCTGCGGTGTTATCCACCAAGACATCAATGTGGGGAAGCGGGAAGTCATCTTTGGGACTGGCTTTGTTTAGATCACAGAAGTCGACGCACACACGAACTTTTCCATCTTTCTTGGGGACTGGCACGACATTGGCAACCCATTCCGGATACTCGGTGACAATGATGAACCCTGCCTTGAATTGCTTCTCCACTTCTTCTTTAACCTTGAGTGCCCATTCTTGCCTCATCCGCCTCAGTTTCTGCTTGACAGGTTAGAATTGAGGAGGAGAGGAACATGATGTTGGAAAATGTCGGGATCAACCCCAGGCATGTCCTCGTAAGACTAAGCGAAAACATCCTTGAATTTTTTTAGCAAGAGAGTCAATTTTTCTTTTTCTTTTTTATTAAGAGTTGAGCCAATTTGCACAATTTGTGGATTATCTGTTTCACCTAGGTTAGCCGATAAAGTATCTTCTATTATTTTATAAGCAGATGGTTTTTCAATTAGTTGCTTAAATTCAATTGGGAGAACCTCAGAGGGATCTGTGCATTCACAAGTAATAAACACAGAGGAGTAAGCAGAATCGTCTTTCATTTCATTCATGACAGTTGAAGTGATTACATTGGACAGCGATGGGCCTACAGCAGCTGACTCTGGTACAGACTCGATAATTGGCAGTACAGACTCTGGGGGAACATGGGATAGGGAGACACAGACAAATGACCCTACAGCCTGGTTGCTCAGACCCTCCTCAGTTGGCTTGATCTGATCATCTTGGCTCTCGGCCCTCTTTTCTTCCTTCTTTTCAGTGAATTCTTCCCACATTTTCTCGATGGCTTCAGTGTCCAAGTACTTCAACCAGTTCCTCCGGGGTTTTCACAACTTCTTTGGGATAGAACGGATCCTAATACGGAGGCCTTTCACAGTCAGCAAAGATTTCAAGCCCGGGGTGCCTTTTTCCAGTAGCCTGATGGATCTAGGGTTCCGGGAACCCAAAGTAGGGGAAATCATCCCCTTCTTTGATGAATTGCCCATTCAAGGTTTTGCGGTACGGTGGGAAACTCCTCACCCTTTTCTTCCATGGCCTCTGTAGCTCGACGTCTTCTTTAGTGGGCTTGTACCCCAACCCAAAAGTGCCTTGTTGCCCTTTGATCTGAGGGAACTCCCGAATTCCTTGCTGGCGTCGGCCCAATCCCATTCCAGGGAAGTAGTTCATTTTGCGGACAATGTTGACAACTGCAAAGTGAATCTCGGGGAATCTGTCTTCATCATTGATCATGTGGACTTCTTCCATGAAAAACCCCCCGATTTCTTCTACTTATAGCTCAGGTATTTGGACTTCGAAGATGGGAGCGTAGTTTGGGAAAGCTTCATTACCCCATTTATTGCCGAGGATGATTTTTACCTCCTTCTCATGAATGTACTTGATCATTTGATGCACAGTGGATGATACGGCTTTGTTGACATGCAGCCAGGGCCTTCCGATCAACAAGTTGAACGAGGCAGGTATGTCTATGACTTGAAAGATTTCAGTGCTCACCAAAGATCCTACCCGGATTTGGAGAGCAACAGTTCCCATCACATTTCTCTTGGTGTTATCGTAGGCCCTCACTGTAGACACCCCAATTTTGACCAAACGTCGAATTTAGGAGAGTGTCACCTCCAAGTCCAATGATGATAATGACCGAAAGATTTGAAGTATTCCAAGTTCTTCAGAAAGTTCTCCAATCGCGATAAAATTTGCACAGGAAAAGAAAAATACTAGGTGTTTAGGAAAATTTGGGTATAAGACACTATTTTCGGAAAAATAAACTTTTTAGAAGAAAAAAAAAAGAAAAGAAAAGGTGAAAAAGAGAAAATTTGCTAAAACGCGGCACTTGGAAGTATTAGCGGCACTCGATAAGTGCCGTGCGGCACTCACCAACTGCCGTTACGGCATCAACTGCCGCCAACATTTTCTGACTACCGTTTGCTTTTACAGTCCGTATTTTGTGGTACAATACGTATATGTATGCGGATAAAAACAAAAAAACTGATAAAGTAAGGCTGACATAAACGCGGCAATCAATAATTTGGCGCGGCTCTCAGTAAGTACTGCGCGGCAGTCATGGAGTGCCGCCGCGGCTCTCACGAAGTGCCGTTTCGGCATTCCCCGAGTGCCGCAAAAAGTTTCCTGACTGCCGTTAGCTCCAGCAGTCTGCTTTTTTTTCATAAAGTACGCATTGTACCACCAAATGCTGTATTTACAGCTATTTTTTACTCCGAATTCACTGAAATTACCTAGGTATTTTTGTCTATATAAGAAGAGGTATCTTCATTGAAAAAGAGGAGAGATACCATAATAGACCAAGAGAAAAAAGAATATTGGGGGAATTTGAGAGGAATTTAGGAAAACTTTTGAGAGAAGAACATTTGGGTAGAAGAGAGAACATTAGGAGAAGAACTTAAAAGAAGAGCTTGGGAGATCTTCAAAATATAGAAGTTTGAGGATAGTTGGAGGTGATACTCTACTCTTATTAGCTTTCTTTTATGGATTTAGAGCACTTGCTCTCTTAGTTTTCTTGATTTCATTTCTTTTTTTTGTTTATACTTTTCTCTTGAGATTCTTGGAGATCTTCAATATCTCTCTTGAAAGCTCTTGAATTTGATCTTTTGAATCTCATGTAAGCTTATGCTTCACATGGGAGTCAAAGTTTGATCATCACTTCACTTTTGTAAACAAATAGATGGATCCAAGTCCATATTCATGACTTGGATTCTCTAACTTGGAATTTCATGGGATCTTCTTTATATCCTCTTGAAGTTCATGAGCTAGTTCTTTGATTCTTCTTCTCTTTTTCTTGTTTATGCTCTTCCCTTGAGACTCTTGGGGATCTTCCATATCTCACTTGAATCTCATGAGTTTGATCTTTTAGTCTCATGTAAGCTTATGATTCATATGAGATTTAAAGTTGATCATCATTTTATTAAGAACAAGTAGATGAATCCAAACCCCTACCATGGTTTAGGTCCTCTAAGCTTGAGTTTTCATGGAGTCTCCTTATATTCCTTGAAACCTCATGAGTTTTAGTCATGTCTTGATCTCCAATGACCATCAAGTGGTAGGAGAAGTGGTTTGGTTTAAACCCAACTTCATGGTTTAATAGTTGGGGTTAACAAATAAAAGTTAAACTTGACAATGAAATAGTGGATTAATAAACTATTTTTGATCAAGGATTTTTAGTTGGAAATCTAACCGTTGGAACTGAATGAAACCAACGGGAAAATGTATATAACTCAAAGTTCTACCACTGTAATTTTTTTTAAGGAGATTTCATGTTTAAAGTGGTTTGGTCATGAGTTTTGTGAAGACACTACAATCTGCCCAGAGTTTCAGAACAGCAACACCCTTTTGAAATAAGCAAATCAGAACCTTAATCAAGTATTTTTGACCCAAAATAATTTTTTCTAAGTAGATTAATGTGTTAGGAAGCTACCCTAAAAAGAACAAATCATTTCTGATCTTTTTACTATTTTTAAAAAATCAAACAAAATCTCTGGACAGAGAGTTGTACATCTCTGAGTGATGTCTGGTATTTGTCCTTTTCCCAGAAATCTAACCGTTGAAACTTTGATTTTCTTTTTAATTTGAAAACTAGACTCACAGAGGCATCTTGTGTCCAAAATTCATAAAGATCAAACCATGGGAAGCATGATTTTTATTTTCTTAAAGATCTGGTCTGCTCTCTGTAATTTTCAGAATTTTATGACAGATTAGACCAACTTTGTAAATAGTGGTCCAAATGACTTTTCTATGGCCTAGAGCTCAAACCATGTTTTAATAATGATTAGTTAAACTTGAATTCAAAGTTTAAGTGATCTAAATCACTAATTATTTCATAATTTATTCTTGTTCATGAACATATTCATCCATGTGACTTGATGCTTGTAATTAGGACTTATTTGCTTTAGATTTAATTTGATAGATTTAAGCTAGAAGTCTAGGATTGTTATTTAAGATCCAACTTTACATATTGTATATCATGTGGACTAACCCTTTGTTTTGTAGCTCTATTAAGGTATGATTTCTTAAACTCCTCTTAATATATTTTAATTTCTTGATTTTATCAATTTTCTTGACCTTTATGCGCAACACATTAGAATTAAGATTTTGCCTTAAATGTATATATGTGGATTAGAGACTCTTTTCCTAGGTTTTATTTAATCGCATGCATTGCACGTTTTATATTCGCGGCTGGATCCCGGGTAAGTTCTCTTGTTCTTTATTGCATATCATATTGCTTGCTACTTGAATTACGTGGCTTTTGAATGATATTTTGTAAATTGGTAATTTTACACCATTTTGACATGTTTGTGTAATGTATATGTATATCTATGTATTAGTTGAGGGCATGCTTAGATTAGTAATTCAATTAAAAGGATGTTGAGTAGAGGCCTATCGCGAGATAGGATGAGAAGGGGTGTTTTAGTCCGATGGGCTCCTTCCCTTCTCATTCCATAATCCGCGGACCTAGTTAATCTTTGGTTTCGCAAAAGATCAGTTGCTTTAAAATGGTTTCTTAATTTTCCTTCTAAAAATTAAGTGGCGACACATTTGTTCTGAAATTTAAAGGAATTTTAAAAGAAAAGTTGTGGGTACGAAAACTACGATATCCACACTCACGGATTGCACAGATGGTGTGATGTCAAGGAAATTGACTCCCAAGGCGGTGGCAGTCCTTAGAGCACAAACATTTAAGGCAGAGCCTGTATCAACCAGACAAAATGGCACCTGCTATCCCTTACATCAAACAGTGATATACAATGCTTTGTTATGTGCAGATCCTTCTGGTGGCAAGTCTTCATCAGAAAATGTAACGATTGGGTCAGGGGTAAGTACGCCCAAAAAAGCCACCATGTCCTCCGGTGCGGCGTCAATGGGGACCTCTATTCCAGCCAGGGCATTCAACACAGCTTGCCTATGCTTGTAGGATGTTACCATGATGTCCCACATCGAGAGATGTGCTTGGGTTTTCTTCAACTACTTTATCAACTCATTGTCTTCCTCGATGATCTCGTCCATTTTTTCCTTTGTCTTTGACCTGTCCTTTTTCGATAACCTCGGTGGTAGGCTACGGAGGATGATAATGATGGCCTGACCTAGTCAGATGATCAATTTTGGCAAGGGTAGGCCCTTCTATAGTCCCATCCTCTTTGAACCAGTTGCAATCTGTCCCCATAAATGGTTTCTCTGGCTCATTCCAGATAGAAGCATCGCTTTTATTGTCGGGATCATACCATTTGAGGTCCACTACCCCTAGATCATGTTCTTCCAAGAAGAATAGGTCTTGTTCGTCAGTCAGCTGTTGCTGCCACTCGCCATATCCTCCGTCAATTAGATGAATTCCCACAGATTTCGGGATGTCAATGAGGGGTAAAGGTTGACCTACAGAGGTGATATAGGTAGCAGGATTGAAAGATACATGGTTGGACTCAATGAGGCTGATGTTTTGGTAGTTCGGTAGGGGATTTTGAGTGACATGGGGCTGCTTTGGAGGTGGCTCGATGATATTTTGGTCAATGAGGTCTTGGATATCATGGCAGAGGCGTATGTAATCATCGGTGTTGTGGCCAGGGGCTTGTTGGTAGGTGCATCTTTTGGACATGTCACAGTTTGGCGGGAGCGGGGTATTTCGTGGCTGGAGTAATTGGAGGTGGCCCTTTTTAAGGAGGCGATCTAAGGCTGAAGAGAGAGGGATTTCTAGTTTGGCGAAGTTGCGAGGAGGCTTCCTAGGGAAAGAGCGATTGGAGGAATTAGCTTGGTTGAGAGGTTGGTATGGCCTAGGAGGATAAGCCATAGGTTGACTGCTAAGGGCATTGACATCCGGAGGATTGCGGGAGTAGTTGGGCCTTTTTGACTGACTCGGAGGCTCTTCTTTTTTGATATTTCCTTCCCTTATGGCATCTTCGATTCGAGTCCGAACTTCAAACAGCTCTTCGAAAGTGGAGATGGACTGATAAAACAATTTTTCATGGTAGAGCGGTTGCAGATTCTGGATTAGCATTCTCACCTGTTCCTTTTCAATTGGCCGGTGGGTCATTTGGGCCACTTAGTTCCTCCATCTGCTCAAAAACGCAGCGAAGGATTCATTGCTATTCTGCCGAGTAGTTTCCAAATCCCTGATGACGTCAAGTTCTTGGTTATAGGAGTAGTGATCAACGAATACCCGAACTATGTCTTCCCATGCCCGAGTTTTGGAAGCTTCCAAGGTAAGGAACCATAATAGTGCAGACTTCGTGAGAGTTTGTGGGAACAGCATTGCAAGGTGCTCGTGGGTACAGCCCATAGATTGGAAGATGCTCATACACAGCTTTACATGGCTCTTTGGATTTCCGGTCCCATCGAAACGGTCGATGGCAGGCATCTTGAAGTTTTCCGGTAGCTTCAGCTTAACAGGTTCAAAAAGGCCTTCCAAGTCCAGCATGTAATCATCAATCCTTTGCTTTTCCTCAGTACACTCTCTAGCTTGTCAACCTTATCCATTTTCTCTTGGAGCTTCTTCTCATATGCAAATGGTGGGACCCCTTGAAGCCAGTCTTCCTCCCATTATTCTCATGTGGGGGCGGTTCAAACTCTGGTGGTGGAAACCCAAGCAGAGGTTGCGGCCGCTGCTACTTCAATTCTTCCATGAACTTCAGAACTTGGGCTAGGTTGTCAGACTGCTGGCTTATGGTTGCTCCCAACTCGCTAACCTTGTTTTCTAACTTTTCTCGATTCATGCTGAAGTAAGCTGTCGGACTAACTCTGACCAAACGATTATCTGAATTCCTAATCCACGACGAGGATCCCAGCTACTGACTTCGGGAATCTATACTGACCTGACAGATTTCGAGAGGACTAGATCAGATATTGACAGTGATGACTTTAGACAGACAAAGACAGTGATGTTAACAAACGTGGACTGACTTGTATAAGAATGATCGAGACAATGCGTGCAGATTGATGGGAATGGTGTATGCAAATGAGACAAGCACGTGGATGTAAGTCCTAATCTATATGATGCTCCTATTTCTAACAGATAGTAGTTAAACAATTAAGGTCCCAACCATACAGAGTGTGCCAACCTTACTTTCTAGTACGATCACCAACGGATAACAGGGGTTTCCGGGGTTCTATGGAGGCTTCCAGGAGAGACTGGGCATTTCTGGTTGATTTGGACAAAGTTTTTGGGAGAAACTGGGATATCCGAACATAGTTTCTGGCATTTCTGGGAAATTTGAGTAGAGTTTCTGGGAAAAACTGGTTAATATGGTTATATCTGGGATATCTGGGCAGAGTTTCTAAGAGAAACGGGTTAATATGGTTATATCTGGGATATCTGGGCAGAGTTTCTGGGAGAAACGGATTAGTATTGTTATATCTGGGCAGAATTTCTGGGAGAAACGGGTTAATATGGTTATATCTAGGATATTTGGACATAATTTTTGGGAGAAACCGGTTAACAGAGTTTCTGGGTTAATATGGTTATATCTGGGATATCTGGACAGAGTTTTTGGGAGAAACGGGTGTATATGACAGGAGCATGTGACGATGGTGATCATACTGTCTAACAAGTTTTCATACTCTTATGTCTTAGGACCGACAAACAAGGTTTGCGGTGTATATCTTTGTGAGCATGGAGCAGACATCCTTGTCATGATGCCTAGGCATGTCAACTCAATGTGATCACATGTGAGTGATTGCTTTGGGAATCATAAGAAAGAGGTTCTGCCTCATGCCACATAAGCGTCTACACCGCATAGGTAATCCCATCAGGGCATACAACAGTTATATCACATTGTCCTATTTGAAAAGATAAATGAACAGTCCTACGAAAGGTTCTACAGGATTCTATGTGCAAAGGCTGGGTTTAGTCAAAGAGGGTCCGTTAACGAATGTTCCAATATACCGTCAGGGAGACAGTACAAAGGTTTTTACTCTTTTTGATATACCTTGGAAGGTACAGTATCAACGGTGACTTGTGCCCTGGCACAGCAAGACCTGAACAATGTCAGTGCCGCGTTTCAGACACAGTCGGAGGGGGGAAATGTAAGAGTGCAATGCGGTGAACCAAACACAGTAAAAAGATGATTTTAAGGATGCTTCTTATGAGTCAAACCTATGTATTATTTTGTTTTAAAATAAAAAATCTCCAGCAGAGACGCCAGATTGTGGACACGCGGGATTCCACCTCTTGTTTGTTTTTGTTTGAAATTTGATTTTTGAAAAGAGAGAGAAAATGTCCGTTGAAAACAGATATAGAGTTGCCACTTGGTCTCTAAGGAACCAAGAAACCTAATTTTGACTCACCCAAATGGATAAAGGGCACCGGCCCTTCATAACCAAAGAACTTGGCTCGGGGTTTTGGTACGAGAGAGGGAGGAGCCTTTGTCGCGACTAAAACACCCTCAACTCGCCCCGTCTTTCGACGGGCCTCAATTAGCATCCAAATAATCGTCTTATACTATGTATGGTTCGACAATTAATACTATGATAGTATATTACATCACATAAGAAAATTTGAAATGGAAGATCTAAAGATAAGATATCATTCATAAGATCTAAGTCAAATATCATACAATGTAAAGTGAAAGATCACACAAATAAACCTAGGAAAAATCGTCTAATCATATATCAAATAGTCAAGACTTCCTAATCTAAAGGGGGACATGAATTGTTATTGAAACAAATAATCAAAGAAATCAAAATATGCTTAGCAAGCTATTATGATGCATGTTTATCTTTGAGGAAAGAAGATTTCTCAATCCCCGGGACGGATGAGAAAAGATGACTAGATCGAGAGAAACATGATCGTATTGATCAAGTTCATTCCTTATAATCTTCTTAGATTAGGACTCACAAAAGCTCCAAATCTTTGCATGGATGCAATGTATGTACCTAGAATATGCCAAGGTTGTAGTGTGCTTTGTGTTCATGGATTCCTAGAATGACTTAGAAGTCTAGAATGTGTATGAATGAATGAATGGAACCATCATGGGATATGTACAAATGTAATATGAACTACTTCCTAAGACATGAACTAATTTGGAGTGCATGTAAGCATCAAATCAAAGGGGGAAAGTAAACGTGTGCTTGCTGTGAATAGTGGACAGAACAGTAACATGATCTTTTAAAAATTGAAAAGAGGGGTTAGGAATGTTTTCAATGCATGATTTTTTATGTAGATCTTCCTTATTGTGTCTAGAACACAATCCAAAAATCCAATCTTTAATAACTATCACATATTGAGAGAAATCACATAAACAATAGAGGTCACTCAGAAACAGAGTCCGTACTGTCGATGGAAATGTCAAAAAATCTTAGAAAATGAACACAAATGATCTAGAGGCCCATTTATACGTAAAGTTCCCTAAGACATTGAAGTTTAAGGTAAAAATAAGTTAAGACCACCTCTTTTGGAAAAGGTTTCTGAAAAAAAGTTGAAAGTCAACCAAGCTGCTGTGACAACAGAGGCAGAATGTCTGGAAGGAATGTTTGGGTCCAAATAGACCATTTTCAAGTATTTCCAAGTCAAACCAAAAATCATGGGTGTTCTCTAATGAGTTAGGAAGACTTTCCAAGTGGCCTTGAATTCATACATTGAGTATTGAGTTCTAGAGAAATCTTTGAACTCAGATCACTCACTATTTTGACTCACTGTTTTGAAGATTTTGGGAAAACAAGGTTTATCTCTTGAAATCAAAGTGAGGGTTTTAAGAAGGGGGGTTTTGAAATAGAAGTTTTGAAAGCACATTTTCAATACTCAATGAAGGTTATAACCACTTAAAATTCCAACATCAAACTCATCACCAAGAACCTCCAAGATTGTTGAAGAGATTTATTTTCATTTGAATATAACTTCAAGGATACCTTGGAGGTATTGAAGTTGTAATCATCATCTATCAAACATGTTTTTGAGGTTAAGAGCTACTATCTATAAGGATTCACTCACCTCAAACTTCATGTCATCATCTAGATGATGATGAACTAGCAAGTAAATAAAGAAAATAAAAAAGAAATGAGGTAAGAAGAGATGAACATTGCATAAACAAGCAAGTAAATAATAATCAATAGATGATGATCAATGTGATATTGGACTTGTAGTTTGATGTTTCACTCATATGTGATGACATTGGACATGAAAGTAGCTTCCTCTGTCTTAAATTCTCATTAAATGGTGGTTGGGTGTATTGAATGAGAAGTAAATAGGAGTAATGAAATAAAAACAAAGTTTAGGACTCACTTTTGTTTTGAAATCAAAGAAGAAAGCTTCTTTTCTCTCTATCCTAACCTTATCTCTACAACTTCCTCTCCCAAAACTTTTCAAAGCTTACATTTGACACCCCCTAAATGAGAAGTCAAGGGGGTTTATATAGGCCAATTTGGGGTGGTTTTGGGGTTTTAGAATTGTTCCCATTGGCTCCAAACATCTGAAAACATAAAACTACGTCGTTTTGGTTTTTAATTAATCAAAATGGAACCCCAAAAATAATCGCAAAAACATACTGTTCTGGAAGAGAGTGTCACGGCGGCACTGGGCCAGTGCCGCGGCGGCACTGCTCCTCAATCATCTGGATAATCCTGTTTAGGCCCCCAAAGGTTCTGATATTCGCGAAAAGGCCCTATTTCGTCCGAAATTCACAGAAAATGCATACGAACTCCAAATTGAGGTTGTGATATACCGTTGAAAAGGCAATGGAGTCTATTTTACATAACAAATAGTTCGGGGATAGGTCACTTTGAAAAGTTTTGCGGTATTTGTGATAAAAGCCGATTTGATCGCCTTTTTCGCCTTCAAAAATTCACAATAAACTCGTTTTAAATCCAAAAATTATGTGCGATATACCGTTGGAAAGCTATTGACCTCTAGTATCTATGAAAAATATTTAAAAATTTTTATGGCGCTCCAGTTCTAAAGTCAAATTTTGGTCAAACTGGTCAAACTTGGGATTCCCGAGAAGTTTTGGAAACCTTTAGGAGCTCCCAAGAGTTGACGTTTTCGCTTGATTTTCTTTTAAAACTCATTTTAATACTTTCCATATGATCTAGAATGATCCCAGCGAATTTGGACGATTTCGGTCAAACTTAGTCAAACTTGGTCAAACCTGGTCAAACTGGTCAACGGGAACTTTTCGGGAACTTCCAGGTCTTCCGGGGGTCTCTGGGAGCAGACGATTTCATCTGATTTTACTTAAAAACTCATTTTCTTACTTTTCTTACGACATAGCATGTTTCCAGAACTTTTGGTCCAAATCTGAGAGTTTTCGGGCTTTCAGGGGCATTTTGGTCAATCTGAGCATTTTGATAAATAGAACCAACTTCCAGGAGTCCTTTTGAGTCTTTTTCGATCATTGTGAACCACCAAGCTATGGATCTCCTAAATCTGATAGCCGACAAAATGGGGTGTCTACAACAGCAAATCGAAAAACTGAGTCGCACGCAGCTCCACGATCATACCAATACAAAGACCGAGTCGCCCTATACCGCCCGGATCACCTCATTCCCCATCCCGCGAAAATTCAAACTGCTACATCTCAGCTCTTATGACGGTACAGGGAGCCCAGTGGATCATGTCCGCACTTACAAGGCTCAGATGGCGCTAGTCACCACGGTCAACGAGTTACTGTGCCTAGCCTTCCCTAGTACCATTAAAGACCCAGCCACGCAGTGGTTCCACGCTCTGAAACCCCGAACGGTTGATGACTTTAAGACATTGAGTAAGCTCTTCATCAGCCAGTTTGTGGGGATGCTCGATCGATCACAACCAGACACCTAGCTGCTTACCATCAAGCAGCGAAAGGAAGAGTCCCTGAGGGAATACGTGGATAATTTCAATCAGCAGAGGCTCCAGATCTGCAACCTGAATGAAACGACCGCAATCATGGCTTTCTGCTCGGGGTTTCAACACACCAAAGTTGCTACGTCGTTCCACTGTGACCTACCGGCAACCCTAGTGGAACTCTTAGAGAGACGGAAAGTACATCGACACGGAGGAGTTTTTAAAGTCCGAGCGCGCCAGCTTTACGGGAGAAGAGTCCCCGAAAGCTAAATAGAAATGGTAGGGCTCTGAGAAGGGTCCGGGAAAGAAGCCTAGACAAGATCAGCAAAGAGGCATTCGAGATCAGGCCCCGATTACCTTCACCCCACTTTACCGGCCAATCCACGAAGTTATGGCTGCCGCAGAGATCCAGAAGCTACTCCAGGAGCCGGCCAAGTTGAAAAGCCCGTCCGGTAAGAGGAACTGGGACAAGTTCTGTCGCTTCCACAAAGACATGACACAGAGGATTTCTTTAAGCTTAAGATTGCCATTAAGAAGCTGATCGAGCAAGGACACCTAGCTGAATTCGTGAAAATAGACAGACGACCTCAGCAAGAAACCCGGACTCCCGAGCAACTACGACCCCTCGGACAAATCAATGTAATCTCCGGAGGCATTTCGTGCGGAGGGGATTCACAGTCGGTCCAGAAGAGGCATGCCCGGGCATCTCGATCGGATGTCTGGTATGTCCAATCCACCCACTCTCTCCCAACCAACATGTTGACATTCTCATCCGAGGAAATGCTAGGCCTGCACTACCCTCATGATGATCCACTGGTGGTGATGCTCTCCGTAGCAAACTACGTGATTAAAAGGGTGTTGGTAAACATAGACAGCTCCTCCGACATCATGTTGCATTCGATCAGCTCGGGATATCCAGGGATCAGCTCCGACCAGTGGCCACTTCCCTGGTAGGTTTCAATGGGTAGCACCCAACCGCTCGGTACCATCGAGCTCCCGGTCCACATGGGAGCCTACCCTCAACAGGCATCTATACTGGCGAGCTTTGTGGTTGTGGAAGCTCCATCTGCGTATAATGTCATCCTTGGGAGGCCTACCGTCTACAAGGCCAAGGCGGTCGTATCAACGCATAGTCTAGTGGTTAAATTCCCAACCCCTCAGGAGTCCGGGAGCCTACGTGGAGACCAAGCCGTCGCCCGGAGTTGCTATGTCAGCTCTCTGCGCCGAGAGGCCATCGCTGAAACATTGAGCGTCCAGGAGATGGACCCGAGTGATCAAAATGATAGAGTAGGACCGATCGGGGATCTCGAACAAGTGGTGCTAAATCCGCAACTCCCCGATCGAACGGTTGCTATTGGCACCCTTCTGGAGCCCGGCCTTAGGGAGAAGCTAATTCAGTTCCTATGCCAGAGTCAAGATGTGTTTGCATGGAGCCATGAAGACATGCCCAGGATTGACCCCCGGGTAATGTCTCACCAACTCAATGTCAACCTAGACTCCCGGCCTGTCAAGCAGAAGAGACGGGGCATGGCCCCCGAGAGGTAGAAGGCGGTGCGCGAGGAGGTCGATAAACTACTCAAAGCAAAATCTATCCGAGAGGTCCACTATTTCGACTGGTTAGCAAATGTAGTACTGGTCAAGAAAAGCAATGGGAAGTGGAGGATGTGTGTGGACTTCACCGATCTGAACAAAGTCTGCCCCAAGGACTGCTATCCACTGCCCAGGATAGATCTCCTTGTGGACTCCACAGCCGGTCATTCGCTCCTCTCGTTCATGAACGCCTACTCCAGGTACAATCAGATTAGCATGTACCCCGGGGACAAAGAGAAAACCTCGTTTATCACGGATCAGGGGACCTACTGCTACGAAGTCATGTCATTCGGCCTCAAAAACGCTAGGGCAACCTATCAGTGCCTGGTCAATAATATGTTTAAGGACTTGATCGGGAAATCCATGGAGGTCTACGTTGACGATCTGTTGGTTAAAAGCCGGGACGAGTTAGACCATCTTGGACATTTAGCTGGGGCCTTCAGCATTTTGATTAAAAGTTCGAGATGAAGTTGAACCCAGCCAAGTGCACATTTGGCGTCTCGTCCGGGAAGTTTCTTGGGCATCTAGTCAGCAGGCAGGGGATTGAGGCGAACCCCGAAAAAATTCAAGCCATCATAAACATGCGGTCAACCAGGTCAACCAAAGAAGTACAGAGTTTGGCCGGGCGGGTGGCCACGCTAAACAGATTCATGTCCCGAGCTACTGACCGGTGTCTGCCATTCTTCAAGATCCTTCGTAAGGCCTTTCAATGGTCAAAAGAGTGCGAGGAAGCGTTCCAAGAACTCAAGAAGTACTTGGCATCACCCCCTCTACTCTCAACGCCCGTGCCAGGCGAGGAATTGTTCTTATACCTGGTGGTGTCACCCTAGGCGGTTAGCTCGGCACTCATTCGAGAAGAGCACAGTATATAATTCCCGGTCTATTACACAAGTCGAGCACTTCAAGGCACAGAAAGTAGATACTCCCGCATTGAAAAACTCGCCTTCGCCCTCATCACTTCAGTTCGGAGACTTCGCCCGTATTTCCAGGCCCACATTATCGTGGTCCTTACAGATCAGCCCCTCCGTAAGATCTTGAGTAAGCCTGAAAAGTCTGGAAGGCTTGTCAAATGGACCTTGGAGTTAGAGGAATTTTAAGTAGTCTACAAACCCCGCACAGCAATCAAGGGACAAGCAATGGCAGACTTCATTGTTGAATTCACATACCAAGAAGACCCAATTGAAGATCCCGCCCGGCCTACGGTCAGATATCCCAACCTGGGTACTTTATGTGGATGGTTCTTCCAATAAACAGGGCAGCAGAGCAGGGATCATCTTAACCACGCCCGATGGGATCCAGCTCGAGTATGCGCTCAAGTTCGGATTCAAAGCCTCTAATAATGAGGCCGAGTACGAAGCCTTGTTGGTCGGATTACAAATGGCAACCTCAATGGGCACATTGCAAATTCAAGAGTACAGTGACTCTGAACTCGTGGTAAATCAAGTCAATCAAGAGTATGAGGCTCGAGAGCATAATATGGTGGCTTATCTAGCCCTTGTCTGAGCAGTTTCAAACACACATTGGGGGTTTTCTGTCACGCAGATACCTAGAGAGGAAAACACTAAGGCCGACCGGTTAGCCCGCCTTACTTCATCTTCTGAATCAGACTTGCCCGGGATAAGGATGGAGTACCTACCCGAGCCAAGTGTGTTCAACTCGGAATGCATGGAGGTCGAACCGGCCAACCTAGAACCTAGCTGGATGGAACAAATCAGCAAGCCTCCAGGCAGTTTCCTATCCCAATTAGAAGACTACATGGAAGGAGCAGACAGTTTTCTAAACCACTTAGGAAACATCCCTAAATTTATGTAAATTAGGCTGTAAATAGATTATGTTTCCTAATCTATAAACTTACATTGTACGGGCGGTCTCTTGCACCTATAAAAGAGGCCATCCACCCCTATTGAAAAGGATCACATTCTGAATCTAGAGAATAGCTATTTTACTCACTCATATGCATACACCCGGTCGGTTTTACTAGTAGTGCCACCCAACTGTTGGCTCACTAGGCCCGCCGGCGATCTGCTAGTGGAGCGCACTGACGCAACCATGGACGTAGGACACCTCGTTAACGGGACCGAACCACATACAATCTCTTATGTCCCAATATCTCTCTTTGAATCTCTCTTACCAATTTTTGACATCATCAATGTGTATCCCTATCATTTTTTATAGTACTTCTTAGTTAATACAACTAAATCAACAAACAATTTAAAATTAAGTGTAGTAATTAAAAGAGTAATACTTGGGGCACAACTAAAATCACAACCTTTTTTGCACAACCTTCATTTTGTGTCTATCTCTCTCTTGATGGGTCCCACAGTGCCCATTAGGAGAGAGATAGACACAAAATAGAGGTTGTGCAAAAAAGATTGTGACTTTGGTTGTGCCCCAAGTATTATCCTAATTAAAATGAACAAATAAACAATTACTCCCTCCGTCCCTTTTTTTAAGTCCTATATTCTATTTTGGGATGTCCCAAAATTAGTGTCCACTTTCCTAAATTGGTATAAAATTTTTACCCATTTTTCAAAACTACCCTTCCTTGTAATCTACACAAAGACAAAACTAAAAAAGTTATTGTAATGATTAGGGGTAATTATGGAAAGTAGGTATAGATTCTTTTTATCCCCTTAATAAGTTGAGTTCTCAAAGGTGGACTCAAAAAAAGTAACGGAGGGAGTACAAATCGTCTCTAAATGGGTTGAGTAATACTGTAATACTAATATTTGATTGATGTGTTGCCAGTAGGCCAGTAGAGCAACATTTATGGAGATGCATATAGGATTGAATCAGACGGCGTAGCGGATCTGGATGAGTTAAATGGGGGTAATTATTGGTGGAGATTCTGTTTTTTGTTTGTGTGATAAGAAGGGGGGAACTGTAGAATGGTCAACGATAGAATGGGGACTAGAGATAAGAGATTGAACGGTGATTAGATTTGGTTTTGACATTTTGAATTAACGGGTGATTTGACTACCTCGATAGCGATGGCCTTAGCTGGCCTTTTTTTGTGTGCATTCGATAGTGCTTGCTTCATCACATGAAAGTTTATGGGATAATTAACTTTTCACTCCATTTTTATGTCATGCCAATTTTTTATTATACAGAGTAGCATAAATAGTACAGTAAATACGGCTGCCCTAATCTCATACCATAGTCATATTTGGCACAATAAATGACACTAAATCATTTGTGCCACATCAGTATAAGAATATTAAAATGATATATTTTAGGGTCTTTTAGATTTCAATCCTTTAACTATTTTCCTTACTACAGTATATTTTACAAATTTTGCATATCAAATACTTTTTCAAAACATGTGGTAGTCATATCACTTGATTTTATGTTGAAATGTCCAATTACTACATGATTTTTTTTTTTTTTTTGCTACAAAGTTTCCCACCTACTTGTATTTGGGAAGCATATACATTTATTAAAGGAATAGACTTTCTTTTTTTTTTTTTTTTTGAAAGGAAGGAATAGACTTTCTTAATTTTACAGAAAAAGTTGATTAAATGTAATTATGCCTTTTATTTATTCATTTTTTTTAAAATTGTTGGGAGGATAAAAAGTACTTAGCAAACTCTTAGGGAAGGTTTGGATATTTTGGCCGGAGTGGACTCATACATCGTCCATATATTTATTTATTTACTACTCGTATTTATTATAATGGGGGAGGATTCGACCTGTGCTTAAGGCATGCTGTAGACGTTGGGGCCAACCAACTTTAATTCGATTTCAATCCTACTAACTCATTTTAATTAAAATAATTCCGAGATTAACAAATCCTACCATCCATTGGAAAAGGCCTAAACTCAGAATTATTTAATGAAAATTGATTAATAGCCAATGTTAGATTGACATTCCAAACGCTAGACTGTTTTATTTTATTTATTAAAATGGACTAGTAGAGTCCATAATCCTGTAGGGCATGTTCAAAAAAATTTGTAATATGATCATATTCAATTTAAGTTTCATTTCTATTTTTACGGCAATTATTTCTAGCATCTCCAACTCGTCGTCCTCAGAGATTCAAAGCAGTGCTACATTCAAGGGAAAAGTAGTATTTAATCAATAATTTTAGCTTTTTCTAGAAACAAGTACTTATATCTGAATCTAAAAATTAGTCTTTTGTGTTATTGAAGACATAAATATCCCAATATTATTCTCTCTCTCTCTCTCTCTATATATATAT
The DNA here is from genome assembly GCA_033977485.1 of Hydrangea macrophylla. Taxonomy (NCBI): domain Eukaryota; kingdom Viridiplantae; phylum Streptophyta; class Magnoliopsida; order Cornales; family Hydrangeaceae; genus Hydrangea; species Hydrangea macrophylla. The sequence goes on along the minus strand of CM066997.1, from coordinate 112,689,858 downwards.
ATATATTAAAGATCTTATTTTAAAAATTCAAAACTTAATATAGAGAGAGAATCTGCAACTATATATGGAGAGAGATTTCTGCTAGAGAGAGAAAGGAAGAAAGAGAGGGAGGAAGAAGAGAGAGGTCAGCATCCCCTTCCACCGCCGGCACCACCACCTCCAGCCACGCCATCGTTGCCCATTCTTGGTCGTTTTCGTCACCACCTTCCAGTCATCCGATCTCCCATTCTTGAACTCCTTCCCTTTCTGAATTTGTGAGGGTTTCTCATTCATTCCAAAGTGAAAATTGAAGCAAATGGATCAGTGGGAGAATATAGTGCCAATGATGAAGTTTTTAGAGTTTACATACGAATGATTTGATGATGATGACTAATGTAGCAAAAATCTCCACCGAACGGTGATTGGTTGACGTCCCTTGAACACCTGCAAAGAAAAGGCGAAGGGTGTATACCCTTAGCCTCCTCCGACGATCAAGTTAGATTATGAAAGAATTTGAATGTACTAGAATAAAAATGGAGAAGGATTGTGTACCTCTACGTGAGTTTGAGCTGTGTATATATATAGGCTTGAGGTGTAACTGTCTATACTTTCTAGGAACACTATTCCCACTATCCCACTATGTAGTAGTGGGCTAAGCTACCCATTACTTGGGTTATGATCATGGGATTATGCACACCATTTTCTCCTTCTGTGATCACTGATGATTGATCATGGACTAAGATTATGGGGTTGACCCATTCCTGGGCTCCACGTGTCGGTAGATGATTGGGCTGATATTTTTGGGGCATATCAACTACTCCCCCCCAAAAATCCTCTATTCTTGATCGTTGGATAGAGGACATAAGGGAGAAACGGTACGACTAATCGACATTTGGAATATGACGTTTCTTTTTCCAAGAGGTGCCTCGAAATTTGGGAACTCTGCCGACGGAACGTCACTTCTTTCATCATTGTGACTCTTCTGGATGCCCTTATATTAACAGGTTAGTAAAACTTTATTCCACTTTCCTTCTTCTCGTTCATTTGTTGGAGCAACTAGAGATTTCCTACTCTCTTTCGTCCTTCTAGGTCAGTAACTTCTCTCTTCCTTATCATTTTCTCCTTAATTTTATGTCTTCATCCGGCACCGAGAGTGTTGAAGTCTAATGTTCTTTGGGAACTGTGACAGTAGAGGGTCGCGAAATGGTGGCCCAATCCTCTCAACGACGCCCGATCGAACCTTTTGGACCTTCGGAGCCGTCTACTGTAACTTCTCAAGGGTTACAACGAATTAGGGATAGATATTCGGTTCCCTCTGACCTTGAATGTAGGGTTCCTGGCCCCGGGGAAGTTGTTTTCAAGCCCCAAGAGGGAGAGGTTGCTTTTTATACTTACTTTTTCCGTTTAGGGGTCAGGATTCCTCTACATCCTTTCTTCTGTGATTTTTTGAGGTTCCACCATCTCTGCCCTCCTCAGCTGGCTCCCAATGGATGGCAGATGTTGATTGGTTCCCTAATTTTAGCAGACCACAATGGAGTAGACTTAGATTTAGGAACCCTTAGAACAGTATTGCAAATCAAATCTAAAAAGGGTAGTGGATTCTATGTTACTGGCGAGAAGAGATTTCAAGCCATACAAGATCTTCCAACTTCTCATAAGGGTTGGAAAAATACCTTCTTTTTTATCAGGGGTTATATTGGGAACGTTCCCAGGAAAATGGGTAGTCCCCGTAAGATTCAGTCTTTACTCTGTTTACTTCACAACTCTGTTTATCTGAGTTCTGATAATTACTGTAACTTCTGCAGCTCCAGAGACCAGAGCTCGGGCACTTATTACTGAGGCTCGTCGCGAGAAACTGAAGGCGTGGCTAGCACCAGAGGTTAGGCTGGTAGACCAGATAATTACACAAGAAGCACTTCTTTCAGCCGGATTGATAACGATGGACGAAGTTAGTGCGAGAGTGGCCGGAGCACAACTAGTTCGTCGGAAAAGGAAACCGATTAATCCACCCAGCTCTGAAGCTCACATTCATGCCGCTCTTAGATTAAGGTTGATGGATGAGCCAGATGACAGCGACATTCAGATTCTTCCTCCTTCTTCTTCAGTTCCGGATTCGGAGTCACTCGATCTCCCTCAACATGTGGTCACCACACCTCCTTCCATTCGGCAATCCCCTCGGTTACATCCTCAGGCCACCTCGACCAGTCTAGACATTGGTCATGTGATGAGCAGTGGGAAGACAGCTGACGCTTCTAAGTTACCTTGGGGCCCTGGGAGCCTAAATCGTTATATCCAGGGCTACCTTAAACAAGCCGCTGATAGGTTCCCGGCCCAGATCGAGGCCAGGAAAGCTCCTGAGATGACCCTTAAAATCACTGAGTACTTGACCAAGGTACGTTCGTTCCCTTCTCGGGTCCGGTTGTTTGTTGTGATTCTTTCATACCGCACATATTTAGATATACGCCTATTTATTTATTTTTTATTTTTTATTTTTTTTAGGCATTATATCTTCAATCTGCCTTGGGGAGGCTGAATTGTGAGGGTGCTGACCTCGAGAATCAATTGGAAGAACAAGTGGTGAAAAACTCGGAGCTGTTGTCCCAAATCGAGAAGCTGCAAAAGAGCTTGGAAGAGGCCAATATGGAGAAGGCAACTTCTGATTCTCTGTTGAATGAAGTCCGAGGTAGCGCTCAGAAAATGAGTGCGGACATCTTGGCAGAGAGAGAGAAGGTAGACAAAAAGACTGTGCTGCCTTCTTGGCTAAACTTGAAGTCGAAAAGAAGAAAGCCGCCGAAGCTTTCTTCAAGGAAAAGTTCGATGAGCTTGTAGCCAAAGGCACTGACTTTGCTCAAGACGGGTTTGACAAGGGTTGGGAAGAGTGTAAGGCAAAAGTCATGGAGCGCTTAGGGCACCTCAAGGATCATTTCCCTAATCTTGATCCGTCTCTATTGGACCCCGATGTGGAGTCAATGTCAGAGCTTACCGCTAACCTTGGGGGAGAAACCAGCTCTGTAGTTGCTCTACCAGAATCTGATCCATCAACGAGGCCTGACATCTTAACTCCTGCACAAGATGGTACTGAGGACCATTCATCCTCCCTTCCTGACGCTGATGCAGCGGCTCCTCAAACCTGACCTCTTTTTTTTTTTTTTTTAGATTATACAATATCTGTGTAAATTTTGTTTGAACAACGCAGTGTGGTGGTGTTATGACTAGACTTTGATTTTTGGTTGGCATGACGTATTTTGCTGCACTTAGTTCTACACATTGTGTATTGCTTAGATTCAGTGTGAGATGCTTGTGAGGACATTATGCCATACAAAATCCATGCTTGTGCTGACTCAAAACTTAATAACATATTACAGAATCTGCAGCTACATATTTGTGAGTCTCCCATGATTTTGTGAACTCATTACACTCAGATAAAACCCGAGATCTTATGTTTACTTCGGGATGCACGATCCCTTTACTTTGTGAACTCATTACACTCAGGTGAGACCCGAGATCTTATGTTCACTTCAGAATTCTTGATCCCTTTATTTTGTGAATTCATTACACTCCGGTGAGACCCAAGATCTTATGTTCACTTCGGGATTCTTGATCCCTTTATTTTGTGAACTCATTACACTCAGGTGAGACCCGAGATCTTATGTTCACTTCGGAATTCCTGATCCCTTTATTTTGTGAACTCATTACACTCAGGTGAGACCCGAGATCTTATGTTCACTTCGGGATTCATGATCCCTGTATTTTGTGAACTCATTACACTCAGGTGAGACCCGAGATCTTATGTTCACTTCGGGATTCCTGATCCCTGTATTTTGTGAACCCATTACACTCAGGTGAGATCCGAGATCTTATGTTCACTTTGGGATTCATGATCCCTGTACTTTGTGAACTCATTACACTCAGGTGAGACCCGAGATCTTATGTTCACTTTGGGATTCATGATCCCTGTATTTTGTGAACTCATTACACTCAGGTGAGACCCGAGATCTTATGTTCACTTTGGGATTCATGATCCCTGTATTTTGTGAACTCATTACACTCAAGTGAGACACGAGATCTTATGTTCACTTCGGGATTCCTGATCCCTGTATTTTGTGAACTCATTACACTCAGGTGAGACCCGAGATCTTATGTTCACTTCGGGAATCCTGATCCCTGTATTTTGTGAACTCATTACACTCAGGTGAGACCCGAGATCTTATGTTCACTTTGGGATTCCTGATCCCTTTATTTTGTGAACTCATCGTGCCACATCAAATTGGATGAAACTATGCGCATGAAGGCTTGTCTTGGATATTTACAGAAAATTGTGAATTGCGTATTTACATAGAATGAAAATATGCGTTTTTACAATATCTGGGAAAGTAATTTTTGACTAAATGAAATACTTTCTAAGATGCTCTGCATTCCAGGGTCTCGGAATTGGCTTTCCACTCATGTCTTCTAACCAGTATGTGCCTGGCTTGTTAATCTTAACTACTCTGTAGGGTCCTTCCTAGTTGGGGTTTAGCTTTCTGGACCCTGGCTCTTTCGTATTGGGGAAAACTCTTCTCATCACTAAATCTCCCAATTGAAAATACTTGGGTTTGACTCCCTGGTCATACCGTTTTGCAACCCTTTGCTGATACGCTGCTATTCTTACCAGAGCTTTATCCCTCACTTCTTCCAACAAGTCTAAATTTTCGCGAATGGCTTGCTCATTGTATTCTGAGTTACAGACTGCCGTTCTCGATGAAGGCATACCGATCTCAACTGGAAGTACTGCCTCAGTACCATATGCTAAGGTAAACGGTGATTCCCCCGTTGCAGTTCTCTGGGTTGTCCTGTATGCCCACAGTATCCCGGGGAGCTCGGACAACCAGTTACCTTTAGCCCGATCCAACCTTTTGTTCATGGCGTCAATAATTGAACGATTAGTTACCTCGGCTTGTCCATTAGCTTGTGGATGCCCAGGAGACGCAAAATGATGACTGATGTTTAACCCTTTACAAAATTCCTGAAATGTTTCCCCCTCGAATTGTGTGCCATTATCCGTTATTATCACCTATGGGATACCAAAACGGCACACAATGTTTTTCCAAGTGAAGTTCTTCATTTCTCTTTGCCCGATCTTCACCAGTGCTTCTGCTTCTGCCCATTTGGTAAAGTAATCTACAGCTAGTACCACGAACTTCTTACCCCCAATAGCCCTTGGTAACGGCCCATATATATCCATCCCCCATTGTATGAACGGCCAAGGGCTAGTCATTGGTATCATGGGTTGGCCTGGACTATGCTTGTAGTTGGCAAATTTCTGGCATCTCTCACATCTCCTAACTAACTGTTGAGCATCTTCCCTCATATTCAGCCAAAAGTAACCCAACGTCAAGGCTCGATGAGCCAAGGAGCGCAATCCCAAGTGATTTTCACATATACCTTCATGAATTTCCCGAAGTACGTAGTTACTTTGATAGGGAGTTAGGCATCGCAGCAGAGGTTGAGTGAAAGACCTCCTATACATAATTCCCTCGTAAACAACGTACCTTGCTGACTTAAGTTTCAACTTTCGAGCGAGCAACTTGTCTTCTGGTAATTCCTCTACAGTGATATATGAATAAATAGGCATGATCCAAGTGTCTTTATAATCTTCTGAGCTTACCATAGACACTCTTGGTGTTTGGCAGATGCTCGGCCTTTCCTGGATTCCAATTTGGATACCCGTTTCGAAACTCACCTCCAATGCTGATGCTAATTTTGACAAGGCGTCAGCACGAAAATTGTCAACTCCTGGTATTTTTGTTATTATGAAACTGATGAACTGTTCTGCTAATCTTTGTGCGATCTGATTGTATGACCTCATTCTATCATCTTTCACCTCAAATCCACCTTTCATCTGTTCCACCACCAGTTAAGAATCACATCTGACCTCAATATGCTCCGCCCCACATAACTTGGCCATCTGTAGCCCGATAATCAAGGCTTCATACTCTGCTTCATTATTTGAAGCTTTAAAAGCGAAAGCCACTGCCCTCTCAATCTGAGACTGATCCAGTGCCTGAAGTACTACTCCTGCACCACTCCCTCTTCGGCTAGAGGCTCCATCCGTATATACTAACCATGTTTCCGTATCTTCTTTCCTAGTTTCACCGTAAGGCTCTTCTTGGAATTCTGCGATGAAGTCTGCTAGGGCCTGAGCCTTGATCGCAGTTCTGGGGCTGAATCTAATATCAAACTCTCCCAGTTCGATAGCCCATTTCATAAGCCGACCCGAGGTGTCAGGTCTGTGCAACACAGACCTGAGTGGATGTGCGATTGGTACCACTATAGTGTGTGCTTGAAAATAAGGTCGTAACTTACGTGCTGATATCAACAAAGCAAACGAAAGTTTTTCAAGTTCGGGATGCCTCTGTTCGTTCTCCAGTAGCGTCTTGCTGGTGTAGTAAATGGGCCTTTGATCTCCTGCATCAGATCTCACCAATGCCGAACTGACTGCGTGGCTTGAAGTTCCCAAATAGAGAAAAAGCTCCTCTCCTTTGACCGGAGTACTTAACATCATTGGGCTTCCCAAGTAACTCTTCAAGCTCTGGAACGCCTTCTCACAATCTTCTGTCCACTCGAAATCTTTACTCCCTTTGAGTGCCCTGAAGAAAGGTAGGCACTTGTCAGAGGCTTTCGAAATGAACCTGTTCAAGGCCGCCAGCCTCCCATTAAGGACCTGCACTTCTTTCCTACTTCGAGGCGATCTCATCTCCCGAAGAGCACGAATCTGGTCTGGATCTGCTTCAATCCCCCTTTCGGACACCAAAAATCCCAGGAATTTGCCCGCTGAAACGCCAAATATGCATTTGGCTGGATTGAGCTTTAGGCCATACCTTTCGAGCATGCCAAAGGTCTCCCTTAAGTACTCTATGTGATCCGTCTTGACCTTACTTTTCACCAACATATCATCAATATAAATTTTCATCGTTTTCCCAATCTGGCGGTTGAACATTGCATTGACCAACCTCTGGTATGTAGCGCCAGCATTTTTCAAACCGAATGGCATGACCTGATAACAGTACAGTCCCCTTTCCGTTATAAAAGAGGTCTTTTCTTCGTCGCCCTGATGCATCCGTATCTGATTATACCCTGAATATGCATCCATGAAGGTTAACAACTCATTCCCTGCAGTTACATCAACCAAACGATCTATCTTCGGGATCGGGAAACTGTCTTTAGGGCAGGCCTTATTGAGATCCGTGTAATCTACGAAAACTCTCCACTTCCCTCCTTTCTTGGGAACTACCACAGTGTTAGCTAACCACTCCGGATAACATACCTCCTTAATGTACCCAACTTCCATTAACCGATTCACCTCTGTATTTATGACTTCATGCCTTTCAGCCGCGAAATTTTTCCTTTTTTGACGGATGGGTGGGTGCCTCTGATCTACCATAAGACGATGCAAAATTATACTCGGGTCTATTCCCACTAGATCCTTCATAGACTAAGCAAAAACGTGCTGATGTTTCGTCAAGAACCGAACTAATTCTTCCCTGAGAACTCCTATGAGACTAGCTCCAATTTTTATTCTCCTTTCACGATCTCCGCTATTCAAGTTAACTTCTTCCAAGTCCTCTCTTGGCCTGAGACATTCAGGTCGTTCGTCTCGAATTTCGGGCAGTATCTGTTCTGAGTTCTCTCTTTCCCCTTGCTCTTGACTTGCTTGGCCTACCCGAAGCTGTAATTGTTATTTCTCCTTGACATTCTTGAAAGACGCAGCATGACACTCTCGCGACGCTTTTTGATCTCCTCTGACAGTTACCACCTCCCCTCTGAGGACGAACTTCATACACTGGTGGTACGAAGACGGGATGATCTTTATGTCATGGAGCCATTGTCGTCCCATAATAGCATTATATGGGGACGGGGCGTTTATCACCGAAAATTCTTCTAATCCAGATAAGTAATTAGTGGCCTTTCCCACGGTAACAGGTAATCTGATCTCACCAACTGGTTCAGCAACCTCTCCACTGAATCTAGTGATTTTCCCTGTTGAACTCTTCATCTGACCAAGATCAATATCCATCTTATCCAAGGCATGAAGAAAAATGACATTGATGTTGCTTCCGTTGTCTATTAAAATTCTCCTTACATCGTAATGCGCAGTGGAAAGAGTTACTACCAATGCATCTGCGTGAGGAACGAGTATCCCCACCAAGTCTTCATCTCCAAAAGTGATTTGTGGGGTCGGTATTTTGAACCTCTGTTCCATACTGAGCACTCGGGTAGGCCCCCATTGAACTTCTCAGCTAAAGCGCTTCCTGGAGCTGTTGGAATATCCAGAACCCCTAGTACAACCATGAATTGCGTATATAACATTAGGCTGTGGTGGTTGATCTGCCTCACGCTGTCCTGGCTTCTCCTTGATCTGTTCCTTTCTAGCTTGATCTCTCCTGGGATCTGCTCGGCCATTCTTCCGATGTATTCCCTGAGACGACCCCTCCGGATCAATTCCTCAACTTCCCTCTTCAGGATCCGACATTCATCTGTAGTGTGACCATGATCTTTGTGGAAGTCACAATATTTACCTCGGTCATGATTTCCCGGTTCACCTTTTAACTTTCCAGGCCAGTTCAAGTGCTCTTTACCGTTGACTTGCCTCAAAATCTGAGATAGTGACGGATTAAGAGGTATATAATGAGCCAACCTCGGTGATCTCTCCCTATTACGAGTCGTTCTTCTCTCCGAGTGGTCTGGGGATCGCTTCTTCTTCCAATCTTCTCTTCTTCCTCTAGAACTACCTCTTGGTTCCATCAATTGCTTACTATCCTTCCGGGCCATATCCATGTCCTCAAGAGTTATGTACTTCTGAGCTCTGACCAAAAGATCCGAGTTATCCATAGGTGGTCTTTTGGTGATAGATTTCCAAAACAAACCGGGCTAGAGGCCTGCCCTTAGTGCTGTGATAGCAAATCCTCCTTCACAACCGTCAACGTTCACCAATTCGGAATTAAATCGGGTTATGTATTCTCTCAACGATTCCCCTTTCAGTTGCTTTACGGTGAGAAGGTGGTCTGGTCCTTTCTTAAGCTTTCGGCTCGTGATAAAACGGTTAACAAACTTTGTTGCCAACATAGCAAAAGAAGAAATTGATTTTGGGGGTAACCTTCTGAACCAAGTGAGAGCCGCCCCTGTAAGGGTGTTAGAGAACACTCTACACAACAAAGCCTCACTACAATCATACAAAGCCATAGCATGCTGATAATGACACAGATGCTCAGTAGGGTTAGCCTTTCCATCATATGCTTCCACTTTAGGCAGGGTAATCTTTTTAGGGAACCGCTCCATCATGATGTGGTCAGCGAACGGGGGCTCCGTTATTCCTAAGACCATCTTCCATTCCTGATCCGGCTCCTGCACGGCCTCACTCTTTGATTCTGCCCCATCTTCCTTCAACCTTTCCCCTCTATGACTTCGCAGATCAGAACTTTGTTGTAAGTGTTGATCTTTCTGATCCCAGTCCTTTGCTCCCGGATCCGTCATTTGGTCAACTTGTTGCTTAACCAATCTCTCCATGGTTTCAGTAAGAGACCTGATCTGTCGCATCATACCTTCCATCTGACCAGGAACTGCCTGACTTTCACTGGTACGGTCCGTCACCTGGACCTCCTGATCTTCAGAATTTCTGGACTCTCTTCCCTCCTCCACATTACGGGGTGAATTGGCTTCTTCCATAAGTGAAATGAAGCTCTTCCTGAGTTTTTTCAAATATGAGAACTTGACTGCGTCGTTCCCACAGACGGCGCCAACTGATGTAGCAAAAATTTGCATCGAACGGTGATTGGTTGATGTCCCTTGAACACCTGCAAAGAAAAGGCGAAGGGTGTATACCCTCAGCCTCCTCCGACGATCAAGTTAGATTATGAAAGAATTTGAATGTACTAGAATAAAAATGGAGAAGGATTGTGTACCTCTACGTGAGTTTGAGCTGTGTATATATATAGGCTTGAGGTGTAACTGTCTATACTTTCCAGGAACACTATTCCCACTATCCCACTATGCAGTAGTGGGCTAAGCTACCCATTACTTGGGTTATGATCATGGGATTATGCACACCATTTTCTCCTTCTGTGATCACTGATGATTGATCATGGACTAAGATTATGGGGTTGACCCATTCCTGGGCTCCACGTGTCGGTAGATGATTGGGTTGATATTTTTGGGGCATATCAATGACAATGTTAATGACTGAAATGGTGGATTCAAAAAGTGACTTGATTAGCATGGTAACAAATCGTGGAAGGCAAATACTCTTGTTTGGGCTTGAAGGCTTGTTTGATTCAGAATAGTTGAGGTTAAGCTTGGATGAATTTTGTATTAAGTGGAAATTTGATTTCGATACCTCCTTAGCAAAGTTCATTTGTGTGAAATTTCTTATAAAGTTCTGTGAAATATAAGAAAATCACATAATTAACTGTTTTTATGTGAAATTTTCACAAAATTTAAGGATTTGGGTTTAGGCATTATGGAATTTTTTTTTTAAAACAATTTTCTGGTTTGTAGAGTTTTATGACAAACATTGAGAAATTAAACAAATATATAGTAGAATTTTTTCATGCAAAAACGTGATTATGGTTTTTTGTAGGTCAAATATTAAGAAATTTCTCACTAAATGTTGTCGTATTGTGTGAAGTTTTTATGACAAACACTGAGAAATTTAACAAATAGTAGAAATTTTCATGCATAAAAATGATTATGATTTTTTGTAGGTCAAATACTAAGAAATTTATCACTAAATGCTCCCGTGTTGTGTAGAGTTTTGTGACAAACACTGAGAAAAATAACAAAATATTAGAAATTCTTCATGCGAAAAAATGATTATAATTTTTTGTAGGTCAAACACTGAGAAATCTCTCACAAAATTTAGATTTATAGTATAATGACCAGTCTGGATCTTAAGAGGACCTTAAAAAACAGACCTAAGAGACAGACTATGTAAAGATTGAGAAATTTCATAGAGTGAGAATTTCTCATTCTTTCGTGATAATTTCTTAGTCTTTACACAGTCTGTCTTTTAGGTCCGTTTTTTAAGGTCAGCTTAAGATCTGAACTATTATAATGACAACCAAACTGGATGAATCTAGTCTGCAAAATGTATTAAATAATTTGAATTTCAACCAAAAGATCATAGTGAGTAGATAAGGAAATCCCTTGAATTAAGAAAAAATAATTCCATTATCAGTTAATAACATTAACTTCAAATCTATATCTAAATGTCCATACATAGATACACGAATATATATATATATGTATATAATTGGCCGTGTGAGTAAGGAGTTTTATGACAAACACTGAGATTTAACAAATAGTAGAAAAAAAATTCATGCAAAAAAATGATTATGGTGTTTTGTAGGTCAAATTCTAAGAAATTTCTCACTAAATGCTCCCGTGTTGTATGAAGTTTTATGACAAACACTGAGAAAATTAACAAAATAGTAGAAATTTTTCATGCAAAAAAATTATTATAGTCTTTTGTAGGTCAGACACTGAAAAATTTCTCACTAAATTTATATATGTATTATAATGACAACCAAACTGGATGAATCAAGTCTGCAAAACGTATTAAATAATTTAAATTTCAACTGAAAGATCATGGTGAGCAGATAAGGAGATCTCTTAATTCAGGAAACATAATACCATTATCAGTTAATGACATTAACTTCGAATCTATATCTATCTTATATCCAAATATAGAAACACGAATATACAATCGGGATCTTAAGCATACCTTAAAAAAACGGACCTAAAAGATGGACTATGTAAAGACTGAGAAGTTCTCATAAAAGACTGAGAAATTCTCCCTCTTTGAGCAAAATGTATTAAATAATATGAATTTCAACCAAAAGATTATAGTGAAGAGATAAGGGGATCTCTTGAATTAAGAGAGCATAATCTCATTATCAGTTAATGGTATTAATTTCAAATCTATATTATATCCACATATAGAACACGAATATATACGTATATACCTGACCATGTGAATAAGGGTAGTTTAGACATTAAAAATTTATTAAATTGAAAAAAAAAAGACCTATTTCTAATAAATATGCCTAATCAATGATCTATTTCTAATCTAACTCTTAAAATGGATTAACTTCTAATAAAACAGCTAAAGAGGGGCTAAATCTTATATTTCTATACATTCAATGAGAAATATTACAAGGAGAAAGCATAATCAATATTACCCTTTTGCGATGAGCCATAAATAGTAAACTAATAATCAAGTTAAAAAGAAAACTAGAGAAAATGATGATTGAAAACATATTGCCCTTTTAAAAAAATAATGTTGAAATATGATTTCAAATAATAATGACCATTGATATATGGCCTTAATTTGAAACACAATTGCTAAAATGTTACTGCTGCTGAAATTTTAAAAAAATTACTGTTTCTATTGAAATTTGACTGATAAAAAGTGACAGTTGAAGTATAACTTTTGGAACAAATGGCCAGTGATGTCTGTTTAAAATTTTTTGGAATTATGAGTTTAAGTATGAGTAATACTTCACCCATAACTTTCACACAATTTTTTGTTCACAACCCACAAAAGTGTGTTTATCTCTCTCATGCGTTATCCTGTGATGTCAGTGAATTCCACAATGACATAGGAGAGAGATACACACTTTTGTGGGTTATTCACAAAAGATTATATGAATGTGGTGGTGTTTGGTTAGAAATTATATATGTGCGAGCGTGCCAGGCATGCAAGTTGCCAATGTGCACTACAACAAAACACCCTTTTTATGACTTTAAAAAAGAGTCATAAACGTATATTTATGACTTTTTTTAAGCTTTTAAAATAAGTCATAACACTGCAGTCATAAATAAATTCGAGTTTGTTAAAAAAGTCATAAATACTTAATACTTTTACAACAGTTCGAAAAAAGTAGTCATAAAAAATGAATACTTTCAAATTATTTATAACTACTTTTTAATTGACAAAGTCATAAATGATCTTTAAAAAACTGACAAATAACCATTGAAAAGGCAGAAATAATCTTTAAAAAGTCATAAATAATTTTTTAAAAGAGTTAATTAGTATAATGTCCATTTTACTCTAGGTTTCTTGCAATAGGCCCAACGTATGAAACAATTTCGTCTGAAGTCCACACCAAAAATTTTGGACCAAACTACCCTTTCCATTTCTCATTCAAAACTGCTATTAATAACCCCAACTATTTTAGGGGTTTTCAAAATTCAAATCCCAAATACCTAAATGAGAATCAATCACATTATATATGCATCAACAAGGTCTCTCTCTCTATCTCTCTCTCTCTCTCTCTCTCTTTGATGAGAAAATGGGCATCAAGATCTTGAATCTCCAAATGATCACATTCTCATGTTTTCACTTAATGGGTAACAGAGTCTCATGCCTCCCATTCCATCGGCCGGAGCCGCCGGCCGTCGGAACAATCAAGCTCATGAAATCGGACGGCAACATCAAGATCTACCATCGGCCGGTCCACGTCTCTGAGCTCATGTTACAGCTCCCAAAACACATGGTCTGCCGATCCGATTCCTTCTACATCGGCCAGAAAGTCCCTGCTCTGTCCTAGACTGATCAGCTACAGATCGGACACAACTTTTTCCTCCTCCCCAACCATTTCTTCCAATCGGTCCTCTCTTTCGTCACTGTAGCCTCCTTCGCCGCCGCTATAGCCGCCACTTCTTCGCAATCACAGTTAGCTTTGGTCTCCAGAGATTCAAAGAATTTGTTTCTGAAAAAAGCTGCGACTTGTCAACCGTTTGATATACAAAAAGCCCCATCTGGGTGTTTAAGAATTCGGGTTTCGGAGGAGTTTTTATCGCAATTGTTATAGTGTAAAATTTAACACTCTTGTTCTTGTTTCAAAAGTTGTGATGTGTAACTGTACACTATGTTGTAGTTCAAATGATATGGTTCAAAAGGTTGTAGTATAAAATCAGTCAGTGTAAAATGAATGTGCAAATGAATTTGTTATAAGACAGTGTTCCTTTTGTTGAATAACTCGAATATGAGTGTGAAATTTAACACTTATATTCATTCTAGTGTGAAATTTAACACAATTTTTTTTGGTGATGGTGATGAATGACTGTTAGATCACCCAAGAATGGTGAAATACGAAATTAAAAAAGATATGTGTAATATTAAACAGATTCTAACGTATAAAGCCCTACAATTATGGCATTTAGTAACTTAATTCCTAAAATATATGCAAGATTTAGTAACTTCCCAAAATTATGGGATTGAGTTTGACCAATTGCAGTATAAAATAAGTTTGGTAACTTCCCAAAATATATGCAAGATTATGGGATTGTGTTTGACCAATTACAGTATAAATTTCACACTAATGAACTAGTTGCAATGTAAAAACAAACCAGTTGCCGTGTAAAATTTTACACTAATGAACCAATTGCAGTGTAAAACGAACTAGTTGCAGTGTAAAATTCAATACTAATGGTGCATAGTAACAGATTAATATGTTATGTGATCAATGATTATTGGTAGAACATACAAAAATGGGATACCCACATAAAAATGACGTTAGAAATATTCAAAAGACCCATAATGTACAAGGCTAAAGTTATGGGTATCCATATATATATATATATTTCTATATAGAGTTATTACCATATATATATAATGTCACACTAATAGAGTTATTACCATATATATATTTCTATATATGTATGCCTGTGTATATATATAGGGGTAAAAAAGTCACTTAAATTATCTATAATTGGGGATTGTGGACTAATCTCTAACAACATTCACAATTATAGGGTCTCTCATTGGGAAGTACCAATTGGTGGGTCTATTATAATAAACATTGGTAGAATGGGATTTCCCACTAAATTTTTCTTTTTAAAAAGTCATAATAATCTCTAAAAGGTCATAAACAATCTTAAAAAGTCATAAATAATCTCTAAAAAGGTCATAGTTTTTATGAAACCGTCATATATAACGTAAAACACATTTAAAAAATATATGTTTTGTTGATAATCGAATAATCAAGAATTACACAATTCAGATACATCAAAACTTGTTACACAATTCAGAATATATATATAAATAATCATACTCCTTCCAACCAAAATTTTTCATTCATCAATCTAATAAGTCCTGTACAAGAAAAATGTAATAGCAACCACTAAGTATGTATTAAACTAACAAACCAATAATGTATTTGTAACATTGTCGTTAAAAAAACAAGAATGTCTATTTAAACTCTTCAATCACCGCTAGTACATCAACTAAATTCCAATATTTGTTCCATGTAGTCTTACTGGGTAACACTGAAACAAAAAAACAAAAAATCAATGTATTAGATTCCATATAACAAGTATATAATTTTCTTAAATAGTCAAAATATGGATTACCTGAAAAAAGAAAAAAAAAAAAAAAAAAGGTTAAAATGTCCAACACTTAAATGCATTTTGAATGAACTCAAGTTGAAGTACATTTATCTTGGGGCTTTCGTATTTCTCTTTTTGAGCCAACTCTTTCATCTGAAAAGGTTAGGAAAGAACGAGATGCTTAGGTTGTATTCCCCCAGCCCCGGCCAACAACAAACACCTCCAACACACGTGAAAAAATTTACACAATAAATGTATCAAAGTAAAATAAGAACAAGAGAAAAATTGCCGGCACTTTTTATAAAAGATACTATGAAAATAGATCGCATTGACAAATTTTTTTTTGAAACAACTACGGTTTCTGGTGCAACACTTTTTATGGACACAGGTGTACTTTTAAAGCCCATGTATTTTACACAAAATAAATCCAATACTAAATGATTCTGAAATAGCACAAAGCAATTATCAAATCCAAATTGTGTCAGTAAAGATAGAAGTCAGAGAACCTGATTACAGGTAGAATGGTAACATACATTAGAGAGCCCTAAACAAGATGTGCATTTTAGAGTTGAACAAAAATACCACTAAATAACTATGGTAACTTGCAATTCAGCAAATGTTTCTTGAGTTTTGTGAGCCAAAATTAATAGTTGTGTCCATACATAAATTCTGACAGTCCTCAATTCAAAGAAAGACTTAACTTGAGGATAAGAGCCTACTCAATCATGCAAATACCATAGTTATAAAACCCCAAACCACAGAGTATTCTATCCTTAAATGACTTGACTACAGATCGAGAACGTCACACGAGAAGACATTACCAAGTGACTTCACCATAGCCTTTAAAACCAGATTATAAATAAATCTCCAAGGGAAATAGAAAAGAAACACCATTTCAAAAATGATTTGAATAAAAGAACAAGACATGTACCTCAATAATCGTACCATAGCAATTCATTATTATACCTCTTCTAGTAACAGTTACTTCACGTGGAGTTACCAATGGAGCCTCCGGCTTGATTGCCATCCAAAGGTCACTTCAAAACTGGTGTAAGCTTTCATACATTTTCTTCCACTGCTAGGCAACAAGCAAAAGCTACAAGAAGCTACCTCTACAATTGGCAAACCCAATATCTGATTATGTGCATTAAAATTAAGTTCAAGCTATCATTGTGGAATCGAAAAATACCCATATTCCCAAAATCGGCAGGTGAATGAAGTTATAGATGACCCAACAATACTTTTATTCTAAGAGGATCAGGATAGTCAAGAATGGAGGAGAGGGGAGGGTGAAGGTATCTTCAATTATCAGTTAATGGAATTAATTTCAAATCTATATTATATCCACATATAGATACGCGAATATATACGTATATACCTGACCATGTGAATAAGGGTAGTTTAGATATTAAAAATTTATTAAATTGGAAAAACGACCTATTTCTAATAAACATGCCTAATCAATGATTAGCTCTTAAAATGGATTAACTTCTAATAAAATAGCTAGAGAGGGGCTAAAGCTTATATTTCTATACATTCAATGAGAAATATTACAAGGAGAAAGCATAATCAATATTACACTTTTGCGATGAGCCATAAATAGTAAACTAATAATCAAGTTAAAAAGAAAACTAGAGAAAATGATGATTGAAAACAATTTGCCCTTTTAAAAAAACAATGTTGAAATATGATTTCAAATAATAATGACCATTGATATATGGCCTTAATTTGAAACACAATTGCTAAAATGTTATTACTACTGAAATTTAAAAAAAAAATACTGTTTCTATTGAAATTTGATTGATAAAAAGTAACAGTTGAAGTATAACTTTTGGAACATATGGCCATTGATATCTGTTTAAAAACTTTTGGAATTATGAGTTTAAGTATGAGTAATACTTTACCCATAACTTTCACACAATTTTTTGTTCACAACCCACAAAACGTGTTTATCTCTCTCATGTGTTATCCTGTGATGTTAGTGAATTCCACAATGACATAGGAGAGAGATAGACACACTTTTGTGGGTTATGAACAAAAGATTATATGAATGTGGTGGTGTTTGGTTGGAAATTATATATGTGCGAGCGTGCTAGGCAAGCAAGTTGCCAATGTGTGTGATGTAATTGATATCCAAACTGCGCCTCACCAGACAGATTGTGGTGACGTTCGATGCCTTAACAAGGACTTCAAACGTGTAAAGATATGACAAACTGAAGAATTTCGAACTGACTAAAGTATCACTACTCCTAATTAAGAACAGTAAATGAAAAACAGTAAAGTAATAGGCTATGTTATTGAATAAAATAGACTACAATCTAACCTTGAAGATAACTTCGAAGCAGACCCAGTCCTGAGTATTTGGAGGCCCGAGACAAACTATTAAAAGGGAGGCCCTTATACGGGGGTTCGGGGGAAGCGCCCCCGATGCAATTTTTTTGGGGTCTACTTATACATAATTGACAATTTTTTTAGGGTTTACTTATATATAATTGACGATTTTTTTGGGTTCTACTTATAATATGACTCTATTTGTGAAACTTAAACATTGTATGGTATCTTTTAAAATTCTAGAGGGGCCTATTTCTAAAACTCAAAAAATTCTTACACTAAAAATGTAATTTTTAAAATTCTAGGACCTTTATTTTTGAGTTTTATATACATGTATGTCAATATATATGTAGTTGATTACACTAAATTGGCCCCTGGGGAGGCCTAAATGTAAAATACTAATAATCTCAAAGTAAAATGTAATTATGAAAATTTCATGAGGGCCCTCAAAATTTTGTGAACTATAGTGACCCGGGGCGGTTGCCCCTTTGGCCTCCCCGCCCCATTCCCCTTTGGGCCGGCCATTCTTCGAAGGTGTTCTAATTCGAACTCTAAAGGTAATGATAAAAAAGTACAATATTTGTAAAGGATAAAAATGTATATGTTGATGTTGATGTTGATGTTGATGTTGATGTTGATTGTTGGATTTTCCTTTCAAACACAAACTCCTTCTATATATAATCATCGAGGCTTCACAGTAGTCTTGTTTGAATGTTACCTTTTCTTTTCAAACTGGTAACTGCCAATCCACGTGGCATTATCTTGAATTGACACCTGTTTATTAGTTATTCTCTAATATCAACACGTGTCCCTTGACAGTTAATATTTTAAACAGCAAAAATGACCAACTGCCAATAATTGCTTCTGCGTTCAAATTCAAATAGTTAAATATTTTGCCATGTCACTTCCTCGTGGCACCTTCTCATTGGCTGGATTTATTTCATCATAAAAATGTTACCCCCGTGCCATTTTCTTTTTGATTCGAAAAAGATAATGGCGATCGTGTCAAGATCATGCTAAGCAGTTGAAACTTTTATGCAACTTTCTAATCATGGATAAATTGAAGATCCAAGTCTGCATTTATCTTCACATTGGCTGTTGTTTTTCTTAGTCCTTGTATCTCCAACTCTGCTTGTCGCCTCGAATCTATCCCATTAACCATGTCTTCTTCTCAATCTTCGTTTGATACTGGTGATCAATTCTCTTTAGACCTTCCTGAAGAGGTGATGTTGTCAACCAAACATCCTGAAATTCTTTATCCAACCAATTGGGATCCTCCTGAGACTCCTCCTGAACCATTTACCTACTTGAAGTGGGAAAAATGGTACAACATGCTGAACCGGCCAAGAACATCTTCATCAGGACAAGGCTCATCTTCAAGTCCTCTGAAATCAATCTACAACAACCAAACCTTCCCTCCTGCTTGGGAGCAACCCATTTCCCATGGTGAAGGGGTAGGATATTACAAAGGCATGAAGCTCGAAACACCAACCACAGTACCTTCAGTTATTCATCCAAACTTTAAATATCCTGAAATTGAAGGAATCATTCGAAGCAGGATAGTAAAACCATATTATCCATTTTTGAATCGTCTTTCTCGGGAACAAAACCTCTTGAATGCTTGGTTAATCTTTTCAACCAGTCCTCCTGGCAAAGACTTCAAAGAGGTAACAATTTAGTTCCCCAAGGCAGACAGACCCCCTATCCATACATATGTGAGGACATCCTATGAAAATTTTTCCAATGAGCACTATTCCTCAGCTTTCTTTACCAAGTGTAAACTTTTCAAAAAAGGATTACAAGGAGAGAGTGCTTCTCTTTGATTACTCTTTACTAGGTTTTCCAGACACAAGGTTCAAGTGATTGACCCAATTGAGGATATTAGTGATCCTTTCTTAAAGTTAGACTAGTTGTGCAGATATGGTCCCATATTCGAATATATCTCTCCTAATTTGTCACCTTCCCCATGCTTACTTATCCAAGCACAAAGGCTTCTGGTAGCCTTCTCACATCTCCCATTCTCCATTTTGCAACAACCAAAGGCTCGAATTAATTTTGAATGGAGTTGCCGCATCTTATGTTATGAATGGAGCATTTCAACGTTTGTTCGAACCCAAATTGATTTCACCCTTCGAACCTTACCCACTCATGCAAAGTGGTATTCTCATCACCAAGAAAGTGTTCATCACTTAAATTATCTAATGGACCTTTATGAAAGTCTCAAGGAAGGTCCCAATGCACTCCTTGATGAAGTATCAGAATTCAAAGAAAAATACATATATGGGTGTAGAAGTTCTGATGAAGAGATCAATGTTTCCCATTACTCGAAGCCTGACCTTGAAGGTCGAACTGCATATCTCAAGGATGAAGCCAAAGTTGTTGGCATATCTCTTCGAGGTAAAACTCCATTAGCCAAGGAACTTCGAGGTCTCCGCAAAGCCTTAGCCAGGATCAATTCTCGATTAAATCAATATGAAGAACAACTCAAAGAGGCTTAGCTCACCCTTCGAAGTGAAGATAAATTGGCATTGTGAGCCAGGAACTTAGGTCTCGAGATAGAACTAGAAGCAGAATATTTTGCTTATTATTGGGATATGTTTCACAATCTCGTGACTTATGGGTTTCTACATTTTTATAAATTATGCTTGTAATCTGTATTTGTACTCTTCTTTTAGTTCAATGAATTATAAAAATTCATTTATATCTTAACCAAACTGAAATGGTTCATTCCAAACTAGTATGCATTCTCATTTAGAATAACAGCTATTTAAGTAACCAACTCTAACGGCTACTTTTTCAATAAATGCGTTCCTGCCCAAACGACACCAAAGGCTATAAATAGACAGAGGATTAAAAGAGAAACCTCTCTAACTTCTACAGACCCTTTTTCTCTTCCATTCAATATCCCCTGCATCTCACTCTCATTGCAATCTCTCTCACCTTTTGCTCCGAAAGACGACAACATCCAGAGACAACACACAGCTTCAGAAAGTCTGCAACAATTTTGAAAAGGTGGTTAATGATGAACAAGCTAAATACTCAAATGGAAAAGAGACTTCGTTAATCAATGAAATTCTTGTCCTTGTTACTTTTCCTAATCAGGAATCTTCTATAGCTGTAGGTCCCTGCTTGAGTACCCCCAATCTCAAACTTCATGTCTACTACCCTAGGTTAAGACAACAACACTTAGCGTATCAGCAAGAAATTCCTATCCCTAGAACTGAATTAAGGTTTCGACACTGACCCAAACTTGGAAAAGAATGGCCAGAGTGGGTAAAAAGGATTTTAGAGAACAAGAGAGAGACTCTGATTGCAACAGGCATCTATCACGCGCCATTAATCTCTCAAAATACCCTATCGAAGCCAACCCTGACTTGCTTGCTGGAGCTTTATGTTTTTTGGAACCCCATTTTCAATCACTTTCAGTTTTGATTTGGTCCAATAGGTCCAACCATTCTAGATATTTGTCACTTATTAGGGTTCTTATCCCATGGGGAGGATGCTCACCCATATATGGTCGAATCTGATGCTCCCTCCATTAAAACTGACTCAAATTCCCTAGGGTACACCTATT
Organism: Hydrangea macrophylla; assembly: GCA_033977485.1. Taxonomy (NCBI): domain Eukaryota; kingdom Viridiplantae; phylum Streptophyta; class Magnoliopsida; order Cornales; family Hydrangeaceae; genus Hydrangea; species Hydrangea macrophylla. Next base: position 112,668,608 of record CM066997.1, on the reverse strand, counting down.
CCATGACTTCTCATAAAAAGTCATTTGGGGGTGTAACAAATACAGAGTATTATTGCTTCCTTCTTTACTGGTTCTCAAAGCATCTATTTTGAACCTCTTCTCAGAAAGTTGTCCTTGAATTCTCCAATATTGCCAAAGCTCTGGTTGTTGGTCGAAGACTTGCTTTAGCTCCCTTTGTACTAGGATCTCTCTACAGATCCTTTTTTGACCTATATTTTGACCCCTTTCTCCCAACTCAAGGTGGTCCTTTTTGGATTTTGCAATTGTGGTTGTATGCCTATTTTCCAAAAATTCATAACTTAGGGCCTATAAAAAACACTGTACCCCATGGACTTTTCTTTGCCCTGCTGCCAAATGTTGAAAAAACCTTTAAAGAGTCTCTTTCTTTCTTTTTTAATATCCCTTCAGTTAGGTCGTATGACCTGCTTCAGCCATTTTCTACCCTCTACAATTCTGAAGATAAAACCCCTATTTCCCCCATCTGGCTGTGTCATATCTTGGACAGAACAGGAAATGCGGTTGAACTAAAGGCTGCATGGGAAAGTTTCCTGATTAGCAGAGATCTGTTTTTTGGAAACACTCTCAGTGTGAAGTCTTATGGTGAGCTCTATCTTCTAAACCAGTTCTCGAGACAATTTGGTCTTACACAATCAATCCCCTTTCCAATTAGGAGTCAAGCTAATATATTCATGGCTTATAAGACAACTTCAAGGGTGCCAGAATCAGTGATAACTGCTGCATTAGCAGTTTATCATAACAAAGTTAGCAACCTGGAGTTCACCTCTCTGCCAGTTTACACAAACTGCACACCTACTTTCTCAAGTTGGTGGGAAAATTTGATGGCAGTACAAATGGACAAATGCCAACTCTTGAAACATATTGACTCGAAGTCAAAAGGTAAATAAACTACCAATTCAGTCAATTTTCTTTTGGACAAAAGAATTTCAAATTAAATTTGTTTACTTCTTGGTGAAAGCTCTTCACCAAAAACCAAAGCTTCGAAGGCTGCACCAAAAGCCCCAATCTCATCAAAGATTTCAGCTCCTGTTCTTCCTCCTTCCAGGCCCAAGAGAAGATTGATTCTTCCAGCAGAGAGCCCTCCCCGAACAACTGAAAACATAGAACCTAAAGAAGAGGAGACCTCTAGTCCTATTCCAAAGCTGGTTCGAAGGAAGAAGGCAAAGACAACCGCTGGATCTACTATTGGTTCGAAGGACACTAGATAAGCTCCCATTTTTGCAATTCCCATTTTGATGGTGGAGCCTAAATCTGACTTTGCTCCAGACATTCCACAATCAAAGTCTCACAGTCCCAAAACTGCAGAGACCCAAATACCCCCTCCACAAGACACTTAGCTCAACCGCAAGATATTCAACCTCAGCCACAAGACATTCAACCTCCACTGTTTGAATACCATTCAGTGGTAAGCCATTCAAACTTTTTTAGCATTCTTTATATTTTTCATCTTTTTTCATAAACACCTTCTAAGTGAATGTTTGTCTCTTTTTTACCAGATTAACCTTGCTGTTAGAATTGAGGCTGGTCCTTCAAAGGCCAATACAAGTTCTGATCCTGAACCTGTCGTGGAACAAGATTCATCATATCTCAAACTACTTTGATCCCCTCAAGCTCTGGAGAATTTCATATGTCTCTCATGTCGCGCCCGCCCCCAGCTGTCGCGCCCGCCCCGAAGATGGGGGCGGTCCCTTCGTGGATTGCGACCTCTCCCTCCCAATCTTACCCCTGCGAAAGTAAAAGAGTTCAAGGACAGCCTGCAGTATGTTTTGAAGACAGAAAACATTGCTCAAACTGACTTTCAAGAATTCTTTCAACATATGACAGGTCAGAGTACACCAAAAGTGCCTTCGATGGATCCTATAGTAGCAGTTGCTACATTAAAGCTTTTTACCAAAATACCATTCGAAGTTTTTGAAGACAAGGAAATCCAAAGAGCTTTGAAGATTTTAAGTCAATTCATGTTAGACAATTCTAAAGTCTCTGTCCCAGACAAAGAAGCAATTTCAGAACTCATGTCAACCTTTGACTTTAACTATTTCCTACTCGATAGAGTTATTGAAGAAAGGAAAAGATTGGAGGTTGATATGGAATACACAACATAAAAGACTTTAGCAATGAACCAATTGCTAGAAGATTTTCATCAGAGCAACATGGCCATTGACAAACTTTCTTCCAAACGAGATAACCACTTAAAGGAACTCGAGCTTGTGGAGACTGAGTTGAAGGCTTTGCAAACCACTCAGGAAGATGTTCGAGCCAAGCTTTAGGGTCTGAAAACAGAGTTTGAATCGAAACCTTTGAAGAACCAGGAATCAATCTCTAGGCAAAAATACATTCTTAGTCATTCAAAAATGTATACTCGGTCTTGGGATAACTTTAGATTAAAGGCTCAATTCATAGGGAAACTGGTATGAAAGATTTATACCGATAGAACCATGTAACTTACCAAAATCTGGTTTGTAATTGCTTTGAATATGAAATAAATGGTCTTATTATTATTTTTGAATGTTACAACTTATTCTAAATTTCTTGCTTCCCAAACAGTTGGATAGTATTGTTTGAGAAATCTGCCATTGATCTTCCTTACATGTATGTAACCACTCAAATTCCTCAAATGGTAAAATCCACCCTAAAAAACTTTGTGGATTTGAAATGGGCCTTCACACTTAGCAGACCATTTTCCATACTTTGGATCTTTAGATCCAATAGGCAATATTGTTTTCCAAACCAAATCTCCTTCATCAAAGGTCCTCGGTTGAACTTTCTTATTATATCCCTTTGCTGTTATTTTCTTTTGTATCAGGATATTATTAAGAGCCTTGACTCTTTCTTCATCAATGTCTTCCAATTCAATAGCCATTGATGTTTGATAATCATCTAAGGATAATTGATTCTGCTTCATAATTCGAAGAGAATAAACTTTTATCTCAATTGGTAAAACTGCCTCATGACCAAAAGTCAAAGCATAGGGAGATACCCCTGTACTTCTTCGTTTCGAAGTCCTATATGCCCATAAAATTTCTAGCAAAATCTCATGCCATATCCTTGGATTATTTTTTATGACTTTGGCCATATTTTCCTTAATGATTTAAATGGTTGCTTCAGCCTGACCATTATATTGGGCATAATATTTTGACATTATAATTCCCAATTTATTTGCAAAAGCAACTACATCCCCTTCAAATATAGAAGCATTGTCAGATACAATGGTTTGAGGAATATCAAATCTGTAAACTAAATTTTCTAGGAATTTGATAACTGTTGCTTGAGTCACAGTTTGCATGGGTTCTGCTTCTACCCATTTAGTGACATAATCTATGGCTACAATAATGAATCAGTGACCTTTCAAAGAAGGACTAATTTTCACTATCACATCGACGACCCAACCTCTAAAAGGCCAAGGTTTTAACACATATTGAAGATCAACAATGGGTAAATGTTTCAAAGGACCATGTTTTTGACATTCTTGACATCCTTTGGCAAATTCAATACAGTCTTTTAAGATTGTTGGCCAGTAAATGATATGCCTTCGAAGTAACCACCTCATTTTTACCCCAGATTGATGAGCACCACACAATCCTTCAAGGATTTGAGTTATAGCCTCAATTCCTTCTAGATTACTTAAACATTCCAACAGTAATCCATCACTTCCTCTTTTGAACAATTTTCCACTGTACATGATGTAATTGACAGATTTCAATCTTATGCTTCGATTGAGCTTTTCATTAAATCCTGAGAGATAATCTATGATTAGTTTTCTCCAATCATCATGGATTTCCACATTTGAGATATTAACAAAAGGTAATCTATCCACCAACATTGGTAATAATTTCCTATAAGTAACTTATTCTATCTCAATATCTTCAACACTTGCTCTGAATCCAGATGCCATCTATGCCACATCTTTGGCTTCTTCATTAAAACTTTCAGGAATGTGCAGAAGGTTTACATTATCAAATTTGGATAATAAATTCGTTGTAGTGTCATAATATATCTTCAATGTACTACTCACACATTTATATATCCCATTCATATGGTTTATAACCAACTAAAATCTCCAAAAATATCTACAAATGTAGCTTTAAAATCTAACAAGGTTTTGAGACCCATTATTAGAGCTTCGTACTCAACTTGATTATTGGTACATTGATTCGAATCACGTTTATAACCATATTTGGTTTTAATTCTCTCAAGTGTTTCGATAATGAATCCAATACCTGCAGCAAATTCAGTTTTTAAACCATGCATCAAACCATAATTTCCATTGACTAATAGTTATATGCCCAATTTCATAATTTTCCTCTGTTTCGAGGTAATTTGGGTGGTCAGCCAAAAAATCTGCTAAAGCCTGCCCTTTCACTGCCTTTTGTGGTACATAGAATAAACAGAATTATGATAAAGTAAGAATCCACTTACCAATTCAATTCCTTAAAATAGGTCGAGTCAACATATACTTAATTAAATCGAATTTATCAATCACATAGACCTCAGTGGGAAGAAGATAATATATTTATTTCATTACTACAAAATACAAAGATAAACATAGTTTTTCCATAAAGGAATACTTGTATTCGACATGATTTAAGAACCTACTAAGGTAATAAACAACCTGTTCTTTTTTATCATCATTATCTTGGGCTAACAAGACCCCAATTGATGCTTCTGCTGCTGAGATATACAACTTCATAGGTTTGTCCTTTCTTGGAACATTAATACTGGTGGCTTCACCAAATAATCTTCCAAGACTTGAAAGGCAGTCTGTGTTTATCTTCGTACTTTAACTCTTCATGATCCTTTAATTTCAACAAAGGAGAAAAAATCAGAGTTTTTCCAGCAGTATTGGAAATGAACATTCGAATGAAATTAACCCATCTCAGGAATCTTTGCAATTCCTTTTTGGTCGAAGGGGGTTTATTTTGAATAATTGCTTGAGCTTTATTCTTATCCACTTGAATTCCCTTCTCATGTACCAAATATTCTAGAAAATTTCCAGTATTACCTCCAAAAGCACATTTCAATGGATTTAATTTGAGTTTGAAAAATCTCATGTTTTCGAATGCTAATCTCATATGTATGAGGTGATCATCGAATGATCTAGATTTGACAATTATGTCATTTATATAACATTCTAAAAATGTTCCAATCATATCATGAAAAATAGCATTTATGGCCCTCTGATAAGTAGCTTCTGCATTTTTCAAGCCAAAAGGCATTTGTACCGACTCGAAGATACCTATATTCCCTGGACATCTAAGTGCAGTTTTATGAATGTCTTCCTCAACAATACATGTTTGATTATATCCTGAGTGACCATCCATCATAGACATTATAGTATTTCCAGTAGATCTATCAATTAATAAATCAACTATTGGCATAGGATATTCATCCTTAGGTGTAACTAAATTAAGATTTCTATAATCAATACAGTCTCTTAATTTACCATTTTTCTTCATAACTAGAACAACATTTGAAAGCCATTTAACATACCTGGCAGTTCTAATGAAGCCTGTCTTGAGCAACCTTTCAATTTCTTCTTTGATCTTCATGGTGACTTCTGGTGTCATCCTTCGAGGTTACTGCTTTATATCCAGCTTTAATAGGCAATTTATGCTCCACTAAGCTTCTTTCGAGTTCTGGTAATTCATTATAATCCCAAGCAAAACAGTCTCGAAATTATTTTAATAATTCGACCAATCTATCTTGGTCATACTTTCCAAGCTTAGAACTTAAATAAGTGATTCTACTTTGTTGATTAGATCCTAAATTGATCTCCAATAGAGGATCTTGTGACACTTCTTGTATAGAATTTTCTGGCAGCACAGATAACTCTTTCCTGCCAGCATCCTTTAACTCTTGTGAATCTTCTTCGAAGACATAATCTGACCAATTTATGGTCAAATCTTTTTCAATCTGACCATTAACTTTTGTAAGACCAGTCGAATGGTCTCTTCCACATCTTCTATTTCTATAGGTGTGTGAGTCATTAAACCACTTTGTCACCATCTAATGGTTCTAAAGAACCAAATGTCATATCAGCCAACATATCCCAATTCTCTTCTGTGGATTCATCTTCTGATTCTTTAAGGTCAATTGGTTTAACATTCTCTTGATATAATTGAGCTTCGACACAGTTAGAACTTGCATGGAAAGGCTGAGTATCAGCCTTCACTATTTTAATCTCACAGTTTTTCTTCACAAGCAATGCATTGAAGAAGGAACACATCGATTAGCATGAATCCAATCTCTTCCTAATAAGGCATGATAACTAGGACTAGCATCTACCATAAAGAAGGCAGCTTTGGATTTGTTCCAACCTACTATAGTTTCAATAGGTATTACCCCTTTGGTGTTTTTCTTATCACCAGTGAAGCTTGATATCATAATATAAGTCTGTATCAACTTTGAGTCTTGTTTATTAATTTTTTTTCAAAGTGTTTTGAGGAATAATGTTGACAGCAGCACCATTGTCAACCAATACTTTGTTTAAAAGAACTCCATTTAAACAAGTCTTTATATATAATGGTTTAAGGCACTTAGTCATTTCTGTTGATGGCTCTTCGAATGAATATACAAAATTACAATCACTAAAAATGAACTTAGGAAGATTTACCTCAGAGACATCTTCAGTAGATGCTTCCATTTCCATTTCTTCATCAATTTGTTGATCCTCTATTGCTTTGAAGATCTTTGGTAATGTAAATGTGGCAGTGTTAACTTCCATTTGCTCTGGAAATGTGCCAAACTGGATGTGTATATTCTCATTTTTGACAATCTTATCATTGGGTTTCACCTCAGTATTTCCCAAAACCTGAGATTCTACCACTGTCATTGCTTCATCCCCTTCATCAATACTCATGGCCTTTTCCAATTCCATAACCTTAGCATTAATGATACTTTCTTCAGACATAGTATCATTATCAGTTTTTATATTTCAGTCGAAGCTAGGATTAGGCTTCGAAATATCATTGTGGTCTTTCTCGATCTCATTTTCCATTTCTTGACTTTGAGCCTGCATCTTGGAAAATTCCTTCCACATAGTATTCTTTCTCTGAAGTCTCCTTTGCTGAGTCCTATTTATTACTGGAATCATTTCTTGGTTCTTTTCTTTAGGATGTTAAAGCACACGCCATGTATTCCTTTCAACCTGTGGAGGTTTGATCATCCTATTTTTGTTTTGAGACCTTTGTTGATTCACCATATTTTTGACTCTATCATCCTGCAAACCAATTTGGTACTCCTGGTACCATTGTAAGCACATCTGATTGTGATGTTTCACTAACTCTTGGTAATGCATTCGAAGTAGCCATGCTCATTACAGCTTGTACCATATTGACTGGTACTAATTTTGATGGTCTAAACTGGGCTAGTCTTTCTTTTTGCACCATATGATACTTCTTTGGTGCGTAAGACATACCTAGCCTTACATGTTGCATGCTCCTTGATGGTCGAACATAATTACCAGCATAAAATTCCTCGAGTAATTGGCCCTTAAATGAGCCATTGGATTTGGAGAATATCTTGCTGTCATTGGTTCAGTGGGCATCGAAGCTTGGTATATTGGGTCCATAAATTGTCCCCTCCCAACATTCATGATTGGTTGAAATGTGGGTTCATACGAGGTATTCACTTTCTTTTGTTCGAATAAAGGTTGTTTGTTCTTTCTACCTATTTAGCCCCAACCCTTTCATCACAAATCTCAGCATATCTTTTCCCGTAACCAATGCATAAGTTTTTTGTATATTCCTAGTTGAATGTAGAAAATTAAGGACTTTTCTTTTCCATCTCTTCGAGCCTTTTCGTTTGGTCCTCTGCCTTTACAATTCCCCTCTCTTTGACTAAAGTTTCGAGGGAAATGTCATGAACATTGATGGACACTTCTTGTACTGCTGGGAATGGATCCTCATCAACCCCCATCTGTTTTTCAGGGAATTTTAACTTCTCTTTCTTGATCAGATCTTGAATCCTGTCTCAAAAAATAGTACAGTTATTAGTTGAATGAGTCCAAGAATTATGCCATTTGCAATATTTTTTGCCTTTTAATTCATCATTAGAAGGTAATTTTGTTTCATCAGACAACTTGATGATTTTTCCTTCTAACAGATGATCAAATATTTCATCCAGTTTATAGACATCGAATGAATATTTTTAGAATGATCCTTTAGATTTATACACTTCAACAGAAATATTTTTCTTCACAAGACTTTCAAATGTGAAAGACTCTTTTCCGATCATTTCTGCAGCATCTATCTCATAATTAGGATCTTTGTAATATGTTTTCAATAAGGAAGCATTTCTTTCATTTTCTTCTTCTAACATGGCCTCATATCTAGAGACTCGAGTAGTTAATTCAACAAGGTCTCTGAATTCTAATGCATCAAACTTCTTTCAAAGTCTAAATTCAAAACCATTTTGAGCCAATTTAACAAATTTAGGCTCTGGCAAAATGATTTTACACTTTATTCTAGCCCTCTTGAACCTATTTATAAACTGAGTAGCCTTTTCATTAGGTTTTTGACAGAGTCTGGCTAAATTAGCCATAGACACCTCTGATTCTGTCTGAAAAAACTGAGTATGGAAAGATTATTCCATTTGTGTCCAATTATGGATCGAATTAGGGGCCAAATTGATAAACCATGTGAATGCTATATCTGTTAATGAACTAGTAAATAAACGAAGTCTAAGGTATTCATTGTTTCCTGCATCAGTACATTGACTGATGAATTTTGCTAGATGTTCAACTGTAGATTGACTCCTATCTCCAGCAAATATAGTAAAGGTAGGGAACCTAAATCCCCTAGGGAATTAAATTCTATTAATCCAGCCAGGATAAGGCTTCCTGTATACTGGAGTTTGTACCCTCTAAGCCATGGGTCCACAAACTTCATGGATTAAATTAATTATGTTATTTCTATCAACCATATTAGGTGGTTGTTGATGACCTGGTTGACCCAAAGGAGGGTTCATTGGTGGTATCGTAGATGGTTGGAGAATGTTATCCATCCTTCTAGGATTTTCATTCCTTCGACCTACACCTATTCTAGTAGGATCTGGTTCGAATGTAGGATTGTTATTTACTCTCCTGTTTTGGCCTATTATGTTTTCTCTGGGCCTAGGTTCTTCGATATTCACTGATCTATACATATAATCTTGCCCATGTCCTGTATGGTTTCCTTGCATCCCTTCGAACATTAGAGGAGTAGAATTAGGGACAGACATATAGAAGCTTTCTTGTGAATTAGGCCTAAAAGGAGGCCCATTGACTTGAATCATAGGGTTTAGATGAAATAAGCCATGAGGATAGCTCCTTTCATTCTGTCGAACCACAGAAGGATTTCCACTTGGCACCATTGCTGGTGCAAATTGTGGTATGTTGTTATTAAGAGAAGTGATCAGAGCATTAACATTCTGAATCATGTTTCCCAAATGACCGAATACTGGTGTCAATTGATTCACCAAGTCATGTTGAATTCCTGAACCAATATTTCCATTGATTGGATTTGGATTCAAATTTTCAACTCCTATTTCTGGGTTCTCATTGTTTACATGATTCCCAGTATTACTGCTTTGAGGATCTTGGTGTGGAGAACCACCAATTTCAGCATTATTAACACCAACATTGGCGTTATCAACAGACCTATTGTTTCGAAGGTTTCTGCTTGTTATCTTTTGACACTTGGTTCCCACCGGGTGTGCCAAAAATGTTTGGTTGGAAATTATATATGTGCGAACGTGCCAGGCAAGCAAGTTGCCAATGTGTGTGATGTAATTGATATCCAAACTGCGCCTCACCAGACAAATTATGGTGACGTTTGATACCTTAACAAGGACTTCAAACGTGTATAGATATGACTAACTGAAGAACTTCGAACTGACTAAAGTATCACTACTCCTAATTAAGAACAGTAAATGAAAAACAGTAAAGTAACATGCTATTTTATTGAATAAAATAGACAACAATCTAACCTTGAAGATAACTTCGAAGGTGTTCTAATTCGAACTCTAAAGGTAATGATAAAAAGTACAATATTTGTAAAGGATAAAAGTGTATATGTTGATGTTGATGTTGATTGTTGGAGTTTCCTTTCGAACACAAACTCCTATATATAATCATCGAGGTTTCGCAGTAGTCTTGTTTGAATGTTCCTCTCCTTTTCAAACTGGTAACTGCCAATCCACGTGGCATTGTCTTGAATTGACACCTATTTATTAGTTATTCTCCAATATCAACACGTGTCACTTGACAGTTAATTTCTACTTTGTGATCAATTTACGTATTTTGTGCACATAGATTGTAGTGGGACATGAGGAAATGTACTAAATATTCAGAAGCCAGCCTTTGTGCCATAAATCTTAGAACAATTTATTTTTGGATGCTATATACACATATAAGTTAAAATTTAAAAGGATGAATCAAATATATTTAGTACTCTAAATTTTCTCAATTTTTTATTATTTAATTTTAAGTTCTCTATTATAAATTGCATCTTTAAGGCCTTCTATTTTTCAATTAATTTCAATCGCGCGAGGACAAAAATTGGAGACAATTACTTCAATTGACATTTTTTTTTAGTGCGTTGAATCATATTCTTAAAGATTTCAATTGCATTTGGTTTAAAATTTGAGAGCCTTAAGTGATCCAACTGAAATTAGAAAGTCTGGAATGAAGTTACAAATAAACATTAAAAAATAAAAATAAAAGGTTGCCAAAGTGTATTTGGCCTTAAAATGATTGAGTAAGATCTTAACCACTAAACTTCAATAATAGTATAGTTACTTCTCATTTGGGTTTTAAATGATTTGCCAATTATACCACGTTTAGTGACATATGGACCATCGATCACTGTCACAACACGTGGTATAATTGTGTTGATCTATTTAAGAACTAAATTTGAAATTCAAATTTGAAAAATATAGCATTATTTATAGTATCCCTCATGAAATGCATACTACAATAGATTTTCCTACTGAAAATTTTTTCTTCCTTTTGTACTTCTGCCAGAGAAAAGTTAATTAATAGCGTAGCATTTTCTCAATCACGTTTAGCTGTCGGTTGTTAGTTCAATTTGTCACAAGCCTTAAAAACAATCATATTTTTCTTCAAGTAAGTTAAGAAAGAAAACGTACGCATGCATTAATTTTACACAAAATATATAGCTTGAAGGGATAATCTGAAATTAAAATAGAACATTTTTTTTTCTGCCTCAGCATACAGTATCCAGTACAGTAATTGACGTAATTAACAATTTAATTAACCTATTAACATAATTTAATTACATGTAGAGAGCTTAGATAAGGTTAACACAACGCGGATGCACCCTTTTTCTTTTGGGGCTAGCTAGTTAAGAGGAAGCAAAATGGCGATATGATGATGGACGTGTAATATTTGGACGCACGTGTGTATATATTATCCTAGTACATTGGGGGTGTAGTGTGATAGTAATCCATTCTTACCGTTAAATATTCAATGCAACCGTTGTATTAAGTGATGTGATATAACTAATTAATAGGATCTTGTCATTTATTCATTTGGCTCCCTATTTTTATGGGAATTACTCCATTCTTACACAAGTAATAAAAGTTTTTGCCACCTATATAATAAAGATATGAAAGTAATTTCATCTTTAATTAAGTTAATATTAGTAAAAAAAGATTTAGTGTCCGATGTGCCATCTACTTTCATTGTCCATATGAGAGTGTATTTTTTTTGGGTCAAAGAACCTAATTCGAGAAGGTCGCTTTGGATCCACCGCAACATGGAGAAAATAATTCGAGCAGTGTAGGCTCCCCCACACGAAATCGTTACGTCTTAGGCTGGGGTCGCCATAGGGGTACACATCAAATAGGACTTCCAATCCAAGACTACGTGCTTGGAAGCGTTTATCAGGCCCGTCCTCCTACACTTTCTACTTTTTTTTTTTTTTTTTTTTTATTTATTGGTTCAAACTAACATTTATTAAAATTCACCATACATGACAGAGAAAATAAACACAAACAGCAACAGAAATAACAAAAAGCGTGTAACAACAAAGAGAACAATAGATAAACATGCATAAGAGATTAAGGAAAAAAACTCCGTTAGTTGCACGAGAAAACCACCACTGCACTGCAAGGTATGCCGTCATGAGAAGAGATCCGGAACTCAGGATAACTTTAACCTTGTGGATGGTAGAGACCACCCAAAGAAAGAAGATGACAGAGAGTCAAATCCAAACAAATGAAGAAACTTCTATTGGAGCAAAAGCTAACCCATGGAAGGCAGCACATTGTAGAAGAAAACTCCAAAATCACCCATCATAACTCAATGAACACCAAAATCCAATCTACTGTTTTAAAAGTGGTCTAGCCAACATCCATAGAGTAGGTTAGCATTTTCGTACGCATATACAGGTTTATATGTAACCATTATATACACATATATGTATGTGTGTTGCTAGGTTAGAGTTAGCATCTTCAGAAAAAAAAAAAAAAAACGATCCAGCCAAAATGTATAGCTACAATTACCAAGAGAGCAAATATATATTTATTGCTTTAACATGGCTATTATACTACTAAAGTTTTTGTTGGTAAGTGGGAAGGCAAAAAACAACTTGTATATAGCACCCATAAAGTGGAACAAGCAACACCCATGGAAGGGTCCCAAGGGTTAAGATGCTTAAAGGGTAGACCACCCCTTTATTAGTGAGCCAGTCGGTACAAATATGTATATATAAACACACAGAAGCTAACCTTTGCACAAAGCCTGGCAAAGCTAGAAAAGGTGATCTTTGTAATCTAGAATGAGGCTAGCATGTGAATGTACGTAGCTCATGTTTATGAACTTTTAAGGATGCTCTTAATCAATTATTGGAGTTTGATTTATAAATAATAGCTTCCATGCATGTATTTGCCAATTTTGATTGCATTTGATACCCACAATCACAATTATGGAGTGACCTTTAAATCAGCCCAGAGCTTCTTGCTAGCTAGCTAGCTAAGTTGCTTTTACTTTGGAACTCCCAACCTGACTTAGAACAATCAGGGGAGGCAAGCCAAAACCAAAAAAAAAAAAAAAAAGGGAGGCAAGAAAAGAAAAGCGTAAAGTTCTTTAGAACATTTTGTTCTGATATGATATGGGGTTGTGATTGGTTCACGTATGTAATATTCTCTATATACATGTTTTATTGTAAAATAATTTGTAAATGTGTGTGTTAAACTTATCCCTATAGCAACAGATCATTAATCAACCAATTTTTGAGAATTAAGTAAGGATGACACTTCTCTTAGATCGAGTAGTTCTAACCAAGTGATCAAAGAAAAAAGAGTATGAAGTGAAGGCAAGCTACATTTGAAGAAACTATAACTAAATTTGGATTCAGCCTATTTTTCATTTAGGGGCAACTTTAAAAAGTTTAAAATGAGGGACCACATCCAATACATATTCAAATATATGTAATTGAACATTCACAATTCAAATATGACAAGTCTTTAATTAATTCCACTAATTTTCTCCAAGAAAAAAAAAAAAAAAAAAAAAAAAGAAGGTTAGCCCAAAGTATCTTAATTTCCTACTGACGCATGTTCCAGATTGCGACTTGGAAAACAAGTTTTCACCAAGAAGTTTTTAAGATCAGTTGAAAAAGATATGTATACAACCACTACATATAGCCAATAGAATGGGGTGAGCTAGAATCTAGCTTGATACTATAATGCTGGAAATTGACTCCACCCAAATAATTATGTAAGATCTTTGCCCAATAATATTTCATTTGGATATAACGATGTTGACAACTCCAATATTGCCAAAAATGAAAGAATTATATATGGGCTGATAGCCTGATAGTTGGGCATATATCAACCTAACAAGACTACCAAAATTGAGAGGAAAAGCAAAAGAGACCTACCTAGCTAATTATAGCTAGATTAATCAAAAATATTCTATATGATTAAAACTTCAAATTAGTCTTAGACGTGATTGTATATATTTCTCGTAGACATAGGAAAATTATTTGTTTCAAATCATAAGCATGTTTTCCTAGCTCTTAGATTTTTGATGAGCTATACTCTCATAGGAAGTTCAAGACTAAGGAGATTTGATGTTGATTAATAAGAAGTCTATAATGTACAATCTAAACCTATCTATCATATTATCTTTCACAATATTTTGGCTTGATATTGAACTTTTCTGTTCATTTTTGTCCTCTTACACTTAGTATTAGAGATTATTTCGTAAACCAATGTACATTTTTAGATGCAAACCATCACTTTACCTAGTAAATAAAAAATAAAAAATTCTACGTTTTTACATGAATCACACTTTACAAAAAATTGTAGAATTAATGTGTATAACTATTTAATTTACAAAACCCCTATTTAAAACATTAGTTGTCTCTACAACCCATTGAATAATGTTCTATTGCATTACCTAATTGATTCCGTGTTTTCATTAGTTTCTGTCCGATAAAGTCTCGTAATTCTACCATATGTCATAAAATGAACATATAAGTGTTGTCCATTAGATGTCGAAATATAAAGCTCATTTGACTAACTTGCCAAATGTGCATGGATGAATTAATTTTACTAAGTTAATGACTAATAAAGTGCAACACCTACTTTTTGGCACCAAATATAGTGACCCTTCCGCGTTGTAAATTGTAGTACCAATGGTCTACAAACCAAAACCACCCAAAATGGTCCCTTTTTTCCTCTCTTTTATCTTTTAAAAAGCCAGTGAAATTATTCCTCATGATGGGTGCAATAATATTCAGCTACGAAAATAAAAAGTGCAATTTACTAGACGCAAACCTTACTTTAAGATAAGCTAAGACAAATTAATTTGATTAAATGCTTTCCCAAAAAAGAAGTGCTTTCCAAATCCATGATAGAGAGAGAATGCTTTGAAAAAGAGAAACTTTTTATTTTATTTTATTATAATTTTTTTTTTATCATTTGATATAATGGTCTCGTACTAGGACATAATTGTCAGGGTTCGAGGGAGGGGGTCAGATTCGAACCTTGGTATGAAAGTGACATGAATAACTTTTTTATCAACTAAACTAGTCGTTGCTCAAAATAGAGAGACTTCTATTATTTACACACACTTAGACTACATATTTCTGACGGCCAAAAATTACATCCTCATCACTATAGGTGGTTTCATATAGCAGACTAATAACACAACACCTGTGGGATAAAATAGTAGCCCATATGAGAGACTATTTAGTTAGAACAGTAATTTGTTTATCATGTTTTAACCCATCTAAATACTAGCCTATCAAATTTTAAAAAAAAAAAAAAAAAAAACATAACAGGAGTCTAGAGAGTCTGAGAATGGGAAATAAAAGTTCCAACTTTGCATTTATTGGATGACTTAGGCTTAGTTTGACCCCACGTGACTTTTTAAAAGTAGCTTATAAAATTTATCATTAAGTTATTTGATAATTTTATACAAGTGACGCATTACTTTTAAAAAAAATCTTAAAACCAAAAAGCAACATTGAGCTTTTAAAAGCTCCATTCTAGATCTTTTAAAAGCCCCCCTAAAAACGCCATAAGTTCGATTTATGCAAAACTCATAAATTAGTTACCAATGAATTAACATGAAATTGAGCTTTAAAAAAGGAGAAACACCAAAATGGGGGCCAAACTAATTAAGGATGAGTAATATTTGGGGCACTAACAAATTTTACTAACACTTACTAACACACTCTATCTCTCTTCTAGTGGCACTATGGGGTCCGCAGTGGACCCCGCAGTACCACTAGGAGAGAGATAGAGTATGTTAGTAAGTGTTAGTGAGATTTGTTTGTGCCCCTAGCATTGCCCATTAAGGATTGGGCAATGCTAGGGGCACTAACAACTTCCACTAACACTTACTAACACACTCTATCTCTCTCCTAGTGGTACTGCGGGGCCCACTGCCGACCCCACAGTACCACTAGGAGAGAGATAGAGTGTGTTAGTAAGTGTTAGTTGAAGTTGTTAGTGCCCCAAATATTACTCTTAAGGATTAGTATAACAATTTTCCAGTAGAAGAAAGGACTTAACTATAAAATGTATATACTTTTTAGGGTAATTTGAAAATTACACCCTATGGGTTCAATTTTGACAATTTACACCCTACAGTTTGAAAATTGTGTAAAATCCACCCAATTACAAAAAAAAAAAAAAATGGCACAATGGGAATATCACGTTATTTCCTGCCCAAAATAACCCCATGTGCAGGGGGCGAATCCTGAAGTATAGTTCAGTGAGAGCAGAAACTTATACAAGGGTTTAGGGACAACTCCCCGACCCCATTTTTTTTGGATAGAAATAGCATAATTCTATGAAATTTTTTTTTGGTACAAAGTAATCTATCCGTTAATTCTTTCACGAAAAAATTTGTATCATAAACTTAATTAGTTATTTACAATTATCAATTTCACTGTTCCGGAACTCCGTATAGGCTTCTACTTCCACTAAACTATACTCCTGGGTTTGCCTCTGTACATGAGGTCATTTTGGGCATAAAATAATGTGATATTTCCATTATGCCCTTACTTTTTTTGTAATTGAATGGATTTTACACAATTTTAAAACTATAAAATGTAAATTGTCAAAATTGAAACTACATGGTATAATTTACACAACCCTCAAACTGCAGTGGTATCACTTACAATTTACCCTACTCTTTAGTATAATTCCACGAATTTTTAAAATTCTAAAGGTTGGCTTGAGCGCGCCTCCCTTGCAAATATATCAGTCCTTGTGCCTTAGCCAATGTTCATCACAGAAGGAGAGTATGGTTGTTTGCATAGACTAGCGAGTAGGAGTATTAAATCACTCACAAGTTATATAGGTTAGATAGCTATTGCCTAGGCCTTAGGATGGCCCATGATCTACACACCACTGAATTTTTACTTTCTTCAAATTGTTGACACGCGCATTATTAGAGACCGTGAATAGGTTCTCCAACTTTCCATGGTAGATGTACAAGTTATTTGTGGTGAGGATAAGAATGTCATAACATTTCCATTACTAGTTTCTGTTTTTTTTTTCTTTTTTTAATCGGTGATGTCCGAGTCAGTTTGCATACACCTCAATTAATTCCTCGAGACTCTGAAATCGTAGGGTAAATTTTTTTGTAATCACGTTTTCTATCATGACTCGAATACTAAATATCTTAGGAGTAATATTTGGGACACAACCTTCATACAACTTTCATACAACCTCCCCAAAAGATGTGTCTATCTCTCTCCTATGATGTCACTGGACCCCACAGTGACACAGGAAAGAGATAGACACATCTTTTGGGAAGGTTGTATGAAAGTTGTATGAAGGTTGTGTCCCAAGTATTACCCATATCTTAGATTATACACTTAAGAAACTTATCACTCGACTACACAAAATATGATTTCCATTACTAGTTATTTAGTAGTAGGTACACTAACCTCCCTACGGATCAGATAAAAAAAGCAGGAGCTTTCTGTGGTTTAATAAATAACATCATTTATATCACTAATGAAAAATGTTAATTGTTCATTCAAATTACTTAAATAGTCCTAAAATAAAATAAAGCGTATAAGTGTTTTTAAAATAAAAAAAATCAGTACATTATTAATGGATAAATTTACCAGTAAAAAAGATATTTTCAAACTCATATTAGAGAAAAATATGGAATATGAAAATTTTATTTTCTTTAGTAAGGGTAAATTATGCATTATCAAAGAGTTTAACAATCGAATTAATGATTAACTGATCATCGACTAAGAATGGAGAAAAGTGTTACTTAACCCAAAACTTCAAGAGAGATCAGTGAAACTGTACAAACCACGAGGGAAACTATTTTTATTTTTGCCTTCCAATACTAGGAGAGAGCGGTTTAGCTCATTTTATAAGTAAGTAGCAACAAATTTAGTGTTCAACTCCTTCTCGATCTAGGGTTCAATTCCTTAGCCCCACTAACATACCACTGTACTTTGTTATTCCTTTAGCAATTGAAATGAATGTCCGTTGACATTTAGAGAAAAATCGATGATTTGAGATTTTGGAGAGCAAATTGGCTCTTCCGGAGTCTAACTAGCCATTTGCAGTGTTCATAAAATAACTAGTGCAATCATGCTAGATATTAACAATTATATTTTAGTACGTAAGGACTCATAGCGTAAGTACGGGTAAAAGACTGACACTTAATGTCCTCCGGTATATTCAGGTTCTATGTTCAAGCATTCTCCTCTCCATATAATTTATAAAAATAAAAATAAAAAAACACATGTTTTAGCCGGTTAGTCATTACATTGAGTCGACTCAAGATAGTCTCATCGTCTTTTTTTGAAAAGGGCACATCATGTTGAAAATATGAATAATACTTTTGACATTTTTTTCCAGGGAATTTAGTAATACTTTAACATTGTTACAATCGTCAAAATTTATTATTTACAATGCCCAAAAGATCTATTTTATTTTGTATAATTGCTAGTATTAAATAGATCAATTCTAATAAATGACTCGAGAAATGTGCCTCTATCATACATGTGTGCAAGAACTATTAACATAGCAAGTTGTTAAATGCACTAGACATTTACATGTACAACATGAGATTCTGAATGCACATTTAATCATGCATAAAGTGTGTGCGTAGAGAAACTTAATCGATGTATTTAGCATCACTCATTTTATATTTTTACGATAAGCCATGAAAAATAAGCATGTACACATTTGAGATTTATTGATATTGATTCAATGGAATCCAGATATTTAACATGTTTTGTGTGATTTAATTTGGTATACATATATAAAGGACAAGACTTCAGTAAAGTTGTTTTAGTACATTTCGTTAGGTTCCTCTCACATAGATACACAATTTCCAAAATAATTATTTTCAAAAAATACAATATTAAAAAACCAATTTTAAAAACTATGAAAGAAACCTAACGAAATGTACTGAAACAACTTTACTGAAGTGTTGTCCATATATAAAAGTTCAGGAGTAATTACACGAGTACACAACTATCTGGTAAATTATAGGACTGCTCCTATTCTTAAAAGTAATAATGCCCGCCCCCAGGCCCCCTAGCGACTAGAGATAGAACCGTAATGACTTATGGCGTTGAACTTGCATAAGAAAGTACTACTGCTATATATTTGAGATACGGAGTATACATATGTACCAATTTTTAATAATATAATAAGTTATATCAAATATGCAGAAAACAGAATACTGTTATCCGAGGAACCTAGGGGATTGATTAGGTCTAGTTGTAATATTATTACCAATTTTAAATTTGCGAGCAACCTATCACAAAGTGGATATATGGCAATGTACAATAACAATAAATTCAATCACAAAGTATACCATATCTATAATATATATAAATGTACCAATGTGCATAAGTGTTTTACACTTTTATCAATCGGTGCACTTTTACTTAACTATTTTCTTTAGAATTTAGAATTTTAAAAGTTTAATATACCACTTTTTTATTTGTAGTGTGTCCATGCCATAAGAGTCCTACAACTTAATAACATCTATGTGTTTGGTTTGTTTTTTTCTTTTTGGACTCTAGAATAAACTAAATCTATTGGTTTTTTTTTTTTGTCTTTGTTTTGTTGAACTCTTTTTTTTTTTTTTTTTTTAAAACCTCTTTTTGTATATATATTATATACGTATGCATATTTGTATGTTATGTATATGTTTATGTGCCTCATAGATCAACTTTTTTTTGTTGGACTCTAGAATAAACTAAATCCATTGGTTTTTTTTTCTTTTTCTTGAACTTTTTTTTTTGATAACCTCTTTTTGTATATATTATATGCGTATGTATATTTGTTTGTTATGTGTATGTTTATGTGCAGAGATAGATCAACAAATATTACAAATCTAGATCGTAGTGGTTATTTTGGTAAATTCATTTGTGGGATAGTTTTAGTATTTTAGATATAAAGCAATTGATAATTACCGATGCCCATAAGTGGTTTACACTTTTATCAATCGGTGCACTTTCACTTAAGTAATTTTCTTAGAGTTTTAACAACTTTAGTATACCATTTTTTTTTTGGTCCGTCCATGATAATCCTAACTTTTTTATTTTTTTGCTTTGGATATATCATGTTATATACAATCCCTACAATTTTACAACTCTTTAATATTAATGGTATTCGACATTAATCCTATTGTGTATTACAACTCCTTCCAAACAACTCAAGTTCCCATCGGAATTTACAAATAAAAAATAAAAATAAAAAAAGAAAAGAAAAAAGTCAATCACACTTTAGTTCAAATATGACTCTTTTTTAAATACGCCCCTAAACTATTGCATTTTTCTCTAAAACCCCTTCTATTAGAATTCTGTTCTAAAAAAAAACGCTTTTTTTTTTCTTCTTCTTTTTTAAATTTATATTTTATTTTTTTATTATCATGTGAGCAACATATGATACAAACTACTAGCAACATGATATTTATTTCTCCCTCCTTGGAGCCATTGGAAATTTTATGACAAAAATATCATTTGTTGCATAATAATTGCCCTGTGTTATACACCAAATTTTAGGCAATTTTGTTCTTAAAATTTCAACGACTCAAAGAAGAGACAAAAATGTTATGTTGTTAACACTTTTATATTGGTAACATGATACAAAAGTAATCAATTTTTTAACTACAACCTAACAGAAGGGCTGTTAGTGAAAAGTTAAAATAGTTGATAGGGTCAATTTGTTGAGTTTTATAGTTGAGGGCAATTGAAAATGGTCATAGTTGAAGGGGTGTTAGTGTAATAACCCCTCTTTTCTTTTCTTTTTTTGGACTCCACAGTGGGTTATGTGAATGATGAATTAGTAACATATATATCTCTTAACGAGTTATAATAAATGTCTATGAAGAATTTTAGGACTCTTAACTAAATTCCTATTACCAATTTCTTAGTAGTATATGATTCTTTTTACACTCGCGAAGTTTAAAAATTTTACCTTCCAATTATAAATATTGCATTCAGCCTCCAATTAATACAAATATTTGAGAGCTAATCCATCTAAAAGCTCACATTTAATCAATAGCTAATTAATAGAAGAATTTTAGTAATTGAACACATTTGGACAAAGTTCCTTAGCTGTACATGGTTTGTTAGATTCCTCTCACAATTGTGAGACCCTAATTAACTAGAAAATAAATAAAATAATTTTAAACATTATTTTTTTTAATCCCTAGACCCACTGTTGTGAGAGGGAACCTAACAAACCACACCTAAAGAACTTTACCCAAGTATGTTCCTTGAGTAATTGTGTAACAATTTTTTGCTTCTTTGATTAAAGTGGACCAGAATGGATTAATTGAGTATTGGATCAATGGACGAAACAAAGTCCAATCTAAATTAGGATAAATAAGGAAATCAAGTGTTATGAAAAAATAAAGGAATTGGGTATTAGAAATTAATCGTGTAGAAGAATAACATTAATTCACAAGCCTCTCAGTCCCAGGTTTACTTTTGGCCCTATTTGTTAAGACATTATTTTAGTTCTCTCTCTCTCTCTCTCTCGCTCTCTCTCTCTCTTTCTTTTTTTGGACTAGAAGACTAATGATAGTATTAAAGAACCTACTGGTATTATCTAATTTCTATTATACGTCTCCACTTCCCAAGTTCTCCATAGCCTTGGACATTTTTTTTACACTTTAATTAAGATTCACAAAACAGTCTA
This sequence comes from Hydrangea macrophylla, assembly GCA_033977485.1. NCBI lineage: Eukaryota > Viridiplantae > Streptophyta > Magnoliopsida > Cornales > Hydrangeaceae > Hydrangea > Hydrangea macrophylla. The sequence goes on along the minus strand of CM066997.1, from coordinate 112,646,942 downwards.
CACTTCGTTCTCTTAATAATGTGCTATGATGAACTAAACACGATTGATCTTTACACAAGTGTGCACTTTCAAGCTTTGCATTGAAGGTAATTACTATTCCTTACTCTTCTATTCATTCATTCAACTTACTTATAAATTTCATTCTCATTACTTTTAATGTAATATTTTCAATAACTTAATGGTCAAAATGAAAACAAAAAAATTATTTGTTATAGTAACATCAGTCCCCTTCTCATGACGGGACTTCGATTTACAGTTATTGGATTCAGTTTTCATTAAGGGTACTGAAGTAATTTCACAAACATAAAACTATATCCATCAACTCCTGATATCAATTCTTAGTATTACATAACTCTTTTTAAAGAATCTTGATTTGTTTTATTCTTCTTCTTCTTTTCTTTTTTCTTTTTTGGAGCTCTATGATGAGTCACTCACGATTTTGTTTATTCTATACCAACAATAATATAGGTAACTAAGTAACTTCTATCGAACCTATTCTAGGTAAGATATGCATTCAAAAAATTTTAGAATTCAATTTCAACCACTTTAATATTTGGTTACCCATTTAACATAGAGTGCATTTTTCTCACTCTTGCTTATCCACCACTACCATGTTGATATGTGTCCTATTCCATTCCCATTTTACCCATGCGTTTTGCAACACAATTATTGAATGTAAAACTTAATTAAGTATTTTTCTTTATGAAAAGTTACAATTGTTATCTTTATTAGCAATAATTCGTAGAATTGTTATCATTGTTTAAGTTCCACAAGAAAGATAGGAAGTTAGCTAGACAAATTTATCTTGTGATTATAACCAATTAAGTGGTAAAATAAAATTTTAAGCACATTTTTTGTACAATACATTTGATAATGTACCACTTAATTGAAAGAGTCACCACACTTAATTCTGCCATATGGGATACCATATCCTTTTGTAAGCATCTCTTTGTGACTCTAGCATTACTCTAATTGAAAATACAGCCAAAAATCCATTGAATATCTTAATTGAAAAAATTCGACTAGAAATAATCACTAATTGCAGTCTATTTCAATAATTGAAATACTCATGTGTTATTTACATCAAATTCAACTGTTTAAAATTTTCAGTACTTAAAATTCAACACTTAATTTTCAATTTTATCGAATTAATGGACACCCATAGGCCCTTTTTAGTTCATGAACAAAGGAAAATATTTTCCTTAGTGTTTTCGTTTCTTTCCTATCCCTCAATATGTGCACCAAATAGAGCCTAAAAGTCTCTTTCGATATAGATTATCAATACATTTTCAAAATTTTAAGACTTTAAATTAAATTAAAACTACCATCCTATTGGTTTTTTCTATTTTGGTCTTAGTGGATTCCATTTTTTTCCCTTCTTCTGTCATGTTTCAATATCTTTTCTCTTTCTTTAGGTGAACTCCATGGATAAGCAATTACTTTCTAATACCAATTCCCATTATAAAAATTTTTCTTATGTGATTCTTTCAATTATATTGGCAATTTGGCAATAGAGGCTTTATGAAAAATTTTGGTTGAAGATTTTAAGAATTTTCAAGCCACACAGCACAAAAAGTTTGACCATCTTGAACGTAGAGGGCTCCCTAAATCCTTTTTGTAGGAATCAAATTTTAATGTATATAAAAAAATATTTAAGAAAGCTAGATCATGATTGATTTGTAACTTATTCTAATTAGAACATATGAAATAATTTTATAGTTTAATAAATTACTATACAAACACGGTAAATTAATGAAATACTAACATATGTGGTCATACAATAAATAAATATATAGTCATTATTAAGTAATGATCAAAGAAAATAGTAAATTCAAAATATTAAAGATGTAAGAAAGAATTCTAGCTTGGACATGTGGTAACAATTAAATAGCAACATAAAAAAATTATTATTGAATAAATAAACAAATGGTCTAAGAAGAATAATTCAACAGTTTTTATTATATTTACCATATGAATTGATTGTTGTATGTGCTTTGTGTATCTTTTTTATTGTGGAAGTTGCATGAATTCTTCTTCTTCTTCTTCTTCTTCTTCTTTTTATTTTTTATTTTTTATTTTTTAATACCTAATTTAAGTGTTTTTTTAATCTTTTTTTTTATTTCTTTTTTTAATTTTTTTATTTTTTATTTTGGCTTACTATTCCTAATTAGTTTTTAGACAGACTCTGTTCACGTGCAACGCACGTGCGTTTAAACTAGTATATATATATATATATATGTATGTGGAAATCCTATGTCGAGAAAAAGCCACAAAAAATTAACGAACACACTATAAAGAGAAAATTACAACTCAGCTCGATTCTAAACGTGCCGGAGTAACAAAAATAAATAAAAATTAAAAAAAATTTAGGTACATAGGGAATGACGGACAAATGTTATTAAATTGTCCGCATCACATAATACTAATATGACAAAACAACAAGAACAATAATATACATATATTGAATATGTTATAACTATTCTAGTTATCACAATAAACATTGAGTTGTCTACAGGACTACGAAAAGGTCTAGAAGCAACATATGCCAAAGTACCAAATCTACATAAGTTCAACTCGAATAAAAAACTAATAAACTATCTAGTCTTCAGCTGTCATAGACATAATTGTCAACGTAATAGTCTTGCCTATCCTCGCCTCCTTCCCCTGGCACTTACTCAGCATAGCCTTCCTCCATATAGTAACCATCTTGGTAGTGATCGACTCCTTCAAGGTTAGGAACAGGGTAGTCTGGATGGTGAATGTGCAAGCAATAACGGCCATCAGCTTACTGATAGCTAAGTGAATATAAACTAATAGGGTACCAGTTATATAATGTAATAACAAGTTATAAAATGAATAAGATATAATGTTATAATTGTATCTTCATATTTATTTAAAAATTGTTACTCAACCCTTATCATCTTATTATCCTAAGACCGATAATCAACATACCTTGACTGAAAGAACAGATTCAATCGTTCACAACTTATAGATACAACATTATTCTTGTCATAACCCATCCCGCTACGGGCGAAAATAGGACACGTGGCAAGCCACCAAGGTTTATCCAGTTCCATTAAAATAAATAGTAGCGGAAACATAAGTAAGATTTATTAAAATCAGAGTTATAAAAAGTTTTGCCTAATTGGAACAGTTCCAAAAAGAATCCATTTTGAAAACAGATGTCCAGTTGATTGTGGCAAGGACCCGGTCGACTGGAGGTTGAAAGTAGAAAGTATAAAAGTTCAAAAGCTCCGTCCAGTCGATTGTGTCGGGGACTCAGTCAACTATGTGGGGACTCAGTCGACTGGGGTCTCAATTTCTCAATCGGCTGGTACCTGCCCGGTTGACTGAACTAGCTCCAGTAGAATGACATGTTTTCATGCAGAAACTAGTCGATTGTTTCCCATCTTTCAGTCGATTGAAGCCTGTGAAAACTGAAGAGAAATTTCGTTAAAACAGAGGTCTAGTCGACTTTGTCGGAGACCCAGTCGACTGATCTCCCTCAAAATTGCACAATCTGCAGCAGCTCAAACCCATGGTTCTCCAATTAAATACCAACACAACACTACTATATTCTAACGTTCAAAACATAGATTACAAGAGTTCTTACTAGTGATTACAATACTACAGAACTATCCCAAGATTCTATTATGACAAATTACAAGTTCCCAAATCCTTATTACAAGTTTGGAATGAAAACAAAAATATAAACAAGTGGTGATTCCCCGGCATTCCTCGACCTCACTTCTCTCGCTTCTTCTTTTCTTTTCTCTTATCACCTGTAATGAAGTAAAGCTTCACTGCTCAGCTATACATTGAGTATACAAATTCTAACATATGCATATATGATCAATACATGCCTTAATCTCATAAGTCACATATAATAGTCACTAGGGAGAAAAATACGCATCCATCTGGTAGCGGCAAGTCCAAGTCATAAACCGCGATGCCCACGGTTAGTCCAAGCTTACAACGGTTGCATCCCCAAGTGCCATAGCAAGTCCAAGTCTTAAACCATGCACAGTAGCCGTCGCTACTAAATTCTCAAACATCGAGATGCTTACTCTGGTATGAAATTGTATAAGTCCCCCCTCTGACTCACATAATCAACTCAACATGCTCGCGTAAAAGTAGACATGCTTTCACATTTAAGTGCGTGCATATTAACGGGCCAACAATTAACACGTGAATTTTGCCCGGATCACAATTTCGTCGTCGAAAGTTAAAACATGTATTTCCTTATATAACATAGGTTAGAACTTCATACCTCATGTGATTCCTCTATAACTTTGAAGGATCAATAAGAGGCCCGATTAAACGTCGGATCTCAAATTATACGCAATTCCTACAAGTTTATAGGCGTTTTTCCCAAATTTTTAGAAATTAAATTTTTGTAAAAAGTTAGCGAAACGAGACCTAAGAGGTATTAAAAAGTAGCTCTTACCTCAAAAAGTTCAAATAAGAAATATGTTTGAAAACTGGTGGACGAATGGTCGTCGATCTGCATCGTCAAGCTCGAGGGAATAAATCTCTTCCTCCTCCTCCTCCTCCTCCTCCTCCTCCCCCTCCCCTCTCTCTCTCTCTCTCTCGATATTTAGATTGGATATTCCCCCCCCCCCCCCCCCCCCCCTCTCTCTCTAGATATTTACATTGGATATTTGTTAACAAATATCTTGAATTTCCTATTTATAGGCATAACTTTCGAGAATTATATTTAACTCCCCATGAGTTCTCAAAACTCTTAACTCTTGAAACGTCACATACGCCTATTTTATTACTTCACGAGTGAAAACTATATTTTATAAAAGTTTCCGTCTAGGTTCCGTTTGGGTCCGTAATTACGCTCGAAAACTAAATTCTGTGAAATCTCTAGATAACCTACCTTTGATGCAACGTATCACTCACGTTCTCACCACAGTATTCAAAATGATCTAAAACCATATCAAAACTACTAGAAATTATATAAAATAGGTATAATTTACTATTCATCAAAATACCAGATAGTTCAAATAACATTTAAATCACATAATTAAATGCCATTTAACCATGCTAATGCATCATGAATTACCAAGTTCCCATGTCTCCACTTGACACTCACCGTTGACCATAGTCAACCTCATCCTGATTATTAATCAACGTTATTAATTCCAACATTCAAATATGCAATTTAAAATAAATGATTTCTCCCAGAACGGGTGTGACAATTCTGTCCATTACTTGTTAAGGATATATACCATCCACTGCATGTCATGGACACCATGCCAGTTCATCCCCTGGTCGTTAAAGACATATCACCATCCACTGCATGTCAGGGATATAACGTTTCAAACAACAGTATATCAAACTTATTGTCACGACTCATCGATGTATACTAGTGACCCCCATCCACTGCTCATTAAGGATATAACCCATCTACCACTCGTTAAGGATATACATGGATCATCTGGCTATCTTAGGACTGCCTGGTCCCGCCCACGTATCCTTTCCCAGAACTTATCAAACCTACCTACGATCAGTACTAACATAGATACATGGCAAATCCTGTTGTGGCCTGACTACTTTGGTTACAGGAAAACGAATATCGAACTTAATTATGAACAACATAAAAACTAACATTATAACATTAATCCACTATTCACCCCATACTTATCTTTGGTATCACATTATCCCTGATTATCCCAATAGTCGCATAATGAAAGTCTAAATAGAAAATCGAACGATCGAACCCTTTATATAATAAATAAAATAAACAATCCATATTCTGTGATTGCCAATCAATTGGGACAAGGGTCCAATCGATTGTAACAATTGATTGAGAAAACATGGCAATTGATTGGATCCAAACTAATGCCAATAGATTGTTAACTTTGGCAATCGATTGGGTTACAAATAATGGCAATCTAATGGAAAACTATCCAATCGATTGGGTCTAGACTAATGGCAGTCGATTGGGAAAAGTCAAATTCGTCTTCCCTAGCAGAATTATAAAACAGCATATATAAACATCTTAAGGGCGCCCTTGTTACCTCTAAACTTCTATAAAACTCATAAACATTTATATAAAAGGAACAAAGTGAGTTAAATCTTACCTAGTGAGGGGTGGACTGTGTTTGGCAATGGAAACCTCATGATTTCTCTCCCCTCTTTCTCTTTCTTTTTTGTTCTTCTCATCTTCTTCTCTCTGTCCAGAGGGTGTGTGTGTGTATATATGTTTGTGTATATATATATATGAATGTATATATATATGGTCTCTCTCTCTCTCTCTCTCTCTCTCTCTCAAGAATCTGTGAAAAACATGCCCCAAGGCCAAGAATGAACGTATATATATAGAATTTGAAAGTGCCACATGTCAATCCACGAAGCAAAGTTGAAAACTTATCTCTACAGGTGGCAACTGATTGGGATCAGAGGCAATCGATTAAGATGAATGGCAATCGATTGTGATAGTGCCAAGTAATGAATTCAGGTCGGTAGCATGGCAATCGATTGGGAAAGATGTCAATTGATTAGTATCCAAAAAGTGGCAATCATTGGGACACAAAATTAACCAAAGGAAAAGTAAATGTCACACTAGTACTATACATGAATCAATATAAAGTCTTATTTATTAATATACACTCCAAAGTACAAGGTATTAGAAACTGGAATCCCTTTAAATCACCAATCTTTTATCACACCTCCGCTGAATTTGCCCACCCCTCTTCTCGGAACAAACCAGATGAATCTGACGAACCCGCTTCGTCTTCACAACTCTCGTTCCATAGCCTCGGTCACTGATTGCAACATCACTCAATAATCACTCTTGATGTGTTACTAACCCTCAATTGTATGGAAGGCAATTGTTTTTAAATTAGCTATGTGTGTTTTTGCTTCTCTCAAATTTTCGAGGAGAAGTGTTATGTTTTCTAAACAAAAGTGATATAATTATAGGTTTGGAAAACTAGTAGTTTTTAGATTAGACCGTCCGAATAGACTGATCATCGTCCGGAAGGTCTATCCAAATGACTATCAATCGGTAGCCACTATTTTGTGAAAACAAAGGAATTCAGACAACATTCGAACGAGGTTCGAACGGTCATCACTATTTGTAAAAATTTTAATAAATTAAGTTTCTAATGTGATGTCATCCAAATGGCTTACAGATGATGACTTTTGGAATACATGAATTTAACATCAACACCATTTTAACGTCACTTGTGTCATTCAAACACCCAAGGTTTAAATAGGTTTTACTCATTTTTTTTAGTTGTAAATAATTTTTTTCACAATAAAAGAAAATTCTTTGACATTCAAAACATAGTATACAAAGAAAGGCATAAACTGCCCCTAGAGAAGTGGAATCGCCTTTGAACCAAGTAGACATGGTTTAACCAGCCATTAAACCCCAATTCAAAATAGAAGGAACAAAAAACTCTACAAAACAGAAAGGGATAGACGTAGCACCCCTATAGAAATTGGGAAAACATAATGAGAAGTAAGCTAGACTGATGCGTACATTGGACTTGCTCTATAGACCCCTAGGTTAACTATACCATCCATGAATTGGTTTGGCATCTATCACGACCCATCCTGCTACGCGGGAAAATAGGACACGTAGCACGCCATCAAAGCTCATCTGATTCCTTTAAAGTAAAATAGCAGCGGAAACATAAGTAAAATTCATTAAATTAGAGTTTTAAAAAGTTAGGCGCGTTTGAAATTCTTAAAAGAAACATCCAGTTTGAAAACAACAATCCAGTCGACGGATCATTGGTCCGGTCGACTGGAACTGCAATATGCAGAGAGTTGAAAAATCTCAGAAGTCATCCAGTCGACTGTGTAGGGGACCCATTCGACTGGGGCCCCAAAACTTCAGTCGACTGACATCACCCAGATGACTGTTTCTTTCACAGAACCAAAAATCAACAATTTCATCAGTAGTCTAGTCGACTGTGTCAGGGACCCAGTCGACTATTTTTTAATATATAAAAAGAGTGTCTAGATCTAAACAGGAATCCAGTCGACTGCACCAACAATCAGTCGACTGTTTCCCACTAGATTACCAAGTTGTGCAATTTCTCAAACTATGGTTCTCCAAACCCAATACCAACACATTCGCCATTAAAATCCACATATCCCAAGCATAAAACAAGGGTTTTACAACAGATTACAATACTACAATCCATACCATGATTATATTACAACATATTACAACTTCCCAAATCCTTATTATGATTCTAGGATTAAAAACAAAAAGTATAAACAAGTGTGATTCCCCGACATTCCTCGACCTCAATCCTCTCGCTTCTTCTTGCCTTTTTTCTTATCACCTGCAATGGAGGAATTCTCCACTATTCAGCTAAATGCTGAGTGTACAATTCTAAATAAATGCATATGAGGTAATTCATATTTTAAACATCTAAATCACATAATTTAGTCTCTGGGAAAAGAGATACCCATTCCTCCGGTCTATCGGCAATTCTTAAATCTTAAATCGCGATGCCAATAGGATCACTCAACCATTGCATCTATCTGCTCTGGCTGGCCACTTCCCACACCAAGCAAGTAGTCTTCACTACTATAAACTCTCAAATATCGAGAAGCGTACCCCGTCATGAAATTACACCAAACTCCTCTTTGACCTACATACATGCTCACATAACCATGTCACCATCCTTTTCAATATGTACTTGCTAAAATTAACGGGCCTAATTTAACACATGAATTTTGCCCGGATCACAATTTCATACACAATATTCGAAACATCTAAAATTGTCTATATTACAAAGGTTCGAAATTCATACCTCGAGCTATAGTCGTATAACTTTGAGGGAAGAACTAGGAGACTAATTAATTATCGGATCTCCGATCTCAAGTGATTCCTACAAGTATACACATATTTTTCCAAATTTCTAAAATTAGCTTCTCGAAAAAACTTTGCCAAATGAGGCCTAAGAGGTATCAAAATGAAGCTGTTACCTCGAGGAGTCCAAATATGAAATCTACAGAAAAATTGTCGGACGAACGGGCGTCGTATGTCGCTGTAAAGCTCGAAGGAAACAAATCTCCCTTTCTCTCTAGCTATTTAGATGTGGATGTTTCTGACAAAATATCCTAAGGTTTCTATTTATAGCCTCTACTCTCGGGAATTATACATAACTCCCCACGAGTTCTAAAAACTTCTAATTAACTCCCGAAATGTCACACACGTCCATTTTATTACTTTATGAGTGAAAACAAAAAATTTTAAAAGTTTTCAACTAAATTCTGTTTGGGTCTGAAATAAGGATCCAAAAACTAATCTCCGTGGAATCTTTATATTACCTACTTTTTATGCAACGTGTCACTCACGTTCTTACCTCAGTATTTAAAATGATCTAAGACTAGATCAAAACTACCAAAAATTATACTACACATGTATAGTTACTATTCATGAAAATTATGTTAAGTCAAGTAACATTTAAAATCATATAAATGTCATTTCCTCATGTTAATGCATCATGATTTACTGATTACCGTGTCCTCGCTTGACACTTTCCGTTGACATCCAGTCAATCTCATCACAATTATCAAATAACATTGATTATTCACGAAATTCAAATATGCACGTTAAAACATTTGATTTTTTTTGGGACGGGTGTGACTGCATGTTAGGGACGTATGTGAACTTAACAAAAAATTAGAATGCAAGGAGGTCCCTTGGCTTGGAGATCTCATTAACCGAATTGTTATAATCTTATCTACAACCTGTCATGTTATGACCTATGATACCACTACTGTTGAGTGGCTCTTCACAATCAGAGTTGAGGACATACCTTTGGCTGCATAAATAGGTAATGCCTTTTTGAATCAACCAACTGGAGGATTTTCAAAAACATACACAGGACCTCTCATTTACAATTCTGAAGGACCCCCATAGCACCCCTAGACTAGGCTTCCCTAGAACCGAACCGTCCGCGTTCAACTTCAGGGTGTCCATGGGAGGCGCGACCCAGTACACCTACGATTTCAGAATGGTAGAATTGTATCCTGTAAAATAAACAACACGCCATTGATATATAGAGATTATACTCCGATTTTTGGCCTTAAACCGCCAGATGAGTCTATTTTTTGTTAATTTTATTTTATTAACTTGTTTGGTGTATACATCTGTGGAAAATATTCATAACAAAATTAGATATTTTGCGATGGAATCTTATCTAGCTTTTAACAAATCTATGGACCTTAAATTGCCATTTAATAATGGGCGCTACACCATATGGCCCGATTTGTAACGGGTATATCCGTTACAAATAATATATCCGTCACAAAATTATTTGTAACGGATATACCCGTTACAAATAGGGCGTTGCAAATTTGTAACAGATTTTTGTGACGAATATATCCGTTACGAATTAGTAACGGATTTTTGTAACAGATATACTCGTTACTAATATGATTTTTGTAACAGATATACCCGTTACAAATTAGTTTAGTAACAGATAGATATCCAACTTTTTTGGTTTTTTTGAAAAAATACTAACGGTTTGTAACGAATTAGTAACGGATATACCCGTTACAAATTTTAATTAAAAAATCAAAAAAATGATTTCATAAATTACCCAAATAAAAAAAAAAATTTGGTACCTAATTAACAAGCATAATAATCCATACAACACACAAAAATAACAAGTTCAATCTATACCAAATAGAAGTAGAATACAAAATGTTTCATCTTACAAATCTTTGTCTATACCCAAGTTCTTAGTTTAACTACATTACTTCTGTCACGCCCCGGAGCAGCATAAATAGAGAAAAATAAATTTCCTTTATGGGTCCATAAGGAATGACAGGTGAAAGTCACTAATAATCCACACCACGCAGTACTAGTCCAAAAGAAAAGCAACAGTAATTAACTGAAAATAGCACACAGTGCTAACTATTACAAAATATCAGAGTATGGTCCACAGGATCACAACAGGTCTGAAGACAACAAATGCCCAAGTACCCGTTAACAAAAGATTTAACAGAACAACTGAAATTAAATCTAATTATAACATCTTCAGTCTTCAACTGGCATAAGGATAATCCTTCCTGGCGTAACCATCATCGGTGGGGCCTTCCTCTGGATAACACTCATCAGTGTACTGGTCATTACCTGTAAAACAAGGGGCAGGATATTCTGGACGGGGAATGTCCAGGCAATAAAAGGCCGTCAGCTTACTAAGAGCTGAGTGAGCATAAACTAACGAGGTACCAATTATCTGAAGCAAACACAAGCTTATGAAAACACGAGTTAACATCTTATTATAAAAAAAATAACATTATCTTGTTCCTCTATTCATTCTTGTAAACCGACCCTTATCGTCTTGTTACTCAAATACCGAACTCAACATATTCTGATCTTCATGAACAGACTCAATCGTTTAACTCTAGGGATACACCCTTATTCTGTCCATCGCTTTTAAGAGCAATGGTCCTGCTCACCGCATGTCATGGACTTCACGTCAGTCTGTCCCCAGCTTTTAAGAACAATGGTCCTGTTCACCGCATTTCAGGGATATAACGTTTCGAACAAGGCATATCAATCTATTGCCACGACTTAACGTCATCTACTAATGATCCCAGCTCACCGCTTTTAAGAACCATGGTCCGGTTCACCGCTTTTTAGAGCATATCACAGATCATCCAGTCTATCTTAAGACTTCTTGGTCCAGCTCACCGCTTTTAAGAACCATGGTCCGGTTCACCGCTTTTAAGAGCATATCATGACCAATCGTCCATCCACGTACCATTCCCAGAACTTACCAAACCTACTTACGTTCCATTCTACATCGACACATGACAATTCCCAATGTGGCCTGACTACTCGGATTAAAAGAAAGCGGACATCAAATTGATATCAGAAACAACACGTCAACCCACGTCTTCATATTACTTTTTACTCTTTATCCATAAATCTTTGGTGTCACATTACTCCTGTCTACCCCATAGTCGCATAATGGAATTCCAAATCAGGAATCGAACAACTAAACCTCTTATATAATAAATAGGCAAAGGAAGCCATGTACTGATCATGTCAATCGATTGGAACAGAGGTTCAATCGATTGGTATCAAAATCATGTCAATCGATTGGGATAATGTCAATCGATTGGAATCTGAAAAGTGTCAATCGATTGAAATTTTATTCAATCGATTGGGATCTGAAAAATGTCAATCGATTGAAATTCTATTCAATCGATTGGGATACAACTGATGTCAATCGATTGAGATTATGTCAATCGATTGGTACTACGTCTTCTCCAGCAGATTGTAAAAATAGCATATATAAACGTGCACTACATGCATGTAACTTATCTAAACATCATAACAACTTGAATAAACATCACATAAAGGGACCAAGTGAGTTAGAACTCACCTAGGGTGCGTTTGGATGTGTTTAAGTTTGAAAACTTCAAACTCTTTCTCTCTTTCTCCTCTTCTCTGTCCAGCCCTCTCTCTGTCTCCTCCTTTCTTCTTTCTTCTTCTGCTTCTTCTCCTCCCTCCCAGCTGCCACGGGCAGTGAGTGTGTGTATGGAGTGTGTATATATGTATAGATATGGATATATATATATGTATGTATATATATCTCACAAGAGGTATGTATATTTCTCTCCCAAGGTCTGAAAACAGCCCCAAGGCCATGAAATGAAACATATATATAGACATAAGGGAGTGCCACGCGTTTAAAGCTGAAGGAAAGAAGAAAACATTTCTCAGGTTATGTCAATCGATTGAGACACCAGTCAATCGATTGGCAACAGATATTTGTAGTCAATCGATTGGAAACAATGTCAATCGATTGGGAATGTTGACACGTAATCACTTTTAGTCGGTTGAATGTAAATCGATTGGGATAACTTATCAATCGATTGGTATCAGAAAAGTGTCAATCGATTGGGAATATGTCAATCGATTGGTATCCAAAATCACCAAAAAGAAGGGAAAGTTTATACGAGTATAGAAATGAAATACCGGGTCTTATTAATATACCGAAATACAAGGTATTACAACTTCTTACACATGAAATTAACTCAAGAAAGATAAAATACACAAATCTCTTTGTCCATAACCAAGTTCATCAACTTAGCTTCTTACAATTGCTTCATCTCTTCCTTCTTCACTGCCCTTGGATCATCACCACCCTGTTTCCATGTTTTTCATCATAATTGATGATGGTGTTAGAAAGAGAAATTACAAAAGAATAATAATCAAATTATTTTAATATATAAGAGAAAGTCAATGTGAAACTCACCATATTGTTAATTGGGATCACATCCAATTTAAACTTGTTTGAAACACCTACAAAGTCAATGTTGAAAATATCAAATTCATAACTCAAACAATGCAATAGCCTAAATGTGCAAGTGCTAACACTTCCCCCCCCCCCCCCATAGTGATACACGTGTCTGCCTCTCTCCTGTAGTAGTCGATTCATTCCAACCAACCTATGGGTAAAAGGAGAATGAACAAATAATAGAAATATAGGAAGCACCTAGTGATGGTGACTATCAAAACAAAACAAAGAGAGGAAATATTTATATCACTGTACTTGTGTAGCTTAACAGGTCTCATGGTTGCACTAATACTTCCTTGAAAGTTGATAGCTTATAAGGATCAATAACTAATTTGAGAGCGTAATTATGAAAGATGCTTTTGATCTCATTGATTGAGTTCGACCGCTATCAATTTTAAGTAAAACAAGTAATTGATCAAAGAAAAATTAAGGTTGGGTCATAATTAAATGAGGTTGGAGATGGCATATAATCTAGGCTTTGTAAAAAAAAAAAAAAAAACAACTTAAGCTGGTAGCGCCCAGTCAAGGCTCTGAATAGTAGGCAGTGAGGAAAAAAAAAAGAAAGAAAAAAAGATAAGCCATTACATTGACTATCAACTAACTAACCAAGTAAACCATATTTAAAAAAAAAATTGATGTAGTGAATGTCTTCATGTCAATCACGACATCTAGGCTAGATAGAGGCTAGGCCAATCGACCCTATATATCTAGTCAATACCCAAATCCAACTATAGATAATGTAGCAAATGACAAATTGAACTGTACAGTACAGCATCTAGTGAAAATTGTGTTATTTTAGCTTTCATTAATACAGGTAGAGGGTCAACCCTTCCAAAGGTGGCAACTCCTTACTTCTCTCTCTCTCTCTGTCTCTCTGTCTCTGTCTCTGTCTCTCTCTCTCTCTCTCTCTCTCTCTCTCTCTCTCTCCGTTGTATCACTTAAATCAACATCAAATATTTCACATACACATCAATATTTTAAATTTTTGTAAGAGAAGCTAAAGAAATGAAAAAGAGGACACTCACATTATGCCTGCTCCAGCTGGACCGGCTGCTTTAAAATTGACATTGTAGTCATAGAAATTCCATTAGCAGATCCTCTTTGATTTGATCCTGTTATTACATTCTAAGTTAAAACCATGTTAAGAAATATAATCGGGTAAAAATTATTATTGAAAGGAAATGAAAATAAAAGACCCAGGAAAAGAAGAAAAATACCACATCATTATTTTGCAGCATGAACATGCCAGTTATAATCACCAGCTGATGACAGCGAGAAGTACAAGAGAAAAAATTGAATAATTATATGTCCAAACCCATAAGATATACAGCTTGTAAAAAGATCTACAAACATCTCTTTTTTTTTTAAAATAGGAGTGATACATCAAGTTGGTCATAATAGGGCCAAGCATCCTTGCCACACAAGGATATAGAGAAAGTTGAAAGACTAGAAGTCCAAAACCTGAAAATTAAATAAGTGGTCAGCCAAGTTCTTTAGTACTTATTCGACAAAAAATGGACTGACTGTATGAGGGCTTATATGAAGAATTGCATTACAGTTGATGAAGCTCCAGACAATTCAAAAAGACAGCATAAATCAAACTTGAAAATTGGTGAAAATGATGGTTTTATGAAGAACATTGTAAAATGACGGTTTTTGAAGGACAACAACGTAACTACTACAACAAGAAGACAACTAAGGCAGGGCAAAAGAGCGTTTCTGTCCATCAATATAAGAGGCCACGCCCTGATAAAATAATGACAAGAACGAATATGATCCATCTGAGAAACAAGAATAACATAAAAGACGTCCTAATCAAACCAACCAATTAACATACCGGAAGCCAAAAAGAAATAATCAGCACGACCAATGCAACAAGTGACATACTAAGGCAGGGCAAGAATTATGGAAATCTGCAGCACAAGCTCATGTTATGGAATGAAATATGCTTGTGACAAATAATATGAAAATGGTCATTAACCAGGCATTAGGATGGCTAGACCAAGCTTAAACCTTCTTTCCGGGCATCATTCGAAACAAAAATGAACCACACTAATTCGGATAGATAAAACAGTGATAGTGTCACTGCTTGTATGAGAGACATAGTTACATGACACATGTGCACACTATGACACATGGCAAGGCAAATTATTAAGATAAATATCCAGTGGGAAGGACATATAATTGCACTTAATGGTTGAACCCTATGATTCCATTTGGTGGTGTTGTGGGAATAAGAGATTTTTTCTATGATAGATTCTTTAAAAAAAAAAAAAAAACAGCAATTTTTAGCTGTTTTTCATATTTAAAGTGGAACATATTTTGAAAAAGTTGTGAAACTTTTTGCCAAAATAGACTCAAAAATCTCTCAACAACCTCAAATAAGTAATTGTTGGTCCAAAATTCCAAATAAGGTGATCCAAACGAGCTCTTCGTAGACCTTGTTGGGCGGTTCCTCTCTTATGTTAGTAAGATCCTGGGTATCCAACTATAAGCTACAAACGACATACTAGTAATAATAGAATTGGCAGAACTCGTGAAAGCACACCTTTAAGTCATGGAGTGAACTGCAATGATTCAATTTAATCAAAAATTTTAGCAGACACTTCAGTTAGAGAACAAATGGCAAAGTCAATCAGCTTGTGAAAATGAATACATAAAAATTCAGCCACATGCCATTGTGAAAATTCCTCCAATAACGATAGCTACCTAACACACTTGCAGTCATAAACAAAAGAAAAAAGGATAGTCCAGAAAAGAAAGTTGAAAAGAGCACAGTTTATAACACCCACATTTGTGTTATTTCATTTGCATTACATTGTCATGCATGATAATGTGATATGGCGTGTCTTATGACACATGTTTAGGTGAGTTTTGACTCACGAGTTGATTTGGGTGTCTGTATTAGAGAACCCTTTGAAACTGTTGTGATTGAGGATTTATTGTTTGTGAAGTCTCTCCGGGTGTGAGACGGTCACTGTGGAACATTTTAAATGTTTATCTGAAAATAAATGTTTACCTGTGTATTTCAATAGCTGTATTATTTTCTGGCTTAGAATATATTTCCGTTGTTAGATTTAGTATCCTGGTGAGAACGAATGAACACGCTATTAATTTGGTAGGCTAATTAGCAACTTCGGAAACGTCATATAGAAATTCGCGTTTTAGCGACCAAACGAAACTTAGTCGAAAACTTTTATAATTTTGAAGTTTCACTTATAAAGCTAAGAATAAGCTGTATAGAAAGTTTCAGAGACTGATTATGAGTTTTGAAAACTCGTGGGGAGGTAAACGTAATTTCCAAAAGAGTTGCCTATATATAGATAGAGATGGATGAGATATTTTTCATAAGCTTAACCTAAAATTTCAAGAGGAGGCCAAAAGGGGGCTAGAGGGAGATTTTGTTGCTTCAAGCTTTGCGACGCCAAACGACGACCTTCCGTCAGTTTGTTTTCTCCTATATTTCATATTCGAGCTCCTCGAGGTAAGAGCTTCGTTTTGATACCTATTCGGGCCTGTTTGGCTAAGTTTTCTGAAAAGTTGTTTTCTAGAATTTTTCATAAAAGTTGATAAATGGAATTTTGATTCATAGGAATTGTACTAGACGGACTTCTACACATTCTTTGTACACGGGTTTTCTTTGGATCGAATTATAGGAGCGTTATTTGGAGGTGAGTGATTCAACTATGTTTTGGAATGATTTCTTGGCATGTATTCATGTTATGTTTGAATAGCATGTATTAATTCTTAGAGATATATTGTGTAGTTCATATTGGGCATTTGTATTAATAAGTAGGCTCAATAGCACGGTGATATGTTTTGATTACCGCGAGCATGGTGATATGTATTTGAGCATGTTAAGTTGCTTATGTGGGTCAGAAGGAGCACGTGGTCACCGTGCCATTTTGTGGAGCCGATATAGGCATTAAGGTCGCACGATTGAAGAGAAGAATCGTGGGTCTTACCCTTTCGCGTGGACTTATTGGCGAGGAGTCGCGGATTGGGAGTATGGACGGGCACGTGAGTCTCCGGCGACTAGTATGAAATGTAGAGATGTGAATGCGAACATGTTTATCATTCATGTACATATGTTGTTTTATTCACTAAGCTTTAGCTTAAACAAATCGAAATATGTGTGGTTATTCAAATAACCATTTCAGGTGTTAATGCTGGCGAGGAATCGGAGAAGTAAGCACGTGGGTTGGGAGTTCTTTTGGAAGGCAACTTGAATGATAATCTTGTAGTTTTGGGATAATAGGAATGTTGTAATAAGAATTTGGTTGTTTTAAACCATAATTAATTTGGTATGTTAGAATGGATTTAAACCATTGTAATAGTTAGTGACATGTTGTAATCTTGCTTTAGAAATGTTTTAATACAGCTAAGATTACTTTGGTTTGAGTTTGGATGGAGTGGTTGATCATTGGTGAAAGTTAGAAAGCTTTTCAACTTGAAATTCTGCAGTTTTGGCTGCTGTCAGAGGAGCAGTCGACGGGGCAGTCGACGGGATAGTGCAGTTAACTCTTTTTCCCTTATTATGGTAAAAGCAGTCGACGGGGCAGTCGGTGGGGCAGTCGACGGGGCAGTCGACGGGACAGTGCAGTCCAGCTATTTTCCTTATTTTGGTAAAAGCAGTCGACTGGGCCCTGCCTCAGTCGACTGGACCTCTGAAGGTTGATGTATTCTTTTTGTTTCTGCTTACTTCAGTCGACTGAGGGTCCCGACCCAGTCGACTGAACCTCTGCTTTTGAAAATGCGTTTTGTTTTCCGCTGCGTGTGTTCTTCAAATTAAACTTTTGGGAACGTTAATGAATTGGTTTAGCCTCGGTGGCGTGCCACGGGCTTCGGTTCCGCTATTGTGGGACCGGGCTGTGACACAGTTTACCCAATCCAGAAGGTAGAAAAATTCCTCCTTTGTCCTGTAGTTTGTTTTGCTTTTACCACTAACAATCTCCAAAGCAACAACCCCAAAGCTGTGTATTGTATTGAAAAAAAATTGGAAAAGAAAAAGCAAGAAAGGAATATGAGAATGTACTAAATGCTGAGTACTGTACAATTAAAAAGTAGTATAACATACGGATAAAGGCTTTGTAAAAGGCTAGAAATTAACAAAACTGACTGTGAGGGACAATATTGTAGACGAATAGGAACATAATATCAAACTACAGCTGCGAAAAAAGCTCCAGTGTTCTACTATACATTTTAGTAATTTCATTTGATTTTATACTATGTAAGCATGATGGAAATTTCAAGGGAAAACATGAGAGAACCTTGTTTTCCTTCTTTTTATTTTCTTCCTTTTCTTTTCCTCTTTCTAAATACACAAACCATAATGCATGGAGGAAGTAAATACCTGGGAGTGAAGGTGGTTGATGGAAAAAACACCTCTTCTTGCCCAACTTTAGTGATGTTGAACTTCTTTCCATCGAAGGGTTGTCCACTTGAAACTCGATGGGCCTCTTCTTAAGATGACGGCCCTCGTTCAGCTGTGCGATGAAGCCACATTCTCCTGGAATCACCTATACCAACATCATGATCGCTATATTGAGTTTTATTTCCCTACATCAGGGCGTGACACAAGCTCCATTTAGAAAGGTAACAATCTTATATTTCTACTCTTTTTTTTCTTCTGAAAAATCATATTACAAGAATAAGAAGTCAAACGATGTATTATTCTCACCAAATTTAGCTAATATAGTCAAGAGCAATCATAGGCAGCCTTACTTCTTGCGGGTATTAGAATATGATATTACTACTGACACCTGTGGATACCGCAGTTTTCTTTCTACCCACAGCTTTTCTTTTAAAATTCTTTCAAAAATAGAAAACAAATGAGTCGCCACTTAATTTTTAAAAGGAAAATTAAGAAACCATTTTCAGAGCAAACTGATCTTTTAGAAACCAGAGATTAACTAGGTCCGGGGATTATGGAATGAGAGAGGAAGGAGCCCATCGGACTAAAACACCCTCTCTCATCCTATCTTGCGATAGGCCTCTACTCAATATCCTTTTAATCGAATTAATTATCTGAACATGTCCTCGACTAATACATATATATATATAGATATACATCACAAAAGCATGTCTAAAGGGGTGTAAAATTGCAATTGATAAAATATCATTCAAAAAACCGCATAAGTCAAGTAGCAGGCAATATGATATGCAATAGGGAACAAGAGAACTTACCTGGGATCCAGCAGCGATATTAAACGTGCAATGCATACAAATAAAAGAAAATCCTAGAAAGAGGCTCTAATCACGTATACACATAAGGCAAGTCCTAGTCTAAGGTGTCGCGCGCGGAGTCGAAAATCAATAAAATCAACAAATAGAATAAACTAGAGAAGAGATGCGAAATTGTACCTCAAATGCGCTACAAAATAATAAGTTAGTCCACACGGTATACAAAATGTAAAGTTGGATCTAAAATAATAATCCTAGACTTCTAGCTTAAATCTATAGAATATAGGTAAATCTAAAACAAATAAATCTTAACTACAAATGTCGATCCATACAGATGAATATGTCATGAGCAAGAATGAATTATGAAATACTCAATGGTTTGGTTCACTTAAACTTTGAATTCAAGCTTAACTAATCATTATTGAAATATGGTTTGAACCTTGACTAATCATGGAAAGTACATCTAAGCCATTATTCACAAGATTTGATGAAAACTAGTGCAGAATTCTGGAAATTGTTGAGAACAGATCATAACTTTAAAAAATGAAAAAGCGTGGTTCCCGTGATTTGATCTTGATAAATTTTGGACACAAGATGCCTCTGTGTGTCTAGTTTTTAACCCAAAAACGAAATCAAAGTTTCAACGGTTGGATCTCCGGGAATTGGACAAAAACCAGACATCACTCAGCATTCTACAACCTTCTGTCCAGAGTTCTTGCACGATTTTCTAAAAATAGCAAAGCAATCAGAAATGCTTTGTTCTTTTTAAGGTGACTTCCTAACACATTAATCTACTTAGAACAATTATTGTGGGTCACAAACACTTTATTAAAGCATTGGTTTACTTATTTCAAAAGAGTGTTACTATACTGAAACTCTGGACAGATTGTAGTGACCTTACAAAACTCATAACCAAACCACTTTAGACGTGAAACCACCTTGAAACAAAAATTACACTGGTAGAATATTGTGTTATTGACACTTTCCCGTTGGTTTCACTTGATTCCGACGGTTAGATTTTGAACTAAAAATCTTTGATCAAAAACAGTTTGTGAACTCACTGTTTTCATTTGTCAAGTTCAACTTTTATGTGATAACCCCAACTATTAAACCATGAAGTTGGACTTAAACTAAACCATTTTCTCCTACTATTTGATGGTCATTGGAGACTAAAGGCCTTCATATTTGTAGATTTCAAATGAAGTATGAATAGACTTCATGAAATCTCAAGATAAGGAATCCAAACCATGGAGATGGGCTTAGATTCAAAACCACTTTCTCCTACCATTTGATGGTCATTGGAGATGAAGACATGGCTAATACTTATGAGTCTCAAAGGAATATAGAAAGGATTCCATGAAATATCAAGTTAGGGTACCTAAGTCATAAGTATGGACTTGGATCCATTTATTTGCTATAAAATGAAGTGATGATCAAACTTTGATTCCCATGTGAAGCACAAGATTACATGGGATTCAAAAGATCATGTTCAAGAGATTTCAAGAGAGATATTGAGAATCTCTAAGAGTCTCAAGAAGGAAGTATGATCAACAAAAGAAATGGAGCAAAGAAAATAAAAAGGTTTGAGGATTAGAGATTCAAAAAAGGAAGAATGTAAATAGACAACTTATGGTTAGAGGATCACCTCCAAACTATCCTCAAAGTTTCTCTCCTTTGAAGATCTTCCAAACTCTTCTTCAAGCTCTCCAAAACTCTTTCTTTTCTTTCTCAAAAATATGTTAATATAGTGGTGGTTATCTCTCATGTATTGTGTTGTATGTCTCTCCTCCCTCCTCAGGGAAGATCCTCCATCTTTTATAGACAAAATTACCAAGTATTTTCAGTGAATTCGGAGTAAAAGACAGGTGTAAATGTCTCATTTGGTGGTACAATACGTACTTCCTGAAAATAGACAGACTGCTGCACAGGGCGGCATTCAAAAATCTCTTGCGGCAGTCAGTGGATGCCGCAGCGGCACTCCGTGAAAGCCGCGGCGGCACTCCATAACTGCCACGCGGCACTTACTGAGAGCCGCGCCAAATTATTGATTGCCGCGTTTATGTCAGCCTTACTTTATCAGTTTTTTTATTTTTATCCGCATACATATACGTATTGTACCACAAAATACGGACTGTTAAAGCAATCGGCAGTCAGAAATTGTCGGCGGCACTCAGTAAATGCCGGGCCGGCATTCAGTGACTGCCGTTCGGCACTCACCGAATTCCGTTCGGCATTCACTGAGTGCCTCGAAATACTTCCGTGTGCCCTTTTTTGTTGAACTTCCATTTTTAAGTCTTTTCTTTCCTCCTTTTTCTTAAAGATACTTATCTTCGAAGATCTTTTCCAAAAAATGATGTTTTATACCTGAATTCTCCTAAATACCTGGTATTTTCTTCTTTCTGTGAAATTTTATCGCGTTTGGAGAACTTTTTGAAGAGCTTGAAATGCTTCGAATCTTTCGGTTCTTATCATCATTGGACGTGGAGGTGACGCTCTCCTAAATTCGACGTTTGGTCAAAATTGGGGTGTCTACAACACCAAGTAAACAAAAACATCCTACCAGTTTTCCAAAGGATTGAATGACTGTCAATGAACCATAGCCCACAATTGTGATAAGGTTGCCAGAAACACAACCAAAAAAAATAAGCAACACGTTATTTCAGTACTCAAAGTGTAATATTTATAATTGTTATAAGGCCAAAGTTGTGGGAACTAAATGCGTTGATTATATACTTTTTGTAAATCAAAGTGTGTTTTGTCACTGTTAAAAAATAATTATATAGAGACGTAGAACAATTATTCTAAGATATATATTATGGGCAATGTTCTTAACTGACAACCATAAAGAATAAATACATGATGTTGAATTCAAAAAATGCTTAAGAGAATCCATAAGGGAACCAACTTAAATAATAAGAGCAAAGAATAGTAGCGCAATGGGTTAGAAAACAAAGTAGCGCGATGAGTTAGAAAACTCCACCAGCTCAAGTTTTGGCAAAGCGTTCAGACTCTCCTAATTTACCAAATTTTGTTCACAAAGGGGCTGTTTTGGTAACCACTGCAAAATATCAAGGAGAACTTGGTTTACCAAAGAATCAGTTCCCAAACAACCAAAGAATCAGTACTCCCAAAAAATAATTTAACCAGTTCGCCCTTGTGAAAGTAAGTTCCAAATAGCCGTTCTTCAAATATTAAATTATAAAAATAAGACCAGGAACAAAAATCAAATTATAAACTTCATATACAGGGTAATCAAATTCAAGCACATAAGACTAGGAAAACATAATCAGTTGAATAGATTATTAAAGAAACCCCAAAACCCAGTACTATTTCATGATGGAATGAAATAACTTGTAGGTAACAAAATTGTGTTCCTTTGAAAGTTTTCTCCTCCTGTCATCCTTTAGTCTTGACTACATTCACACACCATGTATAAGCATAAATGAGAAACTCTTATTGAAATAAATTCAACAACCAGGGCTACAAAGATGGCATATATAGATCATAGAAAACATTTTATGCAGGGTATATATAAGACTAAAATCTCCTAAAGAGCAGACATCAGAAACATGATTTTGGCAACAAAAATTAGTTGCTTACCAATATCAATCTGTATGATGGTGAACTTGCATGAACAATGGGTGTGGTTGATGGAAATGGAAGTAAAAGTAAAAAGACCAATTGAACAGTAGTAATTCCGATACTTAATTATTACTAGTACTCAAAGCAAATGATTAGTCCTATAGAAGAGAATTTGTTATACATCTCAGATACTACTTCAGTGCATTCTACAATTACCCTATGTCCCTCTTTGTTGCCAAAAGTTACCCTAGATTATAACTTTGGATATGGCTAGGATTTAAGCAATTTTAAAGACCTATTGAGCCCCCAAAAAAGAGACCCGTAAATTCAACTAATTTATCAAAAGGCTGTCAATTATCAAAAGTTTAATCAAACACCTTCACACGTCTTAAGAAACTAGATCAAAAACCTAGTTAACCCATCACTGATCTATTGAGACTGTCAAAAGAAGATATATGATGAAGAAAATCAAGTGCTTCAAGAGGGGAAATAGTGGTGGATGATAGGGGTACCTAAGTGGAAGCTCTTGCACTTGTTAGGATGACTGTGGCAATTTCTAAGAAGAATAATTAAGTTATATATAACCTTTCTGATAACTACAAAGTTAATGAAAAGAGCCAAATGCATGGGGCAATCCATGTACTACAATTGCATACCCACATACCCTGTAACATTTTCTTGCCTAGTGTACATATACAAGGTTATATATATACACACATATATATGAAAAAATAATATAAAATTAACATAACATTATCAATAGGCGTACTGCTAGTCTACTACAACTACATACCCACATACCCAAATACATTTTCTTGCCTAATATACATATACAAGATCATATATATATAATAAAAAAAAACATAGAAAATGATAAAAACAATACACTGACCAATCCATCTAAGTCCAAGGATTGAAGTAACCACTGATAATCAATTGTGGATTTGAATTTGAGGGGCTCAGGAGGGAGGTCCTCTGCCACAGTACACACAAATCAACAATATATTGTTGGCCCTTGACAAGCCTTCCTTTGCAATGCTTACAACAGAGCGGTGGCAATGGGTCGAACTCAGCGATTGAGTCGGCAAATGAGGGGAGGAGAATTAGGGTCCGGTCGTCCCATTGAAAAATTGCAAGTGAAAAAAAAGGGTTAAATTCTCCATAGACACCTTAAGAAATCGAGATCCACAGAGAGAGAGAGAGAGAGAGAGAGAGAGAGAGAGAGAGAGAGAGAGAGAGAGAGGCGGAGCAAATAGAGAAATGGTGGTCTGGCCATTTGGTGATGCTCCGGCTGTGATTAACTAGCTGAGAAAATAGGGATAACAAGAAGAGAAAAAGATAGAGAGGATACAGAGACGGAGAGTGAGAAGAGGGGTGGCCTCCTCTTTCAGTTGGTCTAGGTCAAATGATAGAAAAATGGGGAAGAGTTGGGGGGGAAGAGTTGGGGGGAAAACATTTGGGGAAAATTTAGTAAAGTGTCATTCTGTTTATTTATAAAATTGCTATTGTGTTTTCATTTTTTTACTCTGATTTACAAAAATGCCACCGCCTTTTTGTGTTTTAAAATTTTTCAATTTTAGGCAAATTCGTAACGGATATAACCGTTACTAATTTTTTTCTGACCGTTACAAATATAAATAAAACATGAAAATGATAAGAAGTAACACATTTCTCCTATTAGTAACGGGTATATCTATTACAAATTTGTAACGGGTATATCAGTTACAAATGTTAAAATCTGTCCGTTACAAATTCGTCCATATGGTGTAGTGGAGCTTACTCAAGGTTTCTTCCCCCTACCAATCGTCTAAAGCTAAATATGTATGGATGTAGAAGGGTAATCCGGTGATTGGAGGCATTGAAGGTATATTTAGAGACAACGACGGATGCTAGAGAGGGAGCTATTGTGGAAAATTGGTGTACTGTTCGATGTTATAGTAGAGCTGGAAAGCATCGGGCATGGTTTGAGCGTGGTTTTATTAAAGGCTTCAATATTTAATTGTGGAGAAGGATTCTGAGATAGTTTATACTTGGTTGAAGAAGTGCGATGTGGTACATCCACTGAGGGCTATGGTGGACTCTCAAACTGTTGGGTTGCTGCAAAGGCATGGTCGATCAAGCATACCAAGAGGGGCGCAGATTATCGACAGGGAGGAGTCTCGGCAACGTCTATATGGCTCTGAGTAGTACCATAAAATTTTTTTGTCTCCACTTTTTGCAACAAAAAAAAAAAAAGAAAAAAAAAAACAGAAAGAAAACGAAGAATTATTTGTGTGGTATTACCAAGCGCCACTTAGATACTGCCAATTGCCCAGGATCATGAGGCTACCAAGAGTGAGAGGAACCGACGTATAAACAAGCTTAGCTAATATAGGTGTTAACCGGAGTGGGAGTTTTTATGTTGGTTGTCTAGATGTTCCTATGAGTCCATCCGTGGGGAGCTTGGCCCACAAATGTGGTGTGAAGTGTCAACTTCTAATGGAAGTTAGTTATGTTTGATTTCTATTGCAACAAAAAATTTAGTTCTGTAATCCCTAATGATCACTTTTAGAAAACTTAAAAGAGGCTCCAAATAGGGCCCACCCCAATATTTCATAACAAGGTTCAATGTAATTTCCGTATACTTTTAGTGGAAGATAAATTGGAAATAATGTAGCATTTTTCTCACTCAATTTTAGTTTATTATTGTTCACTTAAATTTTTATTGAGTAAAATATATTTTATTTAAGTAATTATGTTGATAGTATAAAAATAAAATGTAAATAAAATGAGACACATATTACTTAATAAAAACCTAAATTAACAATAATGAACGAAAATTAAATGAGCCAAAGTTCTCTCGAAATGGGAAAAAGGGTTCGGAGGGTGAAAATTAATTTGTAGATATGGTAGTCCAGATTTAATAACTATAAATGATACAATTACAGGTTTATTGCAGAAAAATAAACAAAGTTAAGAATATTAAACCATGTAATTAAGCTGTGATAGTACCTTTTTATTATCCTTATAGCATTCCATTATTAATCTGCACCACCATGACATCGTACAGGGAAAAGAGGTTTTGCCTAAATGAAAGTGTTGTCATGTGACTTTAGGAGTTTAGGGACTTCATAAAATTACAAAAAAAACTAGTGAACAAAAGTCTCTCTAGTCTATACTCTCTCTCTCTAGTATAGTTAGTGTGATTATTGGAGAGAGAGTGTGTTTGAGTGTGAGTGAGATGTAGAGAGGAACCCACCTTTGTTTCGCTTTTCTAGTGAGGAGAGAGAGAGAGAGAGAGAGAGAGAGAGAGAGACCGAGGAGGGTTTTTAATTTTATACTCTACTTGATTTGATAAAAAGGAGCAGAAGCTCAGTAGTAGGAAAGAAGAGTAGAAGAAGAAGATTGAGAAACATAAAGGTCGGCAACCAACCATAGTAGTAGTAAGAAACATAGAGGGAGAGAGAAACATAAAGGTCGTTATTTCACACTCTCTCTCTCTAAAACCTTCTGCTAACCTTCTGCTATCAGAAGCTCAGTAGTCCCTCTCTCTATGAAAAAAAAAAAAACCTTTATTCATGAGTAAAGCCAAATTGACAGTATTAAGTAGTAGTAGCAGCAGCAACAGCAGCAGCTCTGTATCAGTAGCAGTAATTAGAGAGAGAAAGTCAGCCACAACAAGATCTCATTCTCACACCTCACCCCTCTCTCTCTCTCTCTCTAGAAATCTTTCGCCTCTGAAAGAATTTCAGAGACCCCACTTACATATATTACCTACACATATAGATAGAATTTCTCCAAGATTTAGAGTTTCTCAGACTCTTGTTCCATAAACATATATACATATAGACACCCACACACACACACACACACACACACACATATATATAATATTCATATATCAGCAGCAGTTGTGGCTACTACAAGGAGGCTGCCCTCAGATTCTGGTGCTTTTGCAGACTGGGTGGCGTCGTCCTCATCCGCTGGGCGGGCCGCCGAGGACCTCTCTCTAGGATTCAATGCCGGTCCTACCGCCGGTGGGGGGAGCGGACCAACCACTGCAACCGGCGGAGGCGGAATGTGGTCCTCTTCAGCCAGACAAGTAAATTACGGACTTACCCCTGAGATGGGCATGGTGGGTGTCCGTGACCTATTCGTCGTCGCTCCGGCGTCCTCTTTCCACCACCATCACCACCACCACCAGAACGACGTCGTTTCCGACCCACACGGACTCAACATGTCGAACCCGGCCACCGCGCTCGGGGTCGGAGTCATCCCTCTCCTCACCGCCGCCCCGTGTCTCCCGCCGGCGAGCCTCGGAGTCGACGAAGACTATAACAATAGTAATCATCACAATCGGAGCCGAAGTGGCGGCGGTGGAATTCAGTTTTGGCAACAGAACCAACAATCGAATTATATGAAGAACCCATCTCCCAATTTGGGCGGGGGCGGAGGCGGCGGGATTGGTGGGTCGGCGGCGTCGACGACGACGTGCCAGGACTGTGGGAACCAGGCGAAGAAAGATTGTACCCACAGGCGGTGCAGGACTTGCTGTAAGAGTAGGGGTTATGACTGTGCCACACATGTGAAGAGTACTTGGGTTCCCGCCGCTCGCCGCCGCGAACGGCAGCTAATGGGTGTTGCAGGAGCTGCTGCCGGGTCATCTGGGTCCACTTCCGGTTCTAAGAAACCTAGACTCATTACCTCACAAACTACCACTACTTCACATACTTCTACCTCCAACACCACTCCTCCAAGAAGTTTTGAGACTAGTTCTAGTCACCAAGGTTTGATTTTTATTTTTTATTTTCCATTTCTTAACACATACATACATTTGTACACTTACTTGTACATACACATATATATACACATACATATTTATATGTACATCCTTGACTTGTGGTGGTTGGGTTTATTGCAATTGAATTAGGTATATAGAATTTGAAGGTTAGATTTTTATACACTCTTGCACACAAATATTTCACTTATATATGTATTATATGTATGTATATGCACTCCTTAAGGTTGTTGGATGTTGAAATTGAATTGGGTATCGAAGGTTGGGTTTTTGTACATTCTAATATCCATACACACAAATATTCATTTATGTATATATTTGTTTTTCGGAAAAAGGGTTAATCAAAAATAGAAAAAAGTCGAACAACATCTACAGGGACAAAGAGCATACCCTGGATATATGGTTGTTGAGTGACCCAATTTAATTGGGTTTGTAGAATTGTGTGCAGATCCCAATATATGTTTTTTTTTTGCATTCCTATAAACTTATATCTATGTTTATGTATTCTTAGAAGTAGTTGGGCGGGTGATGCAAGTGAATTGAGTGTCTTGAATTTATGTGCACAGATGCAAGTTTTAAAGAGTCGTTGCCGGGCCAAGTGCGTGCTCCGGCGGTGTTCAAGTGTGTGCGAGTCACCGCTGTGGATGAAGGCGAAGACGAGTACGCATATCAGGCAGTTGTAAAGATCGGCGGACATGTCTTCAAAGGGTTCTTATATGATCAAGGGGTTGAACCAAGAGATGGGTTTCCAAACATATCTGAGCTACATTTGGGTGGTGGTAGCTCTGGTGGTGGCGGAATGGACCCATCGGACGTCTATGCCGCCTCAGGCGGAGGCGGGTTTCTTGGAGGTTCAAGCTATGGTAACCCAATAAACTAATGGTAATTACTTATTACTTTCTGGGTCTAAAGGGCTTTTTGTGCAAAGACTTGGAAGGAGTTGTGACATTGTTGTCGGATTTCCTTTTCTATATGCTAATTATTCATAGGGTTTAAGTAAATCTTAATTGTAGACTTGTATTTTACTAGTATGTCTGTTAATCTTTATCTAAATCTCTTTTGTTTTCATGGTCAAAGTTTCAATTTTCCAAAAGAGCTTATCTTCCTTGTTTAGGTATACGTTACTTCTTAAGCATTTATAAAGCATTTGACATAAAATACTATTTACATATGTACATATGTATTATATCTACTTCATTTTCTTGTTTTTATTTCTTTTAGTGTTTATCCAATGTCAAATCTACAGTCTAAAGTACTGTTATTCCCATCAAGGTACATTGTAGCATGAGCCTTATCTTCTATTTTGTTGCAATTTTGTCTTGCTTGTTAAGTGTGAATACTATTTCCCTCCTTCTATGTGCATTAGAAATTTTGAATAATTTGTTGTATTATTATTATCCACTTTTTCATCTATTGTTTCTTGTTTTTATTAAATTGAACAAGATTGGACATAATATTCATATTCTTAACATATACATATAGTTCACTACCAATCACTGCCAATCTAATCTTGGGTTTGTTTTAAATGTACTTTGGATAGTTTTAGTTCTTTTAGGCTTTAGCAAAGCTAGGTTGCTTCCTCATCACCCAGTAGTTAATGGAGAGTTCATCATTATTTGTGATGCTTTAGGCTTTAGCATGTCTCATAGAGTCATAGTTTTAGTTGGAGAGTCACTATCATTTGCATTTCATGAATGTCCTTTTCAGATCTATTTAAAGCTCATAAAATTTCTGCACTGTTTTCAAACCTTGTAATTGCATGCGGCCATCAATAGTTATAGGTAATTGATTCTACTTTTGCTTTGGGGCCTGTTTGGTAATGCTTCAGATTCACTCTCTTGTTTTCTATGCTATTCTTTTAATTTTGAAAACCAGCAAGATGTTAATATGACAAAACTTAATTTGGGAAAGCAATTAATCAGTTATGTGGAATTGCTAGTTCTATGCTATATTCTTTTAATTAGTGTGAAATATTTTCTGCCCAAGTTCCATTACTAATGTCAAATTCATCCCTTTATATATCATCTTAAATTTTCACAGTTGCTCGATCTTCTTGTTCCACATTTCTTGATAGTAGATGACACTGGCTTTATGCTAGCATTTAGATACAACTTTTAGTTTTGTCTCTCATAGTGTGCCCGTGTGTACATGTATATGTACATATATATATATATATATATAGAACCCTTCTTATGAGGACTCTCTCACTTTGTTAAAGTGATGACTTCTATTTATAGCCTTTGGTTCTAGTTTTCATTAATTGGATCAAACGGTTGTAAAAGAAGTCCTCTTTGTTAAAATGAGGACTCCCTCATAAGAAGGTTCTGTATATATATATATATATGTGTGTGTGTGTGTGTGTGTGTGTGTGTGTCCTTGTGGGTGTAAAGTTGTATGTAAGAATAATAAATGTAGAACATATCCTATCTGTGGTAGTTTCACTGTTTGACAATGTGGCCTTCACATTTCTGGTAACCAAAACAATTTTTTCTCACTACCTTGTTTCGCTTGCTATGATACTTTATTTCAATTCAACTTTTTGAGTACAATCTTGTGTAAAAATGTCGACCAATGGTTTAATTAAATAAAGTTGTCTTTTATTCAGTGGACTGATAGCTTTTTTATATTAATTTTTTTTATAAAGAATTGATATGTGTGAGCTAGTGCCATTATAGCATTCCATGTATTTGGTTGAAAACATATGCAGGAAGTTGTCTATTTGGTAAGACACATCTTGTCTGAGGATAAAATATTCCCTCCTATCTCCCGACTTAAAAATCATTTTAATTTTCTTTTTCATGGCTGCATGTGAAACATTTTGTATCTATGTTGGAGGTGGGCAGAATTGTTTGTGTCTTTGTTACATGTTCATAAAAGCCTAAAGGTTGAGGAGGGTGTGTACATCTATATCTCTCCATCTGTGTGTGTAATTGGTAGAAACCTTTAGAGTATGTATTTTATGTGACTTATTTTGCAATTTATCTAAAACAATTTCTTTCTTTTCTCCTTTAAGAGATACTCCTTATAGGTAAAATGTTTGAAATAGTAATCCGATCTCTTTTGGGTTTCTTTGTTTTGCAGATATTTATTGAAGGAAAAGAAAAGGGAAAGGAAAACTAGAAGAAAAACTAGTTTTCTTCCATGCTTAAATACCATTATAAGTTTAAAAATTTTCAAAATATGATTGTTGTAGCTTAAAAAAAAAATGGCATAACGTGACTCACCATATTCATAAGTTTACAATGAATTTTCATGATCTTTTCTTTTCTTTTCTATTTTCCTCCCTATTTTACCTAGTAACTGAACAAAGGAAAATGCTTTTCTTGCTTTTCCCTCACTAAATCCATAAAACCCAAACAAAGCATTTTTGAGCATTAGTTAGATGAGCTCAACAAAATGGTTGGATGTTTTATTTTTTATTTCCTCAACTGGGAGACTAGTACATCCTTATTGTTATGCATGTCTGTGATTTGTATATTGTGTAGTGTTGCTAGTGGTTTTGTCAAGTGTGATGATTGTTTTTACTGTATATTTTTCATGGCGATATATAGGGGTTTTGTGTGAATATTTGGTTAATACACACTATTTATAATCTGTTACCTTGTTTTACCAACTTGTTTGTCTTGATTCTCTATTTAATTAAAGAAAATATTTTATCATTAATGAATAACGATTTCTATTGTTAATTTCACAACTTGATCTAGCTTGACCTCATCTAATTATTTCTATTGAATTCCATTCTTGTATATCAACCATTTTGCAAACATTTCATCTTTCTTTGAGGACCCTTGTATAGAAATCTCATGTTATCTTTGTTTTCTTCTTATTTTTTGGGTTCGCAGACATGAACAACTTGACTTCTGACTATCACTAATTTTTGTTCAAATAGGACTTGGGAGTGATGGGCTTCATGTATATTCTAAGTTCAATGGTTAGTACATTTTGAGTATGTGACAATAGCCCTAGGATGCATAACACAGTATAATTCTACCCAGTGCTATTCAACTCTTTCCCCCTCTTTTTCTTTTTTTTTTTTTGAAAGTTTACTCCACGTTACTTCTTCTTTGGTCTCTCTATGTTTTTTTCTGTCTTAGTGCTTCTTTTCTCTACATCTTTTACTTGATTTGTGAGTTGCCATGTTAGGGTTACAACCACGTTAATTCAGTGTTATGACTTATGAGTATGCATGATTGTATGGCCATTCTAGTTTTGCTGGTGGGCACTAGTTACTTTTAGTTTCCTTATTGTTTTCGTTTCTTGTTTCCTTTTCCTTTCACCTTTCCCTTGTCTAAAATCCACTAGCAAACGGAGCCTTTGTGTCCATGCCTTGCCAGTGCATGTGTGAGCCCATGAAATTGTCCTCAAGATATAACTCAACAAGGTAAACAATATTCTATGTTTTGAAATGTGGCACTATTGGAATGCATCTCAAAAGTTTCATTGGTTTAGATCATTGTGGTTTGGTGATTAGGTCTGTCTTCCGTCTTCTTAAAGCAATTTATGGTTAGTAGGCCTCAAGGTGTTGCCTTTCCCTTTTCTTGCCAAGATTGTATATATGCCTTGTAATTCCTCTTATGAAGTATAGTGTAGAACTCGAGGATGAGGCCTTTGCGCCAAAATAACAAATCGGATGAAAAAAACAGGCGGGCACGAAATTGCATGGCAAGGTTGAAATTTGCTCTATCGGTGATGCAAATCACTTTTTGAGTAAATTTCTTCATCTAGGCCTTGGAAAGGGCGATTTGCCATTTTTTGTAACTTTTGCTTATTCAATAACTTTGCATAGAAGACTCCACGTTGTTTGTGGCATTAATTAGTTTCCTATGATATCCCAATATTCAAATTTGAGTGCAACTTAAATTTGCCATTTTCGTTAATTTTTTTTTGTCTTTTTGATTTTGTATTTGATTAGGATTCTGTGTAGACTATAATATAAAGGGTTGTAAGCCTTAGGAGTTGGGACAAATCCTCTTGGAATCTATACGATTACAATTCTTTTCAATTCCTCCGACAATTGTGTTTACTTTTTGTTGCTATTCCAACTTACTTGGCTTCTGCTCCTTCAAAAGTATTCCATGGTAAATTCTGTTATTGTAAACATGCAATGAATATTAGTTTAGTTGATTTTCCTTTTTTAAAGGCTTCAACAAGTTGATTTTCTATCAGGTAGTTTAGTGAGTTGTATGAACTTGAGAGAAGGCTCAAACTGCTAATTATTGAATGCTCCAAACATTAGTTTATATATGGATCAGTTGTCATAACTTCATGTTGTTGGAGACTAGCTGTAATGAATTACCTGAAAAAAGTAGCACTGTTGATTATTGTTGGTATAATTCCTGTGGTGGTGAAAATGGTATATGTTTAGTTTCAACATTAGTGTCAGTCCACCTTATGTCGTCGCAGCTTGCGAGTTTGAGGAGGTGTTAATTAAAATAGCTGTGGTGGTTGATTATTTGCAGTGTGTTAAATTAATGAATTACCTGAAAAAAGTAAGGTTTTCATATTTTCCGATCTTTGATGTTTATACTAGTATTTTTATTTATTTTATTTTATTATTTCTTCGGAAAATATTTATACTTGTAGGTTCGTGGAAATAGCCTTTTGCAAAAAAGCAGGGTAAGGCTGTGTACAATTGACCCAATGTGATCCGACTCTTCTCCGGACCTCTTCGGACCCCGCATTGCGGGAGCTTCGTGCACTGTGATGCCCTTATTTATTTATTTATACGTGTAGGTTGGGTAGGGGTGTATATGAGCTATAAGCTCATGCATATGCTTGATCGAACTTGGCTTGATTTATTAAACACGCCTGAAATCCAGGCTTGAGCCGGACTCGTATAAAACCTATAGAAGGTTCAATAACCTTTTATCCAATCTAGCTTAACCTGGACTCGTACGAGTTGAGCTCATGTATTCTCTAAAACTATATAGTTTGCTCATCTATCCTCTAAATTGCGTAGTTTTATAATAGATGTACGTATACGAGACAACGTACAAGCTCTTAACAAGTATGTTCACGAGTTTTTTGACTAGTGTACTAGCAAGCGATATTCAAATATGTTAATTAGCTCTATCGAGTTGAGCTCATGTAATGTATGAGGTTAGATAATTAATTTATTAAATGAGCTATCCCACCGGACCCTTACCCAGACTCTTATCAAATATGTTCACAATAACTTGTTGAGTGACTCGGCTTGTATACAACTCTAGTAGGTATTTAATTAGTACATGCAAATCATGGTTTCTATGTCTACTATATGATGTTTACAGTTGAGTTTTTCAAATGCCATTTAGCTTGAAGAACGTGGTTTTAACATTATTGCTTATTTGCATGTACGAACATTAACTGGTTGCGTGCTGTATGATTCATCAAATGGAGATGTGTGTATGTATATGTATGGATATATGTTTTTGTACACATAATGGTGCGTCTCATTTTTGGGCAGGATCTGGGACCTTGTGATATAGCATCTGAATTATATGTTTATTTTTTGGCTTCATGTGGAGGATCAATTGGATTCTTTTATGCACTATCATGTAATGTGTTGTCTCCAAAAAGGGGTATTGGTTTGAATTTTCTAAGGGATGGTTGTTGTATTGTGGCCTGTTTTATGCTATAAAGAAACCAAATGCTATCATTCCCAGTGACTTTTAAGCAAAAGTTTAGTTTTATACAAACCTTTTAATCATGGATTCTGGGCTTAGTGCCCCACTTCTTTTGTTTGTTTATTTCTAGGTTCCTTCAACTCTAGGTATACTAGTTTGATTCTTATTTTGTTTTGTGATGTATGTCTGTGTGTCATAGGAGTGATTACTGGTAAAAATTACAGTTTTCAATTTTACAAATTTTGAAAACATATATATATATATATATATATATAAATATATATATATTTTAACTTTTAAAAATGAAAACTGAACACCGCTATATTTTTTAAATTTATTTATTTATTCTTTGGCTTCCCGATTTCTTTGTCTTTTCTTTTTAAAATAAGAAACGAAAAGAATAATGGAAATGATTGTGAAACAAGTTTTTGGTTTTATTTTTTTATTTTAATAATAAAAAAAGAATCGTCAACAATTACAAAAACGTTTTTGATTAAAAACTCCAAGTGATGTAGTATGAACCAAGTCTGACTTCATTTGGTTTTCGTGAAAACTAGTATTCTTTCAGTTTGATAATGAACGAGTTCTTTAGGGATTTTAAACTAGACATGGACTCTTCTATACCTAAAAAGTAGTTGCACTTGTGCAAAAACAAGTAGTAACAATATAGATTCTGAGCAAAAAAAAAAAAAAAAAATGTAACGATATAGAATTAGTTCTTCTCTACAGGATTGGTTCTTGGGATACTCAAACACCTCTTAACATAAAAATGGATGTTGATTATACTATGGTTGGGGTTTTTTTTTTTTTTTTTTGTCACTTGCTGTTAGGATGCCTTGATTTCCAATCATTTTCACGCACTGTTCAGATAGTCCCTTATGTTGTCTAGAAGCATCGGTGATTATTTGACCTAATGTAGTCCATTAGGTACACGTTTGAAGGTCATTCGAAGACCGTTCAAACAGTACTGTCCAACGACATGGAGAAGCTTTGAACAGTCTAATTTCCTTTAATTAGTTTAGGAACTGTTTTGTGTTTCTGCAAATTGTGTTCTCTTAGGGCTTAAACGAGTGACAATTTTGGGGTTTGGAAGAGCCTTCTATGATAGTACATTTGTGGGTTTGAAAGGGTTGCGAGTTTCTGTTTCTGTTTTATCTCGTATTAGCGAATTTCTTCCTTGCTCATTGTCGACGTCGTCCTGTTGTTGGCGTATCTTTGGTGTCGTGGTGGTTGTGACTGCTATTCTTTTCCTTGTTTATTTCGTACCTTTTCTATATTCGTATTAGTGCTCTATTTGTTTACTTCAAAAGCTCTATGTATATACTATTTAAGAGCACTCCATCACGATACTTACTTTTCAAACATTTGTTACATTTTCATATTGATCATAGCTGAAGATTGAGAAAGCTATTATTGTACCGAAATCTAAACCTAGCTAGATTCTATGTAAAACAACATGATTGCATCCTATTTGATTCGATTTGGGCATGCGGATTGTTTAGACACCCTAAAGAAAAATACATTAAAATTTTAAAACTAGAAAAAATCTATTGATTCTTATGCCATGAGTGCCTTAAAAGTGGACCTAGCCCTTAGATATTATTGGTATTAAAGTACTAGTGAGCCTAGTACTCACATGGTTAATGATAATTGAGTGAGACTATCTGGACTTGTGCACTAATTAGTTATTAGTAGGTAAAGATGGAAAGGAAGTGTGTAGCAAATAAACCGGACTTAGAGGGGGTTGAATAGGTCTTTTTATGAATTAAGTTCAATTTTAAATCTTATTCAATTCTTTCCAATCAAGAAAAGAAAAAAAAAAATCTTATTCAATTCTATCAAATAGATTGACACAAACCTGTGCTAGTTACCAATCACAAGCAATGATAATAGTTAAATCAGTAAAAATAGAACACATGATATGGGCGAAAAGCTTCTTCACCATATGATAAAACCACGACGAACACACGGATCTGTACTATAAAAGGGTTCAAAGACAAACTATATTAAGATAATCTATCTTTTCAAATGTATGTTATGTACTAATAGTACTACGTCGTGTATTCAACTCTCACCTCTCTTCCATCTTATTCGACGAATCCAAATATGTAATCAACTATCACCTGGTGTCTTCCATCTCGGTGTGACGAATCCAAATAATAGAGCTATCATTCCACAAGTGTGTCCCCTATAAAGAATACAATTAGAATTCTTCGTATCCGAACATAAATCAAGAACTAGCTTAGGGCGACGGCAAATCAAGTGTGTTCCCTCATCAAATCATGATCAATGTGTGGGTGAAACCGTGCAACTAAGGATTTAAGTTTGATATCAATGAGAAATTATCGTATGGTCCAACACCACCACATCACAGTACATAGTGGTCGAACCAATAAAGAAAACCCACGAGACCGAGATTGAAAAGTCATTATTAGGCTTAACTACATTTCATATCCTCCTAGTTTGCCATTTGTGTCAATTTGGTCCCTGTAGTTCAGAAAGTGTCATTTTAATATCTGTAGTTTCATAAATGTGTCAAATAAGTACAATAAGTCCTTTAGTAACGAATAATTTTGTCACTGAAAGTAAAAAATTTGTCACAAAAGTGTGTGAGGGACTAAAATGACACACTTATGAAACTACATGAACTAAAGTGACATTTTCTAAATTACAGAGATAAAATTGATACAAGTGACAAACTACAAGGGTGTAAAATGTATTTAACCCTCATTATTACTAATTAATTGTACTGCACAAAACCTTAAAATTAATACAATAGTTTGTGTATAAAGTTGGGGATAGTGACTTTTTATTGACACCATAACTTTTATTTATTGGTGTTCATTAAAAAAAAAAACTTTTATTTATTGGTTTCGACTAACACCTTACATCACCTTTATCGCGTGATGGTCCTGGATCACACAATAATTTCTTTGATATGGTATAAAAAACAGTAGAAGACATTCCTGATCAATGCATGAAGAAATACGCAGTATACACTCCTTAATTAGTACTTAGGTTGACCTCTTGGGGAGCCACTATTTCCCGCAATGATTTCTTATGAGGCATGGGACATCCATAGCATCCATTAACCCTCTCTCTCTCTCTCTCTCTCTCTCTCTCTCTCTCTCAAGAAATTCAGTTCTGTCATTTTTCCTTTCCTTCTCTATTCAAGTTCAACCCATGAAAGTAATGGTGAAACCCCAATCTTTCCTTCCATCACCCACAATTCTAAGAATCTGTAATGGCTCCGAAGATGATGTGGGTACTGATTGTTAGTTTGTTTTACATGACCACAAAGCTCCACAGAAATGCCGTCCTTGTGCAAGTTTTCAATATGCTTCCCAAATTTTATCCCAAATGTGATTCTTAACTGGTGGTGGGCTGGTGGCCCTTAGTGTTTGGAGGCCGAAGCAAACTTTTAAAATAAGGTCCTTTGTGTATTTTTGTGGAAAAAAAATGACATGTACTAACACTTTATTTGTAAAAGAAAATTCCAAAAATTAACAAGTAAAAGTGACTTAATTACATCACTCAAAGGATGTTGCCCTTGGCTGCTAATTCAACAATTACACTTGTATAATCAATCTCTTTTGTCATATCATTTTCAAAGGATTGCATAGCTAACCCGTTCAACTGTTTTTGTGACATAGTTGATCGAATGTAATACTTGATTAACTTAAACTATGAAAAGTTTCTCAGTGCAGAGACAACTATAACCGAAATAGTCAACAATATTCTGTAAGCAATACATGCATTTGAGAAATAACCATCCATTGTTTGCATATGATTCAACACTTCAATTGTTATTTCTTTTGGTAAAACAATTCTCAAGACTTTTAATTCTAAAAATAAATCCCTCCCATTAATATTATAGCTGTCATGTTTCAAAAAAATTTCAATTACGGTTGGCACAACAAGTGTTAAAACTCTCATTATCAATAGATTGCAATTTCTTTAAGTGAAACAGAAAATCAAGTTACCCTCAAAAAAAAAAAAAAAACAAAACAAAACAAAAATATCGAGTTTTTTTTTTCAAATAAACTTGTGATGATTGGGCCTTTAAGTTTAGTGATGGTTGGGCTTTGAGTTTAATTAAGCTTTAAATGGATTGAGTTTTTTCTTAAATTTACATTGGCTATATACATATATACACAATACATTATATGATTGGGGGTCCAAAGCGGATATTTCACTTGCTTTGGATTAGGGCTAGCCCTGTTCCAAACAAATGTAGCAGTGTGACCATCTTTAATAATGGTTTGACCATTTCAATATACTCTAATAAAAATTAAGTGTGCCCATTACTAGATGTGTTGAGAACCACATTTGAAAATAATTATTTTAGTTTTGCCTATTTTATGCTTTGTGT
This sequence comes from Hydrangea macrophylla, assembly GCA_033977485.1. Classification (NCBI taxonomy): domain Eukaryota; kingdom Viridiplantae; phylum Streptophyta; class Magnoliopsida; order Cornales; family Hydrangeaceae; genus Hydrangea; species Hydrangea macrophylla. The sequence goes on along the minus strand of CM066997.1, from coordinate 112,608,125 downwards.
GGTTCATGGATTTTCTGAGGGGAAAGAAAAGGAAAAAGAAAACAACAAGAAAAATTATTTCCCTTGTGTTTCCTTCATGCTTAAGTAACATAAAAAAAAAATTTTAAAAATTTCTAAAATTGAGTAAAGGAAGAAAATGGTCAGGCTACATCCAAAACATTTAATTTATTTTTAAATTAATTCTCTTTTCTTTCCTATTTTTCTCATCGTTTTCCTTATTTACCAAACAAAGGAAAATGTTTCCTCCGTGCATGCTTTCCTTTCTTTTCCCTCACTAAATCCAAGAACCAAACAAAGCCTTAAAGACATTAAGTTGTATGGAATAATCAGTTTTGAGAATGAATGGAGTTTTTGTGAGCCTTTGTGGCACCTCGTTCTCCTATTATTCTATTTTCTCTATTGCTTTCGACATCAACTGGTATGAGAGCCAAAATTTAAGATCAATTCATCTCTTCTATATCATTGTATTTAGGGGTGGTATAAAAACCAATTGGACCAAACTAACGGACCAGTTCGGTCGGTATTCAAAAAAATACATTAAAAACATTTGGTCGTATTTAAAATTAGAAAAAATCGAAAAAAATTGACCGAACCGATGAGTGACACCCCTAAATTTACTTCTTCATCCAAACAAACTTTTACCAAACCCATGCCATTACCAGTAGACTAAACAGATCAACCCCAGGTCCCACCTTACGCAGTGACCAAACTTTTAAGCCCAGCCATAAGCAATCCTCACCCAATCACCATCCATGCCACAAATTCCACCACTATATTTCCTTTTAAAAAAAAACACGAAAAGAAAACAAAAAAAAAACTTCATATTCATTGATATTCCAAACAGACCACTAAATATCCCTCCGGATATCTCACAGGAAAAAAAAAAAAAAACGAATTCATATTCTTTGCACCATGTTCACCAACGCTGAATTAGACTTCACACTCGAAGCCCTATCATCCACGCAAACGAAGAAGGAAATCTAGTGGGCTGCAGAGAATGCTAATCCAAATGACAGTCAAGTTGGACACTTTGTTTATATCGTTAAAAGTTTTAGAGACACTTTGTTTATATTACTAAAATTTATAGCGACACATTTTACTCTGATATTAGTTATTGCTGCACTGGTAATAGTACTATCCTAAAAAAAGGGGTTAATTACACTTAAACCCCCTGTACTTTGGGTCATTTTCACTTTGACCCCCTATAGTTCAAAACGTGACACTAACACCCCTATACTTTAATGTAAAGTGTCACCATCATGAATTCCATTAATCAAAATTTTCAAGTTGTTTGATGTTTTGGTATGTTTTGTGTTGTATTTAAAAATTCGATCAACCCAAAAAAAATTGATCAACCCAACATACATATCAAAATCAAGAACACCCTCTTTACATTCTACACAAAAACAAGTCACAGAATTTAGCTTCTCTCTCTATCTCAATCTCTCAAACCCTCTTCTCTATCTCTCGCATGTTCACAGATTTGAAGTGGTTAGAAATGGACCCTGGTGGTGATGGCCGAAGTCAACGACCTCTCTTTCTTCTTCTTTTCTGGTGGTGGCCTGATTGGTTTTGATTTGGAGTTTTGATTTTTGTTTTTAGTCTTGATTTCATTGCTTGGGGCCTTGTTGGAGAATTCATGTGCTGAAGAAGGAGAAATTTTAGGGCATTTTGGTCATTTACAAGTACAGGGGGTGTAAGTGTCACTTTTCCCGTTAACTTTAACGGAATTCCTGACGGTGATACTTTACATTAAAGTATAGGGGGGTGTTAGTGTCACATTTTGAACTACAGGGGGTCAAAGTGAAAATGACCCAAAGTACAGGGGGTGTAAGTGTAATTAACCCTTTTTTTTAGGGTAATACTATTACCAGTGCAGCAATAACTAATGTCAGAGCAAAATGTGTCGCTATACGTTTTAGGAATATAAACAAAGTGTCTCTAAAACTTTTAGCGATACTTTTTGCTCTAAAATTAGCCATTACTGTTCTGTCGATAGAGCTAGCCATTTTTTTTAACACTTAAATTTAAAGGTGACAATTTTTTGACATACGACACGAACCCAATCCAAAATCATAAACGGGTAAACTCGTCTAGCACGATTAAAAAATGGGTAGTGTCAAGTTTTATTCGGGTCAATTCATATGACCCGATTATATAACTGAGGGTAATTTTGGAAATGCACAATATTACCTATTGTCAAAACCTAATAACATATACACATCCACCTAAAAAACAAGAATGCATTTTTGCTCACCCATTGTTGACCCAACACTCTCATTGGCCAATGCAGTGGGATCCATAATTAAATGATAATTAATTAAATCCAACGCCCGTGCATTACATAGACCTATCCTCCTAGTATATATAATATAGTTGGTCATGATCACAATTTTCTTGTGTTTATTTCCCCCATTATATAGCACATTGAGAGCACTTTTGCTCACTCAAATTTGTTTCACCATTGCTCACTCATGCTTTCACTGTTTGACATGTGTCTCATACAATGGCAAAATGGGAATGAAAGGGAACACATGTTAGACAGTGAAGACATGGGTGAGCAATGGTGAATTAAATTTGGGTAAGCAAAAATGCTCTCAATGTACTAATGGGGGAAATAAACACAAGAAAATTGTGATCATGACCAACTATATTATATATATACTAGGAGGATGGGTCTATGTAAGGCACGGGCATTGGATTTGATAGAAAAAATGTAATACTCACTCCGTCCCATATAAAGAGTCTCTTTTGGGAATTTCAACTTATTAAGGGGACAACCTTGATTTTGGTGAGATTTTCAACTTTCCAATGTTGCCCTTTTTGAAATTCAAAATTATAGTGTCACATAATAAAAAAAAAAAAAAAAAAAAAGAGGGAAGAGTTGGATATAATAAATGGCAAATTTGAAAGTGTGTATTAAAGTACTTTGACTTTTCAAAGATTGTTTAAATGGGACATCAAAAAATGGCATCAAGGACTCTTAATATGGGACATAGGGAGTATATATTTTTTTGGGTAAATTACATTGACACCTCCTGAGGTTTGGTGCTTTGTCATTCACACCCCCTGAGGTTCAGGTTGTGGGTTGGTAACACTGACAGCCCCTGCTGTTAACTGACATTAGAAAATGGCTGACATTAGCAAGTTAATTTTTTTAAATCTCTAAAATACCCTTATCTTCTTCTTCTTTCACACACACATACACACACACATACATATATACACACACACACAAAAAAAAAAGGTTTTCCTTTTTTGCCTTTAGAAATTCTAAAAAAAAAACAAAAGCTGGTGGAGATTAGGGCTTTAAAAATTCCAAATTAGAAAAACCCCATGATCAGATACAACTATTTCCAATTTCTGTGACATAGAATTTCCCCCAATCAAAATCTGTTCAAAAAAGATGTCTTCTTTGACTTTGTAAACTACGTTCTTGTCATTAATTCCCTTAGCCACAGAACACCCGATAATATCTTTTTTTGGAATTAATTCCTCTTTGGATCTATGACAGCAATTTTTTGAAGAAAAAAATAGTTGTCAAATTTTCCAAGGATGCCCAAGAAAGTGCTCAACACACAAGAACCCAATTGTAAAAACCCAATTATGGTTTACTAAATTCATTTTCAGAAATTTGAAGTGAGATTGAAGAAGAAATAGAGAAAGAGAGTCTTAATTACTCAATTCACAGTCGATAGTAAATTGTAAGAACCCACCAATTTGCTTACCACTTCACAGTCGATTACTAATAAAAATCAGAGATTGACAATAAGAAGAAGAAGAGCAGAGTAGAGAGAGAAAATTGAGAGATTAGAAATTAGAGATAGAAAGATTTGGAATTTTCATTTCATGAATAGGATCTAAGCTTTGATACCAATTGTAAGAGTCTACACTTTTACCTACTGAAATAAGAGTAGATTTATGAGAATTACAGAAAGAAAAGAGAAGGCATAGAGAAATCCAGAGAGAAATCCAAAGAATCTAAAGAGAGAAAATCAAACTTTCATTATAAATTGGCATAGCCACCAAAACAAAGCTTCCTTAGCTTTTATACAATGACTGATACAACAAATTTAAACCCCATTTTCAGAGCTTGAAGCTGAATGATCTTTTCAGAGATTCGACCACCCAAGCTTTTCCTTGGAAGCTGGATTGCAATAACCTGCACTTGAACACACTTGATTTTCACAGACCAGAACAAGCTCCCACCACTGTCATTCCAGCTCCTCAAGACTCCTCTGAAATCGACTAATTCACGTTTGAATCCTCTCAAAGCATTTGATTGTATGAGCGATTCTTGCAGTTTCCTTTCTTATCAGCCACAACTGGAACATGAGGATGAGTATCACTAGTGTTAAGTTGTGGAGACTGATCACCTTTTGACCTTGAAGCCCCTACGCATAATGGGGTCCCGCTCCCGAAAGAGCGGGCGGGGGTCAAGGGGAGGCCGCCCCTTGCGGGGTCCAGGGGCAGCGCCCCAGGAAGAAAAATTTTCGTGGGCTATTTCTTTATCAGTTTCAGGCCTATCGGAGCCGTTTGGGGTGTTTTCAGAGCAGTTCTGGGCCTGGCCCGTTTGGCAGATTTAGGTCAATGATCACTTGTATAAATACCTTCTCTCCGTCATTTGTAAACCCTGGCAGTTGCGGATTAATAAAATATCTCTCTCTTTCCGCCGTGGAGTAGCACGATCATCCTGATTGTGTGAACCACGTAATATCTTGTGTTTGTTTCTTTGTTTTCGTGTATCTTGTGTGGTGTGTGTTCATCGATTTTAACCTAACAACTGGTATCAGAGCTATGGCTGACGAAGGGAAGGTTAAAATCGATAAGTTTGAAGGCCACGATTTCGCCTTCTGGAAGATGCAGATCGAAGACTATCTCTACCAGAAAAAACTCCATCTACCCTTGTCTGAACAAAAACCAGAAACGATGTCGGAGGCGGAGTGGAACCTGTTGGATCGACAGGCTCTTGGTGTGGTCAGATTGTCATTGGCGAAGAATGTTGCTTACAACATCGTCAATGAGAAGACAACGTTTGGACTGCTCAAGGCGTTATCCAATATGTACGAGAAACCCTCAGCGGCGAATAAGGTTTTCCTGATCAGGCAGTTGGTGAACACGAAGATGAAGGAGGGCGCTTCCGTAACAGATCACGTCAACGAATTTAATTCTATAATATCCAGGTTAGGATCGGTTGATATTAAATTCGATGATGAAGTTCAAGCGTTGCTGTTGTTATCTTCATTGCCCGATAGTTGGTCCGGAACAGTTACAGCAGTTAGTAGTTCATCTGGAACCACTAAGCTTACCTTTGAAGGGATTCGAGATCTGATTCTTGGTGAAGATATTCGGAGAAGGAGTGCAGGAGAAAGCCCCAGCAATTTACTGAGTACAGAAGAGAGGGGCAGAAAATCCAATAGAGGGGGTAACGGCAAAGGAAGATCGAGATCGAAATCGAGGAAGAGAGGTCAGTCCAAGAACAGGAAAGACATTACCTGTTGGAACTGCAATGAGAATGGACACTTCAGAAATCAGTGCCCAAAACCCTCTGCAGATAAAGGCAAGAAGAAGGAGGTGAATGTGGCAGAAGATGATGATGATGCCCTGATTTGCAGTGTCGAATGTTCAACTAAATCCTGGATTATGGATTCAGGTGCTTCGTTTCATGCCTGTCATTGCAGAGATATGATGCAGAATTTCAGGCCCTATAGTGGAAGAGTTCGGTTGGCAGATGATAAAAGCCTAGAGATCACAGGTATTGGGGATGTTGTCCTCAAGACTACTTTGGGTACGACATGGAAATTGAAAGATGTGAGGTATATTCCAGACCTAAAGAAGATGTTAATTTCGGTAGGGCAGTTAGATGAAGAAGGCCACCACGTGAATTTTGGTAATCAGCAGTGGAAGGTAACAAAGGGGAACTTAGTTATTGCTCGTGGACACAAACAGGGTACTCTGTACATGGTTGAAGTGTCTGCAGATGGAGCAAATGCAGCAGTTGAAGATGCAGGGGTTTCTACACTATGGCACCAAAGGCTTGGTCACATGAGTGAGAAGGGAATGAAGATGTTGGCTTCTAAAGGGAGAATTCCAGATCTACAGAACGTGAAACTTGACTTTTGTGAACCATGTGTTCTTGGCAAACAGAAGAAAGTCACCTTTGTGAAGACGGGACAACCACCCAAGGCTGGGAAGTTAGAGCTCATTCATTCTGATGTTTACGGACCTACGAAAGTTTCTTCAATTGGAGGATCCCGGTTTTATGTTACCTTCATAGACGACTCCACACGGAAGGTATGGGTTTATTTTCTTAAAAATAAATCTGATGTCTTCAGCACATTTAAAAAGTTTAAAGCTGCTGTTGAGAATGAAACAAACTTGAAGATCAAGTGTCTGAAGTCAGATAATGGGGGTGAGTACAACAAAACAGAGTTCATTGATTATTGTGCTGAACATGGGATCAGAATGTTGAAGACAGTACCAGATACACCTCAGCAGAACGGTGTTGCTGAAAGGATGAACAGAACACTGAATGAGAGAGCAAAGAGCATGAGATTGCATGCAGGTTTGCCAAAGATGTTCTGGGCAGATGCAGTCAACACAGCAGCGTATTTGATCAACCGAGGACCCTCAGCCCCCATAGGGTTCAAGATTCCAGAAGAGGAATGGAAAGGTCGAGAGGTATCCCTTACTCACTTGAAAGTTTTTGGTTGTGTTTCTTATGTTCGGATTAAGGATGCAGATAGAGATAAACTTGAGGCAAAGGCAAAGAAGTGTACTTTCATTGGATACGGGTTGGATGACATGGGCTACAGATTTTGGGATAACCACAGCAAGAAGGTTATCAGAAGTAGAGATGTTACATTCAACGAGAATGCCCTTTACAAAGACGATATTGCAGCAGGCTCGAGTAAAAGCAAGCAACCAGAAAATAAACAACAGGTGGTGTTTGATGGGATGACAGAAGACGACATAGCACAACCTATCAGAACAATTGAGATAGGTGAAAGCTCAGGAAGCAGTGGGAGCTCAGAAGATTCAGGAGGTTCTGATAATAGTGGGAGCACTGAAGACAGTGGGAGTTCAGAAACGGTAATGCAAGAACCAGAAACTCCACATGTCAGACAGTCCACCAGAGTTCGTAGACCTCCGGTCAGATATTCTCCATCAGCAAATTATCTGTTACTGACAGAGAACGGAGAGCCAGAGTCTTATTCAGAGGCATTGAGAATGAAGGATTCCATACAGTGGAAGAAGGCCATGGAAGACGAGTTAGGCTCACTTGACAAGAACCAGACTTGGTCCTTAGTCAAATTACCAGCGAGAAAGAAAGCACTGCAGAACAAGTGGGTGTTCAGGGTTAAAGATGAGGCAGATGGCAGCAAGAGATACAAGGCCAGATTAGTTGTCAAGGGGTTCCAACAGAAGGAAGGGGTTGATTACAACGAGATTTTCTCACCGGTTGTGAAGATGACCACTATCAGGTTGGTTCTTGGTATTGTAGTTGCTGAAAATTTACATCTGGAGCAGCTAGATGTGAAGACTGCTTTTCTACATGGAGATCTTGAGGAAGACATCTACATGGCACAACCAGAAGGTTTTCTGGTGACTGGTAAGGAGAACCTGGTGTGCAAACTGAAGAAAAGCCTGTATGGATTGAAGCAAGCTCCGAGGCAGTGGTACTTGAAGTTTGACAGTTTTATGCAGCGGAATGGGTACACCAGATGTGAGATGGATCATTGCTGCTACTTGAAGAAATTCAGGTCATCATATATCATTCTCTTATTATATGTTGATGACATGTTGGTGGCTGGATCAGACATGCTGGAAATCAAAAGATTGAAGGAGCAGTTATCCAGAGAGTTCGAGATGAAGGACTTGGGAGCTGCCAGACAGATTCTTGGCATGAGCATAGTCAGAGACATAGGAGCTGGTACTTTAAAGCTTTCACAGCAAAAGTACATTCGGAAAGTCCTAGAGAAGTTCAACATGACAGATGCTAAAGCCAGAAGCACACCCATGGGGAGTCATCTAAAGCTCTCCAAGAAGCAATCCCCAAAGACAGATGAAGACAAGGAAGAGATGGCTAAAGTTCCTTATGCCTCAGCAGTTGGTAGCTTGATGTATGCTATGGTATGCACTAGACCGGATATTGCTCATGCAGTGGGAGTTGTTAGCAGATTCATGTCTAATCCAGGGAAGGAGCATTGGGAAGGAGTCAAGTGGCTGCTACGCTATTTGAAAGGCACTTCTGAGGTTGCCTTGTGTTTCAGGAGGAAGAAGGTGGTTTTAGAAGGTTTCGCTGATGCTGATTTGGGAGGATGTGCTGATTCGGGTAAAAGCACTACAGGTTACGTGTTCACTATTGGAGGTACAGCAATCAGTTGGATGTCCAGATTACAGAAGAGTGTTGCTCTTTCAACCACAGAAGCAGAGTATATGGCCATTGCTGAAGCGGCTAAGGAGTTGATCTGGTTGAAGAATTTCTCTTCAGAGTTGGGCATGAAACAGGAAGATTGTGTCATACATTGTGACAACCAGAGTGCAGTTCACCTTGCGAAGAATCCAGTGTTTCACAGCAGGACGAAACACATTCAGATGCGGTATCATTTTATTCGAGAGTTGATCACTGATGGTACTCTGAATTTGAAGAAGATCCTTGGTACGAAGAATCCAGCAGATATGTTTACCAAGGCAGTGACAACAGAGAAGTTGAAGCTATGTATGGCTTCAATTGGGCTTCCAGAAACTTGAAGAGGAGGCGCGGAGAGAGAGAGAGAGAGAGAGTTTGGGTTTACAGAAGGTGCAGGTTATTGGATGGCAGCTGAATGTTGATCAAGCCTCCAAGTGGGAGATTGTTAAGTTGTGGAGACTGATCACCTTTTGACCTTGAAGCCCCTACGCATAATGGGGTCCCGCTCCCGAAAGAGCGGGCGGGTTTCGTGGGCTATTTCTTTATCAGTTTCAGGCCTATCGGAGCCGTTTGGGGTGTTTTCAGAGCAGTTCTGGGCCTGGCCCGTTTGGCAGATTTAGGTCAATGATCACTTGTATAAATACCTTCTCTCCGTCATTTGTAAACCCTGGCAGTTGCGGATTAATAAAATATCTCTCTCTTTCCGCCGTGGAGTAGCACGATCATCCTGATTGTGTGAACCACGTAATATCTTGTGTTTGTTTCTTTGTTTTCGTGTATCCTGTGTGGTGTGTGTTCATCGATTTTAACCTAACAACTAGGAGTAGCAACAACAGAATTGGCAAACTGTGTAGGACGGCCAATAAGTTCCCAACAAGTCTCCTAAGTATGACCATCCTTGTAGAATCTTGAGAAATGCTACAAAGAACACGTTGATAGGTCTCGGTAAGGGAAGGAAGGGAGGCACCACCAAGAATTTGAGATCGAACTGGCTCAAACTCAGACTTCAGACTTCAGACTAGCAAAAAATTTTATCACTGCCATTTGCTCCCGCTGTTCCCGTTGTTTCTTTGCATCAGTAGTAATAGGAATAACACCGTTCAATTCTTAAACTAACTGTTTGAAGGAGGCAAAATACTCAGTGATATGTCCAAAATAATCCAGCTATGAAGCCGGTCTGCCAAGTCACCGAGAGGTTCTGGTTACTTCAGTAAAGGCGCCAATAGCCGAGCAATCCCGAGGTGTTCGTCAGGACCGTGCGGTTCGTACCAATAGGCCGGGCGTGAGAGACCGCGACATCCCGTGGACCCAGCCTATCCAGCAGTTTCCTAAACCAGCTACAAGTCTGCAAGAAACCACTTAGGAAACTTTCCCCAAATCATGTAAATCAATTGTAATCGGATTAGGCTTCCTAATCCAATTAACTTACCATGTAAGGGTGGATTCTTGCATCTATAAAAGAGCCCACCTACCCTGTCTATGGGGATCGGAAATAATTCTCTAGCTGACAAGCATATAACAGAGAACTCACCATTATACCCTGTCGGTATTACTGGTAGTGTCACCCCTCTTTGTTGGCTCACCAGGCCCACCGGTGATCTGCTAGTGAACGCGCACAGACGCAATCGTGGACCTAGGTCACCTAATTAATGGGACCGAACCACATACAAATTGTTCTTGTCTTTTTCTCTCTCTTTAAATCCTTCTTACTATTTTTCGGCATCATCAGTTTGGCACCGTCTGTGGGAAACGACAAAGTTTTTTCACCAACAAATTCTTGACTGATCATCATGCCGCGAAGGAATAAGAAGGCCACAACTCAGCCCGGTCAGGAGAATTCGCAGCTCGGGCAACCGGCTGCCTCCATGACCATTGAACAGATAACGGCAGCGCTGGTGCAACTCTTGGAGGGCCAGCGGCAAACACAGGAACAGATGGAGGCGCTTTTGGCCAGGCAGGAAAAGCGCCCTGCACCAGAAGATCAGCCCAAGAAAAGCATTCCCATTCAAGATATCGCTCGGGCGCGAAGGCGAGCCCGTTCCGCCCCAGTGTCCCCACCGGACTCGGAACACCTCGGTGATGGTGAGCGCACCCAGGAGACCTGGCGTTCATAGTGGCAAGCTCAGCCCAATCCTCACCGGGTGGAGGATGCTAGAACCATCATCCACCGACGGCACGCGGCCAGAGGGGAAGAGCCAGGACGGAAGGCCCAGGAATCAGCCAAAGACCCTCAGGCCTTGAACCAGGGGGATCTTAGGCACACGATTTCCTGGACTAGAAGTCGGGTCCTATATTCGAGGTTGACGCACTTTGAGGAAGAGGCCTCGTCATCCGATCCGACCTATAGCTCGGATATAGAGAGGAGAACCAGGCGGGATGACGCAAAGGCCCAGGTCGAGGAACTGCAGCAGCAGATTGAGAGGTTGACCCTCAAGTCCGGCCACGACCTCACCAACACGGAGACGGAATCACCCTATACCGTTCGGGTGACACAGTTCCCTATCCCACAGAAGTTCAAACCCCCTCACCTCAGCTCCTAGATGGCACAGGGAGCCCGATGGACCACATCCGCACCTACAAGGCTCAGATGGCACTGGTCACCACGATGGATGAGCTACTGTGCCTGGCCTTTCCCAGTACCCTCAAGGGGTCATCCGCATAGTGGTTCTATGCTTTAAAGTCCCAGACGGTCGATGATTTCAAAGCCCTCAGCAAGCTGTTGATCAGCCAGTTTGTCGGGATGCTCGACCGGTCGCAACCGGACACTCAGCTGCTGATCGTAAAGCAGCGCAAAGGGGAGTCCCTGAGGGAGTATGTGGACCGTTTTAACCAGCAAAGGCTCTAGATTAGCAATCTCAATGAAACGGTTGCAATTATGGCCTTCTGTTCGGGAGTTCAACACACCAAAGTTGCCACGTCGTTTCATCGTGACCGACTGGCAACCCTGGTGGAGCTCTCGGAGAGGGTCGGAAAGTATATAGACACTGAGGAGTTCCTGAAGGCGAAGCGTGCCAGCCAGGCAGGAGATGAATTCCCGAAGGCCAAGGGCAAGCGTGAAGGATTTAAGAAGGGCTCGGGAAAGAAGCCTAAGCAAGATCAGAAGGATGTCTGGGGTCAGCTCCCGATTGCTTTCACACCCCTTTCTCGGCCCATACAAGAAGTCATGGCCGTCGCTGAGGCGCAAAGGCTGCTCTAGTAGCCGGCAAAGCTTAAAGCCCCTCCCGGAAAGAGGAATCGGGACAAGTTTTTCCGTTTTCATAGAGATCACGGCCACAAAACGGAAGACTGCTTCAAGTTAAAGATGGTAATTAAAAGATTGATCGAGCAAGGCCATCTAGCAGAGTACGTCGCAGCAGACGGACGGCCCGCACAAGGAGCCCGAGCTCCCGGTCAACCCCAGCCTCTCGGTCAAATTAATGTGATCTCCGGAAAAAATCAGGCGGAGGGGATTCACAGTCGGCACGAAAGAGGCATGCTCGGGCATCCTGGGCGGATGTCTGGCAGGTCCAATCCACCGGCTCCTCCCCAACGGATGTTCTGACTTTCACCTCCGACGACTTGCAGGGCGTCCACTGCCCCCATGATGACCTGTTAGTAGTGACGCTTTTTATAGCCAACTACATGGTCAAGAGGGTGCTGGTGGACATAGGCAGCTCGTCCGATATTATGTTCACGTCGGCATTCGATCAGCTCGGGATCTCCAGGGATCGGCTCCGGTCGGTTGCTACCCCCCTGGTTGGGTTCAACGGTTCCAGCACACAACCGCTCGGGACAATCGAGCTCCTAGTTCTCATGGGAACCTACCCTCAGCAAGCCTCCGTGTTGACCAATTTTGTGATCGTGGAATCCCCGTCGGCCTACAATATCATTCTTGGGAGGCCAACACTCAACAAGGCCAGGGTGGTCGTCTCCACCTACAGCTTAATAGTGAAGTTCCCAACTCCTCAGGGACCCGGATGCTTGCGTGGAGATCAGACTACCGCCTGAAGTTGCTATGTCAACTCATTAAGACGGGGAGCTATCACTGAAACATTAAACATTCAAGAGATGGACCCTCGGGACCAGAGCGACGCGGTAGGTCCAGTGAAAGAATTAGAAACGGTAACGTTGAATCCCGAGTACCCCGACTGCACGGTCAGCATTGGTACCCTGCTGGAGCCCGACCTAAAGGAAAAACTGACTCAGTTCCTGAGGCAAAACCAGGAAGTTTTTGCTTGGAGTCATGAGGATATGCCCGGGATTGACCCCCGGATAATGTCCCATCGACTCAATGTCAGTCCAGATTGCCGGCCGGTGAAGCAAAAGAGAAGGGGCATGGCCCCCAAGAGACAGAAAGCAGTGAGTGAGGAGGTCAAGAAGCTCCTCAAAGCCCGTTCCATACGAGAAGTCCACTACCCCGACTGGCTAGCCAATGTGGTAGTTGTCAAGAAAAGCAGCGGGAAGTGGAGGATGTGTGTGGACTTCACCGACTTGAATAAAGCCTGCCCCAAGGATTGCTATCTGCTACCCAGGATAGACCTCCTTGTGGACTCCACGGCTGGTCACTCACTCCTCTCATTCATGGACGCCTACTCGGGGTACAACCAGATCAGCATGTACCCCGGGGACGAAGAGAAGACCGCCTTTATCATTGACCAGGGGACGTATTGCTACAAGGTTATGCTATTCAGTCTCAAGAATGTCGGGGCCACTTATCAACGTCTGGTCAACTACATGTTCAAGGACCTAATTGGGAAGTCTATGGAAGTATATGTGGATGATCTGCTGGTCAAGAGCCGGGAAGAGCCCGACCACCTAGAGCATCTGGCAGAGGCCTTCAGCATTTTGATAAAATTCAGGATGAGGTTGAACCCGGCCAAATGAACCTTTGGCGTCTTGTTCGGGAAATTTCTGTGCCACTTAGTCAGCAGACGGGGGATTGAAGCAAACCCTGAAAAGATCAAAGCCATCATCAACATGCGGTCGCCCAAATCGGTGAATGAGGTTCAGAGCCTAGCCGGACGGGTGGCCGTACTGAACAGATTTGTCTCCCGAGCTACCGACCGGTGCCTGCCATTCTTTAAGATCCTCCGCAAGGCGTTCCAGTGGTTAGAAGAGTGCTAAGAGGCATTCCAGGAACTCAAAAAGTACTTGGCGTCCACTCCTCTACTCTCAACACCCGTGCCGGGGGAAGACTTGTTTTTATACTTGGCAGTGTTGCCATCGGCGGTTAGCTCGGCACTCATTCGAGAAGAGCACAGGATATAATTCCCGGTGTACTATACCAGCCGGGCGTTACAGGGCGCAGAGAACAGATACTGTCGTATCGAAAAACTGGCGTATGCCCTCATCACCTCGGCCAGAAGGCTCCGTCCGTACTTTCAGGCCCATGTCATTGTGGTCCTCAGAGATCAACCTCTCCACAGAATCCTCAGCCATCCAGACACGTCCGGGAGGCTCGTCAAGTGGACATTAGATTTGGAAGAATTTGAAGTGATCTACCAACCCCGGACGGCCATCAAGGGACAAGTCGTAGCAGACTTTCTGGTTCAGTTCACGTATCCAGAGGACCCGGTTGAAGAGTCTGAGCCGCCGGCCCTACCGCCTGGGTTACACTCTGAAATCCCTACCTGGGTACTGCATGTGGACGGTTCATTGAATCAGCAAGGGAGTGGGGCAGGAATCATCCTAACTACTCCCGACGGCTTCCAGCTTGAGTACGCGTTAAGGTTTGAGTTCCGCGCCTCCAACAACGAGGCTGAATACAAAGCCCTCTTGGTCGGATTGCAGTTGACCATTTCTATGAGTGCACAACATGTCCAGGGATACATCGATTCCCAGCTCGTGGTCAATTAGGTCAACCAAGAGTACGAAGCACGGGAAGACAATATGGTAGCCTACTTGGCCCTTATCCGAACGGTTTCCAAGAAGCTCCGGGGATTTTGCATCACGTAGATACCTAGAGAAGAAAATACTAGGGCCGATTGGTTGGCCCGCCTCGCCTCATCTTCTGAGTCAGACTTGCCCAGGATACAGATAGAATATCTACCCGAGCCAAGTGTGATCAACTCAGAAGGTATAGAAGTAGATCCGGTCACCCTGGGACCCAGCTGGATGGACCCGATCGTGACATTCTTGACAACAGGGGCGCTACCAGACGAGAAAGAAGAAGCCCATCGGGTCAAGTACCAGGCGGCCCGATACCATCTTGTTGACGGCATTCTCTACAAGAGGGGATTCACTATCCCGTACCTCCGCTGTGTCCACCCTGCGCAAGTCCAAGCGATATTGTTTGAAATCCACGAAGGAGTGTGCGGGAATCACATCGGAGGCCGGGCACTCTCCAGGAAGGCCCTATTGCAAGGTTACTACTGGCCAACCATGGCCCGGGATTCCCAAGAATGCGTCAAAATGTGTGACAAGTGTCAGAGATACTCTCCCATGATCAACCGACCGGGAGAGCTCCAGACACCAATCCATAGCCCTTGGCCGTTCGCCCAGTGGGGTATCGACATTGTCTGTCCCTTACCGATGGGAAAAGGACAGGTCAAGTTTGCTGTGATCGCTGTTGATTACTTCACCAAATGGGCAGAGGCCGAGCCGATAATAACTGAACGAAAAATGGAAAGATTTGTGGAAAGGAATATTCTCAGTAGGTTCGGCATTCCTGGGTCTTAGTCAGCGATAACGGCAGACAATTCGACACCCCTGTCTTCAAGCAGTTCTACTCGGGCTACGGGATACTAAATCATTACTCCTCCCCCGAGCACCCACAAGCCAATGGTCAAGCCGAGGTAACCAACCGGACAATCTTGCAATCAATCAAAACAAGGCTTGAGGGTGCCAAAGGGCTGTGGGCTGAAGAACTACCAACCCTTCTGTGGGCCTACCGCACTACACCCCGAGCGACAACAGGTGAGACGCCGTTCTCTTTAACCTATGGATTTGAGGCGATGGTCCCCACAGAGCTCGGGTTGCCTACATATCGGGTGGCTAACTTTAGTGTGCCGGATAACGAAGAAGCTCTCAGGTCAGAACTGGATCTAGTGGAGGAAAGGAGAGACCAAGCCTATCTAAAGGTGGCATCTTACAAGCAACGGGTCTCGCGGTACTACAACAGCAAGGTAAAGCACCGCAGTTTTCAAGTCGGAGACCTCATCCTTAAAGCAGTGAACCAGTCTACCCGGATCCCGGGCCATAGGAAATTGGGGGCAAATTGGGAAGGCCCGTATAAAGTAACATGGGTCAACCAACCGGGAACTTACTGGCTACAGAGCATGGACGAGAACGATCTCTCTCATCCTTGGAATGTGCAACACCTCCGCAAGTATTATCAATATCACTTGGTCACGGGAATTTAGTATTGGTAGAGAAATTTGTTTTTGTAGCTCTAATTGAGCAACCGCTATAAATTTTTGTTTTTTTAATAAAATTGAATAGTTTACTTTGCAAATTTACTCTTGTCAGTACCCCGTGCAATACATAAAAGTCCTGGGGCCTAACCCCGAGGCACAAAAGACCTCGGGCTCCGAACCCAGGCACAAAAAGACCTCGGCCTCCCAACCCAGGCACAAAAAGACCTCGAGCTTCGAACCCAGGCACAAAAAGACCTCGGGCTCTGAACCTAGGCACAAAAGGACCTCGGGCTCCGAACCTAGGCACAAAAGGACCCTGTAACCACCCATATTCCAGTTCAGTTTTCTACGGTCACTCCTCACCATGCCCCGCCTTCGCAGGATGCTCTGGGGCCAAGGGGATACTAGACCTAAACAGAAAATTACATAAAGCTTCGCCTAGGTCCAACTGACGATGGGGGCAAACCCCTAGGTGGCCGACGATGGCAAGCTTCAAAAGGACCCTGCAACCACCCATGTTCCAGGTCGGTTTCCTACGGCCACCCACTACTGCACTCCCGCCTTAGCCAAATGCTTGGGGGGCAAGGGAATATTAGGCCAAAACAGGAAATCACACCGGTCACTAAACAGAACTTGGAAGGTATTCTTAAGGTCTTACAGTGATCAGAGATAGACATCTTGGACGGTAAAATAGGATACTCCTATAATACACCGGGACATCCCGGATGGTAAAGAAGGGTATTCTTATAATACACCGGGACATCCCGGATGCTAAACAGGACAAGTTTCTATGGCACACTGGGCTATTACCTTTAAAATAGGTCAAGAAGGCTAGATGCTCTACTGGTTACGGTCTTAAACCATTTGCTGAGGCAGGGATTAGGTCGGCTAAAAATCGGGCAGACACTAGCAATCGCAAACAGACACAATACAGATAAAAGTAAACTGTTAATGAAAAGTCAGCAGAAAATGGAGAGAAAGTTTGACCTCGAGGGCCTTTTCATTAATAGTAAAAACACTGTACAAAGCCTGGGGGACAGTTGTAGTAGCCTCCCCATAAAAAAAACTACAACAATATAAAAAAAAAACAAACAAACAAAACAACACCCATATGTCATGGGTTGTCTACAACCACCACTTCTCCCTCCTCCGCAGCCTGCTCTTCCATAGAGGGGTCCCCGGTCGGTGCAGCTTCAGTAGCGACCTCAGAGTCAGCTTGGCCCTCCTTCCAGTAACTAGACTCTACCCAAGAGTAGCCAGACAGGTCCCAGTCAGGGTGGTCGGAAGCAGCCCACTTCGCAAGGTCAGCATAGCCTGTGAGGAACCCTGCCTCAAATTCTTCCTCAGCATCCTTGGCTTCAGCCTCCCGAACAGCAGTAAGCTCTGATAGCGTGGTCGTCATGGCTGCTAAGTCATTTTCAGTAGTGATCCTCCCGGCCTCCGTGGCTGTAACTTTCAAATTCGCAACCTTTCGGGCAGCCCGCTCGGTTGAAAGAGAGTCGTGGGTCTCCCCCAGCTCCAAGGCTGCTGCCCAGGATTTTTCCTCCTCCACGGAGAGAGCAAACTCCGAAGACTCCCGGGCAGCCCTCTCCACGGACAGGTCAGCCTCTGCAGTGGCCAACCTCTTAGCAACGCCGGGAAGGTTGGTCTCAGCCCCGGTCGCAATACAGCCAATCTGGAAGAACAAGACAACGTCAGTACACGCATAGAAGAAAAGCTAATGTTCATGTTGCAAAGTGACTTACCATGTGGCTGATGCTGTATAGCCAACCGATGATGGCCTCGGGGCTTAGCAGGGCGCATTTGTCGATTTGACTCTATAGTAGCCCAGGCCGGATCCTTTCACGGACGTCATTCGCTGTCTCAACCGCCGGCCTTGAGCAGGGGCCCGCACGAGCTGTGTCCTCCATGCTCGGGAAGGAGACCCCGGACGGTTTGGCAAACCAGGGGAAGTGGTGAAGGCGCGATGATGGTTACGCCAGGCGTTGAGGCAGCAGCAGCCTCCTTCTCTCCCAGATAGAAATTCCCCGGGAGATCCTCTTGAGGGACTGGCCCTCGACGGGGTCTGGCTTCTTCTTTTTCTGGCTAACCCGGGCCATCAAGAGGTCGCCTCTTTTTCCTTCAAGGCTGCTGCACTCTTGGGAGCCTTTTTTGCAAAACCAGAGAAAAGCACATGAGAATTCAGCAAAGTACCAAGTAAAAAGAAAATCGGACGGTCAAGAGATGGGATTTACCAGGAATGATCGCCGAGAAGATGGGAGCTATGAAGTGGTGCTGGGGCTCGTAGGAGATCTTCGGGCTTCCCGACCGAGTCAACACTTGATTGATGTCAGTTGGGTCCTCCACCAAGGACAAGATCCTTGCTTGGAACTCGTCGAGAAGACTAGGCGAGTCAGCTGATCCCACTGCAAGGCAAACATACAAATGAGTTAGTCAAGGCAAAATACGGAGACTAATCATGAAAGAAAAGTGTTTAGGCTTACTCCTCAGCTTTCCCACTCAGGAGGTCCTCAACTGCAAACCCGGCGCCTTTTCACACAGCCCCAGGGTGGACACTTGAAAGAATTTCTTCTTCCATCCTTCATTATTGCTCGGGCAGTTTACTACTATCTTTCGCCCTTGCCTAGCCCCGAGCGAGAAGAAGCCAGCCTCCCCGTGAACTTGGAACGGTCGGTGAGTCCAAAAGAACTCTTGTAGGGTGAGCTCATACCCGAGAACTTGAGGCCATAAAGAGATGGACCCCATCAGATATCGCCAACTGTTCAGGGCGAGTTGCCCGGGGGAGATCCCGAGGTAGATGAGCGTGTCCCGGGCAACTGGATGGAGCAGCAGGCAAAGGCCTGCCATGAAGGCATCTTCGTACAAAGTGACGAAGCCCGACTCGTGGAAGTGAGCTCTGCCGTCAT
Organism: Hydrangea macrophylla; assembly: GCA_033977485.1. Taxonomy (NCBI): domain Eukaryota; kingdom Viridiplantae; phylum Streptophyta; class Magnoliopsida; order Cornales; family Hydrangeaceae; genus Hydrangea; species Hydrangea macrophylla. The sequence continues at coordinate 112,589,472 of CM066997.1, read as the reverse complement.
GCACAGAGAGAGAGAGAAGGGGCCGGGAATATCATATCTATCCCTGATCCGACCCAAATCAGGACCGCACAGGGTGCTGATGATTGACTCGCAGGTGAAGATGACTCCGAGACTGTTCGGTTCAGACCCTTCATCGCCCGACCCCCGAGATGTTGAGGCCATAGGAGAATCCTGGTGCGTTTCCTCGTGAGACGCTCTGGCAGGTATTCTTCCCTCACTATGTTGATCAGAGGGAGCCAGTGAGGGAGGGTCTAGGCTTGCACTCAAGGTCCCTGATCGTGACTGCTCGTATTTCGATCAAGATGACCGAGTTGAAGTCTGAGTGGCACATGTTTAAGTCTACGATGGACCTAGGAGGCAGATGGCGACCTAAAAATGGGTCAAGGACTCCAAGCCTGATATACAAAGGAGGCAAATCTAACAACCTAAAGGGGAGGTCATACAAGTCTCTAGAGGAAAGGTAGCACTCTCTCAAGACTCTCCCGGGAACACCCGTTTGGACCAACTGCTCTAACGTACCTCCGGATTGGAAGAAATGACAGAACCTAAAAAAGAAAAAGTCCCACGCTCATTCTGACCCAAGTGGGTTTGCTCCCTCCAGCTTTGTTCAAAAAAGAAGAAGAGAATGAAGAAGAGAATGAAAAACTGAAGACAGAAAGGAAGGACTTACAAGATTTAGCACAGAAAAGGGGTTGAGAATCTTGCTCGAGATCTTGTTTGCTCTCAAATCGCTCGGAAAACTATCTCACTTGGCAGCAGGGATTGAAGAAATGAGCAAGTGTTCCTTATATAGGAATAACGGGCGGCCCAGATCAATCAGATCCAACGGCTCAGGAGTTTTTCGCCAAGAGCCACCAGACAGCTATCGCCTCGGGATCATGAAAGGTCGCCTCAAAATGCGCGCGCATTAAATACGTGACACGACAGTCCGGTTACCATACAACTGTTTGGTTACATTCGAACCGACTTCGCTGGATCCTGACCAAACCAGTTACTCCCTAACACGTGGCAACACCACCGCCCGGGCTTCTCCCTGCACCGGTCGGTTACTCCACCGGGGTGATCTGAAAGGTGGGCCCCCATCCCAAGCAGCATTCCTGGAGGATATCAGGACGGTTTCCAAGGCAATACTTATTTTCGATCCTCACCCGATGAAGCATCCAGTCAGTTCCAAAAATGGGGGGTAGCTGATATGTCCAAAATAATCCAGCCATGAAGCTGGTTTTCCAAGTTACCGAGAGGTTCTGGTTACTTCAGTAAAGGCGCCAATAGCCGAGCAATCCCGAGGTGTTCGTTAGGACCGTGCGATTCGTACCAATAGGCCGGGCGTGAGAGACCGCGACATCCCATAGACCCGGCCTATCCAGCAGTTTCCTAAACCAGCTACAAGTCTGCAAGAAACCACTTAGGAAACTTTTCCCAAATCATGTAAATCAATTATAAGGATTAGGCTTCCTAATCCAATTAACTTACTATGTAAGGGTGGACTCTTGCATCTATAAAAGAGCCCACCTACCCTGTCTATGGGGATCGGAAAATAATTCTCTAGCTGATAAGCATACAACAGATAACTCACCATTATACGCATAAACCCGGCTGGTATTACTGGTAGTGCCACCCCTCTTTGTTGGCTCACCAGGCCCGCCGGTGATCTGCTAGTGAATGCGCACAGACGCAACCGTGGACATAGGTCACCTAATTAACGGGACCAAACCACATATAAATTGTTCTTGTCTTTTTCTCTCTCTCTGAATCCTTCTTACTATTTTCGGCATCATTACTCAGTAACTGAGAGATCACTTTGCTGCAACTGAAAATACTGAGAGTAGATATCATACATCCGAGTGAGATCGCTGGAGAATAAGAGATGAGCTTCCAGGTGCCCAAGTGACCATACAAAACTGCAACGTGTGGTTCCATTGAGTTCCAAAGGAGGGAAACGATTTGGGTATCCATTTGTTTCCATGTCTTGATGGCATTATTGTCGGTGGTGGGAGAAGACTCGGTAAGGTGTGCATCAAAACCCAAGCTAGTGAGGGCAATATTGACAGCCCAGGACCATTGGAAAAAAATGGATCCATTCAACTTCCTAGTGGTGAGTTGAGGAAGAGCTTTGGACTCCATTAAGAATAGATCGGAACCAAACAAATCAAACGGAATAAGATCTGGGTAATGAATAGTACTACGTAAATGGTAACTCTGATGAACAGTAACTTTGATAAATAGTGCTGTGATGAATAACACTCGATGAACAGTGCTGCGATGAACAGTAACTCGATGAACAATGCAGTGATGAATAGTGCTACGATGAACAGTAACTTTGCGATGAAACTCTCGGACCAACTTGGGTCAGCTAGGGTTAGGATTTTTTCCTTTTTTTTCCTAGGTCAGATGGACCCGCTATGATACCATGTAACAGTAGAGAAATAATATATTTGATTGAATAAAAAATGATAGCAAGAGCCTAATATATATAGACTTAGCTACAAACTACACTTCCATGAACCAAACAAAGCCTAAGTAATCAAAGAGGTTCTCTGAGAGGTAAACAACATCAACTCATCAGAAACAATAATAATTCCCTGATATATATAACTTTTGTGTCTTACATTTATCCAGCTAAGACTCTTACTCTGTGTCCAAGAATTGATAAAACACCTCACCAACGGTGTGAATTGCAATGTATATAAACCTTAAAATTTAGCTCAATCCTCCTCTCTTCATACCTAGCTTGAGTCAAATTTCTTTTAGCTTTTGCCAAAATAGCTAAAATCTCAAGTGTAGTGAGACCAATACAGTTATATATTATTTAAATGAGTTGAGTGGTGTGTTCATTTCTCCAAAACGCCACAAAAGAATCAAAATTTCCTTTCTTCAATCTATTTCTCTACAACCCATTAATTAGATAATCATTTCACCCTCATTTTGGATCCCAAGTAGTAGAAAACAGTGGGAAAAAAAACATGACAAAGTACATAAAAAAAATATATATGTAACCCACAAAGCACTGACACATTATATCATTGAATAAAGCAAATTGCAAAACCCAGATTACAAAAGCACAGTGATTGCGTTAAAGATAGATAGCACAAAAGCAGAGAGATAACACATAGTGGTATGTAAAATAATATGTATTGGTATCGTTTGTATAGTTCGAGATGTAAAGTAATGAGAGGTAGTAGTACCTCTACATTATTCGGCGTCGTTTCTAGCGGAGCTTGCTGTGCTGGATACTCCCGCTGCACCATTCTATGCCATTAGTACACATCGATTGTGTCGGAGAGAGAGAGAGAGAGAGAGAGAGAGAGAGATTCATTGTAATTTGTGGCATAGTGTAGAAACTAAAACCAGGAATATCGAGACTAGAAGCCACAGGCTGGGCTGTAGTTGTGTACTTTGGGATAGTTTGTCTTCAGATATTGGGTTTAAACTCACACACACACACACACTGTAAAATCATGGAAATTCAAGAATTGGGTTTTTTTTAAGAAGAAGATGATGAATTGAATTTGGGAGTTTAGATGCGTAATGAGATTATATTTTTTTGGTCGATGTGTCAGATGTCTAATCATCTTCAGAAACAAGGGGGTCATGCCTTACTTTAAAGCAATTGGCTCCCTAATCACCTTCTAGGAGCACTCTAGTGAGGCTCAAATCCACATACACCCAATTGGGTGTATGTGCCTGGCCATCTCAGCTAAGTGAGATAGTTTAATGAGATTATTCGAAAAGAGCAGTTTTGCTCACCAAGTCTCTGATGGATGACATATGCCTCTTTTCATTGTAGTAGTAATTATACTGATAATACGACTAGGACACATATCATCTACTTAGATCTACTTAGGGATGGCAAAAAACTCTGATCCGCCAGAATCCTATAGGAGTTGGGGCAGAGATGGTAATTGAAAATATCCCTCGATTAAAACCCGTCCTGCCCCAATTGAAGTGTCAAATGTAATAATATACCATTATACTTACCTTTTGTTTGCTAAAATACCATGAATTATATGTATACCTTATACCATGACATATAAAAAAGAAAAAAATACACTACACAGAACAAAAATTGAAAAGTTTGACACATGAAATAAGATAAACTCACCATAGTTACTAGTCAATTAATCATTTGATCCATTAGTTTACTAAAACATAAGTTTTTAATTTATTTAAGTTACCCCGATGGTATACCCGTCACCGACCCAATAAAAAGCCATCCAAATTCGACTTCACTACCAGTAGAGTTGGGACGGGTTTGATAAACAATTTTTTAATAGGAGTAGGAGTTAGGAAGAGGTTACTCCGTACCAATTCCATCTCGTTGCCATCTCTACATCTACTAGAGGCCTGGGTGATAAAAAATGTTCTCTTATTTGAATATCCGCGAGTTATTTGGACAAATTGGTTAATTACATGTTACCATTGCGGCCAGACTACAATATACCCCCTTAAAAAGAGGTGGATATCAACCCCCAACCACATTTGTCATAACTGACTCATAACAGTGAGCTATATATTTGTCATAACTGAACCACATTTCTCATAACTAGGGGTGGGCATTCGGTCGGTCGGTTCGGTTTTGGGTAAAACTGTCAATCGAACCGATGTAATCGGTTTTCTCAACGCTAGAACCGTCAACCGACCGTTACTATCGGTTTACGATCGGTTCGGTTTGTGTCGGTTGGCGGTCGGTTGGCGGTCGGTTTGGTCGGTTTGGTATATATGTTGACAGTTGACAATTTTTATTAACACTTCTCGTACAAAACTTAAAAACATTAACAAACTTCAACACTTGAAAGATGAGAGAAAGTTGAGAAACAAATTTGAAAGAGAAATTTGAAAAAAAAATTTTGAACACTTGCTGGAATAGATAAGGTTAGTAACTTTTAGGGTAAGAGTTGTATACTTTTGAGTTTTGTCTTTTAGTTTTAGTCTTTTGACTCTTTTATGATCACTTTATATTATATATATATTATTATTATTATAGCTATATCATTATATATGTAGTAGATCAGTGAAGAAAAACTGTAGAAGTATGAGTGTTTTGACTTTCGGTCGGTTCGGTTTCATCGGTTTTTTAACATTGTCAACCGTCAACCGACCGTGGAACCGAAAAAATCACATACATGCAACCGATTTCGACCGCCAACCGAATTTAAACCGACTATGTTCGGTCGGTTCGGTCGGTTTGCGGTCGGTTCTTCGGTTTGGTTCGGTTTTTGCCCACCCCTACTCATAACTGACTCATCACTAAGCCACATTTCTCATAACTGAACCAGATTTCTCATAACTTAATCACATTTGTCATAACTGAGCCACATTTGTCATAACTAAATTTATGATTTTGGTGATGTGGCTCAACCTGAGCCACACGATGGGGGGTTGACATCCACCCCTTTTTGAGGGGGTGTATGTTAGATTTTCCCTTATCATTGTGGTTAGGCTCGATTTCAGTTTACCCCATGTGATTCAAAAGTGGACATTTAACCCTTGTGATTCTAGACTAAAGTGAAATTATTAATATTCCCCACAAAATTTATGAAAATTCTAACATTGGCCAAAAATATTAACAATTGACTCTCTTGTGAGGTAAATTTTGTGATTAACCCCTAATATGGGGATAATGATGTCATTTAATCCACCTACGTAAGGCTAATTTTGATAGTAAAACTCTGTTGTATGGGGCTAATTTTAACACTTGATCCCATGTGAGGCTATTTTGAGATAAATCTTAACAATTTCACTATAGTCCAAAAGCACAAGAGGGTTAAGTACTCACTTTTGAAGCGCAAGGGGGTAAAGTAAAATAAACCTAACCACATATGGTAAAAATATAATTAAACAAAAAAATCATACATGCACAACAGGTGTAATATAAAGGACTTTTTTTTTCTTCAGGTCCTTCCATGCACGCTGGTGGTATGCGCGCATGGTGCTGCCAGGAGAGAGAAATTCTCTCAGACACTAGATGACAAAAGTTATGGGAGCAAAAAATGTTAGCCATAGGATTAAAAACCATAGTGATTTTGTACAAAAACCACACTACAACCGGTCAAACTGGTCACCATTCTTAGCCATACACTTTGTAAACATAGTGACAAATATTATAACTACGTGACAAAATATTGTAACTTGGAGCGAAACGATTGTAATCTTCTCTAGCAAATATTGTAGTTTGGTCACGAAAAACTCTAACTTCTCTAACCATGAACCTAAATAGTCTGTGGTAAACGTGTATTTGACATGTACTCCTTCTATCCAATTTTTTTGAGTCCACTTTCAATATTTTAGATGTCACAAAACTAGTCAATTTTTTCATAAATTATTAAATGGGTCAATTAGATAGAAGGACAATTTAATGTAAATATATTGGTTTAAAGACAAATAAAAAAATATGTTGGTTTAAATCCCTTAAATTTTTTTGGACAAACATACCATGTTATACACCAAAATAATTAACTCTCCTCTCCATAAAATGAGTCAGCCTCTCTCTCTTTGTCTTGTACGTGAGAAGCAGCCACCAACTCACGCCGTGCGCACGACATAATTACCAGCAGCTCACACCGTGTGAGCAGTTGTACCATGTAAAAATCCATTTGAAAATTTTATTTTAAACTTTAAATATCTATAACTTTTGATCTACAATTCTATTTTTTGTAAAATTTATACCGTTGGAATCGTTCCGACAAAATCTACAAAACTAGTACCATTGTTGATATATTTTGAGCAAAAAAAAAATAAAACTTTACATGCCTTGATAACTGATGATGCCAAAATTTGGTAAAAGAATAAGAAGAACTAGACGAGAAAGATTTGAGTGTGGTTCGGCTGTGTTAACGAAGAAGCCTGCATCCACGTGGGTGTCGGAGCACTTGCACTATAGTAAACTTGGAGCCTTTGGTGAACCAACATTAGGGGTGGATCTACCAAAGATCGGCCGGGTGTATGCATAAGGATGCTATGTAGCCGCTATTCTGTAGAATAAAAATGCAATCCTCTTTGAAGGGGGTGAGCGACCTCTTTTATAGATACAAGAGACCACTCGTACAAGGTAAGTAGCATGATTAGGCAGTACAATCAAATAGGGATTGATTACCACAAATCATGGGAGTTCCCTAATTGAGTTAGGAAACTATCTAGGCTTTCCATTAGTCTTCTAGCTGACATAGGAAACTACTTGGAACATTCTGGAGCACGCCATGAAGAGCTCCTAGACAACCTCTGTGATGGGGCAGACCTAGGTAGAGTTCCCGATCCGTTGGCTAGGGACCGGGTGATATCGAACGATTCTGGATACACGACTCAGGATAGCCACGTATTGGGCACAATTAACGGGTGATCTGGCACTCCCCGCCGAGGTGTCAGTGATTGACTCTTATTGGACATTTTTGTACGTATCAGCTGTCCCCCATTTTTGAAATTGATGTGATGCCTCATTAGATGAGCGTTAAAAATTAGTGCAACTCGGTGAACCGTTCAGGACCCCAGCCGGGACATTACTCGGGGTCGGACTGGTTTCCTTGGTTAGCTGGGGGTTAGACCAAGCAGTGACTTCGGGAACTCTGGGTCGGTCATTGCCACGTGTCAGGGAGTGGTTGGTTTGATGGGGATTCAATGTGATCGGTTTGAACGTAACCAGACAGTTACGTTGTAATCGAACCATCATGTCATACATTTAATGCGCACATTTTTTGAGGTGTCGCTTCACGTGCACGAGGTGATAGTTATCGGACAATTAGGCAGAAAAATTTCCTAACTGTTGGATCTGACTTCATCCGAGCCGTCCATATTGCCTATATAAGGAACACTTGTTCATTTTGTTGCTCCTACTGTCCAGAGAAAGAGAGATTTCTGTGTCGTCTAAGAGAGAGAGCTTCCGGTCAAGCCTCCCGTGCTCTTTTCCGCGCCTAACTTATGTAAGTCTTCACCTCTCTAGCCTTATAATTCAATTTTTTTATTTTCTCTCCTTCATTTTTTCTTCATTCCCGAGTGAGGCTGGAGAATAAAAACCCCCTAGGGCTTATGAGGGAGTGGGATTTCTTCTTTCTGAGGTTCTACTTCTTCCTTAGATCAGGTAGTGTAGCTGAGCAGTTGAGCCGGTCGGGGTGTCCAACGATGGTTCTAACCAAGTGTTACTTAACACTGAAAACATTGTAGCTCTTGCCTTTCAGGCTCTTAATACTGCCTCCCTTGTATCTTAGGCTTGGAGTCCCTGAACCTTACTTAGGTCGCTAGTTATTCTCTTTCCCAATTGTAGGAGCCTTAAAGATGTGCCATTCAGGCTTTAATTCATCTTCCCGGTTGGAGGATTAGCAATCGCGATCGGGGACCCCAGACACAAGTTTAGATCCTCATTCTGTGACCTGGCCGTTTGATCAATCGAGCGAGGACAGAGTTCCTATCCTGGTATCAGACGATGAGGCGGGCCAGGAGCCCCCAGTGGCCTTTGTGTCTCACGGCTCCGGCGATGAGGTGCAGATCTCAAGCAGTCCAGAGGTAGTGTTCGCTTGCGAGTTTATTTCCACCAGTTTGGTCGCCACTGACCTGGAGCGAATTAGGGTCAAATATGGTATTCCTGACACTTGCTCCTTGACTATACTCACTGGAGGAACCCAGATATGCCGATCGGGGTTCGTAACCCTTTATGAAGATGCCTTTACGGCTGGCCTTCATATGCCCTTTCATCCGGTCGCCCAGAACATCTTGATCTATCTCAGGATTGCTCCCGGGCAGCTTGCCCCCATCAGTTGAAGGTTCTTGATGGGGTTTATTTCTCTCTGGCCCTAAGTCTTTAGGTACGAACTCACCCTGTAAGAATTTTTGTGGACCCACCGGTCGTTCCCGATACATAGAAAGACGGGATTCTTCTCTCTGGAAGCTCGGGAGGGGAGGAAGATCACAGTCAACTGCTCGAGCAACAACAAGGGGTGGAAGAAGAAATTCTTCCAAGTGTCCACCCCTGGTTTCTGTGAAGAGGCCCCAGGGATTCAACTGAGAACTTCCGGCCGGGGAAGTTGAGTAAGCCCTTGTTCTACGCCCATTTTCTTTTCTTTTTTTCTTTTATTGAAATTATGGAGATAACTGTTTCATGTTCTGTTTTGTAGTGGGGTCGACTGATCCACCGATCAACCCCAATAAGTGCCAAGACAGGATTAGGGTCTTTGATGGACCTACCCACAAACATCTGGAACGTGTTGACCCGATTGGGAGATCAGAAAGTTACCTACGAGCCAGAACAGCCCTTCGAAGCACTCATTTTTCCGCCCATCATTCTAGGTGAGTTCTTGCTGCTCGGGTCATCTTCACTGTCCTTATTTTTACTGCTTTCCTGGTCTCTTATCTCCTACCCTCTCTTTTTTTTTCTTTACAGAAATGGGTCCCAGGATAGATTCCGAGGTGTTGAGGGCCCGGTAAGCTACTACCGCTGTTCGGATGGCAGAGAAGAGGAAAATAGTGGTCGTCGAGCCCACGGGTGGCGATCAGCCGATCAGGCGGCTAAGGCACGAACCGATGGTTCACCGAGAACCAGGGGAGACATCGGTTCCCAGAGTGGTGGTAGTTTAGGACACCACTCCCAGGGCAGATTTGCCATTCGGGACACTACTAAGGGACTCAGCAGAGATCCGTGAGAGGGTTAGGCCGGGCCTTCTCCTGAGCTAGGTAGAGATGTGTGCTAACATGTCTCCCCAAGCTTTCCAGGGATGGTTGTACAGCCTCCCCCACTTTGTGAGTAACCCTATCGCCTTATTCTTTATCTATTCTTCCATTTACTGTAATAATTGACTGATGTATGCTTGTTTTTTGCAGGTCAGTTGCATGGCTGCTGGAGCCGAGTCCTTTCTGCCAACCTTGGCCGGGAGGGCTACTGCCGCTGAAGTCGCCTTATCAAAGGAGAGGGCAGCTTTGGAGGCCAAGGAAACTGCCCTTCATCATAGAGAAAGATAAGGTAAAGCGCCTAGCTTTAGACCTTGGCATGGCACAGGCGGAGTTGGGAATTGCCTTGGCGAAGCTGGAAATCGCTTGGGCAAGTCTGTCGACGGCGGAGGCTCAGGAGAGGGCTCTATCTGAGTCGGTGGCCGTAAGGTCTTTTGAGGAGGCCTTTGACGACGGCTTATTTCAGGGCTACGAGGACCTAAAGAGAAGGTTAGCCCGAGACCACACCGAGTGGGACCTCTTAGTTTATGAGGGGATAGACTCAGACTTCTGGGATGTATAGCCAGCTGCTGACGAGGGAACCACCGCCGAGGGCACACCGGCCGAGGAAGCTACACCTAGCGGGGAGGTAGGGGATACTGAGGAGATGGTGATGGTGGATGACCCATAGTTCCCGACCTGAAGATATCTTGTATATGTATTTTTCTATTTTGTTTTTGTTTTTTGGGAGGCTGCTATAATTGCCCCCCAGGCATTGCAATATTGGACTTTTAATGACAAGGGCCCTCTGAGGTCACCTTGTGCACCAACTATTTGTGTGCTTGTACTCGTTCTTGCCTGTGTTTGTTCATAATTGCCTGTGTCCGACCTGTTGTTAGTCTTGCTAGAACCCTGTCTTAGCGAAAGGTTTCAGACCGAGTCTGGTAGGGAACACTTGGTCTTTAGGGGACCTGTACTTACAAACCTCCCGAGCTATTTATGACTAGGGGGGTTGTAGGTCCCATCTAAGATAATGTAGGGTTGGAACCTATTGCCACCCGGTCAGTTTGCTCTGGGCATTGTAGGTTCTTTGGAATGTTTTAGGGTCAATCTAAGTCCTATTAGTGCTCGATGTAATTTCCTTTTTAGTTTAATTCTCCCTGCCCCCAAGCTTTTGCTAAGCCGGGTGTTTGTGGAGGAAGTTACTATAGGGAATTCACCTAGAGTGTTGGTAGTTCCAGGGTCATTTTAAGTTTTCTATCATCAGCCACCTATGGGGATTTGCCCCCATCGTAGATTATGGACCTAAGCAAAACCGATGCCTTGGGAATGGTCCTGAGGTCTTGTTGGTGCCTCGAATGTGACTCTAAGGTCTTTTATACCCTGGGAGTGATCCCGGGATCTTTCTGGTGCCTCGAATTGATCCTGTGGTCTTTTTGGTGTCATGGGACACCAGTGAGGAACACTTTGTAGTGGTAAGAGCTTTTATTCAAACCTAAGAACTGCTCGAAAGGAGCTACAAAAATATTTTTAAAGAAAGTCTAAATCGCTAACACAGATCCATATTTCACTGAAAGTACTTCCGTAGGTGCTCCACATTCCAGGGGTGCGACTGCTCTTGTCCTTCAAGGGTCTGTAACTAGTATGTTCCCGGATGATTAATTCGGGCAATCCAGTAGAGCCCTTCCCAATTTGGTCCCAGCATTCCATGGCTGGGGATCTTAGTTGACTGATTCACCACTTTTAGGACAATTTCCCTGACCTGGAAACTGCGATATTTGAATTTGCTATTAAAGTACCGTAAGACCCGCTGCTTGTAGGCTACGACTTTCAGATATGCCCGGTCCTTTTTTTCTTCTACTTGGTCGAGTTCTCCTCTGAGGGCTTCCTCGTTGCCTTGTTCGCTGAAATTTGCCACCTAATATGTTGGCAATCCGAGCTCTGTGGGTACCACTGCCTCAAAGCCATAAGTAAGTGAGAACGTTGTTTCTCCCGATGTGGCTTGGGGAGTAGTACGGTAGGTCTGCAAAAGTGTCGGTAGTTCATCAGCCCAAAGTACCTTGGCTTGTTCAAGCCTGGATTTAATGGACTGCAGAATTGTCCGATTTGTCACCTCGGCTTGGCCATTAGCTTGAGGATGCTCGCGAGAAGAGTAGTGATTCATAATACCATAGCTCGAGCAGAATTGCCTGAATACTGGGGTATTAAATTGCCTGCCATTGTCGCTGACTAGTACCCGGGGGATGCCGAACCTACTTAGGAAGTTTTTTTTTACAATAAAGCTCTCCATCTTCTTCTCGGTTATAGTTGCCAAGAGCTTGGCCTCTGCCCACTTTGTAAAGTAGTCCACCACGATGACGTCAAATCGGACCTACCCCCTTGCCATGGGAAGGGGTATGACTATGTCAATGCCCCACTGAGTAAACGACCAAGGGCATAGGATTGGAGTTTGGAGCTCCACCGGGCGGTTGATTATGTTGGCATTGTAGACACCCCATTTTGTCGGCTATCAGATTTAGGAGACCCATAGCTTGGTGGTTCACAATGATCGAAAAAGACTCAAAAGGACTCCTGGAAGTTAGTTCTATCTCTCAAAATGCTCAGAATGACCAAAATACCCTTGTAAGCCCAAACACTCCCAGATTTGAACCAAATGTTCTGGAAACACGCTATGTCATAAGAAAAGCAATAAAATGAGTTTTAAAGCAAAACCAAATGAAATTGTCGGCTCCCAAAGACCCCCGGAAGTCCCGGAAGTTCCCAGAAAGTCCTTTTTGACCGGTCTGACCAAGGTTTGACCAGGTTTGACCAAGGTTTGACCAAAATCGTCCAAATTCGCCCAAAAATTCTGAGATCATTCTTCGTCATGTGAAAAGTACTAAAACAAGTTTTAAAAGAAAATCGGGTGAAAAAGTCAGCTCCTGGGAGCTCCCAGAAGTCCCCAGAACATCCTGGAGGTCCTTGATTTGACCAGTTTGACCAAAAGTTGACTTTAAAACCGGAGCACCATATCATTTTCAAACATTTTTCATGGATACTAGAGGTCAATAGCTTTCCAACGGTATATCGCACATAATTTCTGGATTTAAAACGAATTTATTATGAATTTCTGAAGGTGGAAAAGACGATCAAATAAGCTTTTATCACAAATACCGCAAAAATTTTCAAAGTCACCTGACTCCGAAACATTTTTTTTATAGGAAATAGACTCCAATACCTTTCCAATGGTATATCACAACCTCAGTTTGGAGTTCATATGCATGTTTTGTGAATTTCGGACAAAATATGGCCTTTTCGCGAATACCGGAACCTCAGGGGACCTAAACAACATTATCTGGACAATGGAGGAGCAGTGCCGCCGCGGCACTAGCCCACTGTCACCGCGGTACAAGCCAGTGCCGTCACGGCACTCTCCCCCAGAAGAGTCCACTTTTTTAATTTATTCTGGGGGTCCAATTTGATATATTAGAAATCAAAACGACGTAGTTTTAGTTCCCAGCTTATTTTGGACTAATGGGAGACCATTTTAAACTTTTTAAAACTCCATTTATCACCCCTCCTTTGCCTATAAAAGAATCCATTTACTTCCATTTAGGGAGAGACATGGAAGCTTAGAGAGAGCTTAGGAAGAAACTCTAGAGAAATATAGAAAGAGAAAGAGAAGAAGTAGTCTTCTTCTTCTATTTTCTCCATCAAAGTGAGTTTCAATCTTGTTTTTCTCCACCATTCTTCAATATATTTCATCATCAATACACCCAACCACCATTTCTCTAAGCATTTTTTAGTTAGAAAACTACTTCCATGTCCAAATGTCAACATCTATGAGTGAAACACCAAGCTACAAGTCCAATATCACATTGATTATCATCTATTGATTGTTATTTACTTGCTTGTTCATATTATGTTCATCTCTTCCTAACCTCATTTCTTTTTGACTTTTTATTTACTTACTAGTTCATCATCCTCTAAATGATGACATGAAGTTTGAGGTGAGTGAATCCTTATGGATAGTAGCTCTTGACCTCAAAAACATGTTTGATAGATGATGATTATAACTTCAATACCTCCAAGGTATCCTTGAAGTTATGTTCGAAATAAAAATGAATCTCTCCAATAATATTGGGGGTTCTTGATGATGAGTTTTATGTTGATATTCTAAGAGGTTATAATCTCTATTTGATGTTGAAAATATACTTTCAAAACCTCTATTTCAAAACCCCTCTCAATCCCTCTCATTTTGATTTCAAGAAAGAAAGCTCAAGTTTTTCCCAAAATCTTCAAAACAGTGAGTCAAAACAGTGAGTGATCGGAGTTCAAAGATTTCTATAGAACTCAATACTCAATGTATAGATACAAGACCATTTGGAAAATCTTCCTAACTCATTATAGAATACCCATGATTTTTGGTTTGACTTGGAAATATTTGAAAATGGTCCATTTGGACCCAAACATCCTCTCCAGATATTCTATTTTTGCTGTCACAGCAGCTTGGTCTACTTTCAACTTGTTTTACAGAAAACGTTTCCAAAAAGTATGGTCCCAACTTATTTTTCCCTTGAACTTCAACGTCTTAGGGAACTTTCTGTATAATATGGGCTTCTACATGTTGTTGTTTCATTTTCCAAGATTTTTTGACATTTCAGTCGACAGTACGAACTCTGTTTTTGAGTAACCTCTATTGGTTACATGATTTCTCTCAATCTGTAATAGTTATTAAAGATTAGCTTTTTGGGTTGTATTCTAGACACAATAAGGAAGATTTCCATAAAAAAAATCATGCATTGAAAACATTCCTAACCCCTCTTTTCAATTTTCAAAAGATCATGTTACTATTCTGTCCTCTATTCACAGCAAGCACACTTTTACTTTCCCCCCTTTGATTTGATGCTTACATGCACTCCAAATTAGTTCATGTCTTAGGAAGTAGTTCATTCTACATTTTTACATATCCCATGATGATTTCATTCATTCATACACATTCTAGACTTCTAATTCATTCTAGGAATCCATGAACACAAAGCACACTATAACCTTGGCACATTCTAGATACATACATTGCATCCATGCAAAGATTTTGGGCTTTTGTGAGTCCTAATCTAAGAAGATTATAAGGAATGAACTTGATCAATACGCTCATGTTTCCCTCGATCTAGTCTTCCTTTCTCATCTGTCCCGGGGATTGAGAAATCTTCTTTCCTCAAAGATTAACATACATCATAATAGCTTGCTAAGCATATTTTGATTTCTTTGATTATTTGTTTCAAGAACCATTCATGTCCCCTTTAGATTAGGGAAACTTAATTACTTGATACATGATTAGACGATTTTTCCTAGGTTTATTTGTGTGATCTTTTACTTTATATTGTATGATATTTGACTTAGATCTTATGAATGATATCTTATCTTTAGATCTTCCATTTCAAATTTTCTTATGTGATGTAATATACTATCATAGTATTAATTGTCGAACCATACATAGTATAGGATGATTATTTGGATGCTAATTGAGGCCCGTCAAAAGACGGGGCGAGTTGAGGGTGTTTTAGTCGCGACAAAGGCTCCTTCCTCTCTCGTACCAAAACCCCGAGCCAAGTTCTTTGGTTATGAAGGGCCGGTGCCCTTTATACGTTTGGGTGATTCAAAATTAGGTTTCTTGGTTCCGTAAAGACCAAGTGGCGACTCTGTATCTGTTTTCAACAGACCTTTTCTTTCCTTTTCAAAACAATCTCAAATAAGCAAGTGGTGGAATTCCGCGTGTCCACAGGCATGCCTTTGGCACTTGTTACTTCGTTTTACATAATCTTTGGAATCTCAGACCATAGTGGGCCAGTAGTAACCTTGTACTAGGGCCCTCTGGGAAATCGCCCGACCTCCTATGTGGTTTCCACATACTTCTTCATGGATCACGTATAAGATTGCTTGGACCTGGGATGGGTGGATGCATCGGAGGTAGGGGAGGGCAAATCTCCTCTTGTAGAGCATGCCGTCAATGAGGTGGTACCTAGCTGCCTATATTTTACTTATCGGGCTTCATCCTTCCTATTCAGGAGGATTTCATTTTTAAGGAATTTCACGATAGGGTCCATCGAGCTGGGCCCTAAATCAACCGAGTCAACGTCTATGCCATCTAAATTGGATACACAGGGCTTCGGCAGGTACTCCACCCTTATCCCGGGGAGGTCTGACTCGAAAGATGATGCTAGCTATGCTAACCGGTCAGCCCTTGTGTTCTCCTCTCTCGAGATCTGTTTAATTAAGAAACCTTTGAACTGCTTAGTAATAGATCTGACTAGGACAGTAGGCCACCATGTTTTCTTCCCGCGCCTTATACTCCTGATTGACTTGGTTGACAACCAGTTGGGAGTCGCTGTATCTTTGAATTTGCTATACGTCCATTGAGGTAGCCAATTGCAATCCGACCAACAAGGCTTCGTACTCGGCCTCATTGTTAGAGGCCTGAAACCCAAACCATAATGCGTACCCCAGCTGGATCTTGTCAGGCGTGGTCAGGATGATCCCTGCCCTACTACCCTATTTGTTGGATGATCCGTCCATATATAGGATCTAGGTTGGGATGTCAGGGAGTAGGCCGAGTTGTAGCTCGGGCAGGGATGACTCATCCATTGGGTCCTCTGTATATATGAATTCTACAATGAAGTCTGCCACCGCCTGACCCTTGATTGTTGTATGAGGACGGTAGATCACTTCAAATTCTTCCAGTACAAATGCCCACTTTATGAGCCTCTCTGATGTTTCAGGTTGGCCAAGGACCCGATGAAGTGGCTGATCTGTGAGGACCAACATGATATGGGATGACTCATCCATTGGGTCCTCTGTATATATGAATTCTACAATGAAGTCTGCCACCGCCTGACCCTTGATTGTTGTATGAGGACGGTAGATCACTTCAAATTCTTCCAGTACAAATGCCCACTTTATGAGCCTCTCTGATGTTTCAGGTTGGCCAAGGACCCGATGAAGTGGCTGATCTGTGAGGACCAACATGATATGGGCTTGAAAGTACAGACGAAGTCTTCGGGTGGAGGTGATTAGTGCGAAGGCGAGCTTTTAGATGCGGGAATATCTACTTTCGGCGCCTTATAGTGTCCGGCTCGTATAGTAGACCTGATACTGGATCCCATGCTCTTCTTTAACGAATGTCGAGCTTACTGCTGAGGGTGACACCGCCAGGTAAATAAACAATTCCTCATTTGGTATGGGTGTCGAGAGTAGAGGAGGTGATGTCAGGTACTTCTCGAGGTCCTAAAATGCCTCTTCGTACTCTTCTGACCATTGAAAAGCCTTACAGAGGATCTTGAAGAACGATATGCACCGATCGGTTTCCCGGGAGACAAATCTATTTAAGGCACCTATCCGTCCGGCCAAACTTTGCACTTTCTTTCTTAACCAGGGGCACCACATGTTTATGATGGCTTAAATTTTTTTGGGGGTTTGCCTTGATTCCCCACCTGCTGACCAGATGCCCTAGAAACTTCCCGAACGAGACTCCAAATGTCCACTTGGCCGGGTTCAACTTTATCCAGAATTTTTTTAAGATGCTGAAGGCCCCGATTAAGTGCTCGAGGTGGTCGGCCTCATCTCAGCTTTTGACCAGGAGGTCGTCAACATACACTTCCATTATTTTCCGTATCAGGTCTTTAAACATATGGTTAACTAGGCGTTGATAAGTTGCCCTGGCATTTTTAAGGCTGAAGGGCATCACCTTATAGCAATACGTCCCCAGGTCAGTGATAAAAGAGGTTTTCTCTTCGTCCCTGGGATACATGCTGATCTGGTTGTATCCCTAGTAAGAATCCATGAAGGAGAAAAGTGAGTGGCCAGCCATGGAATCCACAAGGAGGTCTATCCTTGGCTAAGGATAGCAGTCCTTGGGCCAAGTCTTGTTTAGGGCGGTGAAGTCCAAACACATTTTCCACTTTTGTTGCTCTTCTTGACCAGCACAACATTGGCTAACTAGTCGAGATATTGTACTTCTTGGACCGACCTTGACTTGTGGAGCTTTTCAACTTCTTCGTACACTGCCACTTATTTTTGGGAGCCATACCCCTCCTCTTCTGCTTGACTGGACGGGAGCTCAAGTCGACGTTGAGACATTAGGACATGACCCAGGGATCTATTCCTAGCATATCTTCATGGTACTAGGCGAAAACGTCTTGGCTCTCTCTCAGGAACTGGATCAACTTTTCTCTAAGATTTGGTTCCCGGAGAGTGCCAATGCTGATGGACCGGTCGAGGAGCCAGGGGTCCAACACCACTTGGTTTAGTTCTCCATCAGGCATGCTTCATCCTTCACATCCCTCGGATCCATCTCCTGAATGTTCAGCATTTCTGTGATCGCCTCTCTATGTAGAGAGTTAACATAACAACTTTGAGAGGTTGTTTAATCTCTGCATAGACTTTCCGAGCACTAGGGGGTTGGGAACTTGATCATTAGGCTGTAAGTTGACACCATCACCTTGGCTCTATTGAGTGTGGGCCTTCTGAGGATGATATTATAAGCGGATGGGGCTTCTATTATAATGAAATTTGTGAGTACAAAGACCTGCTATAGGTAGGTCCCCATAAGAACTGGCAATTCGATCATTTCGAGTGGTTGTGTACTTGATCCGTTGAACCCTACCAAGGGAGTGGCCACTGGTTGGAGTCGATCCCTTGATATCCCAAACTGATCGAAGGCTGAGGCAAATAGAATGTCTGAGGAGCTGTTGGTGTCCACCAACACTCTCTTTACTATATAATTGGCTATGGAGAGTGTCACCACCAACGGATCGTCATGGGGGCAGTACAGGTCCTTGACATCGTCGGATGAGAACATTAGCACATCAGTTGGTTGGGAGTTAGCTGATTGAACCTGCAGAACATCCGCTCGGGATGCCTGAGCATGTCTCTTTCTCGCTGACTGTGAGTCCCCTTCGCCCGATGTTCCCCCTGAGATCATGTTGATGTGGCCGAGAGGCTGTGGTTGCTCAGGAGCTTGAGTGTCTGGTTGTGGTCGTCTGTCTACGGTGACAAACTCGGTGAGGTGGCCCTGCTCGATGAGATTTTCGATAGCAATTATCTTGAGCTTGAAGCAACCCTCGGTATCGTGGCTATGATCTTTGTGGTACCGAAAAAACTTGTCCCGTTTCCTCTTCTCGGGTGGACTTTTCAGCTTTACTGGCTTCTGAAGTAGCCTCTGTGCCACGACCGCAACCATAACTTCATGGATAGGCCGGGAGAGTGGTGTAAAAGCAATCGGAGCCTAATCCTGACCGCCTCGTTGCTGATCTTGCTTCGATTTCTTTCCCGAGCCCTTCTCAGAGCCTTCGCATTTTCGTTTGGATTTTGGGGACCCTTCTTTTGCGAAGTTGGAGCATTTAGATATCATGAACTCTTCCGTGTCAATGTATTTTCCAACCCTCTAGTTCAACCAGGGTGGCCGGTCAGTCATGGTGGAACGACGTGGCAACCTTGGTGTGCTGAACCCTTAAGTAGAAGGCTGTGATTGTGACCGTTCCATTCAAGTTACAGATCTGAAGTTTTTGCTGATTGAAACGATCGACAAATCATTCAGGGATTCTCCCTTGCGCTAGTTGATGGTTAACAATTGGGTGTTCGTCTGTGATCGATCAAGCATTCCCACGAATTGGCTGATAAATAGCTTGCTGAGCACTTTGAAGTCGTCGATCGTTCGGGGTTTAAGCGAGTGGAACCATTGTGTGGATGGCCCTTTACTGGTGCTTAGAAAAGATAGGCAGAACAGTTCGTTGGCGCTGGTAACTAATGCCATCTGAGCCTTGTAGGTCCTGACATGATCGACCGGACTCCCCGAGCCGTCATAAGAATCAAGATGTGGTGCTTGAACTTGCGAGGAATGGGAAATCCTGTGATCCAGACGGTGAAGGTTGACTCAGTTTCAGTATTGGTGTAATTGCAACCCGACTGGTGACTCAACTTCTCAATCTATTTTTGTAGGTCGCTGATTCGGGCCTTAACATCCTCCCAATTGGTCCTTCACTCCGTATTTGTGCGGTAGGTCAGGTCAGACAACGAAGCCTCTTCTTCGAAGTACGTTGTCCACGGGGATGGGGCATGACTCTGACTTTGGGTAATCGTGTGCCTAAAATCACCACGGCTCCTGGTTGGGGGTTCTTAGGCTGATTCTGGGCCGTTTGCTCTTGCCCCTCCCTTTTGGCAGTGCATCTGTTGTTGATGATCTCTTTGGCGTCCCCCATGCGTTGTGGGTTGGCCTGAGCACACTGTCGGGTCCGTTCGGGGCCACGGCTACACTCATTGTTCCTGAACCGCCCCAATGCCATGGGAATACTGGGGTGTAGTATGGGCACGCCGTCCGGTCTGCGCCGATATGCGATTGCGTGCCTCATTCTCGAGCTGAACTTCAGCTTGAGGGGGTTTGTCCTGTCAGGCTAGCAGTGCTTCGATTTGCTGCTGAGTTTGATGTTGGCCCTCCAGGAGTTGCGTAAGAGCCGCGGTGATTTGCTCAGAGGTCATGGAGGCAGCCGGTTGCCCGGCCTGTGAATCCGCCTGACTTGTCAGGGTAGTAATCTTCTTACCTTTCTTTGGTGGCATGATAACCAGTCAGATTTATTTTGGGGAGATAATTGTCGTTTCCCACAGAAGAAGCCAAGCTGATGATGCCAAAATTTGGTAAAAGAATAAGAAGAACTAGACAAGAAAGATTTGAGTATGGTTTGGCTCTGTTAACGAAGAAGCCTACGTCCACGTGGGTGTTGGAGCTCTTGCACTATAGTAAACCTGGAGCCTTTGGTGAACCAATAGTAGGGGTGGAGCTACCAAAGACCGGCCGGGTGTATGCGTAAGGATGCTATGTAGCCACTATTTGTAGAATAAGAATGCGATCCCCTTTGAAGGGGGTGAGTGACCTCTTTTATAGATACAAGAGACCACTCGTACAAGGTAAGTAGCCTGATTAGGCAGTACAATCTAATAGAATGATTAGCACAAATCATGGGAGTTCCCTAATTAAGTTAGGAAACTATCTAGGCTTTCCATTAGTCTTCTAATTGAGATAGGAAACTGCGTGGAACGTTCTGGAGCACGCATTGGCGCAATTAACGGGTGATGTGGCACTCCTCGCTGAGGTGTCAAAGATTGACCCTTATTGGACATTTGTGTACATATCAATAGTTTTTGTTTTTGAAAGTGCTGAAATTTCACCACTGTTTTGAGCATATTTCAAAATAGCGGTGAAATTCCACCACTTTTAATCATGGATGTCAAAATATGTGAAGTTTAAGAAAGTATTAACCACAATCATAATTTCATCACTTTTAAACACAGTGATGAAATTTCACCACTTCTAATTCCGGATGTCAAAACATGTGAAGTTTGGTAAAGGACCTAAACCAAAACGAAAATATTTAGTTATCCTTAAACCACTATATTTCTTAACTAGGGATTCCCATATTATAATTTTCCCTTATTTATTTTGAGATGATTTTAACAATTTTCTCTACAAAAACTAATGTAACTCTTTTAGATTGTGGAAAAGAATTAAAGTTGATGAACATAAATACACTAATTACTTCCGACGATTAAGAGGAATGCATGCCCAAAATGGGCTCAACAAAATGGGACGGAGGGAGTAATTTATTATTATTATTATATTCGACATGTAATTTTAATTATTCTTTTCTAATTGTTTAACAGAATTAATTACCCCCGGTCTCAAAATTATTGTCACATTTTCCATTTTGAGTATCCCAAAATAATTGTCATTTTTGAAAATTCATAACTAACTATTTGCAAATTTTCTCTTTTACTCTTCTTCAAATTTATATTGTTGTACTTAAGCGTCATTCATCGATCGAATGTTGTCTAAATAGGAATACATTACTTAAATACCATTCTGCGATAGTAGATAAAGATAGTCATCAATGTCATTATGCTTGTAACAACTAGGAATGGAAATAGGATGAAGTAGGTACAGAGTCCCCTTTTACCAACTCCTACTCTATTTAATGCACTCCTACTCCAAATCTGTCCCACCTTGCCTATTGAGAAATACCAACTCCTACTCTATTTAATAAAGTTTAGTGTGACTCTACACAGCCTTGTCCTGTTCAAATGAATTGTTTTTAATCTTGTTGTTTACATTATAACTTAAAAGAAAATTCATACATACTAACCACTAAGTCCACTACTATTTTACACAAGTAGTATAAAGTCTAATATCAAAGAGTAAAAATACATATCATTGTTATTGGTATTCCATGCCAAGGCAAATCAATTTGGTAATTTAGGGCAACTCGTGATAAAAAGAAGAGTTTTTACTTTTTTTGTTTCTTATAATGGTAAATTATTTGTCCTTGTCGTTCTGGAAAATGAAGATGCATTTGGTGGTAGACAATAAGGTGGATCTCTATTGCGTTCGACATTTGTAAAAGAACTTTATAAACAATAATTGTGTGACTACTAATACTTACTTGTCAATTAAACATATAGACTGATATACTATATTACTATTTAGATCGAACATGTTTATTCGATTAGAGACCCACTATGATAAACGTTAAGTAATGGTCTCTTCAATTCTAGATGTTGTACAAAAGATTCATAAACACTTATTGTGTGATTACTAACACTTAAATGTCAATTGAACATATAGACTCATATACTGTGTTACATTTCAGAAGACTCCTTGGTTGAAAGTCATCAACATTGGTTACTTAGACACGGAAGACTAGTGCCCCATAGCAAAATTAGAACAACACAATGGCCCTTGGCTGGTAGATCGCGTCTTGGATATTTTGGAAAGCTTGACCCCCATAGATGATAATGATTTTCATAACAATAGAATGGCCATTGGTTTACCTCATACCTCTGGACACTTGGACATAAACTCTCAACAAACTTTAGAATGTCATAGTTTGGATGACGAATGAATGTTTAGTGGCCTTATGTTTGTCGGAGATGTCTACTGTCCTTATGTTTGTTATTGTGTGATTATTAATACTTACATGTCAAATAAACTTATGCATATTCCTAACACTTATACATTCGACATTTTGTGAACGAGTTACAATATTTTGTGATGGAGTTACAATCCAAAGGGACAAGGTTACAATTTATTTTCATGGAAGTTACAATATGAGGTCACCCTCGTATTCTTCCGCCATGTGAAATTCTTATAGAGGAAGACTATAGGTCGGCCATTCTATCTTCCGGCATGTGAAGGTGCCTTTGGTAGAAGATAATAAGATCGACCTAATATTCTCCCGACATTTGAAATTCCTGTACTAGAAGACTAGAGGTCGTCCGTTCTATCTTCCGGCATGTGAAGGTGCCATTTGAAGTTCATTATAGATTTTCGGATTTGATTAGTTCGGAAGATGGGGAAATACTTTTGTAAGAACGCAGTGTGCAACCCTTCCCATGTTCTTATAGTGTTTGGCCCAATACTTAGCTTTATCTTTCAAGGAAAACGGAAAAAGTCACAATTTTAGTTCATCATCAGTTAAATTCTAGAATTTTATTGTAGCGTAAATATCTTGAAATTCACCTAAGTGGTGATATGGATCTTCATTAACACGTGATCGGAGTGAACAAGTCCTAATTCCACACCATAATTCACATTTGTTAGCAATTTTTATCCTGTTTTCATGTAATTTTACTTTATTTTCTGTTTTCTAACAGGTTTTGGAAGAAAGCAAGGGTTCCAAGCTAAATAAAGAGTAAAAATAGAAGAAAATAAGCAGAAAAAGCCAACTCACGCGAGCGGCCTACTCGCGTGACAATCCAGCACCTCGCTCGAGCAGCCCGCTCGTACGACTTACCAAAAAAGCCCTCGCGCGGCCTGCTCGCTCGATCGGTATAAAAATCCAATGTTGCGTATTTTTAAGTGTTAAAGACTCCTACGCGAACGGAATTGCATAATTACATTTAGAAACGTAAATAAGGCAGTTTTAGTGCGATTAGGTTTAGGAAAGCCTCTAAACTTGCTCCAAAACTATATATACCCTATTCTAATTCAATTTTGGGGGGAGACATCAAGAGGCATCAACATATACAACTTAAACTTCAGCCATTGAAGAGAGGAAAGCAAGGAGAAGAAGAAGAAGACCAAGGATTCCGATGGCCTCCTCCATTAACCTCTTGCCAATCCTCGATTCTATGGCCACTTAGACCAATATCTAAGGTTTCAATGAAACCCTAGCCAAGTAATAGTGAGGTGTACGCAGTCGGTTTCTGTCAGTTTTTTGTGTATTTTAAAACCGACCAATAGGTTCAGTTTCTATCGGTTTTGCGGTTTCGGTCGATTTTTCGGTCGATTTTAGCTTGTACATGTATTTTATAAACCGACCAATCGGTTTTTTGGTCGGTCGATTTCGGTCGGTATTCGATTTTTCAGTTTTTTGTTCACCCCTAAGTAATAGGATGTTATTTATGTTTTTCTTTTAGTTTTATTATGTATGGATGATGATTACATGTTTAGAGGATTTTTTTTATGATAAAATCGAACTTCTATTGATTAAATCGTTACTTTCATAATCTATTCTTGTCTTAGATCTATTTTGAATGTGATGTGCTCAATGATCTTTATTTGCTGTGCTTGTATGGATTATTTACCTGTAATAGTGCTTATTTGAATAGTGATATCAAGTAGTCGAATAGTTCATGCCTAGGGAAGACGGAGTGTGCCACAACCGTAGTTTGTGTGAGACACTTCATGCCAACCGAAGATGAATTATGTTGATGCTTGAATCGTAGTTATCTTTCTGACAGAGGAATTGGGCTTGTAGATACAATTCCCCATTATCATCCAATGTAATAAGCTAATTGAATGCATAGATACCCTTATTATGAAGCTAGTGGTGGATTTGCAATCCTAGGTTCAATTCACATATTTATCAAAACAACTTTTAATTGCTTTGATAGTTTAGATTTATTTTCATTGTTCTTAGTTTAATTAAAATCAAAATCCAAATTCTATTTTTTTTAATTAAGTAGGTTTAGGTTTTAAAATTAAAGTGCTTTAGCATTTCAATCTCCGTGGGTTCGACCTTTACTTCCACACTGTAAATCTTTTAAAGTAAAGCATACTTTTTATCTTAATTCTGACGAGATCAATTTTTGGCATCGTTGCCGGGGACTGCAAATTACTACCTTTAGTTTTAGATTCTTAGTTTAGGTAATTCGTAAATATTAAATTAGGCTTTCTTTTTCTTATTTTCTGTTTTTGTTTTGAGTCACTAACTTTTCCGTTGTTTTGTAGTTTCTCGAGTCATCAAATTCTAGCATTTCGGAGAGGAAGAGCTTAGCACATCAAATGAGCTTACGCGAATCAATTAAAAAACAAACAAACAAAAAATTCAAGTAAATCACTTCTTTTAAAATTCACTTCAAACCACTATAAGTCAGGGTGCTGAGAAGCACTATTTGCATTAGTTTAGGGGTGATTTGCACGTACATTAGATAGGAAACCTGGGGCGCTGGTCTTTGACGCGAATCATTGCATAACAGAATAGTTGCAAGCATCATAGCAGTGTTGTGAGCCTGGTTTCCTTATTTGCATAGTTTATTCTATCTTATTTGATTGAGTCAGTCTTTATCGTAGTGTCATTTTTTTTTTAGTTTATGTTTGGTACGCGTTCAAGTAAACCCGAATTACATTCTTTCGATCCTGAACTTGAACATACCCTAAGAGTCTTTAGATCATCAACCCAAGCTTCTAGAGCTCAGTTGCTAGATGACGAATCAACTCCGAAATCGTCGTCGTTATTTCAAGCAGAAATACAAAGTACCCTTAAACGTTTAAGAAAAACTCGAACTATTAACATCAAACCTATACCAATGGCCGACGTTGGAAACAGCGTAAACAACAGGAACAACGGAAATAATAGAAATAATCCTAATGTACCTCCGCCTCCTCCGCTTAAAGATTATTTCATTCCTACGGCCTATACGCCACAAGCAGGTATCGAATTACTGGAGGTGACGGCATCTCACTTTGAGATAAAGTCATCTACTATCATGCTACTCCCTTCATTCCATGGCCATATTAAAGAAGATCCTTATCATCACTTAGGAGAGTTTCAAGACAAATGCTCTACATTGAAAATCTAAAATCTAACTGATGATGAATTAAAATTCCGTCTTTTTCCGTTCTCCTTAAAGGATAAAGCTAAGTATTGGCTCCAATCTCTTGAGCCGAACACTATTAGAACATGGGAAGCATTACATACTGCCTTTTTACAAAAGTTTTTCCCCATCACAGGAACTAATTAAATGAGAAAATCTATAATGAACTTTGTGATACAAGATGGGGAAATGCTCTATGACACTTGGGAACAATTTAAAGAATTATTGCGCTCTTGCCCACATCATCAAATTCCCAAGTGACAATTGTTGCAGATCTTCTATGATGGACTTGTTCCCTCTGTTTGTAATACCGTCGATGTCGTTTGTGCAAGTACCTTTCTAAACAAAAGCTCCGATGAGGCATGGAAATTTTTTGAAACATTAAGTGAGAATTCGATGCATCAAGCCATGTCGGTACGTCGTGAGGGGTGCCTTCTACCTAAACCCAAGCGAGAGGAGCGTTTCGAGTCAAGTCATTCAATCAAAATACAAGAACTATCTAAAAAAACTTGACCAATTTATGACAATGAACCAAACGTCGGGCTTACCCTCTTATGAAATTTGCCAAATATGTTCAGATTCTTCGCAATCTACACTTCCATGCCCATCTGCATCTCAATTTTTGGAATTCATGGAGCAATACATTCACTCTATTCAATAATTTCCACGAAATAGTTATAATCCTATGACTAATTTTTCTAATACTTACCGACCCCAGTTTCAACAAAGTGTACCAACACCCCCTCCTAATCCTAACCCTCCAAGGGATAACACTTTTGAGGCAAAGGTGTTGGCGTCCCTTAAGACTATCGAAACGCAAGTGCAAGCACAAGCACAAATAGAGCACTCTCACACACAATCCATTGCAAAACTTGAGTCCCAAATGGGACAACTAGCTAATACGATGAGTCGTAGAAACGACGGTAAGTTGCCTAGTCAAACTATTCAAAACCCTGAGGGATAATACGAGATTAAGGGTACGAGTGAGCAAGTAAATGTCGTTTCGACTAGGATGACTATTCGAGAAGAGGAAGTTGCTGAAATTCCGAATGAGAGTAGGAGAGATGCATACATAAATTCGAATCAAGAGAAGGGTGAGGACATGAGTCGAATTGCGAAAGAAAATGAAACAGTCCCAACAAATTATGTTCCGAAAATGCCTTTCCCACCAAACATTGAGGAACCGTCACATTTTTGAAAGGGTCAAAAACTGAAGATATCCTCGAGGTATTTTAACAAGTTAAAAATCAATATCCCATTCCTCGATGCTATTAAAAAAATTCTCATTTATGCCAAATGTCTTAAAGACCTATGCACTCAAAAGCGCAAATTGCACAGTCATATTCCAAAAAAGGTCTTCCTCACCGAAAAAGTAAGTTCAATATTTCAACACGCTCCTCCAAAGTATAAGGATCCCGGTACACCAATGATTTCATGTATCATAGGTGACACTATCATTCATCGGGCTCTCTTTGACTTAGGAGCAAGTGTGAATCTGTTGGCATATACAGTCTACAAACAATTAGGTCTAGGTGAACTTAAACCCATGGCCGCTACCATACAATTAGCGGATCGTTCCGTTAAAATCCCTAGAGGGATCATCGAGGACATCTTAGTAAAAGTCGACAAATGCTATTATCCTGTCGATTTCATGGTCCTTGACACCGAGTCTGTGCTAGATGCTAGAAAACACACACCTGTCATTCTTGGTCGTTCATTCTTAGCCACTGCCAACGCTCATATCAATTGTCGAAAGGGGGCAATGAAAGTGTCGTTTGGGAACATGAACCTAAATTAAACATTTTTAACGCCATTGATCAACCTCCCAATGACGATGAATATCTATATGTGGCGGATAGTGAGGTTAGACGAACTATTGAACCTAATAAAGAAATGAATACGAGTAAGGAAAACAATACAATGAGTAATGAATGGACGAATTTGAATAACCCGGATCCTAATGATGACTTTATCCAGAAGGTGAGAAATCGATTTGAACATGGTCAGGGAGAACCGTTGATCGAGTTAAAAAATAATGACATTATTTCTGTTTTCCACCGGAGTATCCCTACTATCTTCAAGGGCACAAAGACTGAGTTTCGACCTCCATGAGTCTTGAGCTAGAATGGTCTAGTTGAAGACGTAAAAGACAACACTTCTTGGTAGGCAACCCAAGCTTTTATCGTTCTGTTTTTCATTTTTGTACACTTTTTGGTCGTTTAGGGTCAGTTTTGAGTCCGTTTTGGTTGTTCTGGACGGGTTTGGGGGTTGGGGTCAAGTTATTTTGAACTTAATGCACATTGAAACAAGTGAGAAAAGAGAAAAAAAAGGGCATATCGCTCGCACGAGATTTTGTCTTAGGAAAAAATTTTCAAACTTTTTTTTATATAAGCCCTCAGAGTCATGTTGCCCCTCAAATCGCGCGTGCGAGAGCATATTGATCTAGCGGCCTGCTCGCGCTAGCTTTTGCCTTTGAATTTTTTTTTATGAACTTAAAAGTAGCCTCAGATCTACCTTGCAAAGGCACTCGCGCGCGCGAAGGTCGCTCGTGCGGCTCGCGCGCGCGACAGGGGGATTTTTGTGTTTTTTTTTCTCTGTTCTCTTACCTTCTTTCTCCCAAATCTGGTTAGCTATTTTTCCTTTCTGTTTGCTCTCTTAAACTCTTTTAGATCGAATCCTTCTTTGTTTTGATAGTTCTGTTTGTTTGTTTTTTTTTTTTGAGTCTTTCAATTTTAGTTTAGTTTCTCAACAAGTTCGCCATGGTCTGTATTAGTTACATATTTATATTTCTATTAGCTATTGGTGTTATTTTTTTTTATTTATGTTCTTTTGTCAAGTATTAACAGGTGAATTCGTGGCTCCATAAAGAGCAATTGAACTTTATGGCCATATTCATATACGTTTACCTGGTTTGTGATTGCCGAGAATGAGGTAATATCATTCCTTCCTTACATACTCTCCTTTCTTTCGTTTTATTGTTTCATTGGGGACAATGAAAGGTTTAGGTTTGGGGACTGTACTCAAATGCACATTATTATGCACGAATTTTTCAAAAATTTTTTGATACTTGTGCTTAAATAAACGAGGTTACCGACGTTTTAGCAATTTCAAGGCGATACTTTTTGTTAGATAACTTGGATTGTTATAGAATGGTAAACATGAAAAGATGTGGTTAAACATTTGCTAAGGTCATGATGTGATGTTTTAGGATATGTATCATTCGAATCGTAGTTTTATATCATAGATTTACACACACAGCTGTGCACTGCACGTAGTCGCTTAAATACATGTTTGATGTGAACTATAATATGATTCAGATTTTTAGATAACACATAGTGTGGAGACTAAACCCGGTGAGCTTTTGAGCCTATCTTTTCTTTTTAGAGGGTTATAAATGCATTTTGTGTTTGTTGAATTTCATTGAAATAGCGCATCTACTCGTTGTTTAGTCTCATTATTCTTGTCTTGGTTGATAGTCAAGTTAAAATATTTGCTACCATTCTACATAATTTTCTGTCATAAACATTGAAGAATCATATGATCATAGAAAATGATGGTAGGCCCTCTTTGTTTACTACCGACCGAGAATGATAAAAATTTCCTTAGTTCGCCCCTTTGAGCCGTTAAAGTGTCTCTCTTTCTTTAATCACCATGATCCTTTTTTTTGCTCGAACTTGGTCGACTTGGAGTTTACCATTAAAAGAATGATCAACTTTTAGTGGTGATAAGGCGATGTGTTGATTGAGAAGAAGATGAAAATAAGATGATGTTTGGGGTAGTTGCCTTGGTATTCAATGAATATTTGTTTCAAAAGCAATGGAAAGGAAAATAAAAGGAAAAGAAAATAGGTTGAAAGAAAAAAAAGGGAAAAAAAAATGAGGAAAGAAAAAGAAATATGAAAGAATAGAATGAAAAGATGAAAGTTGGTAGAAGAGATGATAGAAATCGAACATGCCTTACAATGCCACTCTAAAACTACCTAACAAATCCTTTCTATCATTTTTCATTGCCCGAGCCACGTTACAACTGTTGAAAAGTCCTATTTGATCCCAGAAAACATGGTTTGGAAATGTACACGATGGGAGGGGGATTAAAACATGGAAACGATTAATTTTTTTTGACTATTGGCGTCCTATCCATGAGACTACTGTTCTTTCG
Source organism: Hydrangea macrophylla (assembly GCA_033977485.1). Classification (NCBI taxonomy): domain Eukaryota; kingdom Viridiplantae; phylum Streptophyta; class Magnoliopsida; order Cornales; family Hydrangeaceae; genus Hydrangea; species Hydrangea macrophylla. The sequence continues at coordinate 112,559,562 of CM066997.1, read as the reverse complement.
TGGCATGCGTCTTTTTGAGTCATACGTGAGCGTTTCTCATTTTGAAAATATATTTTCCAAGTTCATATATTAGAGAAATTACACATGTTTGTGAGTGTTTCATTTGAGAGTGTAATTAACATTGTGAGATTCGTAGTCGAACCATAGTTGGATGGTTATTCAAGTTATATTCCAAGTTCACGACATGCTCGTATTCATTTGACTACCACATCACACACGTGCAGTTTTATGATAAACTCTATTGATTTATACGATACATGTGCTTGTGATTATTTTTCAGGACGTAGGTAGACGTTTGATTTCGTTTCTTCTTGTTCGTTATTCTATTTCGAATCATTGTTTTATGATAAGGAGTATTGAATATTATTATTTTCTTTTTTAATAAAACTTTTTGAATGTTGAAAATTTAAACAAAATTTTCTTGTTATAAGTTAAAATTTTCTTTTTATAGAATAAAATAAAGATGGTTGTGGGTGACTTGTTGACGAGAACTCTCACGAGGCTTCACTCGTCCGACTAGGGACACCTAGGGGACCAGGGGTTTAATAGGCTTGTTGCATATGCTAAATGCAATCGCGATCCATGCGACAATGGAGTAGATTTTTATTAGTAGTTTTATTTTCTGTTATTTTTACTCGAGGACTAGCAAAATGTAAGTTTGGGGGTGTGATGGGAAGTGAACAAGTCCTAATTACACGCCTTAACTCACATTTGTTACCAATTTTTATCATATTTTTGTGTAATTTTACTTTATTTTTTTATAGTAGGTTTTGGAAGAAAGCAAGGGTTTCAGGCTAAAAAAGGAGTAAAAATAGAAGAAAATAAGCAGAAAAAGCCAACTCGTGCGAGCGGCCTGCTCTCGCGACAATCCAACACCTCGCTTGAGCGGCCCGCTCGCGCGACTTACCAAAAAAGTGCTCTTGTAGTCCGCTCGCGCGACCCGTACAAAATCCAATGTTGTGTATTTTTAAGTGCTGAAGACTCCTACGTGAACAGAATTGCCTAATTACGTCCAGAAACGTATATAAGGCAGTTTTAGTGCGATTAGGTTTAGGAAAACCTCTAAACTTGCTCCGAAACTATATATTCCCTATTCTAATTCAATTTTGGGGGGAGACATCAAGAGACATCAACATATACAACTTAAACTTTAGTCAATGAAGAGAGGAAAACAAGGAGAAGAAGAAGAAGACCAAGGATTCCCATGGCCTCCTCCATTAACCTCTTGCCAATCCTCTATTCTATGACCACCTAGACCGATATCTAGGGTTTCAATGAAACCCTAGCCAAGTAATAGGGTGTTATTTATGTTTTTCTTTTAGTTTTATTATGTATGGATGATGATTACATGTTTAGATGATTTTTATAATAAAATCGAACTTCTATTGATTAAATCATTGCTTTCAAAATCTATTCTTGTTTTAGATATATTTTGAATGTGATGTGCTCAATGATCTATATTTGCTGTGCTTGTATGGATTATTTACATGTAATCGTGCTTATTTGAATTGTGCTATCAAGTATTCGAATAGTTCATGCCTACGGAAGATGGAGTGTGCCGCAACCCTAGTTTGTGTGAGACACTTCATGCCAACCGAAGATGAATTATGTTGATACTTGAATCGTAGTTATCTTCCTGACGGAGGAATTGGGCTTGAAGATACAATTACCCATTATCATCCAATGCAATAAGCTAATTGAATGCATAGATACCCTTATTAAGAAGCTAGTGGTGGATTTGCAATCCTAGTTTCAATTCACATATTTATCAAAACAACTTTTAATCGCCTTCATAGTCTAGATTTATTTTCATTGTTCTTAGTTTAATTAAAATCAAAATTAAAATTCTATTTTCTCAATTAACTAGGTTTAGGTTTTAAAATTACAATGCTTTAGTATTTCAATCTCCGTGGGTTTGACCTTTACTTCCACACTGCAAATCTTTTAAAGTAAAGTATACTTTTTATCTTGATTCTGATGAGATCAACGACCGTGTAAAGATGGAAGAAGTGCAATGGTCAATGATTTGATCTCGAAGTGAGACGCAGTCACCTCCGGAAACTCTATGCATGATGGTGGCGTATTAGCCATAGGAGTGAAATAATATTTGAGAGGCGAGGGTTGAGGTACATTCGGGTTGAGATTTAGAGGTTGAGGTATATTCAGGTTGATTCGATTCCCATTATTACCATTGTTTCTAAGGTCGGCCATTGGAATAGGTTCTAAATTATCAATTCGTGTCTTTCTTAATTGTTTAAGCATGCTTTGTAATTCAGCTTGGAAAGACGATGAGGGTTTAGGGGTTGACTCGTCGTCTACCATCAACCGAGCTCTAGAAGCTTGAGTTGATGATCTAAGGACTCTTAAAGTGCGTTCGAGTTCAAGGTTAAGCGGATGTAACTTGGGTTGATTCGACCGGGTACTGAACATACACTATGAGAACTACTCTAAACTAAGACTGACTCAAACCAATTAAGTAAAGAAACAATGCAAATAAAGAGACCAGGCACACAACACTATTATGATGCATCCAATTATCCTGCTATACAATGATTCGCGTCAAAGCCCAGTGCCCTAGATTTTCTAGCTAATGCATGTGTGCACTCCACACCTAAGCTAATGCAAGTAATGCATTTCAGCGCCCTGACTTATAGTGCTTTGGTGCGAAATTAAAACAAAGCGGAGTTACTTGGTATTTTTTATTTTTGCAATTTTTATTGAAGATTTATGTAAGCTCCGTTGATGTGCACCGCTGCTCCACTCCAAACCGCTGGAATTTGATGACTTAAGAGTTGCAAAATAAAGGATAATTTTAGCGACTTGTAAATTAAACTGGAAAAATAAGGGAAATAAAATCTAACCTAATATTTACTAACCAACTAAACTAAGATTCTAGAAATTAAAGACAAAAATATCACAATCCCCGGCAACGGCCCCAAAAATTGATCTCGTCAGAATCAAGATGAAAAGTATGCTTTACTTTTAAGATTTGTAGTGTAGAAGTAAAGGTCGAATCCACAGAGATTGTTTATTTTTATTCTTTAATTCATAAAACCTAGATCTACATAGTTATAGAAAACGGAAGTTTGATTGATTGTTGGTTTAACTACTATTATGAACTAAACTATGGAGCTATGGAAATACTGAAATTAAAACTAAATAAATGAATGCAATGTTTAAGGTTGTTTTAATATATGTGAATGGGATCTAGAGTCGTAAATCCACCACTAACCATGCATCGGGGGTCTATACTTCCTACCTTAAGGTCTATGATTGGATAGTTAAGATTTACTGTAGCTACAAGCCCGATAGTATCGACAAGAGGATATTACTAGTTCAATCTAAGCATAACTCATCTTCGGTTGGCATGGATTGTCTACCTATAACTAGGATGTAGCACATCCCATCTTCCCTACACATGAATCATAAAAGATATAAACATCGCAATCATGTAAGCACTATAATGTATGCAATCGATTGGGACATCGTCTTCTTCACATGCAGAAAATGTCCAGAACTCATGCATCACGTTAAAAGTCTCATTTTTCTTTATACAATAACGTATAAACATATCTAATTAAGCTACTAAGTGAGTTTAGAAACTCACAAGTGAGTGTAGGTGTGGTAGTGTGTTAAGAAGCTTGGAACTAGGGCTGTAAAAATTTTTGAAAAACTGCCTGACTGACAGAAACTGACCGGTTCAAATGGTTTAGGTCGGTTTTTATTTCATGTAGTCAGTTTGCAATTTTTAATGTTCAAAAATTGATTATTTCGGTTCGATTTTCGGTATCTACATTAAATTTTTGCAGACTGATTGAATATCGTCCGAATATTGCCCTATATAAACTAAGATATATAAATACAACTTCTTGAAACCCTAGTAGCCTCCTTAGTCCTCATTTAGAGTTTTAGAGACTCTGAGAGTGAGCCTCCAGAAAGCATCTGCCCTCCTGCAAACACCAGTCATACCTTCGATACCAACCATCGACAACTGCCGCCGCCTCCACCTCACCAGGTCTGTCTTTCTCTTTTGCGGTAATTGTGTCTGTATGTGTGTGTGTGTATGTGTTCATGCGATTATGTGTGTGTTTGTGACTCTCTCTCTCTCTCTCAATGACTATGTGTTTGTGTGTGTATGTATGTCTGTTCATACAATTGTGTGTGTGTATGTGTGTGTTTGTGTGCATATCTCTCTCTCTCTCTCTCTCTCTCTCTCTCTCTCTCGATGACTCTCTGTGTGTGTGTGTACGTGTGTGTGTGTGTTCGTGCGGTTGTGTGTGTGTTTGTGTGGATCTATCATCTCTCTCTCTCTCTCTCTCTCTCTCTCTCTCAATGACTCAGTGATTTTTAGACTCTCAAACCCACATTAGATCACATATGAAAATTTAAAAATATTGTAAAAAAAAAAATACGAGTATGATCATAAAAATGTACATTTAACTCAAATGTGAATTAGGGAAGACAGAGAAATTAGGGGGAGTAGAAGAATTAACACGTATATGTATCAGTGTATGTATCTGAATGTACTGTGAATGATATGAATATATATGGTTTTTTTCCATGTGCATGTATATCAGTATATTGATCTCTCATTTTTAGGGTTTGTATACTCCTTTCATTTTTAAGGTTTGTATACCCCTTTCAGGTTTGTGTAATAGTTTTTATTATGTCTTCTCTTTCATTTTTAGGGTTCTTGTGTTTGTGTGGATCTATCATCCCCCAAGATGGACTTGGACGTTTGAAGTTTAATGTTGTGGATTTTATTGGACTTGATGATGTGACAAGCGGGGGTATTTGTAAAATATAACCGCGCAAAAAGAAGAAACTGCACTAATTTAGTCTACAATTCCCTTGTATATCTGCAATTTGAATTACAATGCCAATTTTTACACAATATTCTTAATCTATGATAAGTGGTATTGTTTTAGTGGTTATTTGTACAGATTACTGTTGCTGTGTGAGGAACTGAATGAGCAAGATAAAAGGAAGTGCTTGGTGTCAATGAAGATAACCCAAAGATGAAAAGTGAACCTTGATCGATTGAAGAACATTCGATCGATCGAAGGTTCGATCGATCTAAGTACGTTAAAGCGATCGAAGATTCTAGAATTCGCTCGATCGAGTGATCTTCGATCGATCGAACATGGCTTTTATCAGAAATTACGCGCACGCAGCGGAAACACAGTTTTTAACCCTAGCTTTAGGTTTATGTATAAATACTTGTTATATTGACGTCCTAGACGACGCCCACTTCACTTTTTATCAGTTTTAGAGAGAGAGAGATAAAGAGTTTACTTGTTTTTGTAGGTTTTGAAGCTTGGATATTGCTTTTGGGATTGCTTTTCTTTAGTTTAAAACAAGTTCTTCTATTCCAGGTTTTATTATCGCAATTTATTCACATTCTTGTTGCTTAATATAGTAGTCTAATCTATTAGTATTGGTAGTATCATAGTAGTAGCTTTAAATCACCATTAGTTTTCATGGTTTTATGCTTAAATCACAACCAAACAAGACTTTAATGGACTTTTACGTTAAAAATAAATCTAAGATACTCCAGACCATGTCTGAGTAGTCCCCAGGTTGGGAGAGCATGATGAAACCGTGATCTCAAGCCTCTTCCATGCAGCAGAATAATTCCTGTGTTCGATCGATCGAAGTTAGTTCGATCGATCGGACCAGAGACACTGTCAATCGATTGAAGGCATTTCGATCGATCGAGAGATGAAGATATTCGATTGATCGAAAGTGCTTCGATCGATCGAACCCTCTGATTCTTGAGAACATTCTATACAGTATCCCTAGACTTTCTGCTTTAGAGATTCGTTATCAAACTGTCCCCAAATGCTCAGTTTGTCAAAACAGTCTCTGAACTTAAGGCCTTAAGGCATTTTTCTTCAATATCTTTTGCAAACCACCTTCAATGCTAACACCATTGTAGGTGCGAGTCTTAACTATTGTTTTAAACCGCTTTTATGTGTTTCAAATTAATTGTGATGATATAGTCCCGGTCATGAAAGGACTATGGATTCTTTATTCTAAGAGAGATACGGAATACTGTAGAAAATGTGCTCCATTGAGCTTCAATATAATTGCATGGTAGATGGCTAGGTCGCGGTGGATTCGTGTAATCCCAACATTCCCTTATATTAAGAAAAACACGTTTTAAAAACATCGCTTTATTTAATTAGTTAATCATTAGTTTAATTTAATTTAGTTGCTTTAATTTTAGTAGTCACTTTGTAGAACTTTGTGTTCTACAACCTTTCAAATTTTGATTTTTATTTTTTCTTTAGAGATTAATCTAGTTATTTAGTTTAACACCTTACCTGTGGGATCGACCTGGTCTTAACCAGAGTACTACTTGCACGATTACCTACACTTGGGTATAGCACACAAGCGCACACAAATAATTCTCGTGTCAAGTTTTTGGCGCCGTTGCCGGGGAAAGCGACAAGCTAACGCTTAGATTACCTCAATCTATCCTTATCTCTTTCTATTTTCTTTTGTCTTTTAGTCTTTAGATTAAAACCTACTTAGGATCTTTCCCTTCATGTCTGATAATTCCACCGAATGAATTTACAGAAATCCACTTTATTCGTCCAACTCTTCTAGTTCAATAAATCCCGTAGTCACACATATTGATTCAATGGCTGATAATCAAAGTGAAAACGGTGAGAATGTCATCGTACCAATTGATGATTTGCTTCGTCCTTTGTGCGATCTCATGACACACGAACACGCACCTACGCCTTCTTGTATTCTCATTCCACTCCATGCAGGCGAATTTCAATTTCACAATGGAATAATTCAACTCCTTCCTACCTTCCATGGAATCGAAAGCGAGAAAGCGTATCTATATGTGAAAGACTTTGAGGACGTTTGTAAAACATTCTCACAGAATTGTCCTGTAGACATGACACGTCTAATGCTATTTCCCATTACCTTAAAGGATAAAGCAAAAGCGTGGCAACTCACTTTAAAACCAAATTCAATCTACACCTGGCATGCAATGAACACTGCGTTCCTAAAAAAATTCTTTCTACCTCGCATGACCACCGAGCTTAAATGACAAATAAACTCTTACAAACAAAAGAGCAATGAAACCTTCACCCAAACTTGGGAGCGTTTCAAGGATTTGCTACTCTCTTGCCCACATCATGGGTAAGAGAAATGGCAAACCATAAGCTACTTTTACGAAGGTTTAAATGGTGAAACTAAAAAGTTGGTTGAAACCATGAGTTCAGGGCCATTTCTTCGCAAAAACACTAAAGAAGCTGAAGCTCACTTTGAGTGGCTAGCTGAACATGCCCATGAGTGGTCAAATTCGGACGATGTCTCACGCTCACAGATCTCCTGTGTAGAAGAAAAAAGTCTACACCAATTAAAAAGTGAGGATCATCTGATGAACAAGTATGAAGAGCTAGTTAAGAAAGTAGAAGAGTTGGGAATGAAAGGAGAGAGTTCTAGGCAGGTTTTACCTGAAGAACCATGCGGCACATGCAACATGTTGGGACACACTAATCAATATTGTCCCAATGTGCCGTACTTTCAAGAACAACCCCCCATGGAAATGAATGCCCTGCAAGGGTATAGGGGGGTGGAGAATTCCTATAATAATCATAACTCGCAAAAATAATAATAACAATTTTTAGAGTAATAATAATAGATGGAATCACCCCGGGTTTGATTGGAAAAATGATGCTGGGACACAAAATCAATACCAACAATAGCCCTACAATAACAATAACCAATATCAAGGGCAATACAATAGGCAGTCCTAGCCATTCAATCAAAATAGATCAAATAACTATAACCAAGCTCAACCCCCTAATAATCAACAAGCAAATGTTTACGTGCCACCTCACAAAAAGGTGCAAGAGGAAGATCCGATCTTTAATGTGAATTTAACGCAACAGTTAATTCAAATGATGAGTAAAATGTCCGCAATATTAGAGAGAATGGATGCACGACAAGAGGGGTCGAGTGGAACATTTCCTGTTTAACCACTTCAAAACCCTAAGGGATACAACAATGGTCCCAATAATCATGAACAGGCAAAAGCCATGACTACTCTGAGAAGCGACAAGATTATAGGGTGCAATTTACCGCTCTCTACCCCTGAAGAGTACGAAGAGGATGAAGTGGTAAATAAAATCAAACCATCCACTCAAGAAGAGGAGTCGTCCACTAATGATAAACCATTATAATCAAATGACGACGCTCCTAAAAAAGCATAAGAAGTTGAGAGAAGGCCCGGAAAGGAGCCTGTCATTGACGAATTACCTAAATGCCCTTTCCCTACGCCTTACCCTCAAAGGCTTAAGAAACCCAAAACAAGGCAAAGAATCAGGAGTTCTTGGAATTGTTTAAACAAGTCAAAATAAATCTTCCACTCCTTGATGCAATCAAACAAGTGCCGGCCTATGTTAAGTACCTTAAAGACTTATGCATGGTCAAAAGGAGGCAAAGTGTAAAGAAACACGCATATGTCGCTTACCAAGCAAGCACAATCATTCAAAATGAATTGCCCCCGAAACTCAAAGACCCCGGTACCCCAACTGTCTCGTGCCGAATTGGGAATCAAAGGATAGACAACGCAGTCCTTGATCTAGGAGTGAGCGTAAACCTGTTGCCATATTTAGTCTATAAACAACTAGGGTTGGGTGAACTCAAACCTACCCGAGTTGCGTTACAATTGGCAGACAGGTCAGTCAAATACCCTAGAGGAATACTGGAGGACGATCTGGTGCAGATAGATTTATTTGTCTTCCTGGTCGATTTTCTGATTTTGGACACTGAACCTGTGTCTAATCCAGGTGCACAAATCCCGATAATATTTGGACGTCCATTCCTCAACACCATAAATGCCACAATCAAAATAAGAAGTGGTATTATGACCATCGTATTCGGGAATATGTCTCTAAATGTCAAGATTTTTTCAAATCCCCGACTTGAAGAATACGAGGATAAGGAAGAAATCAATTATATTGAAACGGTCATCGAAGACGAGGCTAATTTTGTAGATTATAAAGATCCCTTGGAGGTAGTTGTGTCACAATTTGATGCTATCTATCAACCTAATGATTCTACCCTATTGGATGCTGCCTTAAATCACACTTACCTCATGATGGAGACGAAAGAGGAGGACAGAACTGAATGCATGTGGGTAACACCATATGAACCACTACCTCCAAAAATAAAATTAGTCATGCCATCTAATTTTTAGTTTCCCTATTTGGAGTTAAAGGAGCTTCCAATAGAGGTCAAATACGCCTTCCTAGGGACTAAAAAGACTTACCCTGTCATAATTTCATCTACATTAGATCCTGAACAAGAGGGTAAGTTAATCTAACTATTAAAACAACATAAAGGAGCATTAGGATGGACTATTGCCGACCTCAAAGGCATAAGCCCATCCGTGTGCACTCATAAAATATACTTAGAGGAAGACGCTAAGCCTTCACAACAAATGCAAAGGCGTTTGAATCCCAACATGCAAGAGGTAGTTAAAAAGGAAGTGTTAAAACTACTTGATGTTGGGATTATATATCCTATTTCTGATAGCCCTTGGGTTAGTCTAACCCAAGTGGTGCCCAAAAAGGCAGGGATAATAGTAATCCCAAACAAAGATGGTGAATTGGTACCAACACGCGTCCCCACCGGATGGCGAATGTGTATTGATTATCGAAAATTGAATACAGTGACCCGAAAAGACCACTTTCCATTACCATTCATGGATCAAATGCTAGAGCGAGTGGCAGGTCACAAATATTATTGCTTCTTGGACGGATATAGTGGCTCCAACCAAATCGAAATCGCTCCTGAGGATCAGGAGAAAATGACTTTCACTTGTCCGTTCGGTACATTCACTTATCGTTGTATGCCCTTCAGCTTATGTAACGCACCTGCTACCTTTTAGCGGTGCATGTTGAGCATATTCAGTGACATGACTGAACAAATACTTGAGGTTTTCATGGATGACTTTTTAGTGATTGGCCATAGTTTTGATAACTGCCTGGAAAACCTTGAGAAAGTGTTAGCGAGATGCGAAGACAAACACCTAGTACTAAACTGGGAAAAGTGTCACTTCATGGTGACCAAGGGAATTGTCCCCCGCCACATTATTTCTGATAAAGGTATCCAAGTTGATAAAGCAAAAATCGATATAATCTTAAACCTACCTGTCCCCCGTACAGTTAAAGATATCCGCTCTTTTTCGGGACACGCGGGATTTTATCGTCGCTTTATCCAAAACTTTAGTGCAATCTCCTGACCACTATGTCAACTCTTAGTCAAAGACACACCTTTCGAGTGGTCGGATAACTGTCAAACATCTTTTGACGCACTAAAGGAACACCTTACCTCCGCACCGATAATACAGGTACCCGACTGGAGTTTGCCATTTAAACTGATGTGCGATGCTAGCGACTATGCCATTGGTGCAGTCCTAGGATAGAGGAAGGATAATAAGCCCTATGTAATATACTATGCCAGTCAAATACTCAACGAAGCTCAAATAAACTATATGACTATCGAAAAAGAGCTACTGGCAATAGTTTTCGCTCTAGATAAATTCAGGTCATATCTGATAGGGGCCTCAATCGTCTGTTTTACAGACCATTCGACCCTCAAGTACCTGCTACTAAGAAGGACGCGAAGCAAAGGCTTATCCGTTGGATACTCCTACTCCAAGAATTCGATATCACAATCAAGGATAAAAAAGGAGTAGAGAATGTGGTCGCTGACCATTTGTCTCGGTTAACATTTACTGACAACACTGAACCCTTACCAATTAAAGATGAATTCCTAGATGAGCAACTGATGGCTGTTTCTAGTTTGCCTTGGTATGCGGATAGAATAAATTATCTTGTTATGGGAGAGACTCCGAGCCATTGGTCGAATCAAGACAAGAAACGGTTCCTTTCGTTCGCACGTCATTTCTTTTTCGATAACCCTTACTTGTTTAAGTATTGTGCTAACCAGGTCATCTGACGTTGCGTCCCGAGTGAGGACATAATTGTAATATTAGCCTTTTGTCATTCTGAAGCCTGCGGTGGTCATTTTGCTTCGCAAAAGACCGCACAAAAAGTCCTACACAGCGGCTTCTAGTGGCCCACCGTGTTCAAGGATGCCTATTCTTTTTGTAAATCATGCCAACACTGTCATAAGCTTGGTACAATTTCAAAAACGAATTCTATGCCCTTAACTCCCATTATCACAATTAAAATATTCGATAGTTGGGGCATAGACTTTATGGGCCCGTTTCCTAAATTAAACAACTGTGAATACATACTCCTAGCTGTGGAGTACGTATCAAAATGGGTGGAAGCGATACCGACGAGACGCAATGATCACAAAATAGTAATGTCCTTTCTTAAGGAGAATATTCTATCGCGTTTCGGAACTCCGAAAGCACTAATAAGTGACCAAGGCAAGCATTTCTGCAACAGGCCTTTGGAGTCACTTCTTAAGAAATATGGGGTCAATCATAAGATCGCTCTCGCATACCACCCACAGACTAATGGGCAGGCAGAATTGGCTAACCATGAAATCAAGCACATATTATAAAAGACGGTTAGTTTCAACAGAAAAGACTGGGCATAAAAACTGACAGATGCTCTATGGGCATACCGCACCGCATATAAGACAAATCTGGGGATGTCTCCGTACAGGTTAGTGTACGGCAAGGCATATCACCTTTCTATCAAAATCGAGCACAAAGCATATTGGGCAACACGCTCATTGAACTTCGACATTAAAGAGGGAGGTCACCTTCGGAAACTCCAGTTGGCTGAACTGGAAGAAATACGTCGAGATGCATACGATAATGCTAAACTACACAAGGAAAGGTTAAAGGCTCATCACGATAGAATAATTTTTCGTAAATCATTCGAGCCAGGGTAGAAAGTCTTAATGTACAACTCTCGCCTCCACCTTTTTCCAGGTAAGCTCCGATCCTGATGGACAGGACCATTCACTGTTAAATCTGTTTTTCCACATGGGGTCGTTGAGTTGGTAAATTCCAAGAACGATGATTGTTTCAAGGTTAATGGCCAAAGGTTAAAACTGTTCTTGGAGAACTTCCTACCAGAAGCTGAGCACATCGAGTTAAGATGAGCCCAGCTATTCCTCCACCTAAAGCACCTAAAAGCGTGTTCACATTTTGTTGTTGTATTCTTTTCTTTACTGCATTCTTGTTTTATTTCATTTATTTCTGTCTCTTTTTTAGTGTGACTTCGATTCTAATCTGCTATCATCTATCTCTCCCCTGCAGGCTGTCCAAATATGAGGGATGATGACGTCCATTCAATCAGGTCATGGGCTGACTCCGAATATCCTAGTCCTCCATGGACTACCGAGGAGATTGCATTCTGTCTCTCTCCTTATCAAGGACCTAGAGCAGACGATGTCGTTGACTTAACCCAAGGGTACATCCCCTACGATCCTGCACTTCTCCAAATTAATCCCTTCGAGCATATGGACTTCCCTGAATAGGAAGGCGAACCAGAGGGGTATTTTGTTGGGAAAGTCGATGAAGCCCTCTTGGCACAATGGGAGAATGATTCAATGTGGGAACGATGGGAAGAAGAAGAGTTACAGGATGTGGTGCCTAAATGCCATAATGCTATCTTCACTTATGTTGATGACTTCCTTGTCATCGAATTGGTTCCATACATTTATGTGCACTCGAGCTATTTGCTATTCCGGCTTCAATGCCCCCTACCTGCTAGTACACATGGTGATATCATGCCTATAGTGAGGTTAATTCCTTGTCATACTTATTTTCCTTTTCATCTTTCTGTGTTTATTCCTTTCTATTGGTTCGTGCTTTTGTGTTACTTAATTTCTTCCTTTTTGGTTGTATTTTGATTTTCCTTTATCAGGATTTTCACTATGAATCATATGCTACCGTCGTTGTTCCTTCCGCATCTGCTGTTCCATGGATTTGGACCATACATAAGGTCCCCGGGTACTCCGCCGCGAGAGGAAAGTCTGTTGAGAAATTGCACTCCGTTATCTTTGTCTCCTTCTGGATCACCTCTTGCGTATGCAATCAATTCCTCAGAAATTTCAGACTCACGCGATGATATCCTTGCTGCTTTCCGACTATTCTGGGAAAGGAATCATCCGGTTTGGAATTCAAACTCAAAGATGTGGCGGAGAAAGAAGCAATTGCGGAAGATGGAATATTCATGCTTGAAGATTAGTGCGTCACTTCAATTGTGCTTTGTCTTTTGATCATTCTTTTATCAATTGAAGTGTAAACCTAGACAAAAGTTTTATTAATTTCAGTTTTATTTTAGTTTTTCTTTTCTTTTTTTTAATAAGGTCTTTAGTTCCAACTTTGGAATTATAATGTTGCACCATGAATGCTATTAAATAATTTTATTTATAAAATTTGCAACATTTTACCTTGTTGATGATGATGTCTGGCCTACAGGTCCTGTCTTTGAACTGCTTTTATGCTATTCTGTATGTCCAGATCAATTCCTATTAGTTGGGGGTGCATACTCTGTCCATTTAGAGAGTTTCTTGGAATTTATAGGCTCGATCGATCGAGCTCTTTTCGATCGATCGAAGGCGTCACATCCTCAAGCGCTTCCTCAGGTCTCAATCGATCGAAGGTTCGATCGATCAAACTTTCTCAATCGATCGAGACTTGTTTTTAAAAGAGGCGTCCTCCATACACTTCATCAGTTCACTCTCTCCCTCAACCACTCTTGAGCGATTGGCGACAGAGGGACGACTCGGGGCGATTTCTTTCCCTTCCCCTCTCACACACATCATTTGGGACCTCCAGGTTCCCCCTGATCCTCATCATCATCACCCTCATCTCCTCCCTACGTATGTACCCGAGATATGGTCCCGAGACCCCCTTGTTTCATTTTCTTTGAATTCTTGTGGGAGAGCCCCCCCATTGGTCCTTAAACCAATTTTTGTTAGTTCTTGTTCTCTATTTTGTGTTTACGATCTTTTCTCATTCTTTTTCTTGTCGCTGCATTTCTACTATGTTCGATCGATCAAACTAGGCTCGAGTGATCGAACCCAGTCCCTTTCAATCAATCGAACTGGACTCAATCGATCGAACTCAGTTCTTTTTTTGATCGATCGACCAAACTACGATCGATCGAAGCTTAGCAGTGATAGTTTTTATCCTTTTTGTTTTACTTTCCCATTTTCATTTGTTTGCTCTTTTCGTTTTCATTTCAGGTCACCCATGATGAATCCCACGACGGGATATTTTTGGGAGAAATCTTTTGACTTTGCTATTCCAGATCCGGTCCCAGACCATGGGTTCTACCATATTTTTGACCAGTCGTACTACACACGGTTCTTCAGTCACCATAAGGTGATGATAGAGAGACCTCTCGAGACGACCTGGCTTTCTGCTCCTTGGTTCTTAGCCAGAATCAAGGATATGCCACGATGGTATGAGATGTTGACCCAGCCTAAATAGGTCAATGTTTCTTGGGTGCGGGAGGTCTGTGCAACGATGATTAAGGATCCAGCTGCACCATACACTTATCGATCTTTTATCCGCGGCAAGGAGATCATCATTAGCCCTGCCACTTTATCTGCTGCTATAGGAGTCCCTGAGGAGCTGGAGAGTGATTGTCCTCACCATGTGGGTACTCCCGAGATCCCTTTCGCCATGATTTTCAGAGAGATTACCGGCGGTGCCATTCAGTTCTGGAATGGCTCGTCTTATATAGAGGATCGGTTCTTGACTGACAGGTACCACATGCTCTATCTCGTACTCTGTAATTGTATCTTTTCGACCTCTTATCAAGAGAAGCTGGCAGCTTAGTATGTGAGGGCGCTATTTTGTATGGGGACAGAGAGACAGGTCTGCCTCCTGCGATTATATATAGAGTTCTTGGTGCAGCCCACACGCTATATCTCGTCCAAGAAGCACCTGAAAAGGTCCGTAGGGCATCCATCGCATTGTGACCCAGAGCGGCCTACGCCCTCTTACTACCGATGCCCACCAGTCTTCCTTGAGCCGATTTGGTGAGACAACCGTTCATCGCTCTGATGCTCAGAAGTGAAAAAGGAAAGCAAAGGGCAAAGCTAAAGTCGGAGCGAAGAGGAGGCGAGGAGGAACAGATACTGAGGATGTCACTTCTGGGACGCTGACCGAGGCTGAGGAGCATGATTCTGAGGAGGATGTTGATCCTGTGCAGGAGGTTGCACATTTTGAGTTGAGACAGCGGTCTTAAACTCCCGCCCAGGGAGAGGCTTCTTCATCTGTGCCTCTCTCGACTGTTCATGCATTACTTATGGAGGAGAGAGAGGCCCAGATCAGACTCGAGGGCAAGGTGGATCAGATGACGACTTTGCTGGAGGTAATCTTGATCCAGATCAGAGTCGATCAGTCGGTTCACACAGCTTCTGCAACACCCACCAGCGATCCATCTACAGCTGCTCCAGCTACTTCCACTGTCCCGCTTACCACTTCTGTTACTCTGCCCCCACAGGTTAATCTTTTTGCTCCATCTACAGCAGCGGCACCACCTTCTACTGAGACACCGCTTCCACCACCTCCATTCGTGGCTGACCCATTATTATCTACACTAGCTGCTACGATTGCGAGTGACCCGACGACAGCTACTACTGTTACTGAGGGTAGAGATGTGGATGCTCCAAACGTGCTGATAGAGATCTTATTTGATGTCACTGATGATGCTTAGCTCATGCCATTTCTGAGTCTCTGGATTTTTGGTTGGTTGTTTTTATTTTCTCTCCCCATTAGTGGTTGTGCTTGTGGTTGTTCTTGGATATTTTAGACTTTTTGGTTGGTTTGGTTATTGTAGACTATAGTTTTTATGGATTGCAGTATCACTGTTCTATTATATTCATAGTTTTATCATTTCAGTGATTAGTTCTGTTTTATGCGTGGATGTCTTGCTCTATCTTTTCAATTGCTATTTGATCTTTGCTGCTTGGAGTTTGTATACCTTCGTTACAGATTGTTATGTATGCGGTTATTGCGATACTTTATCAGGTGATATCTCTCTATCTATATTTGAAAATCCCAAATGAGGACATTGCAATTTTCAGTTGGGGGTGGGATGTAGATAATCACCTGCACATGTTTATATTTAGCAATCAGGATCACTTTATAGAAAAATTTTAAAAAAAAATTCAAAAGGAAGTGTTGAATTTAATGGGTAGAATAACTTGGAATATTCACTTCTATTTAGCTGTTATCAAGCAATGACACAACCATTTTATTCTCATCATTTTATGAATTAAGTTCACGCATTCTTCTTGTTTTACTAGGATAAATGCATATGTTGACCATTCGTGTATCCAAAATCCATATGCACATGTTAATAGCTATGCAGAAAACCGAAAATAGGAGTTAATTTTGAATTTATTTCTTGAATAAGCGTATTAAATTCGTTGAATAGTCTCTAATTCTTTATTTTGGTTGCGTATTAGAGGAGAACGTTCAGGATTTACCAACTAAACTCAATGAACATTGAAGTGTTAAAACTAAGAAGTTGAGAAAATGATTTAAGCCATCGTTATCCGCTCTTTACCTTTCCATATACCTGTATCAACATTCTAGAATATGCGTTGTTCTCAACCCCACACCTAGTAAATACTGCCAAGTCTATTATGAAAATCTAAATCCCTAATCTTACGCTTTGACTTCAATGAACCCCATTGCACATCTAATGTGATTAAATTGTTAAAGTGTGTGACGAGGAAGGAGTGAATGTGGGAGGGACTGCATAAAAGAGAAAGGAAAGACGAAGGAGTCCAGGTTTAAAAAAAAAAAGAGAAACATATATGAGAATAGAGGATGGTTGGAATAGAGTAAAGTAAATTACTAAACTTAATCATATGCTAAAGATGTGCAATTTTTTACCCCTCTCATTTCTGTCCTAATATACAAAAACCCAAAAAGTTAAAGTCTTAATGATTTTTAACAACTTAGTTTAAACACGAACGTGTAAATTGAGCTATCCACGGTATTTCGCTCCTCTGGTAAGCAGTATCCCTTTTATAAGACTATACACTCCAAATGTTCGTCCTTTATTGAGTCAGGTGTGAAAGCATTAGTAACTAAAATTTTATTTTTATCAAAGTTTTCACACTATGTGCGATCATTATTAACCAAGTTTCTGTGAGATGTTCATTCTTGAGTGTAAAACCATGTGAGAACTGAGTTGAAGCTACAAGTTCTGAGAGTATGATAGTCTAAACAACTCTAAATAAAGTTTGATGTATAGCTGTTAACTTCACACACACACGGATACATGAATGTGATGCATATGTTATTTTTATCTTGGTAATGTGAGGAGCATGTGTATTTCTTTCATGGTTTGAATGAGGATGATATGTTTTATGGAGCTAAGTTTACAGTTGGATGGGAGGGAGTGTTTATAATTTATTCTATATCTTTTTGAGCTTAAAATCAGAGAATTTTGTGGATACATTCACTGTAAACCCTCACGAGACAACACTCGTCCCCTAGGGGAAATCTAGTGGTTTAACGGCTTGTTGCATTCGCTAAATGCAATCGCGATTCCTGCGAAAGTGAGTTAGGTAGTTTTCCCTTTCTATTTTAGATTAGTCGCTTTATTTTATTTTATTTTGTTCAGTCATTGTAGTATTAGTTTAGCTTGTTTTATTTTCACTTTATTACTAGGGACTAGCAAATCGCTAGTTGGGGGTTGTGATAAGCAGGAGTATTTGTAAAATATAACCGCGCTAAAAGAAGAAACTACACTGATTTAGTCTACAATTCCCTTGTATATCTGCAATTTGAATTACAATGCCAATTTTTACACAATATGCTTAATCTATGATAAGTGTTATTGCTTTAGTGGTTATTTGTGCAGATTACTATTGCTGTGTGAGGAACTGAATGAGCCAGATAAAAGGAAGTGCTTGGTCTCAATGAAGACAACCCAAAGATGAAAAGTGAACCTCGATCGATTGAAGAACATTCGATCGATCGAAGGCTTGATCGATCTAAGTACGTTAAAGCGATCGAAGATTCCAGAATTCGATCGATCGAGTGATGTTTGATCGATCGAACATGGCTTTTATCTAAAATTACGCGCACACATCAGAAACATAGTTTTTAACCCTAGCTTTAGGTTTATGTATAAATACTTGTTATATTGACGTCCCAGAGGATGCCCACTTCACTTTTTATCAATTTTAGAGAGAGAGAGAGAGATAGAGAGTTTACATGTTTTTGTAGGTTTTGAAGCTTGGATATTGCTTTTGGGATTGCTTTTCTTTAGTTTAATACAAGTTCTTCTATTCCAGATTTTATTATCGCAGTTTATTCATTCTTGTTGCTTAATATAGTAGTCTAATCTGTTAGGATTGGTAGTATCATAGTAGTAGCTTTAAATCACCATTAGTTTCATAGTTTTATGCTTAAATCACAACCAAATAAGACTTTAATGGACTTTTACGTTTAAAAACAAATCTAAGACACTCCAGATCATGTCTGAGTAGTCCCCGGGTTGGGAGAGCACGATAAAACCATGATCTCAAGCCTCTTCCATGCAGCAGAATAATTCCTGTGTTCGATCGATCAAAGTTAGTTCGATCGATCGGACCAGAGACACTGTCAATCGATTGAAGACATTTCGATCGATCGAGAGATGAAGATATTCGATCGACCGAATGCGCTTCGATCGATCGAACCCTCTGATTCTTGAGAACATTCTATACAGTATCCCTAGACTTTCTGCTTTAGAGATTCGTTATCAAACTGTCCCCAAATGCTCAGTTTGTCAAAACAGTCTCTGAACTTAAGGCCTTAAGGCATTTTTCTTCAATATCTTTTGCAAACCACCTTCAATGCTAACACCATTGTAGGTGCGAGTCTTAACTATTGTTTTAAACTGCTTTTATGTGTTTCAAATTAACTGTGATGATATAGTCCCGGTCATGAAAGGACTATGGATTCTTTATTCTAAGAGAGATACGGAATACTGTAGAAAATGTGCTCCATTGAGCTTCGATATAATTGCATGGTAGATGGCTAGGTCACGGTGGATTCGTGTAATCCCAACATTCCCTTATATTAAAAAAAAAACACGTTTTAAAAAATATCGCTTTAGTTAATTAGTTAATCATTAGTTTAATTTAATTTAGTTGCTTTAATTTTAGTAGTCACTTTGTAGAACTTTGTGTTCTACAACCTTTCAAATTTTGATTTTTATTTTCTCTTTTGAGATTAATCTAGGTATTTAGTTTAACACCTTCCCTGTGGGATCGACCTGGTCTTAACCAGAGTACTACTTGCACGATTACCTACACTTAGGTATAGCACACAAGCGCACATAAATAATTCTTGTGTCAATGACATTTCATATTTTTGTGTTATTAAGACTTGAAGTTTCATTTTGTTTCATCTGGTTTTTGTTAAGAGTTGTTTAAGTTTTTATTTGGGTGGTGTTGGACTTGAAGTTTAAGTTTGTTTGATGTTTGGTTAAGGTGTTTGGACATGAAGTTAAGGTTTTTTATGGTGATATTGAAGTTGAAGTATGTTTTATGTTTTATGTTTATTTTGATTTACTGTGTTCGAAGTTAAGCTTTTTTCCTTTTAGTTTAGTTAAGTTTATTTTTTTGGTGTTTGAACTTTGAAGTTTTTATGCTTGGATTTTTATATATTTTTGGTATTGTAGGCCCAAAAAAATATATGTTATAAAAAGAACATATGTTACAAAAACATGTGATGTTTATTTGTTATTGTAGGCCCAAAAAAACATATGTTATAGGCTCAAATGGCCCAGAAAATAATTATAAAAAAGGGCAAAAGGCCCAAAAATAAGTTCATAAAGTGCCAAAAAATGGGCCCATCACAGCAGCCCAAAACCGACTGATTTCTAACCGCTATATAAATCGGTCAGCAAAAACCGACCTTTTCGAGAATGAAATGAAAACGATTCTTGATATAGCAAAACCGAATGCTTCGGTTCGGTGTGTTTTATAGCCAAAAACACGGACTGAACCGACCGTTTACACCCCTACTTGGAACTTCAAGCTTTAATGGAGTCTTTCCTCTTTCTCTTCTCTGTCTTCTCAATTTTGTCTCTTTCGTCCTTTATTTTCCTTCTCCTTCTTTTGTTCTTCTTCTTCTCTTTTTGTGGTAGTGTGTATGTGTGGGTGTATGTGTGTATAATTGTGTGTGTGTATATATCTATGTATATAGTTGTACGTATATATTTTTCTCTCAAAATCGCCCAAACAGAGCTTAGTATGAGTTTGGGAGGGTATTTATAGGCAAATCCCATGCATGCACAAGCATAAGTTGTCATCCTCGCAGCAATACTAGTTAGGGACCAAGTTTTGACATTGCCAATCAATTGGTCACATGTGGCAATCGATTGGACTAAGGAGGCTGATGCAATCAATTTGGGAGATCATGACAATTGATTGGGTCCCAAAATTCATCAACGACAAGGGCAATAACATAGAATCTCATTATATTATATACATAGCGAAATTACAGGTATTGCAGTTTGACAAGTTGAAAGGTACATAGCAAAGACCAGTTCCTAAAGAGGTACATTCGATCGATCGAATGTACCCCTTGGTGTAGACACCCCCATTTTGTCGGCTATCAGATTTAGGAGACCCATAGCTTGGTGGTTCACAATGATCGAAAAAGACTCAAAAAGGACTCCTGGATGTTAGTTCTATCTCTCAAAATGCTCAGAACAATCAAAATACCCCTAAAAGCCCGAACGCTCCCGGATTCTAACCAAATGTTCTGAAAATGCGCTACGTCATAAGAAAAGCAATAAAATGAGTTCTAAAGCAAGACTAGATGAAATCGTTAGGGGTGGGCAAAAACCGAACCGAACCGAAGAACCGACCGCAAACCGACCGAACCGACCGAACATGGTCGGTTTAAATTCGGTTGGCGGTCGAAATCGGTTGAATGTATGTGATTTCTTCGGTTCCACGGTCGGTTGACGGTTGACAAGGTTAAAAAACCGATAAAACCGAACCGACCGAATTATTAGTCAATACTTACACTTCTACTAGACTACTTCTACAGTTCTACTAGACTACTGAGTAAGTGTATAGATATAATAATAATATATAATATAAAATGATCATAAAACTATAAAAGTGTCAACAACACCATCCAACAGTCGTGCTTCATTTTGATAATAGTGTAAATTTTTTTTTTATAATAGTAATTCTACAACCGACCAAACCGACCGTCAACCGACCGCCAACCGACACAAACCGAACCGATCGAAAACCGACAATAACGGTCGGTTGACGGTTCTAGTACTGAGAAAACCGATTACATCGGTTCGGTTGGCGGTTTTACCCAAAACCGAACCGACCGACCGAATGCCCACCCCTAGAAATCGTCGGCTCCCAGAGACCCCCGGAAGTCCCGGAAGTTCCCAGAAATTTCCCGTTGATCGGTTTGACCAAGTTTGACCAAGGTTTGACCAAAATCGTCCAAATTCGCCGAAAAGTTCCAAAATCATTCTAGATCATGTGGAAAATACTAAAATAAGTTTTAAAAAAAAAAATCGAACAAAAACGTCAGCTCCTGGGAGCTCCCAGAGGTTTCAAAAACTTTCCGGGAATCTCAAGTTTGACCAGTTTGACCAAAAGTAGACTTTGAAACCGGAGCACCATATCATTTTCAAATATTTTTCATAGATACTAGAGGTCAATAGCTTTCCAACGGTATATTGCACATAATTGTTGAATTTAAAATGAATTTATTATGAATTTTTGAAGGTGAAAAAGGCGATCAAATCGACTGTTATCGCGAATACCACAAACCTTTTCAAAGTGACCTATCCCCAAAATATTTTTTACAAAAAATGGACTCCATTACCTTTCCAACAGTATATCACAAGCTTAGTTTGGAGTTCATATGCATTTTCTGTGAATTTTGGACTAAATAGGGCCTTTTCGCGAATACCGGAACCTCTGGGAGCCTAAAAAGAATTATCTAGACGAATGAGGAGCAGTGCCACCGCGGCACTAGCCCACTGCTGCCGCGGCACAGGCCCAGTGCCAGCGCAGTACTCTCCCCCAGAATGCTCTATTTTTGTAATTTCTTTTGGGGGTTCAAATGGAATAATTAGAAACCAAAACGACGTAGTTCTATGTTCACAGATGTTTGGGACCAATGGGAGTGCTTCTAAAACCCCAAAATTACCCCAAATTGGCCAATATAAACCCCCCTTGACTTCTCATTTTGGGGGGTGTCAAATGCAAGCTTTAAAATGTTTTAGAGAGAAAGTTGTAGAGATTAGGTTTGAGTAGAGAGAAAAGAAGCTTCATTCTTTGATTTCCAAACAAGAGAGTGAGTTCTAAACTTTGTTTTTACTTCATTACTTCCATTTACTTCATATTCAATACACCCAACCACTATTTTAGTGAGCATTTAAGAGAGAGGAAGCTAATTCCATGTCCAATGTCACCACATATGAGTGAAACACCAAGCTACAAGTCCAATACATCATTGAATATCATCTATTGATTATTTATATACTTGTTTGGTTAAATTGATGTTCATCTCCTCTTTTCTCATTTCTTTTTTCTTTTTCTTGTTTACTTACTAGTTCATCATCATCTAGATGAGGACATGAAGTTTGAGGTGAGTGAATCCTTATGGATAGTAGCTCTTGACCTTAAAAACATGTTTGATAGATGATGGTTATAACCTCAATACATCCCCATGTATTCTTGAGGTTATTTCCAAAATTAAACAATGTCTCCAACAATCTTGGAGGCTCTTAATATGAGTTCAAATGTTGATATTTCAAGTGGTCATAATCTCCATTTAAGTGCTGAAAACATACTTTCAAAACCCCTATTTCAAAACCCCCAATATTGGGATTCCAAGAAATAAACCTTATTTCTCTCAAAAAAATCTTCAAAACAGTGATTTGTTTAGTTTCAATGAATTATTCTGAGTTCAAAACTCAAGGTAAGGATGCAAGACCACTTGGAAAGTCTTCCTAACTCATTATAGAACACCCATAATTTTTGGCATGACTTGAAAGCACTTGAAAGGGGTCCATTTTTGCCCAAACATTCCTTCCAAACATTCTGCCTCTGCTGTCACAGCAGCTAGGTTGACTTTCAACTTGTTTTACAGAAAACGTTTCAAGAAAGAGTGGTCCCAACTTATTTTTCCCTTGAACTTCAATGTCTTAGGGAACTGTCTGTATAATATGGGCCTCTAGATGTTTTGTTTTCATTTTATAATATTTTCTAACATTTCAGTCGACAGTACGGACTCTGTTTCTGAATAACCTCTATTATTAATATGATTTCTCTCAATCTGTAATAGTTATTGAGGATTAGCTTTTTGATTTGTGTTTTAAACACACCAAGGATGATTGCAATAAAAAATCATGCATTTAAAACATTCCTAACCCTACTTTTCAGTTTCCACAAGATCAAGTCACTGTTCTGTCCACTATTCACAGCAAACATTCTTTTACTTTTATTCTTTGATTTTATGCTTACGTGCACTCCAAATTTGTTCATATCTTAGAAAGTATTACATACTACATTTGTACATATTCTATGCTGATTTCCTTCATGCATTCATGAATGTTCTAGACTTTTAAGTCACTTTAGAAAGTCCATGTACACAAACACACTACAACCTTTGCACATTCTAGGATCATACATTGCATTCATGCAAGATTTGGAGTTTTGTGTCCCCTAATCTAAGAAGATTATAAGAAATGAACTAGATCATACGTTCATGCTCCCCCTCGATTAATTCTTCCTTTCTCATCCGTCCCTGGGATTGAGAGGTCTTCTTTTCTCAAAGATTAACATGCACCATATTAACTTGCTAAACATTTTTTTGATTTCTTTGATTAATTTGTTTTAAGAACAATTCATGTCCCCTTAGATTAGGAAAACTTGATTACTTGATATATGTTTAGACGATTTTTCCTAGGTTTATTCGTGTGATCTTTCACTTTTGCATTGCGTGATATTTGGCTAAGATCTTATGAACGATATCTTATCTTTCGATCTTTCATTTCAAAATTCTTGTGTGATGTAATATACTATCATAGTATTAATTGTCAAACCATACGTAGTATAGGATGATTATTTGGATGCTAATTGAGGCCTATCGAAAGACCAGGCGAGTTGAGGGTGTTTTAGCCGTGACAAAGGCTCATTCCTCTCTCGTACCAAAACCCCGAGCCAAGTTCTTTGGTTATGAAAGGCCGGTGCCCTTTATCCATTTGGGTGAGTCAAAATTAGGTTTCTTGGTTCCTTAAAGTCCAAGTGGCGACTCTGTATCTGTTTTCAACAGACCTTTTCCTTTCCTTTTTCAAAACAATCTCAAAACAAACTAAAAAGGGAAAGCGGGATTCTGCGTGTCCACAATCTAGCGACTCTGCTGGGAATTTTTATTTTAAAACAAAATAATACAGAGGTTTGACTCATAAGAAGCATCCTTAAAATCATCTTTTTACTGTGTCTGGTTCACCGCATTGCACTTCTGCATTTCCCCTCCGACTGTGTCTGAAACGTGGTGCTGACATTGTTCAGGTCTTGCTATGCTAGGGCACAAGTCACCGTTGATACTGTACCTTCCAAGGTATATCAAAAAGAGTAAACACTTTCGTATTGTCTCTCTGACGGTGTATTGGAACTCTCGTCAATGGACCCTCTTTGACTAAACCCAGCTTATGCATATAGATTCCTGTATAACCTTTCATAGGACTGTTCATTTATCTTTTCAAATAGGACAATGTGATATAACTGCTGTATGCCCTGGTGGGATTACCTGCGCGGTGTAGACGCTTATGTGGCATAGAACAGAACCTCTTTCTTATGATTCCCAAGGCAATCACTCACATGTGATTACATTGAGTTGACATGTCTAGCCACCATGATAAGGATGTCTGCTCCATGCTTACAAAGATATACACCACAAATCTTGTTTATTGGTCCTAAGACATAGGAGTATGAAAACTTGCTAGACAGTATGATCACCATCATCACATGCTCCTGTTATATACACTTATTTTCCTAAAAACTCTGCCCAACTCATTCAGATATCCTAGTTTCTCTCAGAAACTTTGTCTAAATTTCCCAGAAATTCCCAAATGTACCAATTTCTTCCAGAAACTCCACTTAGATTTCCCAAAAATTCCCAAAACACTCGAAAATTCTCAGGTATACCAATTTCTCCCAGAAACCCCGTCTAAATTTCTCAAAAGTCCCCAAAATACCAGTTTCTCCTAGAAACTCTGTCCAAAGTTCTCAAAAATACCCAAAATATCAGTTTCTCCCAGAAACTCCGTCCAAATTTATCAGAAATACCAAAAATACCAGTTTCTCCCAGAAACTCCGATTTCCCAAAATACATCAGTTTCTCCCAAAAACTCTGTCCAGATATCCTAGAAACTCTTTCCAACTCCTAGACATAACTAGAAACTCTGTCCGGATATCCCAGAAATACCCAGATATAACCAGTTTCTCCCAGAAACTCCATTCAGATATCCTAGATTTCCCAAAACACCAGTTTCTCCCACAAACTCTATCCAAACTTCTAGAAATATCCTGAAAACCCCTGTTATCCCCTGGTGATCATACTGGAAAGAAAAGTTAGCACACTCTGTATGGCTAGGACCTTACTTGCTTAACTGTTATCTGTTAGAAGTAGGGGTATCATGTAGATTAGGGCTTGCATCCACATGTTTGCTTCATCAATCTGCATACACGGTGATAGTCGGTCTGTACACGAGTTAGTCCTCACTTGTCACTATAGTTGTCATCTCAATCATCACTGTTAAAAGTCTGACACAGTCTTTTCACACCTATATGTCAGTACAAGTTTTGAGCACCCAGGATCTGCATTTGTGAGTCAGAGGATTAGGGAGTCACCTTGTCAGAATGACTGAGCCGAAAGTTAGCTTTATGGATCCAGAAGGTTTGGAAGCAAGAATGATATAAATGATCAACCAACAGTCTGACCGGTTGGCCCAAGTTTTAGCCTTTATGGAAGAACTGAAACAGCAACAACCACAATACCCACCTGGTTTCCCACCGTCACCAGGGTTTATACCACCACCACCGCCTGGGTTTGCACCACCTCACGAGAGCAATGTAGATGATGATTGGTTCAATGGGGCCCCACCACTTGCACTTAATAAGAAAATTCAAGAAAAACTGGATAAGGTCGACAAGCTTGAGAACATACTGAGAAAGAGTAAAGGGGTCGACGATTACATGTTAGATCTAGAAGGATTGTTTGAGCCCAACAAATTAAAGCTACCTGAGAATTTCAAGATGCCTGAAATTGATCGTTTTGATGGAACTGGGATCCGAAAAGCCACGTAAAGTTCTGCATGAGTGTTTTCCAATTAATGGACTGCACCCATGAGCACATTGCAATGTTGTTCCCTCAAATCCTCACCAAGGCTGCTCTATCCTGGTTTCTTACCTTAGAAGTTACTAAGACACGGACTTGGGAAGATATAGTTCAGGTCTTCGTTGATCATTACTCCTACAACCAAGAGCTCGATGTCACCATCCGGGATCTGGAGACTAACCAACAGAACTTCAATAAGTCATTCGCTGCGTTCTTGACCAGATGGAGGAACAAAGTGGCCCAAATGACCCACCGACCAGTCGAAAAGGAACAAGTCCGGATGTTAATCAAGAATCTACTGCCGATGTACCATGAGAAACTATTCTACCAGTCCATCTCAACATTTGAAGAACTGTTTGAGATTGGGACTAGAATTAGGGATGCAATCAGGGAAGGAAAAATCAAGAATGAAGAATCACAAAGCCAGTCCAAGAGGCCCGACTACTCCCGAAACCCTTCGGATGTCAACGCCCTTAGTAACCAACCCATGGCCTATTCTTCCCAACCATACCAGCTCACAAACCAAACCAGCTCGCCTAGCCACCCTTACCAAAATAGGGTACCCCGTGAATTTTCCAAGCTAGATATCTTCCCCTCCGTAGCCTTAGGCCGCCTGCTAATAAAGGGACACATCTAACTCCTTCAGCCTCGTGCCTATCCCCCACCACCTAAATGTGACCTGTCCAAACGATGTGCTACCACTACAGCCCAGGCCATGACACCGACCGGTGCATACGTCTCAGCCATGATATCCAAGACCTCATTGACCGAAGAATCATTGAGCCACCACCCATTCAACCCCATGTCACCTAAGCCCCTAACCGGTCCTTTCAAATGATCCCCTTCGCTGAGGCCAATGATTGTTGAAGCTACGCGGTGAGTTGTAGTGTTTGGAACTTTCTGCCAATAAAAAAAGAAGAATTAGCGAGTCACCGTTACACTCCATTTGAGACCGGGTCGAGTCTGTTCTATGTTTTGAGTATATTTCAAGTTTAGTCTTGTGGTCAAGTCTGTCTATCATCGAGTTGTTGTGAGTCTATATCGAGTAATGTAATTCTTCTCTTCTGATAGAATGAAGTCTCATTTTGCCTAATTTGACGTGTATATTCATAAGTGCATGAATCGCTGAACTGAAAATGTCACTTTTCAAATTACCATGGACATTACTCTGCTAATAAATTTTTGCATCAAAGAAAAAAAAAGAATCCCAAAAATGCCAAAGTCGATTTCGCGCTAACCCCAAAGAAGAGTTAAGAATTGAATAGTCTTACTTTAAGAATTTAAATATGCTTTTGCTCAAATCTCGAAAAGACATACTTGAGACTGATTTGGGGCTTGCCCAACACCCTTTCCACCATTTCTACCATTTCAAAGCCTTGGACCCAACCCAATTGATAGCCATGCAAACCTGTGCAGACTTGGTCCTTGATGGTAGCCAAACATTTCAGTGAGTTTCATCTCCACCTTAAAAAAAAAAAAAAAAAAAAAAAAAAAAAACTCGCTAGGTTGAAAACCCGAATGGGCACCTAGGCAAAAGTTAGAGCTGAAAAGGTATTGATTTCCAAGATTTGACCCTAGCTAGTCAAAATTATTTTACAAATGAAAGAATTGTACGCTTCAAGTTACATCATAAAAACGTGCCTAGATCACATTTCAAAAGGCTCGAAATGACCACAAATAAATCCCGAGAGCTGACATGCACATTCTGGAATTTTGAGATTATGATCGGAGGATCTCACATGAATCAACTATGTGAAAGGAAAATTGACTGGCTAAGCGAAAGTGAAAAGGATCAATCCTCAAAAGATAAAGAAAAGAAAAAGAAAAAGCAAAAGAAAAAGAAAAAAAGAAAAAAAAGGGAGATCAAAACTGAATCCACTTATTCAAGGCTACCACAAGTAACCCAAAGTTAAACTTGTATGACGATTGGTTTGAAAAATCCCCTTTTTCTTTGAAGCCTTCCCTTGAACTACGCTCGACCTGATTCCTACTCTGGGATACGTAGGTAACCGCATCAGTTCGGTCGACACCAATATTAACCCCTCTTCTTTTAAGGTCCTGGCTCGAACTACGTTGGACCTGATCCCCGCTCGGGGTATGTAGGCAGACTTTCAAAAAGAAAAGATGGATGGCTCGCTAGGTCAAAAATTTGAAATGACGCCTAGGCAAAAATTAGAGCTAAATCCAAAGTGAGCAATAACAAGAGAGAGAAAAGAGCTCGCTAGGAGACCTCACTGGTGCCTAGGCAAAGGTTGTTGTAGACACCCCATTTTGTCGGCTATCAGATTTAGGAGACCCATAGCTTGGTGGTTCACAATGATCGAAAAAGACTCAAAAGGACTCTTGGAAGTTAGCTATATTTCTCAAAATGCTCAGAATGACCAAAATGCCCTTGAAAGCCCGAAAAGTCCCAGATTTGGTCCAAAAGTTCTGGAAACATGCTATGTTGTAAGAAAAGTAAAAAAAATGAGTTTTTAAGTAAAATCAGATAAAATTGTCAGCTCCCAGAGACCCCCGGAAGTCCCGGAAAGTCCCCGTTGACCGATTTGACCAAAGTTTGAACAAAATCGTCCAAATTCGCCAGGATCATTCTAGATCATGTGGAAAGTGTTAAAATGAGTTTTAAAAGAAAATCGAGCGAAAACGTCAGCTCCTTGGAGCTCCCAGAAGTTTCCAGAACTTCCCGGGAATCCCATATTTGACCAGTTTGACCAAAATTTGACTTTAGAACCGGAGCACCGTAACAATTTTCAAATATTTTTCATGGATACTAGAGGTCAATATCTTTCCAACGGTATATTGCACATAATTTCTGGATTTAAAACGAATTTATTATGAATTTCCAAAGGCGAAAAAAGGCGATCAAATCGGCTTTTATCGCGAATACCGCAAAACTTTTCAAAGTGACCTATCCCCGAACTATTTTTTTTATGTAAAATAGACTCCATTACCTTTCCAACGATATATCACAACCTCAATTTGGAGTTCGTATGCATTTTCTGTGAATTTCGAACGAAATATGGCCTTTTCGCGAATACCGGAACCTCTGGGGGCCTAAACAGCATTATCTGGACGAAGGAAGAGCAGTGCCGCCGCGGCACTGGCCCACTGCCACCGCGGCACTCTCCCCCAGAATAGTATGTTTTTGTAATTTATTTTGGGGGTCCAATTTGATATATTAGAAATCAAAATGACGTAGTTTTGGTTCCCAGCTTATTTTGGACCAATGGGAGATCATTTTAAACTTTTTAAAACTCCATTTACCACCCCTCCTTTGCCTATAAAAGAAGCCATTTACTTCCATTTAGAGGAGAGACATGGAAGTTTAGAGAGAGCTTAGGAAGAAACTCTAGAAAAATATAGAGAGATAAAGAGAAAAAGTAGTCTTCTTCTTCCATTTTTTCCAATCAAAGTGAGTTCTAATCTTGTTTTCCTCCACCATTCTTCTATATACTTCATCATCAATATACCCAATCACCATTCTTGAGCATTCTTGAGTTAGGAAGCTACTTCCATGTCCAAATGTCAAAATCTATGAGTAAAACACCAAGCTACAAGTCCAAAATCACATTGATTATCATCTATTGATTGTTATTTACTTGCTTGTTCATATTATGTTCATCTCTTCTTACCTCATTTCTTTTTGATTTTCTTTATTTACTTACTAGTTCATCATCATCTAGATGATGACATGAAGTTTGAGGTGAGTAAATCCTTATGGATAATAGCTCTTGACCTCAAAAACATGTTTGATTGATGATGATTATAACTTCAATACCTCCAAGGTATCCTTGAAGTTATGTTCAAAATAAAAATGAATCTCTCCAATAATATTGGGAGTTCTTTGATGATTCAAGGTTGGATGAGGTTCTAAGTGGTCACATGGTCATCTCAAGAGTTTAAGTTCATGCTTTGAACATCTATTTCAAAACCCCCCAATCAAGAACTCAAACTCTATTTCAAAACCCAAATCCATTTTCTTCAAGAATGATCCAAAACAGTGAGCTGTTCAGATTCAAAGATTTGTTTTGAATTAAATACCTGAGTTATGATGATGAAACCACTTGGAAAATCTTCCTAAGACATCATAGTTTGTCTCCAATTTTTCCCATCAATTATAGAGATGTAAAAGTATTATTTTCGGATTTAAGAAGTTCATATTCATAATCTGCCTCTGTTCTCACAGAATGTTTACCTGACGTTTTGCACTTATTCTGGATGTTTTCGTCACTGTACATATATCTTTTCTATTTTTTTTATGAAACTTGGGTGTCTTAGGAAACGTTTGGTATATAATGGGTTATCATAAACCCTTTCTTTGATTTATGAAAAATCATACAAAATCAGTCAACAGTGCAGCTTTTGTTTCTGAGTCATGTGTACATTCTGATTTATTTCTTTTAATCTGTGATAGTTATTGAGGTTTGGATTTTTGGGTTATTTTCTAGACACAATAAGGATGATCTTTGATTTTTCCCACATTTTCCTAGGCATGTTTGACCTCCCATTATAATGTTACAAAGTAATGCATACAGTATGTCCACTATTCACAGCATTTCACTTTTTGACTTTCACACTTTGATGCGACACTCTCTTGTATCTAGATGAACCCATATCCCATGCACATGTTCTTTGCCACTTTTAGCATGCTATATCATATCATGTATCATCTATCCTCTCATGTATCATACTCCCAAAGATTCTTGAGTTTGGTTTCCAAATATAACCATGTTTTGCAAATACTTGGGAAGTTCTTGAAATGAGTTAGGAATTGATATTCCAAGTGGTTAGAATATTCATCCAAGTTCTGGAAGTATACTTTCAAAACCCCCATTTCAAAACCCCCCTCTTAAATCCCTCATTTTTATTTCAAGAAATAAACCTTGTTTTTCTCAAAACCCTCAAAACAGTGAGTCATTTAACTTCAAGGAATTATTTTGAGTTCAATACTCAATGTATGAATGCAAGACCACTTGGAAAGTCTTTCTAACTCATTATAGAACACCCCCTGATTTTTGGCTTGACTTGGAAGTACTTGGAAATGGTTCATTTGGACCCAAACATTCCTTCCAGACATTCTGTTTTTGCTGTCACAGCAGCTAGGTCCACTTCCAACCTCTTTTTCAGAAAACTTTTCCAAAAGGAGTGGTCCTAACTTATTTTTCCCTCAAACTTCAATGTCTTAGGGAACTTTCTGTATAAAATGGGCCTCTAGAGCATTTGTTTTCATTTTCTAAGACTTTTCAACATTTCCGTCGATAGTACGGACTCTGTTTCTGAGTGACCTCTATTGTTTATATGATTTCTCTCAATTTGTGGTAGTTATTAAATATTAGCTTTTTGGGTTGTGTTCTAGACACAATAAGGAAGATTTCCATAAAAAATCATGCATTGAAAATATTTCTAACCCCTCTTTTCAATTTCCAAAAGATCATATTACTGTGCTGTCCACTATTCACAGCAAGCACACTTTTACTTCCCCCCTTTGATTTGATGCTTACATGCACTCCAAATTAGCTCATGTCTTAGGAAGTAGTTCATAATACATTTGTACATATCCCATGATGATTTCATTCATTTATTCATACACATTCTAGATTTCTAAGTCATTCTAGGAATCCATGGACACAAAGCACACTACAACCTTGGCACATTCTAGGTACATACATTGCATCCATGCAAAGATTTGGGGCTTTTATGAGTCCTAATCTAAGAAGATTATAAGGAATGATCATGATCACACATTCATGCTTCCCCTCGATCTAATCATCCTTTCTCATCCGTCCCGGGGATTGAGAGATCTTTTCTTCTCAAAGAATAACATGCATCATTCTAGCTTGCTAAGCATCTTTGTTTTCTTTGATTTATTTGTTTCAAGAACAATTCATGCCCCCTTTAGATTAGGAAACTTGATTAATTGATATATAATTAGACGATTTTTCCTAGGTTTATTTGTGTGATCTTTCACTTTTGCATTGTATGATATTTGGCTAAGATCTTATGAATGATATTTTATCTTTTGATCTTCCATTTCAAGATTCTTATGTAATGTAATATACTATCATAATAGTAATTGCCGAACCACACATAGTGTAAGATGATCATTTGGATGCTAATTGAGGCCCGTCGAGAGATGGGGCGAGTTGAGGGTGTTTTAGTCGTGACAAAGGCTTCTTCCTCTCTCGTACCAAAATCCCGAGCCAAGTTCTTTGGTTATGAAGGGCCGGTGCCCTTTATCCATTTGGGTGAGTCAAAATTAGGTTTCTTGGTTCCTTAAAGACCAAGTGGCGACTCTGTATCTGTTTTCGAAAGACCTTCTTTTCTTCGAAATTAACCTCTTGTTTTCTTTCAAATCAATTTCAAAACAAAGGAAAATCAATTCTAAAACCCCGGAAACAAACAGGAAAAACCGGGAGTGGACGACGAATTTCGCGTGTCCACAGTTGTGAGCATTTGAGAGATTAAAGTCACGGTCCTTGCCAGAAAATCACCTTCCATACTAGGGACAAACTTCGGCTACCCGCCTCGTTTGCTTAAATTTTACTATCTACCCTTCGTACAAGGGGCAAACTTCGGTCACCGACCTCGTTTGCCCAAAACCTCCAATAAACCATCGTCCAAACTAGGGCCAAACTTTGGTCACCTACCACGTTTGTCTATGAATTCTACTTCCTACACCTCAAACTAGGAGCAAACTCTGTTTGCCTAACATGATCCCTTCACACCAAGGGCGAATTTTCAAGTCACCTAATTGTTTTTGAAATTTTTTGAAATGGAGCATCTTTTATTCTAAAAGCTAAGGCACTAATTCAAAGCATTTCCTGGGAGAAGTAGAGAATTGATTAGATCAATAGGGAGGAATTCTCAAAAACCAGATTTATCAGCAAAGTGCTGTCATATTAAGATGAGGAGTGAACATAAAAGATGACCGGTACATCATTCATGATGAAGGCACATTGGATCGTGGCAATTTGAGAATTTCATGCCCAAGTCAATCCTTCTTTGTTTGAGTCAGTAGTAATCTGATCAAAAGTGTGTAAGAGATCGAGGTTTCATACAAACTAACCCAACTTTCCTTGTCGTTCCTGTTAAGTCCATTTGTCCTGATGGTCTCAAATGTGTGGGTTAAAGGTGATTTCCAATTATAAAAAACTTTGGATACAAGCAGAAGTACCAAACATTATTACTACACCAGTTAAGGTCGCAACATGAGAAGTGTCCCAGGTACGAGTGGCATAAACTCGTAAGTGGCTGTAAACTACAAACTGATAGTTGTTTCTCAAGACAGCTAATCGGAGGAAATATCGCCAACACCAAGAAACTATTGCTGATGTATTGATGAGGTGTGTCGATGAGATGTGTTGTTGAGGTGTTTTATGGCCCAGAGTCTAGATGTGTTGATAAGATGTGTTGTTGAGGTGTTTTATGGCCCAGAGTCTAGATGTGTTGATAAGATGTATTGTTGAGGTGTCTTAGGGCTCAGAGTCCAGGTTTGCTGATGAGATGTTTTTGTGAGGATATTTTAGAACCCAGAGATTAGAGGAGCATCGAGGAACATCAAGAGAGTTGATAAGCATTGTTGGAGCATAGAAGAACATCAGAAGAGTTGAGAAGCATCGTTGAAAAGTGGAGTAACATTGAGGAACATCGGAAGTGTTGAAGAGTATTATTGAAGAGGAGCATCGGTGTGTTGAGGAGCATTATTAAAGAATGGAATAACATCAAATGTGTTGAGGAGCATCAGAAGAGTTGAAAAGCATCATTGAAAAGTCGAGGAGCATCGTTGATGATTTGAGGAGCATCGTTAAGATTTGAAGAACTCTGTTGAGAATCAAGAAGCATTGAGAAACACCGTCAAAGAATCGAGGAACAACATAAGCACCGTTGAGAATTGAGGATCATCATTGAAATTTGAGAAGCACTGTTGAGAATCTGAGAGTCACCGAGTCCATAGCATTCATGATTAAGGGGAGCATGAGTCAAGTCTAGAGGGTCACTTCACCCAACACAATAAATTGGCCATGACATGACACATAGCCCATCGGTCGTGGCACACACAAATCATAAAGCCCACTAGGAGTGGCAAACACACCATAAGCATTCTTTTGAGCACCTTAGTGTTACTTTGAGCACCAACGCTCTTCCTTGGGTAAGACCCCGGGTCGAGATCCTTCACAAAGTCTATTAGTCGTAGCGAAACATAAATCACCAAGCCCACTGAGAGTGGCGAATACACAGAACACATGTACTAGGACCACAAGCACTTTAGAACACAACACAGGCATGACAAAAGTCCACTTGGAGTGGTACACCCCACATCACCAGTTCATGCTAGGATCAGAACACTAAACATGATAAGACTCAGGAAGCAATTCATATCACATCCATGCATTGCATATCATTCTTATAGCATAGCATCCGCCTAATTGTTGTGTATGTGCATATGTGATTTGTTCTTTTGTGCCCCGAACTACGTCCTGGTTTGATTCCCCTTGGGATACGTAGGTAGCTCACCAAGAGCACGACCAGCCCTAGCCCCAACATCATGTTTCTATCATTACATCCTTGACACCCACTTGCGACATGCGTTGCCTCGCAAGTTCATGCCAAAGAGGGACAAACTGTAGACACCCCATTTTGTTGGCTATCAGATTTAGGAGACCCATACCTTGGTGGTTCACAATGATATAAAATGACTCAAAAATGACTCTTGGAAGTTAGTTCTGTCTCTCAAAATGCTCAGAACGACCAAAATACCCCTGAAAGCCCGAACGCTCCCGGATTCGGACCAAATGTTCTGGAAATGCGCTACGTTGTAATAAAAGTAATAAAATGAGTTTTAAAGTAAGACCAGATGAAATCGTAGGCTCCCATAGACCACCGAAAGTTCTGGAAGTTCCCAGAAGTCCCCGTTGATCAGTTTGACCAAGGTTTGACTGAAAATCGTTCAAATTTTCCGAAAAGTTTTAGAATCATTCTAGATCATGTGGAAAAATACTAAAATGAGTTTTAAAATAAAATCGAACGAAAACGTTAGCTCCTGGGAGCTCCCAGAGGTTTCCAGAACTTCCCGGGAATCCCAAGTTTGACCAGTTTGACCAAAAGTAGACTTTGAAACCGGAGCACCGTATCATTTTTCAAATATTTTTCATAGATACTAGAGGTCAATAGCTTTCCAATGGTATATCGCACATAATTTTTGGATTTAAAACGAATTTATTATGAATTTTCGAAGGTGAAAAAGGCGATCAAATCGGCTGTTATTGCGAATACCGCAAAACTTTTCAAAGTGACCTATCTCCAAATTTTTTTTTTTATGGAAAATGGACTCCATTACCTTTCCAACGGTATATCACAAGCTCAGTTTGGAGTTCATATGCATTTTCTGTGAATTTCGGACGAAATAGAGCCTTTTCGCGAATACCGGAACATCTGGAGACCTAAAAACAATTATCTGGACGAATGAGGAGCAGTGCCACCGCGGCTAGCCCACTGCTACCGCGGCACAGGCCCAGTGCCGCCGCAGTACTCTCCCCCAGAATGGTCAATTTTTGTAATTTATTTTGGGGGTTCAAATGGATTAATTAGAAACCAAAACGACGTAGTTCTATGTTCACAGATGTTTGGGACCAATGGGAGTACTTCTAAAACCCCAAAATCACCCCAAATTGGCCTATATAAACCCCCCTTGACTTCTCATTTTGGGGGGTGTCAAATGCAAGCTTTAAAATGTTTTAGAGAGAAAGTTGTAGAGATAAGGTTTGAGTAGAGAGAAAAGAAGCTTCATTCTTTGATTTCCAAACAAGAGAGTGAGTTCTAAACTTTGTTTTTACTTCATTACTTCCATTTACTTCATATTCAATACACCCAACCACTATTTTAGTGAGCATTTAAGAGAGAGGAAGCTAATTCCATGTCCAATGTCACCACATATGAGTGAAACACCAAGCTACAAGTCCAATACATCATTGAATATCATCTATTGATTATTTATATACTTGTTTGGTTAAATTGATGTTCATCTCCTCTTTTCTCATTTCTTTTTTCTTTTTCTTGTTTACTTACTAGTTCATCATCATCTAGATGAGGACATGAAGTTTGAGGTGAGTGAATCCTTATGGATAGTAGCTCTTGACCTTAAAAACATGTTTGATAGATGATGGTTATAACCTCAATACATCCCCATGTATTCTTGAGGTTATTTCCAAAATTAAACAATGTCTCCAACAATCTTGGAGACTCTTAATATGAGTTCAAATGTTGATATTTCAAGTGGTCATAATCTCCATTTAAGTGCTGAAAATATACTTTCAAAACCCCTATTTCAAAACCCCCAATATTGGGATTCCAAGAAATAAACCTTATTTCTCTAAAAAAATTCTTCAAAACAGTGAGTTGTTTAGTTTCAATGAATTATTCTGAGTTCAAAACTCAAGGTAAGGATGCAAGACCACTTGGAAAGTCTTCCTAACTCATTATAGAACACCAATAATTTTTGGCATGACTTGAAAGCACTTGAAAGGGGTCCATTTTTGCCCAAACATTCTGCCTCTGTTGTCATAGCAGCTAGGTTGACTTTCAACTTGTTTTACAGCTTTTCCAGAAAGAGTGGTCCCGACTTATTTCACTACACCAAATTGGCCGAATTG
The DNA here is from genome assembly GCA_033977485.1 of Hydrangea macrophylla. NCBI lineage: Eukaryota > Viridiplantae > Streptophyta > Magnoliopsida > Cornales > Hydrangeaceae > Hydrangea > Hydrangea macrophylla. The sequence goes on along the minus strand of CM066997.1, from coordinate 112,522,539 downwards.
TCACACTAATTTTCGCGTCCTTTGTCACTGTCAAGAACAGTGACTAATGATGTCACTGTTAAAAACTTGAAAGAAGCTGAGATGACATATTACGGTGTTATAAGGCAAATTTTGGTATTAGACTATGTAACTTTCAAAGAAACTGTATTTTATTGTGACTGGGTGAGAGTGGAAGATAAGACCGCTTGTATGGTCGACCCTGACACCAATATGGTCATGGTAGATTTGACAAAGTTGAAGAGTAAAGATCATATGAATGACGAGCCATTCGTTTGTGCATTCCAAAAGTTGAAGCAAGTGTACTACGCAAAGAGCCCTAACAATGGTTCATGGTCTGTTGGTCTATATTCTCCCAAGCGTTTGACTACATCTGTAGATGACATAGCTGCACCTATTGAGTTTCAGTCTATTCTGGATGATAATCCGGAATTGAAGAAATTTTTAGACTTTTTGGAAGAGTAAATTTGACTATTTGGAATAGAATTTGAGGGGTTGTATTTTGTTGTAGATGGACCTTTTCGAGGGGTTATGTTAAACATCCAATTTTATTGTACGTTAACTTTGGTTCTTAAATTTCTTGTCTACTACATTAACATTATATCGATTTTGTAAGTTTTTTGAGGAGATCATACAAAATTTAAACTTTGTTAGTCATTTTTGTTCTTTCTTTTGCTCTTTAGTGGAATATAAAATACTCATGTTGCTACTAGTATTTATATATCTTTGAATGCAGCAAATGGCAACTTCAAGTCAACAACAAGAGAGTTCGAGTTTGAATTTGTCATCTGCTACTCCTCGAACTGAACAATCTGGCACCGATTTACGGCCAGAGGTGGCCTTCAATTTGAGTGGTGGGATTATTGGTGGTAAAACTGCTTTGAAGAGCCGGTGCTTGGCTCTAGTAAAATCCCAAATCGGTCTTGCTTATGATGATTGGAGGCTAGTTGAGCAAGCCAAAAAAGATGACATATGGGATACCCTCCTTAAAGAATTCAAGATGTCGGCCGACCGAAAAGATGAGGTTTTAAAAGAGATGGGCATGCAGTTGAAGACGTGGAAGAAGAACCTGCGTTCTAGATATTTTGAAGGCCTAGATATCGATGGAATAAAGGCATTGAAGGATAAGGTGCCAGAAAAAGAGAAAATCCCTCTTAGTCAATGGAATGAGTTCATCAAACGCGAAGCATCGGATGCCAAAATTAAGCAAAGAGACAGAGGCAAAGCCACTAGGGCTAAAAAGCTTGATGTCCATTGTCTTGGTACAATGTCATATGCCGAAAAAGCTGAGGAAATGCTATGTTTTCAGGACACTTTTGTATACAAATATATATATATACCTTATTCGTTAATTATCAATATAATATTAATTTATAGATGCACAAGGATCCACTTCGACGAGCACCTGAGCGCTTGGATGTTTTCGTCGAATCCCGCAAGCAGAAGAAAACTGGGGAATATCACCCAAAAACTGTGGAAGAGATAGTGAGTTTCGATACTTTAAGTTATAATGTTAGACATCATTGAATAATAATTCTCTCCGAAATATTAATTCTTCTCATATAATATTATTACAGCAAAAACTGACCGAGTTGAAAAGCAGTCAAGATTCTTCAAGCCAAATTACTTTGGAGAGTGATCCGCTGACCGTACTTTTCAGGAAAGACAATAGAGGGAGGACTCGTGGCGTCGGTCTAGTGTCCATAAGTAAATTCAAGGCCATAGCTCCTATACGCTCGGAGTTTGAGAAAGTGGTGAAACAAAGTAATATACAGGTGGAGCAAGATATGCATGAGATGAAACAGAGTAATATGGAGGTGAAGCAAGAAATGTGTGAGCTCAAACAATCCATCAATCTTATATTACGAGCTTATTGTGAAGGCCAGAAATTACCTCACCAACCAATGTCAACCCAACCATTTGCACCCCAACCTAGCTCCTTATCAAATCCTTCAGCGACTCCAAGTCACCCTCCAACCGCTTCAATATCATCGAATTGTGATATATTTAGTTTGACAAACAAAAAGAAGATTGCAAGTGGAAAGATTGTTTCTACGGCAACTCCTGGAACGGTGGTGCATGGTCATGTACTGTTAGAGTTTGAACGTAAAGTTGAAGTTATTGACGTCGTTCCGGGAGAGGAGGAACATGGTTTGTATCTAGAGAGCCAAGGGTGTGCCACAACTATTAAGGATACTGAAGGTGGGTGGGTGGTGTGGCCTATGTGGTTTCTTCACTAAATTATGTAACTAAGTGATAGTTTCGAAGTTGAGTTTGTGTGTTGGTTATAAGTGAACTTTGCATTAGATTGCAATTGTGTTTTGTAATGATCTTTTGCTTTGTGTTTATAGGATTGTAATTGTGTTATAATTAAGTGAACTTCGTGTTCGATTTGCATTTATATATGTTATCGTATTGGGATTGCACAGTTGTGTTTTGTGGTAATCTTACAATTTGTGTTTATAATAGTTAGATTGCAATTTTTGTTATTTGTGTTTACATTGTATTAGGTACCAAAACTAATAGAGTGGATTGTTGCAAAAACAAACAATTTTTTTTTCAATTTTTTTCCCAATTGTCACTGTTAAAAACCGTGACAAAACCAATATGACAATTATTTATCACAGTTTAAACAATTGTTTGTCACTGTTCATTACAGTGACAAATGAGTGACAAGTGTTGGTCACTATTTATAACCGTGAATAATATTACTAATTGGTACTGTTCTGGTCACTGTTCTGAACAGTGACTAACATAACTAATTGTCACTGTTTCGAACTGTGACTAACATAACTAATTGTCACTGTCCAGAACAGTGACACAAATGTGACAATTTGAAGGGAAATCTCACTTTTAAGTGGCACCAAAACAAACCGTGACAAAGAGTGTTGTCACTGTTCTCGACAGTGACAAACAAAATTGTCACACCGTGAATTGTCACGGATAAAACAGTGACAAAGGGGCTTTGTCGCTGTTTTAAACAGTGACAATTCGGCCATTTTAGTGTAGTGTTTTTCCCTTGGACTTCAATGTCTTAGGGAACTGTCTGTATAATATGGGCCTCTAGATGTTTTGTTTTCATTTTCTAATATTTTCTAACATTTCAGTCGACAATACGGACTCTGTTTATGAATAGCCTCTATTGTCAATATGATTTCTCTCAATCTGTAATAGTTATTGAGGATTAGCTTTTTGATTTGTGTTCTAAACACACCAAGGATGATCTCAATAGAAAATCATGCATTTAAAACATTCCTAACCTTACTTTTCATTTTCCACAAGATCAAGTCACTATTCTGTCCACTATTCACAGTAAACATTCTTTTACTTTTATTCTTTGATTTGATGCTTACATGCACTCCAAATTTGTTCATATCTTATAAAGTAGTCCATACTACATTTGTACATATTCTATGATGCTTTCCTTCATGCATTCATGCATCTTCTAGACTTTTAAGTCACTTTAGAAAGTCCATGTACACAAACACACTACAACCTTTGCACATTCTAGGATCATACATTACATTCATGCAAGATATGGAGTTTTTGTGACCCCTAATCTAAGAAGATTATAAGGAATGAACTAGATCATACGTTCATGCTCCCCCTCGATTAATTCTTCCTTTCTTACCCGTCCCTGGGATTGAGAGGTCTTCTTTTCTCAAAGATTAACATGCACCATATTAGCTTGCTAAGCATTTTTTTTATTTCTTTTATTAATTTGTTTCAAGAACAATTCATATCCCCTTAGATTAGGAAAACTCGATTACTTGATATATGATTAGATGATTTTTCCTAGTTTTATTCGTGTGATCTTTCACTTTTGCATTGCATGATATTTGGCTAAGATCTTATGAACGATATCTTATCTTTTGATCTTCCATTTCAAAATTCTTGTGTGATGTAATATATACTATCATAGTATTAATTGTCGAACCATATGTAGTATAAGATGATTATTTGGATGCTAATTGAGGCCCGTCGAAAGACGGGTCGAGCTGAGGGTGTTTTAGTTGTGACAAAGGCTCTTTGGTTATGAAAGGCCGGTGTCCTTTATCCATTTGGGTGAGTCAAAATTATGTTTCTTGGTTCCTTAAAGACCAAGTAGCGACTCTGTATCTGTTTTCAACAGACCTTTTCCTTTCCTTTTTCAAAACAATCTCAAAATAAATTAAAAAAGGAAAGCGGGATTCCGCAGGTCCACACTTGGATCAACCGAAAACCCCCCTGACTGTGAATAGTGATTTCTGGGGGAAAAAAAACTATGAATAACTCACAACATTCCATTTAAGTAACTAAAGTCATTAATGTAATTAACAAACACTCCCCTTCCCGCATTTCAAAAATCAATTCCTTAAAATAGTCAACTTTCCCTTCAAATGGAAAATTACCAATTTTCTGCACAGTGTAAGATAAATGACCTTCATTTTCGCTAGGATCCATTTTTTAAAAAAAAATCTTAAAAATCATGTTTGATATATGAGAATTTAGATGAACTATTTTCAGGACTTTTGAACTCTTTATTCGAAACTTTGTCGTTTGACCATACTTAGTCATTTTGGCAACTCTTGGTCAAAGTTTGACTTTTTTGGACTTATCCGAAATCCAAGTCAGACTCTATGCTTCCACACTAATTTGATTGATCCACGTAGGATCATTTCTCCTCTTCTATTGCATAGTTTAAGTCTTTTTTGATTTAGCTCCAAGTTGAGGGATTCGGGGCGTTTATATGTTTGTATTTAATGGATAAAATGTTCATTGATAGGTCCCATTCTACCCTTTTAACAAAGAAAAATGAAACATTCGCAAACATGTTTAAAAAAGATATTAAAACCCCGTGGTAAAAAAATCTCATAGGAATTATTATTTTTTTTTTTTGCAATTAAGAAGAAAAAAAAAATGGAACTAAAAGAAAAATATTCACTATAACTAACAAACATATTCTTGTACTCCTACAAACCCATTTGTATGTGTTTTTTTTTTGGTTCTAATCTCTACAATTCAAAACTAAAAAAATAGACAACAAAAGGAAGCATAACAAGTTTTAAAGTTTACCAAGAAAAACACTCCACGCACATACTCTCTCCAACTCTATCCACATGGCTTTTCTAAATTTGGGCAGCTCAGAATTTAACCAAAAAAAAATGAAATTAAAAACATATCAAGGAACACTCCTAATACTGAGCAACGGCTTAGCCTAGTTGGTAAAAAGCATCTCTGTGTTGTGCTCATACCAGGGTCGAACCTTGCCCCCTTCTCCGACCCTGACAAATATGTCCTCACATAAGACCACTACACCAAATTAATGATAGAAAAAAAGAAAAAGAAAAAAGAACACTCCTTATAATACTTTGACTTCATAATACAACAACGAGTTTAATGCAAATTTTTTAGTAATGTTTCTTTATCATGCCTTTTTTTTTCTTTATCAACACCAAATGTAGGCATATTAATATTTCCTTTTCATGATGTAGGTGATTTAACAAACAAAATCTCTCTCTCTCTCCTTGTGTAGAAATAGTAGATGCTTCAATTTTTTTAGTCTGATGGCAGCTTTTATTGGTGAGCTGATGGCCCACAGTGACTTTGATTTTGTTGAGCGTTGCATTAGCTATTGGAAAATTGAAATTGACATTTTAAATAAAAACCAACAAGTTATTGACATGGTGTCTCATATGGTACCAAATATTATAGGGGTGGTTACACTTCGGCTCAACCCGAATTTTCGACCCAAGCTGAAATTTAAAGACAAATTATTTCCCTTTTTTTCAGGTTAAAAGTTCAGTTTGGGTTGAAACCGAACGATAGTTTATACTATAGTTCGGTTTTCGGAGAGGAATTCTCAAACCGAACCCACCCGACCCGAAGTTTTGGGTAACATACAATGTTTACTTTTACTATTTTAGGTTTAGATTTTTTAGGGCAAGTTATCAAAGCAGCAAGTCTGCACAGGAACTTCCTCTTCCACACCACAGCCCGCACCCCCCGCACACCTCCACAACCACAACACTAGTCCACAAATATGAAGAAGTCAGACCTCGGTCCTCACCGGTGATTCTCTCTCTCTCTCTCTCTCTCTCTCTCTCTCACATCTCAGTCGAGGTGACGGTCTGGGATTGGGGACGGCTCGACGACGACTCTGCCATACTCAGACCTCGCCAACATCCGGTGATTCTCTCTCTCTCTCTCTCTCTTATCGGCGACTCCGAGTCCGCTACGGCTCGGTGACACACTCTCTCTCTCTTTCACTGAGCCACTGGGGGTACTTTTTAAGTTTTTATCATCTCATCTCAGTCTCTGTTTGGTTGCTAATCAAATAGCTATGTATAATACTAACTTTGATTCTTTGGATACCTAACATTACTTGTGATTTCAGTACTTAGAAGTTAGAATTTAGGAATTTTTTTTTTCTTTTCAAAATCATTGTTGTAAATTTTGAAGGTACTGTGCTAAATTGCTAATGTGCTTTGTGATTTTAGAACTTAGAAAACAAACATCAATTTAGGAATTAGGGTTTCTTTCTCTTTCAGATCTTCGGCTTAAATTCAACCCGAAATTTTGAACTGAACTAAACATCAATTTCGGAAACCGAATTGTACTTTCGAACTTTATTTCAGTTCGGTTTTCGATACCACCCGAACATGAACAACCCAAACTGTAGTTTTCAGTTCGAACTCGAACCACTCGATTGCCCACCCCTAATAAATAATGATTGACTACTAAAAAAGACAAATTTAAAAGGGGTGAAATTGACAATTTATATAAAAACCAAAAAATATTGACATGGTGTCTCATATCATATGGTACCAAATAATGACTGACTACTAAAAATGACAATTTTTTGCTAACCATCTTCAAAGCTGTAAATTGATGGAAACCAATCGGAGGTGACCTCTCAATTGACTTTGGATTTAAGCGACAATCACTATTGATGGTTTACAATTATTATTATTTTTTAAAATTTTTTTGAGTGAAGATGGTTTACAATTTTAAAAGCTAGCGTGACTTTGGATTTAAGCGACAATCACTATTGATGGTTTGCAATTTTCAAAGCGTGGAAAAATGAATCATTTAAACACAAATTCCTTATTTGAAATTAAATAATTTAAATATTTATAACAAAACTGAATTTTAGTAATTGAAATGAAAGATTTACATAGTCTTCTAACTAAAATTGTCACATGTTTGTTCTCTCTTTACAAGTTGAGTTGCGGGCTTAATAAGGTGTTTCTGAATAAACAACAATCAATTTCTTCAATTTAAATATTTCTCTATTTTGAACACTTGAGTTTATTGAAAGCTGTAGCTCCAATAGTAAGCTTTTTTTCCCCATAGTTTGGCACATACCTCACAAATTAATGATGCTTCATTGGTGTTATTAGGGTGATCAAAATTCAATTACAAGTGCTTTTTTTCATGCAATATTATATATGGCATTGCTAAATCATAATGACACTTGTATACAAAATTTTTATTTTTTTTAAGAAGAGAATTTCAGTCTAAAGTTCTAAAATATAGATTTTATTGGTCTTAGGTCCAGTCCATTTTTTTTATAAGAGTAAAAAATCCCTCTTGATTTTATTTGATTAAGTTTCATTAATGTAATACCCTGTATTTTTTTAATAAATTCTTAATGTTTAAATAGGTATTTTTATGATTTTATTTAAATTAATAATGTGGTTAGTATACAAATATTAGTGTGAGTGTTTTACACCATAGAATATACCATTGAATTTTAAAATTTGATACATCAGTGGTGCACGTGTGTGTGTGTTTAATGTGGCGTGTGTGAGTTAGGTTATATATAATATAATATATAATATTGTGGGTATTAGTTAACTAGGTATCATAACCTAGTATATTTATAATATTAACATAGGTTAGGCAAACCCCCTCCCCCTTATACACTGTCGTCGAGAGAGAGAGAGAGAGAAGAAGAAGAAGAAGAGAAGGAGAAGAAAAGGGAGAAAAGGGGAACGATCTCGAGTTCGTGGGCACATGTAATTTCGCGGGCGCTCGTTGTTATCGATTTTTACCCAAACTTGGTGAGTTAAACTTTGTGTATTCATATATATATACACGTATGTATATGTGTATACGGGGGTAATTAAATTAGTACGTACACTTTTAATTTAATGGTTAGGTTAAATCTGTGTAATGGATATACGCTATTGTTGAAGTAATTTAGATAGTTTAATTCCCTTCGTGTGACTTTGCGATCATGACATTAGGGTATTCGAAAGGGTTAGGTGAATCGTTAGTTTGATCAAAACAATAGGTGAAATATTCATGTTTGTTAGAAAATATATGTGAAATTCGTTTTTTGTGTAATTCACACAGTCGCAGAAACTTTAAAAAATTATTAGAAAATCGTGGCTTTGTATTTGAACATTCTGTCCGCGTGTCTCATGTAAAACGTGATTCTGCACGTTTTTCGTCTAATGGTATTTTTCCTGATTCTGCACCGTTTGGGCAGAAATTGAATATTTCAGTAGCAGTTTTTTTTTAGTATATTAAATGTACGAATTTGAGAAAATATGATTCGTTGTGTGTTTTTTATTATTGTTCGTATGAATTAACGAAGATTACTTGGAGATACATGAATTCTCCTATAATGTTGAGCTATGAAAAGAAATAGGTGATGATCATTAACGTTGAGTCCGATTAAATTGTATAATTTCAAAAATGTAAAATAGTTTCAAGTTCCTTAGTGTTCACCGCTCCCAGTTGTGATATTGTTTTTGGTAGCTCGACTTGCTGAGTGTACCTTTTGCCAGTGGCTTCGTGATCAAGCTGGCCTAAGCCTTATGCCCGGCTTATTTTGTTAGACGTCTAGGCATATTGACTAGCCTTCTGTGTGTATACCTGGTTTGGTTGATACCCCAACCAAATTGGCACCAGAGTGGATGTTGGTAGTATGTCCGGGCACACATGGGATATATGTGTGGGTGTACCATGGAGGGTAGCCAAGTGGTGAACCTAGGAAATTGAATAAAGAATCGTACATAAAAGTAAGAGAATTTTTGTTAATAAAATTTCCTATGGGTTAAAGGATATAAAATGTTGATTTCCTCGTCTGTTGTTCTTGTCTTATACATTGTATTGGGACGTGTAATGAGTAAATTGTGATAATGATCCTTCATTTATCTTAGTACAAGTAGTTCTACATATTCTTGTAGTATTTTGCTGTTATTAAACTTGTGGTTGCAGGATGGTGGGTTCACTAACATTTTGCAGGTATTGACTCACCATGGGACGTTAGGTAAGTATTACTTTATTTAAATTCGGGCGAGAACTGCATGGCCACCACATAAAGGGAAACTACCGCTCGTCCCAATATGTGAAGTGGAACTACTCTCTTGCCCGAAATAATATTTTGTGTGGTAGTTAAAGGGTCAACGGGTGATCCTGAAGCTGTGTGTGTGTGGTTTAACTCATACCAGTCATGTGACTGACCCGTGAGTTTTTCTCGCGGGTGCGTTCTTGTTGGAGCGTAGCCGATCAAAATTTGCAGGGCTAGTAGGGAGATCGTGGTACTTGGCAGCAGGAGGCATGCGGAGTCTTGTGCTGTTTTCCTTATTCGTTTTTTTTATTATCACTTTAGAGAGTTTAGAAATAAGATTTCTAGCATTGTGGGCCATTTAACAATTTAAGATATTGTTTAAGTGAAGTGTTCTTTTTTTTTTGATTCTTATTAAGTTTTGGAGTTGGATTTAAATCTTGGTTTGACTGTTATGGTGGGATGTTGACCGTTGCTTTAGCCAATGTGAGTAGTGATTTATTTTGGTACAGATTGTGTGATGTTATTATATTGTAAGCACCTTGATGATTGGACAGCTGGATATTGGTTGAGGGTTCTCCCTTGATTAATACTTGGTTGTCTGAAAATTGGGGTGTGACAGTTTGGTATCAGAGCTCATGGTTGCCCTAGACTAGAGAGTGTCTAGGTGATCTTTGGAATGTGGTGAATGGGTTGTTAATTTCAATGAACGAGTTTGTTTCAGATATTTATGTATGTGTGGTTATCTTATGAAGGTTATGGCTGGAGGCTACAATACCCGTCATGGAGCTCAGACTGAAGGTGGTGAGAGTTCTGGAGGAGCTGGAGCAGGAAATCCCAACTTAGTTCAGGTTGACGTGGGGGCTATGATGAACCAGATTCTCCAAGCTGTGCAGAACAATCAGCAAGGGAACCAGGGTGACCCGTTTGCTAAAAGGAACAAGGATTTTGTTTCTATTGGCGGTCGAGCATTCGATGGAGAAAAGGGTCCGTTAGCAGGAGATGCTTGGATACGAAAGTGTGAGTTCGTGTTCGAGAGGATGCAGGTCACAGAGGTGCAGAAACAGGAGTTGGCATCTCAACAGCTTGAGGGTGCAGCGTTGCTTTGGTGGGAATCATTGAGGACTACTTATGACGTGGCGGAGATGACGTGGGAGGAGTTCAAAGTATTATTTGAGGAGAATTTTATTCCCAGTGCAGTGAAGTCACAATTGGCTAGGGAATTCCAAGACCTCACTCAGGGTACTATGACTGTGTGGGAGTATGTGAAGAAGTTCAACGAGCTATCTCAGTATGCTCTTCATCTGATTGATACAGAGGAGAAGAAAAACGAGAAATTTATTGATGGATTAGGACATCACCTGTCCAAGGCAGTGCTATCTGCAGAGAGTGAGCCTTTCAGCAAAGTGGTGGATTTGGCTTTGAAGTTCGAGCGGAAGGAGCAGAAATTTCAGGCTGAGAGATCAGCAAGGGCGAAGACCAATGAAAATTCTAGAGACACTCGACATCAAACTCAGCAAAAAGATACAGGACGTAGTGGGAACAGATTTAAGCCTTATGATTAGGGGTGGAGAGGTCAGCAGTATCAAAGACAAGGGTATGGCGGTCAGCGGTTCCCAGGAAATCAGGGGAACTTCAGACAGCAGAACCAACAGTGGAATGGTCAGGGTGGTCAGCGTAATCAGGGTTTCCAGGGTCAACGTCAGCAGGCCCCGCAGCCACAGATTGGTTTCCGTCCACCAGTGCCTCAGATTGGAGCACCACCGGTAAGAGGAGAGATGGTTGTAGCTCCTAAAGTGTGTTTCAATTGTCAGTTACCTGGGCGTATTGCTAGGGAATGTCCTCACCCTCCTAGGAATAAGCAGGCCGCGAGACAGGGTCAAGCAGCACCAGCCAGGGCATTTGCAGTGATGCCAGGCAATGAGAATGTGCAAGGTAGCCTCAAACTTTTTCATTCCGATGTTCGTGTCTTGTTTGATTCGGGTGCATCTCACTCTTTTATTTCTCGTCAGTTTGTTTTGAGAGAGAGTATTCCTGTTACGCCTTTACTTGTTCCTGTGAGCGTAGGAACACCTCTAGGGGGTTCAGTTACTCTATATGAGCATTGTAAAGATTTTGTGATAGACTTTGGGGATAGGACTTTCCTCGTTAATTTGATTGTATTGGGGTTTGAAGGGTTTTCCATTATTTTGGGGATGGATTGGCTTAAGGAGAATCATGTTATCCTTGATTGTGCTAAGAGGACCATTCATATAGATACCCCAGGATTACCTCGTTTCTCTCATACGTATCCAGATAGTGGAGAATTGGTTATGTCTAGTTTCCTATATTCGGTGGAGATACCGAAGAAGGATATTAGTGATGTGGAAGTGGTATGCGACTTTGAGGATGTTTTTCAGGAGATCCCTGGCCTGCCGCCTAAGAGAGAGGTGGAATTCCGGATTGATCTTGTACCGGGGTCCGCACCAATTTCTAAGGCAGCATATCGTATGGCGCCCAAGGAGTTGGGAGAGATGAAGAAGCAGTTGGATGAGATGCTTCAGAAAGGGTGCGTTAATTATTTCTTTCTGATAGATTCATTTTTCTTCTTAGTTGATCTTTATTTCTAGCAGTGTAATTCTTTTGAGGTGTGTATGAATCAGGTTCATACGTCCTAGTAACTCACCGTGGGGAGCTCCGGCGATATTTGTATCCAAGAAGGATGGTAGTCTTCGTATGTGTATAGACTACAGGGAGTTGAATAAGGTGACGATCAAGAACAAGTATCCTTTGCCCAGGATTGACGACCTTCTTGACCAATTGAAGGGAGCGGCGGTCTTTTCACAGCTTGATTTGAGGACCGGGTATCACCAGATGGGAGTGGTGGAAGAGAGCATTCCCCGTACAGCTTTCCGTACTCGGTATGGGTTGTATGAATTTCTAGTGATGCCATTTGGTTTGACCAACGCTCCAGCATTCTTTATGGATTTGATGAATAGGGTGTTCAGGCCGTATCTGGACCGTTTTGTCATTGTCTTCATAGATGACATTTTGGTTTATTCTCGGACTCAGGAGGAGCATAAAGAGCATTTGAAAGTGGTGTTGCAAATACTTCGGGAGCATCAGTTGTATGCCAAGTTCAGTAAGTGTCATTTTTGGGAGACCGCAGTAAGATTTCTAGGTCATGTTATTTCAGCTGAGGGAATATCAGTAGATCCTGAAAAAGTCGTAGCAGTGCAAGACTGGGCACAACCTTCTAACCCGACAGAGGTGAGGAGTTTCTTGGGATTAGCAGGTTATTACAAGAGGTTCATTGAGAAGTTTTCTCTCATAGCAGCTCCAATGACGAAGTTGACTCGTAAAAATGTGAAGTTTGTGTGGACAGATGATTGTGAGCAAGCATTTCAGGAGTTGAAGCAGCGGTTGACCACCGCGCCAGTGTTGACTATCCCGACGGAAGGAGGGAAGCTTGTAGTGTTCACAGATGCTAGTGGGACTGGTCTGGGTTGTGTCTTGATGCAAGAAGGGAAGGTTGTCTAGTATGCTTCTAGACAGTTGAGGTCACATGAGAGGAGGTATCCCATTCATGACTTAGAGTTGGCAGCTGTTGTGTTTGCACTGAAAGTGTGGAGGCATTATTTATTTGGGGAGAGATTTGAGTTGTATACAGATCATAAGAGTCTCAAGTACTTGTTTTCACAAAAGGAACTGAATATGAGACAACAGAGATGGGTTGAGTTCATCAGTAGTTACGACTTTGAGATTCTGTACCATCCGGGTAAGGGTAATGTAGTGGCCGATGCCCTGAGTCGGAAAAACAGTGTGATAGCTTCTTTGATGGTTAGGGAGTGGAAGTCTCTTGAAGTGTTAGCATCTCATGATATTCATCCAGGGCATGAAGGTGAGAAAGCATATATTGGGAGTCTGGTTGTCCAACCGACTTTAATAGGGAAAGTTCGACAGATGCAGAGGTTAGATGCAATTTTAGTTAACCGTCTCAATGACTTGGTAGTGGATTTGCTTGATGAGTGTCCGACGGATTGGTCCATGGATACAGAGGGAAGTTTATGTTTTCAAGGAAGACTCTGTGTACCGAATAGTGAAGAGTTGAAGAGGGAAGTACTTGATGAGGCACATCGGTCTCGATACACTATACATCCTGGCGGGACTAAGATGTATCATGACTTGAAACGAACCTTTTGGTGGGAAGGTATGAAGAGAGATGTTGGAGAATATGTTTCTAAGTGTATGGTGTGTCAGCAGGTTAAGGCGGAACATCAGAGACCGTCTGGTTTGTTGAAACCTTTAGAAATACCTGTGTGGAAATGGGAGTGTATCTCTATGGATTTTGTGGATGGTTTGCCGAGATCCAAGAAAGGAAATGAGTCAATTTGGGTGATTGTGGATAGGCTAACTAAGTCGGCGCACTTTATTCCAGTGAGTGTGCATAGGACGGCAGACAAGTTGGCACAATTATATATTCGGGAAATAGTACGTTTGCATGGGACTCCGATCTCGATTGTGTCTGACCGTGATCCGTTGTTTGTGGCAGAGTTTTGGGACAATTTTCAGAGGGCGATGGGGACCCGGTTAGACCTTAGTACTGCTTATCACCCTCAGACCGATGGGCAGACTGAGAGGGTTAACCAGATTCTTGAGGATATGTTGCGGGCTTGTGTTCTCGATCTCGGTGGTAGTTGGGAAGAACACTTGTCATTGGTAGAGTTTGCTTACAATAATAGTTACCATTCTAGCATAGGAATGGCACCTTTCGAAGCGTTGTATGGGAGGCCGTGTAGATCTCCAGTGTGTTGGACAGAAGTGGGTGACGTACCTATTTTGGGTCCAGAGATGGTTCGGGAGACTACTGAGAAGGTGAGTGTTATTCGAGAGAGGATTAAGACTGCTCAGAGTCGGCAAAAGAGTTATGCTGATAGGAAGCGCAAGAGTGTGGAATTTGAAGTTGGAGATTTTGTGTTCTTGAAGGTAACCCCAATGAGAGGTGTGATGCGTTTTGGTAAGAAAGGGAAGCTTGCTCCGAGGTTTGTAGGACCTTATGAGATTGTCGGAAAGGTTGGAGAGTTGGCCTATAGAGTACTGTTGCCACCGGCATTGGCGGCCATTCATAATGTGTTCCATGTATCAATGTTGAGGAAGTGTGTGAAAGATCCTACACAGATTGTTCGTCCGACAGAGCTTGAGATTAATGATGACCTCACATATGTTGTTCGACCTATCACTATCGTTGATCGAGATGTGAAGTATTTGCGGAGGAAAATAGTGAATCTTGTGAAGGTGCAATGGAGTGAGAGAATTAATGATGTTACGTGGGAACTTGAGGAGAAGATTCGGAAATCGCATCCTGAGCTATTCGAGTAGTGTTCGCGCGTGTTGCAAATCTCGGGACGAGATTTTCTTTGAGGTGTGTATAATGTAATACCCTGTATTTTTTTAATAAATTCTTAATGTTTAAATAGGTATTTTTATGATTTTATTTAAATTAATAATGTGGTTAGTATACAAATATTAGTGTGAGTGTTTTACACCATAGAATATACCATTGAATTTTAAAATTTGATACATCAGTGGTGCACGTGTGTGTGTGTTTAATGTGGCGTGTGTGAGTTAGGTTATATATAATATAATATATAATATTGTGGGTATTAGTTAACTAGGTATCATAACCTAGTATATTTATAATATTAACATAGGTTAGGCAAACCCCCTCCCCCTTATACACAGTCGCCGAGAGAGAGAGAGAGAGAGAGAGAGAGAAGAAGAAGAAGAAGAAGAGAAGAAGGAGAAGAAAAGGGAGAAAAGGGGAACGATCTCGAGTTCGTGGGCACGTGTAATTTCGCGGGCGCTCGTTGTTATCGATTTTTACCCAAACTTGGTGAGTTAAACTTTGTGTATTCATATATATATATATATATACACGTATGTATATGTGTATACGGGGGTAATTAAATTAGTACGTACACTTTTAATTTAATGGTTAGGGTTAAATCTGTGTAATGGATATACGCTATTGTTGAAGTAATTTAGATAGTTTAATTCCCTTCGTGTGACTTTGCGATCATGACATTAGGGTATTCGAAAGAGTTAGGTGAATCGTTAGTTTGATCAAAACAATAGGTGAAATATTCATGTTTGTTAGAAAATATATGTGAAATTCGTTTTTTGTGTAATTCACACAGTCGCAGAAACTTTAGAAAATTATTAGAAAATCGTGGCTTTGTATTTGAACATTCTGTCCGCGTGTCTCATGTAAAACGTGATTCTGCACGTTTTTTGTCTAATGGTATTTTTCCTGATTCTGCACCGTTTGGGCAGAAATTGAATATTTCAGTAGCAGTTTTTTTTTAGTATATTAAATGTACGAATTTGAGAAAATATGATTCGTTGTGTGTTTTTTATTATTGTTCGTATGAATTAACGAAGATTACTTGGAGATACATGAATTCTCCTATAATGTTGAGCTATGAAAAGAAATAGGTGATGATCATTAACGTTGAGTCCGATTAAATTGTATAATTTCAAAAATGTAAAATAGTTTCAAGTTCCTTAGTGTTCACCGCTCCCAGTTGTGATATTGTTTTTGGTAGCTCGACTTGCTGAGTGTACCTTTTGCCAGTGGCTTCGTGATCAAGCTGGCCTAAGCCTTATGCCCGGCTTATTTTGTTAAACGTCTAGGCATATTGACTAGCCTTCTGTGTGTATACCTGGTTTGGTTGATACCCCAACCAAACTGGCACCAGAATGGATGTTGGTAGTATGTCCGGGCATATATGGGATATATGTGTGGGTGTACTATGGAGGGTAGCCAAGTGGTGAACCTAGGAAATTGAATAAAGAATCGTACATAAAAGTAAGAGAATTATTGTTAATAAAATTTTCTATGGGTTAAAGGATATAAAATGTTGATTTCCTCGTCTGTTGTTCTTGTCTTATACATTGTATTGGGACGTGTAATGAGTAAATTGTGATAATGATCCTTCATTTATCTTAGTACAAGTAGTTCTACATATTCTTGTAGTATTTTGCTGTTATTAAACTTGTGGTTGCAGGATGGTGGGTCCACTAACATTTTGCAGGTATTGACTCACCATGGGACGTTAGGTAAGTATTACTTTATTTAAATTCGGGCGAGAACTGCATGGCCACCACATAAAGGGAAACTACCGCTCGTCCCAATATGTGAAGTGGAACTACTCTCTTGCCCGAAATAATATTTTGTGTGGTAGTTAAAGGGTCAACGGGTGATCCTGAAGCTGTGTGTGTGTGGTTTAACTCATACCAGTCATGTGACTGACCCGTGAGTTTTTCTCGCGGGTGCGTTCTTGTTGGAGCGTAGCCGATCAAAATTTGCAGGGCTAGTAGGGAGATCGTGGTACTTGGCAGCAGGAGGCATGCGGAGTCTTGTGCTGTTTTCCTTATTCGTTTTTTTTATTATCACTTTAGAGAGTTTAGAAATAAGATTTCTAGCATTGTGGGCCATTTAACAATTTAAGATATTGTTTAAGTGAAGTGTTCTTTTTTTTTTTTTGATTCTTATTAAGTTTTGGAGTTGGATTTAAATCTTGGTTTGACTGTTATGGTGGGATGTTGACCGTTGCTTTAGCCAATGTGAGTAGTGATTTATTTTGGTACAGATTGTGTGATGTTATTATATTGTAAGCACCTTGATGATTGGACAGCTGGATATTGGTTGAGGGTTCTCCCTTGATTAATACTTGGTTGTCTGAAAATTGGGGTGTGACAATTAAACTAATTAAAGAGGGGTGGGGACTTTTTACTAATTTTTTTTTTTTAATTTTTAAAATGACCTATTTGGGAAGGTCTAAGATAGGATCAACTTCCCTCCAGTTCTTTTAAAGTCAACATTTAGTTAATTTAGTGAAAGTTATATTAAATTAGGCGTGAACTCCTATACATGCAATTAAAATATCATGAACCAAACGTGTACAAAACTTGAACCGGTTCACTTGGGAACATAAAACTAGTTCTCAATCTTTCCAAATAACCCCTAGGTTGTTGGCACGAATGTGGCTATAAAATCAAATGGGACCTACATCAGGTGCTGATGTGGTTAAAATCAAAGCGCGATCACACGAACGAGTAATGCTATGCTTTTTAAATTTGCATTCCAAATCTGGTACTCAACACATGTAGCAAGATTACAACTTGATTTTTATTGGAAGGTATAGAAGTGGTTATACAATTATTAAAAGCGATCCAACCGTCACATTTGTTAGAAAATCACATTAATAATACTACCAAATTTGAAATGCATATAGTATTACGAGAGGATTTTTGCTCACCCAAAATGGTCATTTACTGCTCACTCAGGTCTCAGCTGGGTATCATGTGTCCCATTCCATTTTCATTTTATCCATGTATCATTAACATTATTATTAAAATGATCAGATACATCTCACCTAATTAAAACCTGAATAAGCAAATAAATGATCATTTTGGAGTGAGCAAAATGATCTCTAGGATTACCATGCAGAAATCGTACAAAAACAAGCTTCATAGTTCATACAATCCTCCGATGACATGTTCTTCTATAATACAAGGTAACATAGCAACCGTGTTTTGTCGGTCTTTCTACAATCGTCATCTGAGACGCCACCGACTGGTCAAGAGAGAAAAGAAAGAAAATAAAACTTACCTCACCAGTTACATCACATAAAATCCCATAAAATTATCCTAAAAAGCACAATACTAAAATAAAATTGTCCTTCGCTTTTCATTTTTTTTTTTTCACACGTGGCATCATATTAATCACGGTCACAGTACATGTATAAAACTTTAAAAAATAAAAGGAAAAATTACAGTAACATCCTCTCAATTATGATCATTTTTTAAAAATATCCCCCCTAGACTAAAAAATGTAACAAACAGACCCCTCAACTAATGCTTCTTTTTTTTCACTCACACCCCTTCAGTTAGGAGGCCGACCAAAAAAAATCAACATGCTTGTATCACCGGTACAAGATATAAAACTGTTAGCGACATTACATTTCTGAGTCTTTCATAATTTTAAAACTAAATTACCAAAAATTTGTCCTAAAATTTTTAACCATCCAAAGTAAAGATAAAAAATATCATATTGTTAATATTTTGGTATTATGTGTTGATCACGAAAACACATTCAATAGAACGAGTACATAAACCTATGTGGTGCAACAAGCCAATAAAAATTCAGTATAAATCCATCTGGTCCCCTATTTCTAGGGAATTCTTAGTCCAACTCAATAAAAAATTCCTTCAACTCAGCAAAATTTTGAATTATTTGCGAGGGTATAAAATTCTACTCGGCATCCCTGGAATACCCAATATTTACTCGTTGATCACATTTAAAAGAATCTTAGTTTTTTTAGATGGTATCTTAATAGAAGGGGAGTCAGGGAAAATATATAACAGTTTAGGGGTCACTTTAGTATTTAAAAAAGAGTCGGGGATGTTAGTATAATATACCAAAGAAAAAAAAAATAGAGATAATAGGCCCAAGAGTTGCCAGGTTTTTATATCATCCACAATCAATCCCACCTGTTAGGGCTTCTTTTCGTCCTCTCTGGCAGAGAGGGGGTCGCCCTCTTTATCTCTCTCTCTCTCTCTCTCCTGCGAATCGGAATAATTCTCCAGAATCTCTCTCTCTAAAAAGCTCATCTTTTTCAGAGGGAAGAGCATATTTATTATATATATACACACAGTAGTTGAAACAACCTCCTCTCTCTGTATATACATATTTATCGATCTATATATATATATACCTAACGCCATGACTACAGTCGCCGACATCGACGCTCAATTACTAATCAGCGGTGTTGACAATATCTCCCGTCAAGATCAGGTGTTTATTGATTTTTTTTTTCGTTATTTCATTGATTCATTTTCGAATCCCATCTTTTTGGAGCAGATCTTGTTTGGTTTGCTAGAAAACCAAGGAAATAGAAAGGAAAATTTGGATCTTTGATATGTTTTTGAATGCTATGTAGTTTACTTGATGTTGTTTGGTATGCGAGAAAACCTAGAAGGAAATTTTGGATCTGATTATGTTTCTCGATGCTATATAGTTTACAGAAAATTGGTAAATTTGTTCAATCAATTCAAAGTTTGAAACACTTGATTTGGCTGAGTTTAGTGGAGTTTACAATAGGGGAAGTTAGGATCTTGATTTCTTGAACTTGTTTGGTGTTTTCTTTTTCTCTGCGTTCAGTTTCTTAGCTTCCAAATGGGTATAAATTGTCTTGTTGGATCTGGGAATTGATGTTTGAATGTGATTTTCAGAGGGAAATGGAGGTATCAATGGGAAGTCAGAAAGTGGTGGATTGTGAGAATCAATTTGGTGTTTGTGCGATCTGTTTGAATCAGATAGTGCTTCAAGAAACTGCTCTTGTAAAAGGTTGCGAGCACGCCTACTGGTTTGTCTAAATCAAAATCTCTTAGACTTTTTCATATTCTGGATGATCAAAGTTGCTTGATTGATTGGGAGCTTTCTTTTTTGGGGATTACAGTTGTTGCTATGTATTCAGATTAATATTATTTTGTACAACTAAGATTGAAATTCTTGAGGCAAGGTCGCTATGTTTTTACGTCCATGAAGAACCAACAATCACAAACCATCAGAAGATTTGAAACTTAGATCTTTAAGAAAACCTGTGAAGTAAAAGATGGTTGGTTTGATTTGAAGGATTCTATTGAATAGCTATCTAGCACATTAAGCATTTAGGAGTTTTGGTCATATCTGTGTATGGATGGCCAACATCTTTGAGTGAAAACTGGATCTCTAGTCGTGGGTTGCATCCTGCATGTTCTAAGAGGGATGTGGGTGTGGCCTTGATAATTTTGTAGAAGGTAGACAGAGTAAAAGACTACTAGATATGCGTAGCTAAATCACGATGATTGGGCATGCTAGTTGTTGGTTGAATAATGAATTGTGACTTATCTCACATTTACGTAATATTTGTTTTCCTAATTTATTGTTTGGCTTGTTCTTTGGCGTACTTCAAAGTGTACATAGCTGGACTTTTCAATAAATGTCCAAATGTGTCAATCATGTGCTGAAGAATGTCTGCGTTCCCCTAGTTGGGTGGTGCCATGCATCATAGACAGAACAACTATGGGGAAAACAATGTTGGGAACAAAATACTAAAGCTTGATACTAGGAGACTCTGATTTTAAAATTGAACATAATTAAACTGTCAGCCCTGTGTATGGAAACGGAAAATATTTTGATTTATTGTGTCATTTGCTGCTGAGTATTGTAATGATCTTAATCGTAATTGAAGTGGAACATGCCATGTTCTGGCAAATTTTATGACTCTGTCTTGGGTTTGAGATGGGTAGTTCATCATGTAGGGATTGAAAAGGCGTTCATGGAACAAGGGAGAAAGTTCATCATGTAGGGATTGAAAAGGCGTTCATGGAACAATAACTGCTGCGTGAAACAAGTTTTATTTTTGGGATTTCACCTTTTCTAATATATGACCTTTGTACTTGGAATTTCTTATTTCTTTTATTGCAATTATCCTCCTTGTTTGCAAAGTTTGATACATTGTTGCGTGCGCCGTCTCACATCGGGAGATTGTTGCTATTTGCTTTCTAATACCACTCATTTCTAAGTTTAAAACTTTAGGCTTTTTCATCGTCCATAACATACAGTTGGAAAGTAGAATGTGTATGTCTATATGTAAGTGTCTGTGTGTCTGACTTTAGATTGACCTGTGTCACTATTAGTTTAGGCACCTAGTTCCCATCTTGTTGTGTGTACTTGGGTACACATGTTGGGGGAGGTGTGTGTTAGTAGTCAAGATGAGTTTGAAGTACATATCTTAGAATACGTGACTTAGATTGAAATGTGTTCAAAATTGCTGTAGAGTCAGTATGAGCACGTGGACACTTGACTTGGAAGATATAAAAGACGTTATCTTTTGGATAAGATTGTATCATATGATGCCATCTTACTTGAAACTTTTTTTGCTTATCACTCAGAATGTAGTATTCTTGATTATTATTTAAATTTATGGGTCTCTATCTATCTTTTTCATATGGGAAGCTGATAGCCTTCTGCCCTGATTTGGGTACACATGTATATGTCAAGTTGACAAAAATAGTGGATGGCAATAGAAGAGTCCATGTTGACTTACCATTTTTGTCCTAATTATAATTAAGTTTAAGCTTTGGTTCTGGACTGCAAAATTGCAAATGACCCAATTAGGGCAGCAGACTGGATGGACCTTTGTATCCACTGTCCCTTAATTATGTTTGTAACATTTTCTTAGTTGTGTCTGAAACTTGGTACAGTCTAAAAACACTACTTCAGCCTAGGCTAGGAGGTCATACTGGCAGCTTGTTAAGGTTGTAAAGTCGAGAAGAGTTGATTTGTTGGTTTCTTAAGCTTGGCTCAGAAAAGCTGAGCTCATCAGCTTGGTTGCCTATAATTTAGGAGCATTTATGAGTTGTTTTTGAGTGGAGCTCGAGTAGGATGGTTTGTGTCACGTCTCCAGGACTTCTCTAGAACCTAGAGTTCCTCCAGTGCATTGGTTATGGTTTGACTTCTCAGAGTCCTATAATTAGTTGGTGCTTTGTGGTTTAGAGTGATGTCTGTAAATATACTGTTACTAAACAAGGGGAAGTGTACAAGTTTATAATTGCTTTCGTAGACCAGGTATTTGTTAATTACTGTGGTAACCTTATTTTGGTAAATGTACAAAAAGAATACTGGTTTTTTAAGAACGAGTTCAACTGAGCTTTTAAAGAGCCAATTTGTTGATGAAAGCGCTGTTCCTTTACCGAGTATTTCTATATATCTAGTTGGTATGATTAAATGACTATGTCAAGTATAAATTCTCTATTTAATTGCTTTATGTCTGTCAGAAACGGTTTTTCTATTTATGTTTTGAAATGTTAAAGTTGGTATTTGTACGCTCTCTTATCAGTAAATGACATGTCATTGCAGTATTAACTGATTTTCCTTCCTTTTGTCGTTTTGTTCAGTGTGACATGCATCCTTCAATGGGCCACATACCGAGAGAAGCCAACTTGCCCTCAGTGTAAAAATCCGTTTGAGTTCCTCAACATCCATCGCTCCCTTGATGGCAGGTATATTAACAGTATCTACTTGCAGTTTTCTTCATCTCTTGACCTGTTCACCATCTCGTCGTCTAACTAATTAGTGAGACATGATCAGTCTTGTAACCAGAAATGAGAGGTTAAGGCTCTGTTTGGTTCATGGATTAAGTGAGGAAAAGGAAAGGAAAACACTTCTCTTTTGTTGGTTAAAAAGGAAAATAGGTAGAAATATAAAGTATGAATTTCAATTTTTTTGAATTCTGTGTCGCTTACTTTCCTTTTTTCTTAAGCTACAGTTGTATTTGAAAATTTGTAATTTTTAATGTTATTTAAGCATATTAAAACACAAGGGAACTAGTTTTCCTTGTTTTTCTCTTCCCGTTTTCTTTCCTATTCTATAAATCCACAAACCAAACAGAGCCTAAAGAAGTATGATCATTTGAGCAGTTGTTTCAATACTAGAATTTTAGAGGAATCTCCTGAATTGTTGGGAGAGAAAACTAATATGAGATTTGGGTGGGCAAATTAGTACATTTCTCAATTCAGTGCATAATCCATAATTCACGAGTAATTGGAATGTAAGTTGTATGTGTGTTAATCTTTCCATCTTTTAATATGGGTATTTTTATTTAAATTGCTTTGAGCAATAGTCCTTACAGAAATGTTTGTTTCTTAAACAGCATCCAAGATTACATGTTCGAGGAGAGTGTTTGCCTACTTCTCAGGGCTTCATGGTTTAAGCCTTTGATTGTTGAGGAACATGAAGAGGTGCACGATGAGGTTGAAGATCTTTATTTGTACCAGGATGAGGAGGACGATGACCTGGATGAAGATTACTTCAGCGGCTCATCAAGTCTCCGCATTGGGAACCGGAGATGGGGAGATAATGGATATGTTAGGGGAGGAAGACAAGAAGCGAGACCCGTACATCGACCGCGAATAAATATGCAAGAATCGGACGCCGGTCCATCGCGAGAACCGAGGAAGAAAGAAGCTACTGCAAAAGAATCAGTGGGACGAAGGGCCAAGAGGGCGCTGAAGCGTGAAGCTGCTGATAAAGCTGCAGCAGCAAAGCATCAGCAGCACTTGGTGAGGTTGGGGAGGACGTGATTTCCCCCCGATAAGTGCTGCTCCGAATGAGTGCTGCTGCAATCTGGTAATCCTGTAAGCCCAGATCTTCATCAATGACTGTACAGTATTTCCTTGACTTTTCAACTTTGTGAAATAATGACTTGTAATTGGTTGGATAGTATCCTGGTTATGATGGGTTGAATCACACCCAACTGTATCTTTCTAGATTTCACTTTACCTTTTATATTTATTAATTTAGTCATCTTTAGCACTCAAAATATAGCTCTAACTTTTGATTGTTTACCTCTGTAATTGTTGTACATGCTAGTTATATATTATTTGACTGATGACATTCCAGTTAACTCAATTACTAGGGCCTTAAAGTCTCTGTTTGACACTTAGATTAAGGAATGTTTGGTTCACAAATTCATTCACAAAACTTTGATTTACTTACTTGAGTTCTTGCTATATTTTTATTTTTCTTCCTATTTTTTTTCACTATTTTCCTTGGGTTATATTTGGTGGACGGCATTTTCTTTGTTTGGTTATCAAGGAAAATAGTGAGAAAAATGGGGGAAAAAAAGAAAAAGAAAAATATATTGAAGAATAAATTATAGTTTTGAACTTGTGAGTCACTTCCTTTCTTCCGAAATAACTGTAGTATTGTAACAATTAATACTTTTTATGTTGTGTAAGCATATGGTGAAATACATTTAAAGGAAAATATAAGGGAATTAGTTTTTGTTTGTTGTTTTCTTTTTCATTTTTTTTCCCTTCAATGAATTTGCAAACCAAACAGAGCCTTGGTAACCAAACAAAGGAAGCGGTTTCTTTGGTGTTTCCTTTCATTCCCCTCACTAAATCTATGAACGCAATTGTGTCTAAGGGATGGAGATGAATAATCGTAGCCACGCTAACAGCCACAGCCCGGTCCTCCTCTCTGTTGTATACTTGGCTTTCTCTAAGATATGATATTCCCAGTAGTTCATATTTGGAGCTATATATGTTTCATTCCTATTCGTTGCTATGATGTTCAATATTTAAATAGTAGAGATTCACGAAGAAGTATTGCGCTATTTACCAGTGAGTGATATTATTGGACTCATTTTTTGGTGGGAAATGTTCCCTGAACTAGTCCAAGGGACTGCCCCAAGGAACATCTTGCGCCTATTAGCCGCTAGCCCGCTATAACTATCCAAAAAGATATTCCCTTTAGTGGATAAGGAAAATAGAGCCAAAGAAAATTGTGTGAAAAACAGATAAAAGAGATTTTAGAGTTTTAAGTCATTGCTCTTCAATTTTCACAACTTTGTTAGTTTTTTTATTTTTATTTTTTGTAATTGCTAAGGTTATTCAGTCATGGATGAGAACACTGGTGAATAGATTAGGCAGTTTGAAACTATTTGTGTGAGGGAAGTTAGAAGTTATTATAACTTACTGAAAATATTCCGGGATTTGGAGCAGCTATAGTAGTACCGTTAAGAATCCGAAATTGAATTTGGATTCAAATGACATATCATTTATATTTTGAGAGCATGTAAAACTTTTTTGGTAGTGATTTTAGGCCGTTCTACTGCTATATGGATTGGAATTCCAATTCGGAATACCAATTAAGATTATTACGCTAAGTTTGGTTTGTAGATTTAGAGAAGGAAAAGAAAAAGTAAAAGTAATTTCCCTAGCAATAAATTGTTTTGCTAACCTTTTCCCTGTGTTCCCTTCACATTTAAGGCCCTGCTTGTTGCAGTTTAAAATAAGCTGAGAAGCTATAATCTCAAAAGCATCTAAAACTCTGCTTTTGACAAGTTTAGCATATTTCTCACTGTAAAGTTATTTTCTGCTTAAAATAAGTTATAAGCTAAACCCAGTTCGAAGCAACTTAAACTTATAATAATCTATAAGTTGAAAAAGTCAGCTTATAAGCTGCAACAAACACCCCCTAAGTAATATTAGAAATTAAATTTTAAAGTATAATTCAATAACTTTCAATTCATTTTCCTTAGCTTTTCTTTTATTTCCTATTTTTTCTTGTGTGTTCTTTTTTCCTTTGTTTTCTTTCTATTCCCACATTGAACTAGATTGGCTATTTGTTTCTCGAACCAATGGTTTGGAAACACATGTCATATATATCTCGCGAAATGGGCCAACTAAGCTACCGTGGTTGCAAATGGGCCTAAACAAGAAGGACTGGTCTACACTTTGGGCCTCAGCAAGGCCAAACCCAATCCAATGCAAAGGATCGGCTCGTTTAAGCCTAGCCAGAGTCAAGTACTTCTAGGGTTGGTGCACAAGAGTCCTAAGAGGACTTAAGCCGATCTTCAAGGGATAAACCTAGATCAATATGACTTGTCAAAAATATATTTCCACCTTGTCAAAAAAAAAATATATATATTTCCACAGTGACTATTAATTTTTTTTTTTTTTTCTTTTTATTGTTAATCTTAAATAAAAAGAGGCCTTATGTACGTTCGATGTTTATGCTTTCAATACACTCAATACACACTCTAGATACTCACCTGATTGTCAAAGGAGATCCTAAGCCAACCCCCAACTTAAATAAAAAGAGGCCTTAGGTACGTTCGATGTTTACTGCCTCAACCTATTACTCAGGTTGAGACAGAGCCGGCCGCCCGGCCCTGAGGGTAGAGGTGTCAATTGGGTCGGGTTGGTCCGGGCCGAGTCCGAGCCTGAGCCGTCTTTTCGGGCCAAAAGCCCAGCCCAACCCAAGCTGAAGCCCGGCGGGCTAGGCCCAGCCCTCTTCAACCAGTCCGGGGTGGACACTACCTATGATGTACACGGCCTGGCCCGGCCCGGCCGGCTCTCTAGTCCGAAGTCCGGCCCGGCCCGCTAGCCCGTCGGCCCGGCCCGAAAGCCCGACATTTTTACACTAAATATGCCTAAGCCCGCCCCCTAGCCCGAAGCCCGGCCTGGCCCTAAGCCCGGCCCTAGTAGGCCCGGGTCACCGGTCTGGGGCGGACACCCCTCTCCCCTCCCAAGCCCGGCCCGGCCCGGCTCGACCTGACCCAACCCAAAAGTCTGGTTGAGCCCGCTTTGATCGAGCCCGGCCCGTCCCGGCCCGACCCGATTGACACCTCTACCTGAGTGAAAACAAAGCAAGCGGTCGCGTAGGGCCCCCAATGCCAATGGACCCCCCCTTCAAATTAAGTCTTTCAGCCTATGTACGTACATATAAAAAAGTCGTTGTTCTATGAACTTAAGAGCCCGGTCAATTATTAAAAAAAAGGCCCAATGTTACAACAAATCAATTGAAATGATTTATTTCATTTTTTGAAAAATATAGAGAGTTTGGATTTGTGGAGGCCATGGTTGAAGCTAAGAAAATTGCAAATACTATGGGAATTAATTAAACCTGTATTTTGTGAGAAATGCCTCATTCATAGAAAAAGATAATTTGATGAGAGTATAATTGAAGATGTGACATAATCGGCTGAAGAATTCTTTAGAGTTAACTTCTTTATTTATGTAGTAGATCAAGCTCTTTCATCTCTCAATAGTAGGTTTGAACAATTTCAATTATATGGGGAGATTTTTGCGTTTTTGTTTGACTTGAAGAAGTTGCAATCTATTTATGATGAGAGTTTGAACACTTATAAAAATATTTAAGTCACCTCCATATAGGCAACACTTTCCGTATTTGTGTTTAACTCCCCACGAGTTCTCTAATCCACTGATTATCTCTCAAAACGTCTTAAACGTCTAAGTTATCACCTCACGAGTGAAACTATAAATTATAAAATTTTCATCTACGTTCTGTGTATCTACTAAAACGCGGACCCATGTAGTTTGACGATATTACTAATTAGCCTACCAATTATGTAGTGTGTTAATTCATCCTCACAAGGATTCAAAACATAATGACAGAAATATATTTAAAACATCATAATAATACAGATAGTGAAATACACATGTAAACATTTATTTTCAGATAACATTTAAGGTATTCCACAATGACCTTCTCAATCTCGGAGAGACATTACAACATCAAAACATCCATTCTACAATATCTCAGAGGGTTATCTTATACAGATACCCAAATCGACTCGTGAGTTACAACTCACTCACACATGTGCCACAATACACATCACATCACATTATCATGCAAGACAAATGAAATGAGTTCAACAAACCCATACATGAGTGTTATAGCTATGTCACAAGAAAGATCGAACGGGTTAACTACGTTATCTATTGAAAGAGCTATGATGAAGGAGATTGATTATACAAGTGTAATTGGTGATTTTGTAGCTAAAAATACACGAACGACAATATTTAAGTAATGCAATTATTTGATGTAAGTTAGTTTTACTTAATAGTAATATAAGTCGCTTTCTTTTGTAAATTAGTTTTCCTTTAGTAATGTCATTTTTCTTATACGAAAATTTAAAGAGGGCCCCATTTTACAAGTTTGCGTAGGGCCCCCCAAAAGTCAGGATCGACACTGGGTTGAGAATTTACCACAGCAAGTCTAAATCTTGACACAAAGAGTTTAAGCTTTGGTACAGTAACAAGCCAACAGTTAGAATCCTCCTCCTACGAAGTATGAAGAGGATACAGAATGTCACAACACTTAGCAACAACGGTCCTTGAATACCGTTATAGAACGCCCAACTCAAAATGTCACAAAATCTATGGAGAAGACAAGAAAGGAAGGGGTAGATAAGTCCCAGAAGGTTATAAAGACATATTTGAAAACAATACACCACCTCGAAATGTGGGAAGTCATAACCTCAGATTCTTCTCGTGATGACTAAGCCACTTATCAGACATAATACTCTTAAACAGAGTCGATGAAGCTGTCCTTATCGAAGATGGACCTCTACAATGGGGCTACCGATCACCCTCTTTTACTACCAACATTCCATGGTGTTGCATACTACAGTGACGCACTACTTTATTGGGCTTTCTCTACCAGTTGGCAACTTGATAAGGGCTGCCCTCACATGGTTCCGATACCTTCCTACCAGATCTATTGACTCCTTTATGGATTTGGATATGGAGTTTGTCACTAGGTTTGTCACTAGCTCAAGACTGAAGAAGGGTTAAGAGCACATCCTCACCATCAAGCCAACAACGGAAGAATCACGTCAAGATTATTTTGCTCGGTTCAGTACTGAACTCATCGGTGTTAATCATTGTGACGGAGGTTTCTCTATCGCAACACTAAGCGCGAGCCTACAGTCTGGAGGTTTCTGGTGCTAGATCACCAAATGTCTGCATAGGAGAATGCATAGCTCAAAAGTACATCACACTAGAGAAAATGGATGCCTCTAAAAAGGAAAGCAGACAATGGCTTGACCAGGGTAGTTAGAGAAACATTTTTTTGCTAGGGAAATAACTTTGCTTCTGGTTTTCTTTTACTTTTGCAGTTTCTTCTCTAAATTCGCAAATCAAATAGATCATAATGATCTTAAATAGGTATTCCAAACCTTATAATAGTAGATCATCTTAAACCACGTCCAAACAATGTTTTAGATGGTACCATTACACAAATGCTATATGATCTGAATCCAAATTCACTTTGGAATTCTTAGTAGTGTTACACTACCAAACTGCTACAAATACATGCGCAAAAACATCAAACTTTTCCTTGTTATGTAAAAATTTTCAAACTGCCTAATCTTTTCCCAAGTGTTCTCCGTAATTGAATAAGCTTAGTGACAAAAAAATTCAAAATATAATGAACTTGTGAAAAGAGGAAGAGAAATGACTCAAAAACTCCAAATCATTTATTTGTTTTTCACAGTAATATTCTTTGGCTCCCTATTTTCTGAATTATTTTTGTTATCCATTAATCAAAGTGAAATATTCTTTTCCTATCCATCTTTTAGCTCTATTTGGTTCATGGATTTAGAAAGGGAAAATAAAGAATATCACCAAGGAAATTGCTTTCCTTTGCTTGATTACTAAGACAAATAGTGAGAAAATAAGAATGAAAAGAAAGTCTAGTAAGAAATGAATTAAGTAGATCGATATTTGTGAATCACCTTCTTCCATTTTTCTTAAGTTACAATTATATTTAAGAACTTTTAATTTTTAATGTTGTATAAGCATGGAGGAAAACACAAGAAAGCTCGTGATCATTCCTTTTTTTTTTCTCTGATATACAAACCAAACAAAGCCTTAATCTAAGAGTTAAACAGAGACATTTACTGAAAAATAATCAAAAGTTAGAGCTATAGCTACGAGTGCTAAAGATGGTTTAAAACATATACAAGGCCACAATTCAAACCATCTAAACCGCGGTGTTAGACTGGGAGAGTTCAAACGTCAAAAAGAAATCTAGAAAGATACAGTAGGGGGTATGGTTCAGCCTATCGTAATTAGGATACTATTCAACCAACAAGAAATTATTATTTCACTAAGTTGGAAAGGTGAAGAAATACTATACAATCATTAATGAAGTTATGGGCTTCAGGATTACTAGATTGCTGAAGCACTTATACGGAAAGACACTTATCGGGAAAATCACTTCTTCCCGAACCTCACAAAGTACTACTGATGTTTTGTTGCTGCAGCTTTATCGGCGGCTTCACACATCAACGCCTTCTCGCCTTTCGTCTTGATTCTTTTGCAATAGCTTCTTTCTTCCTCAGCCCTGGGATGGACCAATGTCTGATTCCTACATATTTAGTCTTGGTTGATTATGGATGGGTCTAGCTGCTTGTCTTCCTTACCTAACATATATGTTATCTCCTGATCTCTGGTTCCTAATGCGAAGAGTTGATGAATCAATGGAGTAATTACGTCTAGTTCATCATCCTCATCATCTTGGTATGAATAAAGATTTTCCACCTCATCGTGTGCCTTTTAATGATCCTCCACAATCAAAGGCTCACTAGACCAAAAGCAAATCTAGAGAGACACTTGTCAAATATGGTTTGTCACTTATGTCCACCAGACCTACAACTAGGCTAAACTAGCTGTCCACTGCTGGTCCATGACCTATCAAACTATAACCCAAGCTAGGAGGCAGGGGCCCAATTTGTACTAGCCTAATCAAGAGACCGACTCTCTTGGGATTGGTAGCTGGGGTCATAACATGACTTGAATTGATGTGGGAGGATAAGGCACTGATCAATGTTGGTATACCCCCAAAATATTCTCACAGTTCAACGAGGACACCAATTAATAATCGTCTAAAAAGGTCTTTAAGGTACGTTTATTACGTACGTACTCTTAACTTACTCTTATATACACTAAATGCTGACTTGGTCGTGGGGGTAGACCTGCAAGTCTTTGTTGATTGCTGTTTAGGTGTTGATGTCTTGGATTCCAGGTCAATCCACAAAATCTTCAGGCATATCAGATTTTGGTTGTAATAAATTAGCGCCATTTATGGGAATGACAACATCATCGTTCTTGACATCTTGTCATTACAATGGTTAATACTAGATCTATGCAATCTGGTTCTATAAACTCGACATAAGCATAAAATAAGAATTTGGAAGGTAGCTTGACCCTCATTCCCCAATTCAAGATGATCCACCACCATAACCTACTCGAGTCAAAATTCTGGCTTAGCAAGTCCGGCACGAAGGTTTGGAGGGGCAACTCATTGTTATCCAAATAAAGGTAAAACAAATTGATACTGAGCTATAGAAGGTGTGCAATGTGAAGAGCTAGGCTCATACGATCCTTGGAGGTGAAGCAGCGAGTTCAACGACCTTGGACGTGGGTTTGCTTAGCGAAGGGTACTTGCAATTATGTGGTTTTTGTGCGCGTTGATCTGAGTTTTATACATGTTATGGATTTTTCAAGGCTTTTTTTTCTTTCTATTCTCGAATCATTACTCATGTTTCTAGGAAAAAGGTGACCTCATATCATTGCTGATTATGAATGAATGAAAAGACGCATGTGGGTTTTGGCCTAAGGATGTGAAAATTTCCTTTTGATATGCTTTTTGTATGGTATAACCTTAGTCGCTGGGTGTTGGTTGCATAGTCATCATTATCCATGATGTAAGGCCTCATTGACTAGAGGAGGATGTTGAGGCAGATTGCGACATCGTGCGTAGGTAATCAACTCTCTTTGTGGTCAAGGGTCATTTAGCCTTAGGGTAACTTGATGTCTTTTTTGGCAGTTGGGAGGCTCCATGGCATTCGGCTGATCTTCTAAAAGTTCCATAGGTAGGTTTCCGTATAGAGTCCGCGCTATATCGATAAGTGTCAACATTGGTATGTTAAGTTCTTGGTCTTTTAGGTCGACCTCATGCTATTCACGTCAAAAAATATGGGTGGATTAGTGTGTTAGGGTCTGATGTGTCATAATGTGGGAGAAAGGTATTACATGTAAGAAGGGCAAGAGTTCAAAAGAGCGTGGTGAGAATGACAGCCAAGATGACCCCAAGCTAATAGAGAGATATAGAGTAGACTTAATAAAATTGTCTAGGCAGCATTTGGTGCCATTCTTGGTGTCCAAAGAAATAGAGAAGTCCCTTTTGAGGTGATTTGATGGGCTATTAACACGTGTAAGGGTGCGAGATACAATCATCATATCTGTGTTAGCAGGTCAAAAGGGTTACTGGTAAATATTACAATGTATAAAGGTGTTAGCTTTAACAAGCATTGAGGCATTTAGTGATGATATGCGAGGATGTTATACGCAACCTGGAAAGACTAGGGCTTGTGGGAACCCTACTTAAGAGAGAAAGGAGGTCTAAAGAACTTAGAAATAGGTCTGGGACTTATTGGAGTCTCAAAATGACGTTCAATCTATTTTTGCCCCGTAGGTCTTCTATTTATAAGTTTTCTAACCAACCTTAATAGCAATCGATTTCCAATGACCTATAGATTACCAAGAGTGGCAATCGATTGCCATTGACCAGCAATCAATTGCTTTGCATTCTTTATGAAGCTAAGAATGGGACCTCCTAGGTTCTTAATTATTGGCTTAGATCAGTTATTAATTCTTCTGTGATCAAACCCTTTAATAAGAGAATTAACTAATTGGTCAGTTAACATTCGTACCACTAAATAACCATAACTGCATTCCGATGCATAAGAACATATCTAAATTGGTAACTAGATTTGTAAGGTAATACGAAGTCCCTTTACGTACCTTCAACATTCGTATTCACATTCAGATAGTCGAATAACCAGTACTGTTAACATGAATTGTGAATACATCTTCTAGTCCTTGAGTCTCATTCACCTCTCATGATTACCAAGCATGTCGATAACTACTTATCAATAAGACTGCAGTTCTCAATAATCAACTTGGTGACATTCCCTAGAGAATGCTTACTCTTTTGACACAAGACTCTGACTAGCCTGCTGTATCTAAGTCGGTTTACGCTCAATCCTTTCTAATTAATTTGTCGTATCTGAGTCAGCCTGGAATAATTAAGATGACACAATCCAGACACCCTTTCTTTCACAAGACATATATGTCACCCAAACGACCCCTTTCCAACATGCCATCTCGACTATGAATGTATTTGGTTATTCTTTATTCTTGCATTTCATATACATCAAGACAACAGAGTGATTTACAGTTCTCCTCTTATATTTATATGCATAAAGGTGCCAGAACGATTGTATGATTTATTCGTTTTCTTACATATTTTCTCATAAAGGAATCAGAGCGATATGACTTCAATTTTTTTTTCACATTATCCTTATAAAGGCATTAGAGCGGTTATACCTGTGATTATTATCGATTAAACCAACTTATCCAAATCTTGCTTTCAAAATTTATTTTCCTTTACTTTATTAATAAGATGCAACATACATAGAATCATTGAGTTAACATTTACGATCTAAATTATTGAGTCATATATGAAACAATAAGTATTTGATCAAAGGATACTTTAATACGCTTTTACAACTATCAGTACACAAGTGGGTCCACTTTGAAGCAATGCTCTCAAAAATGAGTTATAATTTTTGTAGATGAATTACATATCAAAAGAAAGGTTTTTGAGTCTAGTTTCCAATACTTTAAACGGTGTGCATTTTTTAGAAGAAGTTATGACTGTTTTACTAAAAGTCGCCAGTGCTAAAAAATGGCAATCGATTGGCAAAAAGGGAAATAAATTGGATGATATGGCAATCGATTGGATAAGGTGACAATCGATTGGATGACATGGCAATCGATTGGATATGATAGCAATTGATTGCCCTTGCGTCTTCTTCCTCCAAATGCTGAAAAATAGAGTTTTTCTTCCGTTTTTCAAACTTGAACCAACCAAGTCGTGTAATATATCGTTCTCTTCCTTTTTTCATGTGGATTATGAATATTTAAGTTTTACATGTCAATTATTAACGTAGCTCAACATATAGATAAAATTCCGAGAGTCACCGAAATTTCATTTTAACCGTTTGTCGCAACCGTTATGAATTATGGTCTAAGATTTGAAACAGAGCTTATTGGGGTTATAATCTTTCATTCCTAATTTACAAAATCCATTTTTCATTGAGTATTACAAGACCACAATTTTTGAGCTTCCATGGCTATATATGTATATACCTATACGTATACACTTACTTTCGATACCCTCAGCTTGTGCGTAATGACTAATACTATATTAAAAGTAGGTTTAAGAGACTCACCGGTCCTTGGTTTGGGCTGCTCGTCTCACCGAAGAAATTCCAAAAACCGTAATATATAAGCTTCAATGGCTATGGAAGCTTTAGCTTCTTAGAGCTTACTGTAATGTTGTATTCTGTATTTCCTTCTCTACCTTATAATCCCATAATGTATGTGTGTGCTTGAGAGTGTAGAGAGAGGTCAATGGAAGAGAATCTTGAGAGTTATGGAAATGGAAAGGGAAGCTATGGAGATGGAGAGTTGAAATGTTTGCTGTGATAGCTTTGGTTAGCAAATTATAAGTGTATTAGTGTTGTGTTTTGCTTGCAAACTGTGTGAGTATATAATACAATTTGTGAGGCAAGTGTGAACACAAATATAAGGAGGCAATTAGTGTGGCAAGTTGCATTCTACTCATTGCTCGTGAATTGTTGAAGGAATATTAACAGCTATGTATTGATTGCGTCAAATCAGTTCACCAATAATACAGCTCAGTCTGTTTAAGTTAGTTAGTTCAGTTCGATTAGTGCAGTTGGTCCGGGTAGTGTAGAAAAATGTCCCAACATAAATATTAGGGACAAAAAATATAAGCAACGTGATTAATATTTTATCAGTAGTTCTTAATCCCAAATCATAGGATAACTTAGGGGCGCAATCTAAAGCATTATTAATATCATAAAAATTACTAACGTCACAAAATTAAAGGCATTGCATTAATAACTACTAATATCAGTACAAGTTATTTATGAAAATAATACCATAACTAAAAATAATACATAATAGTAAAATAAAATTAGCATTTGTACTATCAATTAATAGAACTAGTATATGAATCAATTATGGGAATGATACTATAACATAAAATAACACATGCTAATAAAAAAAATGACACTTTATTTATTAATAAGGAAGCAAAA
This sequence comes from Hydrangea macrophylla, assembly GCA_033977485.1. Taxonomy (NCBI): domain Eukaryota; kingdom Viridiplantae; phylum Streptophyta; class Magnoliopsida; order Cornales; family Hydrangeaceae; genus Hydrangea; species Hydrangea macrophylla. The sequence goes on along the minus strand of CM066997.1, from coordinate 112,487,667 downwards.
AGTACAGGTTGCTACAGTGAGCATAGACCAGTTTTAAGATTTCCAATTGAAGTTTCATCCATATTTAATATTACTAAGATCAATCTTTTCTGGAGGTAAATCTGAAATTATCATGGTACTATTTCCAAAGCGTTTAGCTAATGCTTTCATCATTATGAATGTTACAAAGGGGATGCCTACTTTACTGTCAATATGTAATACCCTGTATTTTCAATAATTATTTATACACAGAAATTCTATATACTTTCATTGACCATACTTACAATTTTACATTTAATCGATCGAAGTCCTTTCAAGCGATCGAATATCTCAAAGTTCAAGCGATCGAACCCTGTTCAATCGATTGAAACCCTACCGACATAAATTTATGACATGGTCCCCACTTCAATCGATCAAAGCTTTTTCAATCGACCAAACCTGACCGATCTGCTCTCGAGTGATCGAAGTAGCTTCGATCGATCGAACTTGTAATTATCATAATTTCAGGTTTCACGCAAAACCAGCCACCTGCACCCCCTCTTCTCTATATATACTTTGGGTTCGTGTGTGTGGATGTGTTTGGAAAAACCTAGAGAGTTAGAGAGAGAGAGTGTGCTTGTGTTTATATATATTTATATACACATCCATATATATACACACACCAACATATCCATATATATATAGAGTCAGAGAAAAGAGACAGAAGACAGAAGAAGCGGAAGGAGAAGGAGAAGAGAAAGAGAGAGTTAGAAACGAAGAGAGGAGCAGAGAGAGAGGGAAGAAGATCCGCCATTAAAGCTTGGAGTCACAAGCTTTTCCAAATGCGCCCTTAACGACGTTTGGTGAGTTCTAAACTCACTCAGTAGTTTAGTTGTAATGTTTTACGAGTATTGTACGTTTAATAATGACCCAAACACTCCCTAACATATTATGGACGTTCACTGCCAGAATCTAGAGAAGACAAAGTTCGAGCGATCGAACTGAGTTCAATCGATCGAACACATTGAGTCTTAATCGATCGAAAGGCTTTCAATCGACCGAGAACACCTTCACTTCAATCGATCAAACCTTAGCAGAACTTGGATGTTTTCCTTTAAGTTATAATTCATAATGCCTAGCTATTTGAATTGTTGTTCCATATTCTATTATGCGATATTATAGGCTACGGAGGTAATGGGATGCGATAATGAGATTGAGATAACATGGTGAGTAATGTAGTTAAGTTCGGAACGTTGATATTAATACAACGCGATAATAAGATAAGATATAATAGTGAGTAACACGGGATAGTCTTGTGACTGAGTCAGTGGGTTATTAGTTTCTTGCAAGGTTGTGCTTAACCGATCTGATTATTCGCTTAAGTTAAATCCGATAAGTGTGTGAGAAGGATTTGACCAGGATCGTGAGAGCTATGGGTTGCACAGTACTTGCAAGCATTCTTAAAAGTGGTAAACAAGAGTAGTTATGGCACGTCCATAGTTATATTTACCAGAGTTGTATATGTACCATACTCGCAAGCGTTCTTAAAAGCTTTGATGCGGTGAACAAGAGTATGGGTATGTCCATAGACTAGTCGTTATATGAGATCGATGTATAGTGCTCGCAAGAGTTCTTAAAAGCTTTAATGCGGTGAACAAGAGCACTAGTATGTCGTAATGATATAATCAGTTCGAGATAGTCTGTCAGGATTGGTACAGTCCGTCTTAGAGTTGGAAGATGATGAGAATCGGTTAATGATGTGTCTGAATAAAATAGGAAGATATATTATTAATATCACTGCTATAGGTCGTTCATGACTGGTAATTACTTTATTTCTTTGAGACTGTGTTAGTTAGTTCTCACTCAGCTTTTAGTAAGCTGATGGCCTTTATTGCCTGGACATTCTCCATCCAGACTACCCTGTCCTTAATAATGCAGGTGATGGAACTTACGATGATGGCTACTACGCGTAGTTGGGTTATGCAGGGGGTGGCCCCATTGATGCCGGTTATGCCGGATAGGAGTACTATGCTGAGAATTACCTTTACGCCAGCTGAAGATATGAAGATAAACATCTAGTTTATACTTCTGTTTTTACTGTTGCTCTTTATTAGTCTAACGGGTACTTGGGCATATGTTGTCTCCAGGCCTGTTGTGATCCTGAGGACCACTATGATGTTTATAATAATGACGTTGTTTTTATATTCAGATGATTATGTTACTATTCATGTTTAACTTGTGGACTAGTACCGTGTGGTGTGAATAATTAGTGAATTTCACTTGTCATTCCTTATGGACCCAAAAAGGAAATTTATTTTTCTCTATTTTTGCTGTTCCGGGGTGTGACACTACAAACCCTTAACAAGTCTTGACTCCTAATCACGGATAAGCAAACATCAACAGGGATAGATGTGACTTGGGTGTAAGAGTAGGTTAAAGAGTAACAGTACTTACTGATGATAACAACATGACAATGCTTATGGCTCTAAGATCTACGTATATGGTATTTTTTTCATGTATTTCTTTGAGATCTATGCATTGGACTAGAAAATTTTACAAAAGAGGATAAGTTACAACCTAATTTGAGATTTTATCTGTCTAATAGATAATATTATCTGTTTGCAGGCAGAGAATATTATCTGTCAAGTTTAAATACCATAACTTTCTCAATTCTTACGAAAAATGAACTTGTAGAATAAAAGTTATTTAGGCATAAAAATGACCTAATGACTTAAAGAAAAGTAGCATAAATTTTAGCTTGGAAGGGTTTTTTCGAGGGAGCTATAGCCGAAGCCCCCCCCTATATATATATATGTATTTTTTTTTAATCAAAGCAAGATCTGTATAAAGGTGGTTGTACTATAATAAATTCAGTAGTATACAACTCATGCATAGAACGGGTTATCAACTAGTTAAACAACATGATTAGATAATTTGGAAGGCCATATACATGAGGAAAGATAGCAGTAGCCAATTACTAGAAAGCCTAGATGGATTGAATATTGTAACCTATTATGAAAAAGTGGTAAATTGGATTCCAGATGTTACCTTGGCTATTTGTGGTTTGAAAGTGATATTTATGTTAGTCGTCCGTATCAGTGATTTCTAATTTCCAAAAGATCTGAGTTTCTAATTAATTATGATTGCGGGCTATGCATTTTTGAGAAATTCAAATCGGATAAGAAATTGAAAGGGATGAGTCCGATACTGCCTCTACCTCTACAACCAGCGACTAAACCAAAGATGAGGCCTTTAGGCACAGTTCCCTCAAATAAAACATGTTCAAGCTAAAATTTAAGTTAATTTTCTTTAACTCATTATGTCATTTTATTTTTGTTTTGATCGAAAATGCCCTTCAATGTCTAAAAAACTTTAAAATCCTATAATAGAAACATGTTCCTTTGTAAAATTGGTACCATAGGTGCATAGATCTCGAAAAAATACACGAGATAAAAAAAAACACACAAAAAGTCCAAAAAATGATAAATTATCTATTTGTATACAAATAAAATCCCAAAATGAGGCTACAAATTACCAGCTTTTGTAAAATTTCTAAGTCTAATGCATAGATCTCGTAAAAAAACATGAAATTAAAAAAAAAAATAAATAAATAAAATTACCCATAAAGCCCAAGAATTGAGAAAGTTATCGTCATTAATACAAGTAGATAATATTACTTGTTGCAAACAGATAAAATCTGAAAATCAGGTTGCAACTTATATATATTTTTTTATTATATAAAATTTTCAAGTTCAATGCATATATCTCGAGGAAATACATAATGTACCAAAAAAAAAACATCTAAAAATGCCAAAAAATAAGAAAATTATGGTTGTTTTCGTCAATATTATCTGTCAGTCGACAGATAATGTTGTATATTTTGATCGATAAAACAAAAAAAAGGAGGCTCCAAATTACATATTTTGTTAGTTTTTACAATTTTCAAGTCCAATGCGTAGATCTCGACTGGATACATGAAATCCAAAATAAAAAATCACCCATAAAGGGAAAAAAATAATGAGTAAGTTATGGTTGTTTAAAGTTGAGAGATAATATTAAGTTAGCCATTTTTTTGCTCAGAACAAGGAGTTTTTTACTGAATTGCAAAAGTAGTGAGGGGTTTTTCACCAAATTGAAAAAGTATAGATGAACTTGTTTAAAAATGGCCAAAATCGTGCGATTTTTTACTACTACACCGGGTACTGAGAGGTCTATCACTTACTATATATCCCTATAAAGATTTGCAATAGCTGTATAGAAATTTTCAGATTCTTAAAACCAGTACGACAAAGATAATCTGCATTTAAAATTTTATTTTATAATCACAACTAAAATGAAATTATGTTGGTGGAGTTGCTTTGAATATAATTTTCAAAGAAAATGGGAAATGCAATGAAAGAGGGAACCCTCACATTGGAATGTCATGGCTGATCTCCCTCTTAGAATCACAATCACCAAGCCTGTTTCAGTTACATAGTATCTATTTGTCTAACATCTTCTTGGCTTTGAATCTAATAGTCACTTGGAGCTATCGAACCTTCTTTGATCTCTTTCCCTTTTGACGCGATCTGACACCAAAGGTTTTCACAAACCACTCTTCCTTCCTTCGAAGTATGAGACTTCCAATAACCACACTAATCATTGCCCCAAATCTATATCCTATCACCACTGCTTCCCAGCCAAAGCCATCAAATTTGATATTAAATTATGACTTTTCTGAGATGGCAAAGGCATAGGGTGTGTTACTTCAACATTCCAACACTCCTTTGACATTGCAAATCCACAAAGTCCTGAATTTCCCTCATATGAAGTATTTGGAAATATTTCAAATTGCCCTCCTCGGGGTATAGACCCTGTAAGATTGTTCCATGAGACGTCAAAAATTGCAAAAAATGTCAATCTTGCCAATTGCTGGGGAATCTCTCCAGAGAGATTGTTTGTAGAGATATCCAATGATTCGAGCTCCGTTAGCTTTCCCAAGGAGAGGGGGATATGACCCGTGAGGCCATTGCTCGATAAATTAAGAATATGGAGTGCCTTGAGTTTTCCAATGGATATTGGAATCTCTCCATGGAGAAATCAACTGCCGTGAAGATAGTAAGGATCCTTACCAATATCATTTCTTGTCCTTTATTCATTATAGTCACCGAGCCAAAATAGTAAGTGCCATTGTCTCTCATATGTAACTCGGTTGGGAATTTCGTTCATTGATAATCATCATTGATTCCCAGCTTTCGAAGTACTTTGATGGTAAACTACCTGTGAAGTTATTGTAAGACACATCAATGATACGCAATTTGCTAAAGGCCAAGTTATCTTGTGACTGCTCTATCAGACCGTGGAATCTATTGGAGCGAAGAACAAGAACTTGCAAACGAGGAATGGTCTCCAACCAAAATGGAAAAGTATCATACATCATGTTATGACCAATATTCAAAATCTCTAGCTTTGTGCAATTTGCGAATGATCATGGTAGCAAACCCTCCAATTGGTTGTGGCTGGTATCTAGTGTCCTTAGTATACTTCCATTTGCAAATGTATCAGGGATTGTCCCATGGAAACTATTATTTCGCAGGTTTAGCACTGATAAATATTGGCTGAAGTTTCCCAAACATGGTGTAATTAGTCAACTGAAGTTGTTACTTGACAAATCGAGAATTTCAAGTAAACCAAGGTTGCAGATCAATGGAGGAATCTCTTTGATTAGTGTGTTATTTGCTACTGAATAAAATGACGAGGTGGATGATGGGATGAAGAGTGATCCTTGGAGCATATTTGAGCTTAGGTCTATAAACTCTGATGATTTCTCCGGAGGAACACCAAGGTATTGATCAAAACCTTTTAGAAGATTGTTTGATAGATCCAAAGTTAAAATCTTTATCTCTCCAATATTCCATAGTCATTTGGGAATTTGACCACCAATTTTGTTGTCGGAGAGGTTTAGAACAGTCAACATTTCACAAGTTTTCAAAAAGATTGGAATTTCACTCATGTTGCAAGAAGACAAATGTAATGACTCAAGCTTGGGGAAGGTGGAATTTAAGGCATTGGTGGAGGTCAAGAATAGGCTGTTATGCTAAAGATAAAGATATCTCATATTTCCAAGCTTCACAAACATGTTTAGCTCCACAATTCCACTTAGATTATTTGACGAAAGAGAGAGTTGGGTAAGGTTCACAAGATCGAGCATTGAAATTGGAATTAGACCCTCTAGCCTGTTGTTACTCAAGTCTAGTAATTGCAATGAATGACACTGGAATTCACTAAGATGACTAGTGAAATGGTTATCACTAAGGTCTAAGAACTCCAAAGATGGTAGTGTAAAAAACTAAGGTGGTATTGTGCCATTGAGTGAGTTGACTTTCAAGTTGAGGTAGCTCAGATATCAAAGGTCGATCTTGGTTGGGAAAATTGGTCCTATTAGTTGATTATGTGAAAAGTCTACAAAAGAAAGTTGTGATAGACTGGAAATAGAAGATGGGAATGGACCAGTAAATCTATTCTATCCAAATGATAAAAACGTTAGTTGAGTAAGACTAACTTGAGCAAAAACATCAAAAATTTGACCTTCGAGATTGTTGCTTGAAAGATCTAAATAGCGGAGCTTTTCAAGGTTTGAAAGTGAATAAGGGACCTTTCCATTTAGATTGTTATGTTCAGCCCACAGAAGAGTAATTTGTGTAAGGTTCCCAATTGATCTTGGAATAGACCCTGAAAAATTGCAAAAAGAGGAGTTGTAATTCACCTAATGACCTAAGCTGGTCGATTGAATCGGGTAGTTCTCCAGAGAAACTTGTGGAAGAGAGATCCAAAATCTCAAGGGGACTACTCTCATTAAAGCTCGGAAGATTTCCATATAGATCTATGTTACTTGCTAAACTTAACATCTTTAGTTTCGGTAAGTGGAATACATTATTTGGGAATTTCCCGTTCAACCCACACAAGCTGAGACTGAGAGATGTCAGAGACGATAGGTTCAACAAAGAACGGGGTACAATAAAATTTACTTCATCAACTAAAAGTTCTCGTTGATGAGTTAAATTTTGAATGAGCTTTTCCAAACTTGGTGCTCCCGAGTATAAAGTTACCAGAGAGATCAAGAGATACCAAATTGGAAAGATGGTAGACTTCTGATGGAAGTTTGCCAGAAAATTGAGACTTGGTGAGGTTTAAGTGAGTTAAACTCAGAAAATGAAAAAAAAATGAATGTGAAATCTGAGATTGGTTTAAATCATTATAACCGAGGTTGAGCTTCTGAAGGCGAGAGAGTTGAAAAATGCTGCTATTGGAATCAATGGTGCCAAACAACCAGCTGCAACTAAGGTCAAGACCAATTATATGACCCGTCACCGCATCACATGTGATCCCATCCCATTCAGAACAATTCGTTCCCTCGTTCCAATAAGCCATCTTTGGATAAGAAGTATGATTGTTAGAAAAACAATCAAAAGACGCAAAATGATCAAATAAAAAGAGTTGCTTAAATTGGAGTAAATCAATGCTCTGATCATGAGGGCACAATTGTATTGATGATTGTGAGAAAACAACTTGAGAATATAACATAAATAAGAAGAGGCATAGGATTTTGTAAAGCCACATCTTTGCTCTAATCTGAGAATTGGACATGGTGAATTTTAGATGAAATATATTGTTTAATAACCAAGATGACATATTTTTGCAACTTGCATTATAAGTCTTGGTCTTTCGAAGTTGCCCCAAAGTCTTGGATTTAGAAGGACTTGCAAGTTTCCCTTTCAACATCTTAGTACTATCAATTGGTCCCAAACCATTAAAGCTTTGCCCTCTTTAAATTGAGAATTACTTATACGCTAGGTATGTCTTGTGTATTGTTATTCTAAAATAGGAAAATTGGTATTTAGTTTAGGGTTGTCCTCTAATAATTTTGTTTGCCTAGCTTAGGGTCAGTCCTAGGCACAAGTTGGCAAAGCAACTGCATTGGGCCCCTAAATTTTTAGTGAATTTGAGAGCCCCTTTTAGGTCCCACTTTTATACCCTTATGTGCATTTGTTAATAGACCTCAAATAAAACAAAGTAAGTTTACTTAAGCTCCAATATAATTGAAGGCACCACCCAAGCCCAAAGGTTCCAATCTTAATTAAAAATAAAGAATTAGATGAACTTAGACCAATAACCCAACAACATTTGATGTAAAGAAAAACACTATCACATTCAAACTTGAATTCCAGAGTTCAGTCTATATATTTTCCCTTTTTAGCCGCCAAGTATCTTTGCCACGACACCAGTTCATCAGAAGCTGAAACATCACACCGTTGCACCATGAAAGCGCCATACATCACCATTGTTAGTTCTCATCTTCCCTTCTCCCTCGAACAATCGGATTTGGTTTTTTTTTTTTTCTTTAGAATGTGAGATTTGAAATAGCCAAATTCATCATCAGGCGGCGACACCAATGTCTAGTCACTTGTCATTTCTTTTTAGCTTTTTTTCCTTTTAGATTATGTTAGTAGATTTTTTCTTGATGAATACCGAGTATTCTTGAATTAAGAAGCCACAAGAGAGTTTTTGTACTATCCAATCCTTATTGGACTGGACATGGTGAATTTTAGATGAAACTATGTTGTTTAATAACCAAGATGAGATATTTTTGCAACATGCAATACAAGTCTTGGTCTTTCGAAATTGTCCCGAAGTCTTGGCTTCAGAAAGACTTGCAAGTCTCCATTTCAACATCTTAGTACTATCAAATGGTCCCAAACCATTAAAGCTTTGCCCTCATTAAATTGAGAATGACTTATAAGATAAGGGCTAGGTAAGTCTTGTGTATCGCTATTCCAAACTAGGAAAATTGGCACTTAATTTGGGGTTGTCCTCTAATAGTTTTATTTTCCTAGCTTAGGGTTGGTCCTGGGCACAAGTTGGCAAAGCAACCGCATTGTACCCCAAATTTTTCGTGAATTTGAGGGCCCCTTTAAGTCCCACTTTTATACCCTTATGTGCATTTGTTAATAGACATTAAATGAAAAAAAAGTAAGTTTACTTAAACTCTAATATAATTGAGGTCACCACCTAAGTCCAAAGGTTCCAATCTTAATTAAAAATAAAGAATTAGATGAACTTAGACCAATAACCCAACAATTTTTTTTTTTTTTGGATAACAAGATCATTTCATTCATGACAACAAAAGTAGATTCCAGAAGGAACCAGTACAATCAGACAAAAGAAAGAAAAATATATGATAAATAAGCACAAAAATCTTCTGATTTGCACTGCAAATCTCCCAAATCTTTGATTTCTCGAATTGTGGCGTAGCTTGATTAGAGCCGGTTGAGGAGAAAGCATCCATCAACACCTACAACAAAGATCACTCCAAAAACATTGTCACTGCAAAAAGAACCCACCAAAACATTAGATCTTCGAATCTGATAGAAACATCGGCAGATCTAACCATGTAAACAAAGAGATGGAGCACCCAAACTAAGAAAAAACAAACAAACCCTCAAACAGAGGGACAAACACCCCCACAAGGAGGGACGACACTCATAAGAGAGACGAAACACACAAAAAAAAAAAGAGAGATCCAGGGGCTTCCACCATGGGAGAGCCCCTGGAGGGCTTTCTGTCGAAAATGGAGTTCTAGAGAGAAGGGCGTATTGTATTGTCTTTCTGTGATTTACCCAACAACATTTGATGAAAAGAAAAACACCATCACATTCGAACTTGAATTCCAGAGTTTAGTCTCCATATTTTTCCTTTTCAGCCACCAAGTATCTTTGCCACGATACTAGATCATCAGAAGTTGAAACATCACACCAATGCACCATAAAAAGTGCCACACATCACCAATGTCAGTTCTCATCTCCCCTTCTCCCTCGAACAATCAGATTTGGGTTTTTTCCTTTAGAATCTGAGATCTGAAATAGCCAAATTCGTCATCGGGCGGCGACACCAATGTGTAATCACTTTTCTTTTTAGTTTTTTTTTTCCCTTTAGATTTTGTTAGTAGATTCTCTTCTTGTTGAATACTGAGTATTCTTGAATCATGAAGCCACAAGAGAAAATTTTATTATTGTAATATCTCGTTCTTATTGGACTGGACATGGTGAATTTTAATTAGATAAAAATATGTTGTTTAATAACCAAGACGAGATATTTTTGCAACTTGCATTATAAGTCTTGGTCTTTCGCAATTGCCCCGAAGTCTTGGCTTCAGAAGGACTTGCAAGTCTCCCTTTCAACATCTTAGCACTATTAAATGGTCCCAAACGATTAAAGCTTTGCCCTCATTAAATTGAGAATTACTTATAAGATAGGGGCTAGGCAAGTCTTGTGTATCGCTATTCTAAACTAGGAAAATTGGTACTTAATTTGGGGTTATCCACTAATTGTTTTGTTTTCCTAGCCTAGGATCTGTCCAGGCACAAGTTAGCAAAGCAACTGCGTTGGCCCCCTAAATTTTTAGTGAATTTTAGGGCCCTAAGTCCTACTTACCTAAAATTAAAAAAAAAAATGTTTACTTAAACTCCAATATAATTGAGTTCACCACCCAAGTCCAAAGGTTCCAATAATAACATAAAATAAAGAAATAATTAGATGAACTTAGACCATTAACCCAACAACATTTGATGAAAAGAAAAATTCTCACATTCGAACATGAATTCCAGAGTCCAGTCACCATATTTTTCCCTTCTTAGCTGCCAAGTATCTTTGCCACGACACCACATCATCAGAATTGTGAAAGTTGAAACTTCACACCAGTGCACCATGAAAGTGCCACACATCACCAATGCCAGTTCTCATCACCTATTCTTCCTTGAACAATCGGATTTGGGTTTTTTCTTTAGAATCTGAGATCTGAAATAGCCAAATTCGTTGTCGGGGAGTGACACCAATGTCTGGTCACTTGGGTTTTATTTCTTTTTAGTTTTTTTTTTCCTTTAGATTTTGTTAGTAGATTTTTTTTCTTGTTGAATATTGAGTATTCTTGAATTAAGAAGCCACAAGAGGAAATTTTCTTTTTGTAATATCCCTGTCATGACCCATCCCGCTACACGCGAAAATAGGACACGTGGCATGCCATCAAGGCTCATCCAATTCCTTTAGAGTAATTTAGCAGCGGAAATTATAAGTAAAAATCCATTAAAATTAGAGTTTTAAAAAATTTTGCCCAATTGAAATTGATTCAAAAAGAATCTAGTTGAGAAACAGAGGTCCAGTCAACTGATCGGGGA